>JASDDO010000012.1:363526699-365926699 GCA_030015575.1 Agapanthus africanus
GTCGAGCAAGAAAGCCCTCCCTATATATGTCCCAGCATCCACTAGAATATACATCCTATGTACAGTAATGGCCTCTAGGGCATACATATAACTAACAATCTCACACTTGCACTAGGGCCATCTATAGCAGTGGTTGTAGTATCTCATACTCAACCATCCCATAAAAGTCTCTCTCTGGGAATAGGCCTTCGTGAGTGGATCCGCCGTGTTATCCTCTGAGTCTGCTCTCCTAACCTCGATCACCTTGGAGATCAGCCATCTCCATGATAAGGTGATACTGCCTTAGAATATGTCTGGATCACTGATGGGACGGACGTTCCTTGGCATAAGCCACAACTCCATTGTCACACAATGGGGGGAACTAAGTTCATCTCATGAACTAATATGCACCCAGACTTCCTCTTTGGTAGCATCTTAAGTAGCGATGTATCCAGCCTTTATCGTCTAGTGTGCCACGGTATCTAGCTTGGAACTCTTCCAACATACCGTCCCTTTACTGAGGGTAAAGACAATGCCTGTGACTGACATTCAGTCGTCTTTATCACCCTGGAACCCATCCAGTGATTCTCCCCAGGATCAATTGATACCATCTCACTACAGCTAGTGAGTATTCTAACACCAAAATAACATCTATCTCATAGATGAAAACTCTGGATTTAAGAGGTATCACTTTGATCCTATATGGAGAATCCATGTGATAAGCGGAGATCGACCGAGCGTAGCATAGGAAACTCCTTCCCTATCAAGAGTATGTCATCCAGGTACTCTACGAGGATCACTACCATACTCCCCACTACCTTTTTGTATATACAAGGTTCATCTACCATTTTGATGATGTCAAACTGTTTGACTAACTCATCAAAACAGATGTTCCAACTCCGCGATGCCTGCTTTATCATATAAAACATCTTGCACATGTTTCCGCTGCTCCCACTATTTACGAAGCCCTCTGGCTGTGTACTTATAGACGCACTCTTCTAATTCATTATTTAGAAAAGCAGTCATGGCACCCAACCGCCAGATATCGTAGTCATGGTATGTAGCCGTGGCAAGTAGGATCTGGATGGACTTAAGCATAGCTACTGGAAAAGGTTTCATCATTTTCCACGCCTGGTCAATGATGCAAACTTTTAACAAGTCTAGCTTTGAAAGTCTCAACTTTTCCAAGTACACCAAGTAATCTTCTCAAGATATACTTGCTCCTGATGGGGATTTAACCCTTCAGATAAAGCAACTAAAGTCCATACTTTGTTGGTGTATAAGGATTTCATCTCAGATCGCTAAGCATCCAGCCATTCTTACAGAGTCCCACTCTTGATGGCCAGCTCGAAACTAGTTGGGTCATCATCTCATGATGCATTCCTCGCTCCCACTGTCATAGAGAAACCGAAGTATCTCTCAGGTGGGTGAGGAACCTTACTAGATCGGCGGAGAGGCTGAGGTTCATTGGAATCTACTGAATCCTTTGGTTCTATCAAATCATCAGCTGCAGTTTGTATAGCTGGAACATTTCCAGTTCTACATAACAGACCTTGCCTCGAGCTTGTCCGGATTATGCTTTTAGGCATAGCCCGGACAACCCCAAATCTTAACCAACTTAAGATATGGGCTCTTCCCTTTCCATATCATATATGAAGCGGTAGGCAAATGATTTGATTGGAACCCTATTCAATGGGTATGCAACTTCTCAAGTGCATAACACCCAATAGGAAAAAGGTAACTCAGTAGTACTCATCATAGAGCACACCATATCAAATAGGGTGTATCTGCTCCGCCCCGATACACCGTTGTGCTGTGGTGTATTCAGAGGAGTAATACTGAGAGAGAATCTCATTCTCCTTTAGAATAATCCAGGAATTCCGTGCTTAAGTATTCTCCTCCCTGATTTCATCAAAGGACATAATACTTATACCCGTAATTTGGTTCTCTACTTCTAAATCATATTCTGTGAATATCTCAAAAGGTTCGGACTTGTGTTTCAACAGGAACATATGTCTGAATCTTGAGAGATCATCAGAGAATGTAATGAAGTACAAAGAACCGGTCTTGGCATGTGTAGACAGGGGATCTACATACATCAACATGTATCATCCCAAGAGTTCATTAACTCTTTCTCTGTTTCCAGTAAACGGAGCTATGGTCATTTTATCTTTGTGACATGACTGGCAAGTTTCACAAGATGTAAATTCAAACTAATTTAAATATGCATCTATATGTATCTTTAGCCAGTCGGGTCACATTGATCTGACCTAGTCTACAATGCCCTAAGAAGGATTCGTTCATTTCTGAACTCTTCCTCTTGTGTGTGTTCTATATACTAAAGAACTGTAGTTTGATTTAGAACATCAATGCTTTTAGATAACGCGCCTGAACCGATCAACTTTTGATATAGGAAATGTTCAAAACATTATCCAACAATACAAAATTTTATCAGTTCTTTACTAATAAAGAGACTGATATGATTTTTTATATCAGGTTCGGTATCTAATAACATTCGTTCAGAATCAATGTATTTGTAATACAGGGTGACAGTAACCAACAGACTTGGCTGCAACACTTGCCCCGTTTTCTGTCTCATGAAACTTATCACCCGTTCTCAGTTCTTTACCTATCTGTAGCCCATGTAACAAATTACATATGCGGGATCCTGATCCGGTATCTCATATCCAGGACGTAAAGAATACTGAGAAACAGTTATGTATAATGAACACACCCGAAGATGATGCATCAGCATGCACTCTCTTCGTTTGGGCGGCATGGGAAATCTGGTATTCCCTATTTCCTGCTCTGTCTTATAACAATTATAAGTTGGAGCGGGACCAACGTTCCCCAGCTCAGTATAACAAGTGGGTTCGGTTAATATATCCGTTTTATTATATTGATTAAGGCGTGATATGGTCGCTACCTGGAGAGAGAGAGAGAAGAAAACACTCAGCGTATGCTCTTGCAAGATCAGATTGGTTATTATTTTATCTAATCAGGATGGCTCCCACTATTTTTATCAAATCTTCCTTCAAATCCTAAAAGAAAAGACTAGCCGGGATTAATTACACGCTACAAGTTCGCCAATCTTTCATCCAGGCCAGTGTCGATACTTTGAGGGAGGTCCCCCGTGCTTTCGCACGAACCAAATTAATGTAAACCTCGTTTTCCCAGAGGCGTAACCCCGTTGACACCTTTCTAGACACCTACTTGATCGGCTAATTGTAATGTGTAAAACTCTCCCAAGAGTAACAATTACTCGCAGTGGGTATCGGGATCCAACTATCACATAGAAGGTATGCAATCTCATTGCAAATTTCAACACTTGAAATTCCCGATAATATTTTTCCCCTAGCGTTCTATGACCTTGACGCATGCCAAACAACCCATAGCACGCTAGTCAAGTTCAACCCGTACATTTCTTGATTGAATTAAACCCACCCGCACGACCCTTGACGCATGCCAAAAAACGCCGTACGAATGCCCTAATCCAATCGCATCATATGCTAGCAGATAAGCACTAGTTAGCTACCGTACACTACGCCTTGACGCATGCCAAACTACCGCAGCATGAATACTAACTAGTACTTATCTGAAATGACGGAGGGCTACGACAGGTTTTTCTGAAAACCTATTGCGTAATGAACTTGATATCGTTGTAGGATCGAATGATTTTAAAATGGAGTGTTTTTTAGGCTTTTCTAGTTTTGCTAAAGGGGTCACTCCCGGTGAAGGGATCGTCGACCCTTTCCTCGTCGAATGAGGTGCGGGATATATCATATATATCACTGTGCAAAGCAGAAACTATAGAAGCAATCAAAAAACAAACCGAGTGTGTAACATCTGCCAGTTATTGCTAAAGGAGTCACTCCCGGTGAAGGGATCTCGGTCTTTTCCTTATCGAATATGGTGCGGATGTTCTACAAGGAACACCGCGATGCAAAGCAAGAACTGTAGCTACCTGTTTTAATTTTGAAATTCGATTCCACAACATCTTAGGTTTCTTTTCTTTCATTAATCACATTAATGAAGTCCCATCATTTAAGCACCTAAACATCATAGATAAATACGACGTACACTTATGCCATCCGCATTCGCCTCGATGTCCCCTCGTGCACCGTTAGGTTAGGTAACTAACGACAGAGCGGGGCAGGGCTAGCGCGGATGTAAAACATAAGTAACGCCTATATAATATATTATATATACTATATACAGTATTTATCACAGAACATATCAAATGATCACATCACAGATATCGCAGCAGAAGAATCATATGAAATATTGGATATACTAGGACGTCCGTGTTTTCAATACGAGCCAGTATAAAACACGGATTCCACAGTCGCGATGAATAGCCAAACTCACACCCCTAGACCCCTACGAGAGCGACAAGCAACCCTACCAATTCTAGAGTTAGAAGACCCGGACTCGACTCCTCGAGTTGGTCTCCCACTGGACTCCAGAACCCGGTTACTTGTGCCCTCCTCCTTGGGTCTATCCTAGTGCGGAAAAGTAAATAATATACATCAACGGTGACAACTTCTGCAACCTGGAAGTGCCCCAATAAAAGAATATTACATACAAGTTTTTACATGAATGAAAATGAAAAACACTCATCTCACATAAAAAACCCCGGCTATTCAAACACGACGATCCAATATAACATATCCAACAACACATAACATCATATGTCATCAACGTAAGTAAATATGCGTATCCCAATTGTCGTTGACATATAGCAACGAAACCGGCGATATCACATATTACTCTTACGGTCACAGAAAAGAAAGTGTAAAACTACAAAAGTTGGAATCCGCAAACTCTTTAGACATCGCATGTCTAACCAAATGAACTCCTTAGACATCGCATGCCTAACAATTATAAACCCCGCATTTTAGTCTCATTATCGAAAACACTTTTCAATACAAAGTCGAGCAATTCAACAAGATTCCCGACATCCTGATCGAATGCTCGTCGCAAACTTCAGTAGACGGCCGCACCCCCGATGCCGTCGACGAAGTGCACCAAGGCGGAACACCACTGCCGCGAGCACCCGAATGAATGCTTTCAGCGACGGGGTTCTCCTACAGTCACTTGGTCGGGGCTATGGGGTGTAGCTGTCTATTAAGTTTACCCGGCGAGTATCCGCATACGCTACGTGATTGCGACGGACTTTTGATCGCATCAAAATTCCGTGGCAACCGATCAAGTGAGACTAAAGTGCTATGTTTATAACATTCATATCAGTTATCTCATAACTACTTGTGGATTCCAAGTATTGTATCCCATTCCAGACAAATAGAAGATGTTAAACTTTCCGATCGAACAATCAAACACCCAAGTTTTTCCGAAACAGCTCAACTCATGAAACAAGTTCAAAAACATCCATTTCATGCCTCAGTACCAACGGTCCAGCCGTAGAAGGGTCAAGCCAACGCCTCACATGTGGCACGCCGTACTGCCCCAAACCCGAAGGTTCAAAGAGCAGTTCAAGGCGGTCACATAATCGAGTTAAGGTTTGTTGTCTTCTAGAGGGTCCATCGCATTACTTGCACTACTTAGAACGTTATTAAACCACGGAAAGATCCAACAGTTGGAAATTTCCCGACAGGGGAAAAAGCGGGTATTTATATCCGGTCGAACTTTTTAACATATTCAAAAATTATCCGGAAAACACATAGACAAAATTAGACAATCCGATCGAATAATCGAATCCCCAAAACAACCCCAGAAAACTCAACAGTGGAGTATGTTTTAAAAATTCCCAGAAGACACAGCACTACCAGAAAAGAATTACTGTGCAAACCACGTGGCCTAACTCACCAATATGGTCGCGGAACCGCCGCGCAAGCCAGGGTGGGGCCGCGGTTCCGCGGCGCATTGGTCGAGTTAGAGTCACGTGCTTCACAGTAACTCCTACAATTCCCTGCTGAATTTTTTGGCAATTTTTAATTCACAAAAATTCAAATTTTCAGAAAATTTCCAGAGAGTGGTTTGAGTTAGGGTTTCGAGGTTCGTTCGGATTTCTAACGTCGTCTACACATCGCCTAAGGCTCTAGCTAGGCTCTGATACCACTGTAGGGTTCTTAGGCACTCTAAGGAGATCTCACATGGCATCAACCATGCCAATTTAAAAAATTTCCGGTGCCGAGAAACCCTAATCCGGATCGTTGACTAGAGATTAGGCGAAACATGCATCTAGTTAACAACTTAACTAAGTGAAAGAAACTACAACCTTTGTAGACCCGGTTCTCCACCTCCATAGCTCCGCGTTGACGTCCCTCCGCTGTACCAATCGGAATCCTAGACTCTTGCGGTGGTTTCATCGGAGAAAAGATCGGGCTAGGTCGCCGACTTCGATGCCGAAGATGATCTACGTCGAGGCATCTCAAGATCAAGCTCCAACTTCACCAAGTCATGAAACTTGTGAAGAAAACACCCTATACTACTTGGCAAGTGGTAGAGGATGAAGAAATAGGAAGTGGGTTCACTTTAGAATTGGATTTCTCACTCTTTTTCTCAAGTTGCCATTGATGGAAGCAAGGTTTTCTTCTTTGTTGAAGAAGAAGATGAAGAAGAAAAAGAATTGTGTTAAGAATAAAAAGAATTATATTATCATATAGCAACCATAGTTAGGTGTAGAGAATTAACTAGGGTTAGGTTGAATGGTTAGGGTTAAGCATGAAACAAAAATGGTGGACTTATTCAAAGCTTCATGAAGCTTCAACTAGAAAACAAATCAAGCCACCATTTCTCTTTATCTTTCAAAAAAATTAATAAATAAATAAATGAATAGATAAGTAAATCAAAACCCTAACCATTAACATAACCATGGTTTAAACTAAACATACACCCAAACATTCATGTATCATCAAACAAGATACAATCTTGTGCACAAAAATATATCACATATACAATGTGCATTTCGAGTGAGAAAATCCATTTAAAGTGAACCAATACTAGTTAATGCAAAGTAATATATCAAATATATAATTATGCATTAAATCATTAAATCAATACTTGATTTAACGATCCGATCATATCGCATATAACCGACTAATATCCAATGTATCGGCTTATCGAATCAATCCTTGATTCGATAACTAGGTTATATCGCATACAACCAATCGATACATTCATCGCGAGAATAGAATACGGTATCACATACACGCATTATTCTCGGTCCCGCACATATCTCATATGCGCTCCTATTTCGTTTCGCTTGAACCAGGAAACCTCTGTGTAGGATTCTAAAGACTCGTCAATACGCCGGCAGCAGGTGATGATCATATCAAACACCCACAAGCAGCAAGCGGTCTGCTAAACGTAACGGCCACCCGGGTATTGAGCGATCATAAGATCGACGAGCAAGCCCGCTTACACTCCTGTGAATCCAACCAGTAACACTTATCGTACAGTCCGGTCTGTTCGTCTGATATGTCGCATATCTCGCCTAGGGGTGGTAAACGTCAGACCCCAGTAGCTCGATAAGTCGTGACGATATGAAGTCTATAACAGTTCGAGAAACTACTGGTAACACGTACCAGTAAATCTCAGCAACCCTGGCCAGGGATTTCCGGTTATAGCCAATCGAACACAGCTCAACATCAACTCCCTATACCGGGAGAGACGAATCCCCTCCTATCGCTCATTGCCTCCATGTGATTCGGGACTGTACCCAAAAGCCACCGTTTTGCACGCCCTCTTGGACGTGGTAAGATGGAAATCAAAGCACAGTGGGAATCACACAAGACTCTATAACGATCTCGGGTCTACAGACTAACCTGTACCAGTGTCACCAGAGAACTGCCATCTGACGTAAGGTATAATACCATCTGGGAGTTCTCGGCGAGTCCGTCCAGTGTACCCAGTCTCCACTGAGCACCCGTATATCATCTCTGATGTCAAACACCAATGGATATGGGATCATCCATCGCCCATCTGTATGGGTCGAGAAGGTATACGCTAGTCTACTCTGGTATATCGATGCCCCGTCTCGATACACCCACGACTATGGACCTTGAAGGATGTACTTATGGACTACCATGTCCCCACTAGTATGATCTACATCATAGTCCAGGTAGTCAAGTACACATCCTAAGGGCTTTACCAACATGTAACAGAGAGACAATCAGTGTACACGTTAAGGTAAAGAGTAACCAGATAGCATACTATCATGTCGAGCAAGAAAGTCCTCCCTATATATGTCCCAGCATCCACTAGAATATACATCCTATGTACAGTAATGGCCTCTAGGACATACATATAACTAACATATATAACAGCGCCCTCATACCCTGTTATATATACAAATGAAGTATGATCAATGTAATGTTAGTCTGTATAAATGTGGATCCCGTCCACCTGTCACCCAAATGACAATATGCATCATGCATGTAAATGTGAGGATATAATCAAAATCATGGAAACATCATGAAACCTGTGCCTAGCATCGGCACGTAAATCCTCGTCCATATGGGGCTCCGTCTGCGGTATCGGCCCTCGGCCCCGGCAGCACGGGTCAACCCGTGTCCATCTATCGACTCTGGTCGGTATCCTCCTGATAACCGCCAGGTTCCACCAATCACCGGTAGGTACTCGCCACCCTGCCAGGCTCATCGTCTACTCCACGAAAAACATTTCTTGCCCCGGGGAACCATACCGGGTCCACCATGTACCCGCAATCGGCCTCATCCGCCTCCTCGAGTCGAGTTTCACATGTCTCTCTCAGCACCGAGAAAACACATGGTGGACGCACTGAAATATCATATCAAGGGTAACCGGGTTTTTAAAACAATTACATATTCTCTTTGAATTACCCACGGTTCCCAAATCCCGAAATATCATGGAAAAAACATATCTCAATGCGTATAATCAGAAAGCATGATGTACGCGACATGTAAAAGAAAGGTAAGCATAACAGTATATCATGCAACATAGAATAGTGGTATGCACATACAAGGTCATATCCTGATGCAATAATACTACTGTGTAGTGACATGGAAATTATCGATGATGAAGTGTGTGAGCCGGCAAGCAAGTGTACGTGGAACATATGCATCATCGATAATGGTGCTGGTGTCCTAACAGCATGATTGCAATATAGAAATAAACACATGCAATGCGATGCGGAATCGAATAATCAATGCTGCAGTGAAGAATCCACACCAATATGTACATGTCATGCAGTGGTGCCATTTGAAATAAGACGAATCGGGGTTTTTAGTAAAATAAGGGTTGCGGTGTTTTTAAGAATAGATACGTCTTTTGAAAATACCCGTATTATCCCTTTACTTGTCCTTAAGATACTCCCGATTCGTTAGTTTTGAAATAGGTATGACTCGGGTCTGGTCTAACATCTACTAAGCCAAGTCCATCAGGAGGTGTATGGAAACCACCTAAATCTAAGTCGATATATATATATAATAGTCGGTGATCCCGTCTCAATAGTATCGCGTACGATACAGTATATCATCTGACATCCTCGAGTCATGAGTGCGGATCTATCATCAATATAAAGCTCGTACGGTAAATCGTCGTACGGCATCCCAATAGCTGGGCATGGGTCGATATCACAATCAACTTATCAATTATTTGGTATCCTCCTCATTATATCACATAATCTGGGGTTCTGACCTAAGTCTAGTACAACTGATACCATCAATATGACTGCGTGTGTAAACACACGTCCAAAGGCCCGCTAGAGATCACATGTCGTATCCCAAATACGAATCATATCAAATCACCGATCTCGCGGCACAAAACCCAATATCATCGGCTCATCTCCAAAGTCATTCACTATCCATCATTATCACAATATAAGTATAGCGAATCAACATATGTGTGCGTGTGGGTGTAAACCTATCCTAGGGTTCGCAACTAGGAAATATTCTAGTTTACTTCTAACCCTATCACATGATATCACATCTCAAATAATCCACTACACTATATTATCATAAATAATATATACAAATAAGGTATTCCAACTACGGACTGCGGGGGTGCTATACGCCACCCACCCGACTTCCCCCGTAGATATAATCTACTCACCTTGCGTCTTTATCTGTCGACGTCGCCACACGTTTTCTTGTCATCCCGAAGTCTTCATGGGGTACCTACACATTAACGTATCGCAAATGCGTATCAAAACCAAACCAAAGCTAAAACGACACACGAAAGCCAAAACGATACGCTATGGGGCCTATAGGTTAGAACCTATGGGTACGCCTCCAAAACCATCAACAACCCTCGATATCGTCGTATAAACGCCAAGTAGTCGAGGTAAAACACCATAAGAAAATTCAGAATTAGAAATACGGAATACGGAAACACGAATCCAAAACAGCAACTAAGGAAATAAGCTCCAGATTTCACCCTAGGTCAAATTAGACAAATCTATACATGCCAGGGGTCTAAACTACACATGTAGAAGCTCTGGAACATAAACGAGATATTTTGGTGCTGGTCGGGCCGCAAATTGCGGCCAATTGGGTTAAATTTGCGGCCAGGAAAGCGAAGTAGGGGTTAGGGTTCTAGGTTTAGCTTCCTTGATGTCTGCACAAGTCACTGTCAACTCAATTTTATTTTAGGGGTCTCGGGGTGATAGCAGATTCCCAAATACGATCACAGATTCACAGTTTTTCTCCGACATCCTCTCATAAATCCGTATTCTATGTTCTAGTCTCTAGTTTGATCCAAAATAACATCACACCAGGGTTTCTAAGGTCACAACAAGCCTCAATTTCACTTTGGTTTCAGATCAAACCCTAAACCCTAACTTGATGTTTCACAAATCCACCAAACGACACCTTATAGACATGAAACTAGAATTGATGCACAAGGAATGAAATACTACTCTAATAGGTCCAGAATTTACCTCCTTTGGCAACTCAAGAAAATTCTTGAGTTGCTCAAGGTCCTCCAAATCCAATCTTGCTAGGTTCAATGTGTAGCTAGTGAGCTCGGGAAAACTTTTTGTGAAGTGGGAATGGGGTTTTGGTGAGGGAAATGAGAGGGATCTATGTTGAAGAAGGAGGAGGAAGAAGAGGGAGAGGGCAGGAGCAGCAGCAGCTCTATGAAGGGGGGAGAGGAAATGAGGTGGAAATGATGGAGGAAAGGGTCAAAAGTCAAAAGCAACCTACTCTCTCTCTCTCATCATCATGCTACTTTTTCCTTTTTCTTTTCTTTTCCTCTCTAAACCCTTCTCACTAGAATAGTAACCCTAAAAGAAACATGGTGGAAAAATGCACAAGTGTAAGAAAAAAATGATATGTGCACATTTTTGCACAAAAATGCTAAAAATCTGATTAGCGATTTTTAATCGCAATTAGCACTAAATTAGCATATAACTAATCATAAAAACTTTAAAATGGCATAATTCCATAAAATACCCTATTTTAGAATTTTCCATAATTTTTCCCTTTTTATTTGTATTTAATTATACCATAATATTAAAATATTCATTAAAATAATATTAAATTATAAATCTTCCCAAAAATAATATTTTATTATTTTGAAACGTTGCAATCTACCCCCCTTAAAGAAATTCGGTCCCCGAATTTAAATTTAAACCCCCAATTACTAAAATATTTCAATACAAATTCCAAGTCATTGGGGCTCCGAAATCATCAATACATAAAACATCATAGCGCAATGAATGCGCATGAGTACTGAGCAGATAACTCAAAAGTAAAACTCCGTCAAGCATCCCGCAATCATCGGAGTCATGGTAAAGACGCAAATGTCAAATCCAATACAAAACCAATATAATATAAATCAGAACTATACATGTAGACATCCAATCTATACATGTGAATAGCTGATGTAAATGCATGCCAAATCTCTTTTATGTCGTTGTGCGATGCGCGTAACACTGCACAGTGGCGGACGTTTTTCATAAGAAAATAACCATATATGTATATATCTTTTGTTTACTATGCGCGTTCCGCCGTTTTGAAAACAATTTAGAAGGGTTTTCCTGTTTTTAAAACGTTTCGTGTCATATCGGACACGTAGGTATATATGCTGAGACTATAGCTCACCTTTTGGAATTCCCTTCGGTAACTATCAATGCATGCAAAATATTTCCAGGTACTGTCCTCTGACTAGTCCTGCCCAATACCAAACGAATATCAAATATCATAAAAATGTACTGCTCCAAGAGGAATCAATCCCAAAAATGCACATAACACAACCCTGTGCGTCTGGTGCGCACGGAAATCAAAATCCATATATGTGCCATACAGGTGCACAAAACAACATCTAGGTGCAACGGGTGTGCACGAAGTATCTATCATAGGCAACGTGTGTGCCTGACAGCCGAAACAGGTGCATTTGACATGCACGAAGAATTCCGATTAGTGCATCTGGCGTGCACCAAAATCGTATATCAAAACACTAAAGGTGCATGAAAACTATGCTGGTGTAACGTTTTAGAAATCGTTTTGCGAATTTTCCCGTTTTAGGGCAAAATTGTCGGTTTTTCTCGTTTTAACCCGATTTCGATCAAACGACCGTATAAGCTTACCGACACATAGTTTGGACAAAATAAAGCTTGTGCGCGAACTTTGGGAGTATTTGGTTCAGATAGATTTTTTCCTAAATAAAATATTATTTTAAGCGGTATTTTGTGCACGTAAATCGGGAAAAATTTTCTTTTGTGAATAAATTAATTTTGTCACTAGAATTATTTTAGAAGGTTCTTTTTAAATATCTAGAATTTTTTTGGTGACTAATGGTTTGTTTTTAAAAAGAAAATAAAAGGGTGTAAAGGTGGCAAATTGCTTTAATTAGCATTTATTACTCTTTTTCCTTACTTTTTCTTCACAAAATATTCACAAAACCCCCCTCTCACCCCCTTGGCCGAGCCTCATTCCCCCATTTCTGCCCTCAAAAGTTCCAAACTCATTTCTCACTCTTTTTCAATCAAAAACACAAAAATAAATCCAAAAATAAATCCAAAAATTCCTATATAAATATTAAACCATTTTTCCTTCACTAATCCTTCATGCATGTTCATCAAAGCTTGATTTTTTGGAGGCTAAAATGATGGATATATTTTCATTTTGGTGTTCTTGAGGAGGTATAATTTCTTACCTTAATCCATAATTAATTGCTTTAATCTTAAACTAGCTAATTTAGTTAACTATTTATGTGCTTAGTTTAGCTTTTAATTCATTATTAATTCATTATGTTTGGTTTAAGAAATTCATGTTAGGGTTAATTTTTGATTAAGTGATTAGTGTTTATTTGAAGTGTTAAATTGGGTTTTAGAAAAGATTAATCTAGTAGAAAATGTTAAAATTTGCTAATGATTATTTTGTTTAATTAAGCAAAGTTGCTTACTAGATTTTTGCTAAAACATAATTAGCGAGTGTTAAAAATATAGGATTGGTTTAGATAGCTTAGTTAAGCTATTTTAAGGTATTTGTAATTGTTAGATTTGCGTTATCTTGAATCTAGTGCGATATATTGCGATAGGTTGCTTACTAGATTTCGGGGTTTTCCGACGTAGGGTTCGTTTGGTAGTTGCGAGGTTATATCCAGTGTATTCCTCGTAATTTTTGTGTTGTGTTGCGCGATCGGGACGATCGGGGTCCAGAATTGCTCTTTTGTAGTTTAGCGACCCCAATTAGGGTTTTGGCCGGTATCGTGCGCGATAGATGCCCTAAGCGCGCAGTGTAATTTTCCGGGCGTTTTCGACGCGTTTCGTTGTCTTTTCGTCATTATAGGATATTTAGCTTATGTGTTGTATTTATGAAATTTTAGGTTCTCAAGC
The DNA here is from genome assembly GCA_030015575.1 of Agapanthus africanus. Lineage (NCBI taxonomy): Eukaryota > Viridiplantae > Streptophyta > Magnoliopsida > Asparagales > Amaryllidaceae > Agapanthus > Agapanthus africanus. The sequence continues at coordinate 363,540,459 of JASDDO010000012.1, forward strand.
AGGGATTTCAGGTGCTGCGGACAAGGGGAAGCAGGTGGTCGGATTTTCATAGCTCAAGACCATCGGTGAGTAGATTTAACATCTACGGGGAAATCGCCCGTATGGCGTTATGCGTCGGGGAGAATATGATATGATAGTTGCATGTATTTGCATATTAGTTACTTTCATATGAATGTCATTGCATAGCATTATATGTTGTACTTGACTCGTAACTTTAGATATAACACATTACTTACGGTTCATGTTGCACGAGCACTAAATTGTATGCTACACCCACACCGTCTGTAATTGCCATGACACGCACAAACACCTACATATGTGATATGATAGTGGATAGGAATGATTGGAGTAGTAACTCTTATTCTATTGTGCATATGAAATACTGTGGACACATACATACGTGATATTGCATTGGGAAGGAATAGTTACGGTAGTGAACCTTGTTCCACTTCACTCATATCTTGCTATATTTACTTATACATCATGCATACATATTGACATGTACACCCTCGTACTTGATTACATGTAGATACTTAAACCTTGCAACACTTACATGTACACTTCATATGATACTGCATTTATTTTCGAAGGAATTGGGAACCGCATGATATGTTTTAAAGCTAGATTCAATTTAAAGAGCGGTTTTCCCTTCATATGCTCATATTGATGTTTTATGTTGCATATATCAGTTTTATATGGATTTTACGCATTGAGATATGGATTTCATATGATTTATGGATTTGAGAACCGTGGGGGATATTTTCAAGAAAACTATGTATTGTTTGAAAACCCGGTTTCTCTTGATATAATATTTGGTGCGTCCACTATGTGATTTCTCGGTTCTGAGATTTGGCTTGTGATACCCGATTCGAGGAGCGGGACGCACCGTCTGCGGGTACATGGTGGACCCGGTATGGTACCCCGGGGTGAGTGGTGATTTCGTGGTGTAGACGATAAGCATGACGGTGGGACCACTACCTACCAGTGATTGTATTTGGACTCGGCGGTTATCATGGAGATACCGACCGGAGTGAGGTATGACATATCGTCAGGGTTAGTCATGGTGACAGCGCCTGAGTTATGAGGATTTACGTGTCGATGCTAGACACGGGTTTCATGATGTTTCGAGTGTCGGTGTTTGACACTCAGGTTTTCGTGAGACATACAGGATGTGAGGGCCGATCTGAGGATGCGGTGCCTGAGGATTTGGGATTTGATGTGTCAGTGAGGGACACTGGTGTTTTTCCATGCTGATGATTTTTGCATGAGATTTTATATTATATCATCCCACACTCAGGATTATGTTGATATGCATTGTTTCATGTAGTTGTAGTACCCTGATGATGTACCTTTACATGATTGTTGCATATTCTCCTATCATACTTATGCTATCGGATTACTTGTGATAGATAGATCGTTGTTCGTGCATACTTGCGATTACTGTATGATGTTATTTACTATTCACGAGTTGGCAACTCACCCCCGTTGTGCCACAGTGTTGTGCAGGACTTACCCTCTGAGTAGTCGCGGCAGGGCATCTTTTCATCTCTACTTTTGCGGATACCGCTACGGTTGGCTGTGAAGCCTTGCTTTTAGGTGGGTTGCGGTTATCTGTTTGTACTTTGTATATTTTTTTTGTTGGATCTAGTATTCTCCATCTACCACTATTTTGTATATGACTTAGAGACGACTTGTGAGGATTCAGTGTTATATTTTGTGGTGACATTGGGTGCCGTGCTCGTGGGAGCCGGTTTCGTTGAAAAGTTTTACTTCTTTATGCAGTTTTCTTTTATATTTCTTCGCTTCGGCGTCGTATATATGTTGTGGTGGTTTTCTCCGCCATTGGGCGTGATTTTCTCCCGTTTGGGATGCTTTTATTATTATCTATGTTGTACCCGTTTTCGGGGTTAGTTTTTACAAAGGAGGTGCTGCCGAAATTTTTAAGAACGAAAACTAAACTTAAAGATTTTTACTTGAAAATTTTCGAATGTTTAAAACTATGTTTTCTCCATTGATCCAGTTTTGGGTGGTTTAGATTTCTGGGTTTCAGCTTACTTAAGTTGCGTACGCCTTTAGACGTTACGTAGTTTAAGTACCGGTTACGGTCCAAACTTTGGGTCGTGACAGCTGGAAACGTAAATCACATCACTGGCATAAAATAGGCATGAAATCACAATCAATATCTCAAATGTAATAACTATGCGCAAAATATAAATACCCAGTAGGTGCATGAAACAAATATCATGAAACTCAGTCATCAAAACTAAATCATGCGAACAGAACGCCCAAAATACCGAAATCCAAAATAACGGATACGTGATAATCGAATCACAAAATCACGAATCATAAATACCGTCGTCGGTAGTCCCTCCGTCAAAGTCGAGAAGGTGTTGGTGCATCCAATGCTAGCAGCGCAAGATATCTACTTGCCTCTTGCTCACGGTCTGGTGTCCTCTGTCTCTGGGTCCTTATCTTCTCTGTGGATTTCCAATCTCACAATCAATCGGCTCATCGGCCCTGTCAGGTGTGCTAACGGGGACGATTCCGTTCTGGCACTTCTTTGGTCATCTCTCGGTCAATCCTCACGACTACCCGTAACGCAGCATGTCACTGGCGTCGGCCTCTGATTCCTTGAATGCACATCACCCATCTGATCCTGGGTGCAAACATCATTGCAACAGTGTCCTGGAAGGAAACCCGCTCAAGGCCTCTTCCGATCTTGCCTATGCCAGTCTGTACAGAGGTTGGTACTCTTGCATAATCTCTTCTCGCTCAATAGACATCTGTGTCCTCAGCACGGCATTTCTCGGAAACTGGTCGCATCCCAACGCCTCTGTAAGCACATCAGGCCTCTGGTCTCGATGGGAAGTAATGATAGCTCGTCAGCGTCTCGCACGAACCTCTTTTCCCGCTTGTCTGTATCATCGTCTACATCGACGTCGCGTCTTTATCTGCGCACTGCAACGTTCTCGGCTACGGTCCATCCAAAGTCTCTCGCATATCTCCTTTCTGCCGAATTGCCCGGAAGTCATCGTCCTTTACTGAAGCTAATTCTTGTTCCGGAACGGCTGCATACTTGTCGCAACTCCTTCTGGAAGGTATATCCATATACAACGCCTCTGCGTGCGTATCGCATCTCTGATGTCAGCGGAGTGGGACGTCATCTCGTCGAAATCTCTTGCGAACTCTTTACTTCACTCTGCTTCAATGTCGACTGCTTCGGACTCGTCTCATCGTGGCTGCATGGACTGTGCTCCAACGGCTATACTCGTATCTGGAGTCTCCCATGAAATGCATCTCACCACCTAGCATCCGAAGGAAGTCGAACCATTCGATCGATTCGTCAAAACCTCATAATCCCCCAAGAGATCAACATCTTGGGTACAGTTTAATAGTATCGAGTACTTGCCACAGCGTCGGTGGTCCAGCCGTAGAAGGGCAAACCCAAGCCTCACTAATGGTGCCGCGGAACTGCGCAAACCCTAAGGTTCAAAGGCTTTCACACGGTCATTAAGTCGAGTTAGGGCTTCATTCTTCTAGAGGGTCCATAGAATCGCCTGCATGTCTTTCCGTATATTTTAAACTTGAAAAATGGGCTCCTGACATTCGATCGTCTCCGCGTGAAGTCGCCTCTAGCTGGAAGCAATCTATCTGATGACCTCGCATCGGGATAAGCGAACAAACCACATGTCCTAGTCATTCATCCTCGGGTGACTAGCGACCTTCCAACATATCTCTAAGTATATACTCATGCTGCAGTAGCTCCAATCATCTGGGTGACATCTCGTCATTTGCAGCAACAACTGGCACATTCTTCTGTACGCTGAACAGTGCCTCGATCATCCTGAGTAAGCGATATATCAATGGCCATCACATCCTGGCTGGCCTCTACCAGTAGCCTGCTACTCTGGTACCAATCGGCACGTCCGAGAAATCTCGTGAAAGAGATCTGTCAAACGCTCATGGCGCGAAAACACAATAAGACGACGCCTCTCAATGCAATCGTAAGTCTCTGGAATCACGCCCTGGTCAGTCCTCGTCTGCGACGAGCTCAAGCTGACGCAACTCTAGCCGTAGCTCTCTCTGCCCGTGCAATCGTGGCAGCAAAATCATAACCAGTATTGATGAAGATAGATCAGGAATGAATATAATATTGTGCAAGGAAATGTACATCCTAAGGCTCCTTAAGTGGAGTGGCGTGTCGTAAGTATGCCGCGGAACATACCCACGGTACGTCACTCTACTTTAGTCACCTATTCCATCAACCAAGGGTCATCCTACGCGACGAAAGTTCGGGTCTAATACCCCCTCGACTAAGTCTAAGTTCTATAAGGTCAAGCCTAAGTTCCGTATATATATAGACGCCCTAGGCTCCACATAGTCAAACTTAGACTCGAACCAAGGTCAACCTAGAGCTCTGATACCAACTTTGTCACGACCCGAAAGAGCACGTGACTGTCCCTTAAACCTTATGAAGTCTATAGGACTCCATCTGATCCAAGTAAGCCAAAACCCCAGAAATCTAAAACCATTTTAAGAGTAAATAAATAAAACTAGTTTAAAGAAGTGAAGAAAAACATGTTTGAAGTCAAGGTTTTTAAATAACTAAGCCGAATATGTATTTTAAAAAAATGTAAAGTCTTTTCTAAAAATTTCGCCAGAGTTTCTTTTGTAAATACTGGCCCCGAACGGGGTACAACAAGAACAATATATATGCAATGATAAAAGGCATCCCCAAGCGGGAGCTAGCTCTTCGTCAATCGACGGTCACAACCACACAAACAATATAATATACAACGCCGAATGGCGAGGGTCAATTCCAAAGAAACTCAATAAGCATTAAAACCGCAATACTGCTAAGCGCGACTCTAAGGTCGAAATAATATATCACTAATGTCTAAGTCTGAAACAATATACAAGTTTTGGTTGATAGAATTCTAGATACAAAGGAATAATAAAAGTACAATGGTGGTTCTTGATGCAAAAGAACCCACCTACCAAAAGCAATTCACCCGCAAAGAAGTAGTGTGCCAGAAATGCCGCTATGGAACCTGTACGGCAAAACCTGAAAGAACTGTGGCACAACGGGGGTGAGTTGCCAACTCGTGAATAGAGAATATCTACAAGCAGAAACCGAATGCATGACATAATCCTAGGTCAATACAATCAGATATAAACCTCAAAGAATAAGCCTGAAGCATGCTAAGGTGGCAAGGTAATATCTAAACATGTAGGTAGTGCCAAAAACTCGTGTTAGTGCCTCAGGTAATAACATGCCATAAACATAAGGTATGTCTGCATGAAGTAAATATGATGAAGTATAAAAATGAATATCAATACACATATATTAGCGTCCCATTCCACTAATATTGGTGTAAAGGTATATATAACAGCGCCCTCATACCCTGTTATATATACAAATGAAGTATGATCAATGTAATGCTAGTCTGTATAAATGTGGATCCCGTCCACCTGTCACCTAAATGACAATATGCATCATGCATGTAAATGTGAGGATATAATCAAAATCATGGAAACATCATGAAACCTGTGCCTAGCATCGGCACGTAAATCCTCGTCCATATGGGGCTCCGTCTGCGGTATCGGCCCTCGGCCCCGGCAGCATGGGTCAACCCATGTCCATCTATCGACTCTGGTCAGTATCCTCCGGATAACCGCCAGGTCCAACCAATCACCGGTAGGTACTCTCCACCCTGCCAGGCTCATCGTCTACTCCACGAAAAACATTTTTTGCCCCGGGGAACCATACCGGGTCCACCATGTACCCGCAATCAGCCTCATCCGCCTCCTCGAGTCGGGTTTCACATGTCGCTCTCAGCACCGAGAAAACACATGGTGGACGCACTGAAATATCATATCAAGGGTAACCGGGTTTTTAAAACAATTACATATTCTCTTTGAATTACCCACGGTTCCCAAATCCCGAAATATCATCGAAAAAACATATCTCAATGCGTATAATCAAAAAGCATGATGTATGCGACATGTAAAAGAAAGGTAAGCATAACAGTATATCATGCAACATAGAATAGTGGTATGCACATACAAGGTCATATCCTGATGCAATAATACTACTGTGTAGTGACATGGCAATTATTGATAATGAAGTGTGTGAGCCGGCAAGCAAGTGTACGTGGAACATATGCATCATCGATAATGGTGCTGGTGTCCTAACAGCATGATTGCAATATAGAAATAAACACATGCAATGCGATGCGGAATCGAATAATCAATGCAGCAGAGAAGAATCCACACCAATATGTACTTGTCATGCAGTGGTGCCATTTGAAATAAGACGAATCGGGGTTTTTAGTAAAATAAGGGTTGCGGTGTTTTTAAGAATAGATACGTCTTGTGAAAATACCCGTATTATCCCTTTACTTGTCCTTAAGATACTCCCGATTCGTTAGTTTTGAAATAGGTGTGACTCGAGTCTGGTCTAACATCTACTAAGCCAAGTCCATCAGGAGGTGTATAGAAACCACCTAAATCTGAGTCGATATATATATATAATAGTCGGTGATCCCGCCTCAATAGTATCGCGTACGATACAGTATATCATCTGACATCCGCGAGTCATGAGTGCAGATCTATCATCAATATAAAACTCGTACGGTAAATCGTTGTACCGCTTCCCAATAGTTGGGCACGGGTCGATATCACAATCAACTCATCAATTATTTGGTATCCTCCTCATTATATCACATAATCTGGGGTACTGACCTAAGTCTAGTACAACTGATACCATCAATATGACTGCGTGTGTAAACACACGTCCAAAGGCCCGCTAGAGATCACATGTCGTATCCCAAATACGAATCATATCAAATCACCGATCTCGCGGCACAAAACCCAATATCATCGGCTCATCTACAAAGTCATTCACTATCCATCATTATCACAGTATAAGTATAGCGAATCAACATGTGTATGCGTGTGGGTGTAAACCTATCCTAGGGTTCGCAACTAGGAAATATTCTAGTTTACTTCTAACCCTATCACATGATATCACATCTCAAATAATCCACTACACTATATTATCATAAATAATATAAACATATAAGGTATTCCAACTACGGACTACGGGGGTGCTATACGCCATCCACCCGACTTCCCCCGTAGATATAATCTACTCACCTTGCGTCTTTATCTGTCGACGTCGCCGCGCGTTTTCTTGTCATCCCGAAATCTTCATGGGGTACCTACACATTAACGTATCGCAAATGCGTATCAAAACCAAACCAAAGCTAAAACGACACACGAAAGCCAAAACGATACGCTATGGGGCCTATAGGTTAGAACTTATGGGTACGCCTCCAAAACCATCAACAACCCTCGATATCGTCGTATAAACGCCAAGTAGTCGAGGTAAAACACCATAAGCAAATTCAGAATTAGAAATACGGAATACGGAAACACGAATCCAAAACAGCAACTAAGGAAATAGGCTCCAGATTTCATCCTAGGTCAAATTATACAAATCTATACATGCCAGGGGTCTAAACTACACATGTAGAAGCTCTGGAACATAAACGAGATATTTTGGTGCTGGTCGGGCCGCAAATTGCGGCCAATTGGGTTAAATTTGCGGCCGGGAAAGGGAAGTAGGGGCTAGGGTTCTGGGTTTAGCTTCCTTGATGCCTGCACAAGTCACTGTCAACTCAATTTTATTTTAGGGGTCTCGGGGTGATAGCAGATTCCCAAATACGATCACAGATTCACAGTTTTTCTCCGACATCGTCTCATAAATCCGTATTCTGTGTTCTAGTCTCTAGTTTGATCCAAAATAACATCACACCAGGGTTTCTAAGGTCACAACAATCCTCAATTTCACTTTGGTTTCCGATCAAACCCTAAACCCTAACTTGATGTTTCACAAATCCACCAAACGACACCATATCGACATGAAACTAGAATTGATGCACAAGGAATGAAATACTACTCTAATAGGTCCATAATTTACCTCCTTTGGCAACTCAAGAAAATTCTTGAGTTGCTCAAAGTCCTCCAAATCCAATCTTGCTAGGTTCAATGTGTAGCTAGTGAGCTCGGGAACACTTTTTGTGAAGTGGGAATGGGGTTTTGGTGAGGGAAATGAGAGGGATCTATGTTGATGAGGGAGGAGGAAGAAGAGGGAGAGGGAAGGAGCAGCAGCAGCTCTATGAAGGGGGGGAGAGGAAATGAGGTGGAAATGATGGAGGAAAGGGTCAAAAGTCAAAAGCAGCCTACTCTCTCTCTCTCTCATCATCATGCTACTTTTTCCTTTTTCTTTTCTTTTCCTTTTCTTTCCTCTCTAAACCCTTCTCACTAGAATAGTAACCCCAAAAGAAACATGGTGGAAAAATGCACAAGTGTAAGAAAAAAATGATATGTGCACATTTTTGCACAAAAATGCAAAAAATCCGATTAGCGATTTTTAATCGCAATTAGCACTAAATTAGCATATAACTAATCATAAAAACTTTAAAATGGCATAATTCCATAAAATACCCTATTTTAGAATTTTCCATAATTTTTCCCTTTTTATTTGTATTTAATTATACCAGAATATTAAAATATTCATTAAAATAATATTAAATTATAAAAATTCCCAAAAATAATATTTTATTATTTTGAAACGTTACACAACCTCAATACCTTTCTGTGAAATAACATGTCCAAGTACAATTCTTTCTTGGACCATGAAATGGCATTTTTCCCAGTTCAAAGTTAAGTTCTTCTCTTTACAACGAGTAAGAACTGCGTCAAGATTCGATAGGCAATCAGAAAAAGAGTCTCCAAAAATCGAGAAATCGTCCATAAAGATCTCCAGAAAATTCTCTACCATATCAGAGAATATCCCCATCATACACCGCTGAAATGTAGCGGGAGCATTGCATAACCCAAAGGGCATGCAACTGTAAGCAAAGGTACCAAAAGGACAAGTAAAAGTGGTTTTATCTTGATCCTTTTTGGCGATGGGGTCCTGATTATAGCCTGAGTATCCGTCCATAAAACAATAATACTCTCGTCCCTCTAAGCGTTCCAGCATTTGATCAATGAATGGTAGAGGAAAGTGGTCTTTCCTCGTGGCAGCATTGAGTTTTCTATAATCAATACATACACGCCACCCAGTTTGGGCGCGTGTCTGAATCAACTCATTTGCCTCATTGGTTATAATAGTGATGGCGGATTTCTTAAGGACAACATGTATAGGACTCACCCATTAGCTATCGGAGATGGGGTATATAATACCATTATCAAAGCATTTGACGATCTCTTTCATCACTGCTTCCTTCATGACGGGATTCAACCGTCTCTGTGGTTCTCGGGTTGGTCTGGCATCATCCATCACATGTATATGATGTTCAACAATCAAGGGACTAATCCCTTTGATGTCCTCCATAGTCCAACCAAACGCCTCTCTATTAGATCTTAATACCGATAAAAGTGCATTCTCTTGCTCTGATGCGAGAGAAGCGGATATTATAACCGGTAAAGACTCCTTCTCACCTAAATAAGCATATTTAAGATGAGAAGGTAAAATTTTGAGATCTAATTCGGGCGGAGAAATGATAGAAGGAGGGATCATCGAGTGATTTTTGGAATTACAAAGAAGCTCAGAGCCTGTGAAAGATACAGACTCGGGTGGAGAAAAGTCAGGAGTACAGGACTCGAGTGTAGGAAAAGTGTCCTCACTAAGATCATGTGTAAGATCAAACAGAGACGTGGTAATGTCATCGAGATCTGTAAAGCATAGTTCCTCAGCTTCACAACTATCGGGAGCGATCTCGTGGACAGAGCACACATCGAGAATATGAGAAGAGGGTTCTGATGGCTGACTTCCAACTTTGTAGATATTTAGTTCAATGGTCATATTTCCAAATGATAATTTCATTGAACCATATCTACAGTTTATAACAGCGTTGGAAGTGGCAAGGAAAGGACGACCCAGAATCACCGGAATTTGGCCCCTGGGGTTTGCTACAGGCTGTGTGTCGAGTACAATGAAGTCTACAGGGAATAGAAATTTCCCGACCTTTATCAACGCATCCTCTAGTTCACCCCTTGGTTTGGTGATTGAACGGTCTGCCATTTGGAGAGTGCGGTGAGCAGGTTTCAACTCTCCAATCCCTAATTGCTCATATACAGAATATGGAAGTAGGTTAACACTTGCGCCAAGGTCTAAAAGAGCACGATTTATGTTTTTACCCCCAATAGAAATCGATATTGTAGGACATCCTTGGTCCTTACGTTTCTTTGGTAGCTGGGGAATAAAAGCAGTGCTAATGTTATTAGACATGAAGCCTTCTTCGGCACTTGAGTCTTCCTCTTCATAGTGCACAAGTCCTTAAGAATTTTCGCATAAGCGGGGACTTGTTGAATCGCATCTAGGAGAGGGATGCTGATGTTAACCTGTTTGAACATTTCCATAATTTTCTCCATATGAGGACTCGATCTGTTACCCCTTAACCGATTCGGGAAAGGAGCTTTCGCAATAAGCGCTGGGTCCATCATAGGAGAAGGAAGAGGGGGTAGACGAGATCCCAAAAGAGGAGTGAGGACCGTCTGTGGAGAACTAGAAGGGCTATACTGAGGTGTCGAGCCTAGTGGGAAATGAAGAATAGGCTCGCAAGAAGGTGGTGGGGTAGAAGAACTGGTGTCAGAATTAGAAGTAGAAGTGGAAAGAAAAGTCTCATCCGGGGTATCATTGATAGATTTTTCAATGTCATCAATCTCTTACCCAACGTGATTATCAAGCACTCTTCGAAATCTCAACGTGATTGCATTCACAAGATGTGAATAGCCAGGATTGGGTAAAGGTTGAGCTGGAAGTTTCCCTTTCTCTCTTGCACTCATTTCGGCTTTTAGCTGTGCAATTTGTGCTTCCATCGATTTGATATTCTCATTTTGAGAGACAATGAACTTCATCACATTCTCGACGGAAGATTGCAAACTTGCCGTCCCTTGGATGGATTGTTTCATGAAAGTATCCAAGGTTTGTGCTAGTGCAGAGGTATTATCTGTACCGGTCAATTGCAAAGAGTTTTCATGTGGTGCAAAAGTGTTGGCCAGATTTTGGAAGTGTTGTGATTGATAGGGGTGCTGACTCAATTGAAGTGGTGGTTGCTGTTGTGGTGGAGGGACCCTTTGGAAATTATTTTGGGTTGGAACCGTATCTTGAGATTGTGATTGGTTCCAAGAAAAGTTAGGGTGATTCCTCCAACCCTGATTATATGTGGAAGAATATGGATCGTTCCTAGGTCTTTGAAATGCGGCATTGGTATGCTCATGACCTTGAAACGGAGAATTTCGTGGACATTCTTCCGTCAAATGAGAAGGATCAGAACAGCATCCACATACAGTTTTAGGGAGCGACATTAGGTTTAGGGAGGCTGCAGAAAATTTTTGTTCCGTAGCGTCGAGCTTCTTTTGCATTGCTGCCATCTTAGCTCGAACACCTATGGACACATCTATTTGGTGCACGCCACCCCTATTCAATGATTGTGTTCCACTCTCCCACTGTAATGATTTCTCAGCGATCTCTTCTAAAAATTTCCATGCTTCCCCATCATCCTTGGTCATAAAGGTACCTTGACACATGTTTTCAAGGTTCTGTTTAGTGTTTGGGTTAATGCCCTCATAAATGATTCGGCAAAGATCCCATCTCGGGATGCTGTGATGAGGATATTGAACCAATAGATCCTTGAAACGTTCAAAGCATTTTGAAAATGGTTCAGTAGGGAGCTGGGTAAATTGATTCAGTTCGCTAAGGATTCGAGCTGTCTTTTGCATTGGGTAAAATTTCTTAAGGAATGCCGCGACGAATTCTTCCCAATTCGTGATAGAGTGTGCGGTAGTGTTATATAGCCACTTCTCGGCTATATCGTACAAAGTAAATGGAAGAAGACGTAGATGCATAGCATCCACTGAAAGTTGTGACGTACCCATCATTGCGCATACGTTTTCAAATTTGGTAATGAAAACGTAAGCGTCCTCAGTCTCGAGTCCGTGGAATTTGGGTAAAAGGTTGATGTATTGGGGTTTAATTTCAAAATTATCCCCGTTGGCTGGTGGAATGGATAAGCAGGTCGAAAGAGGACCTCGCAGTGGATAGCACCTCTCTTGGAGAGAGATGCGGGGTGGATTCTGCGCACCAACGGACGGCGGCAGATTAGTGTTAAAGAAATTCGATGCAGGTGGATCCATCGATGTGGGTGTGGTGGTGGGTAAAGAAGAAGTAAATGGAGAAATACCGACTTCGGAGTCGATAAAGGGTACGCGGACTAAACGGGCACTAGAATCCCGTGTCCAGCCTATCTTGCACTAAAAAGGGTTAGTACAAGTGGTAGCGTTGACATTATAATTAGGGGTAATGAATGAATGAATGCGGTATTTGTTTTGAAAATGGGACGGATTTTTGAAAATATGATGCAACACAACAAATGCAACACACAAAACCCTAATTCTAGGGGTCGCCTAGGTCAGATCTCTAGACCGCTCCTAACTGCCAGAAGACAAGACGCAGGATAAATCCTCCACTGCCTCTTTGTCTCTTCTGTGGCCAGGTAAGTGCCAGGTAAGTGGGAGGTTCTCCACTACGTAAGTAGTGGGCCTAATTAAGTAACCACTAGCCTTCGACACACTTGCCTTAGACACCACAAGAGAAACGCGGATAAGCAATGAATTACCCACGTCCTTCTTCTGTCCTAAGTGAGCGCGACGGTCCTTAGAGTCATCTCTAGATTTCTTTTAGTTAATTGGGGTAAATGCGGATGCAAATTTTGCGATTTTCGGGGCTTAGGAAGGGTAATGAACTCCCCACCTAATCTGGATTTGGTCTTTGGCCCTTAATGTCCGTATTAATTATGCAAACAACCACAAAAATCAAAACAAGCACAATTTAATTTTGCTTTTTGCGCGGCGCTGCGATTTTTGCAAAGAAACCTGCACAAAATGTTATTTGGAGCAGACAGAGGAGGAGATAACAAAGTAAGAAGCTTACAGAGAAAATTTTGTACCGACGGGCCTTCACCTAGCCGCGGAACCGCCGCAATAGGAGGCTCCCACCATGGAAACGCGGTCTTCTGTCCTGATCTCTGCGCCAAATTTTAACAGTGAACTTCTGTTCACTCCTTCAGCTCTCTGGAAATCTCCAAAAATTATTTCAATTTCGCAGCAAGCTCCAGATTTCCTTGCAATGAACCACAACAAATCGTTTAGATTTTGCGCGAATTTTGATTACAAAATTATAATGGAATAAATCTTTCAATTCAAATTTCAATATAAAACGAATTAGCACGCGACCCCCGGCAACGGTGCCATTTGATTGATTCAAATTCTCGTTGTGTCGGTATTTAGAAAATGAATAGAATTCACAATCAAAGAATTATTTGACCGCAATCAACTACGGTGTCGGATGTAGATCGTTAGCGAGTGCGGATCGACCACAGGGATTGTGCGATTCGTTTGTATTTTGATTTGTTTGAATTGAAAAGTTAATAGAAAAGAAAAGAAAACATGATTCAAGATTTTTATCGATGAGTTTCAAGTATCACTATTCTAATCAAGAATCAAGAAAATGATAAACATCGAGAATCAAGTTTCGATAGAATTTCAATCACTTAGGGTTTCAAGATTTGAACTAAAGCTCGTAGGAATCGAGTAAATTGTAGATGTGATGAAGATTCAAGATTACGATTTCTTATCTAGTAACAAATTGATGCTAAATCGATGTCGAATTCATCGAGGATCAAGGATCTTGCGAAGAATTAGGGTTCCTCATCCTATCCTTTGTCCTTTCGATGAATAACATTCACTAGATAGCTTCTTGAAAGTCGAATGATCAATTGTCGATCTCTAGATCGTACGAAAGGAATCAAGAACACATTCGCATCGATCTAGATCATCGATCAATCGATTTTCAAGAATTTACAATTATTTTAAGACTTAAGAAAACGTTTAACAATTCATCAACATCATCATTTTACAATTGTTTCGATTCCTCCACGAACGGAGTTTTATTCAAGCATCATCACAAAGTATATATTCAAGAATCGAAATATAAGCATAATGCTCGAATTGAAATGTAAACAAGTTTAAAGAATCTTCACCTTTATTACATCAACAAGTAGTTACAACTCTCGAGATTTACAAGAGGTAGGAACTTCGCTCGTTGAATCTTGCATCGCTCGGCTTCTTGAGTCTTGGATCGCTTCGATCTCGTGCTCCGTTGAAATCCGGTTCCGCTTCTAAAGGATCTTGAAGAATTGCTTGGCTTGCACTCAAAGAATCTTGAGGTTTCTTGATTTTGGATTGGATTAGGGTTAGGGTTTTGACACAAGCCTTATCACTAGACTTGTGGGTGGAAATTGGGAAAGATGAAGATTGAACTAGAATTTAGCCAACAAAATGAGTTCTTCCAACAAGTGAGCCTAGGGGTCTATTTATAGGTTTCCCAAACCCTAGGTCTAGGTTTTTTTGAATTTACAATTCCCTCCAAAAGTTTGTTATAGGGAGAGGCTTCTAGATGTAGTTAGTTAGGAGCTTAGCTTAAGCTTTAAGCTAGGAATGTTTAGTTTAGAAACCCTAAGGATTGCTGATCTGGCAGAATCTTCTAGAGTCTTCTGGAAAATATAGTGTCTTGAAGAGCTATAGGAGCTGAGGTAGGAGTTTTGGGCTGAAGCAGAAGGGGTGATGTGGCATAGCCGCCGTGGAACCGCGGCGCAAGGCGACTCCGGCCACGGTTCCTCGGCCAAGTGGCTTCCTTGGTGCTTCATACTTCATTGTATGTTTGCTTCTGTACTTTGATGTATTTTCTGATATGTTGAATCTCTGAATGCTTCTTAGATCAATACCAGATTCCAAATCCATGAGTTGGCGTCTTTTTAACAGTCTTCGTTTGTAAATTTGACCGATCTTTTGTAATGTCCTGCACAGACTTCGAAACACAAGTTGCGATATATAGGAATGATGCCATGCTATGAAATGCAGTCAATTTCCTTTATAGTGCCGGTTTTAGAGTCTAACACATGCAATCTGATATTTAACGACTGATTTGCTAATATGTGCGATATGAATGCCGAACACTTCTAGATGAGTGCAAATGATAGGGAAATTGCCGGTTAAAAGATGCAGTATTTTCGACTGATCAAGTATGCATGTGCGCAGGTATGAGAATATCAATATATGTCAAGTCATGATAATCATCAATGATGCAGCAATCAAATGATATGTATAATGCGTAGCAATACTATAGTGCGAGTGTCATGGCAATCACTAACGGTGTGAGTGTAACATACAAATAGTGCTCGTGCAGCTTGAACCGTTAGTGACATTGCAGTGTTCTATGCTATCATTTATATATGCAGCAAGAAGGTATGCTACTAGTCCATATGAACATCTACGACTAAATATCCTAACACGCCCTGACGCTTAACGTCATACGGGCGATTTCCCCGTAGATGTTAAATCTACTCACCTGGTCGTGCACTACTCGTAGCCGACCACCTGCTTTCCTTTCTTTGCTTCGTCCGACGTACCCTCCTGCGAACCTAGAATTCACACAAGGAAAATCCACATAAGCAAATATCTCGCAAAACGCGATATTGAAGTCAAACGATACACTCGCGTCGCGAACTAAACACGCTTGTGTACGATACGCTAAGACGTGTGTAAACGCGTCTAAAACTATCCCGACACGCCGCGACACGCTGGATCACAGAACCCACTCACGTATCGTGCAAACTAAACGTACTAGAAAAGCGATATATCATCTCAGATTCTACCCAGGTGAGAAACTTACAAAATTGCACATACCACTGGCCCTAAAAATAAAGCAGACTACCCTAGACAAAACCCTAACACCTATCTCCCAAGTCTGGCCGCAATTTACGGCCAGAAGGAATATTCCGGCGGCCTGGATGTTGAATGGGGGTCTCGTACTCTGGTGGTGTGGTCAGGGTCTCCCAAGTAGGCTACAGTTAACTCGGATTTTATCTGAAACAAACGGGTCTATAGCAGATCACAGAAAGGGGAAATTTCACTTAAAAACGCTAAATTTTGCACAAAAAGGAAATCTCGGGTATTTAGGTGAAATCTGGGGTTTGTCTAGGTTTACTTGGCCCTAATAACACTTAATTAGGCTAGGTTAACCAACACTAGCATCACTTGGACAAAAGTCCACACAAATCACCATTACAAGCACAACATCTCACTTTTAACACTAATCGAAGCTATTTAACACAAAAGCTTATCAAACTAGGAAATAGGTTTAAGAAATATACCTTACTAGACCCTACGAAGCAGGAAGAGGAAGGAGGAGAGGATGGGAAGTGCTGCTGCAGCTGCTGGAGGCTACTGTTGATGTTGTTGCTGCTACTGCTTGCTGGTGCTGTTGTTACGGCTTGCTGCTGTTGTTGTTACTACTTGCTGCTGCTTCTTTTGCTGCTGTTGCTTCTTCTGCTGTTGCTGCTCCAGCTGCTTGTGTGTGTGTGTGAGAGAGAGAGAATGAGAGAAGTGAGAACAAGAGAAATGAGAGTATACAAGTCCAAAAAAAAACCCCTCTCTCTCTCTCTTCATTTAATGAGCATGGCTCATGCCATGAAGCCCATACTCCCTCTCTCTCACCAAGTCAACACAAGAACAAATCATTTCTATTTTAAAAAAAAAGAGAACACATAATATAAAAAAAAACAATTACACTTAATTCAAATTATAAAATTAGCTTAAGGGAAATGGCTTAACCCACCATGGTTGCTAATCATGGTTTTAACCCCAAATCAAAACCCTAGTTTACATGCACAAGTGTGTGCAAACCTCGAAAAATTCTAATAAAATACTCATTAAATAAGATAAAATATTTGGAACTCAATTTGGTAAAATTTTTATTAAAATCTATTTATTAAAATATAATTAACCCCCAACACATCCTAAGGTGTTACAATCTTCCCCATTTAAAGAAATTCGTCCCCGAATTTAAAAATATACTACGACGCATAACTTCAAGAGATGAGAGAACTTCTTCCGCATCTCGCCCTCGGTCTCCCAAGTGATCTCTTCACCATTCGGGCTGCGCCAAAACACCTTCACTGATGGCAAGACCTTCGATCGAAGTTTCTTCACCTGCCGGTCCAATATTACGACTGGCTGCTTGGTGAACGAAAGATCGCGCTCGAACTAAATGGTCTGGTGCTGAATCAAGTGAGAAAGGTCATGAAGGTAATTGCAAGGTATCGACACGAAAATACGGGATGAATACTCAATAATCTGGGTGAAAGTGCCAAATTAAAGGCAACGAAACTAACTCGCCTTAAGGATCTTAAAAAGACCTACTATCCTGAGATAAGCTTCCCAAAACACAACATGTCATTTATCGGAAAAATCCATAAGAATACATGATCTGCCACTGCGAACTCGAATCTGCGACCATCTTGGCCGGCATATGACCTCTGTCCGAAATGGACAATTCTCATCCTGACCTAAAACAACTGGATCATCTCCGAAGTCTCTAGAGAAGATGAGGTCCAAAAATCCTACAACGCGGAGTTAGAAAAACAGACTGGTGATCGACACGACCTAATCCCTAAACCTAAAGGTTGCCAATTGGAGTGTCTCCTGATAACAACTATCGAAGGAGAACCCCAACAATAGCGAGTGACGATCCCCAACTGCCGACAATAATTATTATGCACGCACAAACTTAGCAAAGAACAACTGAGCAAACTGAGTATAACCGGACGACAAGCATCCGAATGGAGTCACACCCTGACTAAACCTGGGTAGACACCATAACGAAATTTGTGGAGACCTGCTCCCATTCCCTCTTCGGAACGGTTAATGGTTGCAACTCTCCCGCCGGTCTCAGTTGCTCAACCCAAGCACACAAATGGACAGACACCTTGAAACGAATCCCGTGACTTCTCTTTTTCCATCCCTGCCCACCCGTAACTATCTCACAAGTCACGTTAAACGTTGGTGGGACTTGAATGTGTACAGAGAGTTGACCGATATGCCTGCTCTAGAATTTCACGTCTCTACCCAATAATATCAGGTACACAAACACGTCCCTAAACTTAGCACACCCTTGTCACAAATCAAGGACTTCGAATCATTACCCAGCCGAACAGGCTCAAGTATTTCTGACGAACGAGCGTCGGCGTGCAGTGTCTCGCGAAATTGATTAAAGAAAAGTGGTCGGGCGCGGACATGAGCAAGCTGTCCCCTCAGTAGAGACGAACTTAAGCTGTACTCAACGATCACATAAGAACTGTAAATCTGCGGAGGACTATCACAACAATCAAAATCCGCTGCAGGAAGATGTACATTAAGCTCGTGTGGTCCGTAAAAATCTGACATGACTCTTGAGCAAGTAGTGTCTCCAAATCTCCAACGCGAAACCACCGTGGCCATCTCCAGATCATGAGTGGGATATCCTTCTCGTACTTCCTCCAAATGTAGGGAAGCAAAAGCGATAACTCCATTGTGTCACCTCAGTACACATTCGAGCCCTACTCACGAACCATCACAGTTAAACCACAAAGTCGCCCGAACCAAAAAGAAAAGAAAGAACAGATGCAGTTGTTAACCGAATCTTCAACTGTCGAAACTCCGCACACATGCCTCATTCCAAAGAAAGAAACCTACGTTCCAGTCAATTCAGTCAATGGTGCAGCACTACACTAGCAATCCTGCCCATAACGGCGGTAAAACCTGCTAAGCCCAAAAATCTGCGGACCTCCGTCCTGGGCATAATCTGTACGGCCGCGATCTACCTCGGAACCATACAAAACCGTCTTCCGTAACTACAAGACCAAGGAGTCAACACAACGAGCCTGAACGAACACTCCGAGAATCTAGCAAACCGCTGGGGCTCTCCCAGTATTTGCAAAACAAATCCTCAAGTGCTACTCCTATCCCTCAAGACACATTAAATAGACCAGGATGTCGTAAATAACACAACATTAACTGGTCGAGGAACGGCCAGAAGAAATCCGGTTCATCGCATCTACGAATGCTGCTAAGGCATTGGTGAATCTAAAGACACACCAATACACACAAAGCCCGTAGCACGCACAAGGTAGTCTTCGGAATGTCATCACTCCGAACCCGCAACAATGATGACCTGATCCCAAACAAACTTAGAAAAATATCTCGCCCTCTGGAGCTGATTGAAGAAATCGCCAATGCGAGGTAAAGGATAGCTATCCGCACCGTAAGCCGGTTCAATTGACGATCCATCAATACACAACCTCAATCTGTCGTCTTTCTCTTTGACGAATAGAAATAGGAGCTTCCTAATGCGAAATACTCAGACGCACGAAACTCCCCCAACAAACAACTCTGCTTAAGCTCCTTAAGCTTCGCTGGCTCATCTTGAACAATGTCGGAACTCTTGCACGAAAGAAAACCGATCCAACAAACCAACTGTGGCTACGGTGTCACGAACGAACGCCAAGAATCTACGACATCTCCTCAAAAGCCGAATAGCGAAAAAGGCTGAATTCAAGCTGTGAGAGGCGGCACAACTATCCACCTGCACAACAAGAAATGACTCACCGGGGAAAACAAAACCTAATTGTTTCCTCACGGTAGTCCACAACGCCTAGCACGTAGCTAACTAGTCCGTGCCCAGGAGAATGCCAAGTCCAACTTCTCTAGAAGGATCAAAACGACAGACGAATCTCCATCTCCTATCCGATTGGCACACAACCGAATTACGTGTCGCGCAACAAAAGAATCGCTGACAGAAGTTAACACAACAAATGGCTGATCTACCTAACACGACTCTCGTCCTAAACTCGGCATGAAGTGTGGAAACGTACGAGTGTGTGGATCCGAATCAAACAAATACATCAAAAGAACATACTAATTAAGGATACCTGAAAACTCCGCATTGGACGCCCTTGCGTCCTGATAAGTCGAAGAGAAAACTTGTGCCTACCCTTCACCTACGACTGACCGAACTCCTCCTCTACTAGACTGTCCCCTCTGCGCGAACCTTCCGCGTCCATGACGTCTCAGAATACGACCCTGGTGTGGTGCTAAGGAACAATGCCTGGCGAAGTGTTGAAGGCTTCCGCATCGAAAACACCCACGCGCTGACTGCTGGCCTTCCTGGGGATGAGAGCTGAACAACTGTCCTCATCCTAAGCCTCTGCTCTGGGCTGGTACACCAGTACGATTCCTTAGCTATTCTGGAACTCTCAAAGTCTCTGGAAGACGTGTCTCGTAAACTGGGGCTGCATCTACTCGTGCTATGTAGGTGACGGAATGCTGCAAGATGATCGCAAGGAATAACTGGATAACAGGGGTGACAACCTCCTGTCGCTGCGCTCGAACGGCCTCCACCAGTGAGCTCATCGTCTGGCGCAAGTCCTACATCTCTGCCACTAGTCTAGCGATCTGAGCTGTCGTAGGAGGAACAATCTGCTCTGGTACAACAAGGGTACTACCCGGATCAGTCCTCGTCTCGGACGAATCAACTCGAATCTCGGCTCTCGCGGCTGCTCTCTGCGCCCTCGTAGTCCTTGGTGGCATAATGGCTGAATAGAAAGTAGGATTCAATGAGGATACGGAAATCGAATCACAAGGATGTATACCATCATGAAGGAATTTTCAATCAATAAGTCCTAAGGTCGCTTAGGCGGAGTATCGTGTCGTGAGTATGTCGCGGAACATACACACGCTACGCCACTCTGCTGCAGCTACCTACTCCATCATACCAGGGTCATCCTACACTCCGAAGGTAAAACCTACGCTCCGATACCAACTTTGTCATGACCCAAAGTTTGGCCCGTGACCGGCACTTAACCACGTAACGTCTACAGGCGTAACGCGACTAAGTAAGCCGAAACCCAGAAATCAAAACCAGTAAAAGTATAGAGTGCTTAAAACATTTAATAGAAACATTTGTTAAACTGTTAAGAAAACCTCAAGTAGACAATTACCAAGATAACAATATACGACGCCGTAGCAAAGAAAAGAGCAATAAGTGGAACACATCACACATGATAAGAACTGCATAAGTAAAGTCGGCTCACAACGAGCTCGACACCAGAGTACAAAATAATATACATCGTCCTCACAACTGGTCTTTAAGTCAATACATAAGTAGTAGATGGAGAGTACTAGATACAATGATGTACATAACTGAAAAATAAACAGATACCGCACAAAACCCACCTATCAGCAAAAGAGCTAGTACGCCAACTATAAGGTATCTGTGTCAAAAGATGCTAGAAAGCAGCCTGCCGCGACTACTCCGAAGGGCAACCCGCAAACACTGTGGCACAACGGGGGTGAGTTGGCAACTCATGAATAGTAGATAACATATAAAGGTAATCGCGAGTATGCACGTGCTGCGATACTCTAACCTATGCCAACAGATAAAATCTATATGATGAACTATATGAGCAGAAATCATGCATCAAGTACGATCTAACAACATCTCTAAATGTTAAGCAGGGTATGCAATAATCGTGCATAGCAAATGCAATCTAATAACATCTATAGGATGAGAAAGGTATGCAATAATCGTGCATAGCAATTGCAATCTATCAGGTACAACAGATACAGGATGAAATGTAAAATACTGAATGCTGAGCATGGGAATAATTAATATCTACACAGAATATCAACGTAGAAAATAATCGGTGTCCATCCATATACCCAAATCCTGTAAATCTCATAGAATCATGGGTGACTAGCATCGGCACACTAAAATATCATGAATCATCGTGTCTAGCATCGACACGCAAATTCTCAAGTATCGGGCTCCGTCTGCGGAATCGGCCCTCGGCCCCGGCAGTACATGTCGTCCCGTATCCATCTCTCATCTCTGGTCAGTATCCTCCGGATAACCGCCAGGTCTAACAAATCACCGATAGGTAGTAGTCCCTTTGCCAGGCTCACCGTCTACTGCACAGCGATCCGTTCTCGCCCCGGGGTACCATACCGGGTCCACCATGTACCCGCAATCGGCCTCATCCGCCTCCTCGAATCGGGTTTCACTTGTCTCTCTCAGCACCGAGAAAATACATGGTGGACGCACTGAAATATCATATCAAGGGTAACCGGGTTTTTAAAACAATTACATATTCTCTTTTGAAATATCCACGGTTCCCAAATCCAGAAATATCATGGAAACAACATATCTCAATGCGTAAAGTAATAGAGCATGATGTATGCGACATATAAAAGAAATGCGAGCATATCCGTGTATCATGCAACATGGAATAGTGATATGACATATTAAGGGAAACCGCTCCTTTTAAAATGATTCCAGTTTTTAAAATATAACACGCGGTTCCCAATTTTACAATAAAACCGGTTATCTATATAGGTACAATATGAATATAAGCAAGTGTAGATGTGCCAATGTATGTGTGCACCAATATGGATGTACAAATGTGTATATCCGCAAGTATAGATGTATCAATGTATCTGTGCACCAATATGGATATACAAATGTGTAAATCCGCAAATATGAATATATCAATGTATATGTGCACTAATGTGGATATACAATGTGTATGTGTGCAAATATGAATATATTAATGTATATGTGCACCAATGTGGATATACAATATGTATGTCATGATGCAGCAAACCTACTATGTAGTGACATGGCAATTATCGATGATGAAGTGTGTGAGCCGGCAAATCTTTGTACGTGTAAGATACGAATCATCGATAATGGTGCAAGTGTACTAGCACAAGTATAAGCAATGCAATGGAATAATATGAATGCAGCATAAGGTAAATCATATGCAAATATGAAGATATCAATATATGTGTGCACGGGTATGAATATACAGTGTGCATGTGCGCAGGTATGAAAATATCAATATACGTGTGCACTGGTATGAATATACAGTGTGCATGAGCGCAGGTATGAAAATATCAATACATATGTTCACTGGTATGAATATACGGTGTGCATGTGCGCAGGTATGAAAATATCAATACATGTGTGCACTGGTATGAATATACGGTGTGCATGTGCGCAGGTATGAAAATATTAATACATGTGTGCACTGGTATGAATATACGGTGTGCATGTGCGCAGGTATGAAAATATCAATACATGTGTGCACTGGTATGAATATACCGTGTGCATGTGTGCAGGTATGAAAATATCAATACATGTGTGCACTGGTATGAATATACAGTATGCATGTGCGCAGGTATGAAAATATCAATAAATGTGTGCACTTGTATGAATATACAGTGTGCATGTGCGCAGGTATGAAAATATCAATATATGTGTGCACTGCTATGAATATACGGTGTGCATGTGCGCAGGTATGAGAATATCAATATATGTGTGCACTGGTATGAATATACGGTGTGCATGTGCGCAGGTATGAAAATATCAATATCTGTGTGCACTGGTATGAATATACGGTGTGCATGTGCGCAGGTATGAAAATATCAATATATGTGTGCACTGGTATGAATATAAAGTGTGCATGTGCGCAGGTATGAGAATATCAATATATGTGCGCACTGGTATGAATATACAGTGTGCATGTGCGCAGGTATGAGAATTTCAATATATGTGTGCACTGGTATGAATATACAGTGTGCATGTGCGCAGGTATGACAATATCAATATATGTGTGCACTGGTATGAATATACAGTGTGCATGTGCGCAGGTATGAAAATATCAATATATGTGTGCACTGGTATGAATATACAGTGTGCATGTGCGCAAGTATGAAAATATCAATATATGTCACGTCATGACAATCATCAATGATGCAGCAATCAAACGATTTGTAAAATGCGTACCAATCCTATAGTGCGAGTGTCATGGCAATCACTAACGGTGTGAGTGTAACATACAAATAGTGCTCGTGCAGCTTGAACCGTTAGTGACAGTGCAGTATTCTATACTATCATTTCTATATGTAGCAAGAAGGTATCATACTATTCCATATGAACATCTACGACTAAATATCCTAACACGCCCTGACACTTAACGCTATACGGGCGATTTCCCCGTAGATGTTAAATCTACTCACCTGGTCGTGCGCTACTCGTTGCCGACCACTTGCTTCCCTTTCTTTGCTTCATCCGACGTACCCGCCTGCGAACCTAGAATTCACACAAGGAAAATCCACATAAGCAAATATTTCGCAAGACGCGATATTGAATTCAAACGATACACTCGCGTCGCGAACTAAACGCGCTTGTGTACGATACGCTAAAACGTGTGTAAACGCGTCTAAAACTATCCCGACACGCCGCGACACGCTGTATCACAGAACCCACTCACGTATCGCGCGTATCGCGCAAACTAAACGTACTAGAAAAGTGATACATCGTCTCAGATTCTACCCAGGTGAGAAACTTACAAAATTGCACATACCAGTGGCCCTAAAAATACAGCAGACTACTCTAGACAAAACCCTAACACCTATCACCCATGTCTTGCCGCAATTTGCGGCCAGAAGGAATATTCCGTCGGCCTGGAAGTTGAATAGGGGTCTCGTACTCTGGTGGTGTGGTTAGGGTCTCTCAAGTTGGCTACAGTTAACTCTGATTTTATCTGAAACAAACGGGTCTATAGCAGATCACAGAAAGGTGAAATTTCACTTTAAAACGCTAAATTTTGCACAAAAAGGAAATCTAGGGTATTTAGGTGAAATCTGGGGTTTATCTAGGTCTGCTTGGCCCTAATAACACTTAATTAGGCTAGGTTAACCAATACTAACATCACTTGGACAAAAGTCCACACAAATCACCATAACAAGCACAACATCTCACTTTTAACACTAATCGAAGCTATTTAACACACAAGCTTATCAAACTAGGAAATAAGTTTAAGAAATATACCTTACTAGACCCTACAAAGCAGGAAGAGGATGGAGGAGAGGATGGGAAGTGCTGCTGCAGCTACTGGGGGCTGCTACTGCTACTGCTTGCTGCAGCTGTTGTTACTGCTTGCTGTTGTTGTTGTTACTTCTTGCTGCTGCTTCTTTTACTGCTGTTGCTGCAGCTGCTTGTGTGTGTGTGAGAGAGAGAGAATGAGAGATGTGAGAAAAAGAGAAATGAGAGTATACAAGTCAAAAAAAAACCTTTCTCTCTCTTCATTTAATGAGCATGGCTCATGCCATGAAGCCCATACTCCCTCTCTCTCACCAAGTCAACACAAGAACAAATCATTTCTATTTTAAAAAAAAGAGAGAACACATAATAAATAAAAAAAAACCAATTACACTTAATTCAAATTATAAAATTAGCTTAAGGGAAAAGTCTTAACCCACCATGGTTGCTAATCATGGTTTTAACCCCTAATCAAAACCCTAGTTTACATGCACAAGTGTGTGCAAGCCTAGAAAAATTCTAATAAAATACTCATTAAATAGGATAAAATATTTGGAAGTCAATTTGGTAAACTTTTTATTAAAAACTATATATTAAAATATAATTAACTCCTAAACACTTCCTAAGGTGTTATAGACTCATACACAGCAATGTGTGTGGTCCAATGTCTACACATGCACGAAGTGGTTATTCCTATTTCATTACTTTTACAGATGATTTCTATAGGTATGGACATGTCTTCTTGATGAAGCATAAATCTGAGGCCTTTGAGAAACTTCGGGAATACAAGAATGAAGTGGAAAAACAAATAGGTAAAAGTATCAAGACACTGAGATCTGATCGAGGTGGTGAATACTTGAGTGCCGAGTTCGTGGATTATTTAAAAGAGAATGGAATTCTCTCTCAGCTTACTCCTCCATACACGCCACAAGACAATGGTGTATCGGAAAGGCGGAATCGAACCCTATTGGATATGGTTCGTTCCATGATGAGTAACGCTGAGTTGCCGCGATCCTTCTGTGGTTATGCACTAGAATCAGCTGCATATCTTCTGAATAAGGTTCCTACCAAGACAGTGCCTACCACACCATATCAGATGTGGAGTGGGAAGAAATCCTATCTTAAGTACATTAAGACATGTGGATGTCCATCTTTTGGTAAAAAGCAGCATGCGGACAAACTCGAGGCACGCTCAGTACTGTGTAAGTTTGTGGGATACACAAAGAACTCCAGAGGGTATTATTTCTATTGCGCAGAGGAACAAAAGGTCTTTGTTTCTCGTCATGCCCACTTCTTGGAATCTGAATTTTTAGAAAATCAGAAAAGTGGGAGCGCAATAGAACTGGAAGAAATTCCAGAACCACAAGCTATTACTGAAAGCTTGGTAGAACCAGAGGTTTCAGGAGAACCGGACATTCCATCACCACTCCGCAGAAATAGTAAGTAGTCTCATCCGCCCGAGAGATACTACGGTTTTCTCATAGACGGGGATCGAGAGGATTGCATCATTGACAATGATGAGCCTACTAGCTTCCAGCAAGCCATTCAGACCGGCGAATCAGTAAAATGGCTGGATGCAATGCGGACCGAGATGGAGTCCATGTACACCAACAAAGTATGGACTTGGGACATTGCTCTAGAAGGGGTAAAACCAGTAGGCTGCAAATGGATCTTCAGAAAGAAGATTGGTGTAGATGGACAGGTTGAAACCTATAAAGCTAGACTTGTTGCAAATGGTTATCGTCAAAGACCTGGTTTGGACTATGATGAAACCTTTTCTCCAGTGGCTATGCTCAAATCCATTCGGATCCTTCTTGTCATTGCTTCCTTCTACGATTATGAGATCTGGCAGATGGACGTAAAGACGGCTTTTCTAAATGGAAATTCGGAAGAGTGCATCTATATGGATCAACCAGAGGGTTTCATTCAGAGTGGGAGCAGCGGGAAAGTGTGCAAGTTGCTTTAGTCCATTTATGGACTAAAGCAGGCATCGCAGAGTTGGAACATCTGTTTTGATGATACAGTCAAAGAATTCGACTTTACCAAAAATCCAGATGAACCATGCATTTATAGTAAGATTGTAGGGAGAACTGTAGTATTCCTCGTCTTGTACGTGGATGGCATTCTCTTGATAGGAAATGACATTCCTATGCTACAATCAGTCAAAAGATTCTTGTCACAGAGGTTCTCCATGAAGGACCTGGGTGATGCCTCCTACATTCTGGGGATCCAGATCTATCGTGATAAATCCAAACGGATAGTAGGAGTTTCACAGTCAAGGTACATCGACACCATACAGAAAAGATTCAGTATGGAAGATTCTAAGCGCGGTAATCTACCGGCTTGTCACGAAATCACCCTCTCCAAAGACTGATTTGGAAAGGGACCGCATGTCAACTATACCCTACGCATCTGCGGTAGGCTCTATAATGTATGCGATGTTGTGTACCGACCAGATGTAGCATACGCATTGAGCGTTGTAAGCCGATATCAGTCAAACCAAGGGGAGAAGCACTGGATAGCAGTAAAGAACATTCTCAAGTACCTAAGAAGGTCTAAGGAGATGTTCTTGGTGTATGGCAGAAAAGACCTCCAGATCGAGGCCTTTGCTGACTCCAGCTTCCAGAGTGACAAGGATGACTCCAAGTCTATATCGGGTTATGTCTTTACCCTCAATGGAGGGGCGGTCTGTTGGAAGAGCTCCAAGAAGGACACCGTTGCAAACTCGACGATGGAAGTGGAGTACATAGCTACTTGCGATGCCGCAAAAGAAGCTGTTTGGTTGAAGAAGTTCCTCACAGAACTTTAGGTGGTTCCAACCATTGTTGATCCAATACCACTATATTGTGACAACAACGGCGCTATAGCTTTAGCGAAGGAACCCAGGTCGGATCAGAAGTCCAGACACATTTTGAGGCGGGTACCACATGATCAGGGAGATCGTAGATCGCCGAGAGATCGAGATGAGGAGAGTAGATACGGAGAATAACACAGCAGATCCACTCACGAAGGCCATCCCTCAGACAAAGTTCGAGCGGTTGATCGAGATGATAGGTCTACGATACGCCAGTACATGGCCATAGTGCAAGTGGGAGATTGTTAGTTTATATGCCCTAGAGGCCATTATTGTATCATAATGGTTTATATATTACTTAATGGAAGCTTGGGATATTCACAGTTGTATTGACAGTCTTGCTCAAAATGGTAGTATGCTACTTGGTTTGTTTCTACTTCAATATGTGCATGTGTTTCTTTTAACATATCGCTTATACATATTAGTAGAGCCCTTAGGATCTTTGCTTGATTACCAGCGTTGTGATGGCAGTCACACCAGTGGGGGCTGGGTAATCTACAAGCACATCCTTATACAGGTCCCTGGTCGTAGGATTATCGAGACGGGGCATCGATACTCCGAAGTAGACTAGTGTATACGCTTCTCATCCAGCATGGGAGATGGTCTTGTAAGTCCACGGTAGCGCCCCGGCCGTCTAACCGACGCCAAATGCGGAACAAAAACTTTTTACAACCGGCGCTATCGCGTACTATAACCCGGATCTGCTATTAAAGCTAAACTAACAAACTACAAAGAGTGTAGAAATGTTATACCGAACGATCTGAGTCCTTCGGTCTTCAATCATCATCCCACGCTTTGTTGCGGCTGCTCCGATCTCCTGAATCTCCAATCTTCTCGTCCAGGTGGCACCACGTCGACGGATCTTTAAACGGGCTCCCGCCTCTGAACCGAGGCAACTCGATCATCAAGTTTGCTAAAAGAGATGACCAAGATTGATGTAGAGAATGAGTAGAACACTTTGTCTCGTTACGTCCAAGGCTATGGACGAACGATTAATGAAGTTGCCTTTTGAATCGGGGAAATGAGAAATGGGCATATGAAATTTCCATGAAACAAATTCCTAATCTTTTTCCCAAATGAACAACAACCATTATCTCTCTCTCACTCATGGGCCGGCCATATATAGGAGAGGGGGTGAGTGTAGGAGGAGGGAGTGGTGACCACAAAGCAAAAGAAAGAAGGGGTCACAATAACACCTTGTATGAACACAATTAATGCAAATGATGAATCATTAACCCTAGTCATCAAACATCATTAAATGCACAAATGAGTCACAAAGATGCATGAACCTAGTCACCACCATCTAGTAGCCTCTAGAAACTTCCACACTCATCTCAAGAAAAGATAAATCCGTATTTAACCGAATGTTAAATACGGGCGATAGAAAAATGGAAACTGGCAACTTCCAAAAGTGATCCTGAAACGAATTTCAGGATATCCCCGTATCAGTATAAACATACCCGCATTTGTATTACGACCGAATACAAATGCATCTGAGACAAAGATATTATATCTACACAGCATAATACTCGGATCTGGCTTAAACCAAAGCCGACCAGTATTATCCGCCCGAAATATGACACGTGCGTAAACGCACGTGCATTTTCCGAACCCTGCCATAAAACCATACGGCCTCTACAAAGTTTCGCCCGAACTTGGGAAAGTGTCTGTGGGGGACTCTAATGACTCATCAACACACTGGCACTGGGTATAACCTCTAGCATGTCAGAGGTACAAGCTGTACGTAACGGTTGCCTATGTATTGATTGGAAGGGAAGCTGACGAGCGAACTCATCCATAAACCCTACTGAGCCTAATAGTGAAAATATACATACAGTCCGGTCCGTTCGTCTATGAGTATCGCATATCGGCCTAGGGGCTGGTAACGTCAGACCCCCAATAGCAGTATAAGTCATGTCAGAGAGTGGCCCAGAACACCCTGAGATACTACTGGAGTACCTACCAGTAAATCTCCTGCCGCGGCCGAGGTCTTTGTGTAATGGCTCTCCTAGACACAGCGCGATCTCACCCCCAATACCGGGAGAGACGAATCCCCTGCCGATCCGCTCACTTGCCTCCATGTGGCTCGGGACTGTACCCAAAAAAGACCTGTTTGCATGACTCCTTTGAGCCGTGGTAGGGTAGAAATCAAAGCACAGTGGGAACTCACACGAGACAAATGACGACCTCAGGTCGATGAACTAACATGTACACATGTCACCAGGGAACTGCTATCTGACGATATGTATAATACCAACTAGCTTGTTCCCGGCGATTCCTGTCCGGTGTACTCATAACCTAATGAGCACCTGTATACATCTTAGGTGATCCAACTGACACCAATGGCTTATGAGACCGGCCATCGCCCCTTGTCGGGGTCTCGACTGTATACACTAGTCTACTCTGGAGTATCGATGCCCTCTCTTGAAACTCCCACGACTAAGGACACTTAAAGGATGTGCTTACAGACCCCAGCTCCCACGTATATGATCGCCATCATACTGCTAGTAGTCATGAAAGAATCCTATGGGCTCTATGATCATGCAATAGTGAACTAAAGCATGTATACGATGATAAAGACAAACCAGATAGCAAACTATCATCTCGAGCAAGATTGTCATATCGGTATATGTCCTGCCTCAATCATTGCAATCACGTACCTGCGATCCAATAATTGACTTTGAGGGCACTATCTCCAACAATCTCGCACTTGCACTTAAGGATATTTATTGCGATGTTTCATACTCACATCCCGTGTGATACCAAACATCCAACTCCTCTACTAATCAGTTTCACAAAGCTAGTTTGTAAAACTCTTGTGTTCGAGAAATAGCCTCAGTGAGTGGATCCGCCCTGATGTTTCTTTCTATGTCTCTCTAAATCTCAAGTTCGCGGAGAAAGCCATCTCCCGAATCGAGTAATACCTGTCTTAGAATATGTCTGGATATTTGATGGGACCTAGTTCATAAATGAACTCCAAATCCAAATTTCTTAGACTGTATCGATAACTGAACCTAATCAGTATCCAGCACCATGCCTCCCACAGTATCCTCTTGGACCACCTGTCCATAATACTGTCCCTCGTCAGAGGGAAAACTATAACTCTGACAATCACTCTATCATCCATGTCACCTTGGAAGCCTGGAATGATAACCGTCTCCCGAAGGAGGCTGCTGTCATCAAGTCCGTACAACATGCACTTATGTTCTAAAACTGCTTCCTTATGTTTCTTCAGGATTGGATTAATATAAACTTATTGCATCTAGTGCAAAAACAACATCTGGTGTGGTACTTGACATCTCATGATTGACTCAATTGCCTAAGCAAGTGATCTGCCAATCATGCACATCCCTCTCTTCTTTAGTCTCTAAGACACCTTTAGAGAGGGTGACTCCATCACCTGTAGGTACACCACCATGCCAGGAGTCATCTATTCTAAATTACTATTAGAACATTGTCAAAGTACCCACATTGGGAAACTACCCAAATCTAGATCTAAAACCATAGATCTAGTAACCAAAATGTCTGATAATATACCCATATCCTTTGTGGAGAAACAACTGTGTGACGACCACAGTACAACCGATCGTAGTATAGGAATTTTACTTCCTACTCTGTGTATGTCATCCAAATACCAGGACATCACACCCTACTACCTTCTTAACAGATCCACCCCCTATTCTGATGAAGTCAAACCTATGACTGTCACATCAAAATTAGATGATCTTATCTACGCTATATCTTCTCAAGTCTATAAATAGACATAAGATACTTGCCCACTATGCTTCTGCTGCTCCCACTGACTACGACAACCCTCTGGCAGAATAATATCTACGTATACTTCTAAAGCTTGTTTAGAACGACGTTATACTTATCCTCTTGCCGGGTCTCATAGTCTGGAACAAAAGTAGTGTCAAGTCTGGGTAAACAAGAACTTCCCTGTCATCGTCCTTGAGGCTACCGGAGTACCTCTCGGGTGTCTGAGGTTACCCACCATATCTGCGGAGTGGCTATTGGAATGTCAAACCTGATTGAATATATTGGTCCTATTAAATTTTCCGTAATCGTTTGCGGTTCTGGAATCACTTCCAGTTCTACCATACTCCCACTACTGTTTTCTGAAAAAATCCATTTTACTAAAACTGTGGCGAGTCAAGAACAATATCACTATTGATCTTCCATATGGTAGAAAGTCAACCCTCGTCAAAGCCAGGGTCAACCCACAAACTGCCATTACAGAAACGTGCCTTGAGTTATCCAATGTCTGGTTTTAAGCATAAGCTGGACAACTCTCCTTACCTTAACATCGTTAAGATATGATCCATTCTATATCCAATATAGAAACATTGGCACTTATTTAATTGGAACCAGATTCAAATCATGCAGCTGTCTCCAGTGCATATCAACTTAATGGAAAGTGGCTACTCAGCATTACTCAACTTAGGAATCCATCCAATTATGAGTAACCTGAAAGAGAAACGAGTTTCTCAAAACCATTACTATCAACTGAATACCAATCATAAGTATCTATATCTTCGATCTCTTTGAAGAATCCTGATACTTGCAACTTCTGGTTCTCTACTTTATTCTTATACCCACAACTTCTCAAAACTTAGACATTGTATTTCTGCGAAACACTTGTCTAAAAACTAGAGAAGTCACAAGTAAACAGAATATAGTACAAGGACCTACCCCTTTGTCCTGACGGACACTGGACAACATACAATACTCTATATAAGTCCGCTGAGTTTAAATAACTCAAAACCTGTGCATCGTAGGTTGAAAACTGTATTTATGATTAAGAACTACTCTGTTGTTCAATGCTCTTTACCCAATCGTCATCTGATATAGGTAAATGTCATCGACATAATATCAAAAAGTTATATTTCACTTTATAAAAATAAACGTACAGATATATCATTTTGAAATTGGTGCACAACAACGGATACTCAAAACCAAATACATGCCGTCCGGCAAAAACCCAGGAGATCTCCTCAAATATCACCAATTACAACGAATTCCGATATAATGAGGATGATCACCTTATTTCCAGTAACTTACTCCCACTCGTCATCTGCAAAACCATACAGATATGAGAATGAAACCTGGTAAATTCATACCCTGGAGTAAGTATCTAATCGGGAAATCAGTTTTCCATTAACAATGCACTGAAACATGAAAATGTTTCCTAGGGGTATCCTGGTATTCTTAGTAATGGCTCTTCCATAATCCAATTCATGACTTTAACCGTATATTTCATTTGCCATCTCTCCAAATCCCTTTATCTGTCTTTATTCATTTCCTTCTGTACACCATCGTTAGGCTAAATGGTTTTCTTCCTTCCCTACCGTTCGGCACCAGCCTATGGTTTGGAAGAAGACTATCCAGTAAGCATAATAGGTGTACACTCCTAATCCTAGGAGTACTCGCAACTTGAGAGAAGGTGATGATAAAAGACAACTGAATAATACTTTATTCTATTTCTCCCGAACTGGGAAAAAAGCAAAGGTAAAATAGGAGTGGCGATGAAGTACGTGGTTTGGTCGTGAATGATAACAGTCGCAATTTACTTTGCCCTCTTTCTAATCCTTTTATTTTGTCTTTAGTTATTACCTTCTGTACACCATCGTTAGGCTAAATGGTTTTCTTCCTTCCCTACCGTTCGGCACCAGCCTATGGTTTGGAATAAGACTATCCAATAAGCGTAATAGGTGTACTCTCCTAAACTAAGGAGCCCTCGCAACCTGAGAGAAATTGATAATAAAAGACAACTGAATAAACTAATTCTATTTCTCCTGAACCTGGATCCATCCTCGAAGAAGTACCTTCGAGTTCGTATATAACCATACGATGGATCTATCCAATGGAAGTGGATATCCGTAGTAATACGGGGTGTTCTGAGAAATACAAAGGGTAAAAGAAGGAGCGGCAATGACTTATGCAACTCAGACAATCCAAAAGCCAGTATTTTAAGAAGGTTCGGTCAACTTGGTCACTGAGTCATAGTCTAGGGTCGGTCAAAGGTCGCTGCCAAAGAGAGAGAGAGAGAAACGAAACACTCTGCGTGCACTCTAACCTAGATCAGAATGGTTATCATTTTATCTAATCAGGAAACCTCCCACTGTAATCTCAAATTCTCCTCCAAACCTAAAAGAAGAATTAGTTGGGATCACCCGAAAAGTAGACCAACTCATCAGTGAGAATCGGGATCCAACTATCATCGCATGATAACTTGATGGAAGCCACTCAAGTTATCATACTCTAGAAGGTATGCGCATGCCTGGAAAGTTTCCTGTATGTTTCAAACTCCCGATGTGATTTTTGCCCTATGCTCTTATGACCTTGGCGTTGGTCAAAATATCATAAGTCACATGCCAAGTTCTACCCGTCACTATCCAGGTCAATTTGAACCCACCCGCACATGCCCCTGACGTTGGCCAAATGGCAGAACGACTGTCCCAAACCAACTCATATATCTATGCAACAGATGAATACCCAGCAGCTACCAAACAATATGCCCTGGCGTTGGTCAAATGCATAGCTTGAATACTACTGAATACCCAAAAGAAATGACGGAGGGCTACGGCTGGTTTTTGGGCGAAAAACCTTTAACGCAATGAACTTAATCTCGTTGAAGGAACCTGATAGCTTTTTATAAAAAATATAGTGGCGAAAAACCTTTGCTAAAGAGGTCACTCCCGGTGAAGGGATCTCGGCTCTTTCCTCGTGGAATGAGGTGCAAGATATTCCAACTGAATACCACGATGCAAAGCAACTTTTAATCGACTATATTTATTACCCTGACGTAAACTTCTGCCCAAGGGGTCACTCCCAGTGAAGGGATCTCGGCCCTTGCCTCGTGGAATGAGGTGCAGGATATTCCAACTGAATACCGCTATGCGAAACAAAAGAAAACATCTTTGTAATAATACCTTTTTAAAATTTGTTCCAACAACATCAAATATAGATTTGTTTTACTTGTATTGATAAGAATCAACGCAGTCCCATCAATCAATCACACCAGAAAAGAACGAAAATAAAATATACGTATATGCCATCCGCATTCGTCACTAGGTCCCGTCATCACCCGTTAGGTTACTTAACTAACGACAGAGCGGGGGTTGGACTAGCGCGGGTGTAAAACAGATACAACATCTAATAGTATATATACCAATATACAATAATCGCTCCAAGCGTGATAATATGCAACATTACAGAAAAGTAATAAGCATCACAGAACAATACAGATAATCTGGGATCCCCGAGTTTCACAGTGCCGCTACTGAAACCCGACGTTCCCCTGGTCGTGTGGATAGCCTGTGCAATGAAACCTAGACCCCTACGGGTGCGGCAAGTTACCCGCCAAAACCTGAAGCAAGGTAGTCCCCCACAGCATAGTGAATGGAACACCCGACACTTCACGGAATCCGGTAAATTGAGCACCCCTCCTTGGGTCAACCTGAACCCCCTACGAGTGCGGCGAATAGTCTGCCAATTCTAGAGTGAGGTCCCTCTGCCTCTCAAATCTATGAGATACGGACCCGTTGCTCTCCAGAACCCGGGTATCCATGCACTCCGTCGCGGGGTAAACCTAGTACAGAAATAAAAAATATGTACAACGGGTACATCGACCTCAACCCGGTCGTGCCCCAAAAGAATATTATACAAACAGGCAGTGACGGCAGTCCACATGTTGGACGCTCACCCCGCAATATCAAATGTACAAATAAATCCAAACTGCACTACCATTGCACACTGCTATCCACCACGACATATCCGCAACATCACAGCACAACACAGAACATCAACGCGAATGTCACGTTTGCAAACCCGTCTAAAAGAACTATAGCAATTAGACGCAGTTTACCGCTCGAATGACATTCCCGGTCGGAGATATAAAGTAAGTACTGTAAACTAACACGTTTAAATTTCGATCGACAAAATTTCCCAAAGTGGGCCCCACAAACATCTGCAGTACAGTAACAAAATCTGGGCCCAAATGAACAGTACCAGAACCCACAATTTCCCAATTTGAAGCTCTCTGGGAAAATTGGGACACATGATCCCTCATTACCACCGCGGATCCACGGTGGTAATGAGGGATCACGTGTCCCAATTTTCCCAGAATGCTTATAAAAGCCTGCTCTGTTTTCTGTGATATGTAAAATTATTTTAAGAACCCTTTTAAAATCGACATAAACTTAGAACATGGAAAATTGCGATTTTTGAAAATCCGTTCGATCGATGTTTCAAACGCATTAGCACAAGTTAGTATAGCTTAATGGTGAGGCTCTGATACCACTGTAAGTCTACGGTAGCGCCCCGGCCGTCTAACAGATGCCAAATGCAGAACAAAAACATTTTACAACTGGAGCTATCGCGTACTATAACCCGGATCTGCCATTAAAGCTAAACTAACAAACTACAAAGAGGGTAGAAATGTTATTCCGAACGATCCAAGTCCTTCGGTCTTCAACCATCATCCGACGCTTTGTTGCGGCTGCTCCGATCTCCTGAATCTCCAATCTTCTCGTCCAGGTGGCACCACGTCGACGGATCTTTAAACGGGCTCCCGCCTCTGAACCGAGGCAACTCGATCATCAAGTTTTCTAAAAGAGATGACCAAGATTGATGTAGAGAATGAGTAGAACACTTTGTCTCGTTACGTCCAAGGCTATAGACGAACGGTTAATGAAGTTGCCTTTTGAATCGGGGAAATGAGAAATGGGCATATGAAATTTCCATGAAACAAATTCCTAATCTTTTTCCCAAATGAACAACAACCATTATCTCTCTCTCACTCATGGGCCGGCCATATATAGGAGAGGGGGTGAGTGTAGGAGGAGGGAGTGGTGACCACAAAGCAAAAGAAAGAAGGAGTCACAATAACACCTTGTATGAACACAATTAATGCAAATGATGAATCATTAACCCTAGTCATCAAACATCATTAAATGCACTAATGAGTCACAAAGATGCATGAACCTAGTCACCACCTTCTAGAAGCCTCTAGAAACTTCCACACTCATCTCAAGAAAAGATAAATCCGTATTTAATCGAATGTTAAATACGGGCGATAGAAAACTGAAAACTGGCAACTTCCAAAAGTGATTCTGAAACGAATTTCAGGATAACCCCGTATCAGTATAAACATACCCGCATTTGTATTACGACCGAATACAAATGCATCTGAGACAAAGATATTATATCTACACAGCATAATACTCGGATCCGGCTTAAACCAAAGCCGACCAGTATTATCCGCCCGAAATATGACACGTGCGTAAACGCACGTGCATTTTCCGAACACTGCCATAAAACCATACGGCCTCTACAACGTTTCGCCCAAACTTGGGAAAGTGTCTGTGGGGGACTCTAATGACTCATCAACACACTGGCACTGGGTATAACCTCTAGCACGTCAGAGGTACAAGCTGTACGTAACGGTTGCCTATGTATTGATTGGAAGGGAAGCTGACGAGCGAACTCATCCATAAACCCTACTGAGCCTAATAGTGACAATATACATACAGTCCGGTCTGTTCGTCTATGAGTATCGCATATCGGCCTAGGGGCTGGTAACGTCAGACCCCCAATAGCAGTATAAGTCATGTCAGAGAGTGGCCCAGAACACCCTGAGATACTACTGGAGTACCTACCAGTAAATCTCCTGCCGCGGCCGAGGTCTTTGTGTAATGGCTCTCCTAGACACAGTGCGATCTCACCCCCAATACCGGGAGAGACGAATCCCCTGCCGATCCGCTCACTTGCCTCCATGTGGCTCGGGACTGTACCCAAAAAAGTCTTGTTTGCACGACTCCTTTGAGCCGTGATAGGGTAGAAATCAAAGCACAGTGGGAACTCACACGAGACAAATGACGACCTCAGGTCCATGAACTAACCTGTACACATGTCACCAGGGAACTGCTATCTGACGATATGTATAATACCAACTAGCATGTTCCCGGCGAGTCCTGTCCGGTGTACTCATAACCTAATGAGCACCTGTATACATCTTAGGTGATCCAACTGAAACCAATGGCATGTGAGACCGGCCATCGCCCCTCGTCGTGGTCTCGACTGTATACACTAGTCTACTCTGGAGTATCGATGCCCTGTCTCGAAACTCCCACGACTAGGGACACTTTAAGGATGTGCTTACAGACCCCAGCTCCCACGTATATGATCGCCATCATACTGCTGGTAGTCAAGCAAGAATCCTATGGGCTCTATCATCATGCAATAGTGAACTAAAGCATGTATACGATGATAAAGAAAAACCAGATAGCAAACTATCATCTCGAGCAAGACTGTCATATCGGTATATGTCCTGCCTCAATCATTGCAATCACGTACCTGCGATCCAATAATTGACTTTGAGGGCACTATCTCCAACAGATCTGTCCCAAAGCCATTAGTACGTCGTACTGGAGATAGTATGCAGGTGCTCGTTAGGTTATAAGTACACTGGACAGGACTCGTCGGGAACTGTTGGATGGTACTATACCTATCGTCGGGTAGTAGTTCCCAGGTGACATGAGTACAGCTTAGTCCGTCGACTTGACACTGCTACTTCTCCTCGAGTGTGTTCCCACTGTACTTTGATTGCTACCCTACCACGGCTCAAAGGAGTCGTGCAAACAGGTAGTAGTCGGGTGCAGTCCCGAAGCACTTGGAGGCAGTGGCGGTTAGACAGGATTTGTCTCTCCCGGTATATTGGGTTGATATCGTGCAGTGTTCAGAGAGCCATTACACAAAGTCCCTGGCCAGGGCAAGTGAGATTTACTGGTAGGTATTGTAAGTCTACGGTAGCGCCCCGGCCGTTTGTCCGAGGCCAAAATGCGGAATCATAAACTTTTCTTTAACTAGAAACCGGCGTTACCGCGGACTATAAACCTAGATCGGACCATTAACCTACTGCTAGCTAACTAGAGAAAGGGTAGAGAGCTATACCGAGCGATCCATGTCCTTCGGTCTTCGGCCACCATCTCGATCTCCCCGCGGCATCTCTGGTCTCGATCTCTTCGTCGGAAAGGGCATCACATCACCGAGTCTTTTTACGGGCTCCCACCTCTGAACTGAGGCAACTCGGACATGAAATTGGCAAGCCTACGTGTCCAAGATTGCAGTAGACTGAGTGTAGAACGGTTTGTCTCAAGGGGTTAAAGAAGTTTCCACAATGGAGATGGAGGAATGAACTTTGGAGATGAGCATTGAAAATGGAACTATGTCATTTTTGTGCAAGCAAATGAGATAAAAACCCTCCACAAAAATTTTGGACAGCCCCCACACTTGAAGTGGCCGGACCCTTGCAATAAAATAGAGAGAGGAAAGAGGTAGCTAAGGGAGGTGAGTGTAGGAAAAAGGCAAGAGGTGATCATAAGCCAAAAGCAAACCTCACTTCATCATCATAACCAATCCAATCTCCATCAATTCAAAAAAAGCAAGTAATGATGGACCAAAAAGTAATCATAAGAGGCTAGAACCATCATGAACCCTCCACCACAAAAAAAACACCCTCCATTTTGCTAATTTTCATATTTGCAAATAAGCCCCTCCACACCAATTTTCAGCCAAAGAAGGATAGAAAGGAAAATGGCCGAAACGGAATGCAAACTGGCAACTTCAAAAAAACGATCCCGTAATAAATTACAGGAAAACCCCGCGACTGTATATACATACCCGAATTTGTATTCCGACTGAATACAAATGCAATGAGACAAAATCTACACTGTACAATACTAGGATCCGGCTTAAACCAAAGCCCGCTAGTATTATCCATCTGAACCATAACACGTGCACAAGTGCACGCGTACGTTCGAACCCTGCCATAAATCCATACGGCCTCTACAGCGTTTCGCCCGAAACTTGAGAAACTGTCTGTGGGGGACTCTAAAGACTCATCAATACTTTGGCTGTGGATTTAACCACTAGCACGTCAGAGGTATTAGCCGTACGTAACGAACTACCAGGTATTGACCAAAAGGGAGGTCGATGAGCGAACTCATCCTGACACCCTACTGAGCCTGTCAGTGATAATATTCGTACAGTCCGGTCCGTTCGTCTATGAGCATCGTATGTCGGGCCTAGGGGGTTGGTAAAAGTCAGACCCCCAAAAGCGGTACAAGTCGTGTAGGAGTGTAGCCCAAAACACCCGGAGATATTAGTGGAATACCAACTAGTAAATCTCCTGCCTTGGCCAAGGACTTCGTGTAATGACTCTCCTAGACACAGCGCGACCTCACCCCCAATACCGGGAGAGACGAACCCCTGCAGATCCGCTCACTGCCTCCATGTGGCTCGGGACTGTACCCAACTAAAACCTATTTGCACTACTCCTTTGAGCCGTGGTAGGGTAGTAATCAAAGTACAGTGGGAACTCACACGAGACAAATGATGATCTCAGGTCGATGAACTAACCTGTACACATGTCACCAGGGAACTGCTATCTGACGTCAGGTATAATACCAACTAGCATGTTCCCGGCGAGTCCTGTCCGGTGTACTCATAACCCAATGTGCAACTGTATACATCTTAGGTGAACCAACTGACACCAGTGTCTTGTGAGACCGTCCAACGCCCCTCATCGGTGTCTCGACTGTATACACAAGTCTACTCCGGAGTATCGATGCCCTGTCTCGAAAACTCCCACGACTAGGGACCTTTTAAAGATGTGCTTATAGACCCCAGCTCCCACTTATATGATCGCCATCATACTGTTGGCCGTCAAGCATGAATCCTAAGGGCTCTATCAACGCGCAACAGTGACCTGTAAGGTCACCTAAAGCAGTACACGATGATAAAGACAAATTATGGTAGCATACTATTCTCTATCAACGTGTAATAGTGAACTACAATGTCACCTAAAGCATGTACACGATGATAAAGACAAACCAGATAGTATACAAACCTCTCGAGTAAGACTGTCCTACCGGTATAGGTCCTCCCTCAATCATTGCAATCACGTGCCTGCAATCCAATAATTGACTCTGAGGGCACTATATCCAACAATCTCCCACTTGTACTCAAAGCTAATTATTGCGATGTCGCATACTCACAGCCCGTATGATACCGGACACCCAACTCCTCTACTAATCAGTCTCACAAAGCCTGTTTGCGAAACTATTGCGTTCGAGGAATAGCCTCTGTGAGTGGATCCGCTCTGATGTTTCTTTCTAAGTCTCTCTTTATCTCAAGTTCGCGGAGAAAGCCATCTCCCGAAATGAGCAATAACTGTCTTAGAATATGTTTGGATGTCTGATGGGACCTAGTTCATAAGTGAACTCCAAATCCAAACTTCTTAGACTGTATCGTCAACTGAAACCAATCAGTATCCTGCGTCATGCCTCCCTCAGTATCCGCTTGGACCACCTGTCCAAAATACTGCCCTCGACAGAGGGAAAACTATAACTCTGACAGCCACTCTGTCATCCAGGTCACCTTGGAAGCCTGGAATGATAACTGTCTCCTAAAAGAGGTTGTTGTTATTATATCCCTAGAACATCCACTTATGTTCTAAAACTCTTCCGAATGTTTCTCTAGGATTGGATCAATATCTTATTGCATCTACTGCAAAAACAACATCTGGTGTGGTACTTGACATCTCATGATAAACTAAATTGCCTAAGCAAGTAATATGCCAATCATGTACATCCCTCTGCCCTTTAGTCTATAAGACACCTTTAGAGAGGGTTACTCCATCACCTGTAGGTACACTACCATGCCTGAAGTCGTCCATTCCAAATACTTTTAGAATGCTGTCTAAGTACCCTGATTGGGAAACTACCCAAATCTAGATTTAAAACCATAGATCTAGTAACCAGAATGTCTGATATTAATATCCATATCCTATATGGAGAAACCACTGTGTGACAACCAAAGTATAACCGATCGTAGTATAGGAATTTCACTTCCTACTCTGTGTATGTCATCCAAATACCAGGACATCACACCCTACTACCTTCTTAACAGATCCATCTCCTATTCTGATGAATTCAAACCTATGACTGTCACATCAGAAATAAATGATCTATCTCCACTATATCTGCTTTAGTCCATAAATAGACATAAGCCACTTTTCCACTATACTTCTGCTGCTCCCACTGACTACGAAAACCCTCTGGCAGAGTCATATAGACATACACTTCTAAAGCTAGTTTAGAACGACGTTATACTCATCCTCCTGCCGGGACTCACAGTCTGGAACAACAGCAATGGCAAGTCTGGAACAACAGCAATGGCAAGTCTGGGTAAACAAGAACCTCCCTGTCACCGTCTTTGAGCATACCGAAGTACCTCTCGAGTGCCAGAGGTTACCCACCATATCTGTGGAGTGGCTAATGGAATGTCAAGTCAAATTGAATCTTTAGGTTCTTATCAAATTTTCAGCAATCGTTTGCGGTTCTGGAATCACTTCCAGTTCTACCATACTCCCACTACTGTTTTCTGAAAAAAATCCATTTTACTAAAATCTGTGGCGAGTCAAGAACAATATCACTATTGATCTTCCAGATGGTAGAAAATCAACCCTCATCATAGCCCGGGTCAACCCACAAACAGCCATTACAGAAACGTGCCTTGAGTTATCCAGAGTCTGGTTTTAAGCATAAACCGGACAACTCCCCGTACCTTAACATCGTTAAGATATGAACCGTTCTATATCCAATATAGAAACAGAGGCACTGATTTAATTGGAACCAGATTCAAATCATGCAGCTGTCTCCAGTGCATGTCAACTAAATGGAAGGAGGCCGATCAGCGTTACTCAACTTAGGAATGCATCCAGATATGAGTAATGTCATGATCCGAAAGAGCACGTGACTGGCCCTTGAACCATATGAAGTCTACAGGACTCCATCTGATTCATGTAAGCCAAAAGCCCAGATATCTAAAACCATTTTAAGAGTAAATACAGAAAACTGGTTTAAAGAAGTGAAGAAAAACATGTTTGAAGTCAAGGTTTTTAAATAACTAAGCCGAATATGCATTTTAAAAATGTAAAGTCTTTTCTAAAAATTTCGGCAGAGTTTCTTTTGTAAAAACTGGCCCCGAACGGGGTACAAAAAGGAAAATATATAGGCAGTGATAAAAGGCATCCCCAAGCGGGAGCTAGCTCTTCGTAAATCGACGGTCACAACCACGCAAGCAATATAAAATACAACGCCGAATGGTGAGGATCAAATCCAAAAGAAACTCAATAAGCATGAAAACCGTAATACTACTAAGCGCGACTCTAAGGTCGAAATAATATATCACTGGTGTCTAAGTCTGAAACAATATACAAGTTTTGGTTGATGGAATTCTAGATACAAAGGAATAATACAGGTACAATGGTGGTTCTTGATGGAAAAGAACCCATCTACCAAATGCAATTCACCCACAAGGAAGTAGTGTGCCAGAAATGCCGCTATGGAACCTGTACGGCAAAACCTGCAAGAACTGTGGCACAACGGGGGTGAGTTGCCAACTCGTGAATAGAGAATATCTACAAGCAGAAATCGAATGCACGACATAATCCTAAGTCAATACAATCAGATATATAAACCTCAAAGAATAAGCCTGAAGCATGATAAGGTGGCAATGTAACATCTAAACATGTAGGTAGTGCCAAATACTCATGCCAATGCCTCAGGTAATAACATGTCATAAATATAAGGTATGTCTGCATGAAGTAAATATGATGAAGTATCAAAATGGATATCAATACACATATATTAGCGTCCTATTCCACTAATATTGGTGTAAGGGTATATATAGCAGCGCCCTCATACCCTGTTATATATACAAATGAAGTATGATCAATGTAATGAAAGTCTATATGTGATCAAAGTCTGTATAACCGTGGACCCCGTCCATCCGTCACCCAATGACAATAAGCATCATGCATGTAAATGTGAGGATATAATCAAAATCATGGAAAACATCATGAAACCTGTGCCAAGCATCGACACGTAAATCCTCATCCATATGGGGCTCCGTCTGCGGTATCGGCCCGCGGCCCCGGCAGCACGGGTCAACCCATGTCCATCTCTCAACTCCGGTCGGTATCCCCCGGATATCCGCCGAGCTCAAATACAATCACCGGTAGGTACTCGCCCACCTCCAGGCTCAATCGGCATAATCCTTCGATCATCTTGCCGAGGGGAACCATACCGGGCCCCACCATGTACCCTCATACGGCACACACTCCTCGTACGGGGTATTGTCACGACCCGAAAGAGCACGTGACTGGCCCTCGAACCATATGAAATCTATAGGACTCCATCCGATCCAAGTAAGCCAAAGCCCAGAAATCTAAAACCATTTTAAGAGTAAGTGAAGAAAACTGGTTTAAAAAAGTGAAGGAAAATATGTTTGAAGTCGAGGTTTTTAAATAACTAAGCCGAAGGTGCATTTTTAAAAGGTAAAGTCTTTTCTAAAAATTTCGGCAGAGTTTCTTTTGTAAATACTGGCCCCGAACGGGATACAACAAGCATAACATATATACAATGATAAAAGGCATCCCCAAGCGGGAGCTAGCTCTTCGTCAATTGACGGTCACAACCATACATGCAATATAATATACAACGCCGAAAGGCGAGGATCGATCCAAAAGAAACACAGTAAGCATGAAAACCGCAATACTACTAAGCGCGACTCTAGGGCCAAATAAAACATCACTAAAGTCTGAGTCTGAAACAATAAACAAATTTGGTTGATGGAAATTCTAGATACAAAGAATAATATAAGTACAATGGTGGTTTTGATGCAAAAGGAACCACCTACCAAATGCAATTCACCCGCAAGGAAGCAATGTGCCAGAAATGCCGCAAAGGAACCTGTACGGCAAAACCTGCAAGAACTGTGGCGCAACGGGGGTGAGTTGCCAACTCGTGAATAGAGAATAACTACAAGCAGAAACCGAACGCAAGACATAATCCTAGGTCAAAACGATCAGTACAAAATCCTCAATATAAAACATGCAGCCTATAACAAGGCTAAGGTAAATATCTAACCCGAGTGTAATCTCCTGTGCCTGTGTCAGTGCCTCAGGTAGCAATATAACATAAGAATGAGGTATGAATGCATGAGAACATAATACATGTAAATGAAGAAACTGTTTTCATACTTTAGTGAGATTTCCTTTGTATTTTTAAAATGAGGTATCATAATGAAATCAGCATAAAACAGTGCCTAACATCTGCACAAAACGTAATCCAAATATCCCGATATCTCTGTATCCCAATCACAAAATCTAGGGCGCCGTCAGTCCAGACCGGCCCCTACCATCAATCTCAAGACCACGACGGTATCCTCTGGATATCCG
This sequence comes from Agapanthus africanus, assembly GCA_030015575.1. NCBI lineage: Eukaryota > Viridiplantae > Streptophyta > Magnoliopsida > Asparagales > Amaryllidaceae > Agapanthus > Agapanthus africanus. Next base: position 363,585,450 of record JASDDO010000012.1, read on the forward strand.
ACGCGTCAGGTAAAATCACCGGTCGGTAGTGCTCCCCTGCCAGGCTCAACGTCATCACCACATTCATCTTGCCCCGGGGTACCGCACCGGGTCCACCATGTACCCGAAACGGTTCATCCGTCTCCTCGAATCGGGTTTCCAAATCCATCAGCAAACTCATGGTGGACGACTCATACATCATGGGAAAACCGCACTTTTTATTTTAAAAGAGAGAATGTTTATCTGTGTTTTTGCAGTTTTCCTCCAAATCCAGAAAATCTCACGGAAATCCAAATCCAAAATCTCAGTAACACGTAAAATAGTGAATATATGCATGAGAATCCATGAATGCGGCATAACAATGAATATCAGTATGCATGAAGTAGCAGGTAATAACTACAATGTCTAAACTATTAGCTAATAGGTTATGTCAAGCAATAGTATTTTCTAAGGTGTACGTGACATGGCAATTACCGATGAAGATGTGTGTGAGCCGGCAAGTAAGTGTACGTGGTACATACGCAACATCGGTAATGGTGCTGGTGTCCTAACAGCATGATATCAATAATGGAGTATGAAACATAATATAAGAATGCGATGCAAAGCGAACCACAAAAAAAGTGGGAGCTGAATCTAGACGCAACTATAACTAATCTGCATTAATCTAATATAAGTCCTACAAATGGTGCCTTTTGAAATATCACGAATCATGGGGTTTTGAAAATAGGGGCTACGGTGTTTTTATGAAAAGATACGCCTTTTGAAATGTCCGTAGATCCCTTCACCTGTCTTTTAAAATACCCGCGACCCGCTAGTTTTGAAATAGGTAGGAGTCTAATCTAATCTAACAACTACACTAAACTATACAGCTGAACTAACAAGCTGAGCTACAGGTAAGGAAACCGCCTAACATCTGAGTCGATATATATATAGATATAATAGTCGGTGATTCTGCCTCAATAGTATCGCGTACGATACAGTATATCATATGACATCCTCAAGTCATGAGTGCGGATCTATCATCAATGTAAAGCTCATACGGTAAATCGTCGTACGGCATCCCAATAGCTGGGTACGGGTCAATATCACACTATCTCATCACACTTCAGGTATCACTATCAACATATCATATAATCTGGGGTACTATTCTATGTCTAGTATAAATCGATACCATCAATAAAGTAAGCATGCGGGGGTAAACACACATCCCAAGCCCGCAAGGATCACATTTCGTATCCCAAATACGAATCATATCACATCACCGATCTCGCGGCACAAAGCCCAATTTCATTGACTCATCTCCAAAGTCATCCAATATCATCAACACAGTGCCAGTATAAGTAATATGCAAGGGTGTGCGTGTAGGTGTAATTCTATTCTAGGGTTCGCGACTATGAACAACACTAGTCACTTCTAACCCTACACTATCCATAATACACCTAACTATCATATATAATAACAACTACTGTCACGACCCGAAAGAGCACGTGACTGGCCCTTGAACCATATGAAGTCTATAGGACTCCATCTGATCCAAGTAAGCCAAAAGCCCAGAAATCTAAAAACATTTTTAAGAATAAGTAAAGAAACTGGTTTAAAAAAGTGAAGAAAAACATGTTTGAAATCAAGGTTTTTAAATAACTAAGCCGAATATGCATTTTTAAAAACAGTACAGTCTTTTCTAAAAATTTCGGCAGAGTTTCTTTTGTAAAACTGGCCCCGAATGGGGTATAACAAGGATAACAATATATGCAATGATAAAGGCATCCCCAAGCGGGAGCTAGCTCTTCGTCAATCGACGGTCACCACCACATGCAACAATAATATACAACGCCAAGTGGCGAGGATCAAATCCAAAAGAAAGCTCAAAAGCAACAAGAAAACCGCAACACTACTAAGCGCGACTCTATGGTCGAATAATACATCACTAGTCTAGGTCTGAAACAATATACGAGTTTTGGTTGATGGATATTCTAGATACAATGAATAATATAAATACAACGGCGGTTCTGATACAAAAGAACCCACCTATCCAAGCAAATCACCCAAAAGGAAGCAGTGTGCCAGAAATGCCGCTATAGAACTGTACGGCAAACCTGCAAGAACTGGGGCACAACGGGGGTGAGTTGCCAACTCGTGAATAGAAAGATATCTACAAGCAGAGATCGAATGCATGACCCAACCTAGGTCAATACGATCAGATATAAAGAAACCTCAATATGAATAAAGCTGAAGCATGCTAAACTGGCAATGTAATCTCTATACGTGAATGTAGTGCCAAGTGCTCGTGCTAGTGCCTCAGGTAATAGTATGTCATGAATATGAGGTATGAATGCATGAAAGCAGAATACATGTAAATGAAGAAACTGTTTTCATAATTTAGTGAGATTTCCCTTGTATTTTTAGTTGAGGTATCATAATGAAATCAGCATAAAACAGTGCCTAGCATCGGCACAAAACGTAATCCCAATATCTCGATATCTCTGTATCACAATCTCTGTACCTCGAAATCTCGAAATCCCAATGTCTCAATCATAATATCTAGGGCGCCGTCAGTCCAGACCGGCCCCTACCATCCATCTCAAGACCACGACGGTATCCTCCGGATATCCGACGCGTCGGGTAAAATCACCGGTAGGTAGTGCTCCTCTGCCAGGCTCACATCGTCATCACCACGCGCTTCTTACCCCGGGGTACCTTACCGGGTCCACCATGTACCCGAAACGGTTCATCCGTCTCCTCGAATCGGGTTTCCAAATCCATCAGCAAACTCATGGTGGACGACTCATACATCATGGGAAAACCGCACTTTTTATTTTAAAGAGAGAAAAGAAGTTTATATAAGTTTTGCGGTTTTCCCCCAAATCCAGAAAATCTCATGGAAATCCGAATCCAATCCTCAATAGCATGTAAACAGTGCATACAGGCATAAAAATCCAAGAATAATAACATGCATGATGTAACAACTAATAATTACAACGTCTAATCTAGCATATAATGCAAGTACACTAATATCATGTCTAAATTATTAGCTAACAACCTATGTCGATGCAATAATATTTTCTAAGGTGTACGTGACATGGCAATTACCGATGAAGATGTGTGTGAGCCGGCAAGTAAGTGTACGTGGTACATACGCATCATCGGTAATGGTGCTGGTGTCCTAACAGCATAACATCAATAATGGAGTATGAAACATAATATAAGCATGCGATGCGATGCGAACCACAATAATGAGCGGAAGCTGAATACTAGACGCAACTATAACTAATCTGCATTAATCTAAAATAACCTCTACAATTGGTGCCTTTTGAAATAACACGAATCATGGGGTTTTGAAAATAAGGGCTACGGTGTTTTTATGAAAAGATACGTCTTTTGAAATATCCGTAGGATCCCTTGGGCTGTCTTTTAAAATACCCACGATTCGTTAGTTTTTGAAATAGGTAGGAGTCTAATCTAATCTAACAACCATCCTAAACTATACGGCAGAACTAACAAGTAGAGCTATGGGTGAGGAAACCGCCTAACATCTGAGTCGATACATATACATACATGTATATATATTAGTCGGTGATCCTGCCTCAATAATATCATATCCGATACCTTATCTATAATCAGACATCCCAAGTCAAGAGTGCGGATCAATCATCAAAATATAGCTTGTACGTAAATCTGTCGTACGGCATCCCAAATATGGGTACGGGTCAATATCACATTCATCATACTATTTATCTGGTATCCTCTTTATCAAATGTCATGATCGGGGTACTGATCTACGTCTAGTACAATATTGATACCCTCTATGTATGCATGCAGGTGTAAGAATCACTACGTCAAAAGACCCGCTAAAACATCGTGTCGTATCTCAATACGAACCAAATCACATCACCGATCTCCTGGCCTCAAGCCCAATCTCATCGACTCATCTCAAATCCCAAATACTATCCTCAAATCCAGTATATAAACACATAGTCCCATACCCATGTGTAGATATACGCACCATCATATGCACTCTAATAAATGAAAGAATGAGTGCAAGTATGTGTGTAAATGTATGTGTGAGTGCAACCACTACTCTAGGGTTCGCACTAAACTAAACCAATATATTCTTATCATCAAAATATCATTATTACCATCAATAACCCTAAACAACACATAAAAATTATTCGTGTGTATACGTATTCGTATACATCACCACGGACTGCGGGGGTGCTATACGCCATCCACCCGACTTCTCCCCACAGATATAAATCTACTCACATTGCTCCTCGTGTGCCAAAGCCGATGTCGCTATCTTCACCTCCTTTGCCTCAACATCACGCGGGGTACCTACAAGTATATCACAATGCTAAAGCACATGAAAATCACATCGGAAACCAAAATAGCACACGCTACCCGCATAGGTAAAAACCTATCGACTCGCATGTAAACACAATCAAAATCCACTTGTCGTTGACGTCCAAACGCCACCCGACAGGAATGAATCACCAAATACCAAAATCCATGCTAAAACAAGTCCCAAATTATACACCAACATAGGAAAATCAACCCAGATTTCACCCTAGATGGAATCAGTCAAAACTAGACATACTCAGGGTCAAAACTAGAGGAAATGGGGGCATGCACAGAAAACGAAGCAATTCCTTAAAATACCTTATTTTAGAATTTTCCATAATTTTTCCCCATTTATCTGTATTTAATTATACCAGAATATTAAAATATTCATTAAAATAATATTAAATTATAAAATTTCCCAAAAATCATATTTTATTATTTTGAAGACGTTACAATCTACCCCCCTTAAAGAAATTCGGTCCCCGAATTTAAATTTAAACCCCCAAATACTAAAATATTTCAATACAAATTCCAAGTCATCGGGGCTCCGAAATCATCTATACATAAAACATCATAGCGCAATGCATGCGCATGAGTACTGAGCAGATAACTCAAATGCAACACTCCATCAAGCATCCGCAATCATCGGAGTCATGGTAACGACACAATGTCAAATCCAATACAAAATCAATATGATATGGACCAAGACTATACATGTAGACATCCAATCTATACATGTAAATAGCTGATGCAAATGTATGCCAAATCTTTTTAAGTCGATGTGCGATGCGCGTAACACTGCACAGTGGCGGACGTTTCTCATAAGAAAATAACTATATATGTGTATATATATCCTTTGTTTAATAGGTACGTTCCGCCGTTTTGAAAACAGTTTAGAAGGGTTTCCTTGTTTTTAAAACGTTTCGTGTCATATCGGACACGTAGGTATATACTGAGACTATAGCTCGCTTTTCGGAAATCCCTTCGATAACTATCGATGCATGCAAAATATATCCAGGTACTGCCCACTGACTAGTCCTGCTCAGTATGAAAGCAAATATCCAACATCATAAAAATGTACTGCTCCAAAAGGAATAAATCCCAAAAATCACATAACACCACCCTGTGCGTCTGGTGCGCACGGAAATCAAAATCCATATATGTGCTAAACATGTGCACAAAACAACATCTAGGTGCAACGGGTGTGCACGAAGCATCTGTCATAGGCAACGTGTGCCTGGCAGCCAAAACAGGTGCATCTGACATGCACGAAGAATCTCGATTTAGTGCATCTGGTGTGCCCCAAAATCGTATCTCAAAACATGCGCCCAACATGCGCGAAAATCCAAATCGGTGCATCCATCATGCACGAATGAAAATCTAGACCCTGCGCACTCAATATGCACGGAATCACAAAATCCAATAGCAACGTCGAATATGCGTAAGTCCAGTCAAAAGCACGGAGTGCAAGAATCCACATCAATATCACAATCAAAATCGACATACCGAAAGGCATCAAATCGAAGTCAGGTGCAATCGTAATGCACAAAATATAAATCCGGTGCAACAAAGGCACGAAATATAAATCTGATGCGATAAACGCAAGAAACATAAAACTGGTGCGACAAATGCACGAAGTATAGAACTGGTGCATCCCATGCACAAATACCAAGCAATAACTCAAATACGTAAGCAGCAACACCAAGTGTATCCAGATATGAAGAAAATCATAAACGTGTGCAGCTGCGGGCACAAAACACATATCGATACACTACAAGCACATATAAGCTATACCGAGTGCAAAATCAAAACACTAAAATTACATGAAACTCTGCTGGAAGCGTAAATCAAATCACCAGCATAAAATAGGCATGAAATCGCAATCAACAGCTCAAGAGTAATAACTATGTACAAGGTATAAATACCCAGTAGGTGCAACCATGGTGCACAAAATCAAATATCATGAAACTCAGTCATCAAGACTAAATCATGTGAATAGATCGCCCAAAATACCGAAATCCAAAGCAACGGATACGTGATAATCAAATCACAAAATCACAAATCATAATTACCGTCGTCGGTATACCATCCTTCAGGGTCGAGAAGGTACCGGAACATCCGATGCTAGCTGCGCAAGATATCTACTTGCCTCTTGCTCGCGGCTGGCGTCCTCTGCCTCTGGTTCCTGATCTTTCCTGTAGATTACCAATCTCGCAATCCATCGGCTCATCGGCCCGGTCAGGAGTACTGACAGGAACGATTCCGTTCTGGCACTTTCCTGGTCACCTTTCGGTCAATCCTCACGACCGCTCGTAAGGCAGCGTATCACTGGCGTCGGCCTCTGGCTCTCTGAAAGCACGTCACACATCTGATCCTGGGTGCAAACATCATTGCAGCAATGTCCTGGAAGGAATCCTGCTCAAGGTCTCTTCCGATCATGCCTATGCCGATCTGTACAGAGGCTGGCTTCCTACACAACCTCTTCTCGCTCAAAAACACCTGTGTCCTCAGCACAATATTTTCTCGGAAACTGATCACATTCCAACGTCTCTGTAAGCATATCAGGTCTCTAGTCTCGACGGGAAGCAATGACAGCTCATCAGTGTCTCATACGAACCTCTTGTTCCAACTGTCTCTATCGTCGTCCACTATGACGTCACGCCAAGCTACTACGCACTGCACTGTTCTCGGCCACGGTCAATCTGAAGTCTCTCGCACGGACTCGAAATCGCATATTCTGTAGCTTCATCATTCTGTAGAGGATGTCAGGCCGAACAGGTCCTCGGGAACACGTCCCAACCATCGGAGGAATACTCATCACTCGTCCGTCCCTGATCAATCTGCAACGCATCTGGGTAAGTTCCTTTATCCGAACATGGTCAACTACCTCGTCGACAATGCCGAACTCTGTCCTGCTGGGTGTGCGCAATACGACCACTCCTGGTCTAGGTCTTCTCGTAACGTACTCCAGAAAGGTCCTGTCGAGGTTCCTTTCTCAAATCTCAATCCTGCCGAAATGCCCGGAAGTCATCATCCAATGCTGAAGCTAAAGCTTATTCCGGAACGGCTGCATACCTATCGCGCTTCTCTCTGGAAGATACATCCATATACCACGCCTCGGGGTGCATATCACATCTCTAATGTCAGCGGAGTGGGACGTCATCTCGTCGAAATCTCGTACGAACTCTTTACTCCACCTTGCTCAATGTCGACTGATTCGGACTTAACTCATCGTGGCTACACGAACTGCGCTCCGACGGCTACGCTCGCATCTGGAGTCTCCCAAGCAGTGTCCCATCACGATATCCGAAAGATGTCGAACCATCCGATCGACTCGTCAGATCCTCATAATCCCCCAAGAGATCACATCATGGGTACAGTTTAATAGTATCGAGTACATGCCACAGCGTCGGTGGTCCAGCCGTAGAAGGGCAAACCCAAGCCTCACTAATGGCGCCGAGGAACCGCCGCAAATCCGAAGGTTCAAAGGCTTTCACACGGTCATTAAGTCGAGTTAGGATTTCATTCTTCTAGAGAGTCCATAGAATCACCTGCATGTCTTTCCGTATACTTTAAACTTGGAAAATGGGCTCCTGACATTCGATCGTCTCTATCGACTCTCAACGAACCTGCGTGAAGTCGTCTCTAGCTGGAAACAATCTATCTGATGACCTCGCATCGGTAAACAAACGAACCACCTGTCCTAGTCATTCATCCTCAGGTGACTAGCGACTCGCTATCATCTCTCTAAGTATATGCTCACGCTGCAGTAGCTCCAACCATCTGGGCGACATCTCGTCATTTGCAGCAGCAACTGGCTTATTCGCCTGTACGTCGAACAGCGCCTCAATCCTCCAGGAAAGGCAATACATAGGCGGTCATCTCTGAGTCGGTCTGCTCTAGATCTGAGTAAGACTCTCCACACTGGAAATCTTCAACTCATCAGGGCCCGCTCCGGCGCAAAATCGGACGAATCACCTTCGTCTCTCAAATCGGGTAGACTAACTATCATCTGTCTCATATCTGCCTGAAAGCTACGGCAATCTCAGCTCGTAAGCTTCGGAAGCGACATCCTGTCAATCTCAGCAACAGCTGGTCCATCTGTCTGCACGGTAGGCGACATCACAATCTCTAAGGTATGCTGTACATCAACAGTCCTCTCTCAACTGGCAGCTCTAACAATGGCCCGATCATCCGGTGCAAGACCAAGCACTCGCCTCCACTAGAGGTCACAATCACCAACACTAACTCGAGACGTTCCCATGTCACCAGAAAACACAATGGTCGGCCCTCGTACCAAACGAGCTCACACCGGCCGTAACCCTAGCAGCAGCCCAAACTGCCCTCAAACATGGTGACAGGAACCTCAATCGAGTATCAAGGAGAGCACATCAATGGCAAGAAAGGAAACAACAGATCCAAAGTGGATACATGATCATGGGAAGGAACAGCATCAATAAAGGTATGATCATGAAACTAATAGAATCGGGGATCTCAAATGGATGTATAATCCTGGATATAAAGAGGATCACTGATCTCGAAAATATGTACATCCTAAGGTTCCTTAAGCGGAGTGGCGTGTCGTAAGTATGCCGCGGAACATACCAACGGTACGTCACTCTACTTTAGTTACCTATTCCATCAACCAAGGGTCATCCTACACGACGAAAGTTCGGGTCTAATACCCCCTCGACCAAGTCTAAGTTCCGTAAGGTCAAGCCTAAGTTCCGTATATATATAAACGCCCTAGGCTCCACATAGTCAAACTTAGACTCGAACCAAGGTCAACCTAGCGCTCTGATACCAACTTTGTCACGACCCGAAAGAGCACGTGACTGGCCCTTGAACCATATGAAGTCTATAGGACTCCATCTGATCCAAGTAAGCCAAAAGCCCAGAAATCTAAAAACATTTTTAAGAATAAGTAAAGAAACTGGTTTAAAAAAGTGAAGAAAAACATGTTTGAAATCAAGGTTTTTAAATAACTAAGCCGAATATGCATTTTTAAAAACAGTACAGTCTTTTCTAAAAATTTCGGCAGAGTTTCTTTTGTAAAACTGGCCCCGAATGGGGTATAACAAGGATAACAATATATGCAATGATAAAGGCATCCCCAAGCGGGAGCTAGCTCTTCGTCAATCGACGGTCACCACCACATGCAACAATAATATACAACGCCAAGTGGCGAGGATCAAATCCAAAAGAAAGCTCAAAAGCAACAAGAAAACCGCAACACTACTAAGCGCGACTCTATGGTCGAATAATACATCACTAGTCTAGGTCTGAAACAATATACGAGTTTTGGTTGATGGATATTCTAGATACAATGAATAATATAAATACAACGGCGGTTCTGATACAAAAGAACCCACCTATCCAAGCAAATCACCCAAAAGGAAGCAGTGTGCCAGAAATGCCGCTATAGAACTGTACGGCAAACCTGCAAGAACTGGGGCACAACGGGGGTGAGTTGCCAACTCGTGAATAGAAAGATATCTACAAGCAGAGATCGAATGCATGACCCAACCTAGGTCAATACGATCAGATATAAAGAAACCTCAATATGAATAAAGCTGAAGCATGCTAAACTGGCAATGTAATCTCTATACGTGAATGTAGTGCCAAGTGCTCGTGCTAGTGCCTCAGGTAATAGTATGTCATGAATATGAGGTATGAATGCATGAAAGCAGAATACATGTAAATGAAGAAACTGTTTTCATAATTTAGTGAGATTTCCCTTGTATTTTTAGTTGAGGTATCATAATGAAATCAGCATAAAACAGTGCCTAGCATCGGCACAAAACGTAATCCCAATATCTCGATATCTCTGTATCACAATCTCTGTACCTCGAAATCTCGAAATCCCAATGTCTCAATCATAATATCTAGGGCGCCGTCAGTCCAGACAGGCCCCTACCATCCATCTCAAGACCACGACGGTATCCTCCGGATATCCGACGCGTCGGGTAAAATCACCGGTAGGTAGTGCTCCCCTGCCAGGCTCACATCGTCATCACCACGCGCTTCTTGCCCCGGGGTACCTTACCGGGTCCACCATGTACCCGAAACGGTTCATCCGTCTCCTCGAATCGGGTTTCCAAATCCATCAGCAAACTCATGGTGGACGACTCATACATCATGGGAAAACCGCACTTTTTATTTTAAAGAGAGAAAAGAAGTTTATATAAGTTTTGCGGTTTTCCCCCAAATCCAGAAAATCTCATGGAAATCCGAATCCAATCCTCAATAGCATGTAAACAGTGCATACAGGCATAAAAATCCAAGAATAATAACATGCATGATGTAACAACTAATAATTACAACGTCTAATCTAGCATATAATGCAAGTACACTAATATCATGTCTAAATTATTAGCTAACAACCTATGTCGATGCAATAATATTTTCTAAGGTGTACGTGACATGGCAATTACCGATGAAGATGTGTGTGAGCCGGCAAGTAAGTGTACGTGGTACATACGCATCATCGGTAATGGTGCTGGTGTCCTAACAGCATAACATCAATAATGGAGTATGAAACATAATATAAGCATGCGATGCGATGCGAACCACAATAATGAGCGGAAGCTGAATACTAGACGCAACTATAACTAATCTGCATTAATCTAAAATAACCTCTACAATTGGTGCCTTTTGAAATAACACGAATCATGGGGTTTTGAAAATAAGGGCTACGGTGTTTTTATGAAAAGATACGTCTTTTGAAATATCCGTAGGATCCCTTGGGCTGTCTTTTAAAATACCCACGATTCGTTAGTTTTTGAAATAGGTAGGAGTCTAATCTAATCTAACAACCATCCTAAACTATACGGCTGAACTAACAAGTAGAGCTATGGGTGAGGAAACCGCCTAACATCTGAGTCGATACATATACATACATGTATATATATTAGTCGGTGATCCCGCCTCAATAATATCATATCCGATACCTTATCTATAATCAGACATCCCAAGTCAAGAGTGCGGATCAATCATCAAAATATAGCTTGTACGTAAATCCGTCGTACGGCATCCCAAATATGGGTACGGGTCAATATCACATTCATCATACTATTTATCTGGTATCCTCTTTATCAAATGTCATGATCGGGGTACTGATCTACGTCTAGTACAATATTGATACCCTCTATGTATGCATGCAGGTGTAAGAATCACTACGTCAAAAGACCCGCTAAAACATCGTGTCGTATCTCAATACGAACCAAATCACATCACCGATCTCCTGGCCTCAAGCCCAATCTCATCGACTCATCTCAAATCCCAAATACTATCCTCAAATCCAGTATATAAACACATAGTCCCATACCCATGTGTAGATATACGCACCATCATATGCACTCTAATAAATGAAAGAATGAGTGCAAGTATGTGTGTAAATGTATGTGTGAGTGCAACCACTACTCTAGGGTTCGCACTAAACTAAACCAATATATTCTTATCATCAAAATATCATTATTACCATCAATAACCCTAAACAACACATAAAAAATATTCGTGTGTATACGTATTCGTATACATCACCACGGACTGCGGGGGTGCTATACGCCATCCACCCGACTTCTCCCCACAGATATAAATCTACTCACATTGCTCCTCGTGTGCCAAAGCCGATGTCGCTATCTTCACCTCCTTTGCCTCAACATCACGCGGGGTACCTACAAGTATATCACAATGCTAAAGCACATGAAAATCACATCGGAAACCAAAATAGCACACGCTACCCGCATAGGTAAAAACCTATCGACTCGCATGTAAACACAATCAAAATGCACTTGTCGTTGACGTCCAAACGCCACCCGACAGGAATGAATCACCAAATACCAAAATCCATGCTAAAACAAGTCCCAAATTATACACCAACATAGGAAAATCAACCCAGATTTCACCCTAGATGGAATCAGTCAAAACTAGACATACTCAGGGTCAAAACTAGAGGAAATGGGGGCATGCACAGAAAACGAAGCAATTCCTTAAAATACCTTATTTTAGAATTTTCCATAATTTTTCCCCATTTATCTGTATTTAATTATACCAGAATATTAAAATATTCATTAAAATAATATTAAATTATAAAATTTCCCAAAAATCATATTTTATTATTTTGAAGACGTTACAACTACGGACTGCGGGGGTGCTATACGCCATCCACCCGACTTCCCCCAGTAGATATAATCTACTCACCTAGCGTCTTCATTTGTGGACGTCGCCACGCGCTTGCTTGTCGTCCCGAAGTCTTCATGGGGTGCCTACATATCAAAATATCGTATATGCGCATTAAAACCAAATCAAAGCTAAAACGGCACATGAAATCCAAAATGATACGATAAGAGGCCTATAGGTTAAAACCCATGGCACGCCTTCAAAACCATCAACACATCCTCTATATCGTCGTATAAACGCCAAATAGTCGAGGCAAAACACAATCCACAATTGCAGAATTAAAAATACGGAATACGGAAACATGAATCTAAAACAGCAACTTAGGAAATATGTCCCAGATTTTACCCTAGGTCACTTTATACAAATCTATATATACCAGGGGTCTAACATGAACATGTAGGAGCAACAGAACCAATACGAGCCAAAATGGTGGGACCCAGGCCGCAATTTAGGGCCAATGGGGATAAATTGGCGGCCGGGAAGAAGAAGTGGGAGCTGGGGTCTTGGGGTTAGCTTCCTGGGTGCCTGCACGTGTCACTGTCCAATCAATTTTAATTTATGGTGTCTCGGGTGATAGCAGATTCAATATACCCTTCACAGATTTCATAAATTCCCCGATATCGGTTTCTAAAATCCGTATTATGGTTTAAGCTTCAGGTTTTGGATTTCCAATTCATACACTAGGGTGATGGTATGACCTCTACTGACCTCAATTCCATATTACAACCCATAAATCATCACAACCCTAACTAGGTTATCCACAAGTCCACAATATCACACAATATCGATTCGATCTTAATATGAGGGTAAAGAAAATGCATAAACTAAGTTTAAGGTCCAGAAAATACCTCATTTGGCAACTCAAGAATTTTTTTGAGTTGCCCCTAGTGGCCAAAATCCTTGCTTCTTTAGCACCAAGTGTAGATCTAGGGATTGTGCACACATTTAATGAAATGGAGATTGGGTTTTGGGGTTGTTTTAGAGGTGTTTTGGAGCTTGAAGAGGGGAGGGAAAGGAGGTGCAGGAGCAGCAGCAGGAGAAGGGAGAAGAGGGAGGGAAATGAGGGGAGAAATGGTTAAGTCCTTAGTCAATGAAGCCCATACCTCTCTCTCTCTCACCAACTACCCATTTCTTTATTCTTTTCCTTTTCTTTTTCCTTTTAAAACCCTTCTCACTCAAATAGTAAACCCAAATGAAAAGCATGGCAAGAAAATGCACAAGTGTGAAAAAGTGATATGTGCATGTGTTGCACAAAAAGCTAAAAACCGATTAGCGATTTTTAATCGCGATTAGCACTAAATTAGTGTCAAATTAATCACAAAAACTTTAAAATGTCATAATTCTCTAATTTACCCTATTTTAGAATTTTCCAAAATTTTCCAAAATTTTTCCCCATTTATTTGTATTTAATAATTCCAAAATATTAAAATATTCAATAAAATAATATTAAATTATAAAATTCCCAAAATTAACATTTTATCTTTTTTGAAATGTTACAATCTACCCCCCTTAAAGAAATTCGGTCCCCGAATTTAAATTTAAACCCCCAATACTAAAACAATTTTTGTAATACTCCAATTTGTCGGGGCTCCGAAGACATCAATACATAGAGAATATCCTATGCGTCTGGTGCGCAAGGAATCAAAATCCATATATGTGTCATACAGGTGTACAAAACAACATCTAGGTGCAACGGGTGTGTACGAAACATCTGTCATAGGCAACGTGTGTGCCTGACAGCAACCAAATCAGGTGCATGCAACATGCACGAAGAATCCCGATTTAGTGCATCTGGCGTGCACCAAAATCGTATATCAAAACACTAAAGGTGCATGAAAACTCTGTTGGAAGTGTAAATCAAATCACTGTATAAGGTGGGCGTGAATTCACAATCAAAACCTCGAATGTAATAACTATGCGCAAAATATAAATATCCAGTGGGTGCATGAAACAAATATCATGAAACTCAGTCATCAAAACTAAATCATGAAAACAGAACGCCCAAAATACCGAAATCCAAAATGACGGATACGTGATAATCGAATCACAAAATCACAAATCATAGTACCGTCGTCGGTAGTTCCTCCTTCGAGGTCGAGAAGGAGTCGGTGCATCCACTGCTAGCAGCGCAAGATATCTACTTGCCTCTTGCTCACGGTCTGGCGCCCTCTGACTCTGGGTCCTTATCTTCTCTGAGGATTACCTATCTCGCAGTCAATCGGCTCATCGGCCCTGTCAGGTGTGCTAACGGGGACGATTCCGTTCTGGCACTTCTCTGGTCACCTATCGGTCAATCCTAACGACCACTCGTGAAGCAGCCCATCACTGGCGTCGGCCTCTGGCTCTCTGAATGCACGTCACATATCTGATCCTGGGTGCAAACATCATTGCAGCAATGTCCTGGAAGATATCCTGCTCAAGGTCTCTTCCGATCTTGCCTATGCCGAACTGTACAGAGGCTGGCTCTCCTGCATAATCTCTTCTCACTCGATAGACATCTGTGTCCTCAGCACAATATTTCTCGGAATCTGGTTGCATCCTAATGCCTCTGTAAGCATATCTGACCTCTGGTCTCGACGGGAAGCAATGACAGCTCGTCAGCGTCTCGCCCGAACCTCTGGTTCCACCTGTCTCTATCGTCGTCCACTATGACGTCACGCCATGCATATCTACGCACTGCACTGTTCTCGGCCACGGTCAATCTGAAGTCTCTCACACGGACTCGAAATCGCGTACTCTGTAGCTTCATCATTCTGTAGAAGATGTCAGGCCGAACAGGTCCTCGGGAACACGTCCCAACCATCGGAGGAATACTCAATACTCGTCCGTCCTTGATCGATTCGCAACGCATCTGGGTAAGTTCCTTTATCCGAATCTGGTCAACTACCTCGTCGACAATGCTTACTCTGGCCTGCTGGTTGTGCGCAATATGACCACTCCTGGGTCAGGTCTTCTCGTATAGTATTCCAGAAAGGTCATGTCGAAGTCTCTCTCAAATCTCATCCCTGCCGAATTGCCCAGAAGTCATCATCCCTTGCTGAAGCAAATTCTTGTTCCGGAACGGCTGCATACTTATCGCGCTTCTTTCTGGAAGATATATCCATATACAACGCCTCTGGGTGCGTATCACATCTCTAATGTCAGCGGAGTGGGACGTCATCTCGTCGAAATCTCTTGCGAACTCTTTTCTTCACTCTGCTTCAATGTCGATTGATTCGGACTCGTCTCATCGTGGCTGCATGGACTATGCTCCAACGGCTATACTCGTATCTGGAGTCTCCCAAGCAATGCATCCCATCACATGATATCCGAATGATGTCGAAACATTCGATCGACTCGTCAGAACCTTATAATCCCCCAAGAGATCAACATCTTGAGTACAGTTTAATAGTATCGAGTACATGCCTCAGCGTCGGTGGTCCAGCCGTAGAAGGGCAAACCCAAGCCTCACTAATGGCGCCGCGGAACTGCCGTAAACCCTAAGGTTCAAAGGCTTTCACACGGTCATTAAGTCGAGTTAGGGTTTCATTCTTCTAGAGGGTCCATAGAATCACCTGCATGTCTTTCCGTATACTTTAAACTTGGAAAATGGGCTCCTGACATTCGATCGTCTCAATCGACTCTCAACGAATCTGCGTGAAGTCGTCTCTAGCTGGAATCAATCTATCTGATGACCTCGCATCGGTAAACGGACGAACCAAATGTCCTAGTCATTCATCCTCAGGTGACTGGCGCTCGATATCATCTCTCTAAGTATATGCTCACGCTGCAGCAGCTCCAACCATCTGGGCGATATCTCGTCATTTGCAGCAGCAACTGGCTCATTCACCTGCACGCCGAACAGCGCCTCAATCCTCCAGGAAAGACGACACATTGGCGGTCATCTCTGAATCGGTCTGCTCTAGATCTGAGTAAGACTCTCCACACTGGAAATCTTCAACTCAACTGGGCCCGCTCCGGTGCATAAATCGGACGAATAACCTTCGTCTCTCAAATCGAGTAGACTAGCTATAATCTGTCTCATATCTGTCTGGAAGCTCCGACAATCTAAGCTCGTAAGCTCCGAAAGCGACATCCCGTCAATCTCAGCAACAGCTGGTCCCTCTGTCTGCACGGTAGGCGACATCATAATCTCTGAGGTATGATGTACATCAACAGTCCTCTCTCAACTGGCAGCTCTAACAATGGCCCGATCATCCGGTGCAAAACCAAGCACTCGCCTCCACTTGAGGTCACAGTCATCAATACTAACTCGAGACGTTCCCATGTCACCAGAAAACACAATGGTCAGCCCTCATACCAGACGAGCTCGCACTGACCGTAACCCTAGCAGCAGCCCAAACTACGCTCAAACATGGCGACAGGAACCTCAATCGAGTATCGAAGAGAGCAGATCAATGGCAAGAAAGGAAACAACAGATCCAGAGTGGATACACGATCATAAGAAGGAACAGCATCAATGAAGGTATGATCATGGACTAATAGAATCGGGGATCTCAAATGGATGTATAATCATGGATATAAAGAGAATCACTGATCTCGAAAATATGTACATCCTAAGGTTTCTTAAGCGGAGTGGCGTGTCGTAAGTATGCCACGGAACATACCAACGGTACGTCACTCTACTTTAGTCACCTATTCCATCAACCAAGGGCCATCCTATACGACGAAAGTTCGGGTCTAATACCCCCTCGACTAAGTCTAAGTTCCGTAAGGTCAAGCCTAAGTTCCGTATATATATAAACGCCCTAGGCTCCACATATTCAAACTTAGACTCGAACCAAGGTCAACCTAGCGCTCTGATACCAACTTTGTCACGACCCGAAAGAGCACGTGACTGGCCCTCGAACCATATGAAATCTATAGGACTCCATCTGATCCAAGTAAGCCAAAGCCCAGAAATCTAAAACCATTTTAAGATTAAGTGAAGAAAACTGGTTTAAAGAAGTGAAGGAAAATATGTTTGAAGTCGAGGTTTTTAAATAACTAAGCCGAAGGTGCATTTTTAAAAGGTAAAGTCTTTTCTAAAAATTTCGGCAGAGTTTCTTTTGTAAATACTGGCCCCGAACGGGATACAACAAGCATAACATATATACAATGATAAAAGGCATCCCCAAGCGGGAGCTAGCTCTTCGTCAATTGACGGTCACAACCACACATGCAATATAATATACAACGCCGAAAGGCGAGGATCGATCCAAAAGAAACACAGTAAGCATGAAAACCGCAATACTACTAAGCGCGACTCTAAGGCCAAATAAAACATCACTAAAGTCTGAGTCTGAAACAATAAACAAATTTGGTTGATGGAAATTCTAGATACAAAGAATAATATAAGTACAATGGTGGTTTTGATGCAAAAGGAACCACCTACCAAATGCAATTCACCCGCAAGGAAGCAATGTGCCAGAAATGCCGCAAAGGAACCTGTACGGCAAAACCTGCAAGAACTGTGGCACAACGGGGGTGAGTTGCCAACTCGTGAATAGAGAATAACTACAAGCAGAAACCGAAAGCAAGACATAATCCTAGGTCAAAACGATCAGTACAAAATCCTCAATATAAAACATGCAGCCTATAACAAGGCTAGGGTAAATATCTAACCCGAGTGTAATCTCCTGTGCCTGTGTCAGTGCCTCAGGTAGCAATATAACATAAGATGAGGTATGAATGCATGAGAACATAATACATGTAAATGAAGAAACTGTTTTCATACTTTAGTGAGATTTCCTTTGTATTTTTAAAATGAGGTATCATAATGAAATCAGCATAAAACAGTGCCTAACATCGGCACAAAACGTAATCCAAATATCCCGATATCTCTTTATCCCAATCACAAAATCTAGGGCGCCGTCAGTCCAGACCGGCCCCTACCATCAATCTCAAGACCACGACGGTATCCTCCGGATATCCGAAGCGTCAGGTAAAATCACCGGTCGGTAGTGCTCCCCTGCCAGGCTCAACGTCATCACCACATTCATCTTGCCCCGGGGTACCGCACCGGGTCCACCATGTACCCGAAACGGTTAATCCGTCTCCTCGAATCGGGTTTCCAAATCCATCAGCAAACTCATGGTGGACGACTCATACATCATGGGAAAACCGCACTTTTTATTTTAAAAGAGAGAATGTTTATCTGTGTTTTTGCAGTTTTCCTCCAAATCCAGAAAATCTCACGGAAATCCAAATCCAAAATCTCAGTAACACGTAAAATAGTGAATATATGCATGAGAATCCATGAATGCGCCATAACAATGAATATCAATATGCATGAAGTAGCAGGTAATAACTACAATGTCTAAACTATTAGCTAATAGGTTATGTCAAGCAATAGTATTTTCTAAGGTGTACATGACATGGCAATTACCGATGAAGATGTGTGTGAGCCGGCAAGTAAGTGTACGTGGTACATACGCAACATCGGTAATGGTGCTGGTGTCCTAACAGCATGATATCAATAATGGAGTATGAAACATAATATAAGAATGCGATGCAAAGCGAACCACAAAAAAAGTGGGAGCTGAATCTAGACGCAACTATAACTAATCTGCATTAATCTAATATAAGTCCTACAAATGGTGCCTTTTGAAATATCACGAATCATGGGGTTTTGAAAATAGGGGCTACGGTGTTTTTATGAAAAGATACGCCTTTTGAAATGTCCGTAGATCCCTTCACCTGTCTTTTAAAATACCCGCGACCCGCTAGTTTTGAAATAGGTAGGAGTCTAATCTAATCTAACAACTACACTAAACTATACAGCTGAACTAACAAGCTGAGCTACAGGTAAGGAAACCGCCTAACATCTGAGTCGATATATATATAGATATAATAGTCGGTGATTCCGCCTCAATAGTATCGCGTACGATACAGTATATCATATGACATCCTCAAGTCATGAGTGCGGATCTATCATCAATGTAAAGCTCATACGGTAAATCGTCGTACGGCATCCCAATAGCTGGGTATGGGTCAATATGACACTATCTCATCACACTTCAGGTATCACTATCAACATATCATATAATCTGCGGTACTATTCTATGTCTAGTATAAATCGATACCATCAATAAAGTATGCATGCGGGGGTAAACACACATCCCAAGCCCGCAAGAATCACATTTCGTATCCCAAATACGAATCATATCACATCACCGATCTCGCGGCACAAAACCCAATTTCATTGACTCATCTCCAAAGTCATCCAATATCATCAACACAGTGCCAGTATAAGTAATATGCAAGGGTGTGCATGTAGGTGTAATTCTATTCTAGGGTTCGCGACTATGAACTACACTAGTCACTTCTAACCCTACACTATCCATAATACACCTAACTATCATATATAATAACAACTACGGACTGCGGGGGTGCTATACGCCATCCACCCGACTTCCCCCAGTAGATATAATCTACTCACCTAGCGTCTTCATTTGTGGACGTCGCCACGCACTTGCTTGTCGTCCCGAAGTCTTCATGGGGTACCTACACATCAAAATATCGTATATGCGCATTAAAACCAAATCAAAGCTAAAACGGCACATGAAATCCAAAATGATACGATAAGAGGCCTATAGGTTAAAACCCATGGCACGCCTTCAAAACCATCAACACATCCTCTATATCGTCGTATAAACGCTAAATAGTCGAGGCAAAACACAATCCACAATTGCAGAATTAAAAATACGGAATACGGAAACATGAATCTAAAACAGCAACTTAGGAAATATGTCCCAGATTTTACCCTAGGTCACTTTATACAAATCTATATATACCAGGGGTCTAACATGAACATGTAGGAGGTACAGAACCAATACGAGCCAAAATGGTGGGACCCAGGCCGCAATTTGCGGCCAATGGGGATAAATTGGCGGCCGGGAAGAAGAAGTGGGAGCTGGGGTCTTGGGGTTAGCTTCCTGGGTGCCTGCACGTGTCACTGTCCAATCAATTTTAATTTATGGTGTCTCGGGTGATAGCAGATTCAATATACCCTTCACAGATTTCATAAATTCCCCGATATCGGTTTCTAAAATCCGTATTATGGTTTAAGCTTCAGGTTTTGGATTTCCAATTCATACACTAGGGTGATGGTATAACCTCTACTGACCTTAATTCCATATTACAACCCATAAATCATCACAACCCTAACTAGGTTATCCACAAGTCCACAATATCACACAATATCGATTCGATCTTAATATGAGGGTAAAGGAAATGCATAAACTAAGTTTAAGGTCCAGAAAATACCTCATTTGGCAACTCAAGAATTTTCTTGAGTTGCCCCTAGTGGCCAAAATCCTTGCTTCTTTAGCACCAAGTGTAGATCTAGGGATTGTGCACACATTTAATGAAATGGAGATTGGGTTTTGGGGTTGTTTTAGAGGTGTTTTGGAGCTTGAAGAGGGGAGGGAAAGGAGGTGCAGGAGCAGCAGCAGGAGAAGGGAGAAGAGGGAGGGAAATGAGGGGAGAAATGGTTAAGTCCTTAGTCAATGAAGCCCATACCTCTCTCTCTCACCAACTACCCATTTCTTTATTCTTTTCCTTTTCTTTTTCCTTTTAAAACCCTTCTCACTCAAATAGTAAACCCAAATGAAAAGCATGGCAAGAAAATGCACAAGTGTGAAAAAGTGATATGTGCATGTGTTGCACAAAAAGCTAAAAACCGATTAGCGATTTTTAATTGCGATTAGCACTAAATTAGTGTCAAATTAATCACAAAAACTTTAAAATGTCATAATTCTCTAATTTACCCTATTTTAGAATTTTCCAAAATTTTCCAAATTTTTTCCCCATTTATTTGTATTTAATAATTCCAAAATATTAAAATATTCAATAAAATAATATTAAATTATAAAAATTCCCAAAATTAACATTTTATCTTTTTTGAAATGTTACAGGTATATAATCAGAACCGATAAATCTCATGGTGGCTGCACAAATATCATATCAAGGAAACCGGGTTTTTCAAATAAGTACATACTCTCCTTTGAGATTATCCACGGTTCCCAAATCCAGAAATATCATGAAAATGAATATCTCAATGTGTATAATCAGAAAGCATGATGTATATGACTTAGACTAATAGTATGCACATACAAGGTCATATCCTGATGCAATAATACTACTGTGTAGTGACATGGCAATTATCGATGATGAAGTGTGTGAGCCGGCAAGCAAGTATACGTGGAACATAGGCATCATTGATAATGGTGCTGGTGTCCTAACAGCATGATTGCAATATAGAAATAAACACATGCGATGCTATGCCGAATCGAATAATCAATGCAACAGTGAAGAATCTACACCAATATGTATATGTCCTGCAGTGGTGCCATTTGAAATAAGACGAATCGGGGTTTTGGTAAAATAAGGGTTACGGTGTTTTTAAGAATAGATACGTCTTTTGAAAATACCCATAGAATCCCTTTACTTGTCCTTAAGATATTCCCGATTCGTTAGTTTTGAAATAGGTATGACTCGGGTCTAGTCTAACATCTACTAAGCCAAGTCCATCAGGAGGGGTATGGAAACCACTTAAATCTGAGTCGATATATATATAAATAATATAATAGTCGGTGATCCCGCCTCAATAGTATCGCGTACGATACAGTATATCATCTGACATCCTCGAGTCATGAGCGCAGATCTATCATCAATATAAAGCTCGTACGGTAAATCGGCGTACGACATCCCAATAGCTGGGTACGGGTCAATATCACAATCAGCTCATCAATTATTTGGTATCCTCATCACCATATCACATAATCTGGGGTACTGATCTAAGTCTAGTACAACTGATACCATCAATATGACTGCATGTGTAAACACACGTCCAAAGGCCCGCTAGAGATTACATGTCGTATCCCAAATACGAATCATAACAAATCACCGATCTCGCGGCACAAAACCCAATATCATCAACTCATCTCCAAAGTCATCCACTATCCATCAAACACAGTGCAAGTATAATGAATATGCAAGGGTGTACGTATAGGTGCAAATCTATTCTAGGGTTCGCGACTATAAACTACACTAGTTGCTTCTAACCCTAAACTATCCATAATACACCTAACAAAAATACGACACACTATAACTATCATATATGTATATCAACTACGGACTGCGGGGGTGCTATACGCCATCCACCCGACTTCCCCCGTAGATATAATCTACTCACCTTGCGTCTTCATTTGTGGACGTCGCCACGCGCTTGCTTGTCGTCCCGAAGTCTTCATGGGGTACCTATATATCAAAGTATCGTATATGCGCATTAAAACCAAATCAAATCTAAAACGGCACACGAAACCCAAAACGATACGATAAGGGGCCTATAAGTTAGAACCTACGGGCACGCCTTCAAAAACATCTATCAATCCTCGATATCGTCGTATAAACGCCAAATAGTCGAGGTAAAACACAGTACACAATTTCAGAATTGAAAATACGGAATACGGAAACACGAATCCAAAACAGCAACTAAGGAAATAGGCTCCAGATTTCACCCTAGGTCAAATTAGACAAATCTATACATGCCAGGGGTCTAAACTATAGATAAGGGAACACCAAAACCAAAACGAGCCAAAATTGGGTAGGTCTGGCCGCAAATTGCGGCCAAACAGAATAAATCTGCGGTCGGGTCTTGGAGTTAGGGGCTAGGGTCTTGGGGTTAGCTTCCTGGGTGCCTGCACATGTTACTGCCCAATCAATTTTATTTTTGGGGTCTCGGGGTGATAGCAGATTACACAATACATTCCTAGATTTACAGTTTTTCCCCGATATCAATTCCATAATCCGTATTCTGGTTTCATGTTCCAGGTATTGTCCAAAATAACATCACACCAGGGTTTCTAAAGTCACCAAAATCCTCAATTGCATCTTTAATTTCAGATCTCACCTAAACCCTAACTTGAATTCTCTAAAGTCCACAAACAACACAATATCGATATGAAACTAGCATAGATGCACAAGGAAATTGAAATACTACTCTAGGGTGCAGAAATTACCTTCTTTGGCAACTCAAGAAAATTCTTGAGTTGCTCAAAGTCCTCAAAATCCTATCTTGCTTGGTCCGATGTGTAGCTAGCGAGCCCGGGAACAAGTTTTGTGAAGTGAGAATGGGGTTTTGGGTTTATTTTAATGGTGTTTTGGGGGAATTGAAGGAGGAGGAAGAAGAAGAGGGAGCTTGAGCAGCAGCAGCTCTCATGGAGAAGGAGAGAGAAAGTGAGATGGGAAATGATGGGGGTAAGGTTTTTCAAAAAGCAAGTTGACATATACCTACCCTCTCTCTCTCATAATCATCATGCTTCACTTTTTCCCTTTTCTTTTCTTTTCTCTCACACAATGGCAAACCCTAAGAACCATGCACCCAAAACATGTAACAAGTGTAATAAGTGTGGAAAATGATATGTGCATTTTTTTGCACAAAATGCCAAAAATCCGATTAGCGATTTTTAATCGCGATTAGCACTAAATTAGCATATAACTAATCATAGAAACTTAAAAACGACATAATTCCATAAAATATCCTATTTTAGAATTTTCCATAATTTTCCCCCATTTATTTGTATTTAATTAAACCCGAATATTAAAATATTCATTAAAATAATATTAAATTATAAAAATTTCCAAAATCATATTTTATTATTTTGAAACGTTACAATCTACCCCCCTTAAAGAAATTCGGTCCCTGAATTTAAATTTAATCCCCCAAATACTAAAATATTTCAATACAAATTCCAAGTCGCCGGGGCTCTGAATCATCAGTACATAAAACATCATAGCGCAATGTATGCGCATGAGTACTGAGCAGATAACTCAAAAGCGACACTCCGTCAAGCATCCCGCAATCATCGGAGTCATGGTAAAGACACAAATGTCAAATCCAATACAAAACCAATATGATATAGATCAGAACTATACACGTAAACATCCAATCTATACATGTGAATAGCTGATGTAAATGTATGCCAAATCATTTTAAGTCGCTGTGCGATGCGCGTAACACTGCACAGTGGCGGAAGTTTTTCATAAGAGAATAACCATATATGTATATATCTTTTGTTTACTATGTACGTTCCGCCATTTTGAAAACAATTTAGAAGGGTTTCCTTGTTTTTAAAACGTTTCGTGTCATATCGGACACGTAGGTGTATATGCCGAGACTATAGCTCGCTCTTTGGAAATCCCTTCGATAACTATCAATGCATGCAAAATATATCCAGGTACTATCCTCTGACTAGTCCTGCTTAGTACAAAACGAATATCAAATATCATAAAAATGTACTGCTCCAAAAGGAATAAATCCCAAAAATGCACATAACACCACCCTGTGCGTCTGGTGCGCAAGGAAATCAAAATCCATATATGTGTCATACATGTGCACAAATCAACATCTAAGTGCAACTAGTGTGCACGAAACATCTGTCATAGGCAACGTGTGTGCCTGGCAGCAAAATCAGGTGCATATGACATGCACAAAGAATCCCGATTTAGTGCATCTGGTGTGCACCAAAATCGTATCTCAAAACATGCGCCCAACCTGCGCGAAAATCCAAAATCGACGTTATACAATACGGCTCACTCAAAATCAGGTATACCGCGGTGTATAAGCTCATAACCATGTGCATCAGCGTGCACAAATCAAATCAAAACACTAAAAGTATACGAAAACTATGCTGAAAGCGTAAATCAAATCACTGGAATAAAATAGGCATGAAATCACAATCAATCCCTCAACGTAATAACTATGCATAAAATATAAATTCCCAGTGGGTGCAACCATGGTGCATAAAAAAAAATATCATGAAACTCAGCCATCAAGACTAAATCATGAAAACAGAACGCCCAAAATACCGAAATCCAAAGTGACGGATTCGTGATAATCGAATTACAACATCACAAATCATAAATACCGTCGTCGGTAGTTCCTCCTTCAAAGTCGAAAAGGAGTCGGTGCATCCAATGCTAGCAGCGCAAGATATCTACTTGCCTCTTGCTCACGGTCTGGCGTCCTCTGCCTCTGGGTCCTTATCTTCTCTGTGGATTACCAATCTCATAATTAATCGGCTCATCGGCCCTGTCAGGTGTGCTAACGGGGACGATTCCGTTCTGGCACTTCTCTGGTCATCTCTCGGTCAATCCTCACGACTAATCGTAAAGCAGCATGTCACTGGCGTCGGCCTCTGACTCTCTGAATGCACATCACACATCTGATCCTGGGTGCAAACATCATTGCAGTAGTGTCCTGGAAGGAGTCCTGCTCAAGATCTCTACCGATCTTGCCTATGCCGATCTGTACGGAGGATGGTACTCTTACATAATCTTTTTCTCGCTCTCTGGACATCCGCGTCCTTAGTACAACATCTACTCGGAAGCTGGTCGCATCCCATCGCCTCTGTATGCATATCCGACCTGTAATCTTAACGGGGAGTAGTAACAGCTCAACAACGTCTCGCACGTACCTCTTGTCCCGCTTGTTTGTATCATCGACCATTTCGACGTCGCGTCTCTATCTGCACACTGCAATGCCCTCGGCTACGGTCCATCCGAAGTCCCTCACACGGACTCGAAATCACGAACTCGGTATCTTCATCACTCAGTAGAAGATATCTAGCCGAACGCGTCCTCAACGTGTGTATCGCATCTCTGATGTCAGCGGAGTGGAACGTCATCTCGTCGAAATCTCATGCAAACTCTTTACTCCACTCTGCTTCAATATCGACTGATTCGGACTCATCTCATCGTGGCTGCATGGACTGTGCTCCAATGGCTATACTCGTATCTGGAGTCTCGCAAGCAAAGCATCCCATCACATGATATCCGAATGATGTCGAATCATTCGATCGACTCGTCAGAACCTCATAATCCCCCAAGAGATCAACATCTTGAGTACAGTTTAATAGTATCGAGTACATGCCACAGCGTCGGTGGTCCAGCCGTAGAAGGGCAAACCCAAGCATCACTCATGGCGCCGTAGAACTGTCGTAAACCCTAAGGTTCAAATGCTTTCACACGGTCATTATGTCGAGTTAGGGTTTCATTCTTCTAGAGGGTCCATGGAATCGCCTGCATGTCTTTCCGTATACTTTAAACTTGGAAAATGGGCTCCTGACATTCGATCGTCTCTGTCGACTCTCAACGTCTCCACGTGAAGTCGTCTCTAGCTGGAAGCAATCTATCTGATGACCTCACATCAGGGTAAGTGAACGAACACCTGTCCTAGTCATTCATCCTCAGGTGACTAGCGACTCACCATCATATCTTTAAGTATATACCCAGGCTGCAGTAGCTCCAATCATCTGGGCGACATCTCGTCATTTGCAGCAGCAACTGGCTCATTCGTCTGTATGCTAAACAGCGCCTCAATCATCCTGAATAAGCGGTATGTCGAAGGTCGTCATATCCTGGCTGGCCTCTAGCAGTAGCCTGATCCTCTGGTACCAATCGGCATGTCCGAGAAATCCCGTAAAGGTGATCCACCAAACGCCCATGGCGTGAAAACACAATAAGACGACGCCTCTCAATACAATCGTAAGTCTCTGGAATCACGCCATGGTCAGTCCTCGTCCACGACGAGCTCATGCTGACGCAACTCGAGCCGTAGCTCACTCTGCCCGTGCAAACGTGGCAGCAAAACACAACCAGTATCGATGAGGATAGATCAAAGAAAGGAATATAATACTATGCAAGGAAATGTACATCCTAAGGCTCCTTAAGCGGAGTGGCGTGTCGTAAGTATGCCGCGGAAAATACACATGGTACGTCACTCTACTGCAGTCACCTATTCCATCAACCAAGGGTCATCCTACGCGACGAAAGTTCGGGTCTAATACCCCCTCGACTAAGTCTAAGTTCCGTAAGGTCAAGCCTAAGTTCCGTATATATATAGACGCCCTAGGCTCCACATAGTCAAACTTAGACTCGAACCAAGGTCAACCTAGCGCTCTGATACCAACTTTGTCACAACTCGAAAGAGCACATGACTGGCCCTTGAACCATATGAAGTCTATAGGACTCCATCTGATTCAAGTAAGCCAAAAGCCCAGATATCTAAAACCATTTTAAGAGTAAATACAGAAAACTGGTTTAAAGAAGTGAAGAAAAACATGTTTGAAGTCAAGGTTTTTAAATAACTAAGCCGAATATGCATTTTAAAAATGTAAAGTCTTTTCTAAAAATTTCGGCAGAGTTTCTTTTGTAAAAACTGGCCCCGAACGGGGTACAAAAAGGAAAATATATAGGCAGTGATAAAAGGCATCCCCAAGCTGGAGCTAGCTCTTCGTCAATCGACGGTCACAACCACGCAAGCAATATAATATACAACGCCGAATGGCGAGGATCAAATCCAAAAGAAACTCAATAAGCATGAAAACCGTGATACTACTAAGCGCGACTCTATGGTCGAAATAATACATCACTGGTGTCTAAGTCTGAAACAATATACAAGTTTTGGTTGATAGAATTCTAGATACAAAGGAATAATACAAGTACAATGGTGGTTCTTGATGCAAAAGAACCCACCTATCAAATGCAATTCACCCACAAGGAAGCAATGTGCCAGAAATGCCGCTATGGAACCTGTACGGCAAAACCTGCAAGAACTGTGGCACAACTGGGGTGAGTTGCCAACTCGTGAATAGAGAATATCTACAAGCAGAAATCGAATGCACGACATAATCCTAGGTCAATACAATCAGATATATAAACCTCAAAGAATAAGCCTGAAGCATGATAAGGTGGCAATGTAACATCTAAACATGTAGGTAGTGCCAAATACTCATGCCAGTGCCTCAGGTAATAACATGTTATAAATATAAGGTATGTCTGCATGAAGTAAATATGATGAAGTATCAAAATGGATATCAATACACATATATTAGCGTCCCATTCCACTAATATTGGTGTAAGGGTATATATAACAGCGCCCTCATACCCTGTTATATATACAAATGAAGTATGATCAATGTAATGAAAGTCTATATGTGATCAAAGTCTGTATAACCGTGGACCCCGTCCACCCGTCACCCAATGACAATAAGCATCATGCATGTAAATGTGAGGATATAATCAAAATCATGGAAAACATCATGAAACATGTGCCTAGCATCGGCACGTAAATCCTCATCCATATGGGGCTCCGTCTGCTGTATCGGCCCGCCGCTTCGGCAGCACGGGTCGACCCATGTCCATCTCTCAACTCCGGTCGGTATCCCCCGGATATCCGCCGAGCTCAAATACAATCACCGATAGGTACTCACCCACCTCCAGGCTCAATCGGCATAATCCTTCGATCATCTTGCCGAGGGGAACCATACCGGGCCCCACCATGTACCCTCATACGGCACACACTCCACGTATGGGGTATATAATCAGAACCGATAAGTCTCATGGTGGCTGCATAAATATCATATCAAGGAAACCGGGTTTTTCAAATAAGTACATACTCTCCTTTGAGATTATCCACGGTTCCCAAATCCAGAAATATCATGAAAACGAATATCTCAATGCGTATAATCAGAAATCATGATGTATATGACTTAGAGTAATAGTATGCACATACAAGGTCATATCCTGATGCAATAATACTACTGTGTAGTGACATGGCAATTATCGATGATGAAGTGTGTGAGCCGGCAAGCAAGTGTACGTGGAACATAGGCATCATCGATAATGGTGCTGATGTCCTAACAGCATGATTGCAATATAGAAATAAACACATGCGATGCTATGCCGAATCGAATAATCAATGCAACAGTGAAGAATCTACACCAATATGTACATGTCCTGCAGTGGTGCCATTTGAAATAAGACGAATCGGGGTTTTGGTAAAATAAGGGTTACGGTGTTTTTAAGAATAGATACGTCTTTTGAAAATACCCATAGAATCCCTTTACTTGTCCTTAAGATATTCCCGATTCGTTAGTTTTGAAATAGGTATGACTCGGGTCTAGTCTAACATCTACTAAGCCAAGTCCATCAGGAGGGGTATGGAAACCACCTAAATTTGAGTCGATATATATATAAATAATATAATAGTCGGTGATCCCGCCTCAATAGTATCGCGTACGATACAGTATATCATCTGACATCCTCGAGTCATGAGCGCGGATCTATCATCAATATAAAGCTCGTACGGTAAATCGTCGTACGACATCCCAATAGCTGGGTACGGGTCAATATCACAATCAGCTCATCAATTATTTGGTATCCTTATCACCATATCACATAATCTGGGGTACTGATCTAAGTCTAGTACAATTGATACCATCAATATGACTGTGTGTGTAAACACACGTCCAAAGGCACGCTAGAGATTACATGTCGTATCCCAAATACGAATCATAAAAAATCACCGATCTCGCGGCACAAAACCCAATATCATCAACTCATCTCCAAAGTCATCCACTATCCATCAAACACAGTGCAAGTATAATGAATATGCAAAGGTGTACGTGTAGATGCAAATCTATTCTAGGGTTCGCGACTATAAACTACACTAGTTGCTTCTAACCCTAAACTATCCATAATTCACCTAACACAAATACGACACACTATAACTATCATATATGTATATCAACTACGGATTGCGGGGGTGCTATACGCCATCCACCCGACTTCCCAGGTGATTTCCTCAAATATCACCAATTACAACGAATCCCGATATAATGAGGATGATCACCCAATTCCCAATAACTTACTCCCACTCATCATCGGTAAAACTATACAGATGTGAGAATCATACCTGGTAAATACATACCCTGGAGCAAGTTCTGATTGGGAAATCAGTTTTCTTTTAACAATACACAGTGAAACTGAAACATGAAATGTTTCGTAAGGGTATCCGGGTATTCCTAGTAATGCCTCTTCCATTATCCAGATTCGCAACTGTAACCGTATATTTCTTTGCCATCTCTTCAAATCCCTTTATATGTCTTTATTCATTACCTTCTGTACACCCCTTTAGGCCAAATGGTTTTCTTCCTTCCCTACCGTTCGGCACCAGCCTATGGTTTGGAAGAAGACTATCCAATAAGCAAAATGGGTGTACTGTCCTAATCCTAGGAGCACTCGCAACCCAAGAGAAGGTAAAGATAAAAGACAACTGAATAAAACTTTATTCCTATTTCTCCTGAACCAGAATCCATCCCCGAACTGGAACAAGTCCCTTCAAGTTCGTATATAACCATACGATGGAGTATCCAATAAACTGTGTATCTTCGTAGTGATACGGAGTATTCTGGAGAAATACAAAGGTGAAGTACGCGTGGTAATGAAATATTTGGTTTGGTCGTGAATAACAGTCGTAATTTACTTTGCCCTCCTTCTAATCTCTTTATTTGTCTTTACTTAATACCTTATGTACACCATCTTTAGGCTAATTGGTTTTCTTCATTCCACACCATTCGGCACCTGCCTATGGTTTGGAAGAAGACTATCCAATTAGCGTAATAGGTGTACTATCCCCTAATCCAAGGAGCACTCGCAACCTGAGAGAAGATAAAAGGAAAAGACAACTGAATAGTCCTTTTCGTTTTCTCCAGAACCGGAAACCATCCTCAAATCTGGAACAAGTTCCTTCGAGTTCGTATATAACCATACGATGGTTTTATCCAATAAAAGTGGACGTTCATAGTAATACGGGGTGTCCTGGAGAAAAGGGTAAAAGTAGGAGTGGCAGTGAGGTATGCAACTCAGACAATCCAAAAGCCAGTGTTTTAAGAAGGTTTGGTCAACTTGGTCACTGAGTCATAGTCAAGGGTCGGGCCATGGTCGCTGCCAAAGAGAGAGAGAAAAGAAACACTCAGCATGCACTCTAACCTAGATCAGAATGGTTATCACTTTATTTAATCAGGAAACCTCCCACTGTAACCTCAAATTCTCCTCCAAACCTGAAAGAAGAATTAGTCGGGATCACCCGAGGAGTAAACTAACTCATCAGTGGGAATCGGGATCCAACTATCATCGCATGATAATGTGATGGAATCCACTCACATTATCACACTCCAGAAGGTATGTGCATACCTGGCAAGTTTCAGTTTCTTTAGAAACTCCCGATGTGATTTTTTCCCCATGCTCTTATGACCTTGACGAAGGCCAACATATCATAAGTCACATGTCAAGTTCTACCCATCATTATCCAGGTTAATTTGAACCCACCCATACATACCCTTGATGAAGGCCAAAATAGTAGTACGACTGTCCCAAACCAACACATCTATCTATGCTGCAGAAAAGTAACAAATAGCTACCATACACTATGCCTTGACGAAGGCCAACATACATAGCATGAATACTAAGTGTTACCTTTCTGAAATGACGGAGGGCTACGAATGGTTTTTGGCGAAAAACCTTTAACGTAATGAACTTGATATCGTTGAAAGAACCGGATAGCTTTTTATAAAAAATATAGTGGCGAAAACCTTTGTTAAAGAGGTCACTCCTGGTGAAGGGATCTCGGCTCTTTTCCCGTAGAATGAGGTGCAGGATATTCCAACTGAATACCACGATGCAAAGCAAAAGGCAATCGGCTATAGTGAAGTTATTACCATGACGCAAACTTCTGTCCAAGGGGTC
This sequence comes from Agapanthus africanus, assembly GCA_030015575.1. Taxonomy (NCBI): domain Eukaryota; kingdom Viridiplantae; phylum Streptophyta; class Magnoliopsida; order Asparagales; family Amaryllidaceae; genus Agapanthus; species Agapanthus africanus. Next base: position 363,617,520 of record JASDDO010000012.1, read on the forward strand.
ACTCCAGGTGAAGGGATCTCGGCCCTTGCCTCGTCGACTGAGGTGCTGGATATTCATAACCGAATACCACTGTGCAAAACAAAAGGTAACATCCTTGCAATAACAGCTTTTTGAAAAATGTTCCAACAACATTAGAATAGGTTTGTTTAGCTTGCATTGATCTGAATCAATGCAGTCCCATCAATTGATCACACCAATAAAGAACGAAAATAATGATGTACGTATATGCCATCTGCATTCGCCACTGGGTCCCGTCATCACCCGTTAGGTTACTTAACTAACGACAGAGCGGGGACTGGACTAGCGCGGGTGTAAAACATATACAACATCTACTAGTATATATAGCAATATATAATATTCGCTCAAGGCATGATAAAATGCAACATCACAGAAATGTAATAAGCATCACAGAACAATACAGATATCTGGGATCCCCGGGTTTCATAGAGCCGCTACTGAAACCCGACGTTCATCTGGTCGTGTGGATAGCCTGTGCAATGAAATCCTAGACCCCTACGGGTGCGGCAAGTTACCCGCCAAAACCTGAAGCGAGGAAGCCCCCTTCAACAACGTGAATGGACCACCCAGCACTTCACGGAATCCGGTAACTTGAGCACCCCTCCTTGGGTCAACCTGTACCCCTTACGAGTGCGGCGAATAGCCTGACAATTCTAGAGTAAAGCCCCCTCCGTCTCAACGCCATGAGATGCGGGCCCTTGCCCTCTAGAACCCGGCTATCCGTGCTCCCCTCCGCGGGGTAATCCTAGTACAGAAAGTAAAATATACATACAACGGGTACATCGACCTCAGCCCGGTCGTGCCCCAAAAGAATAATATACAAACAGGCAGTGACGGCAGTCCACATGTCGGACGCTCGCCCCGCAATATCAAATGTACATAATAATACCAAACTGTACTACCATTGCATCCAGACTATCCACCACGACAAATACGCAATATCACAGCACAACACAGAACATCAGCGTGAATGTCACGTTCGCAAATCCGTCTAAAAGGACTATAGCAATTAGACAGGATTTACCGATCAAATGACATTCACGGTCGCAGATATAATGTAAATACAGTGAACTAACATGTTTTAAAATTTTCGATCGACAAAAATTCCTGAAGTGGGCTCCAAGCACAACTGTAGCACTCAAAATAAATCTGGGCCCAAACAGAATATACCAAAAACCCCAGTTCCAACACAGAGAGCACTGCAGAAATTTTGGTGTTGTGTTGCTACAGAACGGCGGCGGATCCGCGGCCAAAAGGGGGTTACGGCCGCGGTTCCGCTGCGTTACAGTGACATCATTGAACCAAAATTTTGCAGAACTCTTAAAAATCCCTGCCTGATTTTTTGCAATACGCCAAATAATTTTTTGACAACAAAACAGAATCGACAGAAACTGATGCTTTTGAAATTATGGTTTTTGTAAATTTCGTTCGATCGAGTTCTAAACACGTTAGAGCAAGCTAGAAAAAGTTAATGTCCTGGCTCTGATACCATGTAAGTCTACGTTAGCGCCCCGGCCGTCTGTCCGAGGCCAAAATGTGGAATCAAAAACTTTTCTTTAACTAGAAACCGGCGCTACCGCGGACTATAAACCCGGATCGGACCATTAACCTACTACTAGCTAACTAGAGAAAGGGTAGAGAGCTATACCGAGCGATCCGTGTCCTTCGGTCTTCGGCCACCATCCCGATCTCCCCGCGGTATCTCCGGTCTCGATCTCCTCGTCGGAAAGGGCATCACATCACCGAGTCTTTTTACGGGCTCCCACCTCTGAACCGAGGCAACTCGGACACGAGTTGGCAAGCCGACGTGTGCAAGATTGCTGTAGACTGAGTGTAGAACGGTTTGTCTCAAGGGGTTAAAGAAGTTGCCACAATGGAGATGGAGGAATGAACTTTGGAGTGTTAGTTATGTATATGCCCTAGAGGCCATTGTTGTACATATGATGTATATTATAATGGATGCTTGGATATATATAGAGAGTACTTTCTTGCTCGTCGTGATAGTATGCTATTTGGTTTCACTTTATCTTAACATGTTGACTTGTATTGGTTTACTATTTTTCTCTCACATGTTGATAAAGCCCTTAGGATCTGTACTCGACTACTGGGAATATGATGAGATCATACTAGTGGGGCCTTGGTAGTCGATGAGTACATCCTATAATTGTTCCTAGTCGAGGGTATATCGAGACAGGGCATCGATACACCAGAGTAAACTAGCTTATACGCATCTTGACCCATATGATGGGCGATGGATGATCCCATATCTATCGGAGTTTGACATCAGAGATGGTGTATGGGTGCTCAGTGGAGACTGGGTAAACTGGACGGACTCGCCGAGAACTCCCAGATGGTGATATACAACACGTCAGATGGCAGTTCTCCGGTGACACTGGTACAGGGTAGTCTGTGGACCCGAGATCGTCATAGAGTCTTGTGTGATTCCCACTGTGCTTTGATTTCCACCTTACCACGTCCAAGAGGGCGTGCAAAACGGTGGCTTTTGGGTACAGTCCCGAATCACATGGAGGCAATGAGCGATAGGAGGGGATTCGTCTCTCCTGGTATAGGAAGTTGATGTTGTGCTGTGTTCGATTGGCTATAACAGGATGTCCCTGGCCAGGGCTGATATAGAGATTTACTGGTAAGTGTTACCAGTAGTTTCTCGACCTGTTATGAGCCTCACATCGACACGACTTATCGGTTACTGGGGTCTGACGTATACCGCCCCTAGACTTGATATGCGACATATCAGGCGAAGAGACCGGACTATACGGGAGTGCTACTGATTGGATTCACAGGAGAACGTACAGGCTAGCTTGTTGATCTTCTGATCGCTCAATACCTGAGTGGCTGTTACGTTTAGCTGACCGCTTGCAGCTTGTGGGTGTTTGATATGATCATCACCTGCTACCGGCGTATTGACGATTCTTTAGAGTCCTACACAGAGGTTTCTTGGTTCAGGCAAAACGGTGTAGAGGCACATATGTGATATGCGCAGGACCGAGGATAATGCGATATGAGATACTGTATTATACTCTCGCGATATTTATATATGAACCGGCTCATCGGATCAAGTGTTGATTCGATGAATCGGTACATGATATAATAGTCGGTTATATTCGATATAGCCGGATTGTCGGATCAAGTGTTGATTCGATGATTTAATGTATAATAATATATATGATATATTATACTACATTATCTAATATTGGCTCGCTTTATTATTTCATTTTCTCACCGGATAATACATTGATATATATGCGATATATATTAATTGTATTATTTTTCTTTTGTTACAAATATATAATATATATGTGATATATATTATAGTAACATGTTATGATTAATTATGGAACATGTTTTGTGGAGATAAAGCAAGGTTGGGGTTTGATTAGGGTTAGTTCTTTCTTTCACCTTCTAGAGCTTTTCCTTTTGTCTTAAAGAAGATATTATGATAGATATTTTCTCATGACTCATTGTTTTAACCCAACCAAACCCTAGCCCTAGTTTATTCTCTACAAAGGTTAACCTTCTCATCCTTGACCATGGTTCCATAATCAATCATATATTCACTTCTACTATTCATCACAAAAAGATTATCTTTTTCATTCATCATCTTCTTCTCTCTTAGCTTTGAGAAAGCTTACTAGTTATTTCTTTTGTGATGATTTCATGTGAGATTATGATATAGAAGGAAAGCATAAATACTACTCAATCATCCTCATCCAATCTAGCCCATTAGATTAGGGTGTTCACCTCATTAGAGTGAAAAAGCATGAGCTATTGCAACTTCGACGTAGATCATCGGAGAAAAGCAATACCACAAGCTAGCATGGATCGTTCGAGTCGTGGAGCCTCTCTTGAGTCCGGGAGATCGTGGATCGCGGCGAAGGGACTTCTACTCAGAGCTTATGAAGTGAAGGAGAGGACTACAAAGGTTGTAATCCCTCATACTTAGTGATAAAGTTGTTATCTTGCATGTTAAACCCTAATAATCTAGCAAAGATGCCGACTTTGGGTTGTTCGGCACGTCTAAATTTTTATCCGGGCATGTTTGATGCCTTATGAACCTTCACAAGAGTACCAAGGAACCCTACAGTGGTATCAGAGCCTAGCTAGAGCATTAGGCGACGTGTATACGAAGTTAAAACTTCGATCGAACCCGATACGACGAAAATGAACCCCTCTCTGGATATTTTTCAAAAATGCGATTTTTTCTGAATTAAAAATACCTAAAAAAATCAGCAGGTAAATTCAAGAATTATGGTGGAAAACGATGACGTCATCCGTACAAAGAGCCGCGGAACCGCGGCCGTACCTTGCTTGGGCCGCGGATCCGCGGCACTACTGTTTGATTGGACAGTTATTTTTTCACAGTAATTCCTTTTACTGCTTTTATACTTTCAGGGTATTTTTTATTCTGACTCAAGTGTTGCTTATTCTGGGGTTTATTTTGTAATCGTAGATTCGATCGGAATATTTAAATTCGTTATTATTTCCAGATATTTAGAAACTGTTAAAATGTTCGAACGGATATCATTAACTCACTTTTTTCTGGCACGAAAAACTTTCAAGTGTTGAATTTTTATCGGGTTTAAATCTTTCGGAAAATTGTGCAAGTAACACGGTGGACCCTCTAGAAGACAACAAACCTTAACTCGATTATGTGACCGTCTTGATCTGCCTCTAAACCTTAGGGTTTGGGGCAGTACGGCGTGCCACATGTGAGGCGTTGGCTTGATCCTTCTACGGCTGGATCATCGGTACTGTGACAGTTTCTGGGATTATTTGAACTCCGCTCAAGTGTTGAGCTATTTAGGAAATTTTGAGTATTTGATTATCTGTTCGGAAAGTTTAATACTGTCTATTTATCTGGAATGTGATACAATATGTGGAATTCATATAGTTAGGTATGAAATGCGAAGTATGTGATATTTCGGACTTACGATGTCTAAAGTGATTGTGGATTCCAAATATTGTAGTTTTACAATTTCTTTTCTGTGACCGTAAGTGTAGTATGTAGTTGTAAGTCGATGTACAACACCCCAATGCTTGTGGGGAGGCGGAATTTTCAAAAACGAACTTGTTTAGTGAACAAACATCGACTAACCGCTTGAATCGAAGCTAAACAATAACTAACTTAAAACATAGAGTTTCTATGCTACTATGTTTAGGGATTATACCTAACGAATCGTGTCCTTCGTCTTTGTGAACTCCACCTCCTCCTCGGCCTTCTCGAAGTAGTAGACGATCCACCCGAGAGCTTTACTCCAAGCTTAGCCTCTAAACTTGAGGCAACTAAACTTCTCTAAGTGCTAATCAAAGAAGCTAGGTGAAATATAGAGAGGGTTATGGATTAAGTAGTCTAACTAATCCTTGTACTCAACACATGAGAGGGGAGGATTAGGGTTTGAAGAGGGAGAGCTTGAGGAGAGAGAAGGTGAGGATAATAATGAAGTGAGAATAATGAGTTATGATAATATATATCAAGCATTTCTTTTATCAAGAAAAGAATAAGAAATGAATTTAGCAACCATGCTTGATAATATCTAGTGATGATTCACTCCATGAGTCATTAAGCATTTATCATGCATTAATGACATGGATGAATCATCCATATGACTCACTAATCACATTCATTGCTTATGCCACCTTAACCTCCTTAGTCACCACCTTCTAGAAGCTTCTCGCGCAATTACGAGAACGCCCCTCCTTTCCGCAAAAATACGGAAAAACTTTAGACTGTATAAATCCAATAACCGGATACCAGTAACTGGCTTAAACCAAAGCCGACTGGTAAAAACTGTCCGAAAGTCGTACACGCGTAAACGCACGTATGCGTCCGAACCCTTGTCGTAAAACCATACGACCTCTATATCGTTTCGCCTGGAGTAGGGAAACTCTCTGTGTGGGACTCTAGAGACTCGACTACTACGCTGGCAGTGGGTTTAACCACAGACCGCAAGCGGCACTAGCTGTACGTAACGGTCCCCAGGTGGATGTCGATAAGAAGGCCGATGAGGGAACCCATCCGAACTCCTACTGAGTCTGATGTGACAATCTCCATACAGTCCGGTCCGTTCGTCCAAGACTATCGCATATCGGGCCTAGGGGGCGGCAAGCGTCAGTCCCCTAATAGCGGTATAAGTCGTGTCGGAGGGAAGCCCATTACACCCTGAGAAACTACTGGAACCTACCAGCAAATCTCGCTTGCCCTGGCCAGGGACTTTGCGTAATGGCTCTCTGACACAACGCGATATCAACTCCCAATACCGGGAGAGACGAATCCTGTCTAACCGCCACTGCCTCCAAGTGCTCGGGACTGCACCCAACTGCTACCTGTTTGCACGACTCCTTTGAGCCGTGGTAGGGTAGAAATCTAAGAACAGTGGGACACACTCGAGGCGAAGTAGCAGTGTCAAGTCTGCGGACTATGCTGTACTCATGTCACCTGGGAACTGTTCACTGACGACTGGTATAAAACCAACCAACAGTTCCCTGTGAGTCCTGTCCGGTGTACCCGTAACCTAACGAGCACCTGTATACTATCTCCAGTACAACGTACTGACGGCTGTGTGACATACCATCTCCCCAACTGGGATGAGAAGCGTACACACTAGTCTACTCCGGAGTATCGATGCTCTGTCTCGATAATCCAACGACTAGGGACCTTAATAAGGATGTGCTTGTAGACTACCCAGCCCCCACTAGTGTGACTGCCATCACAACGCTGGTAGTCAAGCAAGATCCTAAGAGCTCTATCAATACGTACACTCACATATCAAGATAGAAAAACCAAGTAGCATACTACCATGTTTAGCAAGACTGTTATATACATGTGAATATCCCAAGCTTCCATTAAGTAATATACAAACTAGTATGATACAGTAATGGCCTTCTAGGGCATAAACACTAACAATCTCCCACTTGCACTAGGGCCATGTACTGGCATATCGAAGACCAATGATCTCGAGTAGCCTCTCGAACTGAATCTGAGGTAGGGCCTTCGTGAATGGATCAGCAATGTTCTCTTCAGAAGCAACTCTCCGAACCTCGATCTCCTGACGATCAATGATCTCCCTGATCAGGTGATACCGCCTCAAGATGTATCTGGACTTCTGATGGGACCTTGGTTCCTTCGCTAAAGCTATAACTCCGTTGTTGTCGCAATACAAAGGTATTGGATCAACTATGGTAGGAACCACCTGAAGTTCTGTTAGGAACTTCTTCATCCAGACTGCTTCTTTTGCGGCATCGCAAGCAGCTATATACTCCGCTTCCATCGTCGAGTCAGCAACGGTGTCCTGCTTGGAGCTTTTCCAGCACACCGCCCCTCTATTGAGGGTAAAGACATAACCCGACATGGACTTGGAATCGTCCTTATCACTCTGGAAGCCGGAATCAGCAAAGGCCTCTAACCAGAGGTCTTTTCCGCCGTAAACCAAAAACATCTCCTTAGTCCTTCTCAGGTACTTGAGAATGTTCTTTACTGCTATCCAGTGCTTCTCCCCTGGGTCTGACTGATACCGGCTTACCACGCTTAGTGCGTAAGCTACATCTGGTCTGGTGCACAACATCGCATACATTATAGAGCCTACCGCAGAAGCGTAGGGTATAATGGACATGCGTTCCCTTTCCAAATCAGTCTTGGGAGACATCTCTTTGGAGAGGGTGATTCCGTGACAAGCCGGTAGATTACCGCGCTTAGAATCTTCCATACTGAATCTTTTCAGTACAGTGTCGATATACTTGGACTGCGAAAGTCCCAACATCCTCTTGGATCTATCACGATAGATCCAGATCCCCAGAATGTAAGAGGCATCACCCAGGTCTTTCATGGAGAACCTGTGTGACAAGAATCCTTTGACAGATTGTAGCATAGGAATGTCATTTCCTATCAATAGAATGTCATCCACGTACAAGACGAGGAATACGACACTTCTGGCTACAACTTTACTATATATGCACGGTTCATCTGGATTTTTGACAAAGTCATATTCTTTGACTGTCTCATCAAAACAGATGTTCCAACTCAGCGATGCCTGCTTTAGTCCATAAATGGACTTAAGCAGCTTGCATACTTTCCCGCTGCTCCCACTCTGATTGAAACCCTCTGGCTGATCCATATAGACGCTCTCTTCTAAATTTCCATTCAGAAAAGCCGTCTTTACATCCATCTGCCAGATTTCATAATCATGGAAGGCAGCAATAGCAAGAAGGACCCGAATGGATTTGAGCATAGCCACTGGAGAAAAAGTTTTGTCATAGTCCAAACCAGGTCTTTGACGAAAACCCTTTGCAACAAGTCTAGCCTTATAGGTTTCCACCTGTCCATCTACACCAATCTTTTTCTTGAAGATCCATTTGCATCCTATGGGTTTTACCCCATCTGGAGCAAATTCCAAAGTCCATACTTTGTTGGTGTACATGGACTTCATTTCGGTCCGCATTGCATCTAGCCATCGTACCGAGTCGCCGCTCTGGATGGCCTGCTGGAAGTCAGTAGGTTTATCATCATCTATGATGCAATCCTCTCTATCCCCATCTATGAGAAAACCGTAGTATCTCTCAGGCGGATGAGACGGCCTACTACTCCTACGGAGGGGTGCGGGAATGTCCTGTTCTTCTTGAACTTCCGGTTCTACCAAACATTCAGTATTAGTTTGTGGTTCTGGAATTTCTTCCAGTTCTATTTCGCTCCCACTTGATTCTTTTTCTAAAAACTGATGTTCTAGAAAATGGGCATTACGAGAAATAACTACCTTTTGTTCCTCTGCGTAATAGAATAGATATCCCCTGGAGTTCTTTGGATATCCCACAAACTTACACTTTACTGATCGTGCCTCGAGCTTGTCCACATGCTGCTTTTTAACAAAAGCTGGACATCCCCAAATCTTTATATACTGTAGATGGGGTTTCTTCCCGCTCCACATCTGATATGGAATGGTAGGCACAGTCTTGGTAGGTACCATGTTCAAAAGATATGCCGCTGATTCTAGCGCATAACCCCAGAAAGATCGCGGTAACTCGGCATTACTCATCATGGATCGTACCATATCCAATAGGGTTCGATTCCGTCTCTCCGATACACCGTTATGCTGTGGAGTGTATGGAGGAGTAAGCTGAGAGAGAATTCCTTTCTCTTTTAGGTAACCTAGGAACTCGGCACTCAAGTATTCACCACCTCGATCAGATCTTAGTGTCTTGATACTTTTGCCGGTTTAGTTTTCTACTTCATTCTTATACTCTTGGAATTTCACAAAAGCCTCGGATTTATGTTTCATCAGATAAATGAATCCGTATCTTGAGTAATCATCCGTGAAAGTAATGAAATAGGAAAAACCACCTCTTGCATGTGTAGACATTGGACCACATACATCGCTGTGTATGAGTCCTAAGAGCTCGCTCGCTCTTACTCCTTGTCCAGTAAATCGAGTCTTTTTCATCTTTCCTTTGAGACAAGATTGACAAGTGTCATAAGTTTGATATTCGAACGAGTCCAAATATCCTTCTCTATGCAACTTAGTCAACCTTCTCTCATTGATGTGACCCAGTCTACAATGCCATAAGAAAGCTTTATTTAAATCTGGAGACTTTCTTTTTAGTGTGTTCTGGACATTGAAAATTTTGAGTTGGTTTAAAACATATATACCGTTATTTAATGTACCGGACCCAATCAAACCATGATTAAGGTGGATGTTGACAACATCTCTTACAAACGTGAAATCATAACCTTTATTTGATAACAAGGAAATTGATATGATATTACACGTTACGCTTGGTACAAAATAACAGTTATGTAAAACCAAAATGTGTCCACTCGTCAATCCTAGGTGATAATCCCCGACGGACGCAGCTCCCACGCTAGCTCCGTTAGCAACCTTTAGGGTCATATCACCTTCCTTCAGCACTCTATGGTTTCTCAGTGCCTGCAATGAATTGCAAATATGAGATCCTGATCCGGTATCCAATACCCAGGAAGTAGAGTTGATCGACAGACATTTCTCAATTACAAACACACCTGAAGTCGAAGCCACAGCTTGCTTCGGTTCCTGGTTCTTGGCGTTCCACGCCTTGCAATCCTTCTTCCACTGCCCTTTCCTGTGACAATGGAAGCACTCATCCTGGCCAACTACCGGTACTGCAAACTTTTTCTTTTCCTTCCCTCCCACCTTACTAACACCTCCTCTAGGTCTGGGTACGGCCTTCTTCTTCCTTCCTTGGGCCCTAGCCTTGGACCCGGAAGAAGATGAACCGCCAACAAACATAGCGGGTGTTTCCCTTGCTTTCTTCAAGGTGCCCTCTGCACTCCTTAACATGTTCAGGAGTTCCGGAAGTTCAACTTCTTTTCTTTGAATGTGGAAGTTCAGGATAAACTGGGCGTAGGTGGAAGGAAGGGACTGGAGAATAAGGTCTGTATAGAGCTCATTATCCAAAGTCGTCCCAAGGTCTGCGAGCTCTTCTATATAGCCGATCATCTTTAGGACATGTTCTCCTACCGATGACCCGACAGCCAACCTCGCTCGAAACAAGTTCTTTGAGGTCTCGTATCTTGCTATACGAGATTGCTCTCCATAAAGTTCCTTTGTATGGAGAAATATGCCATCAAGGTCCATATCCCCGTGCCTCCTCTGATGTTCATTGTTCATCGAGGCAAGCACGATGCACTTGGCTTTCGCGCAATCTAAATCCCAGGTTTTGCGGATTTCCTTATCCGCATTACTGGATTTGGGACCAGGGACAGCAGGTGCCGTAGCGGTGAGGACGTACCCCAATTTGTCATAGGTCAAAGCCATTTTGACATTCCGCAGCCAATTTTTATAGTTTGGCCCTGTCAGTATATTTTTCTCTAAAAGTAACTTAAGTCCAGTCATTTTCAGGGTCGCTGCAATTAGGAGAGAGAGAAGAAAACTTTTTAGCATGATGCTCTTGCAAGTTTAGAGTGGTTTTTAGTTTATCTAAACTGGATGGCTCCCACTGTTTCTTGAATCCTTCCTCAAACCATAAAAGAAGAATTAGCCAGGACTATTCTCACTGTACAATTCTTGCTTAACCGTTCAGCCAGGCCAGTGTCGATACTTCGAGGGAGGTTTTCCAACGCTTTCGCGAAGTTCCTTAATTAAATAACCTCTTTTCTCTGGGGGCGTAACCCCGCTGACACCTTTCTGGACACCTACTAGGTTTATAGCATTGATCGTTAAGTGACGAATATCCTGATAAGTAGCATATACTCACAGTAGGATCGGGATCCAAATATCATCGTCTGATAATGTTGTAGGAATGCTACCAACATTCATCAAACTCAAAATGGTATGCATCTCTTTGCAAATTTCAGTTTCTTTAGAAATTCCCGATATAAGTTTTTGCCCCATGCTCTTATGACCTTGGCGTTAGGTCAAAATGTCATAAGTCACATGTCAAGTTCTACCCATCATTATCTTGTTAATTTGAACCCATCCGTATATATCCTTGACGTTCGGCCAAAATGATAATACGACTGTCCCAAACTAACTCATCTATCTATGCAACAAATGAATATCCAGTAGCTACCAAACACTATGCCTTGGCGTTAAGTCAAAATACATAGCTTGAATACTACTGAATACCCAGATGAAATGACGGAGGGCTACGAATGGTTTTGGCGAAACTGTGAATGTAGTGAACTTGATATAACTGAAGGAACCTGATAGCTTTTAAAAGGAGTGGTTAAAGCTCTGCATTTAAAAATATCTGTTTTTAAAATTAACCGAGTGGTTTCTTTTAAATTGTTCCAACGATTAAAACTTTAGTTTATTTTCTTTGCATTATAGATAATGCGTCCCATCATTAACCTATCATTGCAGAAAACAACGAAAATACAACGTCCTCTTATGCCATCCGCATTCGCCACGGGGTCCCGTCATTACCCGTTAGGTTACTTAACTAACGACAGAGCGGGGGCTGGGCTAGCGTGGGTGTAAAACATAAGTGACGTCTAAATAGCTATCATATATATAGATATTTTACATTCGTCTGACGCAATGATATTCATTCCAGATCACAGATGAACTTAATTGGATTTGCAAGCAATCCGTGTTTGTTTTGAGCCTGCAACAAAATACGGATTACACAGTTGTGATGAATAGCCATTACCCCACCCACGACCCCTACGGGTGCGGCAAACTACCCGCCCGGCAGATTGTGCACCCCACCTTGGGTCAGTCCTAGGAGCAAAAACAGTAAAATGAAATAATACATCGGTGGCTACAACCGCAACCTGGATGTGCCCCGCAAAATAATATTACAACAAATTACATTTACATCAAATGAATTAAATAATAACCCATCACATAACCCCGGCTATACATCACAACAGTCCAACACAGTTCATATGCACAAACAGATAAAATCCATTTCAGAAATGTGCAACCCCCTGCCAACTGACATACTAGCAGTTAGGGGAGGTTTACGAACACATTATACAATCACAGATATAATCCAACAAGCAAATACTGTATAATTTCGATCGATTAAACACTTTTAATTTTGCTCCAATACTGCTCTGCAAATCTGAAACCTGAGCAAAAATTAAATATTCCAGAAAATACCAAATATCACAGAGAAGCAACACAGGAAAATTGGGTTCCTGAATCGCCAACTCGGCGGCGGAAGCGCGGAGGATCAGAGGGATCCCGCCGCGGTTCTGCGGCTCTTTAGGCGATTCAGGGGCCCAATTTTCTTGGGTGTTCTTCTACTGTCTTTTCAAGCTTTCTGAACGACCCTGAAAAATTTTTGGACTTCATTTAAAAATCGACAGAAACTGAAGTTTTCGGGCTTTTCCGGTTTCGTTTTTTCCGTTCGAAATTCATACAAATTTGCAAGTAAGTTAATTATTGTTTAGCGAGGCTCTGATACCAATCTAAGTCGATGTACAACACCCCAATGCTTGTGGGGAGGCGGAATTTTCAAAAACGAACTTGTTTAGTGAACAAACATCGACTAACCGCTTGAATCGAAGCTAAACGATAACTAACTTAAAACATAGAGTTTCTATGCTACTATGTTTAGGGATTATACCTAACGAATCGTGTCCTTCGTCTTTGTGAACTCCACCTCCTTCTCGGCCTTCTCGAAGTAGTAGACGATCCACCCGAGAGCTTTACTCCAAGCTTAGCCTCTAAACTTGAGGCAACTAAACTTCTCTAAGTGCTAATCAAAGAAGCTAGGTGAAATATAGAGAGGTTTATGGATTAAGTAGTCTAACTAATCCTTGTACTCAACACATGAGAGGGGAGGATTAGGGTTTGAAGAGGGAGAGCTTGAGGAGAGAGAAGGTGAGGATAATAATGAAGTGAGAATAATGAGTTATGATAATATATATCAAGCATTTCTTTTATCAAGAAAAGAATAAGAAATGAATTTAGCAACCATGCTTGATAATATCTAGTGATGATTCACTCCATGAGTCATTAAGCATTTATCATGCATTAATGACATGGATGAATCATCCATATGACTCACTAATCACATTCATTGCTTATGCCACCTTAACCTCCTTAGTCACCACCTTCTAGAAGCTTCTCGCGCAATTACGAGAACGCCCCTCCTTTCCGCAAAAATACGGAAAAACTTTAGACTGTATAAATCCAATAACCGGATACCAGTAACTGGCTTAAACCAAAGCCGACTGGTAAAAACTGTCCGAAAGTCGTACGCGCGTAAACGCACGTATGCGTCCGAACCCTTGTCGTAAAACCATACGACCTCTATATCGTTTCGCCTGGAGTAGGGAAACTCTCTGTGTGGGACTCTAGAGACTCGACTACTACGCTGGCAGTGGGTTTAACCACAGACCGCAAGCGGCACTAGCTGTACGTAACGGTCCCCAGGTGGATGTCGATAAGAAGGCCGATGAGGGAACCCATCCGAACTCCTACTGAGTCTGATGTGACAATCTCCATACAGTCCGGTCCGTTCGTCCAAGACTATCGCATATCGGGCCTAGGGGGCGGCTGTAGGGTTCCTAGGCACTCTAGTGAAGTCTCACAAGTGATCAAACATGCACAAATCAAATTTTACGGATGCCTACAAACCCGACTACGGATCGTTTACTAGATATTTAGGCGAAACAAGCAAACTAGTTAACATTTTAACTAAGGGAACGGATATACAACCTTTGTAGATCCGGTCCACCACCTCCACGGCTCCGCAATGAGGTCCCCTCGCTGTCCAAATCATGTCTTGGGCTCTAGCGTCGGCATCATCGAAGAATGGGCGGGCTTGATCGTCGGTTCGATGCCGAAGATGATCTACGTTGAGGCATCGCTAGAACAAGATCCAACTTCACCAAGTCGGAAAAACTTGTGAAGGAAACACCCTATACTACTTGGCAAGAGGTAAAGAATGAAGAAATAGGAAGTGGGTAAACTTTAGTTTTGGATTTCTCACTAGATTTCATGACTTGCCATTGGAGTAGCAAGCTTTCTTCATTGAAAAAGAAGATGAAGAAAGAAGAAGATGAAATGATAAGTCTTCATTAAAAATAAAAACAATATGATACTTATCATGTCAACAACCATAGTTTAGTGTAGAGATTTAACCAAGGTTATATAAGTGGTTAGGGTTAGAGAAAAGACAAGAATGGTGGACTTAGTCAAGGTTTCAAGAAGTTTCAACTAAAAACAAAATAAGTCCACCATTTATCTTTCTCTTTATCTTTTCTAAATGAAATAAATAAAAAGATAAATGAATAAGCAAATGAAAATATACCCTAACCACTAACTAACCATGGTTCAATACTTTACACAAAATCAAGAAAGAATGTATCATCAAACATGATACAATGATGTGCACAAAAATATATCACATATACAATGTGCACAATTCAAGTGAGAAAATCCTTTTAAAGTGAACCAATACTAGTTAACGCAAAGTAATATATCAAATATTAAATCATTAAATCAACACTTGATTTAACGATCCGGTCATATCGGATATAACCGACTAGTATCATATGTATCGGCTTATCGAATCAATCCTTGATTCGATAACTAGGTTATATCGCATATAACCAATCGATACAATCATCGCGAGAATAGAATGCGGTATCACATACATGCATTATTCTCGGTCCCGTACATATCTCATATGCGCTCCTATTTCGTTTCGCTTGAGCCAGGAAACCTCTGTGTAGGACTCTAAAGACTCGTCAATACGCCGGCAGCGGATGATGATCATATCAAACACCCACAAGCCGCAAGCGGTCTGCTAAACGTAACGGCCACCCGGGTATTGAGCGATCAGAAGATCGACGAGCAAGCCCGCTCACACTCCTGTGAATCCAACCAGTAACACTTACCGTACAGTCCGGTCCGTTCGTCTGATATGTCGCATATCTCGCCTAGGGGTGGTAAACGTCAGACCCCAATAGCTCGATAAGTCATGCCGACTTGAGGTCCATAACATTCGTGAAACTACTGATAACTCTTACCAGTATATCACTGCAACCCTGGCCAGGGATTTCCTGTTATGGCCAGTCGAGCATAGCACAACATCAACCCCCAATACAGGGAGAGACGAATCCCCTCCTATCGCTCATTGCCTCCATGTGAATCGGGACTGTACCCAAAAACCACCTGTTTGCACGACTCAGTAGAGCCATGGTAGGGTGGAAATCAAAGCATAGTGGGAGACACACAAGACTCTATGACGATCTCGGGTCAATAGACTAAGCTGTACCAGTGTCACCAGAGAACTGCCATCTGACGTGAGGTATAATACCATCTGGGAGTTCTCGGCGAGTCCATTCAGTGTACCCAGTCTCCACTGAGCACTCGCATACGATCTTCGATGTCAAACATCAATGGATATGGGATCATCTTAGACGAACAGACCGGACTGTACGGAGATTGTCACATTCAGGCTCAGTAGGAGTTCGGAAGGGTTTTCCGCATCGGCCTTCTTATCGACATCTACCTGGGGACCGTTACGTACAGCTAGTACCGCTTGCGGCCTGTGGTTAAACCTACTGCCAGCGTAGTGTCGAGTCTTTAGAGTCCCACACAGAGGGTTTCCCTACTTCAGGCAATTGGTGTAGACGTCGTATGGTTTTACGACATTGGCTTCGATCACGTACGTGTACTTGTACACTGATGATGATCAGGCAGAAAGTACTAGTGGGCTTTGGTTTAAGCCGGATCCTAATATTATATTATTGGATTGTTATCGTCTCTGGGTATCCGTGTTTTTCGGAATGCGGATACGAGTATGTATATACGGTATGAGGGGCATTCTTGTAATTTGTCAAGGTATGCTTCTAGAAGGTGCCACATCATTATTGGATTTATCCATTTTGTTAAATGGATTAATGATATGGAAATGGAGGAGACATGCTTGGCATGGTGGAGGGAATGGCTCATGGTATATTTTATTAAATTGGGATCACTATTGAGGCATGGGTGCTTATTTTATTGTTTTTCTTGCTATGGCTCAATAAGTGAGATGAGGGATTATATATGTGAGCCATTCTCTACACTTGGTTTTTTTATGCTTGATTTTCTTCACTTCAGATTTCTTGAGTTGCTCTCCTCTCTTGAGCTCTCTAGGTCTCCTCCATCATCTTCTTCCTCAATGCTAAACCCTATCATTCACATGTGTTGTGAGCCAAGGGTTTAGTGAGACAAACAATCCATTAACACATTCTACATCTCCTAGGCTAGTTGGCTTAGCAAACCTTCTATCCTAGTTACCTCACTTGGAGGTTGAAGCTTGGAGCACAAACCTTCACGGTGGATCATCTTTGATAAGAGAAGACCGATGGAGCAAGCTTGATCCGATCACCGAGGAGCCTTGGAGAGGACCACTAGAAGACCAGAAGGTCTTGATCTACTAGGTATAAGAATCTACCATATTAGATAAATCCTCAAGTTAGTCTAGCTAGTTAAGGCTTTAGTAAGATCATGGCGTAATAGCCGGTGTTGCGTAGTCAAAAGATTACCGTTTTTGAAATTTTCGCCTCCCCGCAAACCGCGGGGTCCGCGACATTGGCTTACACGATCTCCCGACGATCAACTATCTCCCGGATCAGTGATACTGCCTAAGAATATGTCTGGATCTCTGATGGGACCGGGGTTCCTTGGCCAAAGCCACAGCTCCATTGTTATCATAATACAAGGTATTGGATGCTCAATGGATGGAACCACACCAAGTTCAGCTATGAATTTCTTCATCCAGACAACCTCTTTGGCAGCATCGTTGGTAGCGATGTATTCAGCCTCCATCGTCGAGTCTTCTACGGAATCTTGCTTGGAACTCTTCCAACATACCGCCCCTCCATTGAGGGTAAAGACAAAACCCGAGATCGACTTATTGTCGTCCTTATCACTCTGGAAGCTTGAATCGGTATAGGACTCCACCTGGAGTTCACCGTTACCATACACCAAGAACATTTCTTTAGTCCTTCTCAAGTACTTAAGAATGTTCTTCACAGCTGTCTAGTGTTCCTTCACAGGATCCGATATATACCTACTCACTACACCTAGTGAGTATGCTACATCTGGTCTGGTACATAATATCGCATGCATGATTGACCTGACTACCGAAGCATAGGGTATCCCTTGCATGCGAGCCCTCTCTAAATAAATCTTGGAAGACATCTCTTTAGAGAGAGTGATTCCTGAGCAAGCGGGTAAATTACCACGCTTAGAATATTCTATACTAAACCTTTTTATTATGGTTTCTATGTACCTGAATTGGGACAATCCCAACATCCGTTTAGATCTATCTCTATAGATCTTAATCCCCAGGATGTAGGAGGCATCACCAAGATCTTTCATGGAGAACTTATGTGATAAGAAGAGATTGACCGAGTGTAGCATAGGAACATCGTTTCCTATCAAGAGTATGTCATCCACGTACAATACGAGGAAGAAAGCCTTACTCTCTTCAACCTTCTTGTATATACAAGGTTCATCTACGTTTTTTATGAAGTCAAACTCTTTGACAGCTTCATCGAAATAGATGTTCTAACTCCGCGATACCTTCTTTAATCCGTAGATTGATTTAAGCAGCTTGCACACGCTTCCGCTGCTCCCACTAACCACGAAGCCCTCTGGTTGTATCATGTACACGCTCTCTTCTAAATCACCATTTAGAAAAGCGGTCTTGACGTCCATCTGCCAGATTTCATAGTCATGGTATGCAGCAATAGCAAGTAGGAGCCTGATGGACTTAAGCATAGCCACTGGAGAAAAGGTTTCATCATAGTCGACACCTGGTCGTTGACGAAAACTTTTTGCTATAAGTCTAGCTTTAAAAGTCTCAACTTTTCCATCTACACCAATTTTCTTCTTAAAGATCCACTTGCTTCCGATAGGTTTTACCTCTTCAGGAGAAACTTCCAAAGTCCATACTTTGTTGGTGTACATGGATTCCATCTCGGATCGCATAGCATCCAGCCATTTCACAGAGTCTCCACTTATGATGGCCTGCTCGAAACTAGTTGGGTCATCATCTTCCATGATGCAATCCTCGCTCCTACCGTCTACGAGAAAACCGTAGTATCTCTCAGGTGGATGAGGAACCCTACAAGATCTGCGGAGTGGCTGGGTTCGTCAGGGATTATTGAATCCTCTGGTTCTACCAAATTGTCAGTGATAGTTTGTGTAGCTGGAACTTCTTCCAATTCTACCTCATTATCACTAATTTCTTTCACAAGAAATTCATTTTCTAAAAAGGTGGCATATTGAGAAACAAACACCTTTTGTTCCTCAGTGTGGAAGAAGATATATCCTTGTGATTTCTTTGGAAATCCTATAAACTTACACAGAACTGACCTTGCCTCGAGCTTGTCCGGATTTTGCTTTTTGACATAGGCCGGACAACCCCATATCTTTACTCATTTAAGATACGGTCTCTTTCCACTCCATATCTCATATGGTGTTTTAGGCACAGATTTTGATGGAACTTGATTCAATAGGTATGTGGTTGTCTCAAGCGCATAACCCTGAAAAGAAATAGGTAACTCAGAAGTACTCATCATAGAGCGCACCATATCTAATAAGGTGTGATTCCTCCGCTCCGATACTCCGTTGTGTTGTGGTGTATACAGAGGAGTAAGCTGAGAGAGAATCTCATTCTCTTTTAAATAATCCAGGAACTCCGTGCTTAAGTATTTTCCTCCCCATTCAGATCGAAGGATTTTAATACTTTTACCCATTTGGTTCTCTACTTCACACTTATATTCATTAAATTTCTCAAAAGCTTCAGACTTGTGTTTCAACAAGAACGCGTGCCCAAACCTTGAGAGATCATCGGTGAATGTAATAAAGTACAACCATTCCTGGCATGAGTAGACATAGGACCGCATACATCACTATGTTTCAGTCCCAAGAGTTCAGTAGCTTTTTCTCCGTGTCCAGTAAATGGAGTTTTGGTCATCTTAGCTTTGAGACATGACTGGCAACTTTCATAAGATGTAAATTCGAATGAATTCAAATATCCATCTTTATGTAACTTAGCCAGTCTTGTCGCATTGATATGACCTAGTCTACAGTGCCACAAAAAGGCTTTGTTCATTTCTGAATTCTTCCTCTTGTGTGTGTTCTGTATGTTCAGAACTGTACTTTGATTTAGAACGTATATACCGTTACACAACGTTCCAAACCCAATCAACACTTGATTTTGGAAAATGTTCGTAACATTATCCTCTAATATGAGATTATATCCTTCTTTAGTTAGCAAAGAAACCGATATAATATTGCACATCATGTTTGGCACGTAGTAATAGTCATTCAGAACCAATGTATTACCAGTTGGTAATACAAAGTGATATTCGCCAACTGCTTTGGCTGCAAAAATTGCTCCGTTCCCTACTTGTAGAGACTTATCACCCTTTCCCAGTTCTCTAGCTCTCTTTAGCCCATGTAACAAATTACATACGTTGGATCCTGATCCGGTATCCAATACCCAGGACGTAGAGCAAACTGAGAAACAGTTCTCGATAATGAACACACCGAAAAAGATGCATCAGTATGCTCGTTCTTCATTAGGGTGGCGTGGGAATCCTGGTATTCCCCTATTCCTTGCTTAGACTTATGATTGTCATATGATAGAGAGAAACCTAGCCCAGTATAATAAGTAAGTTCGGTTAATACATCCATATTATTATCTTGATTAAAGCGTGTCATTGGTCGCTACCTGGAGAGAGAGAGAGAAGAAAACGCATTAGCGTGCGCTCTTTGCAAGATTAGATTGGTTATTATCTAATCTAATCAGGATGGCTCCCACTGTTTTTATCAAATCATCCTTCAAACTGTAAAAGGTAAGATTAGCCGGGATTAATTACACCCTGCAAGTTCGCCAATCGTTCGGCCAGGAAGGTATTGGTACTTCGAGGGAGTCTCCTCATGCTTTCGAATGGAACTAATTAAATAATCTCATTTCAGCAGGGGAATCACCACATTAACACCTTTCTTAGAAACCTACTTGATCAGCTAATTGTAAAGTGGAAAACTCTCCTAGGAGTAACTCTTACTTGTAGTGGGTGTTGGAGATAGTGCCCTCAGAGTCAATTATTGGATCACAGGCACGTGATTATAATGATTGATGGAGGACCTATCCCGATAGGACAGTCTTACTCGAGATGATAGTATGATATCTGGTTTATCTTTATCATCGTGTACTGCTTTAGGTGACCTGACAGGTCACTATTGCACGTTGATAGAGCCCCTAGGATTCTTGCTTGACCACCAGCAGTATGAGGGAGATCATATACGTGGGAGCTGGTAGTCTATAAGCATATCCTTAAATGGTCCCTAGTCGTGTGAGTTTCGAGATAGGGCATCGATACTCCAGAGTAGACTAGTGTGTACATTCGAGACCCCGACGAGGGGCGGTGGCCGGTCTCACAAGCCACTGGTGTCAGTTCGTTCACCTAAGATGTATACAGGTGCTCATTGGGTTATGAGTACACCGGACAGGACTCGCCGGGAACATGCTAGTTGGTCATATACCAGACGTCAGATGGCAGTTCCCTGGTGACATGTGTACAGGTTAGTTCATCGACCTGGGGATCGTCATTTGTCTCGTGTGAGTTCCCACTGTACTTTGATTACTACCCTACCACGGCTCAAAGGAGTCGTGCAAACAGGTTTTAGTTGGGTACAGTCTCGAGCCACATGGAGGCAGTGAGCGCATCTTCAGGGGTTCGTCTCTCCCGGTATTGGGGGTGAGGTCGCGCTGTGTGTAGGAGAGCCATTACACGAAGCCCTCGGCCGAGGCAAGGAGATTTACTGGTAGGTATTCCAGTAGTATCTCAGGGTGTTCTGGGCTACACTCCGACACGACTTGTACCGCTTTTGGGGGTCTGACTTTTTCCAACCCCCTAGGCCCGCCATGCGATGCTCATAGAAGAACGGACCGGACTGTACGTATATTGTCACTGACAGGCTCAGTGGGGTGTCAGGATGAGTTCGCTCATCGACGTCCCTTTTAGTTAATACCTGGTAGCCCGTTACGTATTGGCTTATACCTCTGACGTGCTGGTGGTTAAATCCACAACCATGGTATTGACGAGTCTTTAGAGTCCCCCACATTCAGTTACTCAGCTTTCGGGCGAAAAGTTGTAGAGGCCGTATGGAGATATGGCAAGGTCCGATCAGATACGTGCGGTATTGCACGGATCAGGATCGGACAGTTTGTACTACAGGCCGTATGGATATATGGCAGGGTTCGATCAGATACGTGCGGTTTTGCACGGATCAGGATCGAACGGATATTACTAGCCGGCTTTGGTTTAAGCCGGATCCTAGTATAGTACAATGTAGATTTTGTCTCATTGCATTTGTATTTCGGTCGGAATACAAATGCGGGTGTGTATGCACAGTATCGGGGTTTTCCTGTAATTTATTACGGGACCAGTTTTCTGGAGTTGCCAGTTTGTTTTCACTTCGGCCGATTTCCTTTGTATCGTTCATTGGCCGAAGATTGGTGGAGGAGGGCTTATTTGCATTTGTGCAAATAAGCAATTGTGGAGGGGGGTCTTTGCATTTTTGTTGTATCATGATGGTGCACCATCCTTTGACCTTGCTTGACTTCTTGCTTCATGATGGTGTCATGATGGCTTGACCTTTGTTGTGATGATGTGGTTGGTGGAGTATGGCTTTGTTGATAATCATTTCCTTTCATGATATCATTTGACCTCTCTCACTTGTATTATTGTGTGAGAACCTCCCTCATTCTTTTACACTACACACTCTCTCTCCCTCTTCATGTCATGGCCGGCCACTTCCCATAGTGGGCTGTCCAATTTTTGAGTGTGTGATTTTAGTTCATTTCATGTTGCAAAAATCCCACAAGACCAATCTCCAAAGCTCCAAGTATCATTCCTCCACCAAATGGCAATTCCACAACCCCAAAGTGAGACTTGAGCACTACACATTCTACAACAAATCTTGGGCACGTCGACTAGCCAGCTTCGTGCCCGAGTTGCCTCGGTATTGAGGTGGGAGCCCGTAAAAGATGCAGACGATGTGGTGCCCTTCCGGCAAGGAGACGACGACCGGAGTTTCCGCAGGAGATCGGGACGATGACGAGAAGACCGGAGGACTCAGATCAGTCGGTATATCTCTATTCCCTATCTTGTAGTTAGCTAGGACTAGTTAATAGTTCGATCCTGGTTTTAGTGCGCGGTGGTGCCGGTTTGCTAAGTTCGCAAAATTAAAGTTTATCACCGCTTCCGCATTTTGGCCTCGGGATGGAGGCCGGGGCACCGCCGTGCACATACAGTGGTATCAAAGCCTCGCCATTAACTTAGTCTAGCTTTGTTTAATGTGTTTACATTTCCGATCGACCAAAATTCCAAAATCCGCATTTTTGTTCACATCAGTTTTCTGTTGAAATTTTTTGGAGTCGAAATTTTTTTCAGGTTACAGAAAAGTGATGTACTGGAAGTTATAAGAGTTCTGTAAAAATTCGACACACTAACTCGACTGCAGGAGCGCGGAACCGCGACCAAACACCACTTTGGGCCGCGGTTCCGCCGCACTCTGTTGATATTGCTGTGTCAAATTTCTACAGTTTCCTCCTGAGCTGAAAATAGGGGTTTTGGAATAATAACATTGGGCCCAGAATTTCTTGATCTGCTACAGTATTGCTTGGGGGCCCACTTGTTAATTTTTAATCGATCGGATATTTTAAACACATTATTTCACAGTATTTACATTATATCTGCGACCGTGAATGTCACTTGATCGGTAAATCCTGTCTAACTGCTATAGCCCGGTTAGACGGATTTGCGAACGTGACTTTCACGTTGATGTTCTGTGTTATGCTGTGATGTTGCGGATCGGTCGTGGGGGATAGCCTGGATGCAATGCTAGTACAGTTGTGGTTGTATTATGTACATTTGATATTGCGGGGCGAGCGTCCGACATGTGGACTGCCGTCACTGCCTGATTGTATTATTATTTTGGGGCACGGCCAGGTTGCGGTCGATGTGCCCGTTGTATGTATATTTTACTTTCTGTACTAGGATTACCCCGCGGAGGGGTGCACGGATAGCCGGGTTCTAGAGGGCAACAAGCCTGCATCTCATGGCATTGAGACGGAGGGGGCTTTACTCTAGAATTGGCGGGCTGTTCGCCGCACTCGTAGGGGGTACAGGTTGACCCAGGAGGGGTGCCCAAGTTACCGGATTCCGTGAAGTGCTGGGTGGTCCATTCACAGTACTGAAGGGGGCTGCTTCGCTTCAGGTTTTGGCGGGTGACTTGCCGCGCCCGTAGGGGTCTAGGATTTCATTGCACAGGCTATCCACACGACCAGGGGAACGTCGGGTTTCAGTAGTGGCTCTGTGAAACCCGGGGATCCCAGATATCTGTATTGTTCTGTGATGCTGTACATTTCTGTGATGTTGCATTTTTATCACGCCTTGAGCGAAATATAATATATTGGTATATATATTAGTAGATGTTGTATATGTTTGGCATCCGCGCTAGTCCAGTCCCCGCTCTGTCGTTAGTTAGCTAACCTAACGGGTAATGAAGGGACCCAGTGGCGAATGCGGATGGCATATACGTACGTCAGTATATTTTCGTTCTTTGTGGTGTGATCTATTGATGGGACTGCATTGATTCGGATCAATGCAAGTTAAAAACAAACCTAATCTGATGTTGTTGGAACACTTTTCAAAAAGCTGTTATTGCAAGGACGTTCACTTTTGTTTTGCATCGTGGTATTCAGTTGGAATATCCTGCTCCTCAGTCGACGAGGCAAGGGCCGAGATCCCTTCACCGGGAGTGACCCCTTGGACAAAAGTTTGCGTCAGGGCAATGACTTCACTATAGCCGATTACTTTTGCTTTGCACCGTGGTATTCAGTTGGAATATCCTGCACCTCATTCTACGGGGAAAGAGCCGAGATCCCTTCACCGGGAGTAACCTCTTTAGCAATGGTTTTCGTCACTATATTTTAAAAGCTATCCGTTCCTTCAACGATATCAAGTTCTTTACGTTAAAGGTTTTCGCCAGAAACCATTCGTAGCCCTCCGTCGTTTCATATGGGTAGTCAATAGTATTCAAGCTGTGTTTGTTGGCCAAAGTCAAGGCACAGTGTTTGGTAGCTGTTGGTTATTCATATGCAGCATAGATAGATGCGTTGGTTTGGAACAGTCATACTGCCTTGTTGGCCAAAGTCAAGGGTAGGTACGGGTGGATTCAAATCAACCTGGAGAATGACGGGTAGAACTTGACATGTGACTTATGATTTGTTGGCCAAAGTCAAGTTCATAAGAGCATGAGGTAAAAATCCACATCGGGAGTTTCTAAAGAAACTGAAACTTGCCAGATATGCGCATACCTTCTGGAGTGTGATGACGTGAGCGGATTCCGTCATGTTATCATGCGATGATAGTTGGATCCCGATTCCCACTGATGAGTTGGTATACTCCTCGGGTGATCCCGACTAATTCTTCTTTCAGGTTTGGAGGAGAATTTGACGGTACAGTGGGAGGTTTCCAGATTAGATAAATTGGTAACCATTCTGATCTAGGTTAGAGTGCACGCTGAGTGTTTCTTTTCTCTCCCTCTTTGGCAGCGACCATTGACCCGACCCTAAGACAATGACTCAGTGACCAAGTTGACCGAACCTTCTTAACACTGGCTTTTGGATTGTCAGAGTTGCAAACCTCATTGCCACTCCTACTTTTACCCTTTTCTCCAGGACACCCCGTATTACTACGAACATCCACTTCCATTGGACAAAACCATCGTATGGTTAGATACGAACTCAAAGGAATTTATTCGAGGATGGTTTCCGGTTCTGGAGAAAACGGATAGGACTATTCAGTTGTCTTTTCCTTTTACCTTCTCTCAGGTTGCGAGTACTCCTTGGTTTAGGAGTAGTACACCTATTACGCAAATTGGATAGTCTTCTTCCAAACCTTAGGCTGGTGCCGACCGGTAGGGAATGAAGAAAACCAATTAGCCTAACGATGGTGTACAGAAGGTATTGAATTAAGACAAAACAAGGGATTAGTAAGAGGGCAAAGTAAATTGCGACCGCTATTCACGACCAAACCAAGTATTCCTTCGCCAATCCTAAATCACCTTTGTATTTCTCCAGGACACTCCGTATCACTACGAAGATCCACAGTTTATTGGATACTCCATCTTATGGTTATATACGAACTCTAAAGGAACTTGTTCCAGTTCGGGGATGGATTCTGGTTCAGGAGAAATAGGAATAAGATTTATTCAGGTGTCTTTTATCTTCACCTTCTCTCGCATTGCGAGTGTTCCTAGGATTAGGACAGTACACCCATTATGCTTATTGGATAGTCTTCTTCCAAACCATAGGCTGGTGCAGAACGGTAGGGAAGGAAGAAAACCATTTGGCCTAAAGGGGTGTGCAGAAGGTAATGACTAAAGACATATGAAGGGATTTGGAGAGGTGGCAAAGAATTATACGGTTACAGTCGTGAATCTGGAAGAGGCATTACTAGGAATACCAGAATACCCTTACGAAACATTTCAGTGTTTCAGTTTCACTGTGTACTGTTAAACGAAAACTGATTTCCCAGTTAGACACTTGCTCCAGGGTATGTATTTACCAAGTATGATTCTCACATCTGTATAGTTTTACAGATGATGAGTGGGAGTAAGTTATTGGGAATTAGGTGATCATCCTCATTATATCGGGATTCGTTGTAATCGGTGATATTTGAGGAAATCACTTGGGCTGTTTGCCGGTCGGCAAATATTTGGTTTTGAATATCCGTTGTTATGCACCAATTTCAAATTGATATATCTGTACATCTATTTTCATAGAGTGAGATATACTTTTTGAAATTATGTCGACGACATTTACCTATATCAGTAGATGGTTAGGTAAGGAGCATTAAGCATCGGTGTAATTCTTCATAACCAAAGGTACAGTTTTCAACCTACGACACACAGTGAATGAGTTATCAGACTCAAGGGACTTATACAGAGTATTGTATGTTGTCCAGGGTCCATCAGGACAGAGGGGTTGGTCCTCGTACTATATTCGGTTTACTTATGATTTCTCTAGTTTTTAGACAAGTGTTTCTTGGAAACACAGGGTCCGAATTTTGAGAAGTTATAGGTATTTGAATAAAGTAGAGAACCAAGTATTGCAAGTATCGGGATTCTTCAAAGTGATCGAAGATGTAGATACTTGAGTATGGTATTCAGTTGATAGTAATGATTAAGAGAACTTGCTTCTCTTTCAGGTTACTCATAATTGGAAGCATTCCTAAGTTGAGTAATGATGATCGGCCTCCTTCCATTTAGTTGACATGCACTGGAGATAGCTGCATGATTTGAATCTGGTTCAATTAAATCAGTGCCTCTGGTTCTATATTGGATATAGTACAATTCATATCTTAACATTGTTAAGGTACGGGGAGTTGTCCGGCTTATGATTAAAACCAGACACTGGACAACTCAAGGCACGTTTCTGTAATGGCTGTTTGTGGGTTGACCCAGGCTATGACGAGGGTTGACTTTCTACCATCTGGAAGATCAATAGCGATATTGTTCTTGACTCGCCACAGTTTTATTAAAAATGGATTTTTTCAGAAAACAGTAGTGGGAGTATGGTAGAACTGGAAGTGATTCCAGAACCACAAACGATTACTGATGATTTGATAGGAACCTAAAGATTCAATCTGGTTTGACATTCCATTGGCCACTCCGCAGATAAGGTGGGTAACCTCAGGCACCCGAGAGGTACTCCGGTGCCTCAAGGACGGTGGCAGAGAGGTTCTTGTTTACCCACACTTGCCATTGCTGTTGTTCCAGGCTGCGAGACCCGGCAGGAGGATGAGTATAGCATCGTTCTAAACTAGCTTTAGAAGTGTACGTGTATATGACTCTGCCAGAGGGTTGTCGTAGTCAGTGGGAGCAGCGAAAGCATTGGTGGACAGGTTGCTTATGTCTATTTATAGACTAAAGCAGATATAGCGGAGATAGATCATCAATTTCTGATGTGACAGTCATAGGTTTGACTTCATCAGAATAGGGGATGGATCTGTTTAGAAGGTAGTAGGGTGTGATGTCATGGTATTTGGATGACATACACAGAGTAGGAAGTGATATTCCTACACTACAATCGGTTATACTTTGGTCGTCACACAGTGGTTTCTCCACACAGGACTTGGATATTATATCAGACATACTGGTTACTAGATCTATGGTTTTAGATCTAGATTTGGGTGGTTTCCCAATTAAGGGTACTTAGACAGCATTCTAAGAGTATTTAGAATGGACGACTCCTGGCACGGTAGTGTACCTGCAGGTGATGGAGTCACCCTCTCTAAAGGTGTCTTACAGACTAAAGTAGAGAGGGATGTGCATGATTGACAGATCACTTGCTTAGGCAATTGAGTCAATCATGACATGTCAAGTACCACACCAGATGTTGTTCTTGCACTAGATGCAATAAGTTGACATTGATCCAATCCTGGAGAAACAGTCGGAAGCAGTTTTAGAACATAAGTGGATGTTCTAGGGATATGATAACGACAGCCTCATTCGGGAGACAGTTATCATTCCAGGCTTCCAAGGTGACATGGACGACAAGGAGGTTGTCAGAGTTATAGTTTTCCTTCTGACGAGGGGCAGTATTTTGGACAGGTGGTCCAAGGCAATACTGAGGGTGGCATGGCGCAGGATACTGATTAAGTTCAGTTGACGATACAGTCTAAGAAGTTTGGATTTGGAGTTCATTTATGAGCTAGGTCCCATCAGACATCCAGACACATTCTAAGACAGGTATTGCTCATTTCGGGAGATGGGCTTCTCCACGAACTTGAGATATAGAGAGACATAGAAAGAGACATCAAGGCGGATCCACTCACTAAGGCTATTCCTCGAACGCAATAGTTTCGCAAGCGAGCTTTGTGAGACTGACTAGTAGAGGAGTTGGGTGTTCGGTATCACACATGCTGTGAGTATGCGACATCGCAATAATTAGCCTTGAGTGCAAGTGGGAGATTGTTGGAGATAGTGCCCTTAGAGTCAATTATTGGATCACAGGCACGTGATTACAATGATTGATGGAGGACCTATCCCGATAGGACAGTCTTACTCGATATGATAGTATGCTATCTGGTTTATCTTTATCATCGTGTACTGCTTTAGGTGACCTGACAGGTCACTATTGCACGTTGATAGAGCCATTAGGATTCTTGCTTGACCACCAGCAGTATGAGGGCGATCATATACGTGGGAGCTGGTAGTCTATAAGCACATCCTTAAATGGTCCCTAGTCGTGTGAGTTTCGAGATAGGGCATCGATACTCCAGAGTAGACTAGTGTGTACATTCGAGACCCCGACGAGGGGCGGTGGCCGGTCTCATAAGCCACTGGTGTCAGTTCGTTCACCTAAGATGTATACAGGTGCTCATTGGGTTATGAGTACACCGGACAGGACTCACCGGGAACATGCTAGTTGGTCATATACTAGACGTCAGATGGCAGTTCCCTGGTGACATGTGTACAGGTTAGTTCATCGACCTGGGGATCGTCATTTGTCTCGTGTGAGTTCCCACTGTACTTTGATTACTACCCTACCACGGCTCAAAGGAGTCGTGCAAACAGGTTTTAGTTGGGTACAGTCCCGAGCCACATGGAGGCAGTGAGCGCATCTTCAGGGGTTCGTCTCTCCCGGTATTGGGGGTGAGGTCGCGCTGTGTCTAGGAGAGCCATTACACGAAGCCCTCGGCCGAGGCAAGGAGATTTACTGGTAGGTATTCCAGTAGTATCTCAGGGTGTTCTGGGCTACACTCCGACACGACTTGTACCGCTTTTGGGGGTCTGACTTTTACCAACCCCCTAGGCCCGCCATGCGATGCTCATAGACGAACGGACCGGACTGTACGTATATTGTCACTGACAGGCTCAGTGGGGTGTCAGGATGAGTTCGCTCATCGACGTCCCTTTTAGTCAATACCTGGTAGCCCGTTACGTATTGGCTTATACCTCTGACGTGCTAGTGGTTAAATCCACAACCATGGTGTTGACGAGCTTTTAGAGTCCCCCACATTCAGTTACTCAGCTTTCGGGCGAAAAGTTGTAGAGGCCGTATGAAGATATGGCAAGGTCCGATCAGATACGTGCGGTACTGCACGGATCAGGATCGGACAGTTTGTACTACAGGCCGTATGGATATATGGCAGGGTTCGATCAGATACGTGCGGTATTGCACGGATCAGGATCGAACGGACATTACTAGCCGGCTTTGGTTTAAGCCGGATCCTAGTATAGTACAATGTAGATTTTGTCTCATTGCATTTGTATTTCGGTCGGAATACAAATGCGGGTGTGTATGCACAGTATCGGGGTTTTCTTGTAATTTATTACGGGACCAGTTTTCTGGAGTTGCCAGTTTGTTTTCATTTCGGCCGATTTCCTTTGTATCGTTCATTGGCCGAAGATTGGTGGAGGAGGGCTTATTTGCATTTGTGCAAATAAGCAATTATGGAGGGAGGTATTTGCATTTTTGTTGTATCATGATGGTGCACCATCCTTTGACCTTGCTTGACTTCTTGCTTCATGATGGTGTCATGATGGCTTGACCTTTGTTGTGATGATGAGGTTGGTGGAGTATGGCTTTGTTGATAATCATTTCCTTTCATGATATCATTTGACCTCTCTCACTTGTATTATTGTGTGAGAACCTCCCTCATTCTTTTACACTACACACTCTCTCTCCCTCTTCATGTCATGGCCGGCCACTTCCCATAGTGGGCTGTCTAATTTTTGAGTGTGGGATTTTAGTTCATTTCATGTTGCAAAAATCCCACAAGACCAATCTCCAAAGCTCCAAGTATCATTCCTCCACCAAATGGCAATTCCACAACCCCAATGTGAGACTTGAGCACTACACATTCTACAGCAAATCTTGGGCACGTCGACTAGCCAGCTTCGTGCCCGAGTTGCCTCGGTATTGAGGTGGGAGCCCGTAAAAGATGCAGACGATGTGGTGCCCTTCCGGCAAGGAGACGACGACCGGAGTTTCCGCAGGAGATCGGGACGATGACGAGAAGACCGGAGGACTCGGATCAGTCGGTATATCTCTATTCCCTATCTTGTAGTTAGCTAGGACTAGTTAATGGTTCGATCCGGGTTTTAGTGCGCGGTGGTGCCGGTTTGCTAAGTTCGCAAAATTAAAGTTTATCACCGCTTCCGCATTTTGGCCTCGGGATGGAGGCCGGGGCACCGCCGTGCACTTACAGTGGGAATCGGGATCCAACTATCATATAGAAGGTATGCAATCTCATTGCAAATTTCAACACTTGAAATTCTTGATAATTGCTTTACCCCTAGCCACTTATGACCTTAACAAGGTCAACAAATCATAAGCGCTAGTTAAGTTCAACCCGTCATTTCTTGATTGAATTAAACCCACCCGTACGACCCTTAACATAGTCAACAAAACCGTACGAATACCCTAATCCAATCGCATCATATGGTTGTAGATAAGCACTAATTAGCTACCTCACAGTACGCCTTAACATAGTCAACAAACGTAGCACGAATATTAAATAGCACTTATCTGAAATGGCGGAGGGCTACGGCTGATTTTGAAGAAAACCTTTAACGTAATGAACTTGATATCGTTGTAAAATCTAGTGATTTGAAAAGGGGGTGTTTTTGTAGCTTTTGCTAGATTCGCTAAAGATGTCACTCCCGGTGGAGGGATCTCGGCTCTTTCCTCATCGAATGAGGTGCTGGATATTCATCAAGGAATACCACTATGCAAAGCAATAACTAGAGCTACTTTTTTGAAAAATTTGATTCTACAATATCTTTAGGTTTCTTTTCTTTTCATTAATCACATTAATGAAGTCTCATCATTTAAAGTTTCCTAAACATCACAGAAAAATGAAACGAAAATAGAACGTACGCTTATGCCATCCGCATTCGCCACGGGGCCCAGTCATGCACCGTTAGGTTACTTAACTAACAGCAGAGCGGGGGCTGGACTAGCGCGGGTGCAAAACATAAGCAATATTTACTATATATCATATATATAATATAACATTCGTCTCATGAAGTTATATGATCACATCACAGAAACAAGCAGCAGAAGCAACATATAAAATATTGGATATACTAGGAGGTCCGTGTTTTAAATTCAGCCAGTAATGTAAAACACGGATTCCACAGTCGTGATGAATACCCAAACCCACATCCCTAGACCCCTACAAGAGCGGCAGGTAACCCTGCCAATTCTAAAGTTAGGAGACCCGGTCTTGACTACTCGAGATGGTCTCCCACTGGACTCTATAACCCGGTTACTTGTGCTCCCCGCCTTAGGTCTATCCTAATGTGGAAAAATAAATAATATACATCAGTGGTGACATCATCCTCAACCTGGAAGTATCCCAATAAAAGAATATTACATACAAATTTTACATGAATGAAAATTGTAAAACTCTCATCTCACATAAAACCCCGGCTATTTAATTATGACGATCCAATATTACATATTACAGCAACACATAATATCACATATCATCAATGTAAGTAAATATGCGTATTCCGAATGTCGTTGACGTATAGCAACGAGATTTGGGATACCCCACATATTACACTTACTATCGCAAAAAAGAAATGAAAAACTACAATAATTAGAATCCGCGATATACTTAGACATCATAAACCTGGAATATCACATATTTCAAATTTCATGCCTAACTTATAAACCTTGCATTTCAGTCTCAAATTGAAAACACATTTCAATAAGTTGTCGAATAATTCAACAAGATTCCCGACTAAGTGATCGCGTATTATACACAATTGCGACGGAGTTTTGATCCGAATCAAAACTCTATGGCAATCGATCAAACGAGACTAAACGGCTAGATTTACAATATACTAACTAGTTTTCACAAAACTAATTATTCCGGATTCTAACAATTGTATAACATATCATCAAAGTCTATAAACGCTAAACATTTCGATCGATTTATCGAATACCCACAAAATCCAGAGACCTCAACAACTTGAGAATCATTAAAAACATCCAGAAAGTACATGATCACCAAATGGAGAAGCACAAGAGAAAGGACACCTTAACTCGATTAACATGTGGCAGAACCGCGGCCAAACATAGGGTTTGGCCACGGTTCCTCGGCCGTTTGAGGGAGTTACGTGGTCAAATTTCTTGAGGCTCCATTAAAAATCCTGCACGATT
The DNA here is from genome assembly GCA_030015575.1 of Agapanthus africanus. NCBI lineage: Eukaryota > Viridiplantae > Streptophyta > Magnoliopsida > Asparagales > Amaryllidaceae > Agapanthus > Agapanthus africanus. The sequence goes on from JASDDO010000012.1 coordinate 363,650,238, forward strand.
TTTTGCATATTTTTAATCACAAAAATTCTAACTTTTGAAAATTCGACGGAAACTACATATTTTGCTGCTTCGAAAAATCGATTGAACACTTTAACACCGTAATGACCTACCCAAATGTTCTAGCTTGGCTCCGATACCATGAAAGTGTTTAGTAGCACCGCGATGGGGTTAAAACGGGCATCATACATGCAATTTTCAAAAATTCCGGGTGCTAATGAACACTAACCAAGATCTAACTAGATTATTAGGGTTAAACTTATGATGATATGAAAAACTACAAGAAGGGAAGGAGGATAAAACCTTTGATGATAGTGTCCGTCTCTTCTAAAGCTCGGGGTTGTAGTCCACGCAACTCCACTAGGCTCCACTTCAAGTTGGTGCATGCTCCCTTCGTGATCTTCATGCCAAAGACGATCCACCCGAAGCTCGCAATCTAAGCTATCTCTTCACTAAACCGTTTAATGAAGGAAACACACTACACTTGATTGCTAATAAAGTGTAGGATGGTGAAGTAGGGGTTGTGTTTACTCACTAGGGATCTCAGAAGCTCAAGGTTTCACAACACATGTGAGGGATTTGAGCTTGGAGAAGTGAGGTGAAGAAGATAGAAGCTAGAGAGCAACTCAAGAATGAGCTCAAGAAAGAAAAAGCAAGTCTAGAATGGTTCTTCCTTGAGCTCACTTATTCAAGCATGGAATAAATTGCAACAATCAATTTTAACCATGCTTGAATAGTGAGCCAAGATAAATAAACAAATAATAAAAGCTATGCTACACCCATGCTTCCATTTTCCACCTTATTTATTCTATTTTCCAAAAATAGAAATTACACCATACTTCATTTTAATATATATATATATATATATATATATTAATATATATTAAGTAAAGAATTAGTGAGAAATAATATTAGTTAAGATATAATTATATCAAATATAATATATATATCACATTATTAAATCAACACTTGATTTAATAATCTGGTTATATCGCATATAACCAACTAATATCATTTATCTGTATATCACATTACCAAATCAACACTTGATTCGATAATCCGGTTATATCACATATAACCTGACCGATACCAGATAACTGCAAGATTATAATACGGTATCACATACACGTATTTAATCAGGCCCCTGCACATATCAACATATGTGCCCTACTTCGTTTCGCTTGAACTAGGAAACTTCTGTGTGTGGCTCTAAAGACTCGTCAATACGCCAGCAGTGGGTGATGATCATATCAGTCACCTATATGTCGTCAGCGGCACTAGCTAGACGTAACGGCTACCCAGGTATTGTGTGATTAGAAGATCAGCAAGCAAGCTTGTCCATACTCTCCATGAATCCTATAAGTAACACTTACCATACATTCCGGTCTCTTCGTCTGATATGTCGCATATCGAGTCTAGGGGTGGTAACGTCAGACCCCGGTAACTTGGTAAGTCATGCCGATGTATGGCTCATAACGGTTTGAGAAACTACTGATAACTCTTACCAGTAAATCTCATCAACAGCCCTGGCCAGGGACTTACTGTTATAGCCAATCGAACATAGCACAACATCAACTCCCAATACCGGGAGAGACGAAACCCTCCTATCACTCATTGCCTCCATATGACTCGGGACTATACCCAAAATTCACCTGTTTGCATGACTCTTTTGAGTCGTGGTAGGGAGGAAATCAAAGCACAGTAGGAGCCACACAAGACTCTATGACGATCTCGGGTCTACAAACTAACCTGTACCAGTATCACTAGAGACTACTATCTGACGATAGGTATAATACCAACTAGGAGTTCTCGGCGGGTCATGTTCAGTGTACCTATTCTCTAATGAGCACCTGTGTACAATCTTTGATGTCAAACACCAATGGATATGGGATCAACCATCGCCCCTATATAAGGTCAAGAAAAATATACACTAGTCTACTCTGGTGTATCGATGCCCTGTCTCGATATACCCTCGACTAGGAACAATTAAAGGATGTGCTTGTGGACTACCCAGGTCCCAGTAGTATGATCTGCATCATAGTCCTGGTAGTCAAGCCTACACCCTAAGGGCTTTATCAACATGTATCTGAGAGACAGTATAATAATACTAAGTGTACATGTTAAGATAAAGAGTAACCAGATAGCATACTATCATGTCGAGCAAGAAAGTCCTCTAAATATATGTCCAAACATCCACTATAATATACATCAATGTACAATAATGGCTTCTAGGGCATACATATCCCTAACAGGTTTAACTCCAAATCTAGATCTTTTAGAAGTTTAACTCCAAATCCAAACCTTTTGGAAGTTCAACTCCAAGCCCAAGGGCTTAGCCCTTCTTCCGCTGGTGTCCCGTTGGTGCCCAGCAGGAACGTGCCTCTTACGTGACCAACTGGTTCCCAGCAGCCACGTGACCCGCTGGAGCCCCAATGGCCACGTGACGTCCACGTGACCCGCTGGCACCCAGTGTCCACGTGACCCACATGTGACCCGTTGTCGCCCCAGCGGACACGTGACATGCACATGACCAACTGGTGCCCACGTGCCGAGCACGTGACACGCTGGCACCAGCGACCACATGCCATCTCACGCGTCCTTAGGACACTCCTCACCCCTCTTTTTCCCATATGTTTCACACTCAAAACACATCCCCCGTTAAAAAAATTCTAACGAGGCGCTGTCCTGCACTCCGCAAGGGGGCTTGATCAGTCGAAAATATTGCGTATTTTAACCGGCAATTTCCTTATCATCTGCATACATATAGAATTGTACGGTATTCATAATTCACATATTAGCTAATCGGTCGCAAAATATCAAATTACATGTATTCGACCTTAAAACCGGCAATTCTAGGGAAATTAACTGCATTGCATTACATATCATATTTTCCATATCTTGCAACCCCTGTTTCGAAGTCTGTGCAGGAAAAAGAAGCTTGCTCGATCATTACATCGCTCGACCATTACAATTGCTCGTACACTCATTGAACGCAAATCTGGTATCAACACAGAAGGGAAACTGAAATTCTAAACATCAAAGAAAAGCCCATACAGCAGTACCAAGCCACAGCAGAAAGGCCAAGGTCCAAGCCCACAAACTGACCGCGGAAGAGCGGCCTGAGCCCAGTAATCGCGGTGGATCCGCGGCGGGCCCATCGACTCAGCTCCTCAAATTTCATCGAAACTCCTGTTTCAGTGGCTACAGTTCAGAAATACATCTCAGTTTCCAGAATATTCCAGATACTTTCACCAGATCAGCAAGCTCCTAAACTAGCCTAAAACTTCTAGAACTTTCCTAAACCCTTGCTTAAACCCTAAGCTAAACCCCAACAAACTTGGCCAACAAACTTTGGGAGGGAAAGTCCAATTCAAACCAAAACCTAGTTCTATAAATAAGACCCTAGGCTCACTCATTTCCCATCTTGGAAAAATCTTGATTCAATCTTGGAGATAGATAGATTCAACCCATTTTTAGTTTTAGCCATTCTTTCTTCATCTTCTTCTTCCTCAAGATTAGTGAGAAATCTTGTAGGAAACCCTAACCCTAAATCCAACCACAATTCAAGATCTTGAGTGCAAGCCAAGCAAGATTCCTTCAACCCTTTTATGAGCCGAGCCGATCTTCCATCGGGCAAGAGATCAAAGTAGATCCACGATCCACGGAGACGAGCAAAGCCGAGTCAACGATCGATTTCTTTCTTCTTGTAGATCTTGAAAGAATGTATTGAAATTGTTGATTAAATAAAAGGTGATATTTTCTTCTATCTTGTTTTCTTTAAATTCCGCATCATGTTATCTTTACTATTCTTGAATATTGTCTATGTGGTGATATATGAATAAAACTCCGCTCGTTAAGGAGTCGAAACGATCTTTAGTATGATGATGTAGCAAATTTGTAATCGGTTCTTGAATCCCACGAGTTTGTAAACCCTAGCAAATTCAAGAACCGACAACCCATTTTGTTTCGATGCTTTCTTGATTGACATCGTTCAAAATGAGGGAGTTAGGATCGTTTCTTGAAATTGCTAGAGGCTAGAATGTGAATGATATCGACAACAGAACAAGGGATAAGATGAAACCCAAGTTTCACGAGAAAACCCTAACTCTTGTCGATGATCATCGATCTAGTATCAATCTTTCGAAGGACAAGAATACGAAATATTGTAGACTACAACACATCTAAAGATCCGATCGATTCCTACGAGCCTCTCTATTATTCTTGATTGTTGTTTGGAAAATACCATTGAAACCCGATTCTTGATTGTTTATTGTTTCTTGATTCTTTAATAGAGAATTGTGACACACGAATACAAATCAATCTTGAATCTTGTTTTCTTGTTGCTTAACATTTCATTTCAATCAAATTAAAATACAAACGAATCTCGGGATCCCTGTGGACGATCCGCACTCATTCATTAACTACATCCGACACCGTAGTTTGATTGCGGTCAATTTAAATATTTGATTTGATTTACACAAACGAAATTACATTCAATCAAAATGGCGCCGTTGCCGGGGATCGCGCGCTAATTCGTTTACATTTTATAGTTTGAAGTGAAAGAATTATTACGTTTCATTTCTTGAAATCAAAATTCGTACAAACTCTTACACGTGTGTTGTGATTTGATTGCAAGGTGATCTGGAGCATTCTGAGCTGTGGAAAAATTATTTGGGATATACCAGAGAGCTGGAGATAGGAATAGAAAGCACCTGAAGGAAATTGGTACAGTGAACCAAACATCTGAGCGCGGAAGCGCGGCCTGAGCCCAGTATTCGCGGCGGAACCGCCGCAGTATAGGAGGTTCTCTGGAAAATTTTTCAGCAGGTGATTTCTGTCTCTCTCCCCTCTCCTCTTTTAGCTCCAATTAACCCTTTTCTGCAGGATTCTTTGCAAACAATAGCTGCGCCGCAAAAGCAAATTAAAATTGTGCGTGATTTTTGTTTTTCTTGGTTGTTTTGCATATTAAATACGGAATTTAAGGGGCACGGCCAAATCCAAATTAGGTGGGGATTTCATTACCCTTCCTAGGCCCCGAAAACCACCAAACTTGCATCCGCATTTACCCCCATTAACTAAAAGAAATCTAGAGATGACTCTAAGGACTGTCGCGCTCATTTAGGACAAGAGAGGGCCGTGGGTAATTCATTGCTTATCCGCGTTTTCTTGTGGTGCCTAAGGCGAGTGTGTCTAAGGCTAGTGGTTATTAATTAGGTCCACTGTAGTGGTGGTTCCTTCCCACTTACCTGGCACTCATCCGGCCACAGGGGGACAAAGAGGCAGTGGAGGATTGATCCCGCGACTTGTCTTTTGGCAGTTAGGAGCGGTCTAGAGCCGGACCTAGGTGACCATTAGATTCTAGGGTTGGTGTGCTGCATTTGGTTGTCGCATCATTTTTTCAAAATCCGTCCCTTTTCAAAAGCAAACACCGCATTCATTTTACCCCTAATTATAAGCCAACGCTGCCACTTGTACTAACCCTTTTTAGTACAAGATAGGCTGGACACGGGATTCTAGTGCCCGTTTAGTCCGCGTACCCTTTATCGACTCCGAAGTCGATAATTCTCCATTTACCTTTTCTTTACCTATTACCACACCCACACCGATGGACCCGAATCCATCAAACTTCTTTAACCCTAATCTGCCACCGTCCGTTGGTGCGCAGAATCCTCCCCACATTTCTCTTCAGGAAAGATGCTATCCACTTAGAGGTCCTCTTTCGACCTGCTTATCCACACCACCATCCAATGGGGATAACTTTGAAATCAAGCCCCAGTATATCAACCTTTTACCCAAATACCACGGACTCGAGACCGAGGACGCTTACGTTTTCATTACCAAATTTGAAAACGTATGCGCAATGATGGGTACGTCTCAACTTTCTGTGGATGCGATGCGTCTACGACTTCTTCCTTTTACATTGTGTGATATAGCCGAGAAGTGGCTATATAACACTACTGCACACTCTATCACAAATTGGGAAGAATTCGTCGCAGCATTCCTAAAGAAATTTTACCCAATCCAAAAGACGGCTCGAATCCGTAGCAAACTGAACAAATTTGCCCAGCTCCCTGCCGAACCATTTTCAAAATACTTTGAACGTTTCAAGGATCTAATGGTTCAATGTCCTCATCACGGCATCCCGAGATGGGAGCTTTGCCGAATCATCTATGAGGGCAGTAACCCTAGCACTAAACAGAGCCTTGAAAATATGTGTCAGGGTACATTTATGACCAAAGATGATGGGGAAGCTTGGCGATACTTAGAAGAGTTCGCTGAAAAATCACTAATTTGGGAGAGTGGAACCAAACCATTGAATAGGGGTGGCGTACACCAAGTAGATGTGTCCATAGGTGTTCGAGCTGAAATGGCAGCAATGCAAAAGAAGCTCGACGCTATGGAACACAAAGTTTCTGCAGCCTCCCTAAACCCGGTATCACTCCCCAAAACTGTTTGTGGGTGCTGTTCTGATCCGTCTCACTTGACGGAAGAATGTCCGTTTCAAGGTCGTGAGCATACCAATGCCACATTTCAAAGACCTAGGAACGATCCTTTTTCTTCCACATATAATCAGGGTTGGAGGAATCACCCTAATTTTGCTTGGAACCAAAATCAATCACAAAACACGGTTCCAAACCAAAACAATTTCCAAAGGGTCCCTCCACCACAACAGCAGCCACAACTTCAATTAAGTCAGCACCCCTTTCAAGCACATAATTTTCAAAATCAGGTCAACACACCTGCACTGTCTAGTCCTTTACAGTTGACCGGAACTGATGAATCCTCTTCTTTTGCACAATACATGAATTTGATCTTAACAAATATCATGCAAGTTTCGGCTGAAATGAAATCTTCCATCGATGACATGAAGAAAAACTCTGCGTCCTAAAACGAGAGTATTAAATCGATGGAAGAAGAAATTGCACGATTAAAAGCCGAACTGAGTGCAAGAGAGAAAGGGAAACTTCCAGCTCAATCCTTACCAAATCCTGGTTATTCACATCATGTGAATGCAATCACCACATTGAGATCTGGAAGAGTGCTTGATAATCATGTTGGGGAAGAAGTTGATGATACTGAAAATCATATCAACACCCCGGCTGAGACCTTTCCACACACACACACTTCTGACCCCAGTTCTTCCACCCTTCCACCCTCTTCCGAGCCTATTCTCCATTTCCCAAAAGGCTCGCCATTACAGCCCACCTCTTTTACCCCTCCTCGGACGATTCCCACTTCTATTTTGGGATCGGTTCCACACACACTTCCTTCTCCTATGATGGACCCAGCGCTAATTGCTAAAGCACCTTACCCGAATCGGTTAAGGGCTAACACACTAAGTCCACAGATGGAGAAGATTACTGAGATGTTTAAACAGGTTAACATCAATATCCCTCTTCTAGATGCTATCCAACAAGTACCTGCATATGCAAAAGTTCTTAAAGATTTTTGCACTAGAAAGAGGAAGAAACAAATGCCCAAGAAGATATTCATGGCAAAAACAGTAGACACAGCTTTCCTCCAGCAATTACCGAGGAAACGTAAGGATCCTGGATATCCTACGATTTCCATCTCTATTGGGGAGAAACACATTAATCGTGCTCTACTAGATCTTGGGGCAAGTGTTAACCTGCTTCCTTTCTCAGTTTATGAGCAGTTAGGGATCGGAGAGTTGAAACCATCTCCATGCACTTTACAGATGGCTGACCGATCAATCACCAGACCTAGGGGTGAACTAGAGGATGTGTTAATAAAAATCGGGGAATTTATCTTCCCTGTAGACTTTATTGTAATTGATACACAGCCTGTAGCGAACTCACGGAATCAAATTCCGGTGATTTTAGGTCGCCCCTTTTTGGCCACTTCCAATGCTATCATCAATTGTCGTAACGGTTCTATGACCTTATCCTTCGGGAACAGGACGATTGAGATGAACATTTACAAGTTAGGAAGTGTACCCTCTGAACCTACTGCTCAGGTATGTTCTGTCGACTTAATGGATGTCGACAGCAGCGAATTTAATGATCCTCCTGAGACTGATCTTGACTCTTTTCATACGTTATTGCTTGACCCAATTATGTATCATACACATACGGACTCTTCCATCAAGATGTCCGGATCAACAATTAACACGGATTATGAACCGTTCTTAGAGTCTGAAGATCACCCCGTACATTGTGATGACATTATTCTTCGGGGTATAGATGAAACTTTTGAGGAGATCTTCGCTGATGAACTCGCATTTCTAAAAAGCACGGGTGTTGAGACGAATCATGTCCAAATCAATGGAATTGAACCTCCACCCCTTCTTCTGAAATGTAAAAAGAATGCGAGTTATCCATCACATTCACTGCACCGTCTCTCCAAAATGAGACGCACACACATTCTCTCCCACCACTTACCTTTTCCCCACTTTTTCTTCCACCAACCCGAGCATTGCATTGATAAAATTTTCGAATGGTTGGTGTTAACTTTCGGTCTTTGCAAAGCTTGGCATCGACCACTGATTTTTGACCCCCACTTGTGATTTTCAAAACTTAACATTGCATAACTCAAGTTTGGGGGGGTACAAAATTGTGAGCCAAAAATAAGTTTAGGGGAGGTTCTTCACTTAAATATTTTGCCCCCACTAATAAATTCCTCCCAAGCTTACAGGTTTTTCGAGATTTAGCAGAAGGCAACAGTGAGGACACTGTTGAAAACAAGTTTGGGGGAGGTTTGTGCTTATTTTTGCATCATTAGCATTTCATCTGCATAAGCACAAAACTTTTTTTTGAAAAACCATAAAAATTTAAAAATTTTCAAAACTATAAAAATATTTTTTGTACATAAATAAGATAATGAAAGTTTAGACAGTGAACAATTACATCCATGAGATTGGAAAAATTTTAGAAAACTAAGAAAATTAGATGTTTTCTTATACGAACTAGTAATAAGTAGTTATGAGCCGTTGTCCCAAGGGTTAGTAAGATGAAGGACGTCACTAATCTGAGGATAAAAATAAGTCTGAAAAATAGTTTCTATTCTGGAAGCCAAACATTTTGAACGTTGCTACCCTGCTATTCGCACTTACACACATCTTAAAGCCTGGGATAGTAGAGGATACCTTGAAATGCTCTTGTCTTAAAGCCAAAAGTATGAAAAAAAAAGTATTTTGAAAATGGTGAGAAAAATGGATATTGGTTTTGTTATCACCGAGGGCAAGAAAAATATATAGCAAAAGGGTGCTTCTTCACCTAGTGCCCTAAGGCCAACTGGTCTGGGAGTCACTGCTATGCCTGAGGTGGTGCAAGACTAGGAAAATACACCAAGTTAGCAAGCACATTAGTAATCGGTCGGTGAGTACCTCAAGAAGTATTAACGGTCGCATGAAAGTGTGTAAGCAATCTCGTTTGCCAAGAAGTACTGAGGTTGATGGGCAAGAGTATGATAGCTTGAATTGAATTCTCCGGGTGTAGGGATGTTCTTTACACACACGCAGGGTGATATGATCGATGTTTGGAATAAAGATAGAAATGAAGAATAAGACGATGTTTTATTGAGGGAGGATGTGATTTCTAACATTTTTTCATGACCATTAAGATAGGGCTCATGACAACCGAAAAGCTAGCTTAGTTGGAAACCCTAATTTTCAAAGCTTTTCTTTTACAATTCTTTTCTTTAAATGTAATATTCATGATCTTACTTTTATTATTGGATTTTGTGGGTGCAATCCGCTGAAAACCCTCAGGAGACAACACTCCTCCTACTAGGGACACCTAGAGGTTTAAAGGCTTGTTGCACGTGCTCAGTGCAATCGTGTTGCCTACGAAAGTGTGCTAGTTAGTTTTTCTCTTTCTTTATTTTCTCCTTCTCTTTTTCTTTTTAATAAAACATTCTCTCGAGACGATCGAAATTAAGTTTGGGGGTATTTGATCAGTCGAAAATATTGCATATTTTAACCGGCAATTTCCTTATCATCTGCATACATATAGAATTGTACGGTATTCATAATTCACATATTAGCTAATCGGTCGCAAAATATCAAATTACATGTATTCGACCTTAAAACCGGCAATTCTAGGGAAATTAACTGCATTGCAATACATATCATATTTTCCATATCTTGCAACCCCTGTTTCGAAGTCTGTGCAAGAAAAAGAAGCTTGCTCGATCATTACATCGCTCGACCATTACAATTGCTCGTAAACTCATTGAACGCAAATCTGGTATCAACACAGAAGGGAAACTGAAATTCTAAACATCAAAGAAAAGCCCATACAGCAGTACCAAGCCACAGCAGAAAGGCCAAGGTCCAAGCCCACAAACTGACCGCGGAAGAGCGTCCTGAGCCCAGTAATCGCGGCGGATCCGCGGCGGGCCCATCGACTCAGCTCCTCAAATTTCATCGAAACTCCTGTTTCAGTGGCTACAGTTCAGAAATACATCTCAGTTTCCAGAATATTCCAGATACTTCCACCAGATCAGCAAGCTCCTAAACTAGCCTAAAACTTCTAGAACTTTCCTAAACCCTTGCTTAAACCCTAAGCTAAACCCCAACAAACTTGGCCAACAAAATTTGGGAGGGAAAGTCCAATTCAAACCAAAACCTAGTTCTATAAATAAGACCCTAGGCTCACTCATTTCCCATCTTGGAAAAATCTTGATTCAATCTTGGAGATAGATATATTCAACCCATTTTTAGTTTTAGCCATTCTTTCTTCATCTTCTTCTTCCTCAAGATTAGTGAGAAATCTTGTAGGAAACCCTAACCCTAAATCCAACCACAATTCAAGATCTTGAGTGCAAGCCAAGCAAGATTCCTTCAACCCTTTTATGAGCCGAGCCGATCTTCCATCGGGCAAGAGATCAAAGTAGATCCACGATCCACGGAGACGAGCAAAGCCGAGTCAACGATCGATTTCTTTCTTCTTGTAGATCTTGAATGAATGTATTGAAATTGTTGATTAAATAAAAGGTGATATTTTCTTCTATCTTGTTTTCTTTAAATTCCGCATCATGTTATCTTTACTATTCTTGAATATTGTCTATGTGGTGATGTGTGAATAAAACTCCGCTCGTTAAGGAGTCGAAACGATCTTTAGTATGATGATGTAGCAAATTTGTAATCGGTTCTTGAATCCCACGAGTTTGTAAACCCTAGCAAATTCAAGAACCGACAACCCATTTTGTTTCGATGCTTTCTTGATTGACATCGTTCAAAATGAGGGAGTTAGGATCGTTTCTTGAAATCGCTAGAGGCTAGAATGTGAATGATATCGACAACAGAACAAGGGATAAGATGAAACCCAAGTTTCACGAGAAAACCCTAACTCTTGTCGATGATCATCGATCTAGTATCAATCTTTCGAAGGACAAGAATACGAAATATTGTAGACTACAACACATCTAAAGATCCGATCGATTCCTACGAGCCTCTCTATTATTCTTGATTGTTGTTTGGAAAATACCATTGAAACCCGATTCTTGATTGTTTATTGTTTCTTGATTCTTTAATAGAGAATTGTGACACACGAATACAAATCAATCTTGAATCTTGTTTTCTTGTTGCTTAACATTTCATTTCAAACAAATTAAAATACAAACGAATCTCGAGATCCCTGTGGACGATCCGCACTCATTCATTAACTACATCCGACACCGTAGTTTGATTGCGGTCAATTTAAATATTTGATTTGATTTACACAAACGAAATTACATTCAATCAGGGCTGCTAGCCCTCTTGACCTCCAGCCCACAATCCGGGTAGCAGGGCCCCCATAAACTCTGCAAGACCACCGATACATCTAAAGCACCTTAAAAACACAACACACGCATACTGCACATTGAGTTCGCATGACTAGTTTTACCCGTCAATCGGAGGTTCCCTCGCTCCAAAAACGAGGGGTAATTAACAACAGCTTAGTCTGCGGCTGCCAGAAATACGAATCCCCACAATCAATAAACCCCAGCATGCCCCAGGTAGGGGGAATCTGTATACGCCTGACAAGCGCACACATTCCTATCTCAATAGGGTGACGAAAAACACTCTACAAAAGGTTTTTCTCCAAAAACCAGCCGTAACCCTCCGTCATTTCAGATTAGTATTGCTTAGTATGCATGCTACGTTTTTTGACCTTATTAAGGTGTAGTATGCAGTAGCTGAGTAATGCTTTTCTGTCACATAGAGATTCATTTAGTGAGGACGGTCGCATAGCCTTATTGACCTTGTTAAGGGCTTATGTAGGTGGGTATATACTAATCAGGATAATGACGGGTTGAAATTGACTAGCGGCTTATGATTTGTTGACCTTGTTAAGGTCATAGGCTGTTAGGGGTAAAAATCACATCGGGAGTTTCAAATATACAGGAAACTTGCTAGTGTTGCATACCTTCTAGAGTATGGTGACTAGAGTGGCTTCCATCTAGGTTATCACACAATAATAGTTGGACCCCGATCCCACAGATGAGTAGGATTACTCCCGGGAGATTTTCACTTCACAACGAGCTAACCCATTAGGTGTCTATAAAGATGTCAATGGGGTTATGTCTCTGCGGAAATGAGATTATTTAATTAGGTCCGTACGAAATCATGGGGAGCCTCCCTCGGAGTACCAACACTTGCCTGGATGAACAGTTAGCAAACATGTAGAGCGTACATGATCCCGACTAGTTCTCTTTTTAAGGTTTGAAGGAGAATTTGAGGAAACGATGGGACCCATTCTGTTTAGATAAAATAATAACCAATCTAAATTTGCAAGATCATACGCTAAGTGTTTCTTTTCTCTCTCCTAATTGTAGCTACCATATCACGTCTTTATCAAGATAATAAAATGTATGACTTAACCGACCCAAATTCTTATTCGGGGCTAGGGAACATCGGTTTGGCTCTAACTAGTGACAAATGTCAGGAGCGTGAACAAGGAAAAGAGGATTACATGAATTCCTTGATGACCCCGGTGAAGAAGAAGCATACTATTGTGTCTCCTTCAGGTGTTCTTATTATTGAGAACTGTTTTTCGGTTAGTCCTGCCTCCTGGGTACTAAATACCGGATCAGGATCTCATATCTGTAATTTACTATAGGGACTGAGAAAAAGCATGATGATTGAACCTAGTGATATGTTTCTCAGAGTAGGGAATAGAGAACAAGTTGATACCGCTGCCATCGGTGAATATCACATAGTATTGCCAAGTGACAAGACTATGATTTTGAACAACTGCGACTATATACCTTCCATGCTTTGCAACATCATATCAGTTTTTTTACTTGATAAAGATGGATATAACTTTGTTCTAGATAGAAATAACATAAACATTTACCTTAATCAGGTATTGGTTGCAGAAGGTACACTGTGTAATGATATCTATGTTTTAAATTAAAATAAAGTTCTTAATGTACAAAATACACACAAGAGGAAAAGTTTAGATACGAATGAGACTTACTTGTGGCATTATAGACTTAGCCATATCAATGAGAAAAGATTAGCTGGATCCGTTCGAATTTATATTTTATGAAACTTGCCAATCTTGTCTCAAAGGTAGATAACCAAATATCTGTTCACCGGACACTGAGAAAGAGCTATAGAGCTCCTAGGACTCACACACAGTGATGTATGTGGTCCAATGTCTATACATGAAAGAGGTGGGTTCTCATACTTCATCACATTCGCCGACGATCTCTCTAGGTTGGGATATGTATATCTTTTGAAACACAAATCTGAACCTTTTGAGAAATTCAAAGAATAGAGAAACGAAGTAGAGAACCAGATTTGCAAAAGTATTAAGATTTTCCGATCAGATAGAGGAGTGGAGTACTTATGTACGGAATTCCTTGACTACTTAAAAAAGAATGGAATTCTCCCTCATCTTACTCCTCCGTATACGCCATAACACAACGGTGTATCGGAGCGAAGGAACCGTACCATATTGGATATGGTTCGCTCCATGATGAGTAGTGCTGAATTATCTCTTTCATTTTGGGGATATGCGCTTCAGACAACAGCATATCTTTTGAATCAAGTTCCATCCAAATCGGTGCCTAAAACTCCATATGAATATGGAGCGGTAAGAAACCATGTCTTAAATTCATTAAAATATGGGGTTGTCCGGCTTATGTTAAAAGGCAAAAAATCCGGACAAACTAGAGGCACGATCGGTTCTATGTAAGTTTGTGGGATATCCAAAGAATTCAATAAGATATCTATTCTACCACACCGAGGAACAGAAGGTATTTGTAGCTCGCAACGCCACCTTTTTGGAAAGGGAATCTCTTACAAAAGAAATTAATGGGAGCATGGTAAAACTGAATAAAATATCAGAGCCACAAACTGTAACCAAGGATTTGGTGGAGCGATAGAATTCAATAGTCCTTAACAAATCTCAGCCACTCCGCAGTTCTGGTAGGATTTCCCATCCGTCCGAGAGATACTACAGTTTTCTCGTAGACGGGATCGAGAGGAATGCAGCTTGGAAGAAAATGATCCTACTAGTTTTGAGCAGGCCAATTCCAGTAAGGACTCTGTGAAATGGCCGAATGCTATACGATCTGAAATGGAGTCCATGTACACTGACAAAGTTTGGACTTTGGACATTGCACCGCCTGAGGTAAACCCGTCGGCTGCAAATGGATCTTCAAGAAGAAGATTGGTGCAGATGGACAGGTTGAAACCTATAAAGCTAGACTTATTGCAAAAGGTTTTCGTCAAAGATCAGGTGTGGACTATGACGAAACTTTTTCTCCAGTAGCTATACTAAAATCAATTCGAACCTACTTGCCATTGTTGTCTTCCATGACTATGAGATCTGGCAGATGGACGTAAAGACCGCTTTTCTAAACAGCGCTTTAGAAGAGTGTGTCTATATGGATCAACTAGAGGGCTTTATAGATAATGGGAGCAACGGGAAGGTGTGCAAGTTACTTAAATCCATTTATGGATTAAATCAGGTATCGCGAGCTGGAACATTTGATTTGATGAAACGGTCAAGGAATTTGACTTCATCAAAAATATTGATGAACCCTGTATATATAAGAAGATTGTAGGGAGAATAGTTTTGTTCCTTGTTTTATACGTCGATGACATTCTTCTGATAGAAAATGACATTCCTATGTTGCATTCGGTCAAGTTGCTCTTTTCTCAGAAGTTCTCCATGAAGGACCTGGGTGATACCTCTTACATTCTGGGGATCAAGATCTATTATGATAGATCTAAAAGGATGTTGGGACTTTCACAGTTTAGCTACATTGACACCATAATAAAGAGATATGGTATAGAAGATTTCAAGCGCTGTAATTTACCAGCTTGTCACAGAATCACCCTCTCTAAAGAGATATCTCCTAAGACTGATGAAGAGAAGGCTCGCATGTGCATTACACCCTACACTTCGGCGGTAGGATTTATAATGTTTGCGATATTATGTACCAGACTAGATGTAACTTACACACTTAGCATAGTAAGCCGGTATCAGTCAAACCCAAGGAAGAAATATTAGACAGCTGTGAAGAACATTCTGAAGTACCTGAAAAGGACTAAGAATATATTATTAGTGTACGGTAATGGAGACCTCCAGATGGAGTCCTTTACCGATTCAAGCTTCCAAAGCGACAAGGATGACAGCAATTCTGTCTCGGATTATGTGTTTACCCTCAATGGAGGGGCGGTCTATTGGATGAATTCCAAATAGAACACTGCAGCAGACTCGACGATGGAGGCTGAATACATTACTGCCAGCGATGCCGCAAAAGAGGCTGTCTGGATGAGAAAGTTCATTCATGAAATTGAGGTGGTTTCGTCTATTGTTGATCCAATACCATTGTATTGTGACAACAATAGGGCTATAGTGTTAGCGAAGAAACCACGGTCTAATCAAAAATCCAGAAATATCTTAAGGCGGTATCACCTGATCAGGTAGATCATTGATCACCGGGAGATCGAGGTCAGGAGAGTAGACACAAAAAACAATACAACGGACCTACTTACAAAGGCACTTCCTCAGACTCAGATGGAGCGGCTATTGGAGATGATTGGTCTGCGATATGCCAATACAGGGACTTAGTGCAAGTGGGAGATTGTAGGATGTATATGCCCTAGAGTCCATTATTGTTTAGTACAAGATTGTATATTATATATGGATGCTTGTGATATATATGTACAAGACAATCTTGCTCGTTATGATAATATACTATCTGGTTTGTCTTTACCTCAACATGTGTATATGTTCTATTTTATATTACATATCTCGAATACATGTTGGTAAAGTCCGTCGGATCTTTACTTGACTGCTAGAGTTGTGATGGCGATCATACTCGTGGGGTCTAGGTAGTCTATAAGTACATCCTTAAATTTTCCCTAGTCGTTGGAGTTTCGAGATAGGGCATCGATACCCCGGAGTAGATTAGTATATACATTTTTTATTCCCGTGAGGGAAGGTGACCTTTCCCACAGTCATTGGTGTTCAGCACCAAAGATTGTATACAGGTGCTCATTAGGTTATGAGTTACACTGGACGGACTCGCCGAGAACTTCTAGATGGTAATATACCTATCGTTAGATAGCAGTTCACTGTTAACATAAGTACATGTTAGTTTTTAGACCTTACATCGCCATTCATCTCGAGTGTGTTCCCACTGTGCTTAGATTACTACCCTACCACGGTTTTAAAGAGTCGTGCAAACAGGTTTTAGTTAGGTACAGCCCCGAAGCACTTGGGGGCAGTGAGCGATAGAAGGGATTTATCTCTCCCGGTGTAGGAAGTCGATGCCGCGCTGTATTCGATTGGTCATCACTATAAGACCTTGGCCAAGGCAGTTGAGATTCTCGGGATGATTTTGGGCCACATCGACACGACTTACTAGGTTATTATTGTTAGTGATATGTATGCCCTAGAGTCCATTATCGTATGATATAGTGGATGCTTGGACAGATATATAGAGGACTTTCTTGCTCGACATGATAGTATGCTATCTGGTTTCCTTCATCTTAACATGTTCACTGGTATTATTATACCGTCTCTCATATACATGTTGATAAAGCCCTTATGATATAGGCTTGACTACCAGGACTATGATGTGGATCATACTACTGCGACCTGGATAGTACACAAGCACATCCTTCAATTGTTCCTAGTCGAGGGAATATCGAGACAGGGCATCGATATTCCAGAGTAGACTAGTGTATACGTTTCTTGACCCTGTATGGGGCGATAGTTGATTCCATATCCATTGGTGTTTGACATCAATGATTGTACATAGGTGCTCATTAGAGAATGGGTACACCGAACAGGACTCGCTGAGAACTCCTAGATGGTACTATACCTATCGGCAGATATCAGTTCTCTGGTGACACTGGTGCAGGTTAGTCTGTAGACCCGAGATCGCCATAGAGTCTTATGTGGTTCCCACTGTGCTTTGATTTCCTCCCTACCACGGCTCAAAGGAGTCGTGCAAACAGGTGGATTTTGGGTACAGTCCCGAGTCACATGGAGGCAATGAGCGATAGGAGGGGTTTCGTCTCTCCGGTATAGGGAGTTGATGTTGCGCTACGCTCGATTGGCTATAACTGGAAATCCCTAGCCAGGGCTGTTGATGAGATTTACTGGTAAGTGTTATTAGTAGTTTCTCATACCGTTATACATCGGCATGACTTATCAAGTTATTGGGGTCTGGCGATTCCACCGCCAGACTTGATATGCGACATATCAAACGAAGAGACCGGACTGTATGGTAAGTGTTACCTATAGGTTTTATGGGAGTTTGGATAATCTTGCTTGTTGATTTTCTATTCGCTCAATACCTGGGTAACCGTTACGTCTAGCTAGTACCGTTGATGGCTTGTGGGTAACTGATGTGATCATTACCTACTGCTGGCGTATTGACGAGTCTTTAGAGTCCCACATAGAAGTTTCCTGGTTCAAGCGAAAAAATAGGATACATATGCTGATATGTGCGGGGGCCTGATTAAATATGAGTATGAGATACCGTATTGTAATCTGGAGGCTATTTGTTATCAGTTAGGTTATATGTGATATAACCGGATTATTGAATCAAGTGTTGATTTGATAATGTGATATACAGATAAATGATATTAGTCGGTTATATGTGATATAACCGGCTTATTGAATCAAGTGTTGATTTAATAATATGATATATATTTATATTTGATATAATTGTATAGTGACTAATATTATTTCTCACTTATTATATGCTTATCTTTATATATATTAATATATATATATATATATATATATATATATATATATATTATATGAAGCATGGCATGGTTTTTCTATTTTTAGAAAATAGAAATTGAGGTGCAAAATGCGGAGACTTTTGTGGTATGGAACATAGCATGGCTTACTTTATATTATATTCATTTGCTTGCACTATTGAAGCATGGCTATGATTTTTAATTGTTAGAAATTGTATCCTTCAATAATGTGTGAGCTTGGATGAGCCATTCTAGACTTCATTTTCCTCACATGAGTTATTTTCTACACTTGAGAGCTCATGTGTGACGACTTTCTCTCTAACTCTCTCCATTTTCTTCACCTCCTTCTCCAAGCTCAATCCCTCACATGAGTTGTGAACCATTGAGCTTGTGAGAACCCTAGTGAGCAAACAAAACCCCTACTTCACCATCGTATACTAGATTAGGGCTTTGGTGTAGTGTGTTTACTTCACTAAAAAGTTTAGTGAAGAGGTAGCTTGGATTAGCTTGTTAGTTATATGTATGCCCTAGAGACCATTATTGTACCTGTGATGTATATTATAGTGGATGCTTGGATATATATAAAGAGGACTTTCTTGCTCGAAATGATAGTATGCTATCTGGTTGCTCTTTGTCTTAACATATTGACTTGTATTATGATACTGTCTTGCTATCACATGTTGATAAAGCCCTTAGGATGTGTACTTGACTACCAGGACTATGATGGAGATCATACTAGTGGGGCCAAGGTTAGTCCACAAGTATACCCTATAATTATTCCTAGTCAAGGGTGTATCGAGACAGGGCATCGATATTCTAGAGTAGACAAGCGTATACGCATCTTGACCCATATGATGGGTGTCACGCCCCGCTTCCCAGAGTACGCTAAGATGGGCACGTGACATAGCCAACCATGCTACCTGTGGATAGGAAAAATCCTTCCACAGTCACATTACGGCTGTATAGATATCAAGAACAGGAAAGTAAACTAACTATCTAGTACATGTCCATAAGCCAGAGTAAAAGAGTCAAGAAATAACAATATGCGGAAGCCAAAAGATACAATAAATGAACCACCTGGAAGTGAAACTACATACCGACAGGAACTTCAACGCTCGTCTAACAGCGGCAATACTCCTGATCAGTCTGCAACGACGTAGAAGAATCTGGGCCATGCAAAACCCAGACGTCAGCTCGTCATGTCATCAAGCAATAAAATATAAACAGGGTAACAGACAATGCAGATATAATCATGAATGAAAAACAGATGTAACAGTAATGTAAATCAGGGCAGTGAAGGGTAGTGTGCAGTGAGTAAACTAAACTTTTCTATTGGGTTATCTACTCTCAAGTCTTTGAAATCAATTTGATGAATCATCAATGTAACTCAATAGTATCCCGTGTATACCCGGGACCACGGTCAAGATTCTCGGGCTGAATCCGAGACATGCCGCTAGGCACTAAAACAGGAAATATGTACAGATGAATGATGTCAGCAGCATCATCCCAAGGCTGGCCTAGCCTCTAAAACTGATCAGTAAAGGTAGTACACTGTCGAGTTACAAGTCAGGTTTCATCATTGATTTCCCCATACCCCCAAGTTATATGTGTTCAAGTCAGGTATTTAAGCAATCAAGAACTAATGCCAAATCAGGATCAGGTAGGTGCAGGTTTGTCTTGATAGACAACAGGAATGGTCCGCAAGGACTACAGGTCAGGTTTGTTGGCATTAGACTCAAGATCAGGTAACAGGTAAAGCCATGGTACATCAGGTCAAGTCAAGTGGTGTACGGTACCATGTCGGGTCAAGTAGTAGGTGTAACAAGTCATGTCAAGATGTACAAGATATCATGTGGGTGCTCATAATCAAACTAGCATAATCATGGGTACACAGAACAAGCATGAGTATTAATAAAACAACAAACCTAAACATGTAATATGATATGCAAATAGGTACAGACTAAACTATATAGATGTACAGTCATCAATTCGAGTCAGGGTTATAGTTCCAATATTAATTAGGATGCAATTTATTAAACATGAAGTGTTAATATCACAGTATTATGTAGTAATGTGATCTATGGATGCAATTATGTGTATCTTAAATGCGATGGATGCAAACGGGTATCCGAAAAGTTATAAAACTATAAAATGGTAATGTCGGATGTACAACTAAGTAATATATGATATAAATATTTATATAATAATATTAATATGGATAGCATATTCAAAGCGATTAATAACTATAAAAGTGGTATTGATTAACCATGCACAAGAAAGTTCCGTTGAGAAATTCAGCGTCACCCTAATTTGTAAAATATCTTAAAAACAACAAACGTTCTCCAAAAGGGACGTGTCTTATACCAAAACAAAGATAATTCAATAAGGTTTTCATTTTTATAAGTATAAGCATCTCAGGTTGTCCCTAAAAAAAGTTATGAACATTCGAAGTTGAAAGTTTGCTGCTGGAATTTCACTGGACAGCAGTTTAGAGACATTTTCATTTGCTTTTTACGTTACTTAAACAATTTATTTTGCAAGTAAATATTTCATAGAGTTATAGTATTCTGAGTTAGCTTCGTAACGAACTAAAGAACGTATACTAATGATTTCTCTATGATTTATAATGAATTTTATAAGGTCAGGTGTACAGTAAATTTCAGATTTGTCATATCCGCTTTTCAACGACGTTTCATGTGTAAACTATAATATTTTCAAATGTATAACATTATAAATGAAGATTATAAACTAATTAAAGATAATAATAAGAAATATTACGACGATATATATTTTAAATGATATGGATGCAGTATAATGTAATCTAGTATGTCACAAGATAAGTTTTCATGATCTAGATTTAAAATGATATAAACGGATGCAAACGGAACATCGAAACGTTATAAAATCAAACATGGGGTACTATATTTAAACTATAGGTATGGTATTTATTTAAATAGGTATAAAATGAATTATATATCATGTAGCAAGATTAACTTGCCTAGATGGAACAAGAACGGATGTGTACGGAACGTCCTTCGTCGGCGAAATGTCGCGACGCGCGCATGGTACACGGAACGGTTCCAAACAACGCACGAGGGTGATCACGCAAGTCAGGTACGATCACTGGATTACTCGGATCGTCAGCGATGAGCACGGCTCCGGCGGTGATCACCGGAATCAAGAAACAAGATCAAGAAAAAGAAAGAAGAAAGAAGAAGAAGTAAGAAAAAGAGGTTGTGTATTAAATAAGGAAAGAAAAATTAAATAAATAAAATATGTATATTCAGAGGAGAGAGAGAGAGAAAGGAGTTGTTAGTTTGTTAGGAAATTAGATTTAAAATTTTAAAAGATTTTTAGATTTAAAATTTTAGATAAGAGGTTTCAGTTTGTTAAAGAAATCATATGAAAATATTTAAACTAAATTTTAAAATTAAATAAATTGAATTTTGGCGGGATACAAAAATATTTCAAAACGCGCCCGGGTCGGGTCTAAAAATTCAGATTTAAAATATGAAAAATATGTGCAACTTTCAAAATTCAAAATGAATGCTCAGGTAACGAAAATGCATACCCTCAAGAACGGATGCACGTACATGCGCGTAGCCATCCAAACACGTCCGTTTCACTGAACGGGACGAGAACAAGATGCGCGGATGCTACCACGGGGTTAGGGGTATTATGCAGGCTATGAAATGCAATTTTAAATTATTTTACATGACCTAAAATGTTATATGGTAAAATATGCAATGCCAGGTAAAATGTCAGTATGCAGTATACATGAGATGCACGTGTCTATGTAACAATTCAGGGTAATCTATAAATATGAATCAAACATGTTCAAGCAAGCGGGTCGGGTCGAATGCAATGTAAAATGTAAAATACTATTCGCACCCAAAACACGATAAATCGGGAAAAAATACCACAAATAAAGAAATACGAGGACTGGAATTAGTATAAATGAACTCGGGTGTTACAATGGGCGATGGATGATCCCACATCCATTGGTGTTTGACATCAAATATGGTATACGGGTGCTCAGTGGAGACTGGGTACACTGAACGGACTCGCCGAGACTCCTCGTTGGTATTATACCTATCGTCGGATAGCAGTTCTCTGGTGACACTAGTATAGGTTAGTCTGTAGACCCGAGATCGTCATAGAGTCTTGTGTGATTCCCACTGTGCTTTGATTTCCACCTTACCACGTTCAAGAGAACGTGCAAAACGGTGGCTTTTGGGTACAGTGCCGAGTCACATGGAGGCAATGAGCGATAGGAGGGGTTTTGTCTCTCCCGGTATTGGGGGTTGATGTTGCTGTTGGATATATGTATGCCCTAGAGGCCATTATATGATAGTGTATGTACCGGTATGTGTGTGTGTGTGTGTGTATCCAGGGGACATTCTTGCTCGACATGATAGTGTGATATCTGATTGAACCTTTTATCTTGACATGTTCATTTGATCGTGCTTTCATTCATTTGGTACATGTTGATATAGCCCTTAGGATGATGCAGGACTATTGAGGTTATGATGCGGATCATACTAGTAGGACATGTGTAGTCTATGAGCATATCCTTGAAATGTTCCTAGTCGTGGGTGTATCGAGACGGGGCATCGATATCATCAGAGTAGACTAGCGTATACATTACTTGTCCTATATGATGGGCGATAGATGATCCCATATCCATTGGTGTGGTGACACCAAAGATCGTATACGAGTGCTCAGTGGAGACTGGGTACACTGAACGGAATCACCGAGAACTCCTATGTGGTATTATATCTATCGTCAGATAGCAGTTCTCAGGTGACACTGGTACAGGTTAGTCTGTAGACCCGAGATCGTCATAGAGTTTTGTGTGTCTCCCACTGTACTTTGATCTCCACCCTACCACGGCTCTACTGAGTCATACAAACAGGTGGATTTTGGGTACAGTCCCGAGGCACATGGAGGTAATGAGCGATAGGAGGGGTTTCGTCTCTCCCGGTATTGGGGGTTGATGTTGCACCATGTACGATTACCTATAACAGGAAGTCCCTGGTCAGGGCTGCTGAGATTTACTGATAAGTGGTATCAGTAGTTTCTCGATCTGTTATGAGCCATATGCCGGCATGACTTATCTGAGTTATTGGGGTTGACGATACCACCCCTAGACCTGATATGCAGCATATTTGATGAAGAGACCGGATTGTACGGTGAGTGTTGCCAGTTGGCTCGACAGGAGTTTTAACAGGTTTGCTTGTGTTTCTTTTGATCGCTCAATACCTAGGAGCCGTTATGTACTTCCGGTGCCACTGACGGTTTATGGGCATGTGATGTGATCACTGCCTACTGCTAACGTATTGACAAGTCTTAGAGTCCCACAAAGGAGTCTCGTAGCTCAGGCTAAATGATTTGGGGTGCATATGTGATATGCGCGGGAGCTTGATTAAATGCGTTTATTGGATGCCGTATTTTATTCGGGCGTTCACTATTGGACGGGTCGTATGTGATATGACCGGGTTATTAAATCAAGTGTTGATTTAATATTAAGTCCATTAGCTCATTTATTAAAACCTATTTCTTATGATGCATGCATGAGTGTATGTATATGTTGATATGGATGCACACATGCAAGCTTACATGTATCATGGTTGATGATACATTGGTGGTGGCAATGCAAGACTCACATGGTAACAATTTTTAGATATTTTATTTATTTGAGAAAATCAAAATGGGATTAAAATCATGGTTGACTATTCAACTCTCTTGAGTTGACAAAGTCAATGGTTTCTTTTGCCTATGGTTTTGGCCCACGGTTTTTCTTAAACTCAAGTTACAAAATATCTAGATATTTTGTAATCATGGTTTGGCATGACAAATCTCTCTTACTCTCTTGAGTTTAAGCAAGGGTTATTCTCATTATTCTCTCTTGAGTTTAGCTTGAGCCATCTCCTTCTTCCTCTCTCTCCAAAAGCTCACTAGGGTTTCAAAAGAAAGAGAAAGGATTAAAAAGAAAAGGTTTATAATTGAGATCCAAACCCAAATCACCATTCCACTTTAGTTTAGCCCACTAGATTGGAGTGTTTGGTTCTTCTTCTTCCTTGATCAAGAGAAGCTTGGAGCTTGGTGCAAAGAGACTTCGTGGTGGATCATCGTGGACACGGAAGGACACAAGACAACCGGTTCAAACCTCAATCGATCCAAGGAATCTAGGAGGAGGTCTATAAAGGTTGTATTCTCTCCTACTTAGTGTTAGACACTTGTAGTATATGATACTATCATGTTGTTACTCTTTCTTTCTTGTTCGATTCATGGATGGAATTGTTTAGCACCCTCTAAAATTTTTGTTATTGCATGTGTAATGCAACCCTAAACCTAGTGTGGTGCTATAGAATCCCTACAGTGGTATCAGAGCCAAGCTAGAAACATAGACAATGTTAGATAGAATACGGAAATGAAACAACTCCGAATTACAAAACTGCAACCCTTCAAATTAGCTTCTCTGTCGAATTTTTTTAAGTGCCCAGAAAAATTTTCAAACAACTGCAGAAGCTTACTGGTACAATACTAAGAACACAGAACAAATTTGAAGCCTTCCCCTCGGATTTTGGCCGAGCACGTCCCTTTAAAATATGGTGAGGCTGGCCCAATGTGCCCAAAAATGCGTCAAATTTTTTCTGTGCTCTGGTATGTAGGATTTGGGGTTTCAGGTATTTTTTGTTTAGGCCAAATTTTCATGTGATGCAAATTGTGCTTAGGGCCTTATTCGGAGTATTTCGTAGTCGTATTTTTTAACATTGTAATGGTAACTTGGACGATGTTTGATAGTTCAAGCGAACATCAATAACCCCCCATTGCCCTCGCTGAAAATTTCCAAGTGTTGGAATTTTCATAAGTTAAATATATTTGATAGTCGTACAAATAACTTTATGGACCCTCTAGAAGAACAAAAACCTTAACTCGATTCTATGCCCTCGGAACCGCGATTGAACCCTAGGGTTTGCCGTAGTTCCGCGGTGTCATAGGTGACACATTGGTTTGGGCCTTCTACGGATGGATCATAGCTACTGTGGCACGTTTTTGGGTACTTTAACTTTGCTCAAGTGTTGAGCTCATCGGGGTAATTTGTGGGTGCTTGTTGATTCGATTGAAACGTTTAACATTGTCTAGATATCTGTGATGTGATACAATAATTAGAATCTACACTAATTAGTTTTGTGAAAAGTAATTAGTTGCGTGTAAGTCTAATATTTCGGTCTCGGTAGAATCGGGAATCTTGTTGAATTACCCGGCTTCTTTTAAAAAGGTGTTTTCATGGATGAGACCTAAATATAACATTTGCATTGTTAGGCATGAAATCTTGAATATGTGATATTCCAGGTTTATGATGTCTAAAGGTAATGTCGATTCCAATTGTTGTGGTTTTTCACTTTCTTTTCTGCGACCGTAAGTGTAGTATGTGGTGTATCGCCGGTTTCGTTGCTATACATCAACGACAATTGGGGTACGCATACTTACTTACGTTGATGATATGTGATATTATGTATTGCTGAGATATGATGTGCAGGATCGCCGTGAATGAATAGCCGGGGGTTTTATGTGAGATGAGAGTTTTTCTTTTCATTCATGTAAAATTAAATATATGTAATATTCTTTTATTGGGGCACTTCCGGGTTGAGGATGATGTCACCGTTGTTGTATATTATTTACTTTTCCATATTAGGATAGACCCAAAGAGGGGAGCACAAGTGACCGGGTTCTAGGGTTCAGTGGGAGGCCATCTCGAGGAGTCGAGACTGGGTCTCCTAAACTCTAGAATTGGTAGGGTCACTTGCCGCTCTCGTAGGGGTCTACGGGTGTGGGCTTGGCTATTCATCGCAACCGTGGAATCCGTATTTTCTATTATTGGCTAAATACAAAATACGGACCTTCTAATATATCCTGTATTTTCATATATGTGCTTCTGCTGTGGATATTCTATAATGTGATTGCTTTATATGCTGAGATGAATGATATATTATATATGTGATATATAATAAACATTGCTTATGTTTTGCATCCGCGCTAGTCCCGCCCCGCTATGCCGTTAGTTAAGTAACCTAACGGTCCATAACGGGACATTGTGGCGAATGCGGATGGCATAAACGTACGTTCTATTTTCATTTCTTTTCTATAATGGCTAAGGACTTAAATGATGGGACTACATTAATATGATTCATGTAAACAAAAGAAACCTAAAAATATGTTGTAGAATCAGATTTGAAACCTACTCGGCTTTTTATGAAAAAGCAAGATTTCAAAAGGTGGAGCTTAAGCCACTCATTTTAAAACCATTAGATTCTACAACGATATCAAGTTCGAAGCGTTAAAGGTTTTCTTAAAAACTATACGCAGACCTCCGTCATTTTAGGAAGTAGAGTACTTAGTATTCGTGCTACGTATGTTGATTATAGTCAAGGCGTAGTATACGGTAGCTAAATGATGTCTTCCTACACACCATATGATGGGATTAATTAGGACATTCATGTGATTATGTTGATTATAGTCAAGGGTCATATGGGTGGGTTTAATTAATCATGAAATGACGGGTAGAACTTGACTAGTACTTATGATATGTTGATTGTAGTCAAGGTCATAAGTGCTAGGGGTAAAAACATATCAGGAGTTTCAAGTGTTCAAACTTGCAATGAGATTGCATACTTTCTATGTGATAGTAGGATCCCGATCCCACTGTGAGCAATAGTTGCTCCCGGGAGAATTTTGCACTTTACAATTAGCTAACTCAGTAGGTGTCTAGAAAGGTGTAACGGGGCTACGCTTCTGGGAAAATGAGATTTATTTTAATTAGGTCCGTGCGAAAGCACGGGGAACCTCCCTTAGAAGTACCGGCACTGGCCTGGCTGAACGGTTAGCGAAGTTGTAGAATGTAATCAATCCTGGCTATTTTTTTTCCTTTTAAGGTTTAAAGGAGAATTTGATAAAAGTAGTGGGGGACATCGATTAGATAAGATAATAAACCAATCTAATCTTTGCAAGAGCTTTCGCTGAGTGTATTCTTTTCTCTCTTCTAATGGCAGATAACCATGACTGGACTTAAGCTACTATTAGAGAAAAATAAGTTTACCGGACTGAACTATAAAGACTGGTTGAGGAACATTAACATTGCTCTCACATATGATAAAGTATCATATGTCCTCACTGTCACAGCCCCGCCCAAACCAGGACCTGAATCTTCTGTTGTGGATAGGGAAATCCGCAAAATGTGGGATATTGACTGTGCCACCGCCATATGCATCGCGCTTGTATCGATGGACAATACACATCAAAAGCAGCACGAGGAGATGGATGTTCAATCCATCTTTCTCCATACAAAAGAGTTGTATGGGGAGCAATCTTGTATCTTACGATACGAAGCATCTCGAAAGCTTTTTCAGATGCGGATGGCTCCTGGCGCTTCAGTAGGTGACAACGTTTTAAAGATGATAGCTCTTATTGAATAGCTTGAGGGCCACGGATGGACAATGGACAATGAGCAATATACGGATATTGTTCTACAGTCTCTTCTCTCTGCTTTTGCTCCTTTTATAGTAAACTTCAACATGCACAACATGGAGAAGTCACTACCCGAACTTCTCAATATGTTGATAAATGTGGAAAGCACGCTTAAGGTGAAGTCTCCCTCCCTTCTTATTGGACAATCTTCTTCTTCCGTCCCAAAAGCCAAGGCCAAGGGAAAGAACAAGAAGAAATCCACCAAGCCGAGAGGTGGAATAAAAAAGGCAAAGGGGAAAGACAAATCCAAAGCTGCGGAGTCGAGAAAAGGAGAATGTTTCTACTGCAAGAAGACGGGACACTGGAAGTGAAATTGTACTGAGTACCTTGGTCTCAAGAAAGGGAAGCATGTTGATGCTTCAGCTTCAGGTGTGTTCGTAACTGAAAACTATTTTTCTATAAACTCTGCTTCCTGGGTATTGGATACCGGTTCGGGTTCTCACATCTTCAATTCTGTGCAGGGGCTAAGAAATAGCAGAGTTTTGAAGACAGGTGATCATACTCTCCGGGTTGGAAATGGTTCCAATGTACATGCAGTTTCAGTGGGAGAGTATCATCTGGGGTTGTCATCGGGTTGTATATTGGTTTTGAACCCATGTTATTTTGTACGAAGCATGCTTTGTAATATAATATCCATTTCTTTGTTGGACAATGAAGGATATCATTTTTTATTGCAGCATAATGTTATGAACATTAAACTAAATCAAGAGTTGATTGGTTGTGGTACACTTAATAACGGGATATACGTCCTTAATAAACACACAGTTTTCAACATACAGCACACAAACAAAAGGAAATTTTCAGATATAAATTAAGCTTTTCTTTGGCATTGTAGACTTGGTCATATTAATGAAACAAGACTAAACAAGCTTCATAAAGATGGATATTTAAATTCTTTTGAGTATAAATCTTATGCGACTTGCCAGTCTTGTATCAAAGGGAAAATGACCAAAACTCCGTTTACTGGACACGGAGAAAGAGCTACTGAGCTCTTGGGCCTCATACATAGTGATGTATGTGGGCCAATGTCTACACATGCAAGAGGTGGTTTTTCTTACTTCATAACTTTTACTGATGATTTCTCAAGATTCGGTCATGTGTTTTTGATAAAGCATAAGTCTGAAGCTTTTGAGAAATTCAAGGAGTACAAACTTGAAGTAGAAAAACAAACTGGATTGAGTATCAAGATACTTCGAACGGATCGAGGTGGAGAGTATCTTAGTACAGAGTTTTCGAACTTCCTAAAAGAGAATAGGATTCTCTCTCAGCTCACTCCCCCTTACACACCACAGCACAACGGTGTGTCAGAGCGGCGGAATCGAACCCTATTAGATATAGTACAATCCATGATGAGTGATGCTGAGTTTCCCCTCTCCTTTTGGGGGCATGCATTGGAGACTGCAGCTTTTTTGTTGAACAGAGTTCGGACCAAGACCGTGTCTACCACTCCATATGAGATATGGTATGGGAAGAGACCATCTCTTAAGCGAGTTAAGATTTGGGGTTGCCCGGCTTTTGTCAAAAAGCAGAATCTGGACAAACTCGAGACACGATCGTTCAAATATTTATTTGTGGGATATCCAAAAGATTCATATGGATATCTGTTCTACCACAAAGAGGAACAAAGGGTGTTTGTTTCTCGAAATGCAACATTTTTAGAAGATGATATGTTTCCAAATGATACTGATGGCAATGTGGTAGATCTAGAAGAGGTTCTAGAGACACAAGTTACAAATGACGACTTAGTTGAACCTAATGTTGCAACAGAACCTAATGAACCTCAGCCGCTCCGTAGATCTGGTAGGACTTCTCGCCCACCAAAGAGATACTACGGTTTTCTCGTTGATGGTGATGGAGAAGACTGCATCATGGATGATGATGACCCTACCAGTTTTCAGTAAGCTATTACGAGTGGTGTCACGACCCGAAAGAGCACGTAACTGGCCCTTGAACCATATGAAGTCTATAGGACTCCATCTGATCCAAGTAAGCCAAAAGCCCAGAAATCTAAAACCATTTAAAAAGTAAATAAAGGAACTGGTTTTTAATAAGTAAAGAAAGAATGTTTGAAATCAAAGTTTTTCAAATAACTAAGCCGAAAATGCATTTTTAAAATGTGTAGTCTTTTCTGGAAATTTCGGCAGAGTTTCCTTTGTAAAAACTGGCCCCGAACGGGGTACAACAAGAATAATATATATGAAATGATAAAAGGCATCCCCAAGCGAGAGCTAGCTCTTCGTCAATCGACGGTCACAACCACGCAAGCAATAATAATATACAACGCCAAAGAGCGAGGATCAAAACCCAAAAAGAAACTCAAAACAGCCAGAAAACCATAATACTACAAGCGCGACTCTAAGGTCAAAATAATACATCACTGTATCTAAGTCTGAAACAATATACAAGTTTTGGTTGATGGAATTTCTAGATACAATGAATAATACATGTACAATGGCGGTTCTGATACGAAGAACCCACCTACCAAAGCAAGTCACCCGTATGGAAGCAGTGTGCCAGAAAAGCCGCTATAGAAACTGTACGGCAAAAACCAGCAAGAACTGTGGCACAACGGGGGTGAGTTGCCAACTCGTGAATAGAAAACATCTACAAGCAGAGATCGAATGTATGACCCATCCTAGGTCAATACGATCAGATATAAATAAACTTCAATATGAATAAGTCTGCAGCATGCTAAACTGGCAATGTAATCTCTATACATGAGTGTAGTGCCAAGTGCTCGTTCCAGTGCCTCAGGTAATAGCATATCATAAATATGAGGTATGATCAATGTAATCAATCTGCATGTACGTGGATCCCATCCACTCGTCACCCAATGGCAATAACCATCATGCATGTAAATATCATCAGCATATGCATAGAAATATGAGGATATAAACCACCTGTGTCCCTCGCGACACGTCAAAATCATGGAACCAGAGTGTCCAGCATCGACACTCGAAAACATCATGAAAACTGTGCCCAGCATCGGCACGTAAATCCTCATTATCGGGCTCCGTCTGTGGAATCGGCCCTCGGCCCCAGCAGTATGCCCATATCCATCTATCGACTCTAGTCGGTATCCTCCGGATGACCGCCAGGTCCAACCAATCACCGGTAGGTACTCGCCCACCTCCAGGCTCAATCGGCAAAGTCCTTCGATCATCTTGCCGATGGGAACCATACCGGGCCCACCATGTACCCGCAATCGGCCTCGTCCACTCCTCGAATCGGGTTTCACATGTCGCTCTCAGCACCGAGAAAACACATGGTGGACGCACTGAAATATCATATCAAGGGTAACCGGGTTTTTAAAGCAATTACATATTCTCTTTAGAAATACCCACGGTTCCCAAATCCAGAAATATCATGGAAACAGCAACTCTCAATGCGTATAATCAAAAAGCATGATGTATGCGACATGTAAATGAAATGTAAGCATATCAATAAACACAAGCAATGCAAATAGCATGAATATGCGGAATCGAATAATCAACGCAACAGTAAGGAATCTACCTCAATAAATATATCATGCAGCCTTGCCTTTTTAAATAAGACGAATCGGGTTTTTTGGTAAAATAAGGGCTACGTGTTTTAAGAAAAGATGCATCGTTTGAAAATATCCGTAGAATCCCTTTTGCCTATCTTTAAAATATCCCCGATTCGTTAGTTTTGAAATAGGTATGACTCGGGTCTAGTCTAACGCCTACTATGCGAACTACGGACCCAACAATCAAGTCAATCGGGAGGGGTATGAAAACCACCTAAATCTGAGTCAATATATACAAATATATACAATAGTCGGTGATCCCGCCTCAATAGTATCACGTACGATACAGTATATCATATAACATCCTCGAGTCATGAGTGCAGATCTAACATCAATACAAAGGTCGTACGGTAAATCGTCGTACGGCATCCCAAATCTGGGGTACTGACCTAAGCTTAGTACAAACGACATCATCAATATATGCATGCACGAGTATGAAACACTTCGTCAAAGGACCCGCTAAGTCATCATGTCGTATCTCGAATACGAACTCTGTCATATCGCCGAATCTCACGGCCTCAATCAAATCTCATCGACTCATCTCAATCCCACGTATCATCCTCAATCCCGTATATGAACACATAGTCCCATACCCATGTGTAGATATACACACCTCCATGTGCACACAGGTAAAATAAAGAATGTATGCAAGTATATGTGTACGTGTATGTGTGGGTGCAACCACTACTCTAGGGCTTCGCACTATACTAAACCAATACATCCTTATCATCAATAATTCCATTATTACCATCAGTAATCCTAAACAACACATAATAAATATGTGTGTGTATACGTATTCGTATACATCACCACGGACTGCGGGGGTGCTATACGCCATCCACACGACTTCCTCCGTAGATATAATCTACTCACCTCGCTTCTCGTGTGCCGATACCGATGTCGCTATTTTCATCTTCTTCGCCTCAACCTCACGTAGGGTACCTACAAGTATATCACAAACGCTAAATCACATGAAATCACATCGGAAAACCAAAACAGCACACGCTACTTGCATAGGTAAAAACCTATCGTCTCGCATGTAAACACGATCAATATCCACTTGTCGTTGACGTCCAAACGCCACCCGACAGAAACGAATCACCAAATATCAAAACCCATGCTAAAACAAGTCATAAATCATGCGCCGACATAGGAAAATCAATCCAGATTTTACCCTAGATGGAATCAGACAAAATTGCACATGCCATGGGTCAAGACTACTGGAAATAGGGCCATGCACCAAAAACGAGGCCAAACCCCACTGCTCTGGCCGCAATTTGCGGCCAGATGGGATTTATCTGCGGCCGGGAATAGGAGTTGGGGGCTAGGGTTTGGTGTGATGTTTCCAGGGTGCCTGCACATCTCACTGTCAACTCAATTTTATTTTAGGGGTCTCGGGGTGATAGCAGATTCCTAAATACGATCACAGATTCACAGTTTTTCCCCGACATCGTCTCATAAACCCGTATTCTATGTTCTAGTCTCTAGTTTGATCCAGAATAACATCACACCAGAGGTTCTAAAGTCACCACAATCCTCAATTTCATCTTTAATTTCAGATCTCACCTAAACTCTAACTTGAAGTTTCACAAATCCACCAAACGACACCATATCGACATGAAACTAGAATTGATGCACAAGAAATGAAATACTACTCTAATAGGTCTAGAATTTACCTCCTTTGGCAACTCAAGAAAATTCTTGAGTTGCTCAAAGTCCTCTAATTCCAATCTTGCTAAGTTCAATGTGTAGCTAGTGAGCTCGGGAACATTTTTTGTGAAATGGGAATAGGGTTTTGGGGTTAATTTCATGGTGGATTTAGGGTTTTTGTGAAGAGGGAGAGAGAGGGAGAAGGAGCAAGAGCAGTAGCAGCTCATGGAGAGGGGAGTGAGAAAATGAGAAGCAAAATGATGGGAGTATGGTTCAAAAAGGTGAAGGTTGACTTGGTCTCTCTCTCTCATCATGAAACCTTTATCTTTTCTTTTTATTTTCCTTTTGTCTTCCTTCTCACTCAAGGCAAAACCCTAAGCAACCATATCCCCAAAACATGTAACAAGTGTAACAAGTGTGGAAAATGATATGTGCACATTTTTGCACAAAAATGCTAAAAATCCGATTAGCGATTTTTAATCGCGATTAGCACTAAATTAGCACATAACTAATCATAAAAACTTAAAAATGGTATAATTCAATAAAATACCCTATTTTAGATTTTCCGTAATTTTCCCCCATTTATTTGTATTTAATTATACCAGAATATTAAAATATTCATTAAAATAATATTAAATTATAAAAATTCCCAAAAATAATATTTTATTATTTTGAAACGTTACAATCTACCCCCCTTAAAGAAATTCGGTCCCCGAATTTAAATTTAAACCCCCAAATACTAAAATATTTCAATACAAATTCCAAGTCGTCGGGGCTCCGAATCGTCAATACATAAAACATCATAGCGCAATGCATGCGCATGAGTACTGAGCAGATAACTCAAAAGCAAAACTCCGTCAAGCATCCCGCAATCATCGGAGTCATGGTAAAGACACAAATGTCAAATCCAATACAAAACCAATATGATATAGATCAGAACTATACATGTAGACATCCAATCTATACATTTGAATAGCGGATGTAAATGCATGCCAAATCTTTTTAAGTCGACGTGCGATGAGCGTAACACTGCACAGTGGCGGACGTTTTTAATAAGAAAATAACCATATATGTATATATCTTTTGTTTACTATGTACGTTCCGCCGTTTTGAAAACAATTTAGAAGGGTTTCCTTGTTTTTAAAACGTTTCGTGTCATATCGGACATGTAGGTATATATATGCTGAGACTATAGCTCGCTTTTTGGAAATCCCTTCGATAACTATCAATGCATGCAAAATATATCCAGGTACTGTCCTCTGACTAGTCCTGCTCAGTACAAAACGAATATCAAATAACATAAAAAATGTACTGCTCCAAAAGGAATAAATCCCAAAAATGCACATAACACCACCCTATGCGTCTGGTGCGCACGGAAATCAAATTCCATATATGTGCCATACAGGTGCACAAAACAACATCTAGGTGCAACGGGTGTGCACGAAGTATCTGTCATAGGCAACGTGTGTGCCTGACAGCCAAATCAGGTGCATCTGACATGCACGAAGAATCTCGATTTAGTGCATCTGGTGTGCACCAAAATCGTATCTCAAAACATGCGCCCAACATGCGCGAAAATCCAAATCGGTGCATCCATCGTGCATGAATGAAAATCTAAACCCTGCGCACTCAACATGCACGGAATCACGAAATCCAATAGCAAACGCAGAACATGCGTAAGTCCAATCAAAAGCACGGAGCACAAGAATCAATCATCAATATCAGGGTCAAAATCGACGATATAATGCGGCTCAATCAAAATCAGGTGTAGCGCGATAGAAAATCTCACAACCGTGTGCATCAGCGTGCACAAATCAAATCAAAACACTAAAAAGTGCATGAAAACTATGCTGGAAGCGTAAATCAAATCACCGGCATAAAGTAGGCATGAAATCACAATCAATACCTCAAGAATAATAACTATGTGCAAGGTATAAATACCCAGTAGGTGCAACCATGGTGCACAAAATCAAATATCATGGAACTCAGTCATCAAGACTAAATCATGCAAATAGATCGCCCAAAATACCGAAACCAAAGTGACGGATACGTGATAATCAAATGACAAAATCACAAATCATAAATACCGCCATCGGTATATCCTTCTTCAAAGTCGAGAAGGTGTCGGTACATCCAATGCTAGGGGCGCAAGATATCTACTTGCCTCTTTCTCGCGGCTGGCGTCCTCTGCCTCTGGTTCCTTATCTTCCCGGTGGATTACCAATCTCGCAATTTATCGGCTCATCGGCTCTGTCAGGTGTGCTAACGGAAACGATTCCATTCTGGCACTTCTCTGGTCATCTCTTGGTCAATCCTCACAACCGCTCGTAAAGCAGCACATCTCTGGCGCCGACCTCTGGTCCTCTGAATGCACATCACACATCTGCTCCTGGTGCAAATCTTATTGCAGCAGTGTACTGGAAGGAATCCTGCTCAAGGTCTTTTCCGATCTCGCCTAAGCCAAACTGTGCGGAGGCTGGTACTCTGGCATAATCTTTTCTCTCTCTCTGTACATCAACATCTAATCGGAAGCTGGTCGCATCCCATCGCCTCTGTATGCATATCCGACCTTTAATCTTAACGGGGAGTAGTAACAGCTCGTCTACATCTCGCATGAACTTCTTGTCCCGCTTGTCTGTATCGTCGTCCACTTCGACGTCACGTCTCTATCTGCGCACTGCAATGTTCTCAGCTACGGTCCATCCGAAGTCTCTCACACGGACTCGAAATCACGAACTCGGTATCTTCATCACTCAGTAGAAGATATCTAGCCGAACACGTCCTCAGCGTGCGTATCGCATCTCTAATGTCAGCGGAGTGGTACGTCATTTCGTCGAAATCTCGTGCGAACTATTTACTCCACTTGCTCCAATGTCGACTGATTCGGACTCGTCTACTCGTGGCTGCATGGACTACGCTCCAATGGCTATACTCGTATCTGGAGTCTCCCAAGCGGTGTGTCCCATCATATGATATCCGGATGATGTCGAACTATCTGATCGCCTCGTCAGAACCTCATAATCCCCCAAGAGCTCAACATCTTAGGTACAGTTTAATAGTATCGAGTACATACCACAGCATCGGTGGTCCAGCCGTAGAAGGGCAAACCCAAGCCTCACTAATGACGCCGCGAAACTGCCGCAAACCCTAAGGTTCAAAGGCTTTCACACGGTCATTATGTCGAGTTAGGGTTTCATTCTTCTAGAGGGTCCATAGAATCGCTTGCATGTCTTTCTGAATACTTTAAACTTGGAAAATGGGTTCCTGACATTCGATCATCTCAATCGACTCTCAACGAAGCTGGGTGAAGTCGTCTCTAGCTGGCATCAATCTACCTGATGACCTCGCATCGGGGTAAGCGAACGAACCACATGTCCTAGTCATTCATCCTCGGTGGCTAGCGACTCACCATCATATCTCTAAGTATATGCTCAAGCTGCAGTAGCTCCAACATCTAGGGCGATATCTCGTCATTTGCAGCAACAATTGGCTCATTCGTCGGTACGCTGAACAGCGCCTCAATCATCATGAATAAGCGATATATCAATGGTCATCACATCCTGGCTGGCCTCTATCAGTGGATCAATCCTCTGGTACCGATCGGTACGTCCGAGAATCTCGTAAAAGCGATCAGTCAAACGCTCATGGCGTGAAAGCACAATAAGAAGACGCCTCTATGCAATCGTATGTCTCTAGAATCACACCCTGGTCAGTCCTCGTCCATGGCGAGATCATGCTGACGCAACTCGAGCCGTAGCTCACTCTGCCCGTACAATCATGGCAGCAAAACCACAACCAATATCGATGAGGATAGATCATAGGAATGAATATAATACTGTGCAAGGAAATTTACATCCTAAGGTTTCTTAAGCGGAGTGGCGTGTCGTAAATATGCCGCGGAACATACGTACGGTACGTCACTCTACTCAAGCTACCTACTCCATCAACCAAGGGTCATCCTATGCGACGAAAGTTCGGGTATAATACCCCCTCGACTAAGTCTAAGTTCCGTAAGGTCAAGCCTAACTTCTGTATATATATAAACGCCCTAGGCTCCACATAGTCAAACTTAGACTCGAACCAAGGTCAACCTAGCGCTCTGATACCAACTTTGTCACGACCCAAAAGAGCACATGACTGGCCCTTGAACCATATGATGTCTATAGGACTCCATCTGATCCAAGTAAGCCAAAAGCCCAGAAATCTAAAACCATTTAAAGAGTAAATAAAGGAACTGGTTTTTAATAAGTAAAGAAAGCATGTTTGAAATCAAAGTTTTTCAAATAACTAAGCCGAAAATGCATTTTTAAAATGTGTAGTCTTTTCTGGAAATTTCGGCAGAGTTTCCTTTGTAAAAACTGGCCCCGAACGGGGTACAACAAGAATAATATATATGAAATGATAAAAGGCATCTCCAAGCGGGAGCTAGCTCTTCGTCGATCGACGGTCACAACCACGCAAGCAATAATAATATACAACGCCAAAGGGCGAGTATCAAAACCCAAAAAGAAACTCAAAACAGCCAGAAAACCATAATACTACAAGCGCGACTCTAAGGTCAAAATAATACATCACTGTGTCTAAGTCTGAAACAATATACAAGTTTTGGTTGATGGAATTTCTAGATACAATGAATAATACATGTACAATTGCGGTTCTGATACGAAGAACCCACCTACCAAAGCAAGTCACCCGTATGGAAGCAGTGTGCCAGAAAAGCCGCTATGGAAACTGTACGGCAAAAACCTGCAAGAACTGTGGCACAACGGGGATGAGTTGCCAACTCGTGAATAGAAAATATCTACAAGCGGAGATCGAATGTATGACACATCCTAGGTCAATACGATCAGATATAAATAAACCTCAATATGAATAAGTCTGCAGCATGCTAAACTGGCAATGTAATCTCTATACATGAGTGTAGTGCCAAGTGCTCATGCCAGTGCCTCAGGTAATAGCATATCATAAATATGAGTTATGATCATTGTAATCAATCTGCATGTACGTGGATCTCATCCACTCATCACCCAATGACAATAACCATCATGCATGTAAATATCATCAGCAGATGCATGGAAATATGAGAATATAAACCACCTGTGTCCCTCGCGACACGTCAAAATCATGGAACCGGAGTGTCCAGCATCGACACTCGAAAACATCATGAAAACTGTGCCCAGCATCGGCACGTAAATCCTCATATATCAGGCTTCGCCTGCAGAATCGGCCCTCGTCCCCAGCAGTATGCCCATATCCAACTATCGACTCTGGTCGTATCCTCCGGATGACCGCCACGTCCAACCAATCACCGGTAGGTACTCGCCCACCTCCAGGCTCAATCGGCAAAGTCCTTCGATCATCTTGCCGAGGGGAACCATACCGGGCCCACCATGTACCCGAATCGGCCTCGTCCACTCCTCGAATTGGGTTTCACAAGTCGCTCTCAGCACCGAGAAAACACATGGTGGACGCACTGAAATATCATATCAAGGGTAACCGGGTTTTTAAAGCAATTACATATTCTCTTTTGAAAAACTCACGGTTCCCAAATCCAGAAATATCATGGAAACAACAACTCTCAATGCGTATAATCAGAAAGCATGATGTATGCGATATGTAAAAGAAATGTAAGCATATCAATAAACACAAGCAATGCAAATAGCATGAATATGCGGAATCGAATAATCAACGCAACAGTAAGGAATCTACCTCAATAAATATATCATGTAGCCTTTCCTTTTTAAATAAGACGAATCGGGTTTTTTGGTAAAATAAGGGCTACGTGTTTTAAGAAAAGATGCATCGTTTGAAAATATCCGTAGAATCCCTTTTGCCTATCTTTAAAATATCCCCGATTCGTTAGTTTTGAAATAGGTATGACTCGGGTCTAGTCTAACGCCTACTATGCGAACTACGGACCCAACAATCAAGTCAATCGGGAGGGGTATGAAAACCACCTAAATCTGAGTCAATATATACATATATATACAATAGTCGGTGATCCCGCCTCAATAGTATCACGTACGATACAGTATATTATATAACATCCTCGAGTCATGAGTGCAGATCTAACATCAATACAAAGCTCGTACGGTAAATCTTCGTACGGCATCCCAAATCTGGGGTACTGACCTAAGCCCAGTACAATCGACATCATCAATATATGCATGCACGAGTATGAAACACTTCGTCAAAGGACCCGCTAAGTCATCATGTCGTATCTCGAATACGAACTCTGTCATATCGCCGAATCTCACGGCCTCAATCAAACCTCATCGACTCATCTCAATCCCACGTATCATCCTCAATCCCGTATATGAACACATAGTCCCATACCCATGTGTAGATATACACACCTCCATGTGCACACAGGTAAAATAAAGAATGTATGCAGGTATATGTGTACGTGTATGTGTGGGTGCAACCACTACTCTAGGGCTTCGCACTATACTAAACCAATACATTCTTATCATCAATAATTCCATTATTACCATCAATAATCCTAAACAACACATAATAAATATGTGTGTGTATACGTATTCGTATACATCACCACGGACTGCGGGGATGCTATACGCCATCCACCCGACTTCCCCTGTAGATATAATCTACTCACCTCGCTTCTCATGTGCCGATGCCGATGTCGGCATTTTCATCTTCTTCGCCTCAACCTCACGTAGGGTACCTACAAGTATATCCCAAACGCTAAAGCACATGAAAATCACATCGGAAAACCAAAACAGCACACGCTACTTGCATAGGTAAAAACCTATCGTCTCACATGACACAATCAATATCCACTTGTCGTTGACGTCCAAACGCCACCCGACAGAAACGAATCACCAAATACCAAAACCCATGCTAAAACAAGTCGTAAATCATGCGCCGACATAGGAAAATCAATCCAGATTTCACCCTAGATGGAATCAGACAAAATTGCACATGCTATGGATCAAGACTACTGGAAATAGAGCCATGCACCAAAAACGAGGCCAAACCCCCCTGCTCTGGCCGCAATTTGCGGCCAGATGGGATTTATCTGCGGCCAGGAATAGGAGTTGGGGGCTAGGGTTTGGTGTGGTGTTTCCAGGGTGCTTGCACATCTCACTGTCAACTCAATTTTATTTTAGGGGTCTCGGGGTGGTAGTAGATTCCTAAATACGATCATAGATTCACAGTTTTTCCCCGACATCGTCTCATAAATCCGTATTCTGTGTTCTAGTCTCTAGTTTGATCCAGAATAACATCACACCAGAGGTTCTAAAGTCACCACAATCCTCAATTTCATCTTTAATTTCAGATCTCACCTAAACTCTAACTTGAAGTTTCACAAATCCACCAAACAACACCATATCGACATGAAACTAGAATTGATGCACAAGAAATGAAATACTACTCTAATAGGTCCAGAATTTACCTCCTTTGGCAACTCAAGAAAATTCTTGAGTTGCTCAAAGTCCTCCAATTCCAATCTTGCTAGGTTCAATGTGTAGCTAATGAGCTCGGGAACATTTTTTGTGAAATGGGAATAGGGTTTTGGGGTTAATTTCATAGTGGATCTAGGGTTTTTGTGAAGAGGGAGAGAGGGGGAGAGGGAGCAAGAGCAGCAGCA
This sequence comes from Agapanthus africanus, assembly GCA_030015575.1. Classification (NCBI taxonomy): domain Eukaryota; kingdom Viridiplantae; phylum Streptophyta; class Magnoliopsida; order Asparagales; family Amaryllidaceae; genus Agapanthus; species Agapanthus africanus. The sequence goes on from JASDDO010000012.1 coordinate 363,690,759, forward strand.
GCTCATGGAGAGGGGAGAGAGAAAATGAGAAGCAAAATGATGGGGGTATGGTTCAAAAAGGTGAAGGTTGACTTGGTCTCTCTCTCTCATCATGAAACCTTTATCTTTTCTTTTTCTTTTCCTTTTCTCTTCCTTCTCACTCAAGGAAAAACCCTAAGCAACCATATCCCCAAAGCATGTAACAAGTGTGGAAAATGATATGTGCACATTTTTGCACAAAAATGCTAAAAATCCGATTAGCGATTTTTAATCGCGATTAGCACTAAATTAGCACTTAACTAATCATAAAAACTTTAAAATGGCATAATTCCATAAAATACCCTATTTTAGAATTTTCCATAATTTTTCCCCATTTATTTGTATTTAATTATACCGGAATATTAAAATATTCATTAAAATAATATTAAATTATAAAAATTCCCAAAAATAATATTTTATTTTTTTGAAACGTTACAAGTGGTGACTCTGTGAAGTGGCTGGATGCCATGAGATCCGTAATGGAGTCTATGTACACCAACAAAGTGTGGACTTTGGATGTTGTACCCTCTGGGGTAAAACCCGTAGGGTGCAAATGGATCTTTAAGAGAAAGATCGGTGTAGATGGGCAGGTGGAGACCTATAAGGCAAGGCTTGTGGCGAAAGGATTTCGACAAAGACCTGGACTAGACTATGACGAAACCTTTTCTCCTGTAGCCATACTTAAATCCATTCGGATCTTACTTGCTATTGCTGCTCACTACGACTATGAAATCTGGCAGATGGACGTTAAAACTGCTTTTCTAAATGGGGATTTAGAAAAGTGTGTTTATATGGATCAGCCAGAGGGCTTCATTGATAGTGGGAGCAGCGGGAAAGCATGTAGGTTGCTTAAATCCATTTACGGATTAAAGCAGGCATCACAGAGTTGGAACATCTGTTTTGATGATGTTATTAAACAGTTTGATTTCATCAAAAATCCAGATGAACCTTGTGTTTATAAGAAGATTGTGGGAAGTACTGTCACATTCCTCGTATTGTACGTGGATGACATTCTTCTGATAGGAAACGACGTTCCTATGCTACAATAGGTCAAACTGTTCTTATCACAAAGGTTCTCCATGAAGGACCCGGGTGATGCCTCGTACATATTGGGTATAAAGATCTGTAGGGATAGATCTAAACGATTATTGGGATTGTCCCAAACCAGGTACATTAACACCATCCTAAAGAGGTTTAGTATGGAAGACTCCAAGCGGGGTTCCTTACCCGCTAGTCATGGAGTCACTCTCTTTAAGGACTTTTGCCCAAAGAACGATGAAGAGAGAGCTCGCATGAGCATTATACCCAACGCTTCTACTGTAGGATCTATAATGTATGTGATGTTATGTACACGTTCTGATGTAGCTTATGCACTAGGTGTAGTAAGCGGGTATCAATCCAACCCGGGAGAATCACTGGACAGCAGTGAAGAACATTCTTAAGTACTTGCGAAGGACTAAAGAAATGTTCTTGGTGTATGTGTAATATTTCAGAAAATATAAAATGTTATTTTTGGAATTTAATATTAAAATAATATATTTCCCGAAAACTGCCCGATTTGCGAAATTAGGGTTTTCGAAAAAGGGTATAAATATATACCAATATTTGTGAAATAATTGGAGATTTAAAATGATTTATTCATTAAAAATATATTTAAAGGATTTAGCATTTTAAAATTTATTATATGCAGTTTGGATAAAAACCCGATTAGTGCACTGCTAATCGCGATTAAGCCAAATCCGTGTTTCTACAGCTTTTCATGGTTAGTGCACCATGACATGTTTCATTTGGCTACATGGTTCCTTTGTGTTGTTTTAGTTATGGTTGGTTTTATTTTTGGTAAGAAAATAAAAGAAATGGATTATTGGAGAGAGAGAGAGGGGACACAATGATGGGGGGTGAGCATGCTAGGAGAGAGAATGAGAGTGAGAAAGAGAGGGAGGGAGGGTGCTGCCCCATTCATTCCCCCCTCCACCATTTTTTCATCTCCTTCTTCATCTTCAAGCTCCATCATCTACCCTTATGACCCATCTCAAAATACTTCTCAAAACCCTATACCCCTTTCACAATAAATGATCACCTCCTCACCCTCATCGCATTGGACCAAGCAAAGTGGGATTTGGATGACATTGAGAAGCTAGGGTTATCTTGAGTGGCTTAAATTAGGTATAATTTATACCATTTAGATAGCTTTAAGTTATTTTATATTCTACTTTTAGTTTAGAATTGGTTAAGGTGTGGATTTGTGAGCTTGGAAATTCCTAGAGAAGGGTTTGAGTTTTGTATGGATTGGGTGATACCTAGTGGCTGTCTACAAGACCCTAGAGATCAATTCTTGACCTGGACCAGTGACCAAACCCCAAAATACAAACTTTAGAATCGTCGGTATCGGGTTTTTGTTGACTTAGTGAGTGTATCTGGGAATCTGGGATGACCCGAGACCTTTATAAAAGAAGTTCCCTTGACCATGAGACGTCCAGGAAACCATGAATCACCCCCTGAAACCTGAGCCCCTATCCCCTTAATCTGGCCGCAGATTTAAGCTTTTTGGCCGCAAATTGCGGCCATGTCGAGGCAATTTCATATGATTTTTGGACCATAGGTTCCTTATCAGATATCTAGACTAACCCCATGTGCAAAATCCCTTAGTTTGTCCTATAGTGAAATCTGGGAAGGGTTTTCCTATGTTGTTATTTTCGTGTTTTCCGTATTTTGAATGATAAGTTTTGATATTTGGATTTGTATTTGGTTGTTGGATGTTTGTACATCAACAACAAGGGATGATTGGTTGGTTTTGCATGCGTGGGCTATATGTTCTAACCTATGGGCGATCCGTGTGCCGTATTGATTTTCCGGATTCGATTTTAATAGTGATTGTGATTTGTGTATTATTGTAGGTGCCTCTACGTGGATTCCGAGGCGACGGAGCATGACGTCATCGACTTCGAAAAGCAAGGATCAAGGTGAGTAGATCTATATCTACGGGGGAAGTCGGGTGGATGGCGTATAGCAGCCCCCGCAAACTTTGATGGAAACCGATTTATATATAGAGTATGTGTAAGTCTACGCTAGCGCCCCGGCCGTCTAAAGACGCCAAAATGCGGAACAAAAACTTTTAACTGGCGCTATCGTATACTTTAACCCGGATCTGCCATTATTGCTAAACTAACAAACTGTAAAGAGTGTAGAAAGGTTATACCGAACGATCCGAGTCCTTCGTTCTTCAACCATCATCCCACGCTCCGTTGCGGCTGCTCCGATCTCGTCGATCTCCGATATCCTCGTCGAGGTGGCACCACATGATCGATTCTTTAAACGGGCTCCCGCCTCTGACTTGAGGCAACTCGATCGTCAAGTTTGCTAAAAGAGACGACCAAGAATGATGTAGAGAATGAGTAGATGACTTTGTCTCACTTCGTCCAAATCCGTGGACGATCGGTAAATGAAGTTGCCGAGGGAATTGGGTGATGGAATGAATTGGACTATAAAATTCCATGCACCCCAAATACTATCATATATTTTCTACAAATGAAACCATCAAGTGAGAGAGAGAGGAAGGGGGCCGGCCACTTATAGGAGTGGGAGGTGACCGTAGGAGAAAGAGGGTGACCACAAGAAAGCTTCTCACTCAAAATATCAAGAAGAAAAATCCTTAGCTAAACAAAAAGCTTTAATGCTAAAGCATGAATCACTAATACACCTCATCAAGCCTTTAATGCAACCAATGAAAAATCAACACCAATTAATCCTAGTCACCTCATCTAGAATCTTCTAGAACACTGACTCACCTCAATAGAAGAAAAGATAAATCCGTCTTTAACCGAATGTTAAAAGACGGCTGATAGAAAACTGTAAACTGGCAACTTCCAAAAGTGATCCTGAAACGACTTTCAGGATAACCCCGAAACTGTATAAATATACCCGCATTTGTATTACGACCGAATACAAATGCATCTGAGACAAAGATATTATACCTACTCAATATAATACTCGGATCCGGCTTAAACCAAAGCCGACAAGTATCATCTGCCCGAAAAATAACACGTGCGTAAACGCACGTGCATTTTTCGAACCCTGCCATAAAACCATACGGCCTCTACAACGTTTCGCCCGAACTTGTGAAACTATCTGTGGGGGACACCAATGACTCGTCAGTACCCTGGCAGTGGGTTTAACCACAAACCGTCAGCGGCACTATTTATGCGTAACGGCTGCCCATGGACTGACCTCAAGGGAGACCGATGAGCGCACTCAAGGGAGGCCGATGAGCGAACTCATCCAGAAACCCTACTGAGCCTAACAGTGACAATGTATATACAGTCCGGTCCGTTCGTCAATGAGTATCGCATATCCGCCTAGGGGGCTAGTAACGTCAGACCCCCAATAGCAGTATAAGTCGTGTCGGAGTGTAGCCCAATAACACCCTGAGATACTACTGGAGTACCTACCAGTAAATCTCCTGCCATGGCCATGGACTATGTGTAATGGCTCTCCTAGACACAGCACGACCTCGCCCCCAATACCGGGAGAGACGAATCCCCTGCCGATCCGCTCACGTGCCTCCATATGGCTCGGGACTGTACCCAAAAACTACCTGTTTGCACGACTCCTTTGAGCCGTGGTAGGGTAGAAATCAAAGCACAGTGGGAACTCACACGAGACAAATGACGACCTCAGGTCGATGAACTAACCTGTACACATGTCACCAGGGAACTGCTATCTGACGATAGGTATAGTACTAACTAGCAGATTCCCGGCGAGTCCTGTCCGGTGTACTCATAACCCAATGAGCACCTGTATACATCTTAGGTGATCCAACTGACACCAGTGGCTTGTGAGACCGGCCACCGCCCCTCGTCGGGGTCTCGACTGTACACACTAATCTACTCCGGAGTATCGATGCCCTGTCTCGAAACTCCCACGACTAGGGACCACAATTAAGGATATGCATATAAACTACCCAACTCTCACGTATATGATCGCCATCATACTGTTGGTAGTAAAGCAAGATCCTAAGGGCTCTATCAAAGTGTAACATGCAATCAGTCACCTGAACATGTACACGACTGATAAAGGCAAACCAGATAGCACACTATCATCTCGAGTAAGACTGTCCTACCGGTATAGGTCCTCCGCAATCATTGCAATCACGTACCTGCGATCCAATAATTGACTATGAGGGCACTATCTCCAACAATCTCCCACTTGCACTCAAGGCTAATATTGCGATGTCGACTACTCACAGCCCGTGTGAAACCGAACATCCAACTCCTCTACTAATCAGTTTCACAAAGCCCGTTTGTAAAACTATTGTGTTCGAGAAATAGCCTCAGTGAGTGGATCCGCCTAGAAGTATCTTTCTATATCTCTCTTAATCTCAAGTTTGCGGAGAAAACCATCTCCCGAATTGAGTAATACCTGTCTTAGAACATGTCTGGATATCTGATGGGACCTTAGTTCATAAATGAACTCCATATCCAAACTTCTTACACTGAATCGATCACTGAACCTAATCAGTATCGGGCACCTTGCTTCCCACAGTATCCTCTTGGACCACCTGTCCATAATATTGTCCCTCTTCGTCAGAGGGAAAAACTAAAACTCTGACAGTCACTCTGTCATCCACGTCACCTTTGAAGCCTGGAATGATAATCGTCTCCCGAAGGAGGCTGCCGTCATCAAATCCGTAGAACATGTACTTATGTTCTAAAACTGCTTCCTTATGTTTCTCCAGGATTGGATTAATACAAACTCATTGCATCTAGTGCAAAAACAACATCTGGTGTGGTACTTGACATCTCATGATTGACTCAATTGCCTAAGCAAGTAATCTGCCAATCATGCACAGCCCTCTCCCCTTTAGTCTATACGACACCTTTAGAGAGGGTGACTCCATCACCTGCAGGTACACTACCATGTTAGGAGTCAACTATTCAAAAAACTATTAGAATATCTGTCAAAGTACCCACATTGGGAAACTACCCAAATCCAGATCTAAAACCATAGATCTAGAAACCAGAATGTCAAATATTATATCCATATCCTGTCTGGAGAAACAACTGTGTGACGACCACAGTACAACCGATCGTAGTATAGGAATCTTACTTCCTACTCTGTGTATGTCATCCAGATACCATGACATCACACCCTACTACCTTCTTAACAGATCCATCCCCTATTCTGATTGAAGTCAAACCCATGACTGTCACATCAAAATTAGATGATCTTTCTCCGCTATAACTGCTCTAGTCTATAAATAGACATAAGCTACTTGCCCACTATGTTTGCGCTGCTCCCACTGACTACGACAACCCTCCTACCGGGTCTCATAGCCTGGAACAACAGTAGTGTCAAGTCTAGGTAGATAAGAACCTGCCTGTCACCATCCTTGAGGCTACCGAAGTACCTCTCGGGTGTCTGAGGTTACCCACCATATCTGCGGAGTGGCTATTGGAATGTCAAACCTGATTGAATATATAGGTCCTATTAAATTTTCCGTAATCGTTCGCGGTTCTGGAATCACTTCCAGTTCTACCATACTCCCACTACTGTTTTCTGAAAAAATCCATTTTACTAAAACTGTGGCGAGTCAAGAACAATATCACTATTGATCTTCCAAATGGTAGAATATCAACCCTCGACATAGCCAGGGTCAACCCACAAACAGCCATTACAGAAACGTGCCCTGAGTTATCCAGTGTCTGGTTTTAAGCATAAGCTGGACAACTCCCTATACCTTAATATCTTTTAAGGTACGATCCATTCTATATCCAATATAGAAACTTTGGCACTTATTTAATTGGAACCATATTCAAATCATGCAGCTGTCTCCAGTGCATATTACTTTAATGGAAAGAGGCTAATCAGCATTACTCAACTTAGGAATCCATCCAATTATGAGCAACCTGAAAGAGAAACACGTTTCTCAAAACCATCACTATCATCTGAATACCAATCACAAGAATCTACATCTTCGATCTCTTTGAAGAATCCCGATACTTGTGATACCTGGTTCTCTACTTTATTCTTATACCCAAATCTTCTCAAAACTTAGACCTCGTATTTCTACGAAACACTTGTCTAAATACTAGAGAAGTCATAAGTAAACAGAACATAGTACGAGGACCTACCCCTTTGTCCTGATGGACACTTGGACAACATACAATACTCTGTATAAGTCCGCTGAGTTTGACAACTCAAAACCTGTGCGTTGTAGGTGGAAAACCGTACCCTGGCGATTTCCTCAAATATCACCAATTACAACGAATTTCGATATAATGAGGATGATCACCTAATTCCCAATATCTTACTCCCACTCATCATCTGTAAAACCATACAGATATGAGAATGAAACCTGGTAAATACATACCCTTGGAGTAAGTGTCTAATCGGGAAAACAGTTTTTCTTTAACAATGCACTGAAACATGAAAATGTTTCGTAGGGGTATCCTGGTATTCATAGCAATGCCTCTTCCATAATCCAATTCATGACTTCAACCGTATATTTTATTGCCATCTCTCCAAATCCCTTTATTTGTCTTTAGTCGTTACCTTCTGTACACCATCGTTAGGCTAAATGGTTTTCTTCCTTCCCTACCGTTCGGCACCAGCCTATGGTTTGGAAGAAGACTATCCAGTAAGCATAATAGGTGTACCCTCCTAAACCAAGGAGTACTCGCAACTGAGAGAAGGTGATGATAAAAGACAACTGAATAATACCTTATTCCTTTAAAGGTGAAATGGGAGAGGCGATGAAGTACGCGGTTTGGTCGTGAATGATATCAGTCGCAATTTACTTTGCCCTCTTTCTAATCCCTTTATTTTGTCTTTACATATTACCTTCTGCACACCCTACTTAGGCTAATTGGTTTTCTTCATTCCCTACCTTTCGGCACCAGCCTATGGTTTGGAATAAGACTATCCAATAAGCGTAATAGGTGTACTCTCCTAAACCAAGGAGCTCTCGCAACCAGAGAGAAGGTGATAATAAAAGACAACTGAATAAACCAATTCTATTTCTCCTGAACCTGGATCCATCCTCGAAGAAGTCCCTTCGAGTTCGTATATAACCATACGATGGATCTATCCAATGGAAGTGGATATCCGTAGTAATACGGGTTTTCTGAGAAATGCAAAGGGTAGAAGAAGGAGTGGCAATGACTTATGCAACACAGACAATCCAAAAGCCAGTATTTTAAGAAGGTTCGGTCAACCTGGTCACTGAGTCATAGTCTAGGGTCGGTCAAAGGTCGCTGCCAAAGAGAGAGAGAAAAGAAACACTCTGCGTGCACTCTAACCTAGATCAGAATGGTTATCACTTTATCTAATCCGGAAACCTCCCACTGTCCTGTCAAATTCTCCTCCAAACCTAAAGAAGAATCAATCGGGATCACCCGAAGAGTAAACCAACTCATCAGTGGGAATCGGGATCCAACTCTCATCGCATGATAACGTGATGGAATGCATCCACGTTACTCATACACCAGAAGGTATGCGCATACTTGGCAAGTTTCAGTTTCTTTAGAAACACCCGATATTATTTATGCCCCATGCTCTTATGACCTTGGCGAATGTCAACAAATCATAAGTCACATGTCAAGTTCTGCCCGTCATTATCTTGTTAATTTGAACCCACCCGTACATACCCTTGACGAAAGCCAACAAGGTAATACGACTGTCCCAAACCAACTCATCAATCTATGCAACAAATGAATACCCAGCAGCTACCAAACACTATGCCTTGACGAAAGCCAACAAACATAGCTTGAATACTACTGACCATCCATAAGAAACGACGGAGGGCTACGAATGGTTTTTGGCGAAAAACCTTTAACGTAGTGAACTTGATATCGCTGAAGGAACCTGATAGCTTTTTAAAATATAGTGGCGAAAACCTTTTGCTAAAGAGGTCACTCCCGGTAAAGGGATCTCGGCTCTTTCCTCGTGGAATGAGGTGCAGGATATTCCACTGAATACCGCTATGCAAAGCAACATGTAATCGACTATAGTGCAGTTATTACCCTGACGCAAACTTCTGCCCAAGGGGTCAGTCCCGGTAAAGGGATATCAGCCCTTGCCCCGTCGAATGAGGTGCAGGATATTCCACTGAATACCGCTATGCATAACAAAAGGAAACGTCTTTGTAACAACACCTTTTAAATTGTTCCAACAACTGCAAACAGGTTTGTTATACTTTGCACTGATCAGAATCAACGCAGTCCCATCATTTAATCACACCAGAAAAGAACGAAAATAAAATGTACGTATATGCCATCCGCATTCGTCACTGGGTCCCGTCATCACCCGTTAGGTTACTTAACTAACGACAGAGTGGGGACTGGACTAGCGCGGGTGTAAAACATATACAACATCTAATAGTATATAAACCAATATACAGTAATCGCTCCAGGCGTGATAATATGCAACATTACAGAACAGTAATAAGCATCACAGAACAATACAGATAATCTGGGATCCCCGGGTTTCACAGAGCCGCTGCTGAAACCCGACGTTCCCCTGTCGTGTGGATAGCCTGTGCAATGAAACCTAGACCCCTACGGGTGCGGCAAGTTACCCGCCAAAACCTGAAGCGAGGCAGCCCCCTACAGCATAGTGAATGGACCACCCAGCACTTCACGGAATCCGGTAATCTTGGGCACCCCTCCTTGGGTCAACCTGTACCCCCTACGAGTGCGGCGAATAGTCTGCCAATTCTAGAGTGGGGCCCCTCTGCCTCTCAAAGCCATGAGATGCGGACCCGTTGCCCTCCCGAACCAGGCTATCCGTGCACTCCGTCTCGGGGCAAACCCTAGCACAGTAATAAAAATAGTACAATAGGTATATCGACCGCAACCTGGTCGTGCCCCAAAAGAATATTATACAACAGGCAGTGACGGCTGTCCACAAGTTGGACGCTCGCCCCGCAATATCAAATGTACAAATAAACTCAAACTGTACTATTATTGCACACTGCTATCCACCACGACAAATCCGCAACATCACAGCACAACACAGAACATCAACGCGAATGTCACGTTCGCAAACCCGTCTAAAAGAACTATAGCAATCAGACGCGGTTTACCGATCAAGTGACATTCCCGGTCGGAGATATAATGTAAGCACTGTAAACTAACGTGTTTAAATTTCGATCGACCAAATGTCAAAAAGTGGGCCCCACTGCTTACTGGTGAACAGTAACAAAATCTGGGCCAAAACGATATTTACCAAAAACCACAAAATCCAACAGAGAACTCACTGACAAAATTTGGGGCCACGAGCTCACTGTTTGGCCGCGGATGCGCGGTCAAACCATAGGTTTGACCGAGTTTCCGCGGCAGTCTCATCGAATCACGTGCCCAAATTTCTACGTCGTTCTAATGAAAGCCTGCACAGTATTCTGAGATATGTAGAAAAATTTTAGGAGACCATTTAAAATCAACAGAAACTGTCAAGTTGTAATTTTGTAGTTTTCGATTTCCGGTTCGATCGATGTTTTAAACGCGTTAGCACAAGTTAGCATAGCAAAATGGTTAGGCTCTGATACCGCTGTAAGTCTACGCTAGAGCCCCGGCCGTCAAAAGACGCCAAAATGCGGAACAAAAACTTTTAACTGGCGCTATCGTATACTTTAACCCGGATCTGCCATTATTGCTAAACTAACAAACTGTAAAGAGTGTAGAAAGGTTATACCGAACGATCCGAGTCCTTCGTTCTTCAACCATCATCCCACGCTCCGTTGCGGCTGCTCCGATCTCGTCGATCTCCGATATCCTCGTCGAGGTGGCACCACATGATCGATTCTTTAAACGGGCTCCCGCCTCTGACTTGAGGCAACTCGATCGTCAAGTTTGCTAAAAGAGACGACCAAGAATGATGTAGAGAATGAGTAGATGACTTTGTCTCACTTCGTCCAAATCCGTGGACGATCGGTAAATGAAGTTGCCGAGGGAATTGGGTGATGGAATGAAATGGACTGTAAAATTCCATGCACCCCAAATACTATCATATCTTTTCTACAAATGAAACCATCAAGTGAGAGAGAGAGGAAGGGGGCCAGCCACTTATAGGAGTGGGAGGTGACCGTAGGAGAAAGAGGGTGACCACAAGAAAGCTTCTCACTCAAAATATCAAGAAGAAAAATCCTTAGCTAAACAAAAAGCTTTAATGCTAAAGCATGAATCACTAATACACCTCATCAAGCCTTTAATGCAACCAATGAAAAATCAACACCAATTAATCCTAGTCACCTCATCTAGAATCTTCTAGAACACTGACTCACCTCAACAGAAGAAAAGATAAATCCGTCTTTAACCGAATGTTAAAAGACGGCTGATAGAAAATTGTAAACTGGCAACTTCCAAAAGTGATCCTGAAACGACTTTCAGGATAACCCCGAAACTGTATAAATATACCCGCATTTGTATTACGACCGAATACAAATGCAACTGAGACAAAGATATTATACCTACTCAATATAATACTCGGATCCGGCTTAAACCAAAGCCGACCAGTATCATCTGCCCGAAAAATAACACGTGCGTAAACGCACGTGCATTTTCCGAACCCTGCCATAAAACCATACGGCCTCTACAACGTTTCGCCCGAACTTGGGAAACTGTCTGTGGGGGACTCTAATGACTCGTCAGTACCCTGGCAGTGGGTTTAACCACAAACCGTCAGCGGCACTAGCTATGCGTAACGGCTGCCCATGGACTAATCTCAAGGGAGACCGATGAACGCACTCAAGGGAGGCCGATGAGCGAACTCATCCAGAAACCCTACTGAGCCTAACAGTGACAATGTATATACAGTCCGGTCCGTTCGTCAATGAGTATCGCATATCCTCCTAGGGGGCTAGTAACATCAGACCCCCAATGGCAGTATAAGTCGTGTCGGAGTGTAGCCCAATAACACCCTGAGATACTACTGGAGTACCTACCAGTAAATCTCCTGCCATGGCCATGGACTATGGGTAATGGCTCTCCTAGACACAGCACGACCTCGCCCCCAATACCGGGAGAGACGAATCCCCTGCCGATCCGCTCACGTGCCTCCATATGGCTCGGGACTGTACCCAAAAACTACCTGTTTGCACGACTCCTTTGAGCCGTGGTAGGGTAGAAATCAAAGCACAGTGGGAACTCACACGAGACAAATGACGACCTCAGGTCGATGAACTAACCTGTACACATGTCACCAGGGAACTGCTATCTGACGATAGGTATAGTACTAACTAGCAGATTCCCGGCGAGTCTTGTCCGGTGTACTCATAACCCAATGAGCACCTGTATACATCTTAGGTGATCCAACTGACACCAGTGGCTTGTGAGACCGGCCACCGCCCCTCGTCGGGGTCTCGACTGTACACACTAATATACTCCGGAGTATCGATGCCCTGTCTCGAAACTCCCACGATTAGGGACCACAATTAAGGATATGCATATAAACTACCCAACTCTCACGTATATATCGTCATCATACTGTTGGTAGAAAAGCAAGATCCTAAGGGCTCTATCAAAGTGTAACATGCAATCAGTCACCTGAACATGTACACGACTGATAAAGGCAAACCAGATAGCACACTATCATCTCGAGTAAGACTGTCCTACCGGTATAGGTCCTCCGCAATCATTGCAATCACGTACCTGCGATCCAATAATTGACTATGAGGGCACTATCTCCAACAGTATGTTTAAGGGAACCCTTAATAGAAAACTATAGATAGAGTTAAAAGATAGTTAGATAAACCATATTAGAAACTAAAGGATAGTTAGAAGTGATATGATACGACTAATATGTGATGACGGGATTTGAGGATGATGTTTAATGATATTGCCGTTTAGGGTACTATAAGACTAAATAGCCGACGTAAATGTGTCATCCAAACCATACCTATTTCCAAACTGAAGAATCGTAAGCATCTTTTAAACAGATACCTTGAGGGACGTTACGGATTTTCAAATGATATATTTTCCTTAAAAACACCGTAGCCCCTACTTTCAAAACTACGATTCGCATCCGATAAAAACTGATTGTATGGTTCGGGTGTGTATGTTAGATTAGATATGTATTCTTATAGTAAAGGTAGAATGTAATTTTAAATTGACCTTATGTGAGATATAGATGCGATGAGAAGAGAATACGATTTGGCATGTGATATGATGATATGTTGGTATACGAATGCGAGTCGATTGAGAGGATTGATACCTTGCCGGTCCCCTGATATGAGATTGTTATGGATGTGACTTGGGACATAGGTATATAGATATATATGTGTATACATGTTGTTAATCATGAATGATAGGCCGTACGTGACATTAGGCCGTACCCTCATTGTCATATAGGTTGATAGGATCCCTATTGGTTTAATACCTCCGTACGATGATTTTCCGTACGTGATGAGTTTGACTTGATGATTAATCCATGCCCTTGACTAGAGGATGCCGTACGATAGATTAAACCGTACATGATGTCGTGCGGCTAGATGTCGATGGTTAGATTCACCGACTCGATCATGTTAGATACGTATACTCGTCAGCATTTGCATATGATTTACCTTATGCTGCATTCATGTTATTCTCATTGCATTGCATATACCTATGCTAGTACACTTACACCATTATCGATGATGCGTATGTTACACGTACACAGATTGCCGGCTTACACACTTCATCATCGATAATTTCCATGTCACTACATAGTAGGATTTGCTGCATCAAAATATCACTCCTTGCACGATATACTTGCGTACATACATATTGTACACCCATACTTGCGTACATACATATTGTACGTCCATACTTGCGTACATACATATTGTACACCCATACTTGCGTACATACACATGTGCACCTTTATTACGATGTTGCATTTGATTTTGGATATTTAGGATCCGTAGGATATATTTTAAAACTGGATTCATTTAAAAGAGCGGTTTCCCCTCGATATGTGCATATTACTGTTCCATGTTGCATGATATACAGATATTCTTACATTTCTGTTATATGTCGCATACATCATGATTTACAATTTTACCCATTGAGATATGCTGTTTTCATGAGATTTCTGAATTTGAGAACCGTGGCTATTTCAAAAGAAAGCATGTACTGTTTTAAAAACCCGGTTTCCCTTGATATGATATTTCAGAGCGTCCACCATGCATTTTCTCGGTTCTAAGATGTGTGACATATGAAACCCGATTCGAGGAGATGGATGAGGCCGATTGCGGGTACAGGTGGACCCGGTACGGTACCCCGGGATGAGAAGATCGTGGGGATGAAGATGAGCCTGGAAAAGGGACTACCACCTACCGGTGATTGGTTGGACCTTGCGGTTATCCGGAGGATACCGACCGGAGTCGAGAGATGGATATTGGGCCGACCCGTCTGCCGGAGCCCGAGGGCCGATCCCGCAGACGGAGCCCGAGGGCCGATCCGGACTGACAGAGCCCGAGAGATGAGGATTTACCTGTCGATGTTGGGCACAGGTTTCATGATGTTTTCGAGTGTCGATGCTGGACACTCAGGTTCCATGATCTTGATGAGTCGCGAAGGACAGGCGTTGATTTATATCCTCATACTTCCATGCATATGCTTTTATGATATTTACATGCATGATATTGTTGTGTCATTGGTTGACACGTGGACGGGATCCACATGCATACATACATTGATGATATAACATGGACGAGGTCCGTATGCATACAGACATTGATTATATTGTTGGATGATATCCGCATGCTTATTGGCATTGATTACCTTGTTGGCACATATATAGATATGGTCACCCTAGATATCATAGTATTATCTTTATGATATAGTTGATCTAGGAGTCGTTGTTTATTCGATTTCTACTTGTAGATGTTTTCTACTCACGAGTTGGCAACTCACCCCCGTTGTGCCACAGTTCTTGCAGGTTGACCGCACGGATCAGTAGCGGCTTCGCTGGCACACCGTTTCTTTCGGGTGATTGCTTTGGTAGGTGGGACATCTATATCGTACCCACTCTTGTATTTATATTTCATGTTGTATCTAGTCAACTCCATCAATCAAAACTAGTTTTTGTATAAGTAATGCGACTTAGTGAGACTTTTTGTTGCGAGACTTGAGCGATGGGTTTTATGTTCTCTTTTGGGTTTATTCCTTGCTTATTTATTTATCTTTGTGGTGAACTTCGCCGTTGGGCGTCTTATACTTATATATACTGTCTTGCGTGGTTGTGATCCGCCGTTTGGCGAAGAGCTAGCTCCCGCTTGGGGATGCCTTTATTAACATTATGTATTTGTGTTTTTGGATCAAAAAATACAAAGGAAGTGCTGCCCAAATTTTTAAAAGACGAAACATGTTTTCAAACTAGAAATTTTCACTTGCATTTTATGTACCTTTTCTATGCATTAAGAAAACTTGATTTCCTTATACCTTTATTTCAAAACTTCACCTCTTTTATTTTCTTAAAAAGGTTTAGATTTCTGGGTTTCAGCTTACTTGAATTACGTTACGCCTTTAGACGTTGCGTGATTCAAGTGCTGGTCACGAGCTAATATTTCGGGTCGTGACAGTATGGTAACGAAGATCTCTAAATGGAGGCCTTTACCAATTCGAGCTTTCAGAGTGACAAGAATGACAGCAAATCTATCTCTGGGTTTGTCATTACCCTCAATGGAGGGGCGGTGTGTTGGAAGAGTTCCAAACAGGATACCGTTGCAGACTCCATAATGGAAGCTGAGTATATTGCTGCAAATGATTGTTGGATGTAGTGCCCTCAAAGTCAATTATTGGATCGCAGGCACGTGATTGCAATGATTGAGGGAGGATCTATACCGGTAGGACAGTCTTGCTCGAGATGATAGTATGCTATATGGTTTGTCTTTATCATTGTGTACATGCTTTAGTTCACTATTGCATGTTGATAGAGCCCATAGGATTCTTTCTTGACTGCCAACAGTATGATGGCGATCATATACGTGGGAGCTGGGGTCTATAAGCACATCCTTAAAGTTTCCCTAGTCGTGGGAGTTTCGAGAGAAGGCATCGATACTCCAGTGTAGACTGTGTAGGGTTCCTAGGCACTCATACAAGGGTCTATAAGGCATCAACCATGCCCGATTTAAAATTTAGACGTGCCGAACAACCCAAAGCCGGGATCTTTGCTAGATAATTAGGGTTTAACATGCAAGTAAACATCTTTACAACTAAGAGTGAGGGATTACAACCTTTGTAGTCCGCTCCTTCGCTTCATAAGCTCCGAGTAGAAGTCCCTTCGCCGCGATCCACGATCTCCCGGACTCAAGAGAAGCTCCACAACCCGAATGATCCATGCTAGCTTGTAGTCTTCCTTTTCTCCGATGATCTACCTCGAAGTTCCTTTAACTCAAGCTCTTTCTCACTAATGAGGTGAACACCCTAATCTAATTGGCTAGATTAGATGAGGATGATGAAGTAGGATTTATGCTCTCTTTTATTATCAAATTCTCACACTAAATCATCACTAAAGAAAAACCTAGAAAGCTTTTTCAAAGCTCAAGGAAGAAGAAGAAGAAAGAATGAATAATCCTTTTGTGATGAATAATAAAATGTTAATATGATTACAAATGTAACCATGGTCAAGGAGGAAAAGGCTAACCCATGTAGAGATTTAACCTAGGGTGAAGGGTTTGGGTTGGGTTAGAAATATCTAGCAAAATATCAAGCATAATATCTTTTGCTAGAAACAAAGAAAAACCTTCTAGAAGCATCAAAAAAGAACTAACCCAAATCAAACCCTAACCTTGTTTAATCTCCACTAAACATGTTGCATTAGTAATCATATCATGTTACAATATTATATATCACATATATAATATATATTTGTAACGAAAGAAAATAATACAATTAACATATATCGCATATATATTAATGTATTATCCGGTGAGAAAATGAATCAATAAAGCGAGCCAATAATAGATAATGTAATGTAATATATCACATATATAATTATACATTAAATTATCGAATCAACACTTGATCCGACAATTCGGCTATATCGAATATAACCGACTAATATATATCATGTATCGATTCATCGAATCAACAATTGATCCGATGACCCGCTCATATCAAAATATCGCGAGAATATAATACGATATCTCATATCGCATTATCCTCGGTCCTGCACATATCACATATGTGCCCCTACTCCGTTTTGCCTGAGTCAAGAAACCTCTGTGTAGGACTCTAAAGAATCGTGAATACGCCGGCAGTAGGTGATGATCATATCAAACACCCACAAGCTGTAAGCGGTCAGCTAAACGTAACAGCCACCCAGGTATTGAGCGATCAGAAGATCAACAAGCAATCCTGTACATTCTCCTGTAAATCCAATCAGTAACACTCCCATACAGTCCGGTCTCTTCGTCTGATATGTCGCATATCTAGTCTAGGGGTGGTATACGTCAGACCCCCAGTACCCGATAAGTCGTGTCGATGTGAGGCTCATAACGGGTCGAGAAACTACTAGTAACACTTACCAGTAAATCTCTATATCAGCCCTGGCCAGGGACTTCCAGTTATAGCCAATCGAACACAGCACAACATCAACTTCTTATACCGGGAGAGACGAATCCCCTCCTATCGCTCATTGCCTCCATGTGATTCGGGACTGTACCCAAAAGCCACCGTTTTGCATGCCCTCTTGGACGTGGTATGATGGAAATCAAAGCACGGTGGGAATCACACAAGACTCTATGACGATCTCGGGTCTACAGACTAACCTGTACCAGTGTCACCAGAGAACTGCCATCTGACGTGAGGTATAATACCAACTGGGAGTTCTCGACGAGTCCGTCCAGTGCACCCAGTCTCCACTGAGCACCCGTACACCATCCTTGATGTCAAACACCGATGGATATGGGATCATCCATCGCCCATCATATGGGTCAAGATGCGTATATGCTAGTCTACTGTGGTGTATCGATGCCCCTGTCTCGATACACCCTCGACTAGGAACAGTTATAGGATGTACTCATTGACTACCCTGGCCCCACTGGTATGATCTCATCATAGTCCCAGTAGTTAAGCACATATCCTAGGGGCTTTATCAACATGTGAGAGTTAGACAGTAAACTAATATAAGTCAACATGTTAAGATAATGTGAAACCAAATAGCATACTATCATGACGAGCAAGAAATTCCTCTCTATATATATCCAAGCATCCATTATAATATACATCATATGTACAACAATGGCCTCTAGGGCATATATATAACAAACAATCTCCCACTTACTGTAAGTCGATGTGCAACACCCCACAAGTTGCGGGGAGGCGAAAATATGAAAAACAATCTTGTTCTTGAAGCATACATCGACTAACCGAAGATCTTTGCTAAACGATAATTAACACAAACCATAGAAGTTCTAAACTACTATGTAAAGAGATTATACCTAGTGATACGTGTCCTTCATCTTTACGATCTCTTCGTCCTCCTCGGCCTCCTCCAAGTGATAGATGATCCACCCGAGAACCCTAATCCAAGTTTCACCTCAAGACTTGATGTAACTATGTTTCTCTATTTGCTAACCAAAGGGACTTAGGTCATATAGAGTTAGGTTATGGGATGTTTAGTCTTTTCTAACCCTTGTACTCAACTCATGAGTGGTAGGATTAGACCTTGAAGAAAGAGAGAGCTTGAGGAGAGAGAAGGTGAACGAGCATAATGAAATGAAAATTGCTTCTCACTTAATATATCAAGCATAATGAAATATCAATCAAATGAATAATAATAGATTATTCATCATGCTTCATAAATGAATATGAGAGATTCACTATGTGAGTCATTAAGCATTTAATGATGCATTAATGACATAGTGAATCACACATAATGAGTCACAATTTACATTAATGACAATGCCACCTTAACCCCTCAAGTCACCATGCTTCTAGAAGCTTCCCGGAAATTACGAGAACGCCCCTCTCATCCGTGAAAACATGGAAAAAACTTTAGACTTTATAAAACCAATAACCTGATACTAGAATCTGGCTTAAACCAAAGCCGTCTAGTAAAAACTGTCTGAATGTCGTACGTGCGTTTAAACACGTATTCGTCCGAACCATTGTCGTAAAACCGTACGACCTCTATAAGGTTTCGCCTGGAGTTTGGAAAACTCTGTGTGGGACTCTAAAGACTCGACTACTACGCTGGCAGTGGGTTTAACCACAGGCCGCAAGCGGCACTAGCTGTACGTAACGGTCCCCAGGTAGATGTCGATAAGGAGGCCGATGAGGATACCCATCCGAACTCCTACTGAGCCTGTGCGTGACAATATCCGTGCAGTACGGTCATTTCGTCTAAGAGTATCGCATGTATGGTCTAGGGAGGTGGTAAACGTCAGACCCCTAATAACCGTACAAGTCATGTCGGTATGGCTCTATCACCATCCGAGAATCTACTGATCAATCTATCAGTAATTCTCAATCAGCCCTGGCCAGGGACTTATGGTAATGACCAACCGATCACTGTGCGATATCAACTCCCTATACCGGGAGAGACGAATCCCTAACAGTCACTCGCTACCTCCACGTGGCTCGAGACTATGCCCAACTAAAACCTGTTTGCATGACTCCTTTGAACCGTGGTAGGGTAGTAATCAAAGCACAGTGGGAACTCACACGAGACAAATGACGACTTTAAGTCAACGGACTATCTGCACACATGTCACCTGAGAACTGCTATCTGACGTTAGGTATAAATACCATCCAGTCAGTTCTCGGCGAGTCCTGTCCGGTGTACTCACACCCAGTGAGCATCTGTATACAATCTTGGTGCACTCTACCAATGGCTGCGGGACCAATCCATCGCCCCTCCTCAGGGTCTAGATATGTATACACCAGTCTACTCCGGAGTATCGATGCCCAGTCTCTATACTCCTGCGACCAGTGACTTCTAAGGATGTGCCTATTGACTATCCAGCTCCCACTAGTATGACTGCCATCACAACGCCGGCAAACACCCTATGGGCTTTATCAACATGTATATATATATATGAATACTACACAAAATATATCATATGTTAAGATAAAGACAAACCAAATAGCGTACTATTATATTAAGCAAGACTGCCATGTACATACATATCCCTAGCATCCTATACAATGAAGGCCTCTAGGGCATATATATCCAACAATCTCCCACTTGCACTAGGGCCTATAATTGGCGCAATGAGTACCCACTGTCTTCACTAGATCCAGTTGCTGGAGTACCGCATGCCCAACATCTCAAACAGCCTCTCGAACTGAACTTGAGGGATGGCCTTTGTGAATGGATCTGCCGTGTTGTCTTTTATATCCACTCTCCGTACCTCGATCTCCCGACGATCAACGATCTCCCTGATCAGGTGAAAACGCCTTAAGATATGCCTGGATTTCTGATGGGACCTGGGTTCCTTCGCCAATGCTACGGCCCCATTGTTAT
This sequence comes from Agapanthus africanus, assembly GCA_030015575.1. Lineage (NCBI taxonomy): Eukaryota > Viridiplantae > Streptophyta > Magnoliopsida > Asparagales > Amaryllidaceae > Agapanthus > Agapanthus africanus. The sequence goes on from JASDDO010000012.1 coordinate 363,711,222, forward strand.
CACAATACAAAGGTATTGGATTGGCAATGGACGGAACCACCTGAAGTTCAGAGATGAACTTCCTCATCCAGACAGCCTCTTTTGCGGCTTCACTAGCAGCTATATACTCAGCCTCCATAGTTGAGTCTGCGACGGTATCCTGTTTGGAACTCTTCCAACATACCGCCCCTCCATTGAGGGTAAACACAAAACCCGAAATGGATTTAGAATCATCTTTGTCACTTTGGAAGCCGGAGTCGGTAAAAGCCTCTACTTGGAGGTCCCTATTACCGTAAATTAAGAACATCTCCTTAGTCCTTCTCAGGTACTTGAGAATGTTCTTTACCGCTATCCAATGCTTCTCACCTGGGTCAGACTGATACCTGCTTACCACACCAAGTGCGTAAGCTACATCCGGTCTTGTACATAACATCGCATACATTATAGATCCTACCGCCGAAGCGTAGGGTATAATGCCCATGCGATCCCTCTCTTCATCAGTCTTTGGAGACATCTCTTTGGAGAGGGTGATCCCGTGACAAGCGGGCATATTACCGCGCTTGGAATCTTCCATGCTAAATCTCTTTAGTATAGTGTCAATATACTTGGACTGTGAAAGTCCCAAAATTCTATTAGATCTATCACGATAGATCTTAATGCCCAAAATGTAGGTTGTATCACCCAAGTCTTTCATGGAGAATTTCTGTGACAAGAAGAGCTTTACTGATTGTAGCATAGGGACATCATTCCCTATCAGTAGTATGTCGTCGATGTACAAAACGAGGAAGACTACTGCTCCTTCTACAATCTTCCTATAAATACATGGTTCATCTACATTTTTGATAAAGTCAAATTCTTTGACTATCTCATCAAAGCAGATGTTCCAACTTCGCGATGCTTGCTTTAATCCATAGATGGATTTAAGCAACCTGCACACTCTTCCGCTGCTCCCACTGTCTAAGAAACCTTCTGGTTGATCCATGTAAACACTCTCTTTTAAATGTCCATTTAGAAAAGTTGTTTTTACATCCATTTGCCAGATTTCATAGTCATGGAAGGCAGCAATGGCAAGCAGGATCTGAATGGATTAAAGCATAGCTACAGGTGAAAAGGTTTCATCATAGTCCAATCCTGGTCTTTGACGAAAACCTTTTGCAATGAGTCTAGCTTTGTAGGTTTCCACTTGTCCAAGTGCACCAATCTTCTTTTTGAAGATCCATTTGCATCCAACTGGTTTCACCCCAGGAGGAGAAACTTCTAAATTCCATACTTTATTGGTGTACATGGATTCCATTTCGGATCTCATAGCATCCAGCCACTTCATCGAGTCAATACTCGTGATAGCCTGCTGAAAACTAGTAGGCTCATCATCATCGATGATGTAATCCTCTCGATCCCCATCTAGAAGAAAACCATAGTATCTCTCTGGAGGATGAGAAAGCCTACTAAATCTACGGAGTGGCGTTGGTTCGTCATGTTCTATTGAAATCTGAGGTTCTTCTAAGTCCTCGGTAGTAGTTTGAGGTTCTGGAATTTCTTCCAGCTCTACCGCGCTCCCACTAATTTCTTTTGCAAGAAATTCGCTTTCTAAGAAGACAATGTGGCGAGCGACAAACACCTTTTGTTCTTCAGTGTGGTAGACCATGTACCCCTTTGAATGTTTAGGGTATCCTACAAACTTGTACATGAAAGGTTCCTAGGCACCCTAATGAGGTCTCACAAGGCATCGATCATGCCAATTTCAAGAAATCTAGGTGCCGAGAAACCCTAGAACGGATCGTTGGCTAGAAATCTAGGCGAATAATGAAACTAGTTAACACTTAACTAATAGAATACGGAAATACAACCTTTGTAGATCCGGTGCTCCACCTCCATAGCTCCGCAACGAGGTCCCTTTGCTGTCCAAATGAATTCCCGGGCTCTAGCGTCGGCTTCGTCGGAGAAATGGGGAGCTAGGTCGTCGATGTCCATGCCGAAGATGATCTACGTCGAGGCATCGCTAAATCAAGTTCCACCTTCACCAAGTCATGAAAACTTATGAAGGAAACATACTCTACTACTTGGCAAGAGGTAGAGGATGAAAAAATAGGAAGTGGGTAGACTTTAGAATTGGATTTCTCACTCATTTCCATCAATCACCATTGATGGAGCATGCTTTCTTCAAGTGAAGAAAGGAAGAAGAAGATAAAAATTGTTATGATAAGTTAATTAGAAAATAGAAATTAAAAGAATACTTATCATAATCAACCATGGTTAAGTGTAGAGACTAAACTCAAGTTAAGTGAATGGTTAGGTTAGGTATGAAGACAAAAATGGTGACTAAGTCAAAGCTTCATGAAGCTTCAACATAAATCCAAATTAGCCACCATTTTCCTTTTGCCAAAAATGAATAAATAAACAAATAAATGAATAAGTAAAAACCCTAATCATCCACTTAACCATAGTTTAATACTTTACACTTAACCAAAAAGCATGTATCATCAAACATGATACAATCATGTGCACAAAATCATATCGCATATGCAATGCGCACACCCGAGTGAGAATATCCATTTAATGTGAACCGATACTAGTTAATGCAAAGTAATATATCAAATATATAATTATACATTAAATCATTAAATCAACACTTGATTTAACGATCCGGTCATATCACATATAACCGACTAGTATCCAATGTATCAGTTTATCGAATCAATCCTTGATTCGATAACTAGGTTATATCGCATACAATCATTCGATACATTCATCGCGAGAATAGAATACGGTATCACATACATGTATTATTCACGGTCCCGCACATATCTCATATGCGCTCCTATTTCGTTTCGCTTGAGCCAGAAAACCTCTGTGTAGGACTCTAAAGACTCGTCAATACGCCGGCAGCAGATGATGATCATATCAAACACCCACAAGCCGCAAGCGGTCTGATAAACGTAACGGCCACCCGGGTATTGAGCGATCAGAAGATCGACGAGCAAGCCCGCTCACACTCCAGTGAATCCAACCAGTAACACTACCGTACAGTCCGGTCTGTTCGTCTGATATGTCGCATATCTTGCCTAGGGGTGGTAAACGTCAGACCCCAATAGCTCGATAAGTCATGTCGATATGAGGCTCATAACGGGTCGAGAAACTACTGGTAACACTTACCAGCAATTCTCTGATCAGCCCTGGCCAGGGACTTCCTGTTATAGCCAATCGAACACAGTGCAACATCAACTCCCTATACCGGGAGAGACGAATCCCCTCCTATCGCTCATTGCCTCCATATGACTCGGGACTGTACCCAAAAACCACCGTTTTGCACGCCCTCTTGGACGTGGTAAGATGGAAATCGAAGCACAGTGGGAACCACACAAGACTCTATGACGATCTCGGGTCAACAGACTACTCTATACCAGTGTCACCAGAGAACTGCCATCTGACGTATGGTATAATACCATCTGGGAGTTCTCGGCGAGTCCGTCCAGTGTACCCAGTCTCTACTGAGCACCCGTATATCATCTCTGATGTCAAACACCAATGGATATGGGATCATCCATCGCCCATCTGTATGGGTCGAGAAGGTACACGCTAGTCTACTCTGGTATATCGATGCCCCGTCTCGATACACCCACGACTAGGGACTTTGAGGGATGTACTTATGGACTACTATGTCCCACTAGTATGATCCGCATCATAGTCCAGGTAGTCAAGTACACATCCTAAGGGCTTTACCAACATGTAACAGAGAGACAATCAGCATACACGTTAAGGTAAAGATCAACCAGATAGCATACTATCATGTCGAGCAAGAAAGTCCTCCCTATATATGTCCCAGCATCCACTACAATATACATCCAATGTACAGTAATGGCCTCTAGGGCATACATATAACTAACAATCTCCCACTTGCACTAGGGCCATCTGTAGCAGTGGTTATAGTATCTCATACTCAACCATCCCTTAAAAGTCTCTCTCTGGGAATAGGCCTTCATGAGTGGATCCGCCGTGTTATCCTCTGAGTCTGCTCTCCTTGCATCGATCACCCTGGAGATCAACTATCTCCATGATCAGGTGATACTGCCTTAGAATAAGTCTGGATCACTGATGGGACCGGCGTTCCTTGGCATAAGCCACAACTCCATTGTCTCACAATGGTAGGAACATAGTTCATCTCATGAACCATTATACATCCAAACAGCCTCTTTGGTAGCATCTTAAGTAGCGATGTATCCTGCCTTTATCGTCCAGTATATCACGGTATCTAGCTTGGAACTCTTCCAACATACCGTCCCTTTACTGAGGGTAAAGACAATGCCTGCGACTGACATTCAGTCGTCTTTATCACCCTGGAACCCTTCCAGCGATTCTCCCCAGGATCTATTGATATCATCTCACTACAACTAGTGAGAATCCTAACATCCAATTAAATTTATCTCATAGATCTAAAACTCAGGATTTAGGAGGTATCATTTTGATCCTACACGGAGAATCTTTGTGATAAACGGAGATTGATCGAGCGTAGCATAAGAAACTCCTTTCTTATCAAGAGTATGTCATCCACGTACTCTACGAGGATCACCACCATACTCCCTACTACCTTTTTGTTTATACAAGGTTCATCTACCATTTTGATGATGTCAAACTCTTTGACTGATCCATCAAAACAGATGTTCCAACTCCGCGATGCCTGCTTTATCTTATAAAGCATCTTGTACACGTTTCCGCTGCTCCCACTGTCTACGAAGCCCTATGGCTGTGTACTTACAGACGCACTCTTCTAAAACACCATCTAGAAAAGCAGTCATGGCACCCAACAGCCAGATATCATAGTCATGGTATGTAGCCGTGGCAAGTAGGATCTGGATGGACTTAAGCATAGCCACTGGAAAAAGGTTTCATCATTATCCACGCCTGGTCGATGACGAAAACCTTTAACAAGTCTAGCTTTGAAAGTCTCAACTTTTCCATGTACACCAAGTAATCTTCTCATGATATACTTACTCCTGATGGGGATTTAACCCTTCAGATATAGCAACCAAAGTCCATACTTTGTTGGTGTATAAGGATTCCATCTCAGATCGATAAACATCCAGCCATTCTTACAGAGTCTCACTCCTGATGGCCAGCTCGAAACTAGTTGGGTCATCATCTCATGATGCAATCCTCGCTCCCACTGTCATAGAGAAACCGAAGTATCTCTGATGTGGGTGAGGAACCCTGCTAGATCGGCGGAGAGGCTGAGGTTCGTTGGTATCTACTGAATCCTTTGGTTCTATCAAATCATCGGCTGCATCTTGTATAGCTGGAACTTTTCCAGTTCTACATTACAGACCTTGCCTCGAGCTTGTCCGGATTTTGCTTTTAGACATAGGCCGGACAACCCCAAATCTTAACTGGCTTAAGACATGGGCTCTTCCCATACCATATCACATATGAAGTGGTAGGCAACTGATTTGATTGGAACCCTATTCAATAGGTATGTAACTTCTCAAGTGCATAACACCCAAAAGGAAAAAGGTAACTCAGTAGTACTCATCATAGAGCACACCATATCAAATAGGGTGTATCTGCTCCGCCCCGATATACCATCGTGCTATGGTGTATACGGAGGAGTAATTCTGAGAGAGAATCTCATTCTCCTTTAGAATAGTCCAGGAATTCCATGCACAAGTATTCTCCTCCTTGATCACATCAAAGGACATAATACTTATACCCGTATTTTGGTTCTCTACTTCTAACTTATATTCTGTGAATATCTCAAAAGGTTCGGACTTGTGTTTCAACAAGAACATATGTCTGAATCTAAAGAGATCATCAGAGAACATAATGAAGTATAAAGAACCAATCCTGGTATGTGTAGACAGGGGACCTTATATACATCAACATGTATCAATCCCAAGAGTTCACTAACTCTTTCTCTGTTTCCAGTAAACGGAGCTATGGTCATCTTATCATTGTGACATGACTGGCGAGTTTCACAAGATGTAAATTCAAACTGATTTAAATATGCATCTAAATGTAACTCAGCTAGTCGGGTCGCATTGATATGACCTAGTCTACAATACCTCAAGAAGGATTCGTTCATTTCTGAACTCTTCCTCTTGTGTGTGTTCTGTATACTAAGAACTGTAGTTTGATTTAGAACATTAATGCTTTTAGATAACGTGCCTGAACCGATCAACTTTTGATATATGAAATGTTCAAAACATTACCCAACTATCCAAAATTTTATCATTTCTTTACTAATAAAGAGACTGATATGATTTTGTATATCAGGTTCGGTATCTAATAACATTCGTTCAGAATCAATGTATTACAATACAGGGTGACAGTGACCAACAGACTTGGCTGCAACACTTGCCCCGTTTTCTGCCTCATGAAACTTATCACCCGTTCTCAGTTCTCTACCTATCTGTAGCCCTATGTAACAGATTACATATCTGGGATCCTGATCTGGTATCATATACCCAGGATGCGGAGGATACTGAGAAACAGATCTGTATAATGAACACACCCGAAGATGATGCATCAGCATGCACTCTCTTCGTTTGGGCGGCACGGGAAATCTGGTATTTCCCAATTTCCTGCTCTGTCTTATAACAATTATAAGTTGGAGCGGGACCAACGTTCCCCAGCTCAGTATAACAAGCGGGTTCGGTCAATATTCCGTATTATTTTCATGATTAAGGCGTGATATGGTCGCTACGTGGAGAGAGAGAGAAGAAAACACTCAGCGTGCGCTCTTGCAAGAATAGATTGGTTATTATTTTATCTAATCAGGATGGCTCCCACTGCTTTTTATCAAATCTTCCTTCAAACCCTAAAAGGAAAGACTAGCCGGGATTAATTACACACTACAAGTTTGCCAATCTTTCAGCCAGGCCAGTGTCGGTACTTTGAGGGAGGTCCCCCGTGCTTTCGCACAAACCTAATTAATGTAAACCTCGTTTTCCCAGAGGCGTAACCTCGTTAACACCTTTCTAGACACCTACTTGATCGGCTAATTGTAATGTATAAAACTCTCCCAGGAGTAACTCTTACTCGCAGCGGGTATCGGGATCCAACTATCTCATAGAAGGTATGCAATCTCATTGCAAATTTCAACACTTGAAATTCCCGATAATATTTTGCCCCTAGCAGCTATATGACCTTAACATAGTCAACAAATCATAAGTGCTAGTCAAGTTCAACCCGTCATTTCCCGATTGAATTAAACCCACCCGCACGACCCTTAACATAGTAAACAAAGTCGCACGACTACCCTAATCCAATCGCATCATATGCTTATGCAGATAAGCACTAATTAGCTACCGCACACTACGCCTTAACATAGTCAACAAACGTAGCACGAATACTAACTAGTACTTATCTGAAATGACGGAGGGCTACGACAGGTTTTTCTGAAAACCTATTGCGTAATGAACTTGATATCGTTGTAGGATCGAATAAATTTTGAAATGGAGTGTTTTTTAGGCTTTTCAGTTTTGCTAAAGGAGTCACTCCCGGTGAAGGGATCGTCGGTCCTTTCCTCGTCGAATGAGGTGCGGGATATATCATATATATCACTGTGCAAAGCAAAAAACTCTTAAAAGCAATCAAAAGACAAACCGAGGGTGTAGCATCTGCCAGTTATTGCTAAAGGAGTCACTCCCGGTGAAGGGATCTCGGTCCTTTCCTTATCGAATAAGGTGCAGGATATATCACATATACCGCTGTGCAAAGCAAGAACTGTAGCTACCTGTTTTATTTTGAAATTCGATTCCACAACATCTTTAGGTTTCTTTTATTTCATTAATCACATTAATGAAGTCCCATCATTTAAGTACCTAAACATCACAGATAAATACGACGTACACTTATGCCATCCGCATTCGCCTCGATGTCCCCTCGTGCACCGTTAGGTTAGGTTAATGACGACAGAGCGGGGCAGGGCTAGCACGGGTGTAAAACATAAGTAACGGCTATATAATATATCATATATACTATATACTGTATCTATCATAGAACATCACATGATCACATCACAGATATCGCAGCAGAAGAAACATATTGTAAGTCGATGTAGTACACCCCAGTACTTGTGGGGAGGCGGAATTTTCAAAAACGATCAAGTTTAAAGAACAAACATCGACTAACCGCTTGAATCGAAGCTAAACAAATAATAACCGAACACATAGCTATACTAAACTATAGTGTTAAGGGATTATACCTAATGAAACCGGTCCTTCGTCTTTACGATCTCCTTGTTCTCATCGGCCTTCTCTAGGTAGTAGACGATCCACCCGAGAGCGAAACTCCAAGCTAAACCTCTAAACTTGAGGCAACTAACCTTCTTGGATTGCTAATCAAAGAAGTTAGGATGAGATAGAGTGATGGTTATGGATGCTTAAGTCTAACTAAACCTTTGATCTCAACACATGAGGATTAAGGATTAGTATCTTGAAGATGAGAGCTTGAGGAGAAAGAATATGAGATAAGATAATGAGATGAGAGAGAGTGTATCATAATATATTATGAAGCATTTTCTAATAATGAGAAAAGAATAAAGAGTGATGATAAATCATGCTTCATAAAATATCTAGTGGTGATTCATTAGCATGAGTCATTAAGCAATAAATGTGCATTAATGAAATGAATGAATCACCACCATGACTCACAACCTCATCCAAAGTAACCTCCTTAGTCACATCTTCTAGAAGCTTCTCGTACAATTACGAGAACGCCCCTCCAATCCGCAAAAATACGGAAAAACTTTAGACTGTAAAAATCCAATAACCGGATACCAGTAACTGGCTTAAACCAAAGCCGACTGGTAAAAATTGTCCGAAAGTCGTACGTGCGTAAACGCACGTATGCGTCCGTACCCTTTGTCGCAAAACCATGCAACCTCTATATCGTTTTGCCTGGAGTAGGAAACTCTCTGTGTGGGACTCTAGAGACTCGACTACTACGCTGGCAGTGGGTTTAACCACAGACCGCAAGCGGCACTAGCTGTACGTAACGGTCCCCAGGTAGTTGTCGATAAGAAGGCCGATGAGAAAACCCATCCGAACTCCTACTGAGTCTGATGTGACAATCTCCATACAGTCCGGTCCGTTCGTCCAAGACTATCGCATATCGGGCCTAGGGGGGCGGCAAGCGTCAGTCCCCTAATAGCGGTATAAGTCGTGTCGGAGGGAAGCCCATTACACCCTGAGAAACTACTGGAACCTACCAGCAAATCTCGCTTTCCCTGGCCAGGGACTTTGCGTAATGGCTCTCTGACACAGCACGATATCTACTCCCAATACCGGGAGGGACGAATCCTGTCTAACCGCCACTGCCTCCAAGTGCTCGGGACTGCACCCAACTGCTACCTGTTTGCACGACTCCTTTGAGCCGTGGTAGGGTAGCAATCTAAGAACAGTGGGACACACTCGAGACGAAGTAGCAGTGTCAATTCTGCGGACTACGCTGTACTCATGTCACCTGGGAACTGTTCACTGACGACCGGTATCAAACCAACCAACAGTTCCCTGTGAGTCCTGTCCGGTGTACCCGTAACCTAACGAGCACCTGTATACTATCTCCAGTACGACGTACTGACGGCTGTGGGACAGACCATCTCCCCAACTGGGATGAGAAGCGTACACACCAGTCTATTCCGGAGTATCGATGCTCTGTCTCGATAATCCAACGACCAGGGACCTGAAAAAGGATGTGCTTGTAGACTACCCAGCCCCCACTAGTGTGACTGCCATCACAACGCTGGTAGACAAGCAAGATCCTAAGAGCTCTATCAATACGTACACTCACATATTAAGATAGAAAAACCAAGTAGCATACTACCATGTTTAGCAAGACTGTTATATACATGTGAATATCCCAAGCTTCCATTAAGTAATATACAAGCTAGTATGATACAGTAATGGCCTTTTAGGGCATAAACACTAACAATCTCCCACTTGCACTAGGGCCATGTACTGGCGTATCGAAGACCGATGATCTCGAGTAGCCGCTCGAACTGAATCTGAGGAAGGGCCTTTGTGAATGGATCAGCAATGTTCTCTTCTGAAGCAACTCTCCGAACCTCGATCTCCTGACGATCAATGATCTCCCTGATCAGGTGATACCGCCTCAAGATGTGTCTGGACTTCTGATGGGACCTTGGTTCCTTCGCTAAAGCTATAGCTCCGTTGTTGTCGCAATACAGAGGTATTGGATCAACTATGGTAGGAACAACCTGAAGTTCTGTTAGGAACTTCTTCATCCAGACTGCTTCTTTTGCGGTATCGCAAGCAGCTATATACTCCGCTTCCATCGTCGAGTCAGCAACGGTGTCCTGCTTGGAGCTCTTCCAGCACACCGCCCCTCCATTGAGGGTAAAGACATAACCCGACATGGACTTGGAATCGTCCTTATCACTCTGGAAGCCGGAATCAGCAAAGGCCTCCAACCTGAGGTCTTTTCCGCCGTAAACTAAGAACATCTCCTTAGTCCTCCTCAGGTACTTGAGAATGTTCTTTACTGCTATCCAGTGTTTCTCCCCTGGGTCTGACTGATACCGGCTTACCACGCTCTGTGCGTAAGCTACATCTGGTCTGGTACACAACATCGCATACATTATAGAGCCTACCGCAGAAGCGTAGGGTATAATAGACATGCGTTCCCTTTCCAAATCAGTCTTGGGAGACATCTCTTTGGAGAGGGTGATTCCGTGACAAGCCGGTAGATTACCGCGCTTAGAATCTTCCATACTGAATCTTTTCAGTACAGTGTCGATATACCTGGACTGCGAAAGTCCCAACATCCTCTTGGATCTATCACGATAGATCCGGATCCCCAGAATGTAAGAGGCATCACCCAGGTCTTTCATGGAGAACCTGTGTGACAAGAATCCTTTGACAGATTGTAGCATAGGAATGTCATTTCCTATCAATAGAATGTCATCCACGTACAAGACGAGGAATACGACACTTCTGGCCACAACTTTACTATATATGCACGGTTCATCTGGATTTTTGATAAAGTCATATTCTTTGACTGTCTCATCAAAACAGATGTTCCAACTCCGCGATGCCTGCTTTAGTCCGTAAATGGACTTAAGCAGCTTGCATACTTTCCCGCTGCTCCCACTCTGATTGAAACCCTCTGGCTGATCCATATAGACGCTCTCTTCTAAATTTCCATTCAGAAAATCCGTCTTTACGTCCATCTACCAGATTTCATAATCATGGAAGGCAGCAATAGCAAGAAGGACCCAAATGGATTTGAGCATAGCCACTGGAGAAAAAGTTTCGTCATAGTCCAAACCAGGTCTTTGACGAAAACCCTTTGCAACAAGTCTAGCCTTATAGGTTTCCACCTGTCCATCTACACCAATCTTTTTCTTGAAGATCCATTTGCATCCTATGGGTTTTACCCCATCTGGAGCAAAGTCCAAAGTCCATACTTTGTTGGTGTACATGGACTCCATTTCGGTCCGCATTGCATCTAGCCATCGTACCGAGTCGCCGCTCTGGATGGCCTGCTGGAAATCAGTAGGTTCATCATCATCTATGATGCAATCCTCTCTATCCCCGTCTATGAGAAAACCGTAGTATCTCTCAGGCGGATGAGACGGCCTACTACTCCTGCGGAGGGGTGCGGGAATGTTCTGTTCTTCTTGAACCTCTGGTTCTACCAAACTTTCAGTAGCAGCTTGTGGTTCTGGAATTTCTTCCAGTTCTATTTCCCTCCCACTCTTCTGATTTTCTAAAAATTCAGTTTCTAAGAAGTAGGCATGACGAGAAACAAAAACCTTTTGTTCCTCTGCGTAATAGAAATAATATCCCTTGGAGTTCTTTGGATATCCTACAAGCTTACACTGTACTGATCGTGCCTCGAGCTTGTCCACATGCTGCTTTTTTACAAAAGCTGGACACCCCCATGTCCTAAAATGTTTTAGACAGGGTTTCTTCCCACTCCACATCTGATATGGTGTGGTAGGCACAGTCTTGGTTGGAACCTGGTTCAAAAGATATGCCGCTGATTCTAGCGCATAACCCCAGAAAGATCGCGGTAACTCAGCATTACTCATCATGGATCGTACCATATCTAATAGGGTTCGATTCCGTCTCTCCGATACACCGTTGTGCTGTGGAGTGTATGGAGGAGTAAGCTGAGAGAGAATTCCTTTCTCTTTTAGGTAACCTAGGAACTCGGCACTTAAGTATTCTCCACCTCGATCAGATCTTAGTGTCTTAATACTTTTGCCTGTTTGGTTTTCCGCTTCACTCTTGAATTCCAGGAATTTCTCAAAGGCCTCTGATTTATGCTTCATTAAGAAAACATATCCATACCTAGAGAAATCATCTATAAAAGTAATGAAGTAGGAATAACCACCTCTCGCATGTGTAGACATTGGACCGCATACATCGCTGTGTATGAGTCCTAAGAGCTCGCTCGCTCTTACTCCTTGTCCAGTAAATGGAGTCTTTGTCATCTTTCCTTTGAGACAGGATTGACAAGTGTCATAAGATTGATATTCGAACGAGTCCAAATATCCTTCTCTATGCAACTTAGTCAACCTTCTCTCATTGATGTGACCCAGTCTACAATGCCATAAGAAAGCTTTATTCAAATCTGGAGACTTTCTTTTTAGTGTGTTCTGGACATTGAAAATTTGGAGTTGGTTTAAAACATATATGCCCTTATTTAATGTACCGGACCCAATCAAACCATGATTAAGGTGGATGTTGACAACATCTCTTACAAACGTGAAATCATAACCTTTATTTGATAACAAGGAAACTGATATGATATTACACGTTAAGCTGGGTACAAAATAACAGTTATGTAAAACCAAAATGTGTCCACTCGTCAATCCTAGGTGATAATCCCCGACGGACGCAGCTCCCACGCTAGCTCCGTTAGCAACCCTGAGGATCATATCACCTTCCTTCAGCACTCTACGGTTTCTCAGTGCCTGCAATGAATTGCAAATATGAGATCCTGATCCGGTATCCAATACCCAGGAAGTAGAGTTGATCGACAGACGATTCTCAATTACAAACACACCTGAAGTCGAAGCCACAGCTTGCTTCGGTTCCTGGTTCTTGGCGTTCCACGCCTTGCAATCCTTCTTCCAGTGCCCTTTCCTGTGACAATGGAAGCACTCATCCTGGCCAACTATCGGTACTGCTTTCTTTTTCTTTCCCTTCCCTCCCACCTTACTAACACCTCCTCTAGGTCTGGGTGCGGCCTTCTTCTTCCTTCCTTTGGCCCTAGCCTTGGACCCGGAAGAAGATGAACCGCCAACAAACATAGCGGGTGTTTCCCTTGCCTTCTGCAAGGTGCCCTCCGCACTCCTTAACATGTTCAGGAGTTCCGCAAGTTCAACTTCTTTTCCTTGAAGATTGAAGTTGAGGATAAACTGGGCATAGGTGGGAGGAAGGGACTGGAGAACAAGGTCTGTATAGAGCTCATTATCCGAAGTCGTCCCAAGGTCTGCGAGCTCTTCTATGTAGCCAATCATCTGTAGGACATGTTCACCTACCGATGACCCGACAGCCAACCTCGCTCGAAACAATTTCTTAGAGGTCTCGTATCTTGCTATACGAGATTGCTCTCCATAAAGTTCCTTTGTATGGAGAAATATGCCATCTAAGGACATATCCTCGTGCCTCCTCTGATGTTCATTGTTCATCGAGGCAAGCACGATGCACTTGGCTCTCGCGCAATCTAATTCCCAGGTTTTGCGGATTTCCTTATCCGCATTGCTGGATTTGGGACCAGGGACAGCAGGTGCCGTAGCGGTGAGGACGTACCCCAGTTTGTCATAGGTCAAAGCCATTTTGACATTCCGCAGCCAATCTTTATAGTTTGGCCCCGTCAGTATATTTTTCTCTAAAAGTAACTTAAGTCCAGTCATTTTCAGGGTCGCTGGAATTAGGAGAGAGAGAAGAAAACTCTTTAGCATGATGCTCTTGCAAGTTTAGAGTGGTTTTTAGTTTATCTAAACTGGATGGCTCCCACTGTTTCTCGAATCCTTCCTCAAACCATAAATGAAGAATTAGCCAAGACTATTCTCACCGTACAATACTTGCTTAACCGTTCAGCCAGGCCGGTGTCGATACTTCGAGGGAGGTTTTCCAACGCTTTCGCGAAGTTCCTTAATTAAATAACCTCTTTTCTCTGGGGGCGTAACCCCGCTGACACTTTTCTGGACACCTACTAGGTTTATAGCATTGATCGTTAAGTGACGAATATCCTGATAAGTAGCATATACTCACAGTAGGATCGGGATCCAAATATCATCGTCTGATAATGCTGTAGGAATGCTACCAACATTCATCAAACTCAAAATGGTATGCATCTCTTTGCAAATTTCAGTTTCTTTAGAAATTCCCGATATGGATTTTTGCCCCATGCTCTTATGATCTTGACTAAGGGCCAACAAATCATAAGTCACATGTCAAGTTCTGCCCATCATTATCCTGTTGATTTGAACCCATCCGTATACTCTTGACTAAGGGCCAACAAAGTAATACGACTGTCCCAAACCAACTCATCTATCTATGCAACAAATGAATACCCCAGCAGCTACCAATCACTATGTCTTGACTAAGGGCCAAACAAACATAGCTTGAATACTACTGACCATTCATAAGAAATGACGGAGGGCTACGACTGGTTTTGGCGAAACCGTGAACGTAGTGAACTTGATATAACCGAAGGAACCTGATAGCTTTTAAAAGGAGTGGTTAAATCTCCGCATTTAAAAATATCTGTTTTTTAAAATAACCGAGTGGTTTTTTTTAAATTGTTCCAACGATTAAAACTTTGGTTTGTTTTACTTTGCATTATAGATAATGCGTCCCATCATTAACCTATCATTGCAGAAAACAACAAAAATACAACGTCCTCTTATGCCATCCGCATTCGCCACGGGGTCCCGTCATCACCCGTTAGGTTACTTAACTAACGACAGAGCGGGGGCTGGGCTAGCGCGGGTGTAAAACATAAGTGGCGTCTAAATAGCTATCATAAATATAGATATTTTACATTCGTCTGACGCAATGATATTCATTCCAGAACACAGATAAACAATATTGGATTTGCAAGCAATCTGTATTTCTTTTGAGCCTGCAAGAAAAGACAGATTACACAGTTGTGATGAATAGCCGTTACCCCACCCTCGACCCCTACGGGTACGGCAAACTACCCGCCCGGCAGTTTGTGTACCCCACCTTGGGTCAGTCCTAGGAGCAAAAACAGTAAAATGAAATAATACAACGGTGGCTACGACCGCAACCTGGAAGTGCCCCGCAAAAATAATATTACAACAAATTACATTTACAACAAATGAATTATACAATAACCCATTGCAAACCCCGGCTATACACCACAACAGTCCAATACAGTTTATATGCACAAACAGATATAACCATTTCAGAAATGTGCAACCCCCTGCCAACCGACATACTAGCAGTTGGGGGAGGTTTACGAACACATTAAACAATCACAGATATAATCCAATATGCAAATACTGTACAATTTCGATCGATTAAACAACATCAATATTGCTCCAAAATCTGCTCTGTTAAACAGTAACCTGAGCAAATATTAAATATTCCAGAAAACCCCAAATATCACAGGGGACCCACACAAGAAAGATGAGTCCATGACTCGGCTAAAGCGCCGCGGAAGGGCGGCGGATCCCACCGATCCGCCGCGCTTCCGCGGCCGAGTTGCCGATTCATGGGCTCGAATTTCTTGGGTGTTCTCCTGGACTCCTTTCTAGCTTTCTGAGCACACCTGAAAAATTTTTGGACTTCATTTTAAGTTCGACAGAAACTGAACAGATTTAGGGTTTTCCGGCTTCGTTTTTCCGTTCGAAATTCGTACAAATTTGCAATTAAGTTATTTATTGTTTAGCGAGGCTCTGATACCACTGTAAGTCGATGTAGTACACCCCAGTACTTGTGGGGAGGCGGAATTTTCAAAAACGATCAAGTTTAAAGAACAAACATCGACTAACCGCTTGAATCGAAGCTAAACAAATAATAACCGAACACATAGCTATACTAAACTATAGTGTTAAGGGATTATACCTAATGAAACCGGTCCTTCGTCTTTACGATCTCCTTGTTCTCCTCGGCCTTCTCTAGGTAGTAGACGATCCATCCGAGAGCGAAACTCCAAGCTAAACCTCTAAACTTGAGGCAACTAACCTTCTTGGATTGCTAATCAAAGAAGTTAGGATGAGATAGAGTGATGGTTATGGATGCTTAAGTCTAACTAAACCTTTGATCTCAACACATGAGGATTAAGGATTAGTATCATGAAGATGAGAGCTTGAGGAGAGAAAATATGAGATAAGATAATGAGATGAGAGAGAGTGTATCATAATATATTATGAAGCATTTTCTAATAATGAGAAAAGAATAAAGAGCGATGATAAATCATGCTTCATAAAATATCTAGTGGTGATTCATTAGCATGAGTCATTAAGCAATAAATGTGCATTAATGAAATGAATGAATCACCACCATGACTCACAACCTCATCCAAAGTAACCTCCTTAGTCACATCTTCTAGAAGCTTCTCGTACAATTACGAGAACGCCCCTCCAATCCGCAAAAATACGGAAAAACTTTAGACTGTAAAAATCCAATAACCGGATACCAGTAACTGGCTTAAACCAAAGCCGACTGGTAAAAACTGTCCGAAAGTCGTACGTGCGTAAACGCACGTATGCGTCCGAACCCTTTGTCGCAAAACCATGCAACCTCTATATCGTTTCGCCTGGAGTAGGAAACTCTCTGTGTGGGACTCTAGAGACTCGACTACTACGCTGGCAGTGGGTTTAACCACAGACCGCAAGCGGCACTAGCTGTACGTAACGGTCCCCAGGTAGTTGTCGATAAGAAGGCCGATGAGAAAACCCATCCGAACTCCTACTGAGTCTGATGTGACAATCTCCATACAGTCCGGTCCGTTCGTCCAAGACTATCGCATATCGGGCCTAGGGGGGCGGCAAGCGTCAGTCCCCTAATAGCGGTATAAGTCGTGTCGGAGGGAAGCCCATTACACCCTGAGAAACTACTGGAACCTACCAGCAAATCTCGCTTGCCCTGGCCAGGGACTTTGCGTAATGGCTCTCTGACACAGCACGATATCTACTCCCAATACCGGGATGACGAATCCTGTCTAACCGCCACTGCCTCCAAGTGCTCGGGACTGCACCCAACTGCTACCTGTTTGCACGACTCCTTTGAGCCGTGGTAGGGTAGCAATCTAAGAACAGTGGGACACACTCGAGACGAAGTAGCAGTGTCAAGTCTGCGGACTACGCTGTACTCATGTCACCTGGGAACTGTTCACTGACGACTGGTATCAAACCAACCAACAGTTCCCTGTGAGTCCTGTCCGGTGTACCCGTAACCTAACGAGCACCTGTATACTATCTCCAGTACGACGTACTGACGGCTGTGGGACAGACCATCTCCCCAACTGGGATGAGAAGCGTACACACCAGTCTACTCCGGAGTATCGATGCTCTGTTTCGATAATCCAACGACCAGGGACCTGAAAAAGGATGTGCTTGTAGACTACCCAGCCCCCACTAGTGTGACTGCCATCACAACGCTGGTAGACAAGCAAGATCCTAAGAGCTCTATCAATACGTACACTCACATATTAAGATAGAAAAACCAAGTAGCATACTACAATGTTTAGCAAGACTGTTATATACATGTGAATATCCCAAGCTTCCATTAAGTAATATACAAGCTAGTATGATACAGTAATGGCCTTCTAGGGCATAAACACTAACACATATGAAATATTGGATATACTAGGACGTCCGTGTTTTCAATACAAGCCAGTATAAAACACGGATTCCACGGTCGTGATGAATAGCCAAACCCACATCCCTAGACCCCTACGAGAACGGCAAGCAACCCTACCAATTCTGGAGTTAGGAGACCCGGACTCGACTCCTCGAGTTGGTCTCCGACTGGACCCCAGAACCCGGTTAGTTGTGCCCTCCTCCTTGGGTCTATCCTAGTGCGGAAAAGTAAATAATATACAAAAGGTGACTACTTCCGCAACCTGGAAGTGTCCCAATAAAAGAATATTACATACAAGTTTTTACATGAATGAAAATGAAAAAACACTCATCTCACATAAAAACCCCCGGCTATTCAAACACGACGATCCAATATAACATATCCAGCAACACATAACATCACATGTCATCAACATAAGTAAATATGCGCGTCCCAATTGTCGTTGACATATAGCAACGAAACTGGCGATATCACATATTACACTTACGGTCACAGAAAAGAAAGTGTAAAACTACAACAGTTGGAATCCGCAACCACCTCAGACATCGCATGCCTGACCAAATGAATTACTTAGACATCGCATGCCTAACAATTATAAACCCCGCATTTTAGTCTCAAAATCGAAAACTCTTTTCAATATCAAGTCGGGCAATTCAACAAGATTCCCGACATCCTGATCGAATGATCGTCGCAAACTTTAGTAGACGGCCGCACCCCCGACGCCGTCGACGAAGTGCACCAAGGCAGAACACCGCTGCCGCGAGCACCCGAACGGATGCTTTCGGCGACGGGGTTCTCCTACAGTCACTTGGTCGGGGCTATGGGGTGTAGCTGTCTATTAAGTTTACCCGGCGAGTATCCGCGTACGCTACGTGATTGCGACGGACTTTTGATCGCATCAAAATTCCGTGGCAACCGATCAAGTGAGACTAAACTGCTATGTTTATAACATTCATTCAGTTATCTCATAACTTATTGTGAATTCCAATTATTGTATCCCATTTCGGATAAATAGAAAATGTCAAACTTTCCGATCGAACAATCGAACACCCAAGTTTTCCCGAAACAGATCAACTATTGAAATAAGTGTAACAACATTCAGTTCGTGCCTCAGTACCAACGGTCCAGCTGTAGAAGGGTCAAGCCAATGCCTCACATGTGGCACGCCGTACTGCCCCAAACCCGAAGGTTCAAAGGGCAGTTCAAGACGGTCACATAATCGAGTTAAGGTTTGTTGTCTTCTAGAGGGTCCATTGCATTACTTGCACTACTTAGAACGTCATTAAACTACGGAAAGATCCAAAACTTGGAAATTTCCCGGCAGAGGAAAAAGTGGGTATTTATGTCCGGTCGAAATTTTTAACATATTCTAAAATATCCGAAAAACACATAGACAAAATTAGACAATCCGATCGAATGTACGAACTCCTGATACAACCCAAAAAACTCAACTCTTGATTTCAGATAAAAAAATTCACAGCAAAACCAGCACTGCAAAATAGGAATTACTGTGCAAAATTGAATGCCTAATAAGACAAAACGGCCGCGGAACCGCCGCATTAGCATGCTAATGCCGCGGTTCCGCCGCACTTTTGAGGGATCATTAGTTACTTTTTGCACCGTAATTCTTAGAATTTCCTGCTGATTTTTCTGCATATTTTTAATTCTCAAAACTCCACGAAAACAGAAAATGTCCAGAGAGCACTTTCAAGTCGGGGTTTCGGGTCGATCGGACTTCTAACTCCGTCTACGCATCGCCTAAGGCTCTAGCTAGGCTCTGATACCAGTGAAAGGTTCCTAGGCACCCTAATGAGGTCTCACAAGGCATCGATCATGCCAATTTCAAGAAATCTAGGTACCGAGAAACCCTAGAATGGATCGTTGGCTAGAAATCTAGGCGAATAATGAAACTAGTTAACACTTAACTAATAGAATACGGAAATACAACCTTTGTAGATCCGGTGCTCCACCTCCATAGCTCCGCAACGAGGTCCCTTTGCTGTCCAAATGAATTCCCGGGCTCTAGCGTCGGCTTCGTCGGAGAAATGGCGAGCTAGGTCGTCGATGTCCATGCCGAAGATGATCTACGTCGAGGCATCGCTAAATCAAGCTCCACCTTCACCAAGTCATGAAAACTTGTGAAGGAAACACACTCTACTACTTGGCAAGAGGTAGAGGATGAAGAAATAGGAAGTGGGTAGACTTTAGAATTGGATTTCTCACTCATTTCCATCAATCACCATTGATGGAGCTTGCTTTCTTCAAGTGAAGAAAGGAAGAAGAAGATAGAAATTGTTATGATAAGTTAATTAGAAAATAGAAATTAAAAGAATACTTATCATAATCAACCATGGTTAAGTGTAGAGACTAAACTCAAGTTAAGTGAATGGTTAGGTTAGGTATGAAGAAAAAAATGGTGACTAAGTCAAAGCTTCATGAAGCTTCAACATAAATCCAAATTAGCCACCATTTTCCTTTTGCCAAAAATGAATAAATAAACAAATAAATGAATAGTAAAAACCCTAATCATCCACTTAACCATAGTTTAATACTTTACACTTAACCAAAAAGCATGTATCATCAAACATGATACAATCATGTGCACAAAATCATATCGCATATGCAATGCGCACACCCGAGTGAGAATATCCATTTAAAGTGAACCGATACTAGTTAATGCAAAGTAATATATCAAATATATAATTATACATTAAATCATTAAATCAGCACTTGATTTAACGATCCGGTCATATCACATATAACCGACTAGTATCCAATGTATCGGTTTATCGAATCAATCCTTGATTCGATAACTAGGTTATATCGCATACAACCATTCGATACATTCATCGCGAGAATAGAATACGGTATCACATACATGTATTATTCTCGGTCCCGCACATATCTCATATGCGCTCCTATTTCGTTTCGCTTGAGCCAGGAAACCTCTGTGTAGGACTCTAAAGACTCGTCAATACGCCGGCAGCAGATGATGATCATATCAAACACCCACAAGCCGCAAGCGGTCTGCTAAACGTAACGGCCACCCGGGTATTGAGCGATCAGAAGATCGACGAGCAAGCCCACTCACACTCCAGTGAATCCAACCAGTAACACTACCGTACAGTCCGGTCTGTTCGTCTGATATGTCGCATATCTTGCCTAGGGGTGGTAAACGTCAGACCCCAATAGCTCGATAAGTCGTGTCGATATGAGGCTCATAACGGGTCGAGAAACTACTGGTAACACTTACCAGCAATTCTCTGATCAGCCCTGGCCAGGGACTTCCTGTTATAGCCAATCGAACACAGTGCAACATCAACTCCCTATACCGGGAGAGACGAATCCCCTCCTATCGCTCATTGCCTCCATATGACTCGGGACTGTACCCAAAAACCACCGTTTTGCACGCCCTCTTGGACGTGGTAAGATGGAAATCAAAGCACAGTGGGAACCACACAAGACTCTATGACGATCTCGGGTCAACAGACTACTCTGTACCAGTGTCACCAGAGAACTGCCATCTGACGTATGGTATAATACCATCTGGGAGTTCTCGGCGAGTCCGTCCAGTGTACCCAGTCTCTACTGAGCACCCGTATATCATCTCTGATGTCTAACACCAATGGATATGGGATCATCCATCGCCCATCTGTATGGGTCGAGAAGGTACACGCTAGTCTACTCTGGTATATCGATGCCCCGTCTCGATACACCCACGACTAGGGACTTTGAAGGATGTACTTATGGACTACCATGTCCCACTAGTATGATCCGCATCATAGTCCAGGTTGTCAAGTATACATCCTAAGGGCTTTACCAACATGTAACAGAGAGACAATCAGTATACACGTTAAGGTAAAGATCAACCAGATAGCATACTATCATGTCGAGCAAGAAAGTCCTCCCTATATATGTCCCAGCATCCACTACAATATACATCCAATGTACAGTAATGGCCTCTAGGGCATACATATAACTAACAGCACAAAACCGATCGTGACTCGAGCTTGTCCGGTCTATGCTTTTTAACATATGCCGGACACCCCCATATCTTGATGTACTTAAGATATAGTCTCTTCCCACTCCACATTTCATATGGAGTGGTAGGCACAGACTTAGTTGGAACTCTATTCAATAAGTATGCTGCTGATTCTAGAGCAAATCCCCAGAAGGAAAGTGGCAACTCAGCACTAGTCATCAATGAACGCACCATATCTAATAGCGTGTGATTCCTCCTTTTTGATACACCATTATGCTGAGGTGTATAAGGCGGAGTCAGCTGAGAGAGAATTCCATTCTCTTTTAAGTATTCAAGGAAACTGGTACTTAAGTATTCTCCACCTCGATCAGATCGAAGTGTTTTGATGCTTTTACCAGTTTGTTTCTCTACTTTATTTTTATACTCCTTAAACTTCTCAAAAGCTTCGGATTTATGTTTTATTAAGAACACATGTCCATACCTAGAGAAGTCATCAGTAAAAGTGATGAAGTAGGAGTGACCGCTTCTCGCATGCGTAGCCATTGGACCACATACATCACTATGTAGTAGTCCCAAGAGTTCTGTAGCTCTTGCTCCGTATCCGGTGAACGGAGATTTGGTCATTTTTCCTTTGATACATGATTGACAAGTTGCATATGATGAATATTCAAACGGATCTAGATATCCATCTTTATGTAACTTAGTCAACCTTGTTTCGTTTATATGACCAAGTCTACAATGTCATAGGAAGGCTTGATTTGAATCTGGAGCCTTTCTTTTAAGTGTGTTTTGAATATTGAAAATTCGAGGTTGATTAAGTATGTATATGCCGTTTTCCAGTGTGCCATACCCAATCAGTTCTAGATTTAGGAGAATGTTCATGACATTACTTTCAAGCGCAAAATTATATCCTTTATTAGACAACAAAGATACTGATATAATATTACACAGCATACTGGGAATACAAAAACAGCTATACAACACCAAAACGTGCCCACTAGTCGACCCTAGGTGATACTCCCCTATTGCAATAGCATCTACATGCATTCCATTGCCTATCCGGAGAGTCATATCACCTGCCCCCAGTACTCTACTATTTCTCAGATCCTGCAATGAATTACAGATGTGAGAACCAGAACCGGTATCAAGTACCCATGATGTAGAGTTTACTGAAAGACAATTTTCAATTACGAACACACCTGAAGCAGAAGCAACCGCTTGCTTCGTGTCCTTTGCCTTGAAGGCCATACAGTCCTTCTTCCAATTCCCTTGCTTGTGACAATAATGGCATTCGTTTATATCCGCTTTCACCCTTCCTGCCTTGTTCTTTCCCTACACCTTCTTGACCCCACCCTTCGGTTTGGTGGCTTTCATCTTCTTCTTCCCTTTAGCTTTCGCTTTAGATTTAGAATAGGATGATTGGCCAACATACAGAACGGGGGTTTTCACCTTTTTCAAGGAGGTCTCTGCTACCCTCAACATGTTGAGGAGCTTTGGAAGATCAGCTTCCATTTCGTGCATGTTGAAGCTAAGCACGAACTGAGAGAAGGTGTTTGGAAGGGACTGCAAAATCAAGCTGATATACAAATCATTCTCTAGCACGCATCCCAGGTTTGCGAGTTCCTCAATGAGGCTGATCATTTTGAGGACGTGCTCTCCTACAGGCTATCCTGGAGCTAACCTCATCTGGAATAGTTTCCTTGAGGTCTCGTACCTCGCGATACGGGAGTGCTCTCCATATAATTCTTAACATGAAGAAAGATGGATAAAATATCCATACTCTCGTGCTGTTTCTGGAGTTCATTGTTCATGGACGCCAGCACGATACACTTAGCTCGCTCACAATCTAGATCCTAGGTTTTGCGAACTTCCTTGTCCACAACTGAGGAATCTGGTCCAGGGATAAGGGGAGGAACATCGGTGGTAACATATACTACTTTGTCATAAGTCAGTGCAATGTTGACGTTCCTTAGCCAATCTTTATAGTTCTGCCCGGTCAGTATATTTTTTTCAAGTAATAGTTTTAGTCCTGTCATGGTAGCTGCTAGAGAGAGAGAAAAAAGAAAACACTCAGCATATGCTTCTTGCAAGTTTAGATTGGTTATTAGTTTATCTAAACAGGATGGCTCCCATTGTTCCCTCAAATCCTTCTTCAAAACCTAAAAGAAGAACTAGTTAGGATTTAATCACACGTGACAATACTTGCTTAATCTTTCAGCCAGGCTGGTGTTGGTACTTTGAGGGAGGTTTTCCAACGCTTTCGCGAAGTTCCTTAATTAAATAACCACTTTTCCCTGGAGGCGTAGCCCCTCTAACACCTTTCTGGACACCTACTTGGTTTATAGCATTGATTGTTAAGTGAGAATGTTTCCTGAGAGTAATCCTACTCATCAGTGGGATCGGGATCCAACTATCATTGCATGATGTACTAGATGGAAGCCACTCTAGTCACCACACTCCAGAAGGTATGCTTAATCTGCAAGTTTCCTTTATGTTTGAAACTCCCGATGTGATTTTTACCCCAAGCTCTTATTGACCTTGACGTAGGCCAACAGGTCATAAGACGCAAGTCAAGTTCTACCCGTCGTTGTCCTGATTAATTTAGGTACATCGTACATGCCCTTGACGTAGGCCAACAAGGCTGTACGTCTGTCCTATACTAATGCATCTATCTATGCAATAAATAAGCAGACCACACTGCTACCATCCATTATGTCTTGACGTAGGCCAACAAGCATAGCATGAATACGATGTGCTGTCTATTTGAAACGACGGAGGGTTACGGCTGGTTTTTTGGCAAAAAACCGTTAACGTAGTGAACTTGATTTGATCGAAGGAACCAAGATAGCTTTTATTAAAAGGAGTGGTTTAAGCTCCGCATTTAAAACTTGCTTTTTCAAGAAAACCGGGTGGTTTTAGAAATTGTTCCAACGATTCAGTTTAGGTTTTATTTTTCTTTGCATTAAAAAATAATGTGTCCCATCTTTTAACCTATCATTACAGATAACAACGAAAATACAACGTCCTCTTATGCTATCTGCATTCGCCACGGGGTCCCGTCATTACCCGTTAGGTTACTTAACTAACGGCAGAGCGGGGGTTGGGCTAGTGCGGGTATAAAACATAAGTGACGTCTAAATAGCTATCATATATAGATATTGTACATTCGTCAGACGTAATAATAAGCATTCCAGATCACAGATAAACTTTATTGGATATGCAAGCAATCCGCGTTTCTTTTGAGCCTGTAAGAAAAGACGGATTACACAGTTGTGATGAATAGCCATTACCCCACCCTAGACCCCTACGGGTACGGCAAACTACCCGTCAAATACCCGAAGTGAAGCGGTCTCCCTCAACAACGTGAGTAGGCCACTAAGCACTTCGAAATACCCGGTAGTTTGTGCACCCCACCTTGGGTCTATCCTAGGAGCAAAAACAGTAAAAAGAAATAATACAACGGTGGCTACAACCGCAACCTGGATGTGCCCCGCAAAATAATATTACAACTTATTACAATTACATCGAATGAATTAATACAATAACCCATCACAAAACCCCGGCTAATCATCACAACAGTCCAACAGAGTTCATAATCACAAACAGTTAAAACATTGCAGATATGTGCAACCCCCTGCCAACCGACATACTAGCAGTTAGGGGAGGTTTACGAACACATAATACAGTTCACAGATATAATCAAACAAGAAAACATCGTATAATTTCGATCGATCAAGCCCATTAGATTCTGCTCCAATACTTCTCTGTAAACCTGAGACCTGAGCAAAAAATAAACCACACCAGAAAATACAACATATCACAGAAGATGCACAGAGAAAAATTGGGCTGAATCGGCCCCAACTCGGCCGCAAATCCGCAGCGGATCGGTGGGATCGGCCGCGGTTCTGTGGCCAATTCAGGAGCCCATTTTTTCTGTGTGTTCTTATAATTTCATGTAGGGTGTTCTGGAGGAACCTGAAAAATTTTAGGACCTCATTTTAAAATCGACAGAAACTATGTGATATCGGGGTATTTTCCAGTTCGTTTTGCGTTCGAAATTCATACGACTTTGCAAGTGAGTTAATTATTGTTTAGTAAGGCTCTGATACCACTGTAAGTCGATGTGCAACACACCACGAGTTGCGGGGAGGCGGAAATATGAAAAACAATCTTGTTCTTGAAGCATACATCGACTAACCGAAGATCTTTGCTAAACGATAATTAACACAAACCATAGAAGCTCTAAACTACTATGTAAAGAGATTATACCTAGTGATACGTTTCCTTCTTGTTTACGATCTCTTCGTCCTCCTCGGCCTCCTCCAAGTGATAGATGATCCACCCGAGAACCCTAATCCAAGCTTCACCTCAAGACTTGAGGTAACTAAGTTTCTTTAGTTGCTAACCAAAGGGACTTAGGTAATATAGAGTTAGGTTGTGGGATGTTTAGTCTTTTCTAACCCTTGTACTCAACTCATGAGTGGTAGGATTAGAGCTTGAAGAAAGAGAAAGCTTGAGGAGAGAGAAGGTGAACTAGCATAATGAAATGAAAATTGCTTCTCACTTAATATATCAAGCATAATGAAATATCAATCAAATGAATAATAATAGATTATTCATCATGCTTCATAAATGAATATGAGTGATTCACTATGTGAGTCATTAAGCATTTAATGATGCATTAATGACATAGTGAATCACACATAATGAGTCACAATTTACATTAATGACAATGCCACCTTAACCCCTCAAGTCACCATGCTTCTAGAAGCTTCCCGGAAATTACGAGAACGCCCCTCTCATCCGTGAAAACACGGAAAAAACTTTAGACTGTATAAATCCAATAACCTGATACTAGAATCTGGCTTAAACCAAAGCCGTCTAGTAAAAACTGTCCGAATGTCGTACGTGCATTAAAACACGTATTCGTCCGAACCCTTGTCGTAAAACCGTACAACCTCTATATGGTTTCGCCAGGAGTTGGGAAAACTCTGTGTGGGACTCTAAAGACTCGATGACTACGCTGGCAGTGGGTTTAACCACAGACCGCAAGCGGCACTAGCTGTACGTAACGGTCCCCAGGTAGATGTCGATAAGAAGGCCGATGAGGATACCCATCCGAACTCCTACTGAGCCTCTGCGTGACAATATCCGTGCAGTCCAGTCTGTTCGTCTAAGAGTATCGCATGTATGGTCTAGGGAGGTGGTAAACGTCAGACCCCTAATAAACGTACAAGTCGTGTCGGTATGGCTCTATCACCATCCGAGAATCTACTGATCAATCTATCGGTAATTCTCAATCAGCCCTGGCCAGGGACTTATGGTAATGACCAACCGATCACTGTGTGATATCAACTCCCTATACCGGGAGAGACGAATCCCTAACAGTCACTCACTGCCTCCATGTGGCTTGGGACTGTGCCCAACTAAAACTTGTTTGCACGACTCCTTTGAACCATGTTAGGGTAGTAATCAAAGCACAGTGGGAACTCACACGAGACAAATGACGACTTTAAGTCAACGTACTATCTGCACACATGTCACCTGAGAACTGCTATCTGACGTTAGGTATAAATACCATCCAGTCAGTTCTCGTCGAGTCCTGTCCGGTGTACTCACACCCAGTGAGCATCTGTATACAATCTTAGGTGCACTCCACCAATGGCTGCGGGACCAATCCATCGCCCCTCCTCAGGGTCTAGATATGTATACACCAGTCTACTCCGGAGTATCGATGCCCATTCTCAATACTCCTGCGACCAGGGACTTCTAAGGATGTGCCTATTGACTATCCAGCTCCCACTAGTATGACTGCCATCACAACGCCGGTAGTCAGGAAAACACCCTATGGGCTTTATCAACATGTATATATATATGAATACTACGCAAAATATATCATATGTTAAGATAAAGACAAACCAAATAGCGTACTATTATATTAAGCAAGACTGTCATGTACATACATATCCCTAGCATCCTATACAATGAAGGCCTCTAGGGCATATATATCCAACACTTGCACTAAGGCCGGCTGTTGTAGTATCTCATACCTAGCATCCCGAATAATCTCTCAAACTGTATCTGGGGAATGGCCTTCGTGAGTGGATCCGCAGTGTTATCCTTCGTATCAACTCTCCTGACCTCGATCTCCCGACGATCAACTATCTCCCTGATCAGGTGATACCGCCTCAGAATATGTCTGGACTTCTGATGGGACCTGGGTTCCTTGGCCAAAGCCACAGCTCCATTTTTATCGCAATACAAAGGTATTGGATGCTCAATGGACGGAACCACACCAAGTTCAGTAATGAAATTCTTTATCCAGACAGCCTCTTTGGCAGCATCGTTGGCAGCGATGTATTCAGCCTCCATCGTCGAGTCTGCAACGGTATCCTGTTTGGAACTCTTCCAACATACCGGCCCTCCATTGAGGGTAAAGACAAATCCCGAGTGCGACTTAGAGTCGTCTTGATCACTCTGGAAGCTGGAATCGGTAATGGACTCCACCTGGAGTTCTCTGTTACCATACACCAAGAACATCTCTTTAGTCCTTCGTAAGTACTTGAGAATGTTCTTCACAGCTATCCAGTGACTCTCTCCAGGATCGGCTTGATACCGACTCACTACACTTAGTGAGTATGCTACATCGGGTCTCGTACATAGCATCGCATACATGATAGAGCCTACTGCCGAAGCATAGGGTATCCCTTGCATGCGAGCTCTCTCCAAATCAGTCTTGGGAGACATCTCTTTGGAGAGAGTGAGTCCAGAGATCGTGGGTTGGTTACCACGCTTGGATTCTTCCATACTAAACCTCTTTAGTACGGTGTCAATGTACCTGGATTGGGAAAATCCCAGTATCCGTTTAGATCTATCTCTATAGATCATAATTCCCAATATGCAGGAGGCATCACCAAGATCTTTCATTGAGAATCGTTGTGATAAGAAGAGCTTGACTGATTGCAGCATAGGAACATCATTTTCTATCAAGAGTATGTCATCGACGTACAATACGAGGAAGACTACCTTACTCTCTGCAACCTTCTTATAAATACAAGGTTCATCTACGTTTTTGATGAAGTCAAACTCTTTGACTACAACATCAAAGCAGATGTTCCAACTCCGCGATGCTTGCTTTAACCCATAGATGGATTTAAGAAGCTTGCACACCTTTCCGCTGCTCCCACTATCTACGAAGCCCTCTGGCTGAGTCATGTACATGTACTCTTCTAAATCACCGTTTAGAAAGGCGGTCTTAACATCCATTTGCCAAATTTCGTAGTCATGGTATGCAGCAATGGAAAGTAAGATCCAGATGGACTTAAGCATAGCCACTGGAGAAAAGGTTTCGTCATAATCCACACCTGGTCGTTGACGATAACCCTTTGCAACAAGTCTAGCTTTGAAAGTCTCAACTTTTCCATCT
This sequence comes from Agapanthus africanus, assembly GCA_030015575.1. NCBI lineage: Eukaryota > Viridiplantae > Streptophyta > Magnoliopsida > Asparagales > Amaryllidaceae > Agapanthus > Agapanthus africanus. The sequence goes on from JASDDO010000012.1 coordinate 363,740,410, forward strand.
ACACCAATTTTCTTTTTAAAGATCCACTTTCTCCCAATGGGTTTTACCCCTTCAGGAGCATTTTTCAAAGTCCATACTTTGTTGGTGTACATGGATTCCATCTCAGATCGCATTGCATCCAGCCATTTCACAGAGTCACCACTCGTGATGGCCTGCTCGAAACTAGTCGGGTCATCATCTTCCATGATGCAATCCTCGCTTCCACCATCAATGAGAAAACCGTAGTATCTCTCAGGTGGCTGAGAAACCCTACTAGATCGGCAGAGAGGCTGGGGTTCGTCGGGTACTACTGAATCCTCTGGCTCCAATAAATTATCAGTTGTAGTTTGTGGTGCTGGAACCTCTTCCAGCTCTATCTCTTTGCCACTAATTTCTTTTGCAAGAAATTCCTTTTCTAAAAAGGTGGCATATTGAGAAACAAACACCTTTTGTTCCTCACCGTGGTAGAAGATATATCCATAGGAATATTTTGGATATCCTACAAACTTACATAGACCTGATCTTGCCTCGAGCTTGTCTGGATTTTGCTTTTTAACATAGGCCGGACAACACCATATCTTAACTCGTTTAAGAGATGGTCTCTTCCCATTCCAAATCTCATATGGAGTAGTAGGCACTGATTTAGTTGGAACTCTACTCAATAGGTATGCGGCTGTCTCCAGCGCATAACCCCAAAAGGAGATAGGTAACTTAGCAGTGCTCATTATAGAGCGCACCATATCCAATAGGGTGCGATTCCTCCGCTCCGATACACCGTTGTGCTGTGGTGTATAAGGAGGAGTAAGCTGAGAGAGAATCCCATTCTCTTTTAGATAATCCCGGAACTCATTGCTCAAGTATTCTCCTCCTCGATCAGATCGAAGGATCTTAATACTTTTGCCCGTTTGGTTCTCTACTTCATGCTTATATTCTCTGAATTTCTCAAAAGCTTCAGACTTGTGTTTCATCAGGAACACATGTCCGAATCTTGAGAGATCGACAGTGAATGTAATAAAGTAGGAAGAACCGTTCCTGGCATGTGTAGACATGGGACCGTATACATCACTATGTACCAGTCCTAAGAGTTCCTCAACTCTTTCTCCGTGTCCACTAAACGGAGTTTTGGTCATTTTTCCTTTGAGACATGAATGGCAAGTATCATAAGATGATAATTCGAATGGATTCAAATATTCATCCTTATGTAACTTAGCTAGTCGTGTCGCATTGATATGACCAAGTCTACAATGCCACAAGAAGGATTCGTTCATTTCTGAACTCTTCCTCTTGTGTGTTTTTTGTATATTAAGAACTGTATTTTGATTGAGAATGAATATGCCATTATGTAACGAGCCTGATCCAATCAACTTTTGATTCAGGAATATGTTCATAACATTATCCTGTACTACAAAATTATATCCTTCTTTACTTAATAAAGAAACTGATATAATGTTGCACATCATGTTCGGTATATAATAGCACTCGTTCAGAATCAATGTATTACTACTTGGTAATACAAGGTGATATTCGCTAACTGCTTTGGCTGCAATACTTGCACCATTCCCAACTTGTACGGAATGATCACCCTTTCCCAGTTCTCTACCTTTACGTAGCCCAACAATTTACATATGTGGGATCCCGATCCGGTATCTAATACCCAGGACGTAGGGTGAACTGAGAAACAGTTCTTAATAACTAACACACCCGAAGAAGATGCATCAACATACTTGTTCTTCATTTGGGCGGCGTGAGAATCCAGATATTGTCCTATTCCCTGCTCAGTCTCATAACACTTATAAGAAAGAACGGGACCAACGTTCCCCTGCTCAGTATAATAAGCGGCTTCAGTCAATACATCCATATTATTATCTTGATTAAGGCCTGACATGGTCGCTACCTGGAGAGAGAGAGAAGGAAACACTTTAGCGTATGCTCTTGCAAGATTAGATTGGTTATTATCTTATCTAATCAGGATGTCTCCCACTGTTTTTATCAAATCTCCCTTCAAACCCTAAAAGGTAAGATTAGCCGGGATTAATTACACCCTACAATTTCGTCAATCTTTCAGCCAGATCAGTGTTTGTAGTTTGAGGGAGGTTCCCCGTGCTTTCGCATGGACCTAATTAAAATAAACCTCGTTTTCCCAAAGGCATAACCCCGTTAACACCTTTCTAGACACCTACTTGATCGGCTAATTGTCCTGTGTAAAATTCTCCCAGGAGTAACTCTTACTCATAGTGGGTATCAGGATCCATCTATCTCATAGAAGGTATGCAATCTCATTGTAAATTTCAACATTTGAAATTCCCGATAATGCTTTTACCCCTAGCGACTTATAACCTTAACTATGATCAACAAATCATAAGCACTAGTCAAGTTCTACCCGTCATTTCTTGATTAATTTAGACCCACCCACATGACCCTTAACTATAGTTAACAAAGTCATATGACTGTTCTAATTAATCACATAATCTGTTATATAGGAAAACATCACTCAGCTACCGTACACTGCGCCTTAGCTATGGTCAACAAACGCAGCGTGAATACTAAGTACTCTATTTTCCTAAAATGACGGAGGGCTACACAGGTTTTTCAAAAAACCATGAGCGTAATGAACTTGATATCGTTGTAGAAACAAGTGATTTTGAAAAGGAGTGTTTTTTAGGCTTTTGCAATCTCGCTAAAGAGGTCACTCCCGGTGAAGGGATCTCGGCTCTTTCCCCATCGAATAAGGTGCAGGGTATATCATATATACCACTGTGCAAAGCAAGAATTATATATAAGCTGTCAAAATCTAAACCGTGAGTTTGTAGCTTCTGCCAGTTTAGCTAAAGAGGTCACTCCCTGTGAAAGGATCTCGGCTCTTTCCTCATCGAATAAGGTGCAGGGTATATCATATATACCGCTGTGCAAAGCAAAAACTGTAGCTACCCTTTTTATAAAGTTTTTGATTCTACAACATCTTTTAGGTTTCTTTTCTTTTATTAATCTCATTAATAAATCCCATCAGCTTATGCTTCCTAAGCATCACAGTAGAAACGAAAGCAGTAATATTTATATATCAGCATATATATAGTATAAGCATTCGTCTCAGGAAGTAATATGATCTCATCACAGAACATTGCAGCAGAAGATAACATATGAAATATTGGATATACTAAGACGTCCGTGTTTTATATCGAGCCTGTATAAAACACGGATTCCACGGTCGCGATGAATAGCCAAACCCACATCCCTAGACCCCTACGAGAGCGGCAAGCAACACTGCCAATTCTAGGGTTAGGAGACCCGGTCTCGACTCCTCGAGATGGCCTCCCACTGGTCACTAGAAACCGGTTACTTGTGCTCCCCTCCTTGGGTCTGCCTGATGCGGAAAAGTAAATAATATACACTGGTGACATCAACCTCATCCCGGAAGTGCCCCAATAAAACAATATTACATACAAATGAATTTTACATGAATGAAAATAAAAACCCTCATCTCACATAAAAACCCCGGCTATTCAGAACACGACGATCCAATATAACATATCACAGCAACACATAATATCTCATATCATCAACGTAAACAAGTATGCATACACCGATCGTCGTTGATGTATAGCAACGAAAACCGGCAGTACGACTACATACTACACTTACGGTCACAGAAAAGAAAGTGTAAAACTACAACATTTGGAATCCACAATCACTTTAGACATCGTAAATCCGAAATATCACATACTTCGCATTTCATGCCTAACTATATGAATTCCACATATTGTATCACATTCCAGATAAATAGACAATATTAAACTTTCCGATCGAATAATCAAATACCCAAAATTTCCCAAATGGCTCAACACTTGAACGGAGTTTAAAAGAATCCATCATATGCCACAGTACCAATGGTCCAGCCGTAGAAGGGTCAAGCCAACGCCTCACATGTGGCAACGCCGTACTGCCCCAAACCCTAAGGTTTAGAGGCGGTTCAGACGGTCACATAATCGAGTTAAGGTTTGTGTTCTTCTAGAGGGTCCACCGCGTTACTTGCACGTTTTTCCGAAAGATTTAAACTCAAGAAAAATTCAACACTTGAAAGTTTTTCTTGCCGGGAAAAAGTGAGTTAATGATGTCCGTTCGAACATTTTAACAGTTTCTAAAATATCTGGAGAACAAAACGAAATTAAACTTTTTGATCGAATCAACGAATACAAAATAATCCCCAGAACACTCAACACTTGAGTAAGATTAAAAATACCCAGAATCATGTACAAGTACCTACGGATATACTGTGCCAAAAAGCTAACCATAATTCTACAGTGCCGCCGCGGAACCTCCGCGCCAGGAATGGTTCTGCCGCGGTTCTGCGGCGCTTTAGTGGAATTTGGGTGTCGTTTTTCACAGTAACTCTTAGAATTCCCTGCTGATTTTTTTGAGTATTTTTAATGCAGAAAAAATGATATTTTTACAAAATTTCCAGAGAGGAGGTCAAGTTCGATGTTTCGGGGTTCGATCGAAGTTTTAACTTCGTATACACGTCGCCTAATTCTCTAGCTAGGCTCTGATACCACTGTAGGGTTCCTAGGCACTCATACAAGGGTCTATAAGGCATCAACCATGCCCGATTTAAAATTTAGACGTGTTGAACAACCCAAAGCCGGGATCTTTGCTAGATAATTAGGGTTTAACATGCAAGTAAACATCTTTACTACTAAGAGTGAGGGATTACAACCTTTGTAGTCCGCTCCTTCGCTTCATAAGCTCCGAGTAGAAGTCCCTTCGCCGCGATCCACAATCTCCCGGACTCAAGCGAAGCTCCACAACCCGAATGATCCATGCTAGCTTGTAGTCTTCCTTTTCTCCGATGATCTACCTCGAAGTTCCTTTAACTCAAGCTCTTTCTCACTAATGAGGTGAACACCCTAATCTAATTGGCTAGATTAGATGAGGATGATGAAGTAGGATTTATGCTCTCTTTTATTATCAAATTCTCACACTAAATCATCACTAAAGAAAAACCTAGAAAGCTTTTTCAAAGCTCAAGGAAGAAGAAGAAGAAAGAATGAATAATCCTTTTGTGATGAATAATGAAATGTTAATATGATTACAAATGTAACCATGGTCAAGGATGACAATGCTAACCCATATAGAGATTTAACCTAGGGTGAAGGGTTTGGGTTGGATTAGAAATATCTAGCAAAATATCAAGCATAATATCTTTTGCAAGAAACAAAGAAAAACCTTCTAGAAGCATCAAGAAAGAACTAACCCAAATCAAACCCTAACCTTGTTTAATCTCCACTAAACATATTGCATTAGTAATCATTGTTGGATATGTATGCCCTAGAGGCCATTATTGTATAGTACTAGTTTGTATAATACATTTTGGAAGCTTGGGATATATACACGGGTTTACGACATTCTTGCTCGATATAGTAGTATGCTACTGGTTTGTTTCTATCTTAATATGTGTATATGTTTCTTTTAACATATCGCTAATACATATTGATGAAGCCCTTAGGATCTTTGCTTGACTACCGGCGTTGTGATGGCGATCACACTAGTGGGGGCTGGGTAGTCTATAAGCACATCCTTATTTTGGTCTCTAGTCATAGGATTATCGAGAGAGGGAATAGATACTCCAGAGTAGACTGGTGCATACGCTTCTCGTCCCAGCAGGGGAGATGGTCTGTCCCACAGCCATCAGTACGTCATACTGGAGATAGTATGCAGGTGCTCGTTAGGTTACAAGTACACTGGACAGGACTCGTCGGGAACTGTTGGTTGGTATTATACCTATCGTCAGTTAACAGTTCCCAGGTGACATGAGTACAGCTTAGTCCGTTGACTTGACACTGTCAATTCGCCTCGGGTGTGTTCCCACTGTACTTAGATTACTACCCTACCACGGCTTTATTGAGTCGTGCAAACAGGTAGTAGTTGGGTGCTGTCCCGAAGCACTTGGAGGCAGTGACGGTTAGACAGGATTCGTCTCTCCGGGTATTGGGAGTTGATATCGCGCTATGTCTAGGAGAGCCATTACACATAGTCGTCCCTAGCCAGGGCAAGCGAGATTTACTGGTAGTGTTTCCAGTAGTTTCTCAGGGTATTCTGGGCTACACACCGACACGACTTGTATCGCTGTTAGGGGTCTGATGTTTGCCACCCCCTAGGCCCGACATGCGATACTCTTAGACGAACAGACCGGATTGTACGGAGATTGTCACATTCAGGCTCAGTAGGAGTTCGGATGGGTTCCCCTCATCAGTCTTCTTATCGGCATCTACCTGGGGACCGTTACTACCGCTTGCGGCCTATGGTTAAACCCACTGCCAGCGTAGTGTCGAACCTTTAGAGTCCCACACAGAGGGTTATTCGCCTTTGGGCAAAACAGAGTAGAGGTCGCATGGTTTTTGCGACGGGGTTCGTTCACATCCGCGCACTTGTGCACGTTTGGTGTCCGAGCAGTTATTACTAGCGGCTTTGGTTTAAGCCAGATCCTAGTATTTGTTTTGGGATTGGTTTTGTCTCAGTGTATTCGTGTTCCTCGGAACACGGATGCGGGTGTGTATGCACAGTTGACAGAGGCAGAGGATTCTCATTAGGGTTGTTGACCGTTGACTTTTTCCAAACCCTAATGAGAATGAGAAATATGATTAATAATATTAATTAAGGATAATTGTACCATGGTTAGGTTGACCATTTGACTTTTGTTGACTTGTTGACTTTGGTTGACTGGTTGACTATTGTTGACATGTTGACCATCATCATTTCATTTTAAAGATGCTTCTTGTTTCTTGCAAATGCATTAAATCATGAAATGATAATGGTCATTCATAAACTAACCATCACAATTTCTTAATTATTATTATTATTATCATTATTCTTATTTTGTGAGCATGGTTGTAAAATTCCAAGCTCATTCTCTCTTGCTCTTTCTCTCTCATGTTTGGAGCTCTCCCTCTTCCTCTCAAAGCTTAAGTGTTCCATGTGTTTGAAATCATAAGCTCTTGAGACAAAACCATCAAGACTCATCTCTACTCTTTCTAGGGTTCTTTGTCTAGCAAACCAAGCACTCTAGTTACCTATTGGTTGAGGTAGGAGCTCAAGTTCGAGGCCCTCGGGTGGATCTATCTTCGGCAAAGAGAAGACGACGAGGAGGAGCCGTTCAAACCACTACAAGGAGAAAGCAAGAAGGAGAACCACAACAAGAAGGGAAGGAGTTCAAGATCTAGATATAACCATTCTACATAGTAGCTAGAACTTGTAGTTTATCTGTTAGTTTTTGTTTAGCAAAAATCCTTCATGGATGGTCCATGTTACCTTGTGAGAAAATTTTGATTTTTACCAATTCCTCCTCCCCGAAAGAACCGGGGTGGGTAACGTGGACCTAACAGTGGTATCAGAGACTAGCTAAACAACAACTAACTGTTAGCAAAGTGTTTAGAACTTCGATCCGGAAAAAATCGCAAAATCCGTCTAAAAAATTGTGTTTTCTGTCGATTTATAAAACAGGCCTAAAAATATTTTAACTGACATGAAAAATACAAGCAGGGTTTTTTGAGAAAACTGCAGAAATTTGGGTGCCTGAGTCCCTCAGATGACCGCGGATCCGCGGCCTATCCAAGCGATCCGCCGCGGTTCCGCGGCCGAGTCGACTCGACAGCGCACCAAATTTTTCCAGGGGTTCTCTGTGATGGTTTTGTGATTTTTAAGATGTTTTGTTTCTGCCCAGATTTTCCAGAGAACAATGTTATGTTTGGGGTAGTTACAAATTGGTATTTTGATTGAAGTTCTATAAACTTTAGCTATTTGGTTATATCTGTGATGTGATATATGCACTGAACGTCGACTAATCCTTATATGTCGATTAGTCGGGGTTGTGCATATCTGTGATCTGTAATGTTGTTGGATTGTGTATATGAACTTGTTGGATCGTCGCGGATGAATAGCCGGGGTTTTGTGAGATGAGAGTTTCTTTATCTTTCATTTGATGTAATATGTAAATTGATGTAATATAATTTTTATGGACGCACATCCGGGATGAGGTTGTAGCCGCCATTGTATATTATTTCTTTTACTGTTTTTTGCTCCTAGGATAGACCCAAGGTGGGGTGCACAAACTACCGGGTACTTTGAAGTGTCGAGTGGCCTACTCACGTTGTTGAGGGAGGTTGCTTCACTTCGGGTACTTGGCGGGTAGTTTTCCGCACCCATAGGGGTCTAAGGTGGGGTTTGGCTTTTCATCGCGACCGTGTAATCCGTCTTTCGTTGCAGGCTCGAACGAAACGTGGATTCCTAGCATATCCAATGTGTTCATCTGTGATCTGGAATGGCTATCATTGCATCTGACGAATGTATATATCTATATATTGTTAGTTGTATGTATGCCCTAGAGGCCAGTATTGTAAAGATGATGTATATTATATTGGATGCTTGGACATATATAGAGATGACTTTCTTGCTCGATATGATAGTAAGCTATCTGGTTGCACTTTATCTTAACATGTACACTAGTCTCTTTTTACTGTCTTGTAGTTACATGTTGGTAAAGCCCTTAGGATGTGTACTTGACTACCTGGACTATGATGCAGATCATACTAGTGGGGACATGGTAGTCCATAAGTACATCCTTCAAGGTCCCTAGTCGTGGGTGTATCGAGACGAGGCATCGATATACCAGTGTAGACTAGCGTATACGCTTCTCGACCCATGAGATAGGCGATGGATGATCCCATATCCATTGGTGTTTGACATCAGAGATGATATACGGGTGCTCAGTGGAGACTGAGTACACTGGACGGACTTGCTGAGAACTCCCAGATGGTATTATACCTCACGTCAGATGGCAGTTCTCAGGTGACACTTGTGCAGGTTAGTCTGTAGACCCGAGATCGTCATAGAGTCTTGTGTGATTCCCACTGTGCTTTGATCTCCACCTTACCATGTCCATGATGGCGTGCAAAACGGTGGTCTTTGGGTTCAGTCCCGAGTCACATGGAGGCAATGAGCGATAGGAGGGGTTTCGTCTCTCCCGGTATTGGGGGTTGATGTTGCGCTGTGCTCGATTGGCCGTAACAGGGAAGTCCCTGGCCAGGGCTGATCAGAGATTTGCTGGTAAGTGTTACCAGTAGTTTCTCGACCCGTTATGAGCCTCACATCGGCATGACTTATCGGTTATTGGGGTCTGACGTTTACCACCCCTAGACTTGATATGCGACATATCAGACGAACAGACCGGACTGTACGGTAAGTGTTACTGGTTGGATTCACAGGAGTGTGAGCGGGCTGGCTCGTCGATCTTCTGATCGCTCAATACCGGGATGGCCGTTACGTTTAGCAGACCGCTTGCGGCTTGTGGGTGCTTGATATGATCATCATCTGCTACCGGCGTATTGACGAGTCTTTAGAGTCCTACACAGAGGTTTCCTGGCTCAAGCGAAACGAAATAGGAGCGCATATGAGATATGTGCGGGACCGAGAATAATGCATGTATGTGATACCGCATTTCATTCTCGCGATGAATGTTTCGATTGGTTGTATGCGATATGACCTAGTTATCGAATCATTGATTCGATAAATCGATACATTGAATATTAGTCGGTTATGTGCGACATGACCAGATCATTGAATCAAATGTTGATTTAATGATTTAATGTATAATTATATATTTGATATATTACTTTGCATTAACTAGTATTGGTTCACTTTAAATGGATTTTCTCACTTGATGTGCAAGTTGTATATGTGATATACTTTTGTGCACATCTTTGTATCATGTTTGATGATGCTTGCTCATTTGGTTAAGTGTAAAGAATTAAACCTAGGTTAAGAAAGTGATTAGGGTTTTAATTATCCATTCTTTTATTTATTCATTTTGGAAAAAGAATAGGATAAGAATACAAAATGGTTGCTTTCATTCTTGAACCTTTGTGAAGATTCATGAAGCTTTGACCAAAGTGACCAATTTGTCTTCATGCTTAACCCTAACCACTATTCTAACCTTGGTCAATTCTCTACACCTAACCATGGTTCCTATTATGATAAGTATTCATTTCTTTTTCATTTTTGATTAACTTATCATAATATTTCCTTCTTCTTGATCTTCTTCTTCAAGAAAGAAAGCTTGATGCCATCAATGGCAACTTGAGTTCTAAAGTGAGAAATCCAATTATAAAGTGAACCCACCTCCTATTTCTTCACCCTCTACCTCTTTCCAAGTTGTCTTGGGTGTTTTCTTCACAAGTTTCATAAATTTGTGAAGTTGGAGCTTGAACTTGTGATGCCTCGACGTAGATCATCTTCGGCACGAAGCCGACGACCTAGTCCGCCCAATTCTCCGATGAAGCCGACGTTTGAGTTCGGGATTCGAGATGGACAGCGAGAGGACGCCTACGTGGAGCTTAGGAAGTGGAGAAACGGATCTACAAAGGTTGTAGCCTCTCTCCTTTAGTTAAGATGTTAACTAGATTCGTATTTCGCCTAAACTTCTAGTCAACGATCCGTATTAGGTTTTCTCGGCACCCTAAAAATTTGAAATTGGCATGGTTGATGCCTTGTGAGACCTCTTGAGATTGCCTAGGAACCCTACAGTGGTATCAGAGCCTAGCTAGAGCCTTAGGCGAAGTGTAGACGACGTTTGAAACCCGATCGAACCCGAAACCCTAATTTTTCCATACTCTCTGGACTTTTTTCAAAAACTGGAATTTTTCCAGATTAAAAATTACTAAAAAATTTAGCAGTGAAATCCATGAATTACGGTGCAAAAATTAATTGATGAACAGTCTACAGTGCGGCGGAACCGCGGCAGAAGCCTTGCTTCTACGGCGGTTCCGCGGCCACTTTATTGAATTATCATATAATATTTGCACAGTAATTTATTTCTTCAGGTGTTGGATTTTCTGGGAATTTTTAAAATTTATTCAAGAGTTGAATTTTCTGCTTTGTATTGGGAGTTCGTAGATTCGATCGGATTATCAGACTTTGTCTATGTGTTTTCCGGATATTTAGAATATGTTAAAAGTTTCGACTGGATGTAAATACCCAACCTTTCCCCTGCCGGGAAATTTCCAATTGTTGGACTTTTCCGTAGTTTAATGACTTTCTAAGTAGTGCAAGTAACACGATGGTCCCTCTAGAAGACAACAAACCTTAACTCGATTATGTGACCGTCTTGAACTGCCCTTTGAACCTTCGGGTTTGGGGCAGTACGGCGTGCCACATGTGAGGCGTTGGCTTGACCCTTCTACGGCTGGACCGTTGGTACTGAGGCTGTTAGTGTATATGCCCTAGAGGCCATTACTGTATCATACTAGTTTGTATATTACTTAATGGAAGCTTGGGATATTCACCTTGTATATACAATCTTGCTCAAAATAGTAGTATGCTACTTGGTTTGTTTCTACTTCAATGTGTACATGTGTTTATTTTTGTATATCGCCTATACACATTAGTGGAGCCCTTAGGATCTTTTCTTGATTACCAGCGATGTGATGGCCGTCACACTAGTGGGGCTGGGTAATCTATAAGCACATCCTTATGCAGGTCCCTGGTCGCAGGACTATCGAGACAGGGCATCGATACTCCGGAGTAGACCAGCGCATGCGCTTCTCATCCCAGTGTGGAAGACGGTCTGTCCCACAGCCGTCAGTACGTCGTACTTGAGATAGTATGCGGGTGCTCGTTAGGTTACGGGTACACTGGACAGGACTCGTCGGGAACTGACTAGTTGGTATTATGCCTATCGTCAGTTATCAGTTCCCAGGTGACATGAGTACAGCTTAGTCCGCTGACTTGACACTGTCACTTCGCCTCGAGTGTGTTCCTACTGTACTTTGATCACTACCCTACCACGGCTCAAAGGAGTCGTGCAAACAGGTGGTGGTTGGGTGCAGTCCCGAAGCACTTGGAGGCAGTGACGGTTAGACAGGATTCGTCTCTCCCGGTATTGGGGGTTGACATCGCGCTGTGTCTAGGAGAGCCATTACACGAGTAGTCCCTGGCCAGGGCAAACGAGATATTCTGGTAGGTTTCCAGTGTTATCTCAGGGTGTTTTGGGCTTCGCTCCGGCACGACTTGTACCGCTATTGGAGGACTGACGTTTACCGCCCCCTAGGCCCGCCATGCGATATATCAGACGAACAGACCGGAATGTACGGAGAATGTCACACTCAGGCTCAGTAGGAGTTCAGATGGGTTTCGCCTCGTCGGTCTTCTTGTCGGCATTACCTGGGGACCGTTACGCACAGCTAGTGCCGCTTGCGGTCTGTGGTTAAACCCACTGCCAGCGTAGTGTCGAGTCTTTAGAGTCCCACACAGAAAGCTTTTCGCCTCTAGGCAAAAGAGTAGAGGTCGCATGGTATTGCGACAGGTCGCATGGTTTTGCGACAGGGTTCGGTCACATCCGTGCACTTGTGCACGTACAGTGTCCGGACAGTTTACACTAGCGGGCTTTGGTTTAAGCCAGATCCTAGTGTACCTTATGGGATTGGATTTATCCAGTTTGCATTCGTGTTCCTCGGAACGCGGATGCGGGTGTGTATGCACAGTTGACAGGGAGGCAGAGGCAGCGGATTCTCATTAGGGTTGTTGACAGTTGACCGTTGACTATTTGACTTTTTGCTCAACCCTAATGAGAATATGATATGTGATTAACTATTATATTAATTAAGTATTATGGTGACTTGGTTGTTGACTTTTGTTGACTTTGTTGACTTGTTGACTTTTGTTGACTTGTTGACTTTGTTGACCGGTTGACTAGACTTGACTAGTTGACCATCATGATAACCATAGCCATCATTTCATGGCAAAGACTTTTACTTGCTTGCTCATTTATGTAAAATGAGTGCATGATATGATATGGTTATGGTTGCTTCAACCATCACATAAGACTTTTTTGATATGATGAGTTATCATTGCTTTGGATTATGAGAGGGTGAGAGATAAAAGAGAGCCTCATTCTTTCTTGCTCATTCTCTCTCTTGTTCTTGAGCTCTCTTGCTTTGCTCTCACCCTCATCCTTTTGCTCCCTCTCTTGACTCTATGGTTCATATCTCTCATGTGTTGAGAATCAAGAACCATAGATAAAATCACATTCTAATTCTTCTCTACTCATTCTAGTTCACTAGGTTTAGCAAACCAAGTGAACTAGTTTCTTCAAAGAACGAAGAAGGAGCTAAAGGTTGGAGCTTTCAGGTGGATCTATCTTCGGCGTACGGAGACGACGAGAAGAAGCCAATCGGACCACCATCGGAGCTTGAAGACGAAGGAGTTCAAGAAAAGCTAGGTATAACCCCCTAACCGAGTAGCTAGAAACTCTTAGTTAGGATGTTAGATAGATGTTTAACCAAGATCCGGGTTATAGGTCCATGTTACCACCTCCGTAAAAATTATTTTTTTACCAAATTCCGCATTCCCGAAAGTACCGGGAGAGGTAGCATGGACTTACAGTGGTATCAGAGCCTAGTTAAACTCTATCTAACATGTTAGCAAGTAACTAGAAGATCGATCAACGAAAAAGTCCCGAAACGAACCCCGGAATTTTAAACTTTCTGTCGATTTTAAAAGTGCTGGAAAAGTTTTTTGAAATACACCAAAAATCGACTCAGGCTTTTTTAAAGAAACTGCAAAATTTTGGGCCCCTGACTCGATCAAAGCGCCGCGGTTCCGCGGCGGGAGCACGCTCCCGCCGCGGAACCGCGGCCGAGTTGACTCGGTCAAGGGTTTTCTTTTTTGCAGTTTACTCATTGGGGTATTTTGGGATTTTTGGAATATATATTTTCAACCCAGATTTTCCAGAACGAAAATTTTATTTTGGGGTCCCGAAAATCCGTATTTTTGATCGAACTTTTAAAAGACTTAAGCTAACGGGTTTTTCTGTAATGTGATATTTGTATTGAACGTCTACTAATCGCTATATGTCGATTAGTGGGGGTTATACAAATCTGTGATCTGTAATGTGCTGGAATGTGTATATGAATATGTTGGATTGTCGCGGGTGAATAGCCGGGGGTTGTGAGACGAGAGTTTTCTTTTCTTGCAATTCATGTAAATTTGTAAATTGATGTAATAATTATTTGTATGGCCGCACAACCGGGTCGGGGTTGTAGCCGTCATTGTATAATTTCTTTTTACTGTTTTTGCTCCTAGGATAGACCCATGGAGGGGTGCACAAACTACCGGGTATGCCGAAGTGTCGAGTGGCCTACTCATGGAGATGAGGGAGGTTGCTACGCTTCGGGTACTTGGCGGGTAGTTTGCCGCACCCGTAGGGGTCTTGGGTGGGGTTTTGGCTATTCACCGCGACCGTGTAATCTGTCTTTCGTTACAGGCTCGTACGAATTACAGATTCCTAGTATATCCAATGTATTTATCTGTGATCTGAAATGTTTATCATTGCAGTATATCTATATATGATATTATTTAGGCATTGCTTTTGTTTTACAGATGCGCTAGCCCAGCCCCCGCTCTGTCGTTAGTTAAGTAACCTAACGGGTAATGACGGGGCACAGTGGCGAATGCGAATGGCATAAGCGTACGTCATATTTTGGTTGTTTTCTGCAATGGTAGGATTAAATGATGGGACGCATTAAAAGAACTAATGCAAGGATATCACGCATTAAAAGAACTAATGCAAGATAATAAACCAAGTTAAAGTCGTTGGAACACTTTCGAAAAACCACTCGGTTCTTTTCAAAACAAACTTTTAAAATACGGAGTTTGAGCCACTCCATTTAAAAGCTATCTCGTTCCATCGACTAAATCAAGTTCACTACGTTCACGGTTTTGCCAAAACCATCCGTAGCCCTCCATCATTTCAGTTAAATATTCGGTAGTATTCAAGATATGTATTTTGACCTCACGCCAAGGCATAGTGATTGGTAGCTGCCGGATATTTATCTGTTGCATAGATAGAATATGTTGGTTTGAGACAGTCGTACTGCCATTTTGGCCTACGTCAAGGGTATATACGGGTGGATTCAAATTAACCTGGATAATGATGGGACGAACTTGACATGTGACTTATGACATTTTGACCTCACGCCAAGGTCATAAGAGCATGGGGCAAAAATCCACATCGGGAGTTTCATAAGTACTGAAACTTGCTAGATTTGCATACCATTTGGAGTGTGATGATTCTGGTAGGATTCCTTCAGTTTCGTCACGCGATGATATTTGGATCCCGATCCTACTGTGAGTATATGCTACTCCTCGGGAAATTTCTCGCTAAACGATCAATGCTATAAACCTAGTAGGTGCCTAGAAAGGTGTTAGCGGGGCTACGCCCCCAGGGAAAAGAGGTTCTTTAATTAAGGAACTTCGCGAAAGCGTTGGAAAACCTCCCTCAAAGTACCGACACCAGCCTGGCCGAACGGTTAAGCAAGTATTGTACGGTGAAATTGATCCTGACTAATTCTTCCTTTTTGGTTTTAAGGAGGGATTCGAGAAACAGTGGGAGCCAACCTGTTTAGACAAATTAAAAACCACTCTAAACTTGCAAGAGCATCATGCTGAGTGTTTCTTCTTCTCTCCAAATTGCAGCGACCAATCAACATGACTGGACTTAAGTTACTCCTAGATAAAAACAAACTGACAGGGCCAAACTACAAAGATTGGCTCAGGAATGTCAAGATAGCAATCACTTACGACAAGCTGGGGTATCTTCTTACCACCAAAGCTCCCCCTGTCCCTGGTCCAACTTCCAGCGTCGCGGATAAGGAAATCCGCAAGACTTGGGAGATTGATAGCGCGAAGGCCAAGTGCCTCGTGCTTGCTTCGATGGACAACGAACATCAGAGGAGGCACGAGAATATGGACTTGGAATCCATATTGCTTCATACAAAAGAACTGTATGGAGAGCAATCTCGTATCGCAAGATACGAAGCGTCGAAAAAGTTATTTTCGACAAGAATGGCCGTCGGATCATCAGTAGCCGAGCACGTGCTAAAGATGATCGGCTACATTGAGGAGCTCGCGGACCTAGGGATCACATTGGAGGCTGAACTCTATACTGATATAATTCTCCAGTCCCTTCCTTCCACTTACGCCCAGTTCATACTGAACTTCAACTTGCAAGAAAAAGAGGTTGAACTTTCAGAGCTCCTCAACATGCTGAGGAGCGCAGAGGGCACCCTACAGAAAGGTAGGGAAACATCCACTTTGTTTATAGGAAGATCATCTTCTTCTAGGTCCAAGGCGAAAGCCAAGGGAAAGAAGAAGAAAGCCCCCGCCAAACCAAGGGGCGGTGTTAGTAAAGTGGATACGAAGGGAAAAGCAAAAGCAACAACGTTGGCGGGAAAGCTTGTGGATAAGGAAGAATGCTTCTATTGTCATAAGAAAGGACACTGGAAGAATGATTGCAGGGCCTGGAAGGCCAGAACACAGGAATTGAAGCAGGTTGCAGCTTCAGCTTCAGGTGTGTATGTTATTGAAAACTGTCTTTCAATAAACTCTACTTCCTGGATATTGGATACCGGATCAGGATCTCATATCTGTAATTCTTTGCAGGCGTTGAGAAACCGTAGGGTTTTGAAAGCAGGTGACATGACCCTCAGAGTTGCGAATGGAGCTAGCATGGATGCTAAAGCCGTGGGGGACTATCACCTGGGAATGTCAGATGGACATGTTTTGGTTTTGCGTAATTGCTTTTTTGTACCCAACGCAACTTGTAATATCATTTCTGTATCTTTAGTTTCTAAAGAAGGTTATGAATTTGCGTTTGTAAGTAATGTTGTAAACATTCACCTTAATCAAGTTTTGATTGGGTCAGGTACATTGAGAAATGGTATATACGTGTTAAACCAACCACAGATTTTTAATGTCCAGAATACACACAAAAGAAAGTCTCCAGAAATAAATCAGACTTTCTTATGGCATTGTAGATTGGGTCACATCAATGAGAGAAGGTTGACGAAGTTACATACAGAAGGGTATTTGAATGCGTTCGAATATCAGTCGTATGCCACTTGTCAATCCTGTCTCAAAGGAAA
Organism: Agapanthus africanus; assembly: GCA_030015575.1. Classification (NCBI taxonomy): domain Eukaryota; kingdom Viridiplantae; phylum Streptophyta; class Magnoliopsida; order Asparagales; family Amaryllidaceae; genus Agapanthus; species Agapanthus africanus. The sequence continues at coordinate 363,757,356 of JASDDO010000012.1, forward strand.
GATGACAAAGACTCCGTTTACTGGACATGGAGTAAGAGCGAGCGAGCTCTTGGGACTCGTACACAGTGACGTGTGCGGTCCAATGTCTACACATGCCCGAAGCGGACATTCTTACTTCATTACTTTTACGGATGACTTCTCAAGGTACGGTTATGTTTTCTTAATGAAACATAAGTCCGAGGCCTTTGGAAAATTCCAGGAGTATAAGAATGAAGTAGAGAAACAGACCGGAAAAAGTATTAAGATTCTAAGATCGGATCGAGGTGGAGAATACTTAAGTGCCGAGTTCCTGGACTATTTAAAAGAGAACGGAATTCTCTCTCAGCTTACTCCTCCATACACCCCGCAACATAACGGTGTATCGGAGAGACGGAACCGCACCCTATTGGATATGGTGCGGTCCATGATGGGTAACGCTGAGTTGCCGCGATCATTCTGGGGGTATGCGCTAGAATCAGCTGCGTACCTTTTGAACCGAGTTCCGACTAAGACTGTGCCTTCCACACCATATGAAATGTGGAGTGGGAAGAAACCCTATCTTCAATAACTGAAGATCTGGGGATGTCCGGCTTTTGTCAAAAAGCAGCATGCGGACAAGCTCGAGGCACGCTCAGTACTGTGCAAGTTTGTGGGATACCCAAAGAACACCAGGGGATATCTTTTCTACTACGCAGAGGAACAAAAAGTCCTTGTTTCTCGTAATGCCCACTTTCTAGAACACCAGTTCTTAGAAAAGGAAATTAGTGGGAGTGCAATAGAACTGGAAGAAATTCCAGAACCACGGACTATTACTGAAAGTTTAGTGGAACCAGAGGGTTCGGAAGAACAGGACATTCCTACGCCGCTCCGCAGAAGTAGTAGGCAGTCTCATCCGCCCGAGAGATACTACGGTTTTCTCATAGACGGGGATAGAGAGGATTGCATCATAGATTATGATGAGCCTACTAGCTTCCAGCAGGCCGTTCAGAGCGTTGACTCAGTGAAATGGCTGGATGCAATGCGGACCGAAATGGAGTCCATGTACACCAACAAGGTATGGACGTTGGACATTGCTCCAGACGGGGTAAAACCCGTAGGATGCAAGTGGATCTTCAAAAGGAAGATTGGTGTAGATGGACAGGTTGAGACCTATAAAGCAAGGCTGGTAGCAAAGGGTTTTCGTCAGAGACCTGGCTTGGACTATGACGAAACCTTCTCTCCAGTAGCCATGCTGAAATCCATTCGGATCCTTCTTGCCATTGCTGCCTTCCACGATTATGAGATCTGGCAGATGGACGTAAAGACAGCTTTTCTAAATGGAAATTTAGAGGAGTGTGTCTATATGGACCAGCCAGAGGGTTTCATTCAGAGTGGGAGCAGCGGAAAGGTGTGCAAGTTGCTTAAGTCCATCTATGGACTAAAGCAGGCATCGCGGAGTTGGAACATCTGCTTTGATGAGACGGTCAAAGAATTTGGCTTTATCAAAAATCCAGATGAACCATGCATCTATAGTAGATTTGTAGCGAGAACTGTAGTATTCCTCGTTTTATACGTGGATGACATTCTCTTAATAGGAAATGACATTCCTATGCTACAATCTGTCAAGGGGTTCTTGTCACACAGGTTCTCCATGAAAGACCTGGGTGATGCCTCGTACATTCTGGGTATCCGGATCTACCGTGACAGATCCAAGAGGATATTAGGACTTTCACAGTCCAGGTACATCGACACCATACTGAAGAGATTCAGTATGGAAGATTCCAAGCGCGGTAACCTACCGGCTTGTCACGGGATCACCCTCTCTAAAGAGATGTCTCCCAAGACTGATTTGGAGAGGGATCGCATATCTATTATACCCTACGCTTCTGCGGTAGGCTCTATAATGTATGCGATGTTGTGTACCAGACCGGATGTAGCTTATGCACTGAGTGTGGTAAGCCGGTATCAGTCAAACCCTGGGGAGAAACACTGGATAGCGGTAAAGAACATTCTCAAGTACCTGAGAAGGACTAAGGAGATGTTCTTGGTGTATGGCGGAAAGGACCTCCAGATCGAGGCCTTTGCTGACTCCAGCTTCCAGAGTGACAAGGATGATTCCAAGTCCATGTCGGGTTTTGTCTTCACCCTCAATGGAGGGGCGGTGTGTTGGAAGAGCTCCAAACAGGAAACCGTTGCAGACTCGGCGATGGAAGCGGAATACATCGCTGCATCTGATGCCGCAAAAGAAGCTGTCTGGATGAGGAAGTTCTTGAAAGAACTTCAGGTGGTTCCGTCCATTGTTGATCCAATACCTCTGTATTGCGACAACAACGGGGCTATAGCTTTAGCGAAGGAACCCAGGTCCCATCAGAGATCCAGGCACATCTTGAGGCGGTATCACCTGATCAGGGAGATCGTGGATCGCCAGGAGATCGAGGTACGGAGAGTCGCTTCAGAAGATAACACTGCAGATCCATTCACCAAGGCCCTGCCCCAGACTCAGTTCGAGCGGCTGATCGAGATGATAGGTCTTCGATACGCCAGTACATGGCCTTAGTGCAAGTGGGAGATTGTTAGTGTATATGCCCTAGAGACCATTACTGTATCATACTAGTTTGTATATTACTTAATGGAAGCTTGGGATATTCACCTTGTATATACAATCTTGCTCAAAATAGTAGTATGCTACTTGGTTTGTTTCTACTTCAATGTGTACATGTGTTTATTTTTGTATATCGCCTATACACATTAGTGGAGCCCTTAGGATCTTTGCTTGATTACCAGCGATGTGATGGCCGTCACACTAGTGGGGCTGGGTAATCTATAAGCACATCCTTATGCAGGTCCCTGGTCGCAGGACTATCAAGACTGGGCATCGATACTCCGGAGTAGACCAGCGCATGCGCTTCTCATCCCAGTGTGGGAGACGGTCTGTCCCACAGCCGTCAGTACGTCGTACTTGAGATAGTATGCGGGTGCTCGTTAGGTTACGGGTACACTGGACAGGACTCGTCGGGAACTGACTAGTTGGTATTATGCCTATCGTCAGTTATCAGTTCCCAGGTGACATGAGTACAGCTTAGTCCGCTGACTTGATACTGTCACTTCGCCTCGAGTGTGTTCCCACTGTACTTTGATCACTACCCTACCACGGCTCAAAGGAGTCGTGCAAACAGGTGGTGGTTGGGTGCAGTCCCGAAGCACTTGGAGGCAGTGACGGTTAGACAGGATTCGTCTCTCCCGGTATTGGGGGTTGACATCGCGCTGTGTCTAGGAGAGCCATTACACGAGTAGTCCCTGGCCAGGGCAAACGAGATATACTGGTAGGTTTCCAGTGTTATCTCAGGGTGCTTTGGGCTTCGCTCCGGCACGACTTGTACCGCTATTGGGGGACTGACGTTTACCGCCCCCTAGGCCCGCCATGCGATGTATCAGACGAACAGACCGGACTGTACGGAGAATGTCACACTCAGGCTCAGTAGGAGTTCAGATGGGTTTCGCCTCGTCGGTCTTCTTGTCGGCATTACCTCGGGACCGTTACGCACAGCTAGTGCCGCTTGCGGTCTGTGGTTAAACCCACTGCCAGCGTAGTGTCGAGTCTTTAGAGTCCCACACAGAAAGCTTTTCGCCTCTAGGCAAAAGAGTAGAGGTCGCATGGTATTGCGACAGGTCGCATGGTTTTGCGACAGGGTTCGGTCACATCCGTGCACTTGTGCACGTACAGTGTCCGGACAGTTTACACTAGCGGGCTTTGGTTTAAGCCAGATCCCAGTGTACCTTATGGGATTGGATTTATCCAGTTTGCATTCGTGTTCCTCGGAACGCGGATGCGGGTGTGTATGCACAGTTGACAGGGAGGCAGAGGCAGCGGATTCTCATTAGGGTTGTTGACAGTTGACCGTTGACTATTTGACTTTTTGCTCAACCCTAATGAGAATATGATATGTGATTAACTATTATATTAATTAAGTATTATGGTGACTTGGTTGTTGACTTTTGTTGACTTTGTTGACTTGTTGACTTGTTGACTTTTGTTGACTTGTTGACTTTGTTGACCGGTTGACTAGGCTTGACTAGTTGACCATCATGATAACCATAGCCATCATTTCATGGCAAAGACTTTTACTTGCTTGCTCATTTGTGTAAAATGAATGCATGATATGATATGGTTATGGTTGCTCCAACCATCACATAAGACTTTTTTGATATGATGAGTTATCATTGCTTTGGATTATGAGAGGGTGAGAGACAAAAGAGAGCCTCATTCTTTCTTGCTCATTCTCTCTCTTGTTCTTGAGCTCTCTTGCTTTGCTCTCACCCTCATCCTCTTGCTCCCTCTCTTGACTCTATGGTTCATATCTCTCATGTGTTGAGAATCAAGAACCATAGATAAAATCCCATTCTAATTCTTCTCTACTCATTCTAGTTCACTAGGTTTAGCAAACCAAGTGAACTAGTTTCTTCAAAGAACGAAGAAGGAGCTAAAGGTTGGAGCTTTCAGGTGGATCTATCTTCGGCGTACGGAGACGACGAGAAGAAGCCAATCGGACCACCATCGGAGCTTGAAGACGAAGGAGTTCAAGACAAGCTAGGTATAACCCCCTAACCGAGTAGCTAGAAACTCTTAGTTAGGATGTTAGATAGATGTTTAACCAAGATCCGGGTTATAGGTCCATGTTACCACCTCCGTAAAAATTGTTTTTTACCAAATTCCGCATTCCCGAAAGTACCGGGAGAGGTAGCATGGACTTACAGAGGCATGAAGTGAATGCCTTTGAACTTATTTCATGTGTTGATCGGTTTCGGGAAAACTTGGGTGTTCGAATGTTCGATCGGAAAGTTTAATATTTTCTATTTATCCGGAATGGGATACAATAATTGGAATTCACAAACAGTTATGAGATAACTGGATGAATGTTATAAATCTAACAGTTTAGTTTCACTTGATATTGAAAAGAGTTTTCGATAATGAGACTAAAATGCGGGGTTTATAACTGTTAGGCATGTGATGTCTAAGTATTTCATTTGATTAGGCATGCGATGTCTAAAAGGGTTGCGGATTCCAACTGTTGTAGTTTTACACTTTCTTTTCTGTGACCGTAAGTGTAGTATGTTGATATCGCCGGTTTCGTTGCTATACGCCAACGACAATTGGGGTATGCATACTTACTTACGTTGATGACATGTGATGTTATGTGTTGCTGGATATGTTATATTGGATCGTCGTGTTCGAATAGCCGGGGGTTTTTATGTGAGATGAGTGTTTTTCATTTTCATTCATGTAAAAACTTGTATGTAATATTCTTTTATTGGGGCACTTCCAGGTAGCGGAAGTTGTCACCTTTTGTATATTATTTACTTTTCCGCATTAGGATAGACCCAAGGAGGGGAGCACAAGTAACCGGGTTCTAGGGTCCAGTGGGAGACCATCTCGAGAAGTCGAGTCCGGGTCTCCTAACCCTAGAATTGGTAGGGCTTCTTGCCGCTCTCGTAGGGGTCTAGGGGTGTGGGATTGGCTATTCATCACGACCGTGGAATCCGTATTTTATACTGGCTCGTATTGAAAACACGAACGTCCTAGTATATCCAATGTTTCATATGTTTCTTCTGCTGCGATATCTGTGATGCGATCATGTGATGTTCTGTGATAGATACAGTATATAGTATATATGATATATTATATAGACGTTACTTATGTTTTACACCCGCGCTAGCCCTGCCCCGCTCTGACGTTAGTTACCTAACCTAACGGTGCACGAGGGGACATCCAGGCGAATGCGGATGGCATAAGTGTACGTCGTATTTATCTGTGATGTTTAGGTACTTAAATGATGGGACTTCATTAATGAGATTAATGAAAGAAAAGAAACCTAAGATGTTGTAGAATCGAATTTTAAACAAAACAGGTAGCTACAGTTCTTGCTTTGCATAGCGGTATATATGATATACCCTGCACCTTATTCGATGAGGAAAGGACCGAGATCCCTTCACCGGGAGTGACTCCTTTAGAAATAACTGGCAGATGCTACACACTCGGTTTGACTTTTGATTGCTTCTATAGTTTCTGCTTTGCACAGTGATATATATGATATATCCCACACCTCATTCGACGAGGAAAGGGCCGACGATCCCTTCACCGGGAGTGACCCCTTTAGCAAAACTAGAAAAGCCTCAAAATCACTCCATTTTCAAAAAACTTCATTCGATCCTACAACGATATCAAGTTCATTACGCAATAGGTTTTCAGAAAAACCTGTCGTAGCCCTCCGTCATTTCAGATAAATCCTACTTAGTATTCGTGCTATGTTTGTTGACCTCCGTCAAGGCGTAGTGTGCGGTAGCTAACTAGTATTTACCTGCTTATGCATATGATGCAGATTGGATTAGGGTAGTCGTACGACCTTGTTGACCTCCGTCAAGGGTCGTGCGGGTGGGTTTGATTCAATCAAGAAATGACGGGTTGAACTTGACTTGCACCCTGTGGTTTGTTGACCTCCGTCAAGGTCATAGGATGCTTGGGGCAAAATATTATCGGGAATTTCAAGTGTTGAAATTTGCAATGAGATTGCATACCTTCTATGAGATAGTTGGATCCCGATACCCACTGCGAGTAAGAGTTACTCCTGGGAGAGTTTTGCACATTGCAATTAGCCGATCAAGTAGGTGTCTAGAAAGGTGTCAACGAGGTTACGCCTCTGGGAAAACGAGGTTTACATTAATTAGGTTCGTGCGAAAGCACGGGGGACCTCCCTCAAAGTACCGACACTGGCCTGGCTGAAAGATTGGCGAACTTGTAGTGTGTAATTAATCCCGGCTAGTCTTTCCTTTTAGGGTTTGAAGGAAGATTTGATAAAAACCAGTGGGAGCCATCCTGATTAGATAAGATAATAACCAATCTGATCTTGCACGAGCATACGCTAAAGTGTTTTCTTCTCTCTCTCTCCAGGTAGCGACCATGTCATGCCCTAATAAAGATAATAATATGGATGTATTGACCGAACCCGCATGTTATACTGTGCAGGGGAACGTTGGTTCCGTTCTTTCTTATAAGAGTTATAGGACTGAACAGGATATAGGGGAATACCAGGATTCCCATGCCACCCAAATGAAGAAAGTACATGATGATGCATTTTCTTCGGGTGTGTTCGTTACTGAGAACTGTTTCTCCATTTGCTCTACGTCCTGGGTATTGGATACCGGGTCAGGATCCCATATATGTAATCAGTTACATGGGCTTAGAAAAGGTAGAGAACTTGGAGAAGGTGATAAAGACATTAGAGTTGGAAATGGTGCAATTGTTGCAGCTAAGACTGTCGGGGAATATCACCTTGTGTTACCAACTGGTAATACATTGGTTCTGAATGAATGCTATTACATGCCGAACCTGATATGCAACATTATATCGGTTTCTTTATTGAGTAAAGAGGGATATAATTTTGTATTACAGGACAATGTTATGAACATTTTCCGTAACCAAAAGTTGGTTGGATCAGGCACGTTGTGCAATGGCATTTATGTTCTAAATCAATCAACAGTTCTGACCATAACTAACACACACAAGAGGAAGAGTTCTGAACTGAACGAATCCTTCTTGTGGCATTGTAGACTGGGTCACATCAATGCGACACGACTAGCTAAGTTGCATAAAGATGGATATTTAAATCCGTTTGAATTTTCATCTTATGACACTTGCCAGTCATGTCTCAAAGACAAGATGACCAAAACTCCGTTTACGGGACACGGAGAAAGAGTTACCGAACTCTTGGGACTGATACATAGTGATGTATGCGGTCCCATGTCTATACATGCCAGGGATGGTTCTTCGTACTTCATTACATTCACTGACGATCACTCTAGATTCGGATATGTGTTCCTGATGAAACACAAATCAGAAGCTTTTGAGAAATTTAGAGAATATAAACAAGAAGTCGAGAACCAAACCGGAAAAAGTATTAAAATCCTACGATCTGATCGAGGAGGTGAATACTTGAGCATTGAATTCCTGGACTTCCTAAAAGAGAATGGGATTCTCTCTCAGCTAACTCCTCCATATACACCACAGCACAACGGTGTATCAGAACGGAGGAACCGCACCCTATTAGATATGGTGCGCTCTATGATGAGTGTAGATGAGTTACCTGTTTCCTTCTGGGGATATGCACTGGAAACAGCAGCATACCTACTGAATAGGGTTCCCACCAAATCTGTGCCTACCACACCATATGAGATATGGGAGGGGAAGAGACCATATCTTAATTTCATAAAGATATGGGGTTGCCCGGCCTATGTCAAAAGACAAAAACCGGACAAACTCGAGGCAAGGTCTGTATTGTGTAAATTTGTTGGATATCCCAAACATTCGCGAGGGTATATCTTCTACCACAGTGAGGAACAAAGAGTATTTGTTGCTCAACATGCCACCTTTTTAGAAAAGGAATTTCTTGTAAAAGAGATTAGTGGCTCTGAGGTAGAACTGGAAGAGGTTCCAGCTGAACAAAATACAACAGAAGATTTAGTGGAACCAGAGGATTCAGTAGTACCCGACGAACCCCAGCCTCTCCGCCGATCTAGTAGGGTTCCTCGCCAACCTGAGAGATACTACGGTTTTCTCATGGATGGTGGGAGCGAGGATTGCATCATGGAGGATGATGACCCAACTAGTTTCGAGGGGGCCATCACGAGTAGGGACTCGGTGAAATGGCTGGATGCTATGCGGTCCGAGATGGAAGCCATGTACACCAACAAAGTATGGACTTTGGAAGTTGCTCCTGAAGGGGTAAAACCCATTGGGAGCAAGTGGATCTTCAAGAAAAAACTTGGTGTAGATAGGAAAGTGGAGACTTTCAAAGCTAGACTTGTAGCAAAGGGTTTTCGTCAAAAACCAGGTGTGGACTATGACGAAACCTTTTCTCCAGTGGCTATGCTTAAATCCATCCGGATCATGCTTGCCATCGCTGCATATCATGACTACGAAATCTGGCAAATGGATGTTAAGACCACCTTTCTAAACGGTGATTTAGAAGAGTGCGTGTACATGACTCAGCCAGAGGGCTTCGTAGACAGTGGGAGCAGCGGGAAGGTGTGCAAGCTGCTTAAATCCATTTATGGATTAAAGCAAGCATCGCGGAGTTGGAACATCTGCTTTGACGTCGTTATCAAAGAGTTTGATTTCGTCAAAAACCCAGATGAACCTTGTATCTACAAGAAGGTAGCAGAGAGTAAGGTTGTCTTCCTCGTATTGTACGTGGACGACATACTCTTGATAGGAAATGATATTCCTATGCTGCAAGCGGTCAAGCTCTTCTTATCACAAAGATTCTCAATGAAAGATCTTGGTGATGCCTCCTGCATATTGGGAATTAGGATCTATAGAGATAGATCCAAACGGATTTTGGGATTGTCCCAATCCAGGTACATTGACACCATACTAAAAAGGTTTAGTATGGAAGAATCCAAGCGTGGGAACTTGCCCACGATCTCTGGAGTCACTCTCTCCAAAGAGATGTCTCCCAAGACTGATTTGGAGAGAGCTCGCATGCAAGGGATACCCTATGCTTCGGCTGTAGGCTCTATCATGTATGCGATGCTATGTACCAGACCCGATGTAGCATACTCACTAAGTATAGTGAGCAGGTATCAAGCTGATCCTGGAGAGAGTCACTGGACAGCTGTGAAGAGCATTCTCAAGTACTTGCGAAGGACTAAAGAGATGCTCTTGGTGTATGGTAACGGAGAACTCCAAGTGGAGTCCTTTACCGATTCGAGCTTCCAGAGTGATAAGGACGACTCTAAGTCGCAGTCGGGATTTGTCTTTACCCTTTACGGAGGGGAGGTTAGCTGGAAGAGTTCCAAGCAGGAAACCGTGGCAGACTCGACGATGGAGGCTGAATACATCGCTGCCAACGATGCTGCCAAAGAGGCTGTCTGAATCAAGAAGTTCATTACTGAACTTGGAGTGGTTCCATCCATTGAGCATCCAATACCTTTGTATTGCGATAACAATGGAGCGGTGGCTTTGGCCAAGGAACCAAGGTCCCATCAGCGATCCAGGCATATTCTGAGGCGGTATCACCTGATCCGGGAGATAGTTGATCGCCGGGAGATCGAGGTCAGGAGGGTTGACACGAAGAACAACACGGCGGATACACTCACGAAGGCCATTCCCCAGATACAGTTTGAGAGACTCTTCGGGATGCTCGGTATGCGATACTACAGCAGCTGGCCCTAGTGCAAGTGGGAGATTGTTAGTTGTTTGTATGCCCTAGAGGCCAGTATTGTACAGATGATGTATATTATATTGGATGCTTGGACATATATAGAGATGACTTTCTTGCTCGATATGATAGTATGCTATCTGGTTGCACTTTATCTTAACATGTACACTAGTCTCTTTTTACTGTCTTGTAGTTACATGTTGGTAAAGCCCTTAGGATGTGTACTTGACTACCTGGACTATGATGCAGATCATACTAGTGGGGACATGGTAGTCCATAAGTACATCCTTCAAGGTCCCTAGTCATGGGTGTATCGAGATGGGGCATCGATATACCAGTGTAGACTAGCGTATACGCTTCTCGACCCATGAGATGGGCGATGGATGATCCCATATCCATTGGTGTTTGACATCAGAGATGATATACGGGTGCTCAGTGGAGACTGGGTACACTGGACGGACTCGCCGAGAACTCCCAGATGGTATTATACCTCACGTCAGATGGCAGTTCTCAGGTGACACTTGTGCAGGTTAGTCTGTAGACCCGAGATCGTCATAGAGTCTTGTGTGATTCCCACTGTGCTTTGATCTCCACCTTACCATGTCCATGAGGGCGTGCAAAACGGTGGTCTTTGGGTTCAGTCCCGAGTCACATGGAGGCAATGAGCGATAGGAGGGGTTTCGTCTCTCCCGGTATTGGGGGTTGATGTTGCGCTGTGCTCGATTGGCCGTAACAGGGAAGTCCCTGGCCAGGGCTGATCAGAGATTTGCTGGTAAGTGTTACCAGTAGTTTCTCGACCCGTTATGAGCCTCACACCGGCACGACTTATCGGTTATTGGGGTCTGACGTTTACCACCCCTAGACTTGATATGCGACATATCAGACGAACAGACCGAACTGTACGGTAAGTGTTACTGGTTGGATTCACAGGAGTGTGAGCGGGCTGGCTCGTCGATCTTCTGATCGCTCAATACCCGGATGGCCGTTACGTTTAGCAGACCGCTTGCGGCTTGTGGGTGCTTGATATGATCATCATCTGCTACCGGCGTATTGACGAGTCTTTAGAGTCCTACACAGAGGTTTCCTGGCTCAAGCGAAACGAAATAGGAGCGCATATGAGATATGTGCGGGACCGAGAATAATGTGTGTATGTGATACCGCATTTCATTCTCGCGATGAATGTTTCGATTGGTTGTATGCGATATGACCTAGTTATCGAATCATTGATTCGATAAATCGATACATTGAATACCAGTCGGTTATGTGCGACATGACCGGATCATTGAATCAAATGTTGATTTAATGATTTAATGTATAATTATATATTTGATATATTACTTTGCATTAACTAGTATTGGTTCACTTTAAATGGATTTTCTCACTTGATGTGCAAGTTGTATATGTGATATACTTTTGTGCACATCTTTGTATCATGTTTGATGATGCTTGCTCATTTGGTTAAGTGTAAAGAATTAAACCTAGGTTAAGAAAGTGATTAGGGTTTTAATTATCCATTCTTTTATTTATTCATTTTGGAAAAAGAATAGGATAAGAATACAAAATGGTTGCTTTCATTCTTGAACCTTTGTGAAGCTTCATGAAGCTTTGACCAAAGTGACCAATTTGTCTTCATGCTTAACCCTAACCACTATTCTAACCTTGGTCAATTCTCTACACCTAACCATGGTTCCTATTATGATAAGTATTCATTTCTTTTTCATTTTTGATTAACTTATCATAATATTTCCTTCTTCTTGATCTTCTTCTTCAAGAAAGAAAGCTTGATGCCATCAATGGCAACTTGAGTTCTAAAGTGAGAAATCCAATTCTAAAGTGAACCCACCTCCTATTTCTTCACCCTCTACCTCTTGCCAAGTTGTCTTGGGTGTTTTCTTCACAAGTTTCACAAATTTGTGAAGTTGGAGCTTGAACTTGTGATGTCTCGACGTAGATCATCTTCGGCACGAAGCCGACGACCTAGTCCGCCCAATTCTCCGATGAAGCCGACGTTTGAGTTCGGGATTCGAGATGGACAGCGAGAGGACGCCTACGTGGAGCTTAGGAAGTGGAGAAACGGATCTACAAAGGTTGTAGCCTCTCTCCTTTAGTTAAGATGTTAACTAGATTCGTATTTCGCCTAAACTTCTAGTCAACGATCCGTATTAGGTTTTCTCGGCACCCTAAAAATTTGAAATTGGCATGGTTGATGCCTTGTGAGACCTCTTGAGAGTGCCTAGGAACCCTACATATATGATATCTAGTAGGCGTTGCTTATGTTTTGCATCCGCGCTAGTCCAAACCCCGCTCTGTCGTTAGTTAAGTAACCTAACGGGTGATGACGGGGCCCCGTGGCGAATGCGGATGGCATAAGCGTATGTCATATTTTCGTTGTTTTCTGCAATAGTATGATTAATTGATGGGACGCATTATATTAATGCAAAGAAAAACAAACCTAAAAGACGTTGTTGGAACAATTTTCAAAAAGCTGTTATTGCAAGGACGTTCTCTTTTGTTTTGCACATAGGTATTCGGTTATGAATGCCCAGCACCTCATTCAACGAGGCAGGGGCCGAGATCCCTTCATCAGGAGTGACTGTTGGGGTAAAAATTTACACCTCTGTTGACCGAGTCAAAGTCAAGGTCAACCCCCAAGCTAGGTGGGCCCAAGCCCAGGTCAAGCGAGCCCATGCCCAAGTCGAGCCCGCGGCCAGCCTCCCCATGCCAACAACAAAATCATGTAATAAATAATTTTTATATAATTTTTTATACATGAATGTACGCAAAATGGGCATAAAGACAATATTTTGTAAGCCCATAGCTTATGTGCAAAAATGAAATGGCACATGAGCCATGGGATAGGCAAAATGCCATTTTGTGAAGCCCAAGGGGCTATATGTAAATATGCAAGCCTATAAAAGGCAACATGATGATGAATAAAGTAATACTTTTCATTCTCTCAAAAAACCTAGGGTTTGTGCCTCTTTCCTCTTTCTGAAGGTTTCAAACCTTCTTCTTTCTTTTGAAATTAAATCAAGAGTTTTACTCTTCCTTTTCCAAAACTAAATAGTTTTTCACCACAAAACCCACAAAGGGGAACTTGGATCTGTCATTAGATCTTTTAAAAAAAAGAGATTTTTAGATCTCACATCTCTTGATCCAGCCAACAGAGGAGGAAGAAGAAGAACCCATTTCCTCAACCAAAACATTTTTAGGAGTTTAACTCCACACTAAACCCTATTTCTGGGACTAAAAGCCCCTTTTTCTCGCCAGCGCCCTGCACTCAAGCGCAAAGCGCCCACGTGCCGACACGTGGCGCGCTTGCGCTTAAGCACCCAGCGCTCGAGCGCAGAGCGCCCACGTTCCGACACGTAGCGCGCTTGCGCTCAAGCGCCCAGCGCTCGAGCGCAGAGCGCCCACGTTCCGACACGTGGCGCGCTTGCGCTCAAGCGCCCAACGCTCGAGCACAGAGCGTCCACGTGCCGACACGTGGCGCGCTTGCGCTCAAGAGCACATCGCTCGAGTGCAGAACGCCCACGTGCCGACACGTGGCGCGCTTGCGCTCCAGCGCACTGCGCTCGAGCGCAAAGCGCCCACGTGCCGGCACGTGCCGCGCTTGCGCCTAAGCGCACAGCGCTTAAGGCGCTGGCCCCACGCATCCTTTGGATGCCTTTTCCTCCCTCTTTTATATATATATATATACACATATTTATACATATGCACACACACACACACATACTCCACGACACTGTCCCTGTTAGAAAAAAAATTCTAACGGGGCGCTGCCCCGCACCCCGCAAGGGGGCTGCTAGCCCCCTTGACTCCCAGCCCGCTATCCGGGTAGCGGGACCCCCGTAAAAAATCTGCGTGGCTCCCGATATATCCAAACCCCCCTTCCAAAACAACACACACGTACACTGTATATTGAGTTCGCATGACCGGTTTAACCCGTTAATCGGAGGTTCCCTCACCCCAAAGGCGAGGGGTAATTAATGGCAGCTTAGTCCGCGGCTGCCGGAGATTCGAATCCCCACAATCAATAAACCTCGGCCTACCCTAGACAGGGGGAATCTGTAGTACGCCTGACAAGCACGCGCGTATTCCCATCTCAATGGGGTGACAAAAAACACCCTACAGACTCTGGAACGCCCGGTAGGACCAATCTCTCCTCCCATATTTCGGGTTATGCATTCATGCGAACTCAGTCAATATACATACCTATATTTATACTGAAATAATGCTTTTTCATGCAGGTTTTCAAGAAATCACCTTTCGACAATGTCTCCAAAGATGAACTCAGCTCCCATCTCCTACACGATGAAGATAGTCTCCAGGACGGTCCTTCCGGCCAATCTCGGGCGACAATGGGAGGAGCCGCTGCTACCATTTGGCTCTATTATGTTCATGCCAGTTGGCGCCATCCCAGCTCCTCAAGCCCCGGTGACAGACAAACCGGTCTCGAAGGGAAAAAGGCCAAATGTGGTGGTCTCGAAGGCGCCCCAACTCAAACGCAAATCGGTGTTTGAACGACTCTCTCTGGCCCCAGCTGGGGGCAAGGCCATCAACACCAACAAAGCAACAGGGCCTCTCGAGCAAGCTCCGGCAGTGCCCCTGACGACTGCTCGATCGGGTGTTTTCTCTAAGCTCCCCGCTAATCGACTCACGGTGGCTTCCTAGGAAATGGATGCCCGCCGAGCCCTTAAAATTGAAAAGTTAAGACAGAAAAGGCTCAGATATAGAGCCAACAAAAGGGCTAGGGCTCCTGCTAGGCTGAACCTCATGAGGTTCGAAGAACAGGGTTACCCCGCCAAAGATGAGGAAATGGCTGGATATGTGGTCCACACTGTCTACGTGGTGGGCACGCGCAGCAAGAGCAAGGACGGGGCCACCACATCTCAAATCCAATCTGGCTTGAATGTGGTGTTAGTTATATGTATGCCCTAGAGGCCATTACTGTACATTGGATGTATATTGTAGTGGATGCTGGGACATATATAGGGAGGACTTTCTTGCTCGACATGATAGTATGCTATCTGGTTGATCTTTACCTTAACGTGTACACAGATTGTCTCTCTATTACATGTTGGTAAAGCCCTTAGGATGTGTACTTGACTACCTGGACTATGATGCGGATCATACTAGTGGGGACATGGTAGTCCATAAGTACATCCTTCAATGTCCCTAGTCGTGGGTGTATCGAGATGGGGCATCGATATACCAGAGTAGACTAGCGTATACCTTCTCGACCCATACAGATGGGCGATGGATGATCCCATATCCATTGGTGTTTGACATCGGAGATGATATACGGGTGCTCAGTGGAGACTGGGTACACTGGTCGGACTCGCCGAGAACTCCCAGATGGTATTATACCTTACGTCAGATGGCAGTTCTCTGGTGACACTGGTACAGAGTAGTCTGTTGACCCGAGATCGTCATAGAGTCTTGTGTGGTTCCCACTGTGCTTTGATTTCCATCTTACCACGTCCAAGAGGGCGTGCAAAACGGTGGATTTTGGGTACAGTCCCGAGTCACATGGAGGCAATGAGCGATAGGAGGGGATTCGTCTCTCCCGGTATAGGGAGTTGATGTTGCGCTGTGTTCGATTGGCTATACCAGGAAATCCCTGGCCAGGGTTGCTGAGATTTACTGGTAAGTGTTACCAGTAGTTTCTCGAACAGTTATAGACCTCATATCGACACGACTTATCGAGCTATTGGGGTCTGACGTTTACCACCCCTAGGCAAGATATGCGACATATCAGACGACGAGACCGGACTGTACGGTAGTGTTACTGGTTGGATTCACTGGAGTGTGAGCGGGCTTGCTCGTCGATCTTCTGATCGCTCAATATCCAGGTGGCCGTTACGTTTAGTAGACCGCTTGCGTCTTGTGGGTGTTTGATATGATCATCACCTGCTGCCCGGCGTATTGACGAGTCTTTAGAGTCCTACACAGAGGTTTCCTGGCTCAAGCGAAACGAAATAGGAGCGCATATGAGATATGTGCGGGACCGAGAATAATGCATGTATGTGATACCGTATTCGATTCTCGCGATGAATGTATCGATTGGTTGTATGCGATATAACCTAGTTATCGAATCGAAGATTGATTCGATAAGCCGATGCATAGGATACTAGTCGGTTATATGCGATATGACCGGATCGTTAAATCAAGTGTTGATTTAATGATTTAATGTATAATTATATATTTGATATATTACTTTGCATTAACTAGTATTGGTTCACTTTAAATGTATTTTCTCGCTCGGATGTGCACATTGTATATGTGATATACTTTTTGTGCACTTGATTGTATCATGTTTGATGATACATGCTCTCTAGGGTTTGTGTAAAGATTAAACCATGGTTGTGTAATGGTTATGGTTTTCTTTTTCATTTATTTATTTATTTCATTTATTTTATTTTGGAAAAGAAATGGCAAAAGAAAAGAAAATGGTTGCTAGTTTTGTTTTACATTGAAAGTTCATGAAGCTTTGACTAAGTGACCATTTTGTCTTCATGCTTAACCCTAACCATTCCATCTAACCATGATTTATTCTCTACACTTTACCATGGTTGCATTATGATAAGTATTCATTTATTTTCCTTTTTGAATAATACTTATCATAATATTATCTTCATCTTCTTCTTCTTCTTCACTTGAAGAACCTTGCTCCATCAATGGAAACTTGAGATATCAAGTGAGAAATCCAATTCTAAAGTCTACCCACTTCCTATTTCTTCATTCTCTACCTCTTGCCAAGTAGTAGAGTGTGTTTTCTTCACAAGTTTCTTGACTTGCTGAAGTTGGAGCTTGATCTAGTGATGCCTCGACGTAGATCATCTTCGGCACGAAGCCGAAGACCTTGCCCGCCCATTTCTCCGATGAAGCCGACGCAAGAGCCCGGATTTCGATTTGGACAGCGGAGAGGACTTCATCACGGAGCCGTAGAGGTGGAGGACCGGATCTACAAAGGTTGTATTTCCGTACTCTTTAGTTAAAGTAGTTAACTAGTTGCTTTATCGCCTAAAATTCTAGCCAACGGTCCGTCTTAGGGTTTCTCGGCACCGTTAAAATTGTAAATTGGCATGGTTGATGCCTTGTGAGACCTCCTTGGTGTGCCTAGGAACCCTATATGTGGTATCAGAGCCTAGCTAGAGCCTTAGGCGAAGTTTAGACGGAGTTTGAAGTCCGATCAAACCCGAAACCCCATTTTTCCACGCTCTCTGGACTTTTTCTGAAAACGTGGATTTTTCCAAATTAAAAATTGCTAAAAAATTCAGCAGGGAAAACTAAGAATTATGATGCAAAATTTTTCTATTGACACTGCTACAGTGCGGCGGAACCGCGGCAGAAGCTTGGCTTCTGCGGCGGTTCCGCGGCTAATGAATGAGATCACTGTTAGGTTTATGCACAGTAATTCCTATTGTCAGATGCTGGATTTTCTGGGAATTTTTAATATTTATTCAAGAGTTGAATTTTCTGGGGTTGTTTTGGGGATTCGGTGTTTCGATCGGAGTATCAGATTTTGTCTATGTGGCTTTCCGGATATTTTTTGAATATGTTAAAAAGTTCGACCGGATATAAATACCCAATTTTTCCCCTGCCAGGAAATTTCCAAGTGTTGGAACTTTCCGTAGTTTAACGACGTTCTAAGTAGTGCAAGTAACGCAATGGACGCTCTAGAAGACAACAAACCTTAACTCGATTATGTGACCGTCTTGAACTGCCCTTTGAACCTTCGGGTTTGGGGCAGTACGGCGTGCCACATGTGAGGCGTTGGCTTGACCCTTCTACGGCTGGACCGTTGGTACTGAGGCACGAACTGAATGTTTTTAGACTTGTTTCATGTGTTGATCTGTATCGGGAAAACTTGGGTGTTTGACTGTTCGATCGGAAAGTTTAACATTTTCTATTTATCCGGAATGTGATACAATAATTGGAATTCACAATAAGTTATGAGATAACTGAATGAATGTTATAAACATAGCAGTTTAGTCTCACTTGATCGGTTGCCACGGAATTTTGATGTGATCAAAAGTCCGTCGCAATCTCGTAGCGTACGCGGATACTCGCCGGGTAAACTTAATAGACAGCTACACCCCAAAGCCCCGACCAAGTGACTGTAGGATAACCCCGTCGCCGAAAGCATCCGTTCAGGTCCTCGCGGCAGCGGTGTTCCGCCTTGGTGCACTTCGTCGACGGTATCGGGGGTGCGGCCGTCTACTGAAGTTTGCGACGAGCATTCGATCAGGATGTCGGGAATCCTGTTGAATTGCCCGACTTGATATTGAAAAGTGTTTTCGATATAGAGACTAAAATGCGGGGTTTATAATTGTTAGGCATGTGATGTCTAAGTAATTCATTTGTTCAGGCATGCGATGTCTGAGGTGGTTGCGGATTCCAACTGTTGTAGTTTTACACTTTCTTTTCTGTGACCGTAAGTGTAATATGTGATATCGCCGGTTTCGTTGCTATATGTCAACGACAATTGGGATGCGCATATTTACTTACGTTGATGACATGTGATGTTATGTGTTGCTGGATATGTTATATTGGATCGTCGTGTTTGAATAGCCGGGGTTTTTTATGTGAGATGAGTGTTTTTCATTTTCATTCATGTAAAAAAAAACTTGTATGTAATATTCTTTTATTGGGGCACTTCCAGGTAGCGGAAGTTGTCACCGTTGATGTATATTATTTACTTTTCCGCACTAGGATAGCCCAAGGAGGAGGGCACAAGTAACCGGGTTCTGGAGTCCAGTGGGAGACCAACTCGAGGAGTCGAGGCAGGGTCTCCTAACTCTAGAATTGGTAGGGTTGCTTGCCGCTCTCGTAGGGGTCTAAGGGTGTGGGTTTGGCTATTCATCACGACCGTGGAATCCGTGTTTTATACTGGCTCGTATTGAAAACACGGACGTCCGAGTATGTCCAATATTTCATATGATTCTTCTGCTACGATATCTGTGATGTGATCATGTGATGTTCTGTGATAGATACAGTATATAGTATATATGATATATTATATAGGCGTTACTTATGTTTTACACCCGCGCTAGCCCTGCCCCGCTCTGCCGTTAGTTACCTAACCTAACGGTGCACGAGGGGACATCGAGGCGAATGCGGATGGCATAAGTGTACGTCGTATTTATCTGTGATGTTTAGGTACTTAAATGATGGGACTTCATTAATGTGATTAATGAAATAAAAGAAACCTAAGATGTTGTAGAATCGAATTTCAAAATAAAACAGGTAGCTACAGTTCTTGCTTTGCACAGCGGTATATGTGATATATCCTGCACCTTATTCGATGAGGAAAGGACCGAGATCCCTTCACCGGGAGTGACTCCTTTAGCAATAACTGGAAGATGCTACACACTCGGTTTGTCTTTTGATTGCTTTTAAGTGTTTTTGCTTTGCACAGTGATATATATGATATATCCCGCACCTCATTCGACGAGGAAAGGACCGACGATCCCTTCACCGGGAGTGACTCCTTTAGCAAAACTAGAAAAGCCTCAAAAGCACTCCATTTCAAAATTCATTCGATCCTACAACGATATCATGTTCATTACGCAAAAGGTTTTCAGAAAAACCTGTCGTAGCCCTCCGTCATTTCAGATAAGTACTAGTTAGTATTCGTGCTGCGGTTGTTTGGCATGCGTCAAGGCGTAGTGTACGGTAGCTAACTAGTGCTTATCTGCTAGCATATGATGCGATTGGATTAGGGTATTCGTACGGCGTTGTTTGGCATTCGTCAAGGGTCGTGCAGGTGGGTTTAATTCAATCAAGAAATGTACGGGTTGAACTTGACTAGCGGACTATGGGTTGTTTGGCATGCGTCAAGGTCATAGCACGCTAGGGGCAATATTATCGGGAATTTCAAGTGTTGAAATTTGCAATGAGATTGCATACCTTCTATGAGATAGTTGGATCCCGATACCCGCTGCGAGTAATTGTTACTCCTGGGAGAGTTTTACACATTACAATTAGCCGATCAAGTAGGTGTCTAGAAAGGTGTCAACGGGGTTACGCCTCTGGGAAAACAAGGTTTACATTAATTAGGTTCGTGCGAAAGCACGGGGGACCTCCCTCAAAGTACCGACACTGGCCTGGCTGAAAGATTGGCGAACTTGTAGTGTGTAATTAATCCCGGCTAGTCTTTCCTTTTAGGGTTTGAAGGAAGATTTGATAAAAAGCAGTGGGAGCCATCCTGATTAGATAAAATAATAACCAATCTATTCTTGCAAGAGCGCACGCTGAGTGTTTTCTTCTCTCTCTCTCCAGGTAGCGACCATATCACGCCTTAATCAAGATAATAATACGGATAATTGACCGAACCCGCTTGTTATACTGAGCTGGGGAACGTTGGTCCCGCTCCAACTTATAATTGTTATAAGACAGAGCTGGAAATAGGGTAATACCAAGATTCCCATGCCGCACAAACGAAGAGAGTGCATGCTGATGCATCATCTTCGGGTGTGTTTATTATACAGAACTGTTTCTCAATGTCCTTTACGTCCTGGGTATATGATACCGGATCAGGATCCCAGATATGTAATCTGTTACATAGGGCTACAGATAGATAGAGAACTGAGAACGGGTGATAAGTTTCATGAGGCAGAAAACGGGGCAAGAGTTGCAGCCAAGTCTGTCGGTCACTATCACCCTGTATTACCAATACATTGATTCTGAACGAATGTTATTAGATACCGAACCTGATATACAAAATCATATCAGTCTCTTTATTAGTAAAGAAATGATAAAATTTTGTATAGTTGGATAATGTTTTGAACATTTCCTATATCAAAAGTTGATCGGTTCAGGCACGTTATCTAAAAGCATTGATGTTCTAAATCAAACTACAGTTCCTTGTATACAGAACACACACAAGAGGAAAAGTTTAGAAATGAACGGTTCCTTCTTGAGGTATTGTAGACTAGGTCATATCAATGCGACCCGACTAGCTAGAGTTACATAAAGATGCATATTTAAATTAGTTTGAATTTACATCTTGTGAAACTCGCCAGTCATGTCACAGAGATAAGATGACCATAGCTCTGTTTAATGGAAGCAGAGAAAGAGTTAGTAAACTCTTGGGATGATACATGTTGATGTATGTAGGTCCCCGGTCTACACATGCCAAGACCGGTTCTTTATATACTTCATTACGTTCTCTGATGATCTCTTTAGATTCAGACATATGTTCTTGTTGAAACACAAGTCCGAACCTTTTGAGATATTCACAGAATATAAGTTAGAAATAGAGAACCAAAATACGGGTATAAGTATTATGTCCTTTGATGTGATCAAGGAGGAGAATACTTGAGCACAGAAATCCTGGACTATTCTAAAGGAGAATGAGATTCTCTCTCAGCATTACTCCTCCGTATACACCATAGCACGATGGTATATCGGGGCGGAGCAATCACACCCTATATGATAAGGTGTGCTCTATGATGAGTACTACTGAGTTACCTATTTCCTTTTGAGAGTTATGCACTTATGAAGTTGCATACCTATTGAATAGGGTTTCGATCAAATCAGTTGCCTACCACTTCATATGTGATATGGAAAGGGAAGAGCCCATATCTTAAGATGGTTAAGATTTGGGGTTGACCGGCCTATGTCTGAAAGCAAAATCCGGACAAGCTCGAGGCAAGGTCTGTAATGTAGAACTGGAAGGTTCCAGCTATACAAATTACAGCAGATGATTTGGTAGAACCAAAGGATTCAGTAGATACCAACGAACCTCAGCCTCTCCGCCGATCTAGTAGGGTTCCTCACCCACCTGAGAGTTACTTCGGTTTCTCTATGACAGTGGGAGCGAGGATTGCATCATGAGATGATGACCCAACTAGTTTCGAGCTGGCCATCAGGAGTGAGACTCTGTAAGAATGGCTGGATGCTTAGCGATCTGAGATGGAATCCATGTACACCAACAAAGTATGGAATTTGGTTGCTGTATCTGAAGGGTTAAATCCCCATCAGGAGCAAGTATATCTTGAGAAGATTACTTGGTGTAAATGGAAAAGTTGAGACTTTCAAAGCTAGACTTGTTAAAGGTTTTCGTCATTGACCAGGCGTGGATAATGATGAAACCTTTTCCAGTACCTATGCTTAAGTCCATCCAGATCCTACTTGCCACGGCTACATACCATGACTACGATATCTGGTGGTTGGGTGTCATGACAGCTTTTCTAAATGATGTTTTAGAAGTGAGCGTCTATAAGTACACAGCCAGAGGGCTTCGTAGACAGTGGGAGCAGCGGAAACGTGTGCAAGATGTTTTATTTG
This sequence comes from Agapanthus africanus, assembly GCA_030015575.1. NCBI lineage: Eukaryota > Viridiplantae > Streptophyta > Magnoliopsida > Asparagales > Amaryllidaceae > Agapanthus > Agapanthus africanus. The sequence goes on from JASDDO010000012.1 coordinate 363,779,825, forward strand.
ATAAAGCAGGCATAGCGGAGTTGGAACATCTGTTTTGATAGATAGTCAAAGAGTTTGACATCATCAAAATGGTAGATGAACCTTGTATAAACAAAAAGATAGTCGGGAGTATGGTGGCGATCCTCGTAGAGTACGTGGGTGACATACTCTTGATAGGGAAGGAGTTTCCTATGCTACGCTCGATCAATCTCCGCTTATCACAAAGATTCTCTACATAGGATCAAAGTGATACCTACTAAATCCTGGGTTTTGGATCTATGAGATAGATCTAATTGAATGTTAGGAATCTCACTAGCTGTAGTGAGATGGTATCAGTTGATCCTGGGGAGAATCACTGGAAGGGTTCCAGGGTGATAAAGACGACTGAATGTCAGTCACAGGCATTGTCTTTACCCTAAGTAAAGGGACGGTATGTTGGAAGAGTTCCAAGCTAGATACCGTGACATACTAGACGATAAAGGCAGGATACATCGCTACTTAAGATGCTACCAAAGAGGCTGTTTGGGTGTATATTGGTTCATGAGATGAACTACGTTCCAACCATTGTGAGACAATGGAGTTGTGGCTTATGCCAAGGAACGCCGGTCCCATTAGTGATCCAGACTTACTCTAAGGCAGTATCGCCTGATCATGGAGATGGTTGATCTCCAGGGTGATCGAGGTTAGGAGAGCAGACTCAGAGGATAACACGGCGGATCCACTCACGAAGGCCTATTTTCAGAGAGAGACTTTTATGGGATGGTTGAGTATGAGATACTACAACCACTGCTACAGATGGCCCTAGTGCAAGTGGGAGATTGTTAGTTATATGTATGCCCTAGAGGCCATTACTGTACATTGGATATATATTGTAGTGGATGCTGGGATATATATAGGGAGGACTTTCTTGCTCGACATGATAGTATGCTATCTGGTTGATCTTTACCTTAACGTGTACACAGATTGTCTCTCTATTACATGTTGGTAAAGCCCTTAGGATGTGTACTTGACTACCTGGACTATGATGCGGATCATACTAGTGGGGACATGGTAGTCCATAAGTACATCCTTCAAAGTCCCTAGTCGTGGGTGTATCGAGATGGGGCATCGATATACCAGAGTAGACTAGCGTATACCTTCTCGACCCATACAGATGGGCGATGGATGATCCCATATCCATTGGTGTTTGACATCGGAGATGATATACGGGTGCTCAGTGGAGACTGGGTACACTGGACGGACTCGCCGAGAACTCCCAGATGGTATTATACCTTACGTCAGATGGCAGTTCTCTGGTGACACTGGTACAGAGTAGTCTGTTGACCCGAGATCGTCATAGAGTCTTGTGTGGTTCCCACTGTGCTTTGATTTCCATCTTACCACGTCCAAGAGGGCGTGCAAAACGGTGGTTTTTGGGTACAGTCCCGAGTCACATGGAGGCAATGAGCGATAGGAGGGGATTCGTCTCTCCCGGTATAGGGAGTTGATGTTGTGCTGTGTTCGATTGGCTATAACCGGAAATCCCTGGCCAGGGTTGCTGAGATTTACTGGTAAGTGTTACCAGTAGTTTCTCGAACAGTTATAGACCTCATATCGACACGACTTATCGAGCTATTGGGGTCTGACGTTTACCACCCCTAGGCAAGATATGCGACATATCAGACGACGAGACCGGACTGTACGGTAGTGTTACTGGTTGGATTCACTGGAGTGTGAGCGGGCTTGCTCGTCGATCTTCTGATCGCTCAATACCCGGTTGGCCGTTACGTTTAGCAGACCGCTTGCGGCTTGTGGGTGTTTGATATGATCATCACCTGCTGCCAGCGTATTGACGAGTCTTTAGAGTCCTACACAGAGGTTTCCTGGCTCTAGCGAAACGAAATAGGAGCGCATATGAGATATTTGCGGGACCAAGAATAATGCGTGTATGTGATACCGTATTCGATTCTCGCGATGAATGTATCGATTGGTTGTATGCGATATAACCTAGTTATCGAATCGAAGATTGATTCGATAAGCCGATGCATAGGATACTAGTCGGTTATATGCGATATGACCGGATCGTTAAATCAAGTGTTGATTTAATGATTTAATGTATAATTATATATTTGATATATTACTTTGCATTAACTAGTATTGGTTCACTTTAAATGTATTTTCTCGCTCGGATGTGCACATTGTATATGTGATATACTTTTTGTGCACTTGATTGTATCATGTTTGATGATGCATGCTCTCTTGGGTTTGTGTAAAGATTAAACCATGGTTGTGTAATGGTTAGGGTTTTCTTTTTCATTTATTTATTTATTTCATTTATTTTATTTTGGAAAAGAAATGGCAAAAGAAAAGAAAATGGTTGCTAGTTTTGTTTTACATTGAAAGTTCATGAAGCTTTGACTAAGTGACCATTTTGTCTTCATGCTTAACCCTAACCATTCCATCTAACCATGATTTATTCTCTACACTTTACCATGGTTGCATTATGATAAGTATTCATTTATTTTCCTTTTTGAATAATACTTATCATAATATTATCTTCATCTTCTTCTTCTTCTTCACTTGAAGAACCTTGCTCCATCAATGGCAACTTGAGATATCAAGTGAGAAATCCAATTCTAAAGTCTACCCACTTCCTATTTCTTCATCCTCTACCTCTTGCCAAGTAGTAGAGTGTGTTTTCTTCACAAGTTTCTTGACTTGGTGAAGTTGGAGCTTGATCTAGTGATGCCTCGACGTAGATCATCTTCGGCACGAAGCCGAAGACCTTGCCCGCCCATTTCTCCGATGAAGCCGACGCAAGAGCCCGGATTTCGATTTGGACAGCGGAGAGGACTTCATCATGGAGCCGTAGAGGTGGAGGACCGGATCTACAAAGGTTGTATTTCCGTACTCTTTAGTTAAAGTAGTTAACTAGTTGCTTTGTAGCCTAAAATTCTAGCCAACGGTCCGTATTAGGGTTTCTCGGCACCGTTAAAATTGTAAATTGGCATGGTTGATGCCTTGTGAGACCTCCTTGGTGTGCCTAGGAACCCTACATGTGGTTTCCGCTTCCCGAGAACAGCCGCCTCTGCTGGGTGATGAAAACCCTCTTGATGAGGATGATAGGCAGAAAGACCCTTCGGTCCATGAGGAGTCGGGCTCGGAAAGCGTAGATGAGCCAACTTTCCAGCCTAAGAATGCGCAGCAGCAACTTCTCCAAGAGCTCTGAAAATAGCTCAGAAGCAAAGACAAGGAGATGGCCAAACTTTACTCCAAAATTGACGACTTGACGAACGTCATCTTACAGCTCTCTGCCCGACTTGCCTCTCAGCCGCCCAATCAAGCGCAGGGCTATGCTCGTGAACCGGGAAACGGTGTCCCAACGCAGCCAACGCCTATTCCCTCAAATCCAAAAGTGGGTGAACCGCATGAAAATCAGTCACATCCTATCTCAGGAAATGTTTTGGCTACCGATGACAGTAGCCCGCTAACTCAAGATCAAATCATGGATTTGGTTGCCAGCAAAGTCAAAACATTGGTAGCCAAAGCCGAAGCGCAAGAAGATATCATCAGCAATAGGAGACCATATCCTGCTCAGTATGATCTGGTAGAATTTCCTAGCGGCTATGTCATCCCTAAATTCGGAAGATTTGATGGGACGGGAAATGCGAATCAACACATCACCCACTTCAAAGCCTCATGCGGGAATACTGGGGGCAACGATGCGCTTCTCCTCCACCAGTTCGTTAATAGCTTGACCGATGTTGCTTTCGACTGGTACGCGAGCATACCGGATGGCTCCGTTACTACTTTCGTCCAAATGGAATTTTTGTTTCGACAAAGATTCATGAGCGTCAGCGATAAGATCACCATTGCCGAGCTCGTAAGGACCAAGCCCAAGAACAACGAAAGCAGCACGGATTTTATAACCCGATGGCGCAATCTCTCCGTTAAATGCGAACCACCGATAGAGCAGGACCAATCTATCAGTCTCCTCGTCGGAAATCTCAATAATTGGATGGCCCCGTTTCTATTCACCGCGGGTCTCAAAACATTCCAAGAGCTGACCAGGAAAGTTCAGATGCTGGAGCGCTCAAAGCAGGAGTCTTCCTCGGATTTCCAAAATAACAATAGGTCCTGGAGAAACCGAAAGGACGATAATCGCAAAGGCGGAAATCCCGACGATTCTGAGTCTTTCAACACTTCGGCTAACCGAAATAAGCAAGGGATGAGCGGGCCTAGCGCCAACCAGCCTCGAAAGCCAGTGTTCGGAGAGGGAGGAGAATCTCCACTCAAAGAGAAGCTAGATAAGGTCTATTCCTTCAAAAGGGACAAAATCCGTAAAATATTCAAAGACGCCCTGAAGAACGGTCTACAACTGCCAGAGTCAAAAAGACCGCAGGAAGCGAATAGGACCGATGACTCCAAATACTGCCTCTATCACAGAGTGATAAGTCATGCCATTGAGGACTGCTTCATCTTCAAAGATTGGGTCAAAAAGCAATACAAGGCAGGAGAGATAGAACTATCCAAAGGCGTGTTAACAAACAGTCCAGCTGCGACCGCCAATTTCATACAAACGGAGACCGAAGTTCTTCGTGAAACTGATTCTCTCAAACATCTGCCTTTCTCTGAAAACAGTCGACCACCACGTCATTAAACTGGGAACAGTCGACCTCTAAGTTGTTAAACTGGAAATGTAAAAAGAAATATGTGAATAAACAAAAAAATGTGTAAATAAAAAAAAATAAAGCCGAAATGATTGGGAAACTCGCAATAAAAATCAGCGAATGAAAATAAAAATGAGAATGAAGCCGAAATGATGGGGCAACCGCGAATAAATAGCTGAAATGATAAGGCAATCGCGATCTTCGCGATAAGAAAAGCTGAAATGATAGAGCAATCACGGTAAAACGAAAAAGAAAACAAAAAAAAATCTAGTTTCCCAAAATTCTTCGGCCCTACGGCTAGTCCCCAAATTGACTGCCGTATACAATCCATGGGCTCAAATAATTCTCAGCATACCTATGCCCCACCGCAACCACCAGTTACGCGGCTGGTCTCCGCCTTTGGAATTATGCTCTATTGAGAAGACCCACTCATGTGTCCTCACGATACATGAGGAGAACAAACCTTTGTGGGATCCTTACGACTCATAAAGGAAAAACACACTTAGGAGTCCTCACGACTCTTAAGGAGAAAATACACCTGCGGGATCCTTTCGACTCGTAGGGAGAAAATGCTTTTATGGGACCCTCACGGCCCATAAAATTGAAAAGTCTTAGGTGATAGGGATCTAAACCTGTCTCCTAAGCCATCGCTCCCCAATCCCCAAGTGGCGAATGATGAGTCGCTCCTAGTACCATATTCTAGTGCAGCGATGCAGACGCCAACCAAATTCCAAATCCCATACCCCAACGGCGAATGATGAGTAGCTCCTGGTACCATATTCCAGTGCAGCGATGCAGACGCCAACCAAATTCCAAATCCCATACCCCAACGGCGAATGATGAGTCGCTCCTGGTACCATATTCTAGTGCAGCGATGCAGACGCCAACAAAGTCCCAAAAAATTTTATGGCCCTACGGTCTGGATCATACATCCTGCAAAACCGTATACAATCCACAGGCGTAAAACAATCCCAATCTCTCCAAAAAATTAATAAAATAAAAAAAAAAAAGAGGTATGTCCACAAGAAAAATGGGCACGGATGAAAACCCGAAAGGGCTCCGTGAGTAAAAACAGCAGGACTGCCGGCGAGTTTGTGAAAACCCGAAAGGGCACAAACTCGTGAGAAAGAGATGAAATGCACTCACAAGATCCTCGCGACTTTGTGAGGAGAAAATTCCCGCGTGAGATCCTTACCACTCACAAAGGAGCAACACACTTGGGAGTCCCCACGACTCCCAAAGAGAAAATACACTTACGGGATCCTTACGACCCGTAAGGAGAAAATGCTTTGTGAGACCCTTACGGCTCACAAAATTGAAAAGTCTTAGGTGATAAGGGATCTAAACCTGTCTCCTAAGCCATCGTTTCCTAATAAGCAAACGCAAATGATGATTCGTTCCTGGTACCATATTCCAGTGTAGCGATGTTGATGCCAAACAAAAAAAAACCAATCCCCAAATCCTCTCACGCAAATGATGATTCGCTCCTGGTACCATATTCCAGTGTAGCGATGTTAATGCCAAACAAAAAAAAACCCAATCCCCAAATCCTCTCATGACAAATGATGATTCGCTCCTGGTACCATATTCCAGTGTAGCGATGCTGATGTCAACCCAAATCAAATCAAACCAACAACCTCTGCGGCGGAATCATGCTCCGTCGCGGAATTTACCCCGTGTCGAAATCATGCTTCACCTCGGGATATCTACCTTCCCTGCCGGAATTATGCTCTGCCTCGGAATAAAATCAACCAACCAGCTCTGCGTCGGAATCAAGCTTCATCTCAGAATGTGTACCCCTTATCGAAATGATGCTTCGCCTCGGTGTACCTTCCTTCCCTGTCGAAATTATGCTTCGTCTCAGAATCAAGTCAGCCAACAAGCTCTGAGCCGGAATCATGCTCCGTCTTAGAACGTACCCCGCGTCGAAATCATGCTTCGCCTCGGGATATCTACCTTCCCTGCCGGAATTATGCTCTGCCTCGGAATCAAGTCAACCAACAAGCTCTGCGCCGGAATCATGCTCCGTCTCAGAATCTACCCCGTGTCGAAATCATGCTTCGCCTCGGAGTATTTGCCTTCTCTGTCGGAATTATGCTTCACCTGGGAATTAACCTCCGCATCGAAATTATGCTTCGGTTAGAATGTCTGTCACCCTTCGGAATGATGCTCTGAATCCTGGAATTATGCTCTGCTCATCGGAATGATGCTTCGATCCCTGGAATCATGCTCCGCTCTTCGGAATGATGCTCCGAATCCTGGAATCATGCTCCGCCCTTCGGAATGATGCTCCGATCTCTGGAATCATGCTCCGCCCTTCGGAATGATGCTCCGATTTCTGGAATCATGCTCCGCTCATCGGAATGATGCTCCGATCCCTGGAATCATGCTCCGCTCATCGGAATAATGCTCCGATCTCTGGAATCATGCTCCGCCCTTCGGAATGATGCTCCGATCTCTGGAATCATGCTCCGACCTTCGGAATGATGCTCCTATACCTGGAATGATGCTCCGCTCATCGGAATGATACTCCGATCCCTGGAATCATGCTCCGCTCATCGGAATAATGCTCCGATCTCTGGAATCATGCTCCGCCTTTCGGAATGATGCTCCGTTCTCTGGAATCATGCTCCTCCCTTCGGAATGATGCTCTGATCCCTGGAATGATGCTCCAATCTCTGGAATCATGCTCCGCTCATCGGAATGATACTCCGATCCCTGGAATCATGCTCCGCCCATCGGAATGATGCTCCGATCCTTGGATTTATGCTCTGCCCTTCGGAATGATGCTCCGATCCCTGGAATCATGCCTCTACTCTTCGAAATTATGCTTCGACTCTTCGAAATGATGCTCCGACGTTGGAATTATGCTCCGCGAATCGGAATGATGCTCCGATCCCCGGGAATCATGCTCCCTGGGATGATGCTCCGCCCCCGGAATGAGGTTCCACCTCGAAGTTTAGCTTCAAGATCCATCAATTTCGTGCACATAACTCATGCATGCGGTGTGCATTCATTGATGGGGGGCAATTTGTTAGGGTAAAAATTTACACCCCTGTTGACCGAGCCAAAGTCAAGGTCAACCCCCAAAGCTAGGTGGGCCCAAGCCCAGGTCAAGCGAGCCCATGCCCAAGTCGAGCCCACGGCCAGCCTCCCCATGCCAACAACAAAATCATGTAATAAATAATTTTTATGTAATTTTTTATACATGAATATACGCAAAATGGGCATAAAGCCAATATTTTGTAAGCCCATAGCTTATGTGCAAAAATGAAATGGCACATGAGCTATGGGATAGGCAAAATGCCATTTTGTGAAGCCCAAGGGGCTATATGTAAATATGCAAGCCTATAAAAGGCAACATGATGATGAATAAAGTAATACTTTTCATTCTCTCAAAAAACCTAGGGTTTGTGCCTCTTTCCCCTTTCTGAAGGTTTCAAACCTTCTTCTTTCTTTTGAAATTAAATCAAGAGTTTTACTCTTCCTTTTCCAAAACTAAATAGTTTTTCACCACAAAACCCACAAAGGGGAACTTGGATCTATCATTAGATCTTAAAAAAAAAGATTTTTAGATCTCACATCTCTTGATCCAGCCAACAGAAAAGGAAGAAGAAGAACCCATTTCCTCAACCAAAACATTTTTAGGAGTTTAACTCGACTCTAAACCCTATTTCTGGGACTAAAAGCCCCTTTTTCTTGCCAGCGCTCAAGCGCAAAGCGCCCACGTGCCGACACGTGGCGCGCTTGCGCTCAAGCACCCAGCGCTCGAGCACAGAGCGCCCACGTTCCGACACGTGGCACGCTTGCGCTCAAGCGCCCAGCGCTCGAGCGCAAAGCGTCCACGTTCCGACACATAGCGTGCTTGCGCTCAAGCGCCCACGTTCCGACACGTGGCGCGCTTGCACCCAGCGCTCGAGCGCAGAGTGCCACGTTCCGACACGTGGCGCGCTTGCGCTCAAGCGCGCTTGTGTTCAAGCGCCCAGCGCTCGAGCGCAGAGCGCCCACGTGCCGACACGTGGCGCGCTTGCGCTCAAGCGCCCAGCGCTCGAGCGCAGAGCGCCCACGTGCCGACACGTGGCGCGCTTGTGCTCAAGCGCACAGCGGTCGAGCGCAGAGCGCCAACGTGCCGACACGTGGCGCGCTTGCGCTCAAGCGCACATCGCTCGAGCGCAGAACGCCCACGTGCCGACACGTGGTGCGCTTGCGCCTAAGCGCACAGCGCTTAAGGCGTTTGCCCCACGCATCCTTTGGATGCCTTTTCCTCCCTCTTTTTTTTATATATATACATATATATATATATACTGTTAGTTATATGTATGCCCTAGAGGCCATTACTGTACATTGGATGTATATTGTAGTGGATACTGGGACATATATAGGGAGGACTTTCTTGCTCGACATGATAGTATGCTATCTGGTTGTACTTTGCCTTAACGTGTACATTGATTGTCTCTCTGTTACATGTTGGTAAAGCCCTTAGGATGTGTACTTGACTACCTGGACTATGATGTGGATCATACTAGTGGGGACATGGTAGTCTATAAGTACATCCTTCAAAGTCCCTAGTCGTGGGTGTATCGAGACAGGGCATCGATATACCAGAGTAGACTAGCGTATACCTTCTCGACCCATACAGATGGGCGATGGATGATCCCATATCCATTGGTGTTTGACATCGGAGATGATATACGGGTGCTCAGTAGAGACTGGGTACACTGGACGGACTCGCCGAGAACTCCCAGATGGTATTATACCTCACGTCAGATGGCAGTTCTCTGGTGACACTGGTACAGAGTAGTCGGTTGACCCGAGATCGTCATAGAGTCTTGTGTGGTTCCCACTGTGCTTTGATTTTCATCTTACCACGTCCAAGAGGGCGTGCAAAACGGTGGTTTTTGGGTACAGTCCCGAATCACATGGAGGCAATGAGCGATAGGAGGGGATTCGTCTCTCCGGTATAGGGAGTTGATGTTGCGCTGTGTTCGATTGGCTATAACAGGAAATCCCTGGCCAGGGTTGCTGAGATTTACTGGTAAGTGTTACCAGTAGTTTCTCGAACAGTTATAGACCTCATATCGACACGACTTATCAAGCTATTGGGGTCTGACGTTTACCACCCCTAGGCAAGATATACGACATATCAGACGATCAGACCGGACTGTACGGTAGTGTTACTGGTTAGATTCACTGGAGTGTGAGCGGGCTTGCTCATCGATCTTCTGATCGCTCAATACCCGGGTGGCCGTTATGTTTAGCAGACCGCTTTCGGCTTGTGGGTGTTTTATATGATCATCATCTGCTGCCGGCGTATTGACGAGTCTTTAGAGTCCTACACAGAGGTTTCCTGGCTCAAGCGAAACGAAATAGGAGCGCATATGAGATATGTGCGGGACCGAGAATAATGCGTGTATGTGATACCGTATTCTATTCTCGCGATGAATGTATCGAATGGTTGTATGCGATATAACCTAGTTATCGATTCAAGCGTTGATTCGATAAGCAGATACATTGTATACTAGTCGGTTGTGTGCGACATGACCGGATCATTGAATCAAGTGTTGATTTAATGATTTAATGTATAATTATATATTTGATATATTACTTTACATTAACTAGTATTGGTTCACTTTAAATGGATTTTCTCACTTCAATTGTGCAAGTTGTATATGTGATATACTTTTGTGCACATGATTGTATCATGTTTGATGATGCATGTTGACTTGGTTAAGTGTAAAGATTAAACCATGGTTTACTTAATAATTAGGGTTTTGATTATCTTATTCATTTGTTTATTTATTCATTTATTTATTTTGAAAAGATGAGAAAAGAATGGTTGCTAGTTTTGTTGTTTAGTTGAAACTTCATGAAACTTTGACCTAGTCCACCATTCTTGTCTCTTACTTAACCCTAACCATAATATCTAACCATGGTCCATTCTCTACACTAAACTAAGGTTAACATTATGATAAGTATTCATTTTCCTTTTAATTTTAATAACTTATCATAACATAATCTTCTTCTTCATCTTCTTCACTTGAAGAAAAGCTTACTTCATCAATGGTGATTGATGAAAACAAGTGAGAAATCCAATTCTAAAGTCTACCCACTTCCTATTTCTTCATCCTCTACCTCTTTCCAAGTAGTAGAGTGTGTTTCCTTCACAAGTTTTCATGGCTTGGTGAAGGTGGAGCTTGATCTAGTGATGCTTCGACGTAGATCATCTTCGGCACGTCGTCGATGACCTAGCCCGTCCATTCTCCGATGAAGCCGACGCTAGAGCCCGGGATCCGTCTTGGACAGCGAGGAGACTTCATTGCGGAGCCGTGGAGGTGGAGCACCGGATCTACAAAGGTTGTATATCCGTATTCTTTATAGTTAACTGTTAACTAGTTTGCTTTTTCGCCTAGTTTTCTAGCAAACGATCCGTAGTCGGGTCTCTCGGCACCTAGAATTTTTGAAATTGGCATGTTCGATGCCTTGTGAGACCTCACTAGAGTGCCTAGGAACCCTACAGTGGTATCAGAGCCTAGCTAGAGCCTTAGGCGAAGTCTAGACGGAGTTTGAAAGCCGGACGAACCGATAACCTATCCCCAAAATAGCTCTATGGAAATTTTCTGATTTTTTGGATTTTTGTGAATTAAAAATTGCTAAAAAATTCAGCAGGTTGTAAGTGCACGGCGGCGCCCCGGCCCTCAATCCGACGCCGGAATGCGGAAGTGGTGAAAAACTTTAATTTTCTTGAACTGGCAAACCGCCGCGCACTAATACCCGGATCGAACCACTAACTAGTCCTAGCTATCTACAAGAAAGGGAAGAGAGATATACCGACAGATCCGAGTCCTCCGGTCTTCTCGTCGTCGTCCCGATCTCCTGTGGAATGTGCCGTCTCCTCCTCGTCGCCGGAAGTGCACCACATCGCCTACTTCTTTTACGGGCTCCCACTTCAATGCCGAGGCAACTCGAGCACGAAGCTGGCTAGTCGACGTGCCCAAGATTTGCTGTAGAATATAGTGTGCAAGTCTCATTTGGGGTTGTAGGAATTGCCTTTGTGGTGGAGGAATGATACAAGAACTTTGTGGAGGAACTTGGGGTTATTTTTGGGAGCGTGAAATGAACTAAACCCCACCTTTCAAACATTGGGCAGCCCCCTCCCAAATGGCCGGCCAAATCAAAACCAAGAGAAGAGAGTGAGAGTGTGTTTTTACAAAAGACATAATCCTCATCATACAAGGAAGAGAGAGAAGGTTACAATAATGCAAAAGGAAAACATCACCAAATCAAAACCCACACTCAACCACCTACCACCAACCTCATCATCAACACAAAGTCAAGGTATTGTCCACCCATCATGAACCATCATGAAGTCAAAAGGTCAAAGAAGAGTTGTCGTGATAAAACAATATGCAAAGACCCTCTCCACAAATGCCTATTTGCAACAATGCAAATAAGCCCTCCTCCACCAATCTTCGGCCAATGAACGGAACAATGGAAATCGGCCGAAACGGAAAGCAAACTGGCAACTCCAGAAAACTGGTCCCGTAATAAATTACAGGAAAACCCCGATACTGTGCATACACACCCGCATCTGTATTTCGACCGAAATACAAATGCAATGAGACAAAATCTACACTGTACTATACTAGGATCCGGCTTAAACCAAAGCCGGCTAGTAATATCTGTTCGATCCTGATCCGTGCAATACCGCACGTATCTGATCGAACCCTGCCATATAACCATACGGCCTATAGTACAAACTGTCCGATCCTGATCCGTGCAATACCGCACGTATCTGATCGGACCTTGCCATATCTCCATACGGCCTCTACAACCTTTCGCCCGAAAGCTGAGTAACTGAATGTGGGGAGGTTTTCCAACGCTTTCACGAAGTTCCTTAATTAAATAACCCTTTCTCTTTTGGCGGTTTCGCCGTTAACACTTTCCTAGACACCCCGTAAACAATATACCGTTAAGCAAGGTTCTAAATACAGTTAACTTCTCCTAGTGAGCGCGAAGTCCTTAAGGCTTAAAGTCTAGTTTCTTTTAAATTTTGTATGGGTAAACGTTATGCTCAAGTTCGTGATTTGTGGGCCACGGAAAAGGTGATGAAATCCTTTACCGTATATTGTGGGGTTCGCTTGCCCTTAAGTCCGTATTAATGTATGCAATGCGCAATTCAAAAAATTCTATAAAGAATTAAACAATCGTTTTTTAGTTTAAGCGCGGCGCTGCAACAAATACGGGTTAGTCAATTTTTAGCGTTTGCTAGCGAACTTGCAAAGAATACTGCAAAAGAATAGTATATTGGAAGCGTCGGATTTGAGAAGAAGGTGTTAGTAAAGTACGTACCGTTAAGTTTCGGGGTTAGGAAACCCCCGTTGAATCAAATCCGGTAAGCTTGAAAGGTTCGCTTGCGCGGGTCAAACTACCCGGATCTTTGGCACTGTACTCCGTAATCACCTTAACTTTGAATGCACACTTCGCTCCCCACAATCGCAGTTTGCAAATACGCAAAAATCTGCACTCTTGCCCACAAAAATGATCAAAAAAAACAAAAAGAGTTTTTTTTTTATATACAAAAAGAATATTAACCCGAATAACAAGAAAGAAAATACGCTACCGTCTCCCCGGCAACGGCGCCATTTAATCGCACGCCGATGGCGTGTCGGATGTTCAAAGAATTAAAGTGTAACCGCGATCAGGACGGTGTCGCTTTGCAGCTAGCCGGTTGAGCACGGGTCGGTCCACAGGGAGATGGTGTTATCTTACCTTCTTGTCTTAGACGAGTCAATAAAGAATTGTATGTTTGTTCGATTCTAACCTATGTGTTTTATCTGCAAGTATAAAGTTGTTAAGAAAAAGATACGAGATTATAAGCTAAAGAAATCCGTACTCAAAACGTTTGAGCCGAGTCTTGACCAATTGAAGCTAAGCAATTGGCAACAACGTGGATTAGGGGATTTAAGCGCGGTATTCGTGGAATCCGGCTTATTTACCCTTGTCCTTCCGTTCTTGTCTCTTGCTTTCGCCTCCGGCCAAACCGAACGCAACCGGTCGCGGTTAGGAATCACCGTTACCTTGTCAGGGTACGGTGCCTAACGGAGCGCTTGCGTATGGTTTGGGCGGAGTTCAATGGAAAATACGGGAAAAGGAAATGGGCAAAGAAAACTTAACTTATAATACCGTATTTTATCTTAACAACAATAATTACATTCATTCACAAAAGAGAACCAAAAAGAGAGAACAAAAAGAAAAGAACAAAGAAAAGAAAAGATTACAAGTATTAAAGGCATGAATAAAATTGCAAGTAATTAAAGTGCATGGAAATAAATTGCAAGTAATAAAAGACAAGAATGAAAAATGCAAGAAAGTAATTACAAGAACCATAGAACTCAAAACAAGCATGGGATCAATAGCCAACCCTTAAACTTGCAAGCTCAATCAAGAGGTTGCAAGATCAAGGAAAGGGTAGAGAACGCATGTGAATTGAAGCGCTAAGGCGAGAACGAAATGATACAACCCCTTGAGACCAATGACCAAAACTTAAACTTGCAAGCTCACTTAAGAGGTTGCAAGATCAAGTTAAAGTAGAGAGCTCAAGGGGGAAGCTAAACAAAAAGGATAACACAAAAAACCTTCATCTTTATTCACATCCACAAAAAAGCTTCTCACTTACAATTTCATGGAAGAGGAATGAAGAAGAAGAAGAAAAAGAACTAAATCCTACAAAAGAGGCTACAAGAATTAACAAAAGAATGACCCATGGCTTTGGCAAGTTCTGCTGTATTTATAGGCAGGGAGTTGAAGATCTAGGGCAACCACCAGAGCACATGGGAAGTACCCAAAAGACGACAAGGTGAGGACTCTACATGGCCGCGGATCCGCGGCCAATACCCTCTATTGGCCGCGGATCCGCGGCCCTATAGTGGGATTAGGGGCTGTGTTTTCTTGTACGGCCCTGATCTGCAGTCCCCTGTTGTCTGGTACACCTATTTTCTGAAAATACATTCACAATTCTTCCAGAATTTCTGTTGAGGAAAGGTGGACTTTTTGTGGATGTTTTTGTCATGATTGCCTCGAGCTCCGCGTAGATTTCTTGGAACTTGTTGTTGCCATTGAGCCTTGTGCATGAAGGTGACATTGATTTGACATTTTGTCTTCCTAAACTGGTATCTGGCAACATACGGATGACGAGCGGAGACCGTGTTTTCTCAGTGGTTGGCAGGAACCCGGATTTTGTCGTGTTTTCCATGAATTTCACCGTTTTAGAACCGAGAACCTGTATCCTGCAAATATATAACAAACACGGATTAAAAGCACCTACCTATAAACAACCGAGCGTAAGAATGGGCGGTATAAAATGCAGTATTCTGTGATGAACAAATACCCCCAAACTTAACTTTTGCTCGTCCCGAGCAAAACCAGTTATTCACAAAAATAAAATGATAACCGCACTTTCGCAGGGAACGCGATTGCACTGAGCGCGTGCAACAAGCCGTTAAACCTCTAGGTGTCCCTAGTAGGAGGAGTGTTGTCTCCTGAGGGTTTTCAGCGGATTACACCCACAAAATCCCGTCAAGCTAGTTTGTAAAATGACTAAGATTCAAACCCTAAAGTTTTGTTTTAGAAAATAACAATTCTATAATCCTAAGTCTAGACCATCGAACCTTTATTTTTCACACCTCGCTTCTTATTTAACTACAGATTTTATATGTCTTTACGTGTAGTGCAAATAGTGTCGTTAAGTTCCAGAAGGATCGATTAAAGTCATCATGTCGCACAATAAAACCCAGATAACAATTTTAAAAGGATCACATAAGTTTTATAAAGAGTTAAGCATTTTTCAAGTTTCGTTTTCCAGTAAGGTTTCAACTTCAGAATTTCTATCTTCCTTAACAGGAAACTAAGTCGTATTTTTCACTCCACCTTTTTCTTGTTTTCATTTCATACACACCTCTGTGATCGTGCAATAGTCTTTATCATAGAATAAAACCTTCATATCTCCGTTAAATTTTTTTTTTATTTATAAAAGCCTGTCTTTTATCAAGATTATTCTCACACAAAGAACCGTTAGGAATTTTAACTCGGAGAGAACACTTGCTTGACTTTGTTTTAAATTGGACTTTCTAGGCTTCTTAGTGAGCTTTGGGCCAATGCACCCAAACCAGTTGGTTTTAAGGCATTAGGTGTAGAAACACCCCAGCGGACTTAATTACTCAAGTTACCTAGGTCCAAAAACAAAAGACAGTTTGACATGAAAATCAGATGATTCAATACGAACGGAGATATAACCGGTAGTTCAATTATTTTTTTGGATAAAAGACGTGTTTAGTGGGTTTGGTGTGTAATCATTCCAATCAAGTTTCCGATGGGTTATTTTTCAGACTTAGCTCCAATTACGGCATCAATAACATTCCTTCATATTCGCTTTACTTCATAAACTATTCTTGACATTACTTATTTCAGAACAAACCTATTTGATCCTCAGAAAATCATTTATCTGTTTAAAAGTTTAAACATGAAAGACTTGTCATCTAATTCCCAAAATTCACGACACGTGTAGTGTGATGTAAAGACGTATATCAGCTATAGTTAACTTCAAAGGAGAGTTATCTTTCAGGTTTTTAAAATCTAAACATAAGATTTAGTTATTCCTATTTTTTCAAACAAAAACCGTCGAATGTTGAATCAGAGTTCTTCCACAAGCTAACTTGACAAAAAAGTTTTTATATTTTTAGAAAATTTTCAGATTTTTATGGATTTTATGGATTTAATATGCAGATGCAAAATATACATATGAATGCGAAGGAAGAAAGCCTACCGAGCACACCCCCAAACTTAAACTTGACAGTGCCCTCACTGTCAGGCTATACCAAGAGGGTCAAAATTGTCGGCGCTCTCCCTAAAAACAAATTATGGACAAAAACAAAAAAGGAAAACAAAAAATATATACAAAAAAAGTGTCCCCCCACAAACTTAAGTGAAACAGTGTTTCCACTGTTAAGCGATGAAGTTCAGGATTAGGGGGGAAAGAACAGTGTCAATTTATACAAGGCCTTACACAGGCCAAAGGTGAGCACCAACCATTCAAAGATCTTATCGCTATAATGTACAGGTTGGTGGAAGAAGGCGTAGAGAAAAGAGATGGGAAATACGCGAGACCGTATGGAGATAGAAGCGGGATACGGTCTCGGTATATGAGAAGAAGAAGAATGGCGGAAGGGGGAAAGAAATGGAATACGAACTTGAGGGTGGAAATGGATTGAATAAATTAGTACAATCTGTAATGATCGATGTGAAAAGATGGATTGTACTAATCTATCAATATGGCGAGAAATTGGGTCAAATCCCTCAAGATTCGTAAGAAGCCATGGGTACGCCGAACTTGGTAAACCAGACATATGAAATGTAAGTGATACGGGTTCTTGCAAGGTCGGAACGATGGAAAGGATGGAGGGAAGTGGTTGAGGAAGGGTATCGATTAAGGGTTCAGGAGGGTGTACACAGTCAGTGGAAGGAATAGGATGAATTGGAAGATCCGACTCATCAATTAAAACTGGTTCATCCTCAAAGCTATCCTCAAAATTCTCCCCAAAATTCAGCTTATCCATGCATATGTCATCAAAGTCCAGACGCATATGTTGTTCGGGAAAAACATTTAATGACTCGGGATGATGAATTGGAGAGAAAAACTTAGTCAAATCTACGGGTTCATCATCCAAAATATTCCCAGCGTCGATATCCTCAATCAAGTGAAAATCAAAATTCTCTGACACCTCAACAAAAGCATGGATATCAATCGATTCAGGTTCTAAAGTGGAGGTGTAAAGGTCAAAAGGTTTAGGATCGGTTTCACTTGGAAGAGACCCTGCACAATCGGGCAAATCAAACACTACGAAGTCGCACAACTCATTCATCATTCTATCTTCAATTGATAAATCATGTGGGATACTCGATAGACTTTCAAAACAGGAGTTGTGGGATTCAATTTGGGACGGGTAGGTTTGATTTGGAAGGTGGTACATCTCACTCTCTCCATTCAAATTCACAGCCTGTCCTGCCGCCTCATCATACATTGAAAAAGTTGGAGCTAGTTGAAAACTAGCTACCGGGTCACTAGGTTGCATGAGGGCGGCCATGGACGCATTCAAATCCATCATCTGTTGGCTTGACGCTACCCTAAAGTCTTCCAAGGACTGTTCTAGACTAGACATTGGTTGTGAAGGGGTTTCAGTAAAAGATTCAAAGTTGTTTGGATACTGAAAACTCCCAAATGGCGGTTCTGAAGTAATGTCTAGGGAAGGTGCAAAAGTAGGGTAGGATTGGTAGGAATTGAATGGCTGGACAGGAGTGGGATCAACATTTGGATAAGAAGGTGAATGGAATTGTTGATCCCAAGAATTTGTAGTGGTGAAAGGAGTGAAAGATCGGCTACGGGATTGTTCAATACGTTCAGCAATAGACATAGGTCTCGGGGTTACAACTGGATTTTCAAAAGGGGTATCAACGCAAGAAGGTGTGAATGTTTGAAACGGTTGATACGAAGTGGATTGCGGGGTCCAGTTGTTCGTCCTAGACGCGTCTATCCGATCTTTCAAAGAAATTTTTGGCATGGATGGATCGTTCGAAGTTCGACCAAAACAAGAACCGTAGGAAGTAATGTCTGGTTGTGGGTACCAAAGTTCGGCAAGAGTTTTGCGAGGTGGGGTACCCATGATATGAAGAGAGAGAGAGAAAGGTAGAGAAAAGGAGGGGAAAAAGAATGTGATTTTTTTTTTAATTTTTAAATAAATATTAACAAAAGAATGAAGTATACACACAAAAAGAATATGGACAAAAATAATCACGACACAAAAATTAACACACACCTAATCGTTCTAGGGTTAACCTAGGTCAACTAGACCTGCTCCAGAACTTGATTGTCGAAGTAAAACTGTGTCGAGAAACAGGCTCAAGATACACTGATCACGAGGCCAGGTAAGTGCAGAGATAAGGGGAGGTTTTCCAACGCTTTCGCGAAGTTCCTTAATTAAATAACCCTTTCTCTTTTGGCAGTTTCGCCGTTAACACTTTCCTAGACACCCCGTAAATAATATACCGTTAAGCAAGGTTCTAAATACAGTTAACTTCTCCTAGTGAGCGCGAAGTCCTTAAGGCTTAAAGTCTAGTTTCTTTTAAATTTTGTGTGGGTAAACGTTATGCTCAAGTTCGTGATTTGTGGGCAACGGAAAAGGTGATGAAATCCTTTACCGTATATTGTGGGGTTCGCTTGCCCTTAAGTCCGTATTAATGTATGCAATGCGCAATTCAAAAAATTCTATAAAGAATCAAACAATCGTTTTTTAGTTTAAGCGCGGCGCTGCAACAAATACGGGTTAGTCAATTTTTAGGGTTTGCTAGCGAACTTGCAAAGAATCCTGCAAAAGAATAGTATATTGGAAGCGTCGGATTTGAGAAGAAGGTGTTAGTAAAGTACGTACCGTTAAGTTTTTGGGTTAGGAAACCCCCGTTGAATCAAATCCGGTAAGCTTGAAAGGTTCGCTTGCGCGGGTCAAACTACCCGGATCTTTGGCACTGTACTCCGTAATCACCTTAACTTTGAATGCACACTTCGCTCCCCACAATCGTAGTTTGCAAATACGCAAAAATCTGCACTCTTGCCCACAAAAATGATCAAAAAAAAACAAAAAGAGTTTTTTTTTTTATATATATACAAAAAGAATATTAACCCGAATAACAAGAAAGAAAATACGCTACCGTCTCCCCGGCAACGGCGCCATTTGATCGCACGCCGATGGCGTGTCGGATGTTCAAAGAATTAAAGTGTAACTGCGATCAGGACGGTGTCGCTTTGCAGCTAGCCGGTTGAGCACGGGTCGGTCCACAGGGAGATGGTGTTATCTTACCTTCTTGTCTTAGACGAGTCGATAAAGAATTGTATGTTTGTTCGATTCTAACCTATGTGTTTTATCTGCAAGTATAAAGTTGTTAAGAAAAAGATACGAGATTATAAGCTAAAGAAATCCGTACTCAAAACCTTTGAGCCGAGTCTTGACCAATTGAAGCTAAGCAATTGGCAACAACGTGGATTAGGGGATTTAAGCGCGGTATTCGTGGAATCCGGCTTATTTACCCTTGTCCTTCCGTTCTTGTCTCTTGCTTTCGCCTCCGGCCAAACCGAACGCAACCGATCGCGGTTAGGAATCACCGTTACCTTGTCAGGGTACGGTGCCTAACGGAGCGCTTGCGTATGGTTTGGGCGGAGTTCAATGGAAAATACGGGAAAAGGAAATGGGCAAAGAAAAATTAACTTATAATACCGTATTTTATCTTAACAACAATAATTACATTCATTCACAAAAGAGAACCAAAAAGAGAGAACAAAAAGAAAAGAACAAAGAAAAGAAAAGATTACAAGTATTAAAGGCATGAATAAAATTGCAAGTAATTAAAGTGCATGGAAATAAATTGCAAGTAATAAAAGACAAGAATGAAAAATGCAAGAAAGTAATTACAAGAACCATAGAACTCAAAACAAGCATGGGATCAATAGCCAACCCTTAAACTTGCAAGCTCAATCAAGAGGTTGCAAGATCAAGGGAAGGGTAGAGAACGCATGTGAATTGAAGCGCTAAGGCGAGAACGAAATGATACAACCCCTTGAGACCAATGACCAAAACTTAAACTTGCAAGCTCACTTAAGAGGTTGCAAGATCAAGTTAAGGTAGAGAGCTCAAGGGGGAAGCTAAACAAAAAGGATAACACAAAAAACCTTCATCTTTATTCACATCCACAAAAAAGCTTCTCACTTACAATTTCATGGAAGAGGAATGAAGAAGAAGAAGAAAAAGAACTAAATCCTACAAAAGAGGCTACAAGAATTAACAAAAGAATGACCCTTGGCTTTGGCAAGTTCTGCTGTATTTATAGGCAGGGAGTTGAAGATCTAGGGCAACCACCAGAGCACATGGGAAGTACCCAAAAGACGACAAGGTGAGGACTCTACATGGCCGCGGATCCGCGGCCAATACCCCCTATTGGCCGCGGATCCGCGGCCCTATAGTGGGATTAGGGGCTGTGTTTTCTTGTACGGCCCTGATCTGCAGTCCCCTGTTGTCTGGTACACCTATTTTCTGAAAATACTTTCACAATTCTTCCAGAATTTCTGTTGAGGAAAGGTGGACTTTTTGTGGATGTTTTTGTCATGATTGCCTCGAGCTCCGTGTAGATTTCTTGGAACTTTTTGTTGCCATTGAGCCTTATGCATGAAGGTGACATTGATTTGACATTTTGTCTTCCTAAACTGGTATCTGGCAACATACGGATGACGAGCGGAGACCGTGTTTTCTCAGTGGTTGGCAGGAACACGGATTTTGTCGTGTTTTCCATGAATTTCACCGTTTTAGAACCGAGAACCTGTATCCTGCAAATATATCACAAACACGGATTAAAAGCACCTACCTATAAACAACCGAGCGTAAGAATGGGCAGTATAAAATGCAGTATTCTGTGATGAACAACTGTACCCAACTAAAACCTGTTTGCACGACTCCTTTGAGCCGTGGTAGGGTAGTAATCAAAGTACAGTGGGAACTCACACGAGACAAATGACGATCCCCAGGTTGATGAACTAACCTGCACACATGTCACCAGGGAACTGCCATCTGACGTCTGGTATATGACCAACTAGCATGTTCCCGGCGAGTCCTGTCCGGTGTACTCATAACCCAATGAGCACCTGTATACATCTTAGGTGATCCAACTGACACCAGTGGCTTGTGAGACCGGCCACCGCCCCTCGTTGGGGTCTCGACTATATACACTAGTCTACTCTGGAGTATCGATGCCCTGTCTCGAAACTCACACGACTAGGGACGATTTAAGGATATGCTTATAGACCCCCAGCTCCCACTTATATGATCGCCCTCATACTGCTGGTTGTCAAGCAAGAATCCTAGGGGCTCTATCAACGTGTAATAGCGACTTGTCAGGTCACCTAAAGCAGTACACGATGATAAAGGTAAACCAGATAGCATACTATCATCACGAGTAAGACTGTCCTATCGGGATAGGTCCTCCATCAATCATTGCAATCACGTGCCTGTGATCGAATAATTGAATCTGAGGGCACTATCTCCAACAATCTCCCACTTGCACTCAAGGCTAATTATTGCGATGTCGCATACTCACAGCACGTGTGATACCGAACACCCAACTCCTCTACTAGTCAGTCTCACAAAGCTCGCTTGCGAAACTATTGCGTTCGAGGAATAGCCTTAGTGAGTGGATCCGCCTTGATGTCTCTTTCTATGTCTCTCTATATCTCAAGTTCGCGGAGAAACCCATCTCCCGAAAAGAGCAATACCTGTCTTAGAATGCGTCTGGATGTCTGATGGGACATAGCTCATAAATGAACTCCAAATCCAAACTTCTTAGACTGTATCGTCAACTGAACTTAATCAGTATCCTGCGCCATGCCACCCTCAGTATTGCCTTAGACCACCTGTCCAAAATACTGCCCCTCGTCAGAAGGAAAACTATAACTCTGACAACCTCCTTGTCGTCCAGGTCACCTTGGAAGCCTGGAATGATAACTGTCTCCCGAATGAGGCTGTCGCTATCATATCCCTAGAACATCCACTTATGTTCTAAAACTGCTTCCGACTGTTTCTCCAGGGTTGGATTAAATGTCAACTTATTGCATCTAGTGCAAGAACAACATCTGGTGTGGTACTTGACATCTCACGATTGACTCAATTGCCTGAGCAAGTGATCTTCCAATCATGCACGTCCCTCTCCCCTTCAGTCTGTAAGACACCTTTGGAGAGGGTGACTCCATTACCTGCAGGTACACTACCGTGCCAGGAGTCGTCCATTCTAAATACTCTTAGAATGCTGTCTAAGTACCCTGATTGGGAAACCACCCAAATCTAGATCTAAAACCATAGATCTAGTAACCAGTATGTCTGACATAAAATCCATTTCCTTTGTGGAGAAAACACTGTGTGACGACCAAAGTATAACCGATTGTAGTGTAGGAATATCACTTCCTACTCTGTGTATGTCATCCAAATACCATGACATCACACCCTACTACCTTCTCAATAGATCCATCCCCTATTCTGATGAAGTCAAACCTATGACTGTCACATCAGAAATTGATGATCTATCTCCGCTATATCTGCTTTAGTCTTTAAATAGACATAAGCTACCTGTCCACCAATGCTTCCGCTGCTCCCACTGACTACGACAACCCTCTGGCAGAGTCATACACACGTACACTTCTGAAGCCAGTTCAGAACGACGCTATACTCATCCTCCTGCCGGGTCTCGCAGCCTGGAACAGCAGCAATGGCAAGTGTGGGTAAACAAGAACCTCCCTGCCACCGTCCTTGAGGCTACCGGAGTACCTCTCGGGTGCCTGAGGTTACCCACCTTTTCTGCGGAGTGGCCAATGGAATGTCAATCCAGATTGAATCTTTAGGTTCCTTATCAAATCTTCAGTAATCGTTTGTGGTTCTGGAATCACTTCCAGTTCTACCATACTCCCACTACTGTTTTCTGAAAAAATCCATTTTTAAAAAACTGTGGCGAGTCTAGAACAATATTGCTATTGTTCATCCAGATGGTAGAAAGTCAACCCTCGTCATAGCCTGGGTCAACCCACAAACAGCCATTACAGAAACGTGCCTTGAGTTGTCCAGTGTCTGGTTTTAAGTATAAAACGGACAACTCCCCGTACCTTAACACCGTTAAGATATGAACTGTTCTATATCCAATATAGAAACAGAGGCACTGATTTAATTGAACCAGATTCAAATCATGCAGCTGTCTCCAGTGCATGTCAACTAAATGGAAGGAGGCCGATCAGCGTTACTCAACTTAGGAATGCTTCCAATTATGAATAACCTGAAAGAGAAGCAAGATCTCTTAATCATTACTATCAACTGAATACCATGCACAAGTATCTACATCTTCGATCTCTTTGAAGAATCCCGATACTTGCTACACCTGGTTCTCTACTCTATTCAAATACCTACAACTTCTCAAAATTCAGACCCTGTGTTTCCACGAAACACCTGTCTAAAAACTAGAGAAGTCATAAGTAAACCAAATATAGTACGAGGACCTACCCCTTTGTCCTGATGGACCCTGGACAACATACAATACTTTGTATAAGTCCCTTGAGTCTGATAACTCATTCACTGTGTGTCGTAGGTTGAAAACTGTACTTATGGTTAAGAAGAATTACACCGCTGTTTAATGCTCCTTACCTAACCATCCACTGATATAGGTAAATGTCGTAGACATAATTTCAAAAAGGTATATCTCACTCTATAAAAATAGACGTACAGATATATCAATTTGAAGTTGGTGCATAACAGCGGATATTCAAAACCAAATATTTGCCGACCGGCAAACAGCCCAGGTGATCTCCTCAAATATCACCGATTACAATGAATCCCGATATAACGAGGATGATCACCCAATTCCCAATAACTTACTCCCACTCATCATCTGTAAAAGCATACAGATGTGAGAATCATATCTGGTAAATACATACCCTGGAGTAAGTATCTAATCGGGAAATCAGTTTTCTTTTAACATTACACAGTGAAACTGAAACAATGGAATGTTTCGATGGGGTATCCTGGTATTCCTAGTAATGCCTCTTCCAGATTCACGACTGTAACCGTATAATTCTTTTCCACCTCTCCAAATCCCTTCATATGTCTTTAGTCATTACCTTCTGCACACCCCTTTAGGCCAAATGGTTTTCTTCCTTCCCTACCGTTCGGCACAAGCCTATGGTTTGGAAGAAGACTATCCAATAAGCATAATGGGTGTACTGTCCTAATCCTAGGAACACTCGCAATGCGAGAGAAGGTGAGGATAAAAGACAACCGAATGAACTTAATTCCTATTTCTCTTGAACCAGAATCCATCCCCGAACTGGAACAAGTTCCTTTCGAGTTCGTATATAACCATACGATGGAGTATCCAATAAACTGTGGATCTTCGTAGTGATACGGAGTGTTCTGGAGAAATACAAAGGTGATTTAGGATTGGCGAAGGAATACTTGGTTTGGTCGTGAATATCTGTTGCAATTTACTTTGCCCTCTTACTAATCCCTTGCTTTGTCTTAACTCAATACCTTCTGTACACCATCGTTAGGCTAATTGGTTTTCTTCATTCCCTACCGGTTGGCACCAACCTAAGGTTTGGAAGAAGAATATCCAATTTGCGTAATAGGTGTACTACTCCTAAACCAAGGAGTACTCGCAACCTGAGAGAAGGTAAAAGGAAAAGACAACTGAATAGTCCTATCCGTTTTCTCCAGAACCGGAAACCATCCTCGAATAAATCCCTTCGAGTTCGTATCTAACCATACGATGGTTTTGTCCAATGGAAGTGGACGTTCGTAGTAATACGGGGTGTCCTGGAGAAAAAGGGTAAAAGTAGGAGTGGCAATGAGGTTCGCAACTCTGACAATCCAAAAGCCAGTGTTAAGAAGGTTCGGTCAACTTGGTCATTGAGTCAAAGTCTTAGGGTCGGGTCAATAGTCGCTGCCAAAGAGAGAGAGAAAAGAAACACTCAGCGTGCACTCTAACCTAGATCAGAATGGTAACCAATTTATCTAATCTGGAAACCTCCCACTGTACCGTCAAATTCTCCTCCAAACCTAAAAGAAGAATTAGTCGGGGTCACCCGAGGAGTAAACTAACTCATCAGTGGGAATCGGGATCCAACTATCATCGCATGATAACGTGACGGAATCCGCTCACGGTGTCACACTCCAGAAGGTATGCGCATATCTGGCAAGTTTCAGTTCTTTTGAAACTCCCGATGTGATTTCTGCCCATGCTCTTATGACCTTGACGAAGGCCAACAAATCATAAGTCACATGTCAAGTTCTACCCGTCATTCTCCAGGTTAATTTGAATCCACCCGCACAAGCACTTGACGAAGGCCAACAAGGCTATACGACTGTCCCAAACCAACGCATATATCTATGCTGCAGAAAGGCAACAAGCAGCTACCATACACTATGCCTTGACGAAGGCCAACAAACATAGCATGAATACTACGTGCTACCCGTCTGAAACGACGGAGGGCTACGAATGGTTTCTGGCGAAAACCTTTAACGTAAAGAACTTGATATCGTTGAAGGAACTGATAGCTTTTTAAAAATATAGTGACGAAAACCGTTGCTAAAGAGGTCACTCCCGGTAAAGGGATCTCGGCTCTTTCCCCGTAGAATGGGGTGCAGGATATTCCAACTGAATACCACGGTGCAAAGAAAAAGTAATCGGCTATAGTGAAGTTAATGCCCTGACGCAAACTCTTTGTCCAAGGGGTCACTCCCGGCGAAGGGATCTCGGCCCTTGCCTCGTCGACTGAGGAGCAGGATATTCCAACTGAATACCACGATGCAAAACAAAAGTGAACGTCCTTGCAATAACAGCTTTTTGAAAAGTGTTCCAACAACATCAGATTAGGTTTGTTTTTAACTTGCATTGATCCGAATCAACGCGGTCCCATCAATTGATCACACCAAAAAGAACGAAAATATACTGATGTACGTATATGCCATCCGCATTCGCCACTGGGTCCCGTCATTACCCGTTAGGTTAGCTAACTAACGACAGAGCGGGGACTGGACTAGCGCGGATGCAAAACATATACAACATCTACTAATATATATACCAATATATTATATTTCGCTCAAGGCGTGAAAAGAAATGCAACATCACAGAAATGTACAGCATCACAGAACAATACAGATATCTGGGATCCCCGGGTTTCATAGAGCCACTGCTGAAACCCGACGTTCCCCTGGTCGTGTGGATAGCCTATGCAATGAAATCCTAGACCCCTACGGGCGCGGCAAGTCGCCCGCCAAAACCTGAAGCGAGGCAGCCCCCTTCAGTACCGTGAATGGACCACCCAGCACTTCACGGAATCCGGCAACTTGGGCACCCCTCCTGGGTCAACCTGTACCCCCTACGAGTGCGGCGAATAGCCCGCCAATCCTAGAGTGAAGCCCCCTCCGTCTCAATGCCATGAGTTGCGGGCTTGTTGCCCTCTGGAACCCGGCTATCCGTGCACCCCGCCGCGGGGTAATCCTAGTACAGAAAGTAAAATATACATACAACGGGTATATCGACCGCAACCTGGTCGTGCCCCAAAATAATAATACAATCAGGCAGTGACGGCAGTCCACATGTCGGACGCTCGCCCCGCAATATCAAATGTACATAATACAACCACAACTGTACTAGCATTGCATCCAGGCTATCCCCCACGACCGATCCGCAACATCACAGCAAAAACAGAACATCAACGTGAAAATCACGTTCGCAAATCCGTCTAACCGAGCTATAGCAGTTAGACCGGATTTACCGATCGAGTGACATTCACGGTCGCAGATATAATGTAAATACTGTAAAATAATGTGTTTAAAATATCCGATCGATCAAACTTTAACAAGTGGGCCCCCAAACAATACTGTAGTACTCATAGAAATTATGGGCCCAAAATTAATATTCCAAAACCCATATTTTAAGCCCAGAAAGCCTCTGTAAAAAATTGGTGCAGGGATCCCCACAGTGTGCGGCGGAACAGCGGCGGGAAGTGGGTATTTGCGGCGGTTCCGCGCTCCCACTGTGGATTCACTTCATCGAATTTTTACAGAGCTCTTAGATTTTCCAGTACATCAATATTTTACAACCTGAAAAAATTTTCGAGACCAAAAAATTTCAACAGAAACTGATGCTAACAAAAATGTAGATTTTGGAGTTTTGGTCGATCGAAAATGCAAAACACATTAAACCAAGCTAGACTAAGTTAATGGCGAGTCTCTGATACCACTGTAAGTGCACGGCGGCGCCCCGGCCGTCAATCCGACGCCGGAATGCAGAAGTGGTGAAAAACTTTAATTTTCTTGAACTGGCAAACCGCCGCGCACTAATACCCGGATCGAACCACTAACTAGTCCTAGCTATCTACAAGAAAGGGAAGAGAGATATACCGACAGATCCGAGTCCTCCGGTCTTATCGTCGTCGTCCCAATCTCTTGTGGAATGTGCCGTCTCCTCCTCGTCGCCGGAAGTGCACCACATCGCCTACTTCTTTTACGGGCTCCCACCTCAATGCCGAGGCAACTCGGGCACGAAGCTGGCTAGTCGACGTGCCCAAGATTTGCTGTAGAATATAGTGTGCAAGTCTCATTTGGGATTGTAGGAATTGCCTTTGTGGTGGAGGAATGATACAAGAACTTTGTGGAGGAACTTGGGGTTATTTTTGGGAGCATGAAATGAACTAAACCCCACCTTTCAAACATTGGGCAGCCCCCTCCCAAATGGCCGGCCAAATCAAAACCAAGAGAAGAGAGTGAGAGTGTGTTTTTACAAAAGACATAATCCTCATCATACAAGGAAGAGAGTGAAGGTTACAATCATGCAAAAGGAAAACATCACCAAATCAAAACCCACACTCAACCACCTACCACCAACCTCATCATCAACACAAAGTCAAGGTATGGTCCACCCATCATGAACCATCATGAAGTCAAAAGGTCAAAGAAGAGTTGTCATGATAAAACAATATGCAAAGACCCTCTCCACAAATGCCTATTTGCAACAATGCAAATAAGCCCTCCTCCACCAATCTTCGGCCAATGAACGGAACAATGGAAATCGGCCGAAACGGAAAGCAAACTGGCAACTCCAGAAAACTGGTCCCGTAATAAATTACAGGAAAACCCCGATACTGTGCATACACACCCGCATCTGTATTTCGACCGAAATACAAATGTAATGAGACAAAATCTACACTGTACTATACTAGGATCCGGCTTAAACCAAAGCCGGCTAGTAATATCTGTTCGATCCTGATCCGTGCAATACCGCACGTATCTGATCGAACCCTGCCATATAACCATACGGCCTATAGTACAAACTGTCCGATCCTGATCCGTGCAATACCGCACGTATCTGATCGGACCTTGCCATATCTCCATACGGCCTCTACAACCTTTCGCCCGAAAGCTGAGTAACTGAATGTGGGGGACTCTAAAGACTCGTCAACACCATGGTTGTGGATTTAACCACTAGCACGTCAGAGGTATAAGCCAATACGTAACGGGCTACCAGGTATTGACTAAAAGGGACGTCTGTGAGCGAACTCAGCCAGACAACCCTACTGAGCCTGTCAGTGACAATATCCGTACAGTCCGGTCCGTTCGTATATGAGTATCGCATGGCGGGCCTAAGGGGTTGGTAAAAGTCAGACCCCCAAAAGCGGTACAAGTCGTGTCGGAGTGTAGCCCATAACACCCTGAGATACTACTGGAATACCTACCAGTAAATCTCCTGCCTTGGCCAAGGACTTCGTGTAATGGCTCTCCTAGACACAGCACGACCTCACCCCCAATACCGGGAGAGACGAACCCCTGAAGATACGCTCACTGCCTCCATGTGGCTCGGGACTGTACCCAACTAAAACCTGTTTGCACGACTCCTTTGAGCCGTGGTAGGGTAGTAATCAAAGTACAGTGGGAACTCACACGAGACAAATGACAATCCCCAGGTCGATGAACTAACCTGCACACATGTCACCAGGGAACTGCCATCTGACGTCTGGTATATGACCAACTAGCATGTTCCCGGCGAGTCCTGTCCGGTGTACTCATAACCCAATGAGCACCTGTATACATCTTAGGTGATCCAACTGACACCAGTGGCTTGTGAGACCGGCCACCGCCCCTCGTCGGGGTCTCGACTGTATACACTAGTCTACTCTGGAGTATCGATGCCCTGTCTCGAAACTCACACGACTAGGGACCATTTAAGGATATGCTTATAGACCCCCAGCTCCCACTTATATGATCGCCCTCATACTGCTGGTTGTCAAACAAGAATCCTAGGGGCTCTATCAACGTGTAATAGCGACTTGTCAGGTCACTTAAAGCAGTACACGATGATAAAGGTAAACCAGATAGCACACTATCATCACGAGTAAGACTGTCCTATCGGGATAGGTCCTCCATCAATCATTGCAATCACGTGCCTGTGATCGAATAATTGAATCTGAGGGCACTATCTCCAACACAGGTAATATGATGAATTACTGTAAAGCACGTGCAATTGATTCGATAGATGAGCCGCGGAACCGCGGCCCCACCCTGGCTTTAGCGGCGGTTCCGCGGCCATAATACTGAATCAATGCACGTGGTTTGCACAGTAATTAGTTTCTGCATGTGCTAGAATTTCTGGGAATTTTTAAGATTTATTCAAGAGTTGAATATTCTGGGTTGTTTTGGGGATTCGAATGTTCGATCGGATTATCAAATTTTGTCTATGTGTCTTTCCGGATAAATTTTAGAATATGTTAAAATGTTCGACCGGATATAAATACCCAATTTTTCCCCTGTCGGGAAATTTCCAAGTGTTGGACTTTTCCGTAGTTTAACGACGTTCTAAGTAGTGCAAGTAAAGCGATGGACCCTCTAAAAGAAAACAAACCTTAACTCGATTATGTGACCGTCTTGAACTGCCCTTTGAACCTTCGGGTTTGGGGCAGTACGGCATGTCACATGTGAGGCGTTGGCTTGACCCTTCTACGGCTGGACCGTTGGTACTGAGGCACGAACTGAATGCTGTTAAACTTATTTCATGTGTTGATCTGTATCGGGAAAACTTGGGTGTTCGATTGTTCGATCGGAAAGTTTGACATTTTCTATTTGTCTGGAATGGGATACAATAATTGGAATTCATAATAAGTTATGAGATAACTGAATGAATGTTATAAACATAGCAGTTTAGTCTCATTTGATCGGTTGCCACGGAATTTTGATGTGATCAAAAGTCCGTCGCAATCACGTAGCATACGCGAATACTCGCCGGGTAAACTTAATAGACAGCCTCACTCCATAGCCCCGACCAAGTGACTGTAGGAGAACCCCGTCGCCGAAAGCATCTGTTCGGGTGCTCCCGGTAGCGGTGTTCCGCCTTGGTGCACTTCGTCGTCGGTATCGGGGGTGCGACCGTCTACTAAAGTTAGCGACGAGCATTCGATCAAAATGTCGGGAATCTTGTTGAATTGCCCGACTTGATATTGAAAAGAGTTTTCGATTTTGAGACTAAAATGCGGGGTTTATAATTGTTAGGCATGCGATGTCTAAGGAATTCATTTGGTCAGGCATGTGATGTCTGAGGAGATTGCGGATTCCAACTGTTGTAGTTTTACACTTTCTTTTCTGTGACCGTAAGTGTAATATGTGATGTCGCCGGTTTCGTTGCTATATGTCAACGACAATTGGGATGCGCATATTTACTTACGTTGATGACATGTGATGTTATGTGTTGCTGGATATGTCATATTGGATCGTCGTGTTTGAATAGCCGGGGTTTTTTATGTGAGATGAGTGTTTTTCATTTTCATTCATGTAAAAACTTGTATGTAATATTCTTTTATTGGGGCACTTCCAGGTTGCGGAAGTTGTCACCGTTGATGTATATTATTTACTTTTCCGCACTAGGATAGACCCAAGGAGGGGAGCACAAGTAACCGGGTTCTGGGGTCCAGTGGGAGACCAACTCGAGGAGTCGAGTCCGGGTCTCCTAACTCCAGAATTGGTAGGGTTGCTTGCCGCTCTCGTAGGGGTCTAGGGGTGTGGGTTTGGCTATTCATCGCGACCGTGGAATCCGTGTTTTATACTGGCTCGTATTGAAAACACGGACGTCCTAGTATATCCAATATTTCATATGTTACTTCTGCTGCGATATCTGTGATGTGATCATGTGATGTTCTGTGACAGATACAGTATATAGTATATATGATATATTATATAGGCGTTACTTATGTTTTACACCCGCGCTAGCCCTGCCCCGCTCTGCCGTTAGTTACCTAACCTAACGGTGCACGAGGGGACATCGAGGCGAATGCGGATGGCATAAGTGTACGTCGTATTTATCTGTGATGTTTAGGTACTTAAATGATGGGACTTCATTAATATGATTAATGAAATAAAAGAAACCTAAGATGTTGTAGAATCGAATTTCAAAATAAAACAGGTAGCTACAGTTTTTTGCTTTGCACAGCGGTATATATGATATATCCTGCACCTTATTCGATAAGGAAAGGACCGAGATCCCTTCACCGGGAGTGACTCCTTTAGCAATAACTGGCAGATGCTACACCCTCGGTTTGTCTTTTGATTGCTTTTAAGAGTTTTTGCTTTGCACAGTGATATATGTGATATATCCCGCACCTCATTCAACGAGGAAAGGACCGACGATCCCTTCACCGGGAGTGACTCCTTTAGCAAAACTAGAAAAGCCTCAAAAACACTCCATTTCAAAATTCATTCGATCCTACAACGATATCAAGTTCATTACGCAATAGGTTTTCAGAAAAATCTGTCGTAGCCCTCCGTCATTTCAGATAAGTAGTAGTTAGTATTCGTGCTGCGTTTGTTGGCCTTTGTCAAGGCGCGGTGTGCGGTAGCTGGCTGGTACTTATCTGCTTATGCATATGATGCAGATTGAGTTAGGGTAGTCGTGCGACCTTGTTGGCCTTGGTCAAGGGTCGTGCGGGTGGGTTTGATTCAATCAGGAAATGACAGGTTGAACTTGACTAGCATCCTATGATTTGTTGGCCTCTGTCAAGGTCATAGGAGTTTAGGGGCAAAATATTATCGAGAATTTCAAGTGTTGAAATTTGCAATGAGATTGCATACCTTCTATGAGATAGTTGGATCCCGATACCCGCTGCGAGTAAGAGTTACTCCTGGGAGAGTTTTATACATTACAATTAGCCGATCAAGTAGGTGTCTAGAAAGGTGTCAACGGGGTTACGCCTCTGGGAAAACGAGGTTTACATTAATTAGGTTCGTGCGAAAGCACGGGGGACCTCCCTCAAAGTACCGACACTGGCCTGGCTGAAAGATTGGCGAACTTGTAGTGTGTAATTAATCCCGGCTAGTCTTTCCTTTTAGGGTTTGAAGGAAGATTTGATAAAAAGCAGTGGGAGCCATCCTAATTAGATAAAATAATAACCAATCTATTCTTGAAAGAGCGCACGCTGAGTGTTTTCTTCTCTCTCTCTCCTGATAGCGACCATATCACGCCTTAATCAAGATAATAAAACGGATTATTGACCGAACCCGCTTGTTATACTGAGCTGGGGAACGTTGGTCCCGCTCCAACTTATAATTGTTATAAGACAGAGCAGGAAATTGGGGATTACCAGAATTCCCGTACCGCCCAAACGAAGAGAGTGCATGCTGATGCATCATCTTCGGATGTGTTCATTACAAAGAACTGTTTCTCAGTATCCTCCGTATCCTGGGTATTTGATACCGGATCAGGATCCCAGATATGTAAGATGTTACATAGGGCTACAAAAGGGTAGAAAAACTGAGAACGGGTGATAAGTTTCATGAGACAGAAAACGGGGCAAGTGTTGCAGCCAAGTCTATCGGTCACTGTCACCCTGTATTACCAATACATTGATTCTGAACGAATGCTATTAGATACCGAACCTGATATACAAAATCAAATCAGTCTCTTTATCAGTAAAGAAATGATAAAATTTTGTATTGATGGATAATGTTTTGAACATTTCTTATATCAAAAGTTGATCGGTTCAGGCACGTTATCTAAAAGCATTAATGTTCTAAATCAAACTACAGTTCATAGTATACGGTACACACACAAGAGGTAAAGTTCAGAAATGAACGGATCCTTCTTGAGGTATTGTAGACTAGGTCATATCAATGCGACCCGACTAGCTGAAGTTACATGTAGATGCATATTTAAATCAGTTTGAATTTACATCTTGTGAAACTTGCCAGTCATGTCACAAAGATAAGATGACCACAGCTCTGTTTATTGGAAACAGAGAAAGAGTTAGTGAACTCTTGGGATGATACATGTTGATGTATGTAGGTCCCCTGTCTACACATGCCAAGACCGGTTCTTTGTACTTCATTGTATTCTCTGATAATCTCTCAAGATTCAGTCATATGTTCCTGTTGAAATACAAGTCCGAACCCTTTGAGATGTTCACAGAATATAAGTTAGAAGTAGAGAACCAAAATACGGGTAGCAGTATTATGTCCTATGATGAGATCGAGGAGGAGAATACTTGTGCATGGAATTTCTGGACTATTCTAATGAAGAATGAGATTCTCTCTCAGCATTACTCCTCCGTATACACCATAGCACGATGGTATATCGGGGCGGAGCAGATACACCCTATTCGATATGGTGTGCTCTATGATAAG
This sequence comes from Agapanthus africanus, assembly GCA_030015575.1. Classification (NCBI taxonomy): domain Eukaryota; kingdom Viridiplantae; phylum Streptophyta; class Magnoliopsida; order Asparagales; family Amaryllidaceae; genus Agapanthus; species Agapanthus africanus. Next base: position 363,813,744 of record JASDDO010000012.1, read on the forward strand.
TACTACTGAGTTACCTGTTTCCTTTTGGGAGTTGTGCGCTTGAGAAGCTGCATACCTATTGAATAGGGTCACAATCAAATCAGTTGCCTACCACTTCATATATGATATGGAAAGGGAAGAGCCCATATCTTAAGTTAGTTAAGATTTGGGGTTGTCCGGCCTATGTCTAAAAAGCAAAATCCGGACAAGCTCGAGGCAAGGTCCGTTATGTAGAACTGGAAGTGTTTCAGCTATACAAACTACAGCGGATGATTTGGTACAACCAAAGGATTCAGTAGATACCAACGAACCTCAGCCTCTCCGCCGATCTAGTAGGGTTCCTCACCCACCTGAGAGATACTTCGGTTTCTCTATGACAGTGGGAGCTAGGATTGCATCATGAGATGATGACCCAACTAGTTTCGAGCTGGCCATCAGGAGTAAGACTCTGTAAGAATGGCTGGATGCTTAGCGATCTGAGATGGAATCCTTATACACCAACAAAGTATGGACTTTAGTTGCTATATCTGAAGGGTTAAATCCCCATCAGGAGCAAGTATATCTTGAGAAGATTACTTGGTGTAAATGGAAAAGTTGAGACTTTCAAAGCTAGACTTGTTAAAGGTTTTCGTCATTGACCAGGCGTGGATAATGATGAAACCTTTTCCAGTACCTATGCTTAAGTTCATCCAGATCCTACTTGTCACGGCTACATACCATGACTACGATATCTGGTGGTTGGGTGTCATGACTGCTTTTCTAAATGATGTTTTGGAAGAGAGCGTCTATAAGTACACAGCCAGAGGGCTTCGTAGACAGTGGGAGCAGCGGAAACGTGTGCAAGATGCTTTATAGGATTAAAGCAGGCATCGCGGAGTTGGAACATCTGTTTTGATGGATTAGTCAAAGAAGTTGACATCATCAAAATGGTAGATGAACCTTGTGTATACAAAAAGGTAGTAGGGAGTATAGTGACGATCCTCATAAAGTACGTGGATGACATACTCTTGATAAGAAAAGAGTTTCTTATGCTACGCTCGATCAATCTCCGTTTATCACAATGATTCTCCATATAGGATCAATGTGATACCTCCTATATCCTGATTTTGGATCTATGAGATAGATCTAATTGGATGTTACGATACTCACTAGTAGTAGTGAGAAGGTATCAATCGATCCTGGGGAGAATCACTGGAAGGGTTCCAGGGTGATAAAGACGACTGAATGTCAGTCGCAGGCATTGTCTTTTCCCTCAGTAAAGGGACGGTATGTTGGAAGAGTTCCAAGCTAGATACCGTGGCATACTAGACGATAAAGGCTGGATACATCGCTACTTATGATGCTACCAAAGAGGATGTTTGGGTGTATATTAGTTCATGAGATGAACTACGTTCCTACCATTGTGAGACAAAGGAGTTGTGGCTTATGCCAAGGAACGCCGGTCCCATCAGTGATCCAGACTTATTCTAAGGCAGTATCACCTGATCATGAAGATGGATGATCTCCAAGGTGATCGAGGCAAGAAGAGCAGACTCAGAGGATAACACGGCGGATCCACTCACGAAGGCCTATTCCCAGAGAGAGACTTTTATAGGATGGTTGAGTATGAGATACTACAACCACTGCTACAGATGGCCCTAGTGCAAGTGGGAGATTGTTAGTTATATGTATGCCCTAGAGGCCATTATTGTACATTGGATGTATATTGTAGTGGATACTGGGACATATATAGGGAGGACTTTCTTGCTCGACATGATAGTATGCTATCTGGTTGTACTTTGCCTTAACGTGTACATTGATTGTCTCTCTGTTACATGTTGGTAAAGCCCTTAGGATGTGTACTTGACTACCTGGACTATGATGCGGATCATACTAGTGGGGACATGGTAGTCTATAAGTACATCCTTCAAAGTCCCTAGTCGTGGGTGTATCGAGACAGGGCATCGATATACCAGAGTAGACTAGCGTATACCTTCTCGACCCATACAGATGGGCGATGGATGATCCCATATCCATTGGTGTTTGACATCGGAGATGATATACGGGTGCTCAGTAGAGACTGGGTACACTGGACGGACTCGCCGAGAACTCCTAGATGGTATTATACCTCACGTCAGATGGCAGTTCTCTGGTGACACAGGTACAGAGTAGTCTGTTGACCCGAAATCGTCATAGAGTCTTGTGTGGTTCCCACTGTGCTTTGATTTCCATCTTACCACGTCCAAGAGGGCGTGCAAAACGGTGGTTTTTGGGTACAGTCCCGAATCACATGGAGGCAATGAGCGATAGGAGGGGATTCGTCTCTCCCGGTATAGGGAGTTGATGTTGCGCTGTGTTCGATTGGCTATAACAGGAAATCCCTGGCCAGGGTTGCTGAGATTTACTGGTAAGTGTTACCAGTAGTTTCTCGAACAGTTATAGATCTCATATCGACACGACTTATCGAGCTATTGGGGTCTGACGTTTACCACCCCTAGGCAAGATATGCGACATATCAGACGATCAGACCGGACTGTACGGTAGTGTTACTGGTTGGATTCACTGGAGTGTGAGCGGGCTTGCTCGTCGATCTTCTGATCGCTCAATACCCGGGTGGCCGTTACGTTTAGCAGACCGCTTTCGGCTTGTGGGTGTTTGATATGATCATCATCTGCTGCCGGCGTATTGACGAGTCTTTAGAGTCCTACACAGAGGTTTCCTGGCTCAAGCGAAACGAAATAGGAGCGCATATGAGATATGTGCGGGACCGAGAATAATGCGTGTATATGATACCGTATTCCATTCTCGTGATGAATGTATCGAATGGTTGTATGCGATATAACCTAGTTATCGATTCAAGCGTTGATTCGATAAGCCGATACATTGTATACTAGTCGGTTGTGTGCGACATGACCGGATCATTGAATCAAGTGTTGATTTAATGATTTAATGTATAATTATATATTTGATATATTACTTTACATTAACTAGTATTGGTTCACTTTAAATGGATTTTCTCACTTCAATTGTGCAAGTTGTATATGTGATATACTTTTGTGCACATGATTGTATCATGTTTGATGATGCATGTTGACTTGGTTAAGTGTAAAGATTAAACCATGGTTTACTTAATAATTAGGGTTTTGATTATCTTATTCATTTGTTTATTTATTCATTTATTTATTTTGAAAAGATGAGAAAAGAATGGTTGCTAGTTTTGTTGTTTAGTTGAAACTTCATGAAACTTTGACCTAGTCCACCATTCTTGTCTCTTACTTAACCCTAACCATAATATCTAACCATGGTCCATTCTCTACACTAAAATAAGGTTAACATTATGATAAGTATTCATTTTCCTTTTAATTTTAATAACTTATCATAACATAATTTTCTTTTTCTTCATCTTCTTCACTTGAAGAAAAGCTTACTTCATCAATGGTGATTGATGAAAACAAGTGAGAAATCCAATTCTAAAGTCTACCCACTTCCTATTTCTTCATCCTCTACCTCTTGCCAAGTAGTAGAGTGTGTTTCCTTCACAAGTTTTCATGGCTTGGTGAAGGTGGAGCTTGATTTAGTGATGCTTCGACGTAGATCATCTTCGGCACGTCGTCGATGACCTAGCCCGTCCATTCTCCGATGAAGCCGACGCTAGAGCCCGGGATCCGTCTTGTACAGCGAGGAGACTTCATTGCGGAGCCGTGGAGGTGGAGCACCGGATCTACAAAGGTTGTATATCCGTATTCCCTTAGTTAACTGTTAACTAGTTTGCTTTTTCGCCTAGTTTTCTAGCAAACGATCCGTAGTCGGGTCTCTCGGCACCTAGAATTTTTGAAATTGGCATGTTCGATGCCTTGTGAGACCTCACTAGAGTGCCTAGGAACCCTACATATACACATATGTATACATATGTACACACACACACATACTCCACGACACTGTCCCTGTTAGAAAAAAATTTCTAACGGGGCGTTGCCCCGCACCCCCCAAGGGGGCTGCTAGCCCCCTTGACCCCCAGCCCGCTATCCGGGTAGCGGGACCCCCGTAAAAACTCTGCGTGGCTCCCGATATATCCAAACCCCCCTTCCAAAACAACACACACGTACACTGTACATTGAGTTCGCATGACCGGTTTAACCCGTTAATCGGAGGTTCCCTCACCCCAAAGGCGGGGGGTAATTAACTGCAGCTTAGTCCGCGGCTGCCGGAGATTCGGATCCCCACAATCAATAAACCCCGGCCTACCTAGGCAGGGGGAAGCTATAGTACGCCTGACAAGCACGCGCGTATTCCCATCTCAATGGGGTGACGAAAAACACCCTACAGTGACCCCTTGGACAAAAGTTTGCGTCAGGGTAATAACTTCACTATAGTCGATTGTTCTTGCTTTGCATCGAGGTATTCAGTTTGGAATATCCTGCACCTCATTCGACGAGGAAAGAGCCGAGATCCCTTCACAGGAAGTGACCTCTTTAGCAAAAGTTTTCGCCACTATATTTTAAAGGGGGCAATCAGGTTCCTTCAACGATATCAAGTTCATTACGTTAACGGGTTTTTCGCCAAAAACCCAGTCGTAGCCCTCCGTCATTTCGGATTGGTATTATTTAGTATTCGTGCTTCGTTTGTTGACCTAGTCAAGGCGTAGTGAACGGTAGCTAAGTGATATTTTTCTATGCATTGCCAATGTGATTGGTTAGGACCGTCGTGCGGCCTTGTTGACCTAGTCAAGGGCACGTACGGGTGGGTTTAATGCAATCAAGATAATGACGGATAGAACTTGACCAGCGGTTTATGGTTTGTTGACCTAGTCAAGGTCATAAACCGTTAGGGGTAAAAACCACATCGGGAGTTTCTAAAGAAACTGAAACTTGCAGATTTAGCATACCTTCTGGAGTGTAGTGACTAGAGTGGATTCCATCTAGGTCATTACATGATGATAGTTGGATCCCGGTCCCACTGATGAGTTGGATTACTCTCGGGAGATTATTTCACTTAACAATCAATTCTATAAACCAAGTAGGTGTCTAGAACGGTGTTAGCGGGGCTACGCCTCCAGGGAAAAGAGGTTATTTAATTAAGGAACTTCACGAAAGCGTTGGAAAACCTCCCTCGAAGTTCCAACACTAGCATGGCTGAAAGGTTAAGCAAGTATTGTGACGTGCAACTAATCCTGACTAGTTCTTCTTTTAAAGGTTTGAAGAAGAATTTGAGGAAACGGTGGGAGCCATCCTGATTAGATAAATTAATAAACCAATCTAATCTTGCAAGAGCGCACGCTGAGTGTTTCTTTTCTCTCTCTCCAGGTAGCAACCATTTCACGCCCTAATCAAGATAATAAAATGTATTGCTTGACCGATCCGTATTCTTATTCGGGGCTGGGGAATGTCGATTCAGCTCTAACTTGTGATAACAGTCATAAGTATAAGCAAGGGGAAGAGGATTGTATGGATTCCAAGGATACCCAGTTGAAGAAGAAGCATAGTTTTGCATCTACTTCAGGTGTTCTTGTAATTGAGAACTGCTTTACGGTCAGCCCTACCTCCTGGTGTTGGAGATAGTGCCCTCAGAGTCAATTATTAGATCACAGGCACGTGATTGCAATGATTGAGGGAGGACCTATCCCGGTAGGACAGTCTTACTCGAGATGATAGTATGCTATCTGGTTTATCTTTATCATCGTGTACTGCTTTAGGTGACCTGGCATGTCGCTATTACACGTTGATAGAGCCCCTAGGATTCTTGCTTGAGTGCCGGCAGTATGATGGCGATCATATACGTGGGAGCTGGTAGTCTATAAGCACATCCTTAAAAGGTCCCTAGTCGTAGGAGTTTCGAGACAGGGCATCGATACTCCATTAGTAGACTAGTGTATACAGTCGAGACCCCGACGAGGGGCGGTGGCCGGTCTCACAAGCCACTGGTGTCAGTTGGTTCACCTAAGATGTATACAGGTGCTCATTGGGTTATGAGTACACCGGACAGGACTCGCCGGGAACCTGCTAGTTGGTCTTATACCAGATGTCAGATAGCAGTTCCCTAGTGACATGTGTACAGGTTAGTTCATCGACCTGAGATCGTCATTTGTCTCGTGTGAGTTCCCACTGTGCTTTGATTACTACCCTACCACGGCTCAAAGGAGTCGTGCAAACAGGTTTTAGTTGGGTACAGTCCCGAGCCACATGGAGGCAGTGAGCGGATCTGCAGGGGTTCGTCTCTCCCGGTATTGGGGGTGAGGTCGCGCTGTGTCTAGGAGAGCCATTACGCAAAACCCTCGGCCGAGGCAGGAGATTTACTGTAGCGTCTTGAAAAGTCGTTTTGGTGTTTTCCTGAAATTCGGTGAAAATTCGGTATTTTTCCGAAAACCGTCTTTCTCGATATTTTGCAGTTTAGGGCTAATTATACTTAAAGTGGATAGATAATTACTTGTTTTTAGTAGCTAATGAGTTTAATATGAAATTTTGGTCATTTAAAAAATTTTCACTATTTTTCAATTTTTTAATATTATTTAAGCCGGTAAGAAAATACATTAAATAAGCGATAAATACAAATTTTTCCGGGCTAATTTTAATCTCTAAAATTATGATAATTATAATCTAGTGATAACATGAATTTTTAGTAATTTATTTTGATTTTTAACCAATTTTTATGAATTGAAACGAAATTATTGAATTTTGGGCTAAAACTTGCAATTTTTGAGTTGTAGGGGGCCTTTTTGCATAAAATTTCTTTTGTAACACCCCTCTATCTTTTCCCTCAGCCCTATAACAGCCCAAGTCTTGGTCAAGACCAGAAAATTCTGGGCTCTTTCTTTGGTTGCCTTCTTGTGTGAATTGGAGTTGTTTTTTTGGATTTATTTTAAATATAATGGTTAAAATATGATACATTGACTTTAGAAACTTGACCATGACTTTCCCCACTTGCCCATACCCTCCCCCATTCCCCTCCTCTGGCCGAAACTGAACCCTCCCCTTCTTCATCTTTTTCCTTTTCATTTTTCTTCAATTTTCTTCAAAAATTGCAAGAAAATTCAACAAATATCCATAAATCCTTCTCTTTTTCAACACAAAATCCTTATGCTACCTCTTCTCAAGCCTAATATGGTTGAAATCATGTGGAAAGGAGGCATCTTTGGAGGAAACTTTCTTGCTTGATCTATTGATCAAGAGGTATAAATTCTAGCTTGTTAAATTCTTTGTTTAAGTGCTTATATATTATATGGTTTAGTGTTAATTTAGTGTAGTTAATCTAGATTTCTTAGATTTTGTGAAAATTGATGCTAGGTTTTGAACCATGATAATTAATTAAGTAGTTTATTAGTTAATCTAGTTGTTAGTAAACTAATCTATATAGTTACCTTGTTGTTGTAGTTTCAACTTTGCTAAATTAGTTAACTTTTGAAGTGTGAAATTGTTGTTTTAGGATTTCAAGAAAAGGTTTTTTGTATGGAATTGGTATTTGAAACTTGATTAGTGAGTTGATTAGGGTTTAGAAACCCTTATTTAGTTGATTAAACCTAATTTGTTAACTAGTATTTTGCTAACCTAAATCTAAGAGGTGAACTTGCTAATTGGGGTTGAAATTAGTGTTAATTAAGTTTTTCAAGTGTGGATTTTGATTTGCAATTGCTATTTATAAAAATCAAGAAAGGGTTTTGTTATGTAAATTAGGTTTTTAAGCTTAGTTAATGGTTTAGAATTTGTGTATTGGCTAACTTTTTGGTTAGTTTGGAATGTTGGTGTTGGGTGGTGTTGACTTTGTCGCTATATTGTCGATGTTTGCATCAAATTGCAATTTCTGCTTACTAGATTTTTATCAAAGTTATGTGATGAGTTAATTGTGGCATCTTGATGATTTTGTTGGCTTGTCCTACGACTTTTAGGATGCGTGAGTGCGGTTTTTGGGTAGTCGGGTTTTAGTTTTGCCGGGTGACCCAAAATCGGCGTTTTTGGCAGTTTTTGCGATTTTCGCGTGTGTCCGCGCACTTTGTGCACGTTGTACCCAGTTAGCGAACTTTAGTAGTTTCGTTGGGGTTTTGCGTCGTTCTTGTTACGTAACCTTATGTTTGGTATTGATGTAAATTCCAGGTTCGGTCGCGGAGACGTCAGACGCGGCGCGAAAGGGAAAGGCAGTGATTGGACACAGCTAGCCAGGGATCCCGGTGAGTAGATTTAACATCTACGGGGGACGATCGTCTGGATGGCGCAAGTCGCCCGATAGATTTAGTTAACTGGAAAATAGTAAATTGGATAATCACTTGTGACATTAGAATAATAATACTGGCATGATAATTGCTGCAATTAGATCGATAGGTTATACCCATATACGCAAACTCAATTGTAGGACACATGCACCATTACCAGGTTTTTTTTTTATGCAGCACGAGCACTATTCATGTTACACACACACCCTGGTAATTGCCATGCCACCACACTAGATAACTTTTAAATTGAAACCTTTTACTAATTGATACTTAAATTGTGTTATTTCCTTAAAATGAAACCCTAGGATTGCTATTCATGTGCATGTACTTCATCATATTCATTGTTCATGCTTAATACATTAATCACACATCGCAACTTGATTATTGATATCATACGCATTCATTAGCATTGATATATGCACTTATGAGGATTTTCTTGAGATTTTATGATATTGCTGGATTTCGGGGGAAAGCCGCAAAATTTCCAAACTTGTGATATTTTTAAAAAATGTAAATTGCGGTTTTCTAGTGATGTAAGTGTCGTCCACCATGAGTTTGCTGTGGCTTTGGAAATCCGTGTCGAGGAGTGGAGGAACCGGCACGGGTACATGGTGGGCCCGGTAAGGTACCCCGGGGCAAGAGGAATGTGGTGATGACGTTGAGCCTGGCAGGGGACGGATTACCTACCGGTGACTGTTTGGGACGGCGGATATCCAGAGGATACCGACCGTGGCCGCTAGATGATGAGATATTGATATTTGAGATGGGTCAGCCGGACGGCTGAGGCCAGAGATACATTATGAGATTTGAGACAGCTTTTGGGGTGTCGTTGCTGGACACCGATTTTCGTCGATTCATTGACATTTGCTGGCATTCTAAAAAGAGTTTCAAAAACAAAAAGAGATAAGATATTTTATATATATACCTATTGAGACCTCAGATTTTCATGTTGCATACATATTGGCACACTGATATTGTATACACACCTGCTAGTGCATCCAGTCATACCTGTATTTTAGATGCTAGGATGCTTGTGTGCATGCATACGATAGCCTTTGTAGATGTTATTTATTACTCACGAGTTGGCAACTCACCCCCGTTGTGCCACAGTCTTTTGCAGGTCCGCTCCGTCAGTTCAGTAGCGGCGGGCGCACTTGTCTTTTGCCTCTTTTGCCTGAGCTCGAGATTTGCTCATAGGTGGGTTATGTTATTTTTGTACCACCTTGTATATTCTTGTATCTAGTGTACTCCATCTACTGTTCTACCAGATATTTGTATTTTGACCTAGAGATGAGACTGTGAGGTTTGTGGATTTTATACTGTATTTGGGGTCGAGCTCACTTGAGCCGACATGCTACCTTTTTCATGCTTCCTTATGCTTTATATTGCTTGTTGTCATTTACATTGCGTGGGATTTGTGACCGCCGTATGGCGAAGAGCTAGCTCCCGCTTGGGGATGCCCTATTTTGTTGGATTCATGTATATATTTTGTTGTACCCATTTTTGGGGGCCAGTATTTACAAAGGAGACTCTGCCGAAATTTTCGGGAAAAATTGGTATTGTTTTTAAAAGTGTTTTTCATGACTTATTTGATAAACTTGCTTTCAAATGATTGGGTTTTCTTCACTCTTTTGCTTAATGGGTTTTGTTTTCTGGGCTTTGGCTTACTTATTTTACGGACGCCTTTAGACGTTTCGTAAACTTAAGTGCCAGTCACGTTCCGTACCCTGCGGGTCGTGACAAAGTTGGTATCAGAGCGATAGGTTTTACCTTTGTGAGTGTAGGATGACCCTTGGTAGATGGAGTAAGTGACTTAAGCAGGGTAACGTAGCGTGCGTATGTCCGCGGCATACTTACGATACGATACTCCGCCTAAGTGACTTTAGGATACTTGCTTGGAAATTTCCTTCTTCAATTCCGTGTATCCTATGATCCTATTGCACTGTTCTTACTATCCGTTTTCCTGTAATAGCCACTATGCCGCCGAAGGCTACGAGGGCACAGAGGGCTGCCGCCAGAGACGAGATTCGAGCTGGCTCGTCCGAGACTAGGACTGAGCAGGGTGGTATGCCTACGCCGCAGGGACAGACCGATCCACCTTCCCCAGGCCGTATGGATAGGCTCGAGACTGGTATGGAGGAGTTGCGACAGATGATGGGAGGCATGCAGGAGCTGCGTCAGATGGTAGGATCCCTAGTTGCAGCCAGTCGTACACCGAGGCCGGATGACGTACCTACTATATCACAGACGACCATGATACCTGCTCCTACTACTACCACCGTGGCCATTCCGGTTTCACTACAGGATTTCATGAGGCTGAGACCTCCAGTATTCACCGGCACCGAGGCAGCGGAGGACCCACAGACGTTCCTTGACAGTTTAGCCAGGATCTGCCGTTCGCTGAGATGTTCGGATGATCGATGGGTAGAGCTTGCGAGTTTCCGACTAGAGGGTCTCGCGCAGACATGGTGGGAGTCAGTCTTGAGAGGTCGAGCTGCAGATCTGCCGCCTATGACTTGGGCCGAGTTTACAGCGGTCTTTCTAGCCCGTTTCCTTCCAGAGAGCGTTCGTGACGCCAGAGCTCGCAGTTTCGAGGCCTTAGTCAAGACACCTGGGATGACGGTGTCTGAGTATGACATCCAGTTTACACAGTTGTCTCGATATGCTCAGTATTTGGTGGATACCGAGGAGAAGATGGTGAAGAGGTTCGTACAGGGACTTGATGCCCAGCTATATCTTGCCATTGGCGCCCAGCGCTACGACACTTATTCAGCTGCTAGGGATACGGCATTGCGGATGGAGGCACGCATATCACAGACTTCGGCCGTTTCTGGGCCGAAGAGGATGCGCACAGATGTACCACCTCAGAGGCAGCGCGCCAGATTCTTTCCGAGAGATAGGCCAGGCAGAGGATTTGGACGGGGACAGTTATATGGTTCTTATTCCCAGGGGCAGCAGCCGTCGCCAGGATGTTTTGGGTGCGGGAGTTTGCACCATCTTGTCAGAGACTGTCCAGTGAGACGACAGGGAGCAGCGACAGTTCCGCATGTGACCCTACCACCATCACCACCCCCTCCTCAGAGAGCCCTACTTCCTACCCCAGGCGATGCTCCACGCCAGTTAGGTGCACCGAGAGGCCGTGGACGCGGCGGTCCTGTTCAGAGAGGACGAGGAGGCAGAGGCCGAGGTCGAGGTCAGCCCGCTATCGGTGGAGGGCAGGCCCGAGTTTTTGCTTTGACACCACAGGATGCGCAGGAATCCAATGCCGTCGTGACAGGTACCTTGCCAGTTTGTTCTTTCGACGCACGGGTATTATTCGACCCAGGTTCCACACATTCGTACGTCTCTACACACTTTGCACCGATGTTGGGCCGTGAGTCGTCGTCGTTAGACCAGCCGCTTGTTGTTGTTACTCCGGTAGGCGAGTCGTTTGTCGCTCGGTTTGTATTTCGTTTGTGTTCCGTTCGTATCGGGGAGAGGGATTCATCAGTTGATTTGATACTCCTCGATATGTTGGACTTTGATGTGCTTCTGGGCATGGATTGGCTAGCCACTTGTTATGCTTCGGTGGACTGCCGTGAGAAGGCAGTCAGATTTAGCTTTCCGGGAGAGCCAGTCCTTGTTATTCAGGGAGACCGCAGTGTCGCCCTTCCCAGCTTAATTTCTTCTCTTCGCGCTGGTCAGCTCTTGCGGAAGGGATGTCAGGGATTCTTAGCGTTTGTTTGTGATACTCGAGCTACAGAGGTTCCGTTGGACCAGGTCCCGGTAGTTTGTGAGTTTCCTGATGTTTTCCCTGATGAGCTACCTGGGCTACCGCCTGAGCGCGATGTTGAGTTCGGCATTGATTTGATTCCCGGTTCGGGGCCTATTTCTATACCGCCTTATCGGATGGCCCCGGCAGAGCTTCGAGAGCTGAAGGATCAGTTGCAGGATTTGTTGGATAAGGGGCTTATTCGACCGAGTGTTTCTCCGTGGGGTGCTCCGGTCTTGTTTGTCAAGAAGAAGGATGGAAGTTTGCGCTTATGTATCGACTACCGCCAGCTGAACAAGGTTACCGTTCGGAACAGATATCCGTTGCCGCGCATTGATGATTTGTTCGACCAGCTTCAGGGTGCGGGGTATTTTTCGAGGATCGACTTGCGATCAGGATACCATCAGCTGCGAGTCCGACAGGAGGATATACCGAGGACAGCTTTCCGTACACGCTATGGCCACTACGAGTTTTTGGTGATGTCGTTCGGACTCACCAACGCCCCAGCTGCATTTATGGATTTGATGAACCGTACATTTAGGCCGTATCTTGACTTGTTCATCATCGTGTTTATTGACGATATCTTGGTGTACTCCCGGAGCAGAGAGGAGCACGAGCAGCACTTGCGGATTACGTTACAGACTCTGAGGGAGCACCAGCTGTTCGCGAAGTTCTCCAAGTGTGCATTCTGGCTGGACAGCGTCGGATTCTTGGGTCACGTGGTTACGAGAGACGGCATTTGTGTGGACCCGAAGAAGATTGAGGCTGTTCAGCAGTGGCCCCGACCTACATCGGTTACTGAGATCCGTAGTTTTCTAGGCTTGGCGGGCTACTACAGGCGTTTTGTTCAGGACTTCTCCCGTATAGCTGCACCGTTGACCAGTTTGACCCGGAAGGGAGTTCCTTTCGTCTGGACGGAGGAGTGCGAGCGCAGTTTTCAGCAGCTGCGGACATGTTTGACTACGGCGCCGGTATTATCTTTACCTTCGGGATCAGGCGGATTTGTTGTCTACTGTGATGCTTCGCGAGTGGGATTAGGATGCGTTTTGATGCAGCATGGCCGGGTGATCGCTTATGCTTCTCGGCAGTTGAAGAAGCATGAACAGAACTACCCCACTCATGATTTGGAGATGGCTGCAGTGGTCTTTGCACTGAAGATTTGGCGACATTACCTTTACGGCGAGTCATGTCAGATATTCACCGATCACAAGAGCTTAAAGTACATATTTCAGCAGCGAGACCTGAACCTCAGACAGCGTCGTTGGATGGAGTTGGTGAAAGACTACGACTGCGAGATCTTATATCACCCCGGCAAGGCGAATGTGGTGGCAGATGCGTTGAGTAGGAGGCCCGGGGGTAGTCTATCCTCTTTGCGCGCAGTGCAGAGGCAGTCGTCAGCAGATTGGCAGACGTTATGCGACAGCCGAGTTGAGTTCGAGTTCACTCAGACAGGGGGACAGCTCGCGCATGTTCGTGCACGCCCACAGTTGCTTGACCGTATATATGAGGCACAGCGTAGTGACGACCGTTGCTCAGAGATCATGGCACAGATGGGACAGGGCAGATTTACCGAGTTCATGGTTGATGATCAGGGGATTTTACGATATGGATCTAGACTGTGCGTACCAGATGCTGATGGATTGCGGCGCGACATTCTTGAGGAGGCACACCGATCAGTGTATAGTGTCCACCCCGGTTCCACCAAGATGTACCATGATATGAGAGAGACCTACTGGTGGGACGGGATGAAGAGGGACATTGCGGAGTTCGTTTCGAGATGCCTGACTTGTCAGCAAGTCAAGGCCGAGCACCAGAGGCCCGCAGGAGAGCTACAGCCGTTACCCATTCCAGAGTGGAAATGGGAGCAGATTTCGATGGACTTCGTTGTGGGTCTACCCAGGACCAGTCGAGGGTACGACTCCATCTGGGTGATCGTGGACAGATTGACGAAAGCGGCTCACTTCCTTCCAGTGAAGACGACTTTCAGCTTCGCTCAGTATGCTCAGCTCTATATTGACGAGATCGTGCGACTACATGGCGTACCGACTTGTATCGTGTCAGATCGAGGCACTCAGTTCACCAGCCGACTTTGGCAGAGACTTCAGGAGGCTTTGGGCACTCGTTTGAGCTTCAGCACAGCGTTTCATCCGCAGACAGACGGACAGTCAGAGCGGACCATTCAGACACTCGAGGACATGCTCAGAGCGTGCGTTTTAGACTTTGGGGGTAGCTGGGATCGTCATTTGCCTCTAGTGGAGTTCTCCTACAACAATAGCTTCCAGGATACTATTCAGATGGCACCTTTCGAGGCATTGTATGGGAGGAGATGCAGATCGCCCGTTTGTTGGACAGAGCTCAGCGAGAGCAGTATTTTGGGGCCGCAGCTTGTTGAGGAGACGACAGCGAAGATTCAGTTGATCCGAGACCGGATGAGAGCGGCTCAGAGCAGGCAGAAATCGTATGCAGACAGGCGCCGTCGCAGTTTAGAGTTCGCAGTTGGCGACCATGTTTTTCTGAAGGTCTCACCGATGAAGGGCGTGATGCGTTTTGGGCGAAAGGGGAAGCTTAGCCCTAGATTCGTAGGTCCCTTCGAGATCCTCGAGCGTGTCGGCGCTGTTGCATATCGTTTGGCTCTTCCACCCAGCTTTCCCGATGTTCACCCCGTTTTTCATGTTTCGATGCTCCGCAAGTACCTTCACGACCCTTCGCATGCGATTCAGCACCCGACAGTCCAGCTAGAGCGCGACCTTTCTTTTGCAGAGCAGCCGGTGGCCATCCTGGATCGGCAGGTGAAGAAGTTGAGGTCGAAGATTATACCAACCGTCAAGGTCCTTTGGCGTAGCCCGAGCAGCGAGGAGGTTACCTGGGAGACCGAGGGCGAGATGAGGAAGAAATATCCCCATCTCTTTGAAGGTACGCGTAGCTATATTCTTAAATTCGGGGACCGAATTTCTTTAAGGGGGGAAGATTGTAGCGTCTTGAAAAGTCGTTTTGGTGTTTTCCTGAAATTCGGTGAAAATTCGGTATTTTTCCGAAAACCGTCTTTCTCGATATTTTGCAGTTTAGGGCTAATTATACTTAAAGTGGATAGATAATTACTTGTTTTTAGTAGCTAATGAGTTTAATATGAAATTTTGGTCATTTAAAAAATTTTCACTATTTTTCAATTTTTTAATATTATTTAAGCCGGTAAGAAAATACATTAAATAAGCGATAAATACAAATTTTTCCGGGCTAATTTTAATCTCTAAAATTATGATAATTATAATCTAGTGATAACATGAATTTTTAGTAATTTATTTTGATTTTTAACCAATTTTTATGAATTGAAACGAAATTATTGAATTTTGGGCTAAAACTTGCAATTTTTGAGTTGTAGGGGGCCTTTTTGCATAAAATTTCTTTTGTAACACCCCTCTATCTTTTCCCTCAGCCCTATAACAGCCCAAGTCTTGGTCAAGACCAGAAAATTCTGGGCTCTTTCTTTGGTTGCCTTCTTGTGTGAATTGGAGTTGTTTTTTTGGATTTATTTTAAATATAATGGTTAAAATATGATACATTGACTTTAGAAACTTGACCATGACTTTCCCCACTTGCCCATACCCTCCCCCATTCCCCTCCTCTGGCCGAAACTGAACCCTCCCCTTCTTCATCTTTTTCCTTTTCATTTTTCTTCAATTTTCTTCAAAAATTGCAAGAAAATTCAACAAATATCCATAAATCCTTCTCTTTTTCAACACAAAATCCTTATGCTACCTCTTCTCAAGCCTAATATGGTTGAAATCATGTGGAAAGGAGGCATCTTTGGAGGAAACTTTCTTGCTTGATCTATTGATCAAGAGGTATAAATTCTAGCTTGTTAAATTCTTTGTTTAAGTGCTTATATATTATATGGTTTAGTGTTAATTTAGTGTAGTTAATCTAGATTTCTTAGATTTTGTGAAAATTGATGCTAGGTTTTGAACCATGATAATTAATTAAGTAGTTTATTAGTTAATCTAGTTGTTAGTAAACTAATCTATATAGTTACCTTGTTGTTGTAGTTTCAACTTTGCTAAATTAGTTAACTTTTGAAGTGTGAAATTGTTGTTTTAGGATTTCAAGAAAAGGTTTTTTGTATGGAATTGGTATTTGAAACTTGATTAGTGAGTTGATTAGGGTTTAGAAACCCTTATTTAGTTGATTAAACCTAATTTGTTAACTAGTATTTTGCTAACCTAAATCTAAGAGGTGAACTTGCTAATTGGGGTTGAAATTAGTGTTAATTAAGTTTTTCAAGTGTGGATTTTGATTTGCAATTGCTATTTATAAAAATCAAGAAAGGGTTTTGTTATGTAAATTAGGTTTTTAAGCTTAGTTAATGGTTTAGAATTTGTGTATTGGCTAACTTTTTGGTTAGTTTGGAATGTTGGTGTTGGGTGGTGTTGACTTTGTCGCTATATTGTCGATGTTTGCATCAAATTGCAATTTCTGCTTACTAGATTTTTATCAAAGTTATGTGATGAGTTAATTGTGGCATCTTGATGATTTTGTTGGCTTGTCCTACGACTTTTAGGATGCGTGAGTGCGGTTTTTGGGTAGTCGGGTTTTAGTTTTGCCGGGTGACCCAAAATCGGCGTTTTTGGCAGTTTTTGCGATTTTCGCGTGTGTCCGCGCACTTTGTGCACGTTGTACCCAGTTAGCGAACTTTAGTAGTTTCGTTGGGGTTTTGCGTCGTTCTTGTTACGTAACCTTATGTTTGGTATTGATGTAAATTCCAGGTTCGGTCGCGGAGACGTCAGACGCGGCGCGAAAGGGAAAGGCAGTGATTGGACACAGCTAGCCAGGGATCCCGGTGAGTAGATTTAACATCTACGGGGGACGATCGTCTGGATGGCGCAAGTCGCCCGATAGATTTAGTTAACTGGAAAATAGTAAATTGGATAATCACTTGTGACATTAGAATAATAATACTGGCATGATAATTGCTGCAATTAGATCGATAGGTTATACCCATATACGCAAACTCAATTGTAGGACACATGCACCATTACCAGGTTTTTTTTTTATGCAGCACGAGCACTATTCATGTTACACACACACCCTGGTAATTGCCATGCCACCACACTAGATAACTTTTAAATTGAAACCTTTTACTAATTGATACTTAAATTGTGTTATTTCCTTAAAATGAAACCCTAGGATTGCTATTCATGTGCATGTACTTCATCATATTCATTGTTCATGCTTAATACATTAATCACACATCGCAACTTGATTATTGATATCATACGCATTCATTAGCATTGATATATGCACTTATGAGGATTTTCTTGAGATTTTATGATATTGCTGGATTTCGGGGGAAAGCCGCAAAATTTCCAAACTTGTGATATTTTTAAAAAATGTAAATTGCGGTTTTCTAGTGATGTAAGTGTCGTCCACCATGAGTTTGCTGTGGCTTTGGAAATCCGTGTCGAGGAGTGGAGGAACCGGCACGGGTACATGGTGGGCCCGGTAAGGTACCCCGGGGCAAGAGGAATGTGGTGATGACGTTGAGCCTGGCAGGGGACGGATTACCTACCGGTGACTGTTTGGGACGGCGGATATCCAGAGGATACCGACCGTGGCCGCTAGATGATGAGATATTGATATTTGAGATGGGTCAGCCGGACGGCTGAGGCCAGAGATACATTATGAGATTTGAGACAGCTTTTGGGGTGTCGTTGCTGGACACCGATTTTCGTCGATTCATTGACATTTGCTGGCATTCTAAAAAGAGTTTCAAAAACAAAAAGAGATAAGATATTTTATATATATACCTATTGAGACCTCAGATTTTCATGTTGCATACATATTGGCACACTGATATTGTATACACACCTGCTAGTGCATCCAGTCATACCTGTATTTTAGATGCTAGGATGCTTGTGTGCATGCATACGATAGCCTTTGTAGATGTTATTTATTACTCACGAGTTGGCAACTCACCCCCGTTGTGCCACAGTCTTTTGCAGGTCCGCTCCGTCAGTTCAGTAGCGGCGGGCGCACTTGTCTTTTGCCTCTTTTGCCTGAGCTCGAGATTTGCTCATAGGTGGGTTATGTTATTTTTGTACCACCTTGTATATTCTTGTATCTAGTGTACTCCATCTACTGTTCTACCAGATATTTGTATTTTGACCTAGAGATGAGACTGTGAGGTTTGTGGATTTTATACTGTATTTGGGGTCGAGCTCACTTGAGCCGACATGCTACCTTTTTCATGCTTCCTTATGCTTTATATTGCTTGTTGTCATTTACATTGCGTGGGATTTGTGACCGCCGTATGGCGAAGAGCTAGCTCCCGCTTGGGGATGCCCTATTTTGTTGGATTCATGTATATATTTTGTTGTACCCATTTTTGGGGGCCAGTATTTACAAAGGAGACTCTGCCGAAATTTTCGGGAAAAATTGGTATTGTTTTTAAAAGTGTTTTTCATGACTTATTTGATAAACTTGCTTTCAAATGATTGGGTTTTCTTCACTCTTTTGCTTAATGGGTTTTGTTTTCTGGGCTTTGGCTTACTTATTTTACGGACGCCTTTAGACGTTTCGTAAACTTAAGTGCCAGTCACGTTCCGTACCCTGCGGGTCGTGACATTTACTGGTAGGTATTCCAGTAGTATCTCAGGGCGTTCTGGGCTACACTCCGACACGACTTGTACCGTTTTTGGGGGTCTGACTTTTACCAACCCCTTAGGCCCGACATGCGATGCTCATAGACGAACGGACCGGACTGTACGGATATTGTCACTGACAGGCTCAGTTGGGTGTCGGGGTGAGCTTCCTCATCGACGTCCCTTTTGGTCAATAGCTGGTGGCCCGTCACGTATTGGCTTATACCTCTGACGTGCTAGTGGTTAAATCCACAGCCATAGTATTGACGAGTCTTTAGAGTCCACCACACTTTCAGTTACTCAAGCTTTCGGGCGAAACGCTGTAGAGGCCGTATGGAGATATGGCAGGATCCGATCAGATACGTGCGGTATTGCACGGATCAGGATCAGACAGTTTTGTACTAGTAGCCGTATAGTTATATGGCAGGGTTCGATCAGATACGTGCGGTATTGCACGGATCAGGATCGAACGGATATTACTAGCCGGCTTTGGTTTAAGCCGGATCCTAGTTTAGTACAGTGTAGATTTTGTCTCATTGCATTTGTATCCGGTCAGAATACAGATGCGGGTGTGTATGCACAGTATTGGGGTTTTCCTGTAATTTATTACGGGACCAGTTTTCTGGAGTTGCCAGTTTGCATTCCGTTCCGGCCGTTTTTCCTTTGTTCTTTCCCGGCCGGACTTTTCCGATGGAGGGTGTTATTTGCAAGTTTGCAAATAACATTTTGTGGAGGGTTTATTTGTAAGATGAGAGCATCTTTTTATTCCTTTCTTTTCTATAATCATTTCATGCATAAAGGTGATTAAGATTGATTTTGTGTATGATGTGAAGTTTACTTTTGATATGGTCACCTCCCTTGATCTCTTACCATCACCTCCCTTCATGGTTTGTATTTTTCTTCCACCATTTTGATAAAGGGGGGGGCCGGCCATTTGCAAAGGAGAGAGGATCATTTTCATTTGGATGAAGGAAATTTGTTCATCTCATTTTCTCATACTACACAAATTCTAGCTCCACTTGAAAGTTCATTTCACAACCTCATTCCTCCATCAAGGCAACATAACCCCAAAGAGACAAAGCACTACACTTTCTACAGCAAATCTTGGACGCGTCGGCTAGCCTACTTCGCGCCCGAGTTGCCTCGGTATTGAGGTGGGAGCCCGTAAAAGACGCAGCCGATGTGGTGCCCTTCCGGCGAGGAGGCGACGACCGGAGTTTCCGCAGGAGATCGGGACGACGAGGAGAAGACCGGAGGACTCGGATCATTCGGTATATCTCTCACCCTTTCTCTTGATAGCTAGTATCGGTTAATGGTTACGATCCGGGTTTATTGTCCGCGGTAGCGCCAGTATAAAAGTTAAGAAAATTTTGATTCCGCAATTTGGCCTCGGATAGACGGCCGGGGCGCTGCCGTGGCGCAACATGGTATCAGAGCCACGCCATTAACCTTGTCTAGTTTGTTCTAATGTGTTTTACTTATCCGATCGACCGAAATTCTAAAAACCTCATTTTTGTTCACATCAGTTTCTGTTGAAAATTTTTGGTGTCTAAAAATTTTTCAGGTTGTATAAAAATCATGTACTGGAAATTATAAGACTGCTGAAAAAATTCGACGCATTCAGTCGACTACTTGAGCGCGGAACCGCGGCCAAACCCCCCCTTGGGCCGCGGTTCCGCCGCACTCTGGTGTCGTCACTGTGCCCAATTTTTCCAGTAGGCTTGTTGGCTAATTTTGTGGGTTTTGGAATATTAAATTTGGGCCAATTATTTCTGTGAGTGCTACAGTTTTACTTGGGGGCCCACTTGTTAATTGTTTGATCGATCGGATATTTTAAACACATTATTTCACAGTATTTACATTATATCTACGACCGTGAATATCACTTGATCGGTAAATCCTGTCTAACTGCTATAGCCCGGTTAGACGGATTTGCGAACGTGATTTTCACGTTGATGTTCTATGTTTATGCTGTGTTGTTGCGGATCGGTCGTGGGGGATAGCCTGGATGCAATGCTAGTACAGTTTTGTTGTATTATGTACATATGATATTGCGGGGCGAGCGTCCGACATGTGGACTGCCGTCACTGCCTGTTTGTATTATTCTTTTGGGGCACGACCTGGTTGCGGTCGATGTACCCGTTGTATGTATATTTTACTTTCTGTACTAGGATTACCCCGCGGAGGGGTGCACGGATAGCCGGGTTCTAGAGGGCAACGGGCCCGCATCTCATGGCATTGAGACGGAGGGGGCTTCACTCTAGGATTGGCGGGCTATTCGCCGCACTCGTAGGGGGTACAGGTTGACCCAGGAGGGGTGCCCAAGTTACCGGATTCCATGAAGTGCTGGGTGGTCCATTCACGGAGCTGAAGGGGGCTGCCTCGCTTCAGGTTTTGGCGGATGACTTGCCGCGCCCGTAGGGGTCTAGGTTTTTCATTGCACAGGCTATCCACACGACCAGGGGAACGTCGGGTTTCAGCAGCGGCTCTGTGAAACCCGGGGCTTCCAGATATCTGTATTGTTCTGTGATGCTGTACATTTCTGTGATGTTGCATATTATCACGCCTTGAGCGAAATATAATATATTGGTATATATATTAGTAGATGTTGTATATGTTTTGCATCCGCGCTAGTCCAGTCCCCGCTCTGTCGTTAGTTAAGTAACCTAACGGGTGATGACGGGACCCAGTGGCGAATGCGGATGGCATATACGTACATCAGTATATTTTCGTTCTTTGTGGTGTGATCATTTGATGGGACTGCGTTGATTCGGATCAATGCAAGCTAAACAAACCTATTTTGATGTTGTTGGAACATTTTTTCAAAAAAAGCTGTTATTGCAAGGACGTTCACTTTTGTTTTGCATCGTGGTATTCATTTGGAATATCCTGCTCCTCAGTCGACGAGGCAAGGGCCGAAATCCCTTCACCGGGAGTGACCCCTTGGACAGAAGTTTGCGTCAGGGCATTAACTTCACTATAGCCGATTACTTTTGCTTTGCATCGTGGTATTCAGTTGGAATATCCTGCACCTCATTCTACGGGGAAAGAGCCGAGATCCCTTCACCGGGAGTGACCTCTTTAGTAAAGGTTTTCGTCACTATATTTTTATAAAAAGCTATGCAGTTCCTTCAACGATATCAAGTTCATTACGTTAAAGGTTTTTCGCCAAAAACCAGTCGTAGCCCTCCGTCATTTCTTATGGGTTTATTTAGTATTCGTGCTGCGTTTGTTGACTCCGTCAAGGCGTAGTGTACGGTAGCTAAGTGGTGCTTGTTTGTTGCATAAATGGGATTGGTTAGGACAGTCGTGCGGCCTTGTTGACTCCGTCAAGGGCACGTACGGGTGGGTTTAATGCAATCCAGATAATGACGGGATGAACTTGACTAGGACTCTTTGATTTGTTGACTCCGTCAAGGTCACTTGAGTCCTAGGGGTAAAAATCACATCGGGAGTTTCAAAAGAACTGAAACTTGCCAGGCATGCGCATACCTTCAGGAGTGTGGTGACTTGAGTGGATTCCGTCAAGTTATCATGCGATGATAGTTGGATCCCGATTCCCACTGATGAGTTAGTTTACTCCTCGGGTGACCCCGACTAATTCTTCTTTCAGGTTTGGAGGAGAATTTGAGGTACAGTGGGAGGTTTCCTGATTAGACAAAGTGATAACCATTCTGATCTAGGTTAGAGTGCACGCTGAGTGTTTCTTTTCTCTCTCTCTTTGGCAGCGACCATTGACCCGACCCTGGACTATGACTCAGTAACCAAGTTAACCGAACCTTCTTAACACTGGCTTTTGGATTGTCAGAGTTGCAGACCTCATTGCCACTCCTACTTTTACCCTTTTCTCCAGGACACCCCGTATTACTACGAACGTCCACTTCCATTGGACAAAACCATCGTATGGTTAGATACGAACTCGAAGGAATTCGAGGATGGTTTCCGGTTCTGGAGAAAACGGATAGGATTATTCAGTTGTCTTTTCCCTTTTACCTTCTCTCAAGTTGTGAGTACTCCTTGGTTTAGGAGATAGTACACCTATTACGCAAATTGGATAGTCTTCTTCCAACCCTTAGGCTGGTGCCGACCGGTAGGGAATGAAGAAAACCAATTAGCATAACGATGGTGTGCAGAAGGTATTAAGTTAAGACAAAGCAAGGGATTAGTAGGAGGGCAAAGTAAATTGCGACTGATATTCACGACCAAACCAAGTATTTCTTCGCCAATCCTAAATCACCTTTGTATTTCTCCAGGACACTCCGTGTCACTACGAAGATCTACAGTTTATTGGATACTCCATCGTATGGTTATATACGAACTCGAAAGGAACTTGTTCCAGTTCGGGGATGGATTCTGGTTCAGGAGAAATAGGAATAAAGTACATTCAGGTGTCTTTTATCTTTGCCTTCTCTCGCATTGCGAGTGCTCCTAGGATTAGGACAGTACACCCTTTATGCTTTTTGGATAGTCTTCTTCCAAACCATAGGCTGGTGCCGAACGGTAGGGAAGGAAGAAAACCATTTGGCCTAAAGGGGTGTACAGAAGGTAATGACTAAAGACACAGAAAGGGATTTGGAGCGGTGGCAAAGAATTATACGGTTACAGTTGTGAATCTGGACAATGGAAGAGGCATTACAAGGAATACCAGGATACCCCGACGAAACATTTCAATGTTTCAGTTTCACCGTGTACTGTTAATGGAAAACTGATTTCCCGATTAGATACTTACTCCAGGGTATGTATTTACCAGGTATGATTCTCACATCTGTATGGTTTTACAGATGATGAGTGGGAGTAATTCATTGGGAATAGGGTGATCATCCTCATTATATCGGGATTCGTTGTAATCGGTGATATTTGAGGAGATCATCTGGGCTGTTTGCCGGTCGGCAAATTTTTGGTTTTGAATATCCGCTGTTGTGCACCAATTTCAAATTGATATATCTGTACGTCTATTTTCATAGAGTGAGATATACCTTTTGATATTATGTCGATGACATTTACCTATATCAGTGGATGGTTAGGTAAGGAGCATTAAACAGCGGTGTAATTCTTCTTAACCATAAGTACAGTTTTCAACCTACGGCACACAGTGAAAGAGTTGTTAGACTCAGCGGACTTATACAGAGTATTGTATGTTGTCCAGTGTCCATTAGGACAGAGGGGTTGGTCCTCATACTATATTCTGTTTACTTTTAATTTCTCTAGTTCTTAGACATGTGTTTCGTGGAAACACGGGGTCTATGTTTTGAGGAGTTATAGGTATTTGAATAGAGTAGAGAACCAGGTATAGCAAGTATCGGGATTCTTCAAAGTGATCGAAGATGTAGATACTTGTGTATGGTATTCAGTTGATAGTAATGATAAAGAGAACTAGCTTCTCTTTCAGGTTACTCATAATTGGAAGCATTCCTAAGTTGAGTAACGCTGATCGGCCTCCTTCCATTTAGTTGACATGCACTGGTGACAGCTGCATGATTTGAATCTGGTTCAATTAAATCAGTGCCTCTGGTTCTATATTGGATATAGAACAGTTCATATCTTAACGTTGTTAAGGTACGGGGAGTTGTCCGGCTTATGATTAAAACCAGACACTGGACAACTCAAGGCACGTTTCTGTAATGGCTGTTTGTGGGTTGACCCAGGCTATGACGAGGGTTGACTTTCTACCATCTGGCAGATCAATAGAAATATTGTTCTAGACTCGCCACAGTTTTATTAAAAAATGGATTTTTTCAAAAACAGAAGTGGGAGTATGGTAGAACTGGAAGTGATTCCAGAACCGCAAACGATTACTGAAGATTTGATAAGGAACCTAAAGATTCAATCTGATTTGACATTCCATTGGCCACTCCGCAGATAAGGTGGGTAACTTCAGGCACCCGAGAGGTACTCCGGTAGCCTCAAGGACGGTAACAGGGAAGTTCTTGTTTACCCACACTTGCCATTGTTGTTGTTCCAGGCTGCGAGACCCGGCAGGAGGATGAGTATAGTGTCGTTCTAAACTAGCTTTAGAAGTGCACGTCTATATGACTCTGCCAGAGGGTTGTCGTAGTCAGTGGGAGCAGCGGAAGCATTGGTGGACATCAGGCTTATGTCTATTTATAGACTAAAGCAGATGTAGCGGAGATAGATCATCTATTTCTGATATGACAGTCATAGGTTTGACGTCATCAGAATAGGGGATGGATCTGTTGAGAAGGTAGTAGGAAGTGATACTCCTATACTACGATCGGTTATACTTTGGTTGTCACACAGTGGTTTCTCTACACAGGACTTGGATATTATATCAGACATACTGGTTACTAGATCTAGATTTGGGTGGTTTCCCAATCTGGGTACCTTGACAGCATTCTATGAGTATTTAGAATGGACGACTCCTGGCACGGTAGTGCACCTGCAATTGATGGAGTCACCCTCTCTAAAGGTGTCTTATAGACTAAAGGGGAGAGGGATACTCATGATTGGCAGATCACTTGCTTAGGCAATTGAGTCAATCATGAGATGTCAAGTACCACACCAGATGTTGTTCTTGCTATAGATGCAATAAGTTGATATTAATCCAATACTGGAGAAACGGTCGGAAGCAGTTTTAGAACATAAGTTGATGTTCTAGGGATATGATAACGGCAGCCTCCTTTAGGAGACGGTTATCATTCCAGGCTTCCAAGGTGACCTGGATGGCAGAGTGGCTGTCAGAGTTATAGTTTTCCTTCTGACGAGGGGCAGTATTTTGGACAGGTGGTCTAAGGCAATACTGAGGGTGGCATGGCGCAGGATACTGATTAAGTTCAATTGACGATACAGTCTAAGAAGTTTGGATTTAGAGTTCATTTATGAGCTAGGTCCCATCAGACATCCAGACATTCTAAGACAGGTATTGCTCATTTCGGGAGATGGCTTTCTCTGCGAACTTGAGATATAGAGAGACATAGAAAGAAACATCACAGCGGATCCACTCACTGAGGCTATTCCTCGAACGCAATAGTTTCACAAACGAGCTTTGTGAGACTGACTAGTAGAGGAGTTGGGTGTTCGGTATCACACGGGCTGTGAGTATGCGACATCGCAATAATTAGCCTTGAGTGCAAGTGGGAGATTGTTGGAGATAGTGCCCTCAGAGTCAATTATTGGATCACAGGCACGTGATTGCAATGATTGAGGGAGGACCTATCCCGGTAGGACAGTCTTACTCGAGATGATAGTATGCTATCTGGTTTATCTTTATCATCGTGTATTGCTTTAGGTGACCTGGCATGTCGCTATTACACGTTGATAGAGCCCCTAGGATTCTTGCTTGAGTGCCGGCAGTATGATGGCGATCATATACGTGGGAGCTGGTAGTCTATAAGCACATCCTTAAAAGGTCCCTAGTCGTAGGAGTTTCGAGACAGGGCATCGATACTCCCTTAGTAGACTAGTGTATACAGTCGAGACCCCGACGAGGGGCGGTGGCCGGTCTCACAAGCCACTGGTGTCAGTTGGTTCACCTAAGATGTATACAGGTGCTCATTGGGTTATGAGTACACCGGACAGGACTCGCCGGGAACCTGCTAGTTGGTCTTATACCAGATGTCAGATAGCAGTTCCCTAGTGACATGTGTACAGGTTAGTTCATCGACCTGAGATCGTCATTTGTCTCGTGTGAGTTCCCACTGTGCTTTGATTACTACCCTACCACGGCTCAAAGGAGTCGTGCAAACAGGTTTTAGTTGGGTACAGTCCCGAGCCACATAGAGGCAGTGAGCGGATCTGCAGGGGTTCGTCTCTCCCGGTATTGGGGGTGAGGTCACGCTGTGTCTAGGAGAGCCATTACGCAAAGCCCTCGGCCGAGGCAGGAGATTTACTGGTATGTATTCCAGTAGTATCTCAGGGCGTTCTGGGCTACACTCCGACACGACTTGTACCGTTTTTGGGGGTCTGACTTTTACCAACCCCTTAGGCCCGACATGCGATGCTCATAGACGAACGGACCGGACTGTACGGATATTGTCACTGACAGGCTCAGTTGGGTGTCGGGGTGAGCTTCCTCATCGACGTCCCTTTTGGTCAATAGCTGGTGGCCCGTCACGTATTGGCTTATACCTCTGACGTGCTAGTGGTTAAATCCACAGCCATAGTATTGACGAGTCTTTAGAGTCCACCACACTTTCAGTTACTCAAGCTTTCGGGCGAAACGCTGTAGAGGCCGTATGGAGATATGGCAGGATCCGATCAGATACGTGCGGTATTGCACGGATCAGGATCAGACAGTTTTATACTAGTAGCCGTATAGTTATATGGCAGGGTTCAATCAGATACGTGCGGTATTGCACGGATCAGGATCGAACGGATATTACTAGCCGGCTTTGGTTTAAGCTGGATCCTAGTTTAGTACAGTGTAGATTTTGTCTCATTGCATTTGTATCCGGTCAGAATACAGATGCGGGTGTGTATGCACAGTATTGGGGTTTTCCTGTAATTTATTACGGGACCAGTTTTCTGGAGTTGCCAGTTTGCATTCCGTTCCGGCCGTTTTTCCTTTGTTCTTTCCCGGCCGGACTTTTCCGATGGAGGGGGTTATTTGCAAGTTTGCAAATAACATTTTGTGGAGGGTTTATTTGTAAGATGAGAGCATCTTTTTATTCCTTTCTTTTCTATAATCATTTCATGCATAAAGGTGATTAAGATTGATTTTGTGTATGATGTGAAGTTTACTTTTGATATGGTCACCTCCCTTGATCTCCTACCATCACCTCCCTTCATGGTTTGTATTTTTCTTCCACCATTTTGATAAAGGTGGGGCCGGCCATTTGCAAAGGAGAGAGGATCATTTTCATTTGGATGAAGGAAATTTGTTCATCTCATTTTCTCATACTACACAAATTCTAGCTCCACTTGAAAGTTCATTTCACAACCTCATTCCTCCATCAAGGCAACATAACCCCAAAGAGACAAAGCACTACACTTTCTACAGCAAATCTTGGACGCGTCGGCTAGCCTACTTCGCGCCCGAGTTGCCTCGGTATTGAGGTGGGAGCCCGTAAAAGACGCAGGCGATGTGGTGCCCTTCCGGCGAGGAGGCGACGACCGGAGTTTCCGCAGGAGATCGGGATGACGAGGAGAAGACCGGAGGACTCGGATCATTCGGTATATCTCTCACCCTTTCTCTTGATAGCTAGTATCGGTTAATGGTTACGATCCGGGTTTATTGTCCGCGGTAGCGCCAGTTTAAAAGTTAAGAAAATTTTGATTCCGCAATTTGGGCTCGGATAGACGGCCGGGGCGCTGCCGTGGCGCAACACCTGGGTACTTGATACCGGAGAGAAAAGACTAAGTAAGTTGCATAAGGATGGACTCTTAGATACGTTCGAGTTTTCATCTTATGAAACTTGTCAGTCTTGTCTCAAAGGAAAGATGACCAAATCTCCGTTCACCGCTCATGGAGAAAGGGCAGTAGAGCTCTTGGGACTCATACACAGTGATGTATGTGGTCCAATGTCTATACATGCAAGGGGTGGGTTCTCATACTTCATCACATTCACTGATGATCTCTCTAGATTCGGATATGTGTATCTTATGAAACATAAATCTGAAGCTTTTGAGAAATTCAAGGAATTCAGAAACGAAGTAGAGAACCAGACTGGCAAAAGTATCAAGATCCTCCGATCGGATAGAGGAGGGGAGTACTTAAGCACGGAATTCCTAGATTACTTAAAAGAGAATGGAATTCTCTCTCAGCTTACTCCTCCGTACACACCACAGCACAACGGCGTATCGGAGCGGAGGAACCGTACCCTATTGGACATGGTTCGCTCCAAGATGAGTAATGCTGAGTTACCTCTTTCATTTTTGGGACATGCGCTTTTGACAGCGACATATCTATTGAATGATGTTCCGTCTAAATCGGTGCCTAAGACTCCATTCGAGATATAGAATGGAAAAAGGCCATATCTTAAAAGATTTAAGATATGGGGTTGTCCGGCTTATGTTAAAACGCATAGACCAGATAAACTAGAGGCACGGTCAGTTTTATCTAAGTTTGTGTGATATCCAAAGAATGGTTATGGATATCTGTTCTACCACACCGAGGAACAGAAGGTGTTTGTTGCTCAGCATGCCGTTTTCTTAGAAACGGAGTTTCTTGCAAAAGAAATTAGTGGGAGCACGGTAGAACTGGAAGAAATTCAGCGACCACAAAATGAAACTGAAGATTTGACAGAACATTAGGATTCAATAACCCCAGACGAACCTCAGCCACTCCGCAGATCTGGTAGGATTTCTCATCCGCCCGAGAGATACTACAGTTTTCGCATAGACGGGGATCGAGAGGATTGCATCTTAGAAGAAGATGACCCTGCCAGTTTCAGGCAGGCCATTATCAGTAGGGACTCTGATAAGTGGCTGGAAGCTATGCGATCCGGAATGGAGTCCATGTACGCCAGTAAAGTGTGGACCTTAAATATTGCTCCACCTGGGGTAAAACCCGTTGGATGCAAATGGATCTACAAAAGGAAACTTGGTGTAGATAGGCAGGTGGAAACCTATAAGGCTGGACTCGTTGCAAAGGGTTTTCGTCAAAGACCTGTCCTGGACTATGACGAACTTTTTCTCCAGTGGCTATGCTTAAATCCATTCGGATCCTACTTGCCATTGCTGCCTTCCATGACTATGAAATCTGGCAGATGGACGTAAAAACGGCTTTTCTAAACGGCTGTTTGGAAGAGTGCGTTTACATGGATCAGCTTGAGGGTTTCGTAGACAGTGGGAGCAGCGGGAAGGTGTGCAAGTTGCTTAAATCCATTTATAGATTAAAGCAGGCATCGCGGAGCTGGAACATCTGTTTTGATGAGGCAATCAAGGAATTTGATTTCATCAAGAACGAAGATGAACCTTGTATCTATAAGAAGATTATAGGACGAACTGTCGTGTTCCTAGTCTTGTACGTGGACGACATTCTTTTGATAGGAAATGGCATTCCTAGGCTACAATCGGTCAAGCTATTCTTGTCACAATGGTTCTCGATGAAGGACCTGGATGATGCCTCATACATTCTGGGGATCAAGATCTACAGAGATAGATCTAAGAGACTACTGGGACTTTCGCAGTCCAAGTACATAGAGACCGTACTAAAGAGATTTAGTATGGAAGATTCCAAGCGCGGTAATATACCCGCATTGCACGGAATCACCCTCTCCAAGAAGATGTCTCCAAAAACTGACGAGGAGAGGGTTCGCATGAGCACTATACCCTACACTTCGGCGGTAGGATCTATAATGTATGTGATGCTATGTACAAGACCAGATGTAGCTTACGCACTGAGCGTGGTGAGCCGGTATCAGTCAGACCCTATGAGAACCACTGGACGACAGTGAAGAACATTCTCAAGTACCTGAGAAGGACTAAGGAGATGTTCCTGGTTTACGGTAATGGAGACCTCAGGGTCGAGTCCTTTACCGATTCAAGCTTCCAGAGTGACAAAGATGACAGCAAATCTGTCTCGGGTTTTGTGTTTACCCTCAACGGAGGGGCAGTGTGTTGGAGGAGTTCCAAACAGGATACCGTCGCAGACTCGACGATGGAGGCTGAATACATTGCTGCAAGCGATGCCGCAAAAGAGGCGGTCTGGATGAAGAAGTTCATTAATGAACTTCAGGTGGTTCCATCCATTGTTGACCCAATACCTTTGTATTGCGATAACAATGGGGCTATAGCTTTAGCGAAGGAACCAAGGTCCCATCAGAAGTCCAGACACATCTTAAGGCGGTATCACCTGATCAGGGAGATCATTGATCGCCAGGAGATCGAGGTACGGAGAGTGGACACAAATGACAACACGGCGGATCCATTCACAAAGGCCCTCCCTCAAACACAGTTCGAGCGACTTTTTGAGCTATTGGGTATGCGGTACGCCTGCAGCTGGCCTTAATGCAGACGTTGGGTATGCGGTACACCAATTACTGGCCTTTAGTGCAAGTGGGATATTGTTGGATATGTATGCCCTAGAGGCCATTATTGTATAGTACTAGTTTGTGTAATACATTTTGGAAGCTTGGGATATATACACGGGTTTACGACAGTCTTGCTCGATATAGTAGTATGCTACTTGGTTTGTTTCTATCTTAATATGTGTATATGTTTCTTTTAACATATCTCTAATATATATTGATGGAGCCCTTAGGATATTTGCTTGACTACCGGCGTTGTGATGGCGATCACACTAGTGGGGGCTGGGTAGTCTATAAGCACATCCTTATTTTGGTCCCTAGTCGTAGGATTATCGAGACAGGGCATCGATACTCCAGAGTAGACTGGTGCATACGCTTCTCGTCCCAGCAGGGGAGATGGTCTGTCCCACAGCCATCAGTACGTCGTACTGGAGATAGTATGCAGGTGCTCGTTAGGTTACGAGTACACTGGACAAGACTCGTCGGGAACTGTTGGTTAGTATTATACCTATCGTAAGTTAACAGTTCCCTGGTGACATGAGTACAGCTTAGTCCGTTGACTTGACACTGTCACTTCACCTCGAGTGTGTTCCCACTGTACTTAGATTACTACCCTACCACGGCTCTATTGAGTCGTGCAAACAGGTAGTAGTTGGGTGCAGTCCCGAAGCACTTGGAGGCAGTGACGGTTAGACAGGATTCGTCTTTCCCGGTATTGGGAGTTGATATCGCGTTGTGTCTAGGAGAGCCATTACACATAGTCATCCCTGGCAGGGCAAGTGAGATTTACTGGTAGTGTTTCCAGTAGTTTCTCAGGGTGTTCTGGGCTACACTTCGACACGACTTGTACCGCTATTAGGTGTCTGACGTTTGCCACCCCTAGGCCCGACATGCGATACTCTTAGATGAACAGACCGGACTGTACGGAGATTGTCACATTCAGGCTCAGTAGGAGTTCGAATAGGTTCACCTCATCAGTCTTCTTATCAGCATCTACCTGGGGACCGTTACGTACAGCTAGTACCGCATGCGGACTGTGGTTAAACCCACTGCCAGCGTAGTGTCGAGCCTTTAGAGTCCCACACAGAGGGTTATTCGCCTTTGGGCAAAACAGAGTAGAGGTCGCATGGTTTTTGCGACGGGGTTCGTTCACATCCGCGCACTTGTGCACATTTGGTGTCCGAGCAGTTATTACTAGCGGGCTTTGGTTTAAGCCAGATCCTAGTATTTGTTTTGGGATTGGTTTTGTCTCAGTGTATTCATGTTCCTTGGAACACGGATGCGGGTGTGTATGCACAGTTGACAGAGGCATAGGCAGAGGATTCTCATTAGGGTTGTTGACCGTTGACTTTTCCAAACCCTAATGAGAATGAGAAATATGATTAATAATATTAATTAAGGATAATTGTGCCATGGTTAGGTTGACCATTTGACTTTTGTTGACTTGTTGACTTTGGTTGACCGGTTGACTATTGTTGACATGTTGACCATCATCATTTCATTTCAAAGATACTTCTTGTTTCTTGCAAATGCATTAAATGATGAAATGATAATGGTCATTCATAAACTAACCATCACAATTTCTTAATTATTATTATTATTATTATCATTATTCTTATTTTGTGAGCATGGTTGTAAAATTCCAAGCCCATTCTCTCTTGCTCTTTCTCTCTCATGTTTGGAGCTCTCCCTCTTCCTCTCAAAGCTTAAGTGTTCCATGTGTTGGAAATCATAAGCTCTTGAGACAAAACCATCAAGACCCATCTCTACTCTTTCTAGGGTTCTTTGTCTAGCAAACCAAGCACTCTAGTTACCTCTTGGTTGAGGTAGGAGCTCAAGTTCGAGGCCCTCGGGTGGATCTATCTTCGACAAAGAGAAGAAGACGAGGAGGAGCCGTTCAAACCACTACAAGGAGCAAGCAAGAAGGAGAACCACAACAAGAAGGGAAGGAGTTCAAGATCTAGGTATAACCATTCTACATAGTAGCTAGAACTTGTAGTTTATCTGTTAGTTTTTGTTTAGCAAAGATCCTTCATGGATGGTCCATGTTACCTTGTAAGAAAATTTTGATTTTTACCTATTCCGCCTCCCCGAAAGAACCGGGGTGGGTAACGTGGATCTAACAATCATATCATGTTACAATATTATATATCATATATATAATATATATTTGTAACAAAAGAAAATAATACAATTAACGTATATCACATATATATCAATGTATTATCCGGTGAGAAAATGAATCAATAAAGCGAGCCAATATTAGATAATGTAATGTAATATATCACATATATAATTATACATTAAATTATCGAATCAACACTTGATCCGACAATTCGGCTATATCGAATATAACCGACTAATATATATCATGTACCAATTCATCGAATCAACACTTGATCCGATGACCCGGCTCATATCAAAATATCGCGAGAATATAATACGGTATCTCATATCGCATTATCCTCGGTCCTGCACATATCATATATGTGCCCCTACTCCGTTTTGCCTGAGTCAAGAAACCTCTGTGTAGGACTCTAAAGAATCGTGAATACGCCGGCAGTAGGTGATGATCATATCAAACACACACAAGCTGCAAGCGGTCAGCTAAACGTAACAGCCACCCAGGTATTGATCGATCAGAAGATCAACAAGCAAGCCTGTACATTCTCCTATGAATCCAATCAGTAACACTCCCGTACAGTCCGGTCTCTTCGTCTGATATGTCGCATATCTTGTCTAGGGGTGGTATACATCAGACCCCCAGTAACCGATAAGTCGTGTCAATGTGAGGCTCATAACGGGTCGAGAAACTACTGGTAACACTTACCAGTAAATCTCTATATCAGCCCTGGCCAGGGACTTCCAGTTATAGCCAATCGAACACAGCACAACATCAACTCCCTGGCCCCACTAGTATGATCTCATCATAGTCCCACTAGTCGAGTACATATCCTAAGGGCTTTATCAACATGTGAGAGTTAGACAGTAAACTAATATAAGTCAACATGTTAAGATAAAGTGAAACCAAATAGCATACTATCATGACGAGCAAGAAAGTCCTCTCTATATATATCTAAGCATCCATTATAATATACATCATATGTACAACAATGGCTTCTAGGGCATATATATAACTAACAGATTAGTGTATACAGTCGAGACCCCGACGAGGGGCAGTGGCCGGTCTCACAAGCCATTGGTGTCAGTTGGTTCACCTAAGATGTATACAGGTGCTCATTGGGTTATGAGTACACCGGACAGGACTCGCCGGGGAACATGCTAGTTGGTATTATACCTGTCGTCAGATAGCAGTTCCCAGGTGACATGTGTACAGGTTAGTCTATCGACCTGAGATCGTCATTTGTCTCATGTGAGTTCCTACTGTGCTTTGATTATTACCCTACCACGGCTCAAAGGAATCGTGCAAATAGGTTTTAGTTGGGTACAGTCACGAGCCACATGGAGGCAGTGAGCAGATCGTCGGGGATTCGTCTCTCCCGGTATTGGGGGTGAGATCACGTTGTGTTTAGGAGAGCCATTACACGAAATCCCTGGTCAGGGTAATCGAGATTTACTAGTAGGTATTCCAGTAGTATCTCAGGGTGTTCTAGGCTACTCTCCGACATGAGTTATACAGCTATTGGGGGTCTGACGTTTACCAGCCACCTAGGCCCTATATGCGATACTCATAGATGAACAGACCGGACTGTACGGATATTGTCACTGTCAGGCTCAGAAGGGTTTCTGGATGAGTTCGCTCATCAGCTTCCCTTCCGATCAATACATGGGCAACCGTTACGTACATCTAGTACCTCTGACGTGCTAATGGTTATACCCAGTGCCAGTGTATTGATGAGTCATTAGAGTCCCCCACAGACAGTTTCCCAAGTTCGGGCGAAACGTTGTAGAGGCCGTATGGTTTTATGGCAGGGTTCGATCATATTCGTGCACTTGTGCACGGATCAGGATCGGACGGATAATATTAGCGGGCTTTGGTTTAAGCCGTATCCTGGTATTGTATTGTAGGAATATTTTTTGTCTCATTGCATTCGTATTCGGTCGGAATACAAATGCGGGTATGTATTTACAGTTGAGGGGTAATCTCGTAATTCGTTACGGAATTACTTTCGGAGTTGCCAGTTTCTTTTTCCGTCTTAAACATCTTGATCCATGTTTAATCATTGTGAGCAATCTGACTCAATTTGACTTTGACCTTTTTCCTGCACAGAATTTCCTGTCTGCCGATTTCGAGCACTATTGATAGGCATGGTGATCTATGTGATCACTTTATGCTCTGGCTGATTTTTGCAATCAAGGGGTTATCTGCAAATTAACCAAGTTTTAAAATGGAGGGGGCTTTTTGCGGTGATGTCTGGGGCATCCATTGGCAGAGGATATATTGTTTTGGGTTGATTAATTTCTTGAGTCTTCACCTCACCAAAAATTCCCAGAGAACTTCCTTCTTGGCCGAGCCCCCATTTTCTTGCCTTTGGCTTCACAAGCAAAATCTCATGTGCTCACATTCTCTATTTTGGCAACTCCAATTTAGCTCCACCCAATCGCTTGGGTGTCTTGAGACAAGATATTCTACATTCTCTCTAAATCATTCTTGGACATGTCGGCTAGCAAACTTCATGTCCGAGTTGTTTCGGTTAGAAGCGGGAGCCCATATAAAGATTCATCGACGTAGTGCCACTTCGACGTGCGAGATCGGGGAGCGGACTTCGTCGGCGCAGCAACGGGAGTATGGTGCGGAGATTAAAGACCGAAGGACATGGATCGATCGGTATAATCTTTCCTAACTCCTTTTACAGATTGCTAGTTTACGGTTAATGGAACGATCCGGGTATTTGGGTTGCGGTAGCGCCGGTTTTGTAAAAAGTTTTTGTTCCGTATTTGGCCTCGGATTGACGGCCAAGGCGCTGCCGTGGCTCAACATGGTATCAGAGCCACCCATTAACCCATAATCTAGCTTGTTTAAACAACGTTAACATATCGAAATCGGAAAAACCCCGACATGCTGCCCCTGCACATTTGCTTCTCTATCGATTTTCAAAGTGCCTTCAAAAATTATTTAAATAAGTGCAGATGGCTACTGACATGAACACAAGACCACACTCCAAACCCTAGACCATGTCGCCGGATTTTGGCCGATCACCATAGGTGAAATTCCGGCGAGGCCAGTTTTTTAGTGGAGCCAGGTTTTGGGTTTTGGGGTGTTATCTTGTCTCTGGCATCTCTGTGCAGAGGTATTGTTTATTTAGCCAATTTTGGATTTAATTTTATCAGTTTGTCTGTGGCTATTTGGGGGTTATTTCGAAGTCGATATGTTTTAATACTGTTTAAAATTTGCAGTGCATTACATTTCTATCTGCGACCGTGAATGTCATTTGATCGGTAAATCTTGTCTAATCGCTATAGTCCGTTTAGACGGATTTGCGAACGTGACATTCACGTTGATGTTCTGTGTTGTGATGTGATGTTACGGATTTATCGTGGTGGATAGCTTATGTGCAATTCTAGTGCAGTTTGGATTTATTTGTACATTTGATATTGCGGGGCGAGAGTCCGACATGTTGACTGTCGTCACTGCCTGTTTGTATATTATTCTTTTGGGGCACGACCGGGTTGAGGTTGATGTACCCGTTGTATATTTTTTCTTTTCTGTACTAGGATTACCCCGCAGTGGGGTGCACGGATAGCCGGGTTCTAGAGGGCAACGGGCCCACATCTCATGGCGTTGAGACGGAGGGGGCTTCACTCTAGAATCGACAGTCTATTCGCCGCACTCGTAGGCGGTATAGGTTGACCCAAGGAGGGGTGCTCAAGTTACCAGATTCCGTGAAGTGTTGGGTGGTCCATTCACTTTGCTGAAGGGGGCTGCCTCGCTTCAGGTTTTGGCGGGTAACTTGCCGCACTCGTAGGGGTCTAGGTTTTCATTGCACAGGCTATCCACAAGACCAGGAGAACGTCGGGTTTCACTTGTGGCTCAATGAAACCAGGGGATCCCAGATTATCTGTATTGTTCTGTGATGCTTCTTACTTTTCCGTGATGTTGCATTTATCATGCCTGGAGCGATTATTATATATTAATATATATACTAGTAGATGTTGTATATGGTTTACACCCGCGCTAGTCCAGTCCCCGCTCTGTCGTTAGTTAAGTAACCTACCGGGTGATGACGGGACCCAGTGGCGAATGCGGATGACATATACGTATATCATATTTTCGTTCTTTTCTGGTGTGATCAATTGATGGGACTGCGTTGATTCTTATCAATGCAAGGAAAACAAACCTATATTTGATGTTGTTGGAACCATTTTTTCAAAAGCTGTTATTACAAGGACGTTCTCTTTTGTTTTGCACAGTGGTATTCGGTTATGAATATCCAGCGCCTCATTCGACGAGGCAAGGGCCGAGATCCCTTCATCGGGAGTGACCCCTTGGACAGAGGTTTGCGTCAGGGTAATAACTTCACTATAGTCGATTACTTTTTGCTTTGCATCGTGGTATTCAGTTTGGAATATCCTGCACCTCATTCGACGAGGAAAGAGCCGAGATCCCTTCACCGAGAGTGACCTCTTTAGCAAAGATTTTCGCCACTATATTTTTATAAAAAGATATTCGGTTCCTTCAACTATATCAAGTTCATTACGTTAAAGGTTTTTCGCCAAAAACCTTTAGTAGCCCTCCATCATTTCAGACGGGTATTGCTTAGTATTCGTGCTACGTATGTTGACCTAGTCAAGGCGTAGTGTTCGGTAGCTCTGCAGTACTTTTCTGTTGCATGGATATGCGATTGGTTAGGACAGTCGTACGGTCATGTTGACCTAGTCAAGGACTCGTACGGTTGGGTCTAATTAATCCAGGATAATGACGGGTTGAACTTGACTTGCGACTTATGATATGTTGACCTAGTCAAGGTCATAAGCCGCTTGGGGTAAAAATCATATCGGGAGTTTCAAACATACAGGAAACTTGCCAGGCATGCGCATACCTTCTGGAGTGTGATAACGTGAGTGGATTCCATCACGTTATCATGCAATGATAGTTGGATCCCGATTCCCACTGATGAGTTTGTTTAC
Organism: Agapanthus africanus; assembly: GCA_030015575.1. Taxonomy (NCBI): domain Eukaryota; kingdom Viridiplantae; phylum Streptophyta; class Magnoliopsida; order Asparagales; family Amaryllidaceae; genus Agapanthus; species Agapanthus africanus. The sequence goes on from JASDDO010000012.1 coordinate 363,851,304, forward strand.
TCCTCGGGTGATCCCGACTAATTCTTCTTTCAGGTTTGGAGGAGTATTTGAGGATACAGTGGGAGGTTTCCTGATTAGATAAAGTGATTAACCATTCTGATCTAAGTTTGAGTGCACGCAGAGTATTTCTTTTCTCTCTCTCTTTGACTGCGACCATGACCAGACCCTAGACAATAACTCAGTGACCAAGTTAACCGAACTTTCTTAAAACACTGGCTTTTGGATTGTCTGAGTTGCATACATCATTTCCACTCCTTCTTTTACCCTTTGAGTTTCTCCAGAACACCCCGTATTATTACGAACATCCACTTCCATTGGATAAATACATCGTATGGTTATATACGAACTCGGAGGAACTTCTTCGAGGATGGATTCTGGTTCTGGAGAGATTGAATAGGATTATTCAGTTGTCTTTTTCTTTTACCTTCTCTTAGGTTGTGAGGGCTCCTAGGATTAGGAGAGGGTACACCTATTACGCTTATTGGATAGTCTTCTTCCAAACTATAAGCAGGTGCCGAAAGGTAGGGAATGAAGAAAACCAATTAGCCTAAGTTGGGTGTACAGAAGGTAATATGTAAAGACAAATAAAGGGATCAGAAAGAGGGCAAAGTAAATTGTGACTGTTAACATTCACGACCAAACCACGTATCTCATCGCCACTCCTAATTCACCTTTGTATTTCTCTAGAACACTCCGTATCACTACGAGCATCCAATTCCATTGGATAAATCCATCGTATGGTTATATACGAACTCGAAGGAACTTTTTCAAGGATGGATTCTGGTTCAGGAGAAATAGGAATAAGGTTTATTCAGTTGTCTTTTATCTTTACCTTCTCTCAGGTTGCGAGTGCTTCTAGGATTAGGAGAGTACACCTATTATTCTTATTGGATAGTCTTCTTCCAAACCATAGGCTGGTACCGAACGGTAGGGAAGGAAGAAAACCACTTAGCCTAACGATGGTGTACAGAAGGTAATGAGTAAAGACAAATAAAGGTAATTGGAGAGATGGCAAGGAAATATACGGTTACAGTCATGAATCTGATAATGGAAGAGGCATTACTAGGAATACCCGGATACCCCTTCGAAATATATTCATGTTTCGGTTTCGCTGTGTATTATTAATAGAAAACTGATTTCCCAATTAGACCCTTGCTCCAGGGTATGTATTTACCAGGTATGATTCTCACATCTGTATGGTTTTACAGATGATGAGTGGGAGTAAATTATTAGAAATTAGGTGATCATCCTCATTATATCAGAATTCGTTGTAACCGGTGATATTTGAGGAAATCTCCTGGGTACAGTTTTCAATCTACGACACATAGGGTTTGAGTTATTCAACTCAGGAGACTTATACAAAGTATTGTATGTTTTCCAGTGTCCATTAGGACATAGGGGTTGGTCCTCGTACTATATTCTGTTTACTTGTGACTTCTCAGGTTTTAGGCATGTGTTTCGTAGAAATACAAGTTCCAAGTTTGAGAAGTTATAGGTACAAGAATAAAGTAGAGAACCAGGTGTTGCAAGTATCGGGATTCTTCAAAGTGATCGAAGATGTAGATACTTGTGGATGGTTTTCAGTTGATAGTAATGGTTTTGAGAAACTTGTTTCTATTTCAGGTTACTCATAATTGGATGCACTCCTAAGTTGAGTAATGCTGATCGGCCTCTCTCCATTTAGTTGACATGCACTGGAGACAGCTGCACGAATTGAATCTGGTTCCAATTAAATTAGTGCCTTTGTTTCTATATTAGGTATATATATAATCAATTTACATCTTAATGATGTTAAGGTATAGGGAGTCATCCGGCTGATGCTTAAAACCAGAATCCGGATAAACTCAGGGCACGTTTCAGTAATGGATGTTTGTGGGTTATCCCGGGCTTTAACGAGGGTTAACTTTCTACCATCTATAAGATCAATAGTGATATTGTTCTTGACTCGCCACAATTTTAGTAAAATGGATTTTTTCAGAAAATAGTAGTGGGAGTATGGTGGAACTGGAAGTGATTCCAGAACCACAAATGATTACGGAAAATTTAATAGGACCTAAAAATTCAATCAGGATTGACATTCCATTAGCCACTCCGCAGATATGGTGGGTAACCTCAGGCGCCAAAGAGGTACTCCTGTATCCTCAAGGACGGTGATTGATCTTTATTTTTGTAGTAGTTAACCGCAATCAGAGTGGTGAGTATTCCCGCCTGTCACGCGGGTGACCCAGGTTCGATCCCCGGCAACGGCGCCATTTGATTGATCTTTATTTTTGTAGTAGTTAACCGCAATCAGAACGGTGTCGCGCGTAGCTAGACCGAGGTGAGTACGGGTCGTCCTCAGGGAAACGTGGAACCTTTTATTCTTACTTTAGGCGTGTTGAGAAAGAAAGGAGGAAGAATAAAGAATGGTTGTAGGTTCTAGATCTATGTTAAACACTGATGCAAAATATAGATCTAGATTAATTATGGATGTAAGTTTAATATAAAATGGGGCTTGTAGGGTTCGTTACAATTTAGTAGCTATGGATGATTAATTAAAGATTACTCTTTTTAACCTTTAATAGATTTAAAACTAGAACGACAGAGATGCATATAGATTAGGGTTTCTGGAGGGAAAAGGGTTCCCACTCTTAACCCCTATCTCGACATGGAACTCCGTTCATATCTAGCCTTTACTAAAACAATCATTGATCTAATCTCTAATCACGGTCAAGACTAGCAATAAATTGGTAGTGCGCTCGATTAGGATGTTAATGATTCTTTTGGTAAAGTTTATAAACTTTATAGGATGTAAAAAGAGTTTAAGGATCTTCATCATCCATTAATCTACCCTAATCCTACGAACCCTATCAAGCGGAGAATTACTCGCGCATGATGGGAGAAGAAGAGATGGAGAGGGAAATCATAATGAAACTACAAGAAATAGAATAAGAAAAAGAAATACCTTTATTAATCAACAAAATTCATTTACACTTTGTTCCCTTAGAAAATGATTACAAAATGCTAGTTTGCTTCTCGATCTCTTCCAAGGAGGTAGATGAACCATTGATGATCATCCTGGATGCGTGAGCCTGTCGTGGACTTCGTAATCTCTTCAGCTTGATGATTTTTCCAAGAGGCTCTCGGTCCTTATTTATAGTCCTAGAGCCAGAACCCTAGTCTCCTAATTTGGAAACCAGAGGTTAAGATTCTAACAGAGAAATCTCAACTCCCAACTCATCTAAACTGCGGCGGATCCGCGGCCAATAGGTGGGTTTGGCCGCGGATCCGCGGCCTTATTGGAGGATCATTTGATTTGGTCTTCTGGAGCTTTATCTTCATGACACGTGGTGATCTTTTTAATCTCTGGAAACTGAAAATCTTTTCTACGTCACTGCCAGACTTGATTTCTTTAGTTTACTTTCTTAATTAGGCAGGTTTGTTCTAACAACTTTGATTTTCTTGATTTCAGCCCTGAAAATTCTGCACAACAAACTCAAAAAATAATATTAGTAGAGTTTGTTTTATTGAGATATTAACTTAACCATTAAGACTTGGTCAAAGGTATTTAATAAAGTAAACATATTTTAAATGGGCCAAATGTTACATGGATATTATATGCTTACTTTTTCCTACCAAATGTTAATTATAATATATAACCACATGAAAATAGTATTTTTACAGATAAACCCTCATATGTATCATATATTATAATAAACACCTTTCTTTATATAGAAATAGTAGGAAAAATATCATATTAAATGTGCAGTTTTATCAACTGAATAGACGGTGACAGGGAGGTTCTTGTTTACCCAGACTTACCATTGTTGTTGTTCCAGACTATGAGACCCGGCAGGAAGATGAGTATAGCATCGTTCTAAACTAGCTTTAGATGTGTACGTGTATATGATTCTGCCATAGGGTTGTTATAGTCAGTGGGAGCAGCGGAAGCATAGTGGATAAGTAGCTTATGTCTATTTATAGACTAAAGCAAATATAGCGGAGATAGATCATCTATTTTTTATGTGACGGTCATGGGCTTTGACTTCATCAGAATAGAAGATGGATCTGTTAAGAATGTAGTAGGGTGTGATGTCCCGGTACTTGGATGACATACACAGAGTAGGAAGTAATATTCCTACACTACGATCGGTTATACTGTGGTTGTCACACAGAAGTTTCTCCACATATGATATGGATATAATATCAGGCATTCTGGTTACTGGATCTATGGTTTTAGATCTAGATTTGGGTAGTTTCCCAATCTGGGTACTTTGACAGCATTCTAAAGGTATTTTCGAATGGGCGACTCCTGGCATGGTGGTGTACCTGCAGGTGATGGAGTCACCCTCTCTAAAGGTGTCTTACAGACTAAAGCGGAGAGGGATGTGCATGATTGGTAGATCACTTACTTAGGCAATTGAGTTGATCATGAGATGTCAAGTACCACACCAGATGTTGTTTTTGCACTAGATGCAATAAGTTGATATTAATCAAATCCTAGAGAAACGTTCGGAAGAATTTTTAGAACATAAGTGGTTGTTCCAGGGATTTGATAACGACAGCCTCCTTCGGGAAACAGTTATCATTCTAGGCTTCCAAGGTGACCCGGATGACAGAGTGGCTGTCAGAGTTATAGTTTTCCCTCTGACGAGGGGCAGTAGTTTGGACAGGTGGTCCAAGCGGATACCGAGGGAGGCATGGTGCAGGATACTGATTAAATTCAGTTGACGATACAGTCTAAGAAGTTTGCTGGATTTGGAGTTCATTTATGAACTGGGTCCCATCGGATATCCAGACATATTCTAAGACAGGTATTGCTCATTTTGGGAGATGGCTTTCTCAGCGAACTTGAGACAAAGAGAGAAATAGAAAGAAATATCAGGGCGGATCCACTCACTGAGGCTATTTCTTGAACACATTAGTTTTATAAACGAGCTTTGTGAAACTGATTAGTAGAGGAGTTGGATGTTCGGTATCACAGGGGCTGTGAGTATGCGACATCACAATAATTATCCTTAAGTGCAAATGGGAGATTGTTGGATATAGTGCCCTCAAAGTCAATTATTGGATCGCAGGTACGTGATTGCAATGATTGAGGGAGGACCTATACCGGTAGGACAGTCTTGCTCGAGATGATAATATGCTATCTGGTTTGTCTTTATCATCGTGTATATGTTTTAGTTCACTATTGCATGTTGATAGAGCCCATAGGATTCTTGCTTGACTGCCAGCAGTATGTTGGCGATCATATATGTGGGAGCTGGGATCTATAAGCACATCCTTAAAGTGTCCCTAGTCGTGGGAGTTTCGAGACAGGGCATCGATACTCCAAAGTAGACTAGTGTATACAGTCAAGACCCCGACGAGGAGAGGTGGCCGGTCTCACAAGCCATTGGTGTCAGTTGGTTCACCTAACATGTATACAGGTGCTCATTGGGTTATGAGTACACCGGACAGGACTCTCCGGGGAACATGCTAGTTGGTATTATACCTGTCGTCAGATAGCAATTCCTAGGTGACATGTGTATAGGTTAGTCTGTCGACCTGAGATCGTCATTTGTCTCGTGTGAGTTCCCATTGTGCTTTGATTACTACCCTACCACGGCTCAAAGGAGTCGTGCAAACAGGTTTTAGTTGGGTACAGTCCCGAGCCATATGGAGGCAGTGAGCAGATCGTCGGGGATTCGTTTCTCCCGGTATTGGGGGTGAGATCACGCTGTGTTTAGGAGAGCCATTACAAGAAATCCCTGGCCAGGGTAATCGAGATTTACTAGTAGGTATTCCAGTAGTATCTCAGGGTGTTCTGGGCTACTCTCCGACACGAGTTATACAGCTATTGGGGGTCTGACGTTTACCAGCCCCTAAGGCCCTATATGCGATACTCATAGACGAACAGACCGGACTGTATGGATATTGTCACTATCAGGCTCAGTAGGTTTTCTGGATGAGTTCGCTCGTCAGCTTCCTTTCCGATCAATACATGGGCAACCGTTACGTACAGCTAGTACCTATGACGTGCTAATGGTTATACCTAGTGCCAGTGTATTGATGAGTCATTAGAGTCCCCCACAGACAGTTTCCCAAGTTCGGGCAAAACGTTGTAGAGGCTGTATGGTTTTATGGCAGGATTCGATCCTATCCGTGCACTTATCCACGGATCAGGATCGGACGGAAAATACTAACGGGCTTTGGTTTAAGCCGGATCCTGGTATTGTATTGTAGGAATATTTTTTATCTCATTGCATTCGTATTCGGTCAAAATACAAATGCGGATATGTATTTACAGTTGAAGGGTGATCTCGTAATTCGTTACGTGATTACTTTCGGAGTTGCCAGTTTCTTTTTCCGTCTTAAACATCTTGATCCATGTTTAATCATTGTGAGTAATTTGACTCAATTTGACTTTGACCTTTTTCTTGCACAGAATTTCTTGTCTGACCATTTCGAGCACTATTGATAGGCATGGTGATCTATGTGATCACTCTATGTGCTGGCTGATTTTTGCAATCAAGGGGTTCTCTGCAAATTAACCAAGTTTTAAAATGGAGGGGGCTTTCTGTGGCGATGGCCGGGGCATCCATTGGCAGAGGATATATATTGTTTGGGTTGATTAATTTCTCGAGTCTTCACCTCATCAAAAATTCCCAGAGAACTTCCTTCTTGGCCGAGCCCCCATTTTCTTGCCTTTGGCTTCACAAGCAAAATCGCATGTGCTCACATTCTCTATCTTGGCAACTCTAATTTACCTCCACCCAATCGCTTGGGTGCCTTGAGACAAGATATTCTACATTCTCTCTATTTCATTCTTGGACATGTTGGCTAGCAAACTTCATGTCCGAGTTGTTTCGGTTAGAAGCGGGAGCCCGTATAAAGATTCATCGACGTGGTGCCACTTCGATGTGCGAGATCGGGGAGCGGACTTCGTCGGCGCAGCAGCGGGAGTATGGTGCGGAGATTAAAGACCGAAGGACACGGATCGATCGGTATAATCTTTCCTGACTCCTTTTACAGATTGCTAGTTTACGGTTAATGGAACGATCCGGGTATTTGGGTTGCGGTAGCGCCGGTTTTATAAAAAGTTTTTGTTCCGCATTTGGCCTCGGATTGACAGCCGGGGCGTTGCCGTGGTCCAACAATGATGCTGCTAAGGAAGCCGTCTGGATGAGGAAGTTCGTCTCGGAGCTAGGAGTAGTTCCGACCATTATTGATCCAATACCTTTGTATTGTGATAATAATAGGGCTATGGCGTTAGCCAAAGAGCCCAGGTCCCATCAGCGATCCAGACACATCCTCAGGTGATATCATCTGATCCGGGAGATAGTTGATCGCCGCGAGATCGAGATTCGGAGAGTAGATACAAAAGATAACACCGCGGATTCACTCACAAAGGCCCTCCCTTTGCTGCAGCATGAGCGACTTTTTGAGAGGTTGGGTATGAGATACGCCAATAATTGGCCTTAGTGCAAGTTTGAGATTGTTGGATATATGTATGCCCTAGAGGCCATTATATGATAGTGTATGTACCGGTATGTGTGTGTGTGTCTATATATATATATATATATATATATATATATATATATATATATATATATATATATATATATATATATATATATATCCAGGGGACATTCTTGCTCGACATGATAGTATGCTATCCGGTTGCACCTTTTATCTTGACATGTTCATTTGATCGTGCTTTCATTCATTTGGTACATGTTGATATAGCCCGTAGGATGATGCAGGACTACTAAGATTATGATGCGGATCATACTAGTGGGACATGTATAGTCTATGAGCATATCCTTGAAATGTTCCTAGTCGTGGGTGTATCAAGACAGGGCATCGATATCACTAGAGTATACTAGCGTATACGTTACTTGTCCTATATGATGGGCGATGGATGATCCCATATCCATTGGTGTGGTGACACCAAAGATCGTATACGAGTGCTCAGTGGAGACTAGGTACACTGAACGGACTCGCTGAGAACTCCTATGTGGTATTATATCTATCGTCGGATAGCAGTTCTCAGGTGACACTGGTACAGGTTAGTCTGTAGACTCAAGATCGTCATAGAGTCTTGTGTGTCTCCCACTGTACTTTGATCTCCACCCTACCTCGGCTCTACTAAGTCGTGCAAACAGGTGGATTTTGGGTACAGTCCCGAGGCACATGGAGGCAATGAGCGATAGGAGGGGTTTCGTCTCTCCCGGTATTGGGGGTTGATGTTGCACCATGTACGATTAGCTATAACAGGAAGCCCCTGGCCAGGGCTGCTGAGATTTACTGATAAGTGTTATCAGTAGTTTCTCGATCTGTTATGAGCCATATACCGGCATGACTTATCTGAGTTATTGGGGTCGACGATACCATCCCTAGACCTGATATGCAGCATATTTGATGAAGAGACCGGACTGTACGGTAAGTGTTGCTAGTAGGCTCGACAGGAGTTTTAGCAGGTTTGCTTGTGTTTCTTCTGATCGCTCAATACCTAGGAGCCGTTACGTACTGCTGGTGCCACTGACGGCTCGTGGGCATGTGATGTGATCACTGCCTACTGCTAGCGTATTGACGAGTCTTACAGTTCCACAAAAGAGTCTCCTAGCTCAGGCGAAATGATTTAGGGTGCATATGTGATATGTGCGGGAGCTCGATTAAATGCGTGTATTGGATACCGTATTTTATTCGGGCGTTCACTATTGGATGGGTCGTATGTGATATGACCGGGTTATTAAATCAAGTGTTGATTTAATATTAAGTCCATTAGCTCATTTATTAAAACCTATTTCTTATGATGCATGCATGAGTGTATGTATATGTTGATATGGATACACACATGCAAGCATACATGTATCATGGTTGATGATACATTGGTGGTGGCAATGCAAGACTCACATGGTAACAATTTTTAGATATTTTGTTTATTTGAGAAAAGCAAAATGGGATTAAAATCATGGTTGACTATTCAACTCTCTTGAGTTGACAAAGTCAATGGTTTCTTTTGCCCATGGTTTTGGCCCATGGTTTTGCTTAAACTCAAGTTATAAAATATCTAGATATTTTGTAACCATGGTTTGGCATGACAACTCTCTCTTACTCTCTTGAGTTTAACCAAGGGTTATTCTCATTATTCTCTCTTGAGTTTAGCTTGAGCCATCTCCTTCTTCCTCTTTCTCCAAAAAGCTCACTAGAGTTTCAAAAGAAAGAGAAATGATTAAAAAGAAAAGGTTTTTAATTGAGATCCAAACCCAAATCACCATTCCACTTTAGTTTAGCCCACTAGATTGAGTGTTTTCTTCTTCTTCTTCCTTGATCAAGAGAAGCTTGGAGCTTGGTGCAAAGAGACTTCGTAGTGGATCATCGTGGACGCGGAAGGACATAAGCCAACCGGTTCAAACCTCGATCGATCCAAGGAGTCTAGGAAGAGGTCTGCAAAGGTTGTATTCTCTCCTACTTAGTGTTAGACACTTGTAGTATATGATACTAGCATGTTGTTACTCTATCTTTCTAGTTCAATTCATGGATGGAATTGTTTAGCACCCTCTAAAATTTTTGTTATAGCATGTGTGATGCAACCTTAAACCTAGTGTAGTGCAATAGAATCCCTACAGTTGCGCTGTGCTCGATTGGCTATAACAGGAAGTCCCTAGCCAGGGCTGATATGGAGATCTACTGGTAAGTGTTATCAGTAGTTTCTCGACCCGTTATGAGCCTCACATAGACATGACTTATCGGTTACTGGAGTCTGACGTTTACCACCCCTAGACTGGATATGCGACATATCAGACAAAGAGACCGGACTGTACGGTAGTGTTACTGATTGGATTCATAGGAGTGTGAGCAGGCTTGCTTGTTGATATTCTGATCGCTCAATACCCGGGTGGCCGTTACGTTTAGCTGTCCGTTGACGGCTTGTAGGTGACTGATATGATCACCACCTACTGCCGGAGTATTGACGAGTCTTTAAAGTCCTACACAGAGGTTTTCTGGCTCAGGCGAAACGGAGTAGGAGCACATATGTGATATGTGCGGGGCCGAGATTAATGCACGTATGAGATACCGCATTCTATTCTCGTGATTTGTGTATCGATCGGTTATATGTGATATAACCGGGTTATCGGATCAAGTGTTGATTCAATAAAACGATACATTTGATATTAGTCGGTTATATGTGATATAGCCGGATTATTAAATCAAGTGTTGATTTAATAATTTAATGTATAATTATATATTTGATATATTACATTAAATTAACTAATATTAGCTCACTTAAGTATTTCTTTTTCTCACATTTATGATACATTGATATATATGTGATATATGTTAATTGTATTATTTTCTTTTGTTCACAAATAATATATATGTGATATATATCATTGTAACATGCTAGGTTACACATGCAACATGTATGTATGAGACTCACACCATACTAGGTTAATGTTAGGGTTTTATATTTATTTATTAAGTAATTCAAAATTAGTGGATTTTATCATGGTTGAGCTTGGATGGAAGCTAGTAGAACATTGACTAAGTCCACTTCTTTTGTTTTACTTAATGATATTTATTAACCCAACCATTAACCACACACCATGGTTTATTCTCTACAATAGTTAGTGTATGTGATATACTCACCATGGTTGCATTTCTAACCTCAAGCTCATTATTCATTCATCTTCTTCATCTTCATCTCTCTCAAGCTCTCTCTTTAGTTTTGAGGAGATAAAGAAAATAGTGAGAAATTAAATTCTAAAGTGAGAAAAATTCCTTCTTCATCATTCTCTTCTATACTAGCCTATTAGGGTGTTAGCTTCACTAATTTCATATTAGTGAAGTGATAGCTTGAGTCCGTGTTTTCTCGACGTAGATCATCATAGACTTTGAAGACTTCTAGTAAGCATGCATCATACATCTTGTGGAGCCTCTCAAAAGTCCGGAAGTTCGTTGATCGCGGCGAAGAGACCACAACAAGGAGCTATAGAAGTGAAGGAACGGATTACAAATGTTGTAATCCCTACTCACTTAGTTGTAAAGTTCTTTACATTTGGTTATCGTATGATTCTCTAGTTAAAGATTCTAGGTTAGGGTTCTTTTAGTATGGCAAAATTTTAATTTGGCATGGACGATACCACCCGAAACCTTGTTGTCGTGCTTAGGAACCCTACATAGCGGATTTCGGATGGATCATCTTCGGCACGAAAGTCATCAAAAGGAAGTTCGTTCAACCTTCAAGTGGAGCCTAGTGGAGTCGCGTGGACTACAACCTGGAGCTTTAGAAGAGAAGGACACGGTCTACAAAGGTTGAGCCATCCATCTCTTAGTATAGTTTGTTATATCATAGTTAAACCCTAATCATCTAGTTAAAGATCTTAGTTAGTATAGTTAGCACCCCGAAATTTTTTAAATTGGCATACTTGATACTAGTAAAACCCAGTGGTGGTGCTATCGTACACTTTCATGGTATCAGAGCCAAAGCAGAAGATTAGAAGATGTTAGTAGAAACACGAAACCGAAACAACTCCGAAAACTGAAACCTTGAAACCAAGTTTCTGTCGATTTCAAAATGATCTCTGAAAATTTTTTAAACAAGTACAGAATCTTACATTTAATGTATATAGAACACTGGAGAAATTCGAGACCAAACCACCAAATTGCACCCGGCAAAAACGGCAATATGGCCGACGACGCCGGTCCCATTTCAAAATTTTGGGCTCTAATTTTTTTTTGTTCTGTGATGTTGTGTTTAGGGTTTCATGGTTATGTTTGATTGGCCCAGGTTTTCATGTGATGTTAACAATTCTGTTAGGGCTAATCGGAGTGTATCGTAGTCGTGTTTTTAACATCGTTTCAGGTTTAAGTTTGATATGTGATACAGTAGTTGGAATCCACATTAAATTAGTTTTGTGAAAACTAATTTGTTTGTAAATCTAACATGTTAGTCTCTTTTGATCGATTGCCATGAAGTTTCGATTCGGATCGAAACTCCGTCGCAATCGTGTATCCTACGTGAATACTCGCCATATAACTTTACTAGGTAGCCACGTCCTATAGCTCCGACCAAGTGACTTTAGGAGAACCCCGTTGCCAAAAGCATCCACTCGGGTGCTCGCAGCCACGGTGTTCCGCATAAGTACACTTGGTCGACGGCATCAGGGTGAGGCCATCTACTAAAGTTCCCGACGAGTATTTGTCACGACCTACCCCCAAACACAGATGGTATTGTCCCCTCTGGCCGAAACCGCACGGTTTTGTCCATTTGAATGAACCGGACTTTAGAAGGGGGTTACTTCCCAGTAGGTCACCCATCCCAGAATTTCCCTAGCTCAAGCACGCTTAACTACGGAGTTCTTCAAACTCCAGAGTTCTGATTCATCCAAAAGGCGCATCTGTGTTATAGGAGTTGTATCATTCCACTTATACTTCTGATCGTGCCCTCTTTCGGCATAGAATTCGATACTCCCCATTGTTCTACAGTGGGTCCCCGTGTGTATCCGTATCGGTTACATCCCCACCTCGATACCTGATAACATTTCACTTCTCACGGGATAGGTGGTATTCATCCCCAACTCCACCTGGGGTATTACATCCCCCCCACTTAGAACAATGGTTCGTCCTCGAACCACAGACCTACTTTTGAGGGACCGGATCTGATACCATATTTGTCACGGCCCACCCTTAAACACAAATGGTATTGTCCGCCCTGACCAAAACCGTACGGTTTTGTCGCTTCGAATGAACCGAACTTAAGATGGTATTGTCCCCGGCATAAGTACACTTGGTCGACGGCATCAGGGTGAGGCCATCTACTAAAGTTCCCGACGAGTATTTGTCACGACCTACCCCCAAACACAGATGGTATTGTCCCCTCTGACCGAAACCGTACGGTTTTGTCCATTTGAATGAACCGGACTTTAGAAGGGGGTTACTTCCCAGTAGGTCACCCATCCCAGAATTTCCCTAGCTCAAGCACGCTTAACTACGGAGTTCTTCAAACTCCAGAGTTCTGATTCATCCAAAAGGCGCATCTGTGTTATAGGAGTTGTATCATTCCACTTATAGTTCTGATCGTGCCCTCTTTCGGCATAGAATTCGATACTCCCCATTGTTCTACAGTGGGTCCCTGTGTGTATCCGTATCGGTTACATCCCCACCTCGATACCTGATAACATTTCACTTCTCACGGGATAGGTGGTATTCATCCCCAACTCCACCTGGGGTATTACATCCCCCCCACTTAGAACAATGGTTCGTCCTCGAACCACAGACCTACTTTTGAGGGACCGGATCTGATACCATATTTGTCACGGCCCACCCTTAAACACAAATGGTATTGTCCGCCCTGACCAAAACCGTACGGTTTTGTCCCTTCGAATGAACCGGACTTAAGATGGGTGCAACTTCCCAGTAGGTCACCCATCCCAGAATTTCCCTAGCTCAAGCACGCTTAACTACGGAGTTCTTCAAACTCCAGAGTTCTGATTCATCTAAAAGGCGCATCTGTGTTATAGGAGTGGTATCATTCCATTTATAGTTCTGATCGTGCCCTCTTTCGGAATAGAATTCGATACTCCCTATTGTTCTATAGTGGGTCCCCGTGTGTATCTGTATCGGTTACATCCCCACCTCGATACCGGATAACATCTCACTTCTCATGGGGTAGGTGGTATTCATCCCCAACTCCACCTGGGGTATTACAGTATTCGATCGAGCAGTCGGGAATCTTGTTGAATTACCCGACTAAGTTATTGAAAAATGTTTTCGATATGAGACTAAATTGCAAGGTTTATAGGTTAGGCAAGAAATTCGGCATATTCCGGGTTTATGATGTCTAAGGAAATGCGGATTCTAATTATTGTAGTTATTCATTTCTTTTCTGCGACCGTAAGTGTAATATGTGGGGTATCCCAAATCTCGTTACTATATATCAACGGAATTTGGGATACGCGTATTTATTTATGTTGATGACATGTGATATTATGTGTTGATATGATATGTTATATTGGATCGTCGTGAATGAATAGTCGGGGGTTTTATGTGAGATTAGAGTTTTTCAATTTCCATTCATGTAAAATATGTATGTAATATTCATTTATTGGGACACTTCCGGGTTGAGGAAGATGTTACCATTGATGTATATTATTTACTTTTCCACATTATGATAGACCCAAGGCGGGGAGCAGAAGTAACCGGGTTCTGGAGTCCAGTGGGAGACCATTTCAAGGAGTCGAGACCGGGTCTCCTAACTCTAGAATTGGCAGGGTTGCTTGCCGCTCTCGTAGGGGTCTAGGGATGTGGGTTTGGCTATTCATCACGACCGTGGAATCCGTGTTTTACATTATTGGTTTAATTTAAAACACGGACCTCCTAATATATCCAATATTTCATATGTTGACTTCTGCTGTTTGGTTCTGTGAAGTGATCATATAACTGCATAAGACGAATGCTATATATAACTGCATAAGACGAATGCTATATATATATATATATATATATATATATATATATATTAAACGTTGCTTATGTTTTGCACCCGCTCTAGTCCATCCCCCGCTCTGCCGTTAGTTAAGTAACCTAACGGTGCATGACGGGGCCCCGTGGCGAATGCGGATGGTATAAGCGTACGTTCTATTTTCGTTTCATTTTCTGTGATGTTTAGGAAACATTAAATGATGGGATTTCATTAATGAAATTAATGAAAAGAAAAGAAACCTAAAGATGTTGTAAAATCAAAAGTTTTTTAAAAAGGTAGAGCTAGTTCTTGCTTTGCATAGTGATATTCCTTGATGAATATCCAGCACCTCATTCGATGAAGAAAGAGCCGAGATCTCTTCACCGGGAGTGACCTCTTTAGCAAAACTAACAAATGCTACAACCCACTCGGTTTATCATCATAGCTTCTGTAGTTCTTGCTTTACATAGTGGTATTCCTTGATAGATATCCAGCACCTCATTCGATGAAGAAAGAGCTGAGATCCCTTCACCGTGAGTGACCCCTTTAGCAAAAGCTAGTAAAAACTATTCGGTTTGTTTTTGAAAACTATTCGATTTTAAAAGCGGAGCTTAAACCACTCCTTTTTAAAATCACTAGATTCTACAACGATATCAAGTTCATTACGTTAAAGGTTTTCTTAAAAACCAGCCGTAGCCCTCCGTCAATTCAGATAAGTACTATTTAGTATTCGTGCTGCGTTTGTTGGCTTCCATCAATGCGTAGTGTTGTTGGGTTTACCTAGCACCTTACAAGGGTTTGTCTTGCATTAAACATGCTATACGGGTACTGGTGGGTATTTTACTAGAGACAATGAAATTTTTGGGGTGCTAAGCAAACTAACCTAGGATCAAACTAGATATTTAGAGTAACAAAAATAATTTCACATACTAGATCTAGTGTCTAACACAAAGAGGATGGTATTACAACCTTTGTAGATCTCCTCCTTAGACTCCTTAGATCAACTCGATGTTTTGACGGGTCCGCTTGAGTCCTTCGTTGTCCACGTCGATCCATCGCGGAGTACCTTGGCTTAAGCTCCTTGCTTCACTAGGACAAAGTAGAAGTGATGCAAACAACCTAAACTAGTGGGCTAAACTAGTGTAGATTGGTGATGTGGGTTTAGATCTCACTTAAAAATCTTTTCTTTTTATCTCCTTCACTCACTTTAGAAGAGGTAGTAAGCTTTGAGGAGGAAGAAAAAGGAAATGGCTATGCAAGCTCAAGATAATTATTATGCCAAAAATAAAATGAATAATGAATATATGAGAGAGTCACACTCGCTCACAAACCATGGTTTAAAAATATCTAGATATTTTGTTAGTGAGTTAAAGAATGAATTAGATATTAAACCATAGTTTGAGTCATGGTTGACTCAAAGAAATGTGTAGAAGAAAACCCACTATGATTTAATCCTAATTATCTTTAATCAATAATCAAAATATATAAATATCTAACCATGTGAGTCTTGCATAGCCAACTCCAATGTATCATCAACCATGACACATGTATGCATTCATGTGTGCATTTATATCAACATGTGTCCATACATACATTCATGCATACAATATATAAAGAAAAGGTTATAAGTAAAATAGCTAATGGTCATTAATATTAAATCAACAATTGATTTAATAAACCGGTCATATCACATACAACCCGACCAATAGAAAATGCCAGATTATAATGAGGTATCATATACACGCATTTAATCAAGCACCCGCGCATATCACCATATGCACCCCACATCGTTTCGCCTAAGCTAGGTAACCCCTTTGTGGGACTCTAAGACTCGTCAATACGCCGGCAGTAGGTGATGATCATATCAAATACCCACAAGCTGCAAGCGGTCAGCTAAACGTAATGGCCACTAGGGTATTGAGCGAGCAGAAGAAAAACAAACGAACCTGCCAAAACTCCTATCGAGCCAACCGGCAACACTTACCGTACAGTCTGGTCTCTTCATCAGATATGCTGCATATCGAGTCTAGGGCTGGCATTGTCGACCCCAATAACTCAATAAGTCATGCCGATGTATGGCCTATAACAGATCGAGAAACTACTGATAACACTTATCTGTAAATCTCATCAGCCCTGGCCAGGGACTTGCTGATATAGCCAATCGAGCACAGCGTTGCATCAACCCCCAATACCGGGAGAGACGAAACCCCTCTTATCGCTAATGCCTCCATGTGTCTCGGGGCTATACCCAAAAGCCACCTGTTTGCACGACTCAGTAGAGCCGTGGTATGGTGGAAATCAAAGCATAGTGGGAGAACACACAAGACTCTATGACGATCTTAGGTCTACAGACCAACCTGTACCAATGTCACCTGAGAACTGCTATCCGACGATAGATATAATACCACATAGGAGTTCTCAGCAAGTCTGTCCAGTGTACCCAGTCTCCACTGAGTACCCGTATACAATCTTGATGTAAATACCAATGGATATGGGATCATCCATCGCCCATCACATGGGTCAAGAATCGTATACGCTAGTCTACTCTGGAATATCGATGCCCCGTCTCGATACACCCACGACTAGAGACATTTCAGGATATGCTTATAAACTACACACGTCCCACTAGTATGATCTGCATCATAATCGCAGTAGTCAAGCAAATATCCTCAGGGCTTTATCAACATGTACCAAATGAATAAAAGCATGATCAAGTGAACATGTTAAGATAAAGAGTAATCAGATAGCATACTATCATGTCGAGCAAGAATTTCCTCTTAATATATATACATGTAAAGATACATCCACTATCATATAATGGCCTCTAGGGCATACATGTATCCAACAAGTGTGTGGTAGCTGATTAGTGCTTATCTGCGGCATGTGATGCGATTGGATTAGGGTAGTCGTGCGACTTTGTTGGCCTCCGTCAAGGGTCGTGCGGTGGGTTTAATTCAATCAAGAAATGAACGGGTTGAACTTGACTAGCAGCCTATGGTTTGTTGGCCTCCATCAAAGTCATAGGAAGCTAGGGGTAAAAACAATTATTAGAAATTTCAAGTGTTGAAATTTGCAATGAGATTGCATACCTTCTATATGATAGTTGGATCCCGATACCCACTGCGAGTAAGAGTTACTCCTGGAAGAGTTTTGCACTTCACAATTAGCTGATCAAGTAGGTGTCTAAGAAAGGTGTTAACGGGGTGATGCCCCTGCGGAAACAAGGTTATTTAATTAGTTCCACGCGAAAGCATGGGGAGACTCCCTCGGAGTACTAATACCTGCCTGGCCAAACGATTGGCGAACTTGTAGGGTGTAATTAATCCCGGCTAATCTTACCTTTTAAGGTTTGAAGGAAGATTTGATAAAAACAGTGGGAGTCATCCTGATTAGATAAAATAATAACCAATCTAATCTTGTAAAGAGCGCACGCAAAGTGATTATCCTTCTCTCTCTCTCCTGGTAGCGACCAATGACACGCCTTAATCAAGATAATAATATGGATGTATTGACCGAACCTACTTTTTATACCGGGCTAAGGATTTGCTCTATCTTATGACTGTCATAAGTCTGAGCAAGGAATAGTAGAATACCCGGATTCCCACGCCACCCAAACGAAGAATAAGCATGTTGATGCATTGTCTTCGGGTGTGTTCGAAACCGATAATTGTTTCTCAGTTTGCTCTACGTCCTGAGTATTGGATACCGGATCAGGATCCCACGTATGTAATTTGTTACATGGGCTAAAGAGAGGTAAAGAACTGGGAAAAGGTGATATGTCCCTTAGAGAAGGGAATGGTGCAATTGGTGCAGCCAAAACAATTAGCGAATATCACCTTGTATTACCAAGTGGTAACACAATGATTCTGAGCAACTATTATTTCGTACCAAAAATATTATGAATGTTTTCCTAAATCAAGTATTGATTGGGTATGATACGTTATATAACGGCATATACGTTCTAAATCACAAAACAATTCTAAGTATACAGAACACACACAAGAGGAATAGTTCAAATATGAACGAAGCCTTCTTGTGGCATTGTAGATTAGGTCATATCAATGTGACAAGACTGGCTAAGTTGCATAAGGATAGATATTTGAATTCGTTCGAATTTACATCTTATGAAACTTTCCAGTCATGTCTCAAAAGCAAGATGACCAAATCTCCGTTTACTGGACACGGAGAAAGAGCTACCGAACCCTTGGGACTGATATATAGTGATGTATGTGGTCATATGTCTATATATGCCAGGAATGGTTCCTCATACTTTATTACATTCACCGATGATCTCTCAAGATACGGACATGTGTTCCTGTTGAAACACAAATCTGAATCTTTTGAGAAATTCAAGGAATATAAGTGCGAAGTGGAGAACCAAATGGGTAAAAGTATTGAAATCCTTCGATCTGATCGGGGAGGAGAATACTTGAGCACGGAATTCAGAACTACTTAAAAGAGAATGAGATTCTCTCTCAGCTTACTCCTCCGTATACACCACAGCACAATGGAGTTTCGGAGCGGAGGAATCGCACCCTATTAGATATGGTGCACTCTGTGATGAGTAATGCTGAGTTTCCTATTTCCTTCTGGGGTTATGCACTTAAGATAGCTACATACCTATTGAATAAAGTTCCGACCAAATTTGTGCCTACCACTCCATATAAGATATGGAATGGGAAGAGACCGTCTCAAACGAGTTAAGATATGGGGTTGTCCGGCCTATATTAAAAAGCAAAATCAGGACAAGCTCGAGACAAGGTCAGTTCTGTGCAAGATTATAGGATATCCCAAACATTTGCGAGGGTATATCTTCTACCACACCGAGGAACAAAAGGTGTTTGTTTCTCGACATGCCACCTTTTTAGAAGAGGAATTTCTTGTGAAAAAAATTAGTGGTAATGAGGTAGAACTGGAAGAAGTTCCAGCAACACAAACTATAACTGACGATTTGGTGGAACCGGAGGATTCAATAGTCCCCGACGAACCTGAGCCACTCTGCAGATCTAGTAGGGTTCCTCATCCACCTGAGAGATACTAAGTGTTTCTCATAGACGGTAGGAGCAAGGATTGCATCATGGAAGATGATAACCCAACTAGTTTCGAGCAGGCCATCACAAGTGAAGACTCTGTGAAATGGCTGGATGCTATGCGATCTGAGATGGAATCCATGTACACCAACAAAGTATGGACTTTGAAAGTTGCTCCTGAAGGGGTAAAACCCATCGGGAGCAAGTGGATCTTGAGAAGATAATTGGTGTAGATGGAAAAGTTGAGACTTTCAAAGCTAGACTTGTAGCAAAAGGTTTTCGTCAACAACCTGGTGTCGACTATGATGAAACATATTCTCCGGTGGCTATGCTTAAGTCCATCAGGATCCTACTTGCCATTGCTGCATACCATGACTACGAAATCCGGCAGTTGGACGTCAAGACCACTCTTCTAAATGGTGATTTAGAAGAGAGCGTGTATATGACACAGCCAAAAGGCTTCGTAGACAGTAGGAGCAGCGGAAGCGTGTGCAAGCTACTTAAATCAATTTATGGATTAAAGTAGACATCGCGGAGATAGAACATCTGTTTCGATGAAACTGTCAAAGAGTTTGACTTCATCAAAAATGTAGATGAACCATGTATATATAAGAAGGTTGTAGAGAGTAACATTGTCTTCCTCGTATTGTACATGGATGACATACTCTTGATAGGAAACGATGTTCCTATGCTACACTCGGTCAAGCTCTTCTTATCACATATGTTCTCTATGATAGATCTAGGTGATGCCTTCTACATCTTAGGGATATAGATCTACAGAGATAGATATAGACGAATATTGGGATTGTCCCAATTCAGATACATAGACACCATACTAAAGAGATTTAGTATGGAAGATTCTAAGCGTGGTAATGTACCCGCTTGTTCAGGAATCACTCTCCCCAAAGAGATGTCTCCCAAGACTAATTTGGAGAGGGCTCGCATGCAAGGGATACCCTATACTTCGGCAGTCGGGTCAATCATGCATGCGATATTATATACCACACCAGATGTAGCTTACTCACTAGGTGAAGTGAGTAGGTATCAATCAGATCCTGAGGAGAAACACTGGACAGTTGTGAAGAACATTCTTAAGTACTTGAGAAGGACTAAAGAGATGTTCTTGGTGTATGGTGTAACATTTCAGAAAATATAAAATATTATTTTTGGAATTTAATATTAAAATAATATATTTCCTGAAAACTGCCCGATTTGCGAAATTGGGGTTTTCGAAAAAAGGGTTTAAATATATACCAATATTTATGAAATAATTGGAAATTAAAATGATTTATTCATTTAAATATATATTTATTGGATTTGGTATTTTTATATTTAATTATATGCAGTTTGGATAAAAACCCGATTAGTGCACTGCTAATCGCGATTAGGCCAAATCCGTATTTCTACAGTTTTTCATGGCTAGTGCACCATGTCATGTTGCATTTTGGTTACATGTTGTTTTATTGTGTTGTTTTGGGGTATTTTATGGTTTGGTTTTAAAAGAAAAGAGAAAAGGTTAAAGAAAGAATGATTGGAGAGAGAGAGAGAGTGAGAAATAAGTGAATGGGGGTGAGAATAAGAGAGGGGAGAGAGAGGGGAGCCACACCTATTTCATTTCCCCCATTATTTTCTTTCTTCATCTCCCTCAACTCATCTCCCTCCACCTCTACTCCAAGATCCATCTCCAAATATTCATCAAAACCCTAATCCCCTTTCATTAAAAATGACCCCCTCTTCATCCTCTACAAAATGGACCAAGCAAAGTAGGATTTTGATGACTTTGGAAAACTAGGGTTTTTCTTGAGTTGCCCAAGTGAGGTATATCTCTTTCCATTTAGTTAGTTTTTAGTTTCTTACATTCTAGTTAGTTTAGAAGTGGTTTTGGTTTGGTTATTTTGAAGTTAGAAATCCCTAGAGAGGTTTGGGTGAAAGTGTGGATTTGGTGAACTCTAGTGGCAGTTACAAGACCTGGAATTGAGTATAGAAACCAAGATACGAACTTTAGATTTTTCGATATCGGGTTTTTTGTGGATTTAGTGATGGTATATAGGAATCTGGGATAACCTGAGACCACCATAAAATAAGTTCCCTTCACTGTGAGACGTGCAGGCAACCATGAAGCAACTCTTGAAACCCGAGACCAAAATACCCATGTTTGGCCGCAGATTTATTCTTTGTGGCCGCAATTTGCGGCCACATCAGGGTAGAATGGTGTGGATTTTGTTCAGTGGTCTTGTTTTCTGGTATCTAGAGCAACCCTATATGCAAAATTGGCTAGTTTGACCTGAGTCAAAATCTGGGAGCACTTTGGTGTAAATTTGGCTAGGTTTTCCGTATTTTGAAATGTTAGGTTTTGCTATTTGGATTTATATTTGGTTGTTGGATGTTCGTACATCAACAACAAGGGTTTTTTATTGATTTTGTACGCGTAAGCTATAGGTTCTAACCTATGAGCAATACGCGTGCCGTGTTGGATTTCAGAACTTGATTTTAATAGCGTTGCGATATGTGTTGTTATTGTAGGTACCTTCGCGTGGATTCCGAGGTGACGGAGCGTGGCGTCATCGACTTCGGCAAGCAAGGATCAAGGTGAGTGGATCTATATCCACGGGGGAAGTCGGGTGGATGGTGTATAGCACCCCCGCAATTTGATGGAAACCGATCTATAGGATATAGTCGTAGAAATCTAGATTAGGAAACTAGGGATATGGTTAACATGATAATTAAAGATGATATAAGTGATTGATTATATATAACTATATTGAGATATGAGATGAAAGCTTTAGGGATATGAAAAGTGAATGTGAATCACGACTTATAGATATATAGTTGCATTAGAACAAGTATGAATTTTAGAATAACATGACACTTGATGTATATATAAATTGACTTGATGTGAGATATAAATGCGATGAAAAGAATATACGAGGTAATATGATGACCTGATGATATGTCGGTATACGAATGCGAGTCGATTGTGATGATTGATACCTTTGTCGTCCCCTGATATGAGTCGGTTATGGATGTGACCTGGGACATAAGTATATAGATATATATAAATGTTGTGAATCATGAATGATAGGCCATATGTGACATTAGGTCGTACCCTCATTGTCATATAGGTTGATAGGATCCCTATTGGTTTATGCCGCCGTACGATGATTTTCCGTACGTGATGAGTTTGACTTGATGATTGATCCATACCCTTGACTAGAGGATGCCGTATGATGGATTATACCGTACGTGATGCTGTGAGGCTGGATGCCGACTGATAGATTCACCGACTCGATCATGTTAGATACGTATACCTTATAGCTTTTAGCTGATGATTTACCTTATGCTGCATTCTTGTTATTCTCATTGCATTGCTTATACATGTGCTAGTACACTTACACCATTATCTATGATGCGTATATTACACGTACATAGATTTGCCGGCTCACACACTTCATCATCGATAATTGCCATGTCACTACACAGTAGAATTGTTGCATCATGATATGACTCCTTGTATAAATTACTTGCTATAGTTGCATATGCACCATTATGCGATGTTGCATTGGACCTTGGAGAATTTGGGAACCGCAGGATATTTTAAAACTGGATTCATTTAAAAGAGCGGTTTTCCCTCGATATGTGCATATTACTATTCCATGTTGCATGATACACGGTTATGCTTACATTTCTGTTATATGTCGCATAAATCATGCTTTACGATTATACGCATTGAGATATGTTGTTTTCATGAGATTTCTGGATTTGAGAACCGTGGTCATTTTAAAAAGAAAGTATGCATTGTTTAAAAACCCGGTTTCTCTTGATATGATATTTCAGTGCGTCCACCATGCATTTTCTCGGTTCTGAGTCGTGTGACAGTGATACCCGATTCGAGGAGTTGGATGAGGCTGATTGTGGGTACATGGTAGACCCGGTATGGTACCCCGGGGCGAGAACGGATCTGCTGTGCAGTAGACGGTGAGCATGGCAGAGGGACTACTACCTACCGGTGATTGGTTGGACCTGGCAGATATCCGGAGGATACCGACCGGAGTCGAGAGATGATATGGGCCAATCCGGACTGACGGAGCCCGAGAGATATGAGGATATACGAGTCGATGCTGGACACGGATTTCATGATGTTTCGAGTGTCGATGCTGGACACTCAGATTCCATGATTTTGATGTGTCGCGAGGGACACCCGTTGATTTATATCCTCATACTTTCATGCATACATATATTGATTATATGGTTGGACGAGATCCACATGCATACATACATTGATTATATGGTTGGACGAGATCCACATACATACATACATTGATTATATGGTTGGACGAGATCCACATGCATACATACATTGATTTTATGGTTGGACGAGATCCACATGCATACATACATTGATTATATTGTTGGATGATATCCACATGCTGATTGACATTGATATTAGTGTTGGCACATATCCAGACCCGGTCACCCTAGATATCATAGTATTACCTTTATGATACAGTTGACCTAGGAGTCGTTGTTTATTCGATTTCTATCTGTTGATGTTTTTCTACTCACGAGTTGGCAACTCACCCCCGTTGTGCCACAGTTCTTGCAGGTTGACCACATGGATCCATAGCAGCATCGCTGGCACATAGTTTCATTTGGGTGTTTTGCATTGGTAGGTGGGGGCATTTGTATCGTACCCACTTTTTTATTTATATTTCATATTGTATCTAGTCAACTCCATCAATCAAAATTAGTATTTGTATAAGTAATGAGACTCAGTGAGATTTGTGGTTGCGAGACTTAGAGCGAGGGTATTTCCGCTACTTGTGGTTTTGTTGTCTTGCTTATTTCTTTATCTTTTATGGTGAACGTCGCCGTTGGGCATCGTATACTTATATTTATGCTTTGCGTGGTTGTGGATCCGCCGTTTAGCGAAGAGCTAGCTCCCGCTTGGGGATGTTATTATTCTTGTTATGTATTTGTGGTTTTGGATCAAAATATACAAAGGAGGTGCTGCCCAAATTTTTAAAAGACGAAACACGTTTTCAAACTACTAAATTTCACTTGCATTTTTATGTTCCTTTTCTATGCATTAAGAAAACTTGATTTCATTATACCTTTATTTCAAAACTTCACATCATTTATTTTCTTAAAAAGGGTTTAGATTTCTGGGTTTCATCTTACTTGAATTACGTTATACCTTTAGACGTTGCGTGATTTGAGTGCTGGTCATGAGCTAATATTTCGAGTCGTGACATATGGTAACGGTGAACTCTAGGTGGAGTCCTTTACCGATTCGAGCTTCCATAGTGATAAGAAAGACAGTAAGTCGGTCTCGGGTTTTGTCTTTACCCTCAATGGAGGGGCAGTTTGTTGGAAGAGTTCCAAGCTAGATACCGTAGCAGACTCGACGATAGAGACTGAATACATCGCTACCAACGATACTTCCAAAGAGGATGTCTGGATGAACAAGTTCATAGCTGAACTTAGTGTGGTTCCTACCATTAAGCGTCCAATACCTGTGTATTTTGATAACAATGGAGCTGTGGCTTTGGCTTAGGAACCCCGATCCCATCAGCGATTCAGACATATTCTTAGGCGGTATCACCTGATCAGGGAAATAGTAGATCTCCGGAAGATCCAGGTCAGGAAAGCTGACACAGAGGATAACACAGCGGATCCACTGACCAAGGCCCTCCCCTAGATGCTATTCGAGAGACTTTTTGGGATGTTGGGCATGAGATACTACAACAACTGACCTTAGTGCAAGTGGGAGATTGTTAGTGATATGTATGCCCTAGAGGACATTATTGTATGATATAGTGGATGCTTGGACATATATATGGACGACTTTCTTGCTCGACATGATAGTATGCTATCTGGTTTCCTTTATCTTAACATGTTCACTGGTATTATTATATCGTCTCTCATATGCATGTTGATAAAATCCTTAGGATGTAGGCTTGACTACCAGGACTATGATGCGGATCATACTAGTGGTACCTGGGTAGTCCACAAGCACATCCTTCAATTGTTCCTAGTCGAGGGAATATCGAGACAGGGCATCGATATTCCAGAGTAGATTAGTGTGTACGTTTCTTGACCCTATATGGGGCGATGGTTGATCCCATATCCATTGGTGTTTGACATCAAAGATTGTACACAGGTGCTCATTAGAGAATTGGTACACCGAACAGGACTCGACGAGAACTCCTAGATGGTACTATACCTATCATCAGATAGCAGCTCTCTGGTGATATGAAGGCAATGAGCGATAGGAGGGGTTTCGTCTCTCCCAGTATAGGGAGTTGATGTTGCGCTATGCTCGATTGGCTATAACTGGAAGTCCCTGCCCAGGGCTGTTGATGAGATTTACTGGTAAGTGTTATCAGTAGTTTCGCATACCGTTATAGGCCTTACATCTGCATGACTTATCAAGTTATTAGGGTCTTACGATTCCACCCCCAGACTCGATATGCGACATATCAGACGAAGAGACCGGCCTGTACGGTAAGTGTTACATATAGGCTTTATGGGAGTTTGGACATATTTGCTTGTTGATCTTCTATTCGCTCAATACCTGGGTAGCTGTTACGTCCAGCTAGTACCGCTGACGGCTTGTGGGTAACTGATGTGATCATTACCTACTGCTGGCGTATTGACGAGTCTTTAGAGTCACACATAGAAATTTCCTGGTTCAAGCGAAACGAAATAGGGCACATATGTTGATATGTGCGGGGGCCTGATTAAATACGAGTATAAGATACCGTATTGTAATCTGGCGGCTATTTGTTATCAGTTAGGTTATATGTGATATAACCGGATTATTAAATCAAGTGTTGATTTGATAATGTGATATACAGAAAAATGATATTAGTCGGTTATATGTAATATAACCGGATTATTGAATCAAGTGTTGATTTAATAATATGATATATATTTATATTTGATATAATTGTATATTGACTAATATTATTGCTCACTTATTATATGCTTATCTTTATATATATTAATATATATGTGATATATATTAATATATATATATATGAAGCATGGCATGTTTTTTCTATTTTAGAAAATAAAAACTGAGGTGGAAAATGGGGAGACTTTTGTGGTATGGAACATAGCATGGCTTACTTTATATTATATTCATTTGCTTGCACTATTGAAACATGGCTACAATTTTTAATTGTTAGAAATTGTATTCTTCAATAATGTGTGAGCTTGGATGAGCCATTCTACACTTCATTTTCCTCACATGAGTTATTTTCTACACTTGAGAGCTCATGTGTGATGAGTTTCTCTCTTGCTCTCTCCATTTTCTTCACCTCCTCCTCCAAGCTCAATCCCTCACATGAGTTGTGAACCCTTGATCTTGAGCTTGTGAGAACTCTAGTGAGCAAACAAAACCCCTACATCACCATCCTATACTAGATTAGCGCTTTGGTGTAGTGTGTTTACTTCACTAAAGAGTTTAGTGAAGAGGTAGCTTGGATTAGCGGACTTCGGGTGGATCATCTTCGGCACGAAGGTCATCAAAAGGAAGTTCGTTCAACCTTCAAGTGGTGTCTAGTGGAGTCGCGTGGACTACAACTCGGAGTTTTAGAAGGGAAGGACACGGTTTACAAAGGTTGTAACCATCCATCTCTTAGTATAGTTTGTTATATCATAGTTAAACTCTAATTATCTAGTTTAAGATCTTGGTTAGTGTAGATTAGCATCCCGAAATTTTTTAAATTGGCATGCTTGATACTAGTAAAACCCGATGGTGGTGCTATCATACACTTTCAATTAGGGGTCTGACGTTTTCCTCCCTCTAGAGCCAGTATGCGATTACTCTTAGACGAAAAGACCGGACTGTACGGGGATTGTCATTTTCAGGATCAGTAGGGATACAGACAAGTTTGCTTGTCGACCTTCCTTTCGATCAATACCTGGGCAGCCGTTACGTACAGGTAGTGCCGCTGACGTGCTTGTGGTTAAACCCACTGCTAACGTATTGTCGAATGTTTAGTCCCACACAGAGGGTTTCCCAGTTTAGGCGAAACGGTATAATGTACGTATTTTGATACGTACTTAGATTCGATTAAATACGTGTTTTTGTATACGTACTTTTAATCGAACATTTTGTTAATACTAGCCGGTTTGAAAGACAGCCAAATTATCAGATTTGGATGAAATTTGAGCTATTATTATATATATCTCTTTTTGATATTTCTCTCTTCAGTATTTGTATATTGACAGAATTCAGTATTTATACGAATACATGTATTTGTATAAATACGTGTATTTGTGTCTTAATATAAATACAGGTATTCGTATCTTAATACAAATACAGGTATTCGTATTTTGATTCGAATACGAGTGTATATATTTGTAGTATATATTTGTATTAGTGTATTTATGTATATATGTATACATACATACATACATACATACATACATACACATATGTATATGTGTGCATATGAGGTGGTTCTCTTCTCTTCTCATCTTAATTATGTGAGAAGAGTGTGGGTTTGTGACTCACCGTTGTGAGTCACAAGTCCACCTTTTCTCACATTAAAAAAAAAAGAGAAAGAATATGAAGAGATAAGATTTCCTTTTTGACATGCTATCTCATTTTGGCTTCATCCATCACCATTAGCTTCTTCTTCCCCCTCCCGAGTTTTTAAAAGTGAGAAAGGAAAAAGAAAAAGGGAAAATACTTCAGAGATAACAGCTACTACATCTTCTAGTGATCTATTCCTGGCAAGTTTAGTTCACTAGTTTCTTCACTTAGCTTTTAAGTGTAAAGGTAGAGCCTGGATTAAGGTTCTCTCAGGTGGATCATCTTCGACAAGATAGACTGGCATCCAAGCTCGTTCCCGGAGTTCCTAAAAGCATAAGAAGTGGAAAGAAAACAAAGGACACAACTACAAAGGTAGCTATCATCTATCCGAATAGTTAATCTCTTTCTAGTTACTAGTTTAGTGTTTAGATTCAATTCTAGGTCATAGAAGTTCGTGCTCTTGTATTGAAAAATTTTGTTTTGTATTCCGCCTTGGTCGCTAGTTAGCGGCACGAGCACGAGCGTCTACTTACAATATCTCATATAATCAATTTCTCAAAATGTTAAGGTTTCAATTGATTTGAGAAAAAAAAATAAAAAAAAACTTGTTTTAATTCTTTATTTTATGCTACAGGAGCAAAATTGTCCAAGAAATATTATGTGATTATCAGGAATAAAAAAGGAATATTCTAACAGCAGAGTAACGACAGGTAGTATAGTGCAAACGGAGAGAAACATTAGGTATTTATCTGTCAGCCAAAAAATCTTAGGCATTTATTAACGAAAACGGTAAAATCTTGGGTTATTTAGTTGCAATATAGCCATAACAAATTCACATTGATCATACACTAATTTCCTATCCCTAAAGGGGTTTGCACAACCGGTCATTTTTTCTAATATTCAAGAATGTTTTTCTAATATTCAAGAATGTTATATTCAAGAATGTTACAGCTAGGTTATCCAAATATACCATTGTCGGTTGAACTAAAGTACTAAAGAAAATTATTTGTGCTAACTTTTCTTAAGAAATGGAAATAAAATCAAGTTTGGCTATAAAATTAGACAACTAAGTTATAATAAAAAACTTATGATAAAGAAAAAAAAACTGCTGATGAGATTTTAGAGGCTAGGATTTCAATTCAACTTCACAAAAATCAAATCTCTGTAAGAAATAGCCAATGATATATGCTACACAAAGAAATATTTTTTATCACATCTGATTAAATTGGGAAAATTGAAAACAAATAACTAAATGCTATACTCAACAAAGAGAAGCAAATTTTACAAAAGATCAGTACTAAAACATCCCTGATAAATGAGCATGTATACTAAGCCTATATCTCATGAAATGTCATTATGTCACATTCTGTTCTTCCAAAGCCAACCTCTTTTGTATGAATCAACAATATTTGTATCAAATAGTGCATACATTTGCTCAAAAAGCATCAGATTCCACATCCATCAAAATACATGTTGTTCTCATATATCATTTGCAGAATTAAGGAACTAATGGAAAATAAAGACCACTGCTTTTACACAAATCACAGATTTATAAAATGTTCCATCCAAACCAACAAAATAACAAAACACACAATTCTGTTAATCACCAGTACTATTCAGATTTGTGCTAAAATTTCTCACAAGAAAATAAAGCAATCAGCTTTATAACAGCCCAATTCTATCAGATCAGAACAACCATATACCACCTGCTGCTCAAAAAAAAAGAACTCGAAATCACTGTCTGAATCTTGAAGCAGCCCTCCTCTTCTCCTCGGGAGTCGAAGGAAACAGCTCAACGTACCTCGACCCAATCGTCATCTTATCCTTGCACATCGCCTTCCTCGCCTCCTCCACACTCGAAAACTCCACGTATGCTTCTCCTGTCGCTTTCCCATCAGGACGCTTAGCGATGTGCACTTCCTCTTTATCCAACTCAAACTCCTCAAAGAACTCAGCAATATCCGCCTCCTTCACCGAATAAGGCAGCCCCCTAAGCTTCAGCACCTGCGTATACTCCATCTGTAATTTTTCCTCATCTGCAGCTGCGTTGGTCTTTTTCGGTTGAGCACGAGGCGAGCCCGAATCAAAGAACCCCCCGCCGTTAGTTACCTCGTTTGCGATGGCATGGTAGTACTCTTGTTTGTTGCATTTAAATACCTCGACGTATCTGCGGCCCATGTTCTGCCTGTTTCTTCTCAGGGCAACCTCGGCCTGCATCGGGGATGAGAGCACGACAAAGGCCTCACCAGAGAAACGGCCATTTTTGGTGACCAAGAGGCAGTCAACAACGTCGAGTCCCGAGAAGAATTTGTAGACGTCGATGTCCTCGCAGTTGAAGGGAAGGCCTCGGAGACGAACAACAGGGAAGTCGTAGATGCTGCTAATGCTGCTGCTGCTTCCTCCGATGGCAGCATTATAGTTGGTGAAAGATGGGTAGAAGCTGTTGATGGGTCCGGAGAGGTAGGGGTTGGTTGGTGGGTCCAGGATCCGCGCCCGTTTCGACCCAACACCCGCATCATAGCGATCAGAAATGCCTCCAGAAATGCTGCTAGCTGTGAAGTAGGGATTTGAGTCCATCATTTGTTGCCTCTTTGTTGTGCCCTCGTACCCGTCAGAAAACCCCCCGCTCATTGCCCTTCAAATTATTAAGAACCCAAGGAAAAGAAAAACCCTTTTGACACTCAATCCCCATTCAATAAACAATCCCAACCGACAATTTAAGATATAACCCGCTAGATATCTATCAATATTTTTGACCAAATTATAACACATCATATTGGGAAAAGATTAATTAGCATAAGAATTGGGCAGAAAGGGCGTTAATGGTAGCATAAAGTTTGTAGATAAACTAACTGCAAATATTGAGCCTACAGTAGGACTAATATGATCCCCCTTAGGATTATGGTTTCTAGAATACCACTTTAAGAAATAACGACATAATAAAGAAAAATATAACTGAAGCGAACAAGAAGGAACAGCATAAGGAAAAAGGCAGAATCTACACATGCTAGAAAAATGCGCACACAACAAAATCAGACAAAACCAATTGGCACGATTATCATAAGAAACGAGAAAGAGGAAGAACTTTGGTCTTGAGTAACAAGTACAATGATGGGCATGATAAACCAAGGGCTCAACAGGTTCCAACAAGTAATGGAGTGAACAGTGTGTATGATGTTCATTACCAATCCATATATAAAATTTCATGATGTTATCTTTTATCATCCTACAAACCTTCCATTAATCTATAATGATTGATCAAATTCCAAGTGGCTAGACCAGTCAAAATCATTTTATTCATGTTTTTGCAACATACTCTTACATCAAGCAAGTCAACAAATTCCATGCTTTAAATTTCATCCTCTGTACTGTCGATCTAAGGTAATTTCTCATACACTTTTCAAAGCAGCTGCATAATGAGATTTTGTCAGCAATAGCATAACCAAATACATACAGCTTCAGAACAAGAAGCCTTCATCACTAACTTTTGAGGTCGGCTGCATCAACTCTTCTCTTCTAGCTTTTAAGGGAAATCTCTTGATTAAATTTACAACTAGCATATCTTCTTTAAATGCAACCATCCAAATTTCACCCTACTATGGTCCTGGTTATTCCATTAGCACAAGTTTGTCATCCATAAATGGCTCATATAATGGTCACAACTTCACATGAAGAACCCATCTCAATCAATATTATCTCTATTAGAGCTGCCACATCTTATGAATGCACTCATTTCCTATCTTACTTCTTTCCACTCATTTCAGCTATATTCATGTTTCAAACATTTTTCCATGGGTGTTAAATACAACTTGAGTTGAGAAGCAAAGTTCTAAAGAAACATGTTCTAGTAAATATATTTTCAACAAGTATACAAGCACAAAAACACACACAAAGGGAATGAGATGCATCCGATAAATTATGGTCACACAACCTTCATTGACATCCCAAAGAACAATCATAATCAGACAAACGCACTAATCATCACATTCTTGTCCTTCCACCATAAAGCCAAAGCCTATACCAGAACCACCACCAAAACTAATGTCTTAGAACACTTGCCCAATGCTTGTATGCATTTCACTTATCTGTGGTGTATCTATAATAGAATAGAGTTAATGTCTTATGTATTAAAAATTGACTCAAGTATAAATATTAGTCAATATATAAATGAGAATAATTAAGAAAAGAGGCCCTATGAGGCTTTTTCGTTAGGTGGCATCAAAAATCTATATCCTCCATGATTTTTTTTCAACAATCGGCACCCATCATCATCATCTTTATCATGTAAAATGTGGATACACCAAATTTCATGTGATTCCACCACTTTTTCACCGTTGAATTAGCAATGTAAATATTTCTATTGTCGGTAAACCGTTAATTTTGCACCTACTAAATCAACGGTGAAAAGGTAATGGAATCACATGAAATTTGGTGTATCCACATCTTACATGATAAAGATGATGATAAGTGCCGATCGTCGGAAAAAATCATGGAGGATATAGATTTTCGACACCATAGGAGGAAATTCCCTCCTATGGCACCTTTCCTCCATTATATATATATATATAGAGAGAGAGAGAGAATAATGGAGAAAAGATGCCATAGGAGGGAATTCCCTCCTATGGCGTCGAAAAAATACCCCCTCCCTAGTTTTTTCCGACGATCGGCACCCACCATCTTCATCGTCATCATCTAAGATGTGGATACACCAAATTTTATGTGATTCTACAACTTTTTCACCGTTGATTTAGCAATGTAAAAAGTTCTATTGTCGGTAAACCGTTAATTTTGAACCCACTAAATCAACGGTGAAAAAGTTATAGAATCACATGAAATTTGGTATATCCACATCTTAGATGATGACGATGAAGATGGTGGGTGCCGATCGTCGGAAAAAACTAGGGAGAGGGTGTTTTTTCGACGCCATAGGAGGAAATCCCCTCCTATGGCCTCTTTTCTCCATTAATCTCATATATATATATATATATATATATATATATATATATATATATATATAAGGAAAAAGTGATCCAAGTTCCATGCTTTTACCAACTCAATTAGCCTTTTTACAAGCTTGTCTCTATTTATGGGCATTACTTTCCTTTAGATGTACCTACTCAAAATATTTAACGAAAAATAAGTGTTCTATTATATTTAGAAGGGGGGATGAATGTGGGGATGGCAATGGAGATTGGGTAAAGCTGTAACTAACTTCAGATCTCTCTAATATTTTTGGTTAAGGGAACACATTATGTTTCTCTAACTAATTAAGTTTGATAAAAATAAGTTTTCCACATTACATGAATGGCTAGTGTCAAGACTTGTGAGGATGCATTATATTTCTTTCTTGGTTTATCTCTACCTTACAGTTTAACATAATATTCTCGAAAAGATCTATCATCTAGGAATACTCGTAGAAACTCCAACTAGTTCTGGATGATGGATAGCACATATCTAGTCAATAGTTTTCTTGACATGAATTCGGCTCTAAGTAGGAAAGGGTTGGTATTTGGTACTAATCAAGATAAGCTTGACATCAAATTTTACTCACTCCCATCTCTTGAGCTAGGTTTGTTTCCCCAGAATAATCTAAGTCCAAATTTTGCACCCCTCTCAAATTTTCTTACCCAATCTCACGCTACACTAATTAATCCTAGATGACCATAAAATTCCAAGAAATAGCCCTCAAACTTACTAAGAGCAACAAAAGATTCCAATTTTATTAACAATACATCAAAATACAATCACAAAACCCTCAAATCATGCCAAGAAATCACCATATCCGCATCCACCCACCATAAAACACGAACTCTAAACCAAACAAGCACCCCAAGAGAAAGAACATAAACAACTACAATCTTCATTATTTTTCAAAAATCTCTTTAGGTAAATCTATTTCCCCAAAATAATCTAAAGTCCAAATCTTGTACCTTCTTCAAATTCTCTCCTCTCATGCCCAATCTCACACCCTACACTAATTAATCCTAGATGACCATCAAATTCCAAGAAACATCCCTCAAACTAATAGCATCAGAAAAAAAACTCCAATTTTATGAACAATCCCTCAAAATACAATCACAAAACCCTACAAATCATGCAGAAAATCGCCATATTCGCATCCACCCACCATCCAAACCCTAACTCTAAATCAAAAGACACAGCTGGTTCCAGAAAAAGAAGATAAATAACTACAATCTTTATATTTTATGGAAAAAAGATCCGCAGATAATTAGAAAGAATGAAACGAATAGATAAAAACGATTAGGGTTAGGGTTTCAGGTCGCTTACCCCCTTGATCTGTACATGATCGCTTCTCTATCGAAAACGAATCTCTGCAGAGAAAAAAATAAATCAAATGAGTCGCAGCTTCGCCGAAAATCTTTCCTGATTTATTATGTGAAACGAAGAACAGAAGAAGCCCGTGAGGGAACCCTAATGTCGGTTTCTATTTTGGGTTTTCTTTCTGCAACTTTTCATTCTACTTCCTCACAATGTATATATTTAGGTTTACTGATACAAGAAAGTGACAAAAGAGGCATATAATTTAATAAAGTTAGGGGTTTACGTGCAAACTTCCCAAAACCATGCCAGAAGCTAGGTTTTCTTTTTCACCCAATCAAAGCTGTGGCATCTTGCTTTGAGATATTTTTGCCACATGAGCTTTGGCCAATTGGTTTCCATGAGTAGAAAAACATCTCAACAAGTCTCTTGCAATCTTTTGGATAGCCTTTGAGATTCATTTGCGTCCATTCAAGGGCTTGCAAAGGGTTTATAGGGAAATTTCTCTACAAACCTTTACAGAAAAGATTTTTCCATAAGTAAGGATGCTAATTGATCCACCGCTTCGATCTAGCTCATCCATGTTTGTTTCGTTGACTAACGAACATAACTAAACACAAAATAGTTGGCTCATCTAACTAACGGGTTAGTCGGAACTGGATCTTGCCCGTTATATTATATAGTTTAGAAAGGCAAAAATGTATCCGCAGTTGTCATAAGCTGAACAAGAGAAATAGGGAAAACCAAGGGAGTGGGTGCATTGCTCTGCAGGTTTTCGTTCATTGCGGAAAATTCCCGACTGCTGCTTTGTTAGTTATATGTATGCCCTAGAGGCCATTACTGTACATACGATATATATTGTAGTGGATGATTGGACATATATAGGGAGGACTTTCTTGCTCGACATGATAGTATGCTATCTGGTTGCTCTTTATCTCAACATATACACTTATTGTCTCTCTATTATATGTTGATAAAGCCCTTAGGATGAGTACTTGACTACCAGGATTATGATGCATATCATACTAGTGGGGACAGAGTAGTTGGTAAGTACATCCTTCAAATGTTCCTAGTCGTGGGTGTATCGAGACAGGCATCGATATACCAGAGTAGACTAGCATATAGCTTCTCAACCCATGTAGATGGGCGATAGATGATCCCATATTCATTGGTATTTGACATCAGAGATAGTATACGGGTGCTCAGTAGAGACTGGGTACACTGGACGGACTCGCCGAGAACTCCCAAATGGTATTATACCTCATGTCAGATGGCAGTTCTCTGGTGACACTGGTACAGGGTAGTCTGTCGACCCGAGATCATCATAGAGTCTTGTGTGATTCCTACTGTTCTTTGATTTCCACCATACCACGGTCAAGAGATCATGCAAAAAGGTGATTTTTGGGTACAGTCCCGAATCACATGGAGGCAATGAGCGATAGGAGGGAATTCGTCTCTCCCGGTATAGGGAGTTGATGTTGCGCTGTGCTCGATTGGCTATAACAGGAAGTCCTTGGCCAGAGCTGATTCAGAGATATACGGGTAAATGTTATCAGTAGTTTCTAGACCCGTTATGAGCCTCATATCGGCATGACTTATCGAGTTACTGAGGTCTGACGTTTACCACCCCTAGACGAGATATGCGACATATCAGATGAAGAGACCGGACTGTACGGTAGTGTTACTGATTGGATTCGCAGGATTATGAGCAGACATGCTTGTTGATCTTCTAATCGCTCAATATCTGGGTGGCCGTTACGTTTAGCAGACTGCTTGCGGCTTGTGGGTGTTTGATATGATCATCACCTACTGCCGGCGTATTGACGAGTCTTTAGAGTCCTACACAGAGGTTTCCTGGCTTAAGCGAAACGGAATAGGAGCACATATGTGATATGTGCAGGACCGAGATTAATACGATATGTGATACCGTATTCTATTCTCGCAATTTGTGTTGTCAGTCGGTTACATGTGATATAGCCGGGTTATCGAATCAAGTGTTGATTCGATAAAATGATACACATGATATTAGTCGGTTATATGTGATATAGCCGGATTATTAAATCAAGTGTTGATTTGATAATCTAATGTATAATTATATATTTGATATATTAACATACATTAACTAATATTGTTTCACTTAAGATTTCTTTTCTCACTTGTATTGTGCACATTGTATATATGTGATATATATTTGTGTACATGATTTGTGTCATGCTTGATGATACATGCAACAAAGGTGTGTGTGTGACTTACACCATGCTATATATAATGTAGGGTTTTTAATTGATTAAGTAATTCAAAAATACTTGGATATTGGTCATGGCTAGAAGCTTGTAGAGCTTAGATAACCATTGACTAAAGTCCACAAGTTTTGTTTTGCTTGAGATATTTTATTAACCCAACCATTATCCTAGATATGGTTAAGTCTCTACAAAGGTTAATATATGATATCAACTCACCATGGTTGTCTTTCTCCACTTGATTTTGATCATGAGAGTTTTCTTCATCTTCTTCCTCAAGCTTTCTAGCTTCAATGGAGATGATGAAAAATAGTGAGAAAATTATTTCTAAAATGAGTAAAATTCCTACTTCATCATCCTCTACTACTAGCCATTTAGTATAGGGTGTTTACTTCACTAATTCCACAATTAGTGAAGGGGTAGCTTGGGTTAGTGTCTCCACGACGTAAATCATCTTCGGCCTCGAAGACTTCGTGCAAGCTTGCTCATTTCTTCAGGAGAACCCTTTCTAGAGTTCGGGCATTCATGATTCGCAGCGAAGGGACTAATACACGGAGCATTAGAAGTGAAAGACCGGTCTACAAAGGTTGTATTTCTCATTCACTTTGTCACGACCCGAAAGAGCACGTGACTGGCCCTTGAACCATATGAAGTCTATAGGACTCCATCTGATCCAAGTAAGCCAAAAACCCAGAAATCTAAAACCATTTTAAAAGTAAATAAAGAAAACTAGTTTAAAGAAGTGAAGAAAAACATGTTTGAAGTCAAGGTTTTTAAATAACTAAGCCGAATATACATTTATAAAATGTGTAACCTTTCCTGAAAATTTCGGCAGAGTTTCTTTTGTAAATACTGGCCCCGAACGGGGTACAACAAGAACAATATATATATGCAATGATAAAAGGCATCCCCAAGCGGGAGCTAGCTCTTCGTCAATTGACGGTCACAACCACGCAAGCAATATAATATACAACGCCGAATGGCGAGGGTCAAATCCAAAAGAAACTCAATAAGCATTAAAACCGCAATACTGCTAAGCGCAACTCTAAGGTCGAAATAATACATCACTAATGTCTAAGTCTGAAACAATATACAAGTTTTGGTTGATGTAATGTCTAGATACAATGAATAATACATGAACAATGGCGGTTCTGATACAAAAAGAACCCACCTACCCAAGCAAGCCACCCATAAGGAAGCAGTGTGCCAGAAATGCCGCTATGGAATCTGTACGGCAAAACCTGCAAGGACTGTGGCACAACGGGGGTGAGTTGCCAACTCGTGAATAGAAAATATCTACAAGCAGAGATCGAATGTATGACCCATCCTAGGTCAAAACGATCAGATATAAATAAACCTCAATATGAATAAGTCTGAAGCATACTAAACTGGCAAGGTAATCTCTATGCATGAGTGTAGTGCCAAGTGCTCATGCCAGTGCCTCAGGTAATAGCATATCATAAATGTGAGGTATGATCAATGTAATCAAATCTGCATGTACGTGGATCCCGTCCACTCGTCACCCAATGACAATAACCATCATGCATATAAATATCATAAAGCATGTGCATGGGAATAATATGAGGATATAAACCATCCATGTCCCTCGCGACACGTCAAAATCATGGAACCGGAGTGCCCAGCATCGACACTCGAAAACATCATGAAAACTGTGCCCAGCATCGGCATGTAAATCCTCATATATCGGGCTCCGTCAGTCCGGATCGGCCCATGGGCTCTGTCTGCGGTATCGGCCCTCGGTCCCGGCAGTACACCCATATCCATCTATCGACTCTGGTCAGTATCCTCCGGATAACCGCCAGATCCAACCAATCACCGGTAGGTACTCGCCACCCTGCCAGGCTCATCGTCTACTCCACGAAAAACATTTCTTGCCCCGGGGAACCATACCGGGTCCACCATGTACCCGCAATCGGCCTCATCCGCCTCCTCGAATCGGGTTTCACATGTCGCTCTCAGCACCGAGAAAACACATGGTGGACACACTGAAATATCATATCAAAGGTAACCGGTTTTTAAAACAATTACATATTCTCCTTTTGAAAAACCCACGTTCCCAAAACCAGAAATATCATGGAAATAACATATCTCAATGCGTATAATCAGAAAGCATGATGTATGCGGCATGTAAAGAAATATAAGCAACATACACTGAATGCAACAGTACTACAGTGTAGTGACATGGCAATTATCGATGATGAAGTGTGTGAGCCG
Source organism: Agapanthus africanus (assembly GCA_030015575.1). Taxonomy (NCBI): domain Eukaryota; kingdom Viridiplantae; phylum Streptophyta; class Magnoliopsida; order Asparagales; family Amaryllidaceae; genus Agapanthus; species Agapanthus africanus. The sequence continues at coordinate 363,890,061 of JASDDO010000012.1, forward strand.
GCAAACAAGTGTACGTGGAACATACGCATCATCGATAATGGTGCTGGTGTCCTAGCAGCATGACTGAAATATATCAACAATACAAGCGATGCAATGCAAATAGCATGAATATGCGGAATCGAATAATCAACGCAACAGTAAAGAACCTGCCTCAATAAATATATCATGCAACCTTGCCTTTTGAAATAAGAAAAATCTGGGCTTTTGGTAAAATAAGGGCTACGGTGTTTTAAGAAAAGATGCGTCGCTTGAAAATATCCGTAGAATCCCTTTTTGCCTATCTTTAAAATATCCTCGATTCGTTAGTTTTGGAATAGGTATGACTCGGGTCAAGTCTAACGCCTACTATGCGAACTACGGACCCAACTATTAAGTCAATCGGGAGGGGCATGCAAACCACCTAAATCTAAGTCGATATACATATATATATATAGTCGGTGATCTCGCCTCAATAGTATTACGTACGATACAGTATATCATATAACTTCCTCGAGTCATGAGTGCGGATCTAACATCAATATAAAGCTCGTACGGTAAATCGTCGTACGGCATCCCAATAGCTGGGTACGGGTCAGTATCACACTCATCTCAATCCCATGTATCATCCTCAATCCCGTATATGAACACATAGTCCCATACCCATGTGTAGATATACACACCTCTATATGCGCACAGATAAATGAAAGAATGTACGCAAGTATATGTGTACGTGAATGTGTGGGTGCAACCACTACTCTAGGGTTCCGCACTATACTAAACCAATACATCCTTATCATCAATAATACCATTATTACCATCAAAAATCCTAAACAACACAAAATAAAATATGTGTGTATACGTATTCATATACATCACCACGGACTGCGGGGGTGCTATACGCCATCCACCCGACTTCTCCCCGTAGATATAAATCTACTCACCTTGCTTCTCATGTGTCGGTGCCGATGTCGCCATCTTCATCTTCTTTGCCTCAACATCACGTAGGGTACCTACAAGTATATCACAACGCTAAAGCACATGAAAATCACATCGGAAACCAAAATAGCACACGCGACTCGCATAGGTAGAAACCTATCGTCTCGCATGTAAACACGTTCAATATCCACTTGTCGTTGACGTCCAAACGCTACCCGACAGAAACGAATCACCAAATACCAAAATCCATGCTAAAACAAGTCGTAAATCATACGCCAACTCAAGCAAATCAACCCAGATTTTACCCTAACAGGAATCAGTCAAAACTAGAAATACCCAGGGTCAAGTCTACAGGGTAAAAGGCTACAGAACCAAAACGAGCACCAGAACCCCTGCTTTGGCCGCAAATTGCGGCCAGGGGGATTAAATCTGCGGCCAAGGAAATGAATTGGGGGCTAGGGTTTGGTGTGGTGGTTCCATGGTGCCTGCATATCTCACTGTCAACTCAGTTTTATTTTTGGGGTCTCGAGGTGATAGCAGATTCTTAAATACGATCACAGATTCACAGTTTTTCTCCGATATCGTCTCATAAATCCGTATTCTGGTTTCAAGTTCAGGTTTGGGTCTAAATTAGCATCACACAAGGGGTTCTAAGGTCGCCACAAGCCTCACTTTCATCTTTAACTTCAGATCTCACATAAACCCTAACTTGAAGTTTCACAAAGTCCACAAAACGACATAATATCGATATGAAACTAGTATTGATGCACAAGAAATGAGATACTACTCTAATAGGTGCAGAAATTACCTCCTTTGGCAACTCAAGAAAATTCTTGAGTTGCTCAAAGTCCTCCAAATCCAATCTTGCTAGGTTCAATGTGTAGCTAGTGAGCTTGGGAGCAAGTTTTGTGAAGTGGGAATGGGGTTTTGGTGAGGGAAATGAGAGGGATCTATGAAGTGAAGGGGAGGGAAATGAGAGGGAGCAGGAGCAGCAGCAGCTCCATGAGAGGGGAGAGAGAAATGGGTGTGAGGAAATGATGGGTATGGTTCAAAAAGTCAAAAGCAACTACTCTCTCTCTCTCTCATCATACTTACTTTTTCTTTTCTTTTCCTTCTCACTCCAATAGTGAACCCAAAAGAACAACCATGGCAATAGAAATGTAACACAAGTGTAACAAGTGTGGAAAATAATATGTGCATAATTTTGCACAAAAATGCTAAAAATCCAATTAGCGATTTTTAATCGCGATTAGCACTAAATTAGCATATAACTAATCTTAAAAACTTTAAAATGGCATAATTCCATAAAATACCCTATTTTAGAATTTTCCATAATTTTTCCCCATTTATTTGTATTTAATTATACCAGAATATTAAAATATTCATTAAAATAATATTAAATTATAAAATTTCCCAAAAATCATATTTTATTATTTTGAAAACGTTACGCTTAGATGTAAATATGTTTACATATCGTTCCGTCAGATTTTCTAGTAACGATTCTAGGGTTAGGGTTAGCTGGAACGACAAATTTTTGAAATCGGTATGGACGATGCCTCCCGAAACTTTGCTGCCGTGCTAGACAACCCTTCAGTGGTATCAGAGCCATGCTAGAAAATTAGACGATGTTTATCAGATTACGAAACCGAAATGACTCTGAAACTTGAAACACGAGAACTTAGTTTCTGTCGATTTTAAAAAGTCTTCAAAATTTTTTTAAACAACTGCAGAATGTTATATCAGATATATCATGAACACCAGGGAAATTTCAATGGGGTTGCTCGGAATTTGGTCGAGCACATGAAGAGAATTTCCGAGCTGGCCGGCCCAAAGTTGTATTCATGACTTGAAATTTTCATGGTGTTCTAGTCTCTGGATTTTGGTGTTTCAGGTGTTGTTTGTTTTTTCTAAGTTTGCATGTGATGTAATCTTACAGTATAGGCAATTCGGAGTGTTTTGTATTTGTAGTTTTAATATTGTCTCGGGTTTTTCGCATATTGTCTAGGCGAAATTAAAAAGTTCGAACGAATGTCAAAAACCCATTTTTCCAAGTTTAAGGTATTCGGAAAAACATGCAAGTAATTCTGTGAACCCTCTAGAAGAATGAAACCCTAACTCGACATAATGACCATGGAATGGCTTTTGAACCTTAGGGTTTGCGGCAGTTCCGCGGTGCCATTAATGAGGCTTGGGTCTGCCCTTCTACGGCTGGTTCATATGTACTGTGGTATGTTATGGGTATTATTAAACTGTGTTCAAGTGTTGAGCTTTCGAGGAATTGTGGGACTTTGATGAATCGATCGAAAAGTTTAACGTCGTCCGGGTATCATGTGATGGGATACAATACTTGGAATCCACACTAATTTGAATTTTATAAATCTAGCAATTTAGTCTCATTTGATCGGTTGCCACGGGATTTTGATATGATCAAAATCCCGTCGCAATCACGTAGTGTACGCGGATACTCGCAGGGTAACCTTATTAGATAGTTATGCCCCATAGCCCCGACCAAGTGACTGTAGGAGAACCCCGTTGCCAAAAGCATCCGTCCGGGTGCTCGCGGCCGCAGTGTTCCGCCTAAGTGCACTTCGTCGACGGCATCGGGGGTGCGGCCATCTACTAAAGTTTCCGACGAGCATTCGATCAGGTTATCGGGAATCTTGTTGAATTACCCGACTTGTTATTGAAAAGTGTTTTCTATATCGAGACTAAAATGCGGGGTTTATATTTGTTAGGCATGCGATGTCTAAGGAATTCATTTGGTTAGGCATGAAATCCGGAATATGAGATATTTCGGATTTATGATGTCTAAGGTGGTCGCGGATTCCAATTGTTGTAGTTTTCACTTTCTTTTCTATGACCGTAAGTGTAATATGTGGTGTATCACCGGTTTCGTTGTTATATGTCAACGATAATTGGGATACGCATATTTACTTACGTTGATGACATGTGATGTTATGTGTTGCTAGGATATGTTATATTGGATCGTCGGGTTTGAATAGCCAGGTTTTTTTTTATGTGAGATGAGAGTTTTTCATTTTCATTCATGTAAAAACTTGTATGTAATATTCTTTTATTGGGGCACTTCCGGGTTGAGGAAGATGTCACCGTTTATATTATTTACTTTTCTGCATTAGGATAGACCCAAGAAGGAGAGCACAAGTAACTGGGTTCTAGAGTCCAGTGGGAGACCATCTCAAGGAGTTGAGACCGGGTCTCCTAACTCTAGAATTGGTAGGGTTGCTTGCCGCTCTCGTAGGGGTCTAGTGATGTGGTTTGGCTATTCATCACGACCGTAGAATCGGCGTTTTTTATTGGCTTAATTTAAAACCCGGAAATCCTAGTATATCCAATATTTCATATGTTGATTTCGGCTACGATATTTTGTGATGTGATCACTTGATACGATGAGATAGATACTTTATATAGTATATGTGATATATTATATAGACGTTGCTTATGTTTTACACCCGCGCTAGCCCTGCCCCGCTCTGCCGTTAGTTACCTAACCTAACGGTGCATGACGGGACATCGAGGCGAATGCGGATGGCATAAGCGTACGTTGTATTTATCTGTGATGCTTAGGTAACTTAAATGATGGACCTCATTAATGAGATTAATGAAAGAAAATAAACCTAAAGATATCGTGGAATCGAATTTTCAAAAACAGGTAGCTCTAGTTCTTGCTTTGCATAGTGATATTGTGAATATCCTGCACCTTATTCGATAAGGAAAGAGCCAAGATCCCTTCACTGGGAGTGACCTCTTTAGCAATAACTGGCAGATACTACAACCCTCGGTTTGGTCTTTTGATTGCTTTTCTGGTTCTTGCTTTGCATAGTGATATTGTGAATATCCTGCATCTCATTCGACGAGGAAAGAGCCGAGATCCCTTCACCAGGAGTGACCTCTTTAGAGAAACTAGCAAAAGTCTAAAAAACACTCCATTTTAAATCATTTGATTCTACAACGATATCAAGTTCATTACGCAAAGGGTTTTCTTAATAACCCGTCGTAGCCCTCCGTCATTTCAGATAAGTACTTCATAGTATTCGTGCTACGTTTATTGGCTTTCGTCAAGGCGTAGTGTGTGGTAGCTATTTATGCTTATCTGCAAAAGCATATGATGCGATTAGGGTAGTCGTGCGACTTTGTTGGCTTTCGTCAAGGGTCGTACGGGTGGGTTTAATTCAATCATGAAATGTACGGGCTGAACTTGACTAGCACTCTATGGTTTGTTGGTTTTCGTCAAGGTCATAGGATGCTAAGGGCAAAATATTATCGGGAATTTCAAGTGTTGAAATTTGCAATGAAATTGCATACCTTCTATGAGATAATTGGATCCCGATACCCACAAGAGTAATAGTTACTCCTGGGAGAGTTTTACACATGACAATTAGCCGATCAAGTAGGTGTCTAGAAAGGTGTTAACGGGGTTACGCCCCTGGGAAAATGTGTTTTATTTTAATTAGGTCTGTGCGAAAGCACGGGGAACCTCCCTCAAAGTATCGGCACTGGCCTGGCTGAAAGATTAGTGAACTTGTAGGGTGTAATTAATCGCGGCTAGTCTTTCCTTTTAGGGTTTGAAGGAAGGTTTGATAAAAATAGTGGGAGCCATCCTGATTAGATAAAATAATAACCAATCTAATCTTGCAAGAGCATACGCTGAGTGTTTTCTTCTCTCTCTCTCTCTCCAGGTAGCGACTATGTCACGCCTTAATCAAGATAATAATATGGATGTATTGACCGAACCCGCTTGTTATACTGAGATGGGGAACGTTGGTCCCGCTCCAACTTATAATTGTTATAAGACCGAGCAGGAAATTGGGGATTACCAGAATTCCCGTGCTGCCCAAACGAAGAAAGTGGATGTTGATGCATCTTCTTCGGGCGTGTTCATTACAGAGAACTGTTTCTCAGTATCCTCTACGTCCTGGGTATGTGATACCAGATCATGATCCCGCAAATGTAATATGTTACATGGGCTACAGACAGGTAGAGAACTGGGAATGGATGATAAGTTTCAAGATTTGGAAACGGTGCAATGGTTGCAGCCAAAGTAGTTGGCAGTTATCACCCTGTATTACCAAATACATTGATTCTACCGAACCTGATATATAACATCATATCAGTCTCTTTATTAAGTAAAGAAGGATATAATTTTGTATTGTTGGATAATGTTTTGAACATTTTCCTATATCAAGTGTTGATTGGTTCAGGCACGTTATCTAATGACATATACGTTCTAAATCAAACCACAGTTCTTAACGTACATAACACACACAAGAGGAAGAGTTCAGAAATGAATGAATCCTTCTTGAGGCATTGTAGACTAGGTCATATCAATGCGACCCGACTAGCTAAGTTACATTAAGATGCATATTTAAATCAGTTTGAATTTACATCTTGTGAAACTTGCCAGTCATGTCACAAAGATAAAATGACCATAGCTCTGTTTACTGGAAACAGAGAAAGAGTTATTGAACTCTTGGGATTGATACATGATGATGTATGTAAGTCCCATGTCTACACATGCCAGGACCGGTTCTTTGTACTTCATTACATTCACTGATGATCTCTCAAGATTCGGACATATGTTCCTGTTGAAACACTAGTCTGAAACTTTTGAGAAATTCAAAGAATATACGTTAGAAGTAGAGAACCAAAACAGGTATAAGTATTATGTCCTTTGATGTAATCAGGGAGGAGAATACTTGAGCACGGAATTCCTGGACTATTCTAAAGGAGAATGAGATTCTCTCTCAGCATTACTCCTCCGTATACACCACAGCACAACGGTGTATCGGGGCGGAGCAATCACACCCTATTAGATATGGTGCACTCTATGATGAGTATTACTGAATTGCCTATTTCCTTTGGAGTAATGCACTTGAGGAAGCTGCATACCTATTGAATTGAGTTCCAACCAAATCGGGTGCCTACCACTCCATATGCGATATGGTATGGGAAGAGCTCATCTCTTAAGTAAGTTAAGATTTGGGGTTGTCCGGCCTATGTCAAAAGCAAAATCTAGACAAGCTCGAGGCAATGTCAGTTCTGTAGAAGTTTGTTGGATATCCTAAGCATTCGCAAGGGAATATCTTCTACCGCACCGAGGAACAAAATGTGTTTTATTTCTCGGCATGACCACCTTTTTAGAAAAGGAATTTATTTTGGAAACAAATTTATGGTCATGAGGTAGAACTGGAAGGAGTTCCAGTTATACAAACTACAACTGATGATTTGGTAGAACCGGAGGATTCAATAGTTCCCGACGAACCTCAGCCTCTCCGCCGATCTGGTAGGGTTCCTCATCCACCTGAGAGATACTTCGGTTTACTCTATAACAGCGGGAGCGAGGATTGCATCATGAGATGATGACCCAACCAGTTTCGAGCAGGCCATCAGGAGTGATGACTCTGTAAGAATGGCTGGATGTTAAGTGATCTGAGATGGAATCTATGTACACCAACAAAGTATGGATTTTGGTTGCTATATCTAAAGGGTTAAATCCCCATCAGGAGCTAGTAAATCTTGAGAAGATTACTTGGTGTAAATGGAAAAGTTGAAAATTTCAAAGCTAGACTTGTTGAAAAGGGTTCTCGTCATCGATCAGGTGTGGTTTATGATGAAACCTTTTCTCCAGTAGCTATGCTTAAGTCCATCCGGATCCTACTTGCCATTGCTACATACCATAACTACGATATCTGGCGGTTGGATGTCATGACTGCTTTTCTAGATAGTGATTTAGAAGAGAGTGTCTATAAGAACATTGCCAGAGGGCTTCGTAGACAGTGGGAGCAGCGGAAACGTGTGCAAGTTGCTTTACAGGTTAAAGCAGGCATCACGGAGTTGGAACATCTATTTTGGTGTGGTAGTCAAAGTGTTTGACTTCATCAAAATGGTAGATGAATCTTATATATACAAAAAGGTAGTAGAGAGTAAAGTGGTCTTCCTCGTATTATACGTGGATGGCATACTCTTGATAGGAAAGGAGTTTCCTATGCTACATTCGATCAATCTCCTCTTATCACATTGATTCTACATATATGATCAAGGTGATACCTCCTAAATCCTGGGTTTTGGATCTATAAGATAGATCTAAATGGATATTAGTATTCTCACTAGGTGTAGTGAGATGGTATCAATCGATCCTGGGGAGAATCACTGGATAGCTTCTAGGTAGTAAGGTCGACTGAATGTTAGTCACAGGAATTATCTTTACCCTCAATACAGGGATAGTATGTTGGAAGAGTTCCAAGCTATATACCGTGGCATACTAGACGATAAAGGTTAGATACATCGCTACCAACGATGCTACCAAAGAGGCATTCTGGGTGTGTATTAGTTCATGAGATGAACTTCGTTCCTACCATTGTGTGACAATGAATATTTGGCTTATGCCTAGGAACCACCATCCTATCAGTGATCCAGACATATTCTAAGGCAATATCACCTAATCATGAAGATGGTTGATCTCCAGGGAGATCGAGGTTAGGAGAGCAGACTCAGAGGACAACACGGCGGATCCACTCACAAAGGCCTTTTCCCAAAAGAGACTTTTATGGGATGGTTGAGTATGTGATACTACAACGACTACTGATTGTTGGGTATTGGATACTACAACAGATGGCCCTAGTGCAAGTGGGAGATTGTTAGTTATATGTATACCCTAGAGGCCATTACTGTACATACGATGTATATTGTAGTGGATGCTTAGACATATATAGGGAAGACTTTCTTGCTCGACATGATAGTATGCTATCCGGTTGCTCTTTATCTTAACATGTACACCTATTGTCTCTCTATTACATGTTGATAAAGCCCTTAGGATGAGTACTTGACCACCAGGATTATGATGCAGATCATACTAGTGGTGATAGAGTAGTCGGTAAGTACATCCTTCAAATGTTCCTAGTCATGGGTGTTAGTGTATATGCCCTAGGGGCCATTATTGTATCATACTAGTTTGTATATTACTTAATGGAAGCTTGGGATATTCACATGTATATAACAGTCTCGCTAAACATGGTAGTATGCTACTTGGTTTTTTCTATCTTAATATGTGAGTATACGTATTGATAGAGCTCTTAGGATCTTGCTTGACTACCAGCGTTGTGATTGCAGTCACACTAGTGGGGGCTGGGTAGTCTACAAGCACATCCTTATTCAGGTCCCTAGTCGTTGGATTATCGAGACAGAGCATCGATACTCCGGAGTAGACTAGTGTGTACGCTTCTCATCCCAGTTGGGGAGATGGTCTGTCCCACAACCGTCAGTACGTCGTACTGGAGATAGTATGCAGGTGCTCGTTAGGTTACGGGTACACCGGACAGGACTCACAGGGAACTGTTGGTTGGTTTTATACCAGTCGTTAGTGAACAGTTCCCAGGTGACATGAGTACAACATAGTCCGCAGACTTGACACTGCTACTTCGCCTCGAGTGTGTCCTACTGTTCTTAGATTGCTACCCTACCACGGCTCAAAAGAGTCGTGCAAACAGGTAGCAGTTGGGTGCAGTCCCGAGCACTTGGAGGCAGTGGCAGTTAGACAGGATTCGTCTCTCCCGGTATTGGGGGTTGATATCGCGCTGTGTCAGAGAGCCATTACGCAAAGTCCCTGGCCAGGGCAAGCGAGATTTGCTGGTAGGTTCCAGTAGTTTCTCAGGGTGTAATGGGCTTCCATCCGACACGACTTATACCGCTATTAGGGGACTGACGCTTGCCGCCCCCCTAGGCCCGATATGCGATAGTCTTGGACGAACGGACCGAACTGTATGGAGATTGTCACATCAGACTCAGTAGGAGTTCAAATGGGTTTCCTCATCGGCCTTCTTATCGACATCTACCTGGGGACCGTTACGTACAGCTAGTGCCGCTAGCGGTCTGTGGTTAAACCCACTGCCAGCATAGTAGTCGAGTCTCTAGAGTCCCACACAGAGAGTTTCCCTACTTCGGGCGAAACGATATAGAGGTCATATGGTTTTACGACAAGGGTTCGGACGCATACGTGTGTTTACGCACGTACGACTTTCGGACAGTTTTTACCAGTCGGCTTTGGTTTAAGCCAGTTACTGGTATCCGGTTATTGGATTTATACAGTCTAAAGTTTTTCCGTATTTTTGCGGAAAGGAGGGGCGTTCTCGTAATTTCGCGAGAAGCTTCTAGAAGGTGGTGACTAAGGAGGTTTAGGTGGCATATACAATGAATGCGATTAGTGAGTCATATGGATGATTCATCCATGTCATTAAAGCATCATAAATGCTTAATGACTCATGGAGTTGAATCATCACTAGATATTATCAAGCATGGTTGTTAAATTGATTTATATTCTTTTCTTGATAAAAAGAAATGCTTGATATATATTATCATAACTCATTATTCTCACTTCATTATTATTCTCACCTTCTCTCTCCTCAAGCTCTCCCTCTTCAAACCCTAATCCTCCCCTCTCATGTATTGAGTACAAGGATTAGTTAGACTAACTAAACCATAACCCTCACTCTATATCACCTAGCTTCTTTGATTAGCACTTAAAGAAGGTTAGTTGCCTCAAGTTTAGAGGCTAAGCTTGGAGTAAAGCTCTCGGGTGGATCGTCTACTACTTCGAGAAGACCGAGGAGGAGGAGGAGTTCCCAAAGACGAAGGACATGATTCGTTAGGTATAATCCCTAAACATAGTAGTATAGAACTTCTATGTTTCTTGTTAGTTATCGTTTAACTTCGATTCATGCGGTTAGTCGATGTTTAAACAAAGAACAAGATCGTTTTTCAAATTTCCGCCTCCCCGCAAGTCGTGGGGTGTTGTACATCGACTTACAGTGGTATCAGAGCCTCGCTAAACAATAAATAACTTACTTGCAAATTTGTATGAATTTCGAACGGAAAAAACGAAACCGGAAAAGCCCGAAATCACAAGTTTCTGTCGATTTTTAAATGAAGTCCAAAAATTTTTCAGGGATGTTCAGAATGCTTGAAAAGACAGTAGAAGAACACCCAAGAAAATTGGGCCCCTGAATCGCCTAAAACGCCGCGGAACCGCGGCGGATCCCACCGATCCGCCGCTATTCCGCCGCCGAGTTGGCGATTCAGGAACCCAATTTTCCTGTGTTGGTTCTCTGGGATATTTGGTATTTTCTGGAATTTTTTAATTTTTGCTCAGGTTTCAGATTTACAGAAAAGTATTGGAGCAAAATTAAAAGTGTTTAATCGATCGAAATTATACAGTATTTGCTTGTTGGATTATATCTGTGTTTGTATAATGTGTTCGTAAACCTCCCCTAACTGCTAGTATGTCGGTTGGCAGGGGGTTGCACATTTCTGTATTGGATTTTATCTGTTTGTGCATATGAACTGTGTTGGACTATTGTGATGTATAGCCGGGGTTATGTGATGGGTTTTTATTTAATTCATTTGATGTAAATGTAATTTGTTGTAATATTATTTTGCGGGGCACATCCAGGTTGCGGTTGTAGCCACCGTTGTATTATTTCATTTTACTGTTTTTGCTCCTAGGACAGACCCAAGGAGGGGTGCACAAACTGCCGGGCGGGTAGTTTGCCGCACCCGTAGGGGTCTTGGATGGGGTAATGGCTATTCATCATAACTGTGTAATCCGTCTTTTGTTGCAGGCTCAAAACAAACACGGATTGCTTGCAAATCCAATTAAGTTCATCTGTGATCTGGAATGAATATCATTGCGTCAGACGAATGTAAAATATCTATATATATGATAGCTATTTTAGACGTCACTTATGTTTTACACCCGCGCTAGCCCAGCCCCCGCTCTGTCGTTAGTTAAGTAACCTAACGGGTAATGACGGGATCCCGTGGCGAATGCGGATGGCATAAGAGGACGTTGTATTTTCGTTGTTTTCTGCAATGATAGGTTAATGATGGGACGCATTATTTATAATGCAAAGAAAATAAACCAAAAGTTTAATCGTTGGAACAATTTAAAAGAAACCACTCGGTTAATTTTAAAACAGATATTTTTAAATGCGGAGCTTTAACCACTCCTTTTAAAAGCTATCAGGTTCCTTCGGTTATATCAAGTTCACTACGTTCACGGTTTCGCCAAAACCATTCGTAGCCCTCCGTCATTTCATTTGGGTATTCAGTAGTATTCAAGCTATGCATTTTGGCCAAAGTCAAGGCATAGTGTTTGGTAGCTGCTGGGTTTTCATTTGTTGCATAAGATAGATGAGTTGGTTTGGGACAGTCGTATTATCATTTGACTAAAGTCAGGGGTATATAAGGATGGGTTCAAATTGACAAGATAATGACGGGTAGAACTTGACATGTGACTTATGACATTTTGACCAAAGCCAAGGTCATAAGAGCATGGGGCAAAAACTTATATCGGGAATTTCTAAAGAAACTGAATATGCAAAGAGATGCATACCATTTGGAGTTTGATGAATGTTGGTAGCATTCCTTCAACATTATCATACGATGATATTTGGATCCCGATCCTACTGTGAGTATATGCTACTCATCAGGATATTCGTCACTTAACGATCAATGCTATAAACCAAGTAGGTGTCAAGAAAGGTGTCAGCGGGGTTACGCCCCCAGAGAAAAGAGGTTATTTAATTAAGGAACTTCGCGAAAGCGTTGGAAAACCTCCCTCGAAGTACCGACACCGGCCTGGCTGAACGGTTAAGCAAGTATTGTACAGTGAGAATAGTCCTGGCTAATTCTTCTTTTATGGTTTGAGGAAGGATTCGAGAAACAGTGGGAGCCATCCAGTTTAGATAAACTAAAAACCACTCTAAACTTGCAAGAGCATCATGCTAAAGAGTTTTCTTCTCTCTCTCCTAATTGCAGCGACCCTGAAAATGACTGGACTTAAGTTACTTTTAGAGAAAAATATACTGACAGGGCCAAACTATAAAGATTGGCTGCGGAATGTCAAAATGGCTTTGACCTATGACAAATTGGGGTACGTCCTCACCGCTACGGCACCTGCTGTCCCTGGTCCCAAATCCAGTAATGCGGATAAGGAAATCCGCAAAACCTGGGATTTCGATTGCGCGAAAGCCAAGTGCATTGTGCTTGCTTCGATGAACAATGAACATCAGAGGAGGCACGAGGATATGGAACTAGATCCCATATTTCTCCATACAAAGGAACTTTATGGAGAGCAATCTCGTATAGCAAGATACGAGACCTCAAAGAACTTGTTTCGAGCGAGGTTGGCTGTCGGGTCATCGGTAGGAGAACATGTCCTAAAGATGATCGGCTATATAGAAGAGCTCGCAGACCTTGGGACGACTTTGGATAATGAGCTCTATACAGACCTTATTCTCCAGTCCCTTCCTTCCACCTTCGCCTAGTTTATCCTGAACTTCAACATTCAAAGAAAAGAAGTTGAACTTCCGGAACTCCTGAACATGTTAAGGAGTGCAGAGGGCACCTTGCAGAAGGCAAGGGAAACACCCGCTATGTTTGTTGGCGGTGCATCTTCTTCCGGGTCCAAGGCTAGGGCCAAAGGAAGGAAGAAGAAGGCCGCCCCCAGACCTAGAGGAGGTGTAAGTAAGGTGGGAGTGAAGGGAAAGAAAAAGTTTGAGGTACCGGTAGTTGGCCAGGATGAGTGCTTCCATTGTCACAGGAAAGGGCACTGGAAGAAGGATTGCAAGGCGTGGAACGCCAAGAACCAGGAACCGAAGCAAGCTGTGGCTTCGACTTCAGGTGTGTTTGTAATTGAGAATTGTTTGTCGATCAACTCTACTTCCTGGGTATTGGATACCGGATCAGGATCTCATATTTGCAATTCATTGCAGGCACTGAGAAACCGTAGAGTGCTGAAGGAAGGTGATATGACCCTAAAGGTTGCTAACGGAGCTAGCGTGGGAGCTGCGTCCGTCGGGGATTATCACCTGGGATTGACGAGTGGACACATTTTGGTTTTACATAACTGTTTTTTGTACCAAGCTTAACGTGTAATATCATATCAGTTTCCTTGTTATCAAATAAAGGTTATGATTTCACGTTTGTAAGAGATGTTGTTAACATCCACCTTAATCATGGTTTGATTGGGTCCAGTACACTAAATAACGGTATATATGTTTTAAACCAACTCCAAATTTTCAATGTCCAGAACACACTAAAAAGAAAGACTCCAGATTTAATTAAAGCTTTCTTATGGCATTGTAGACTGGGTCACATCAATGAGAAAAGGTTGACTAAGTTGCATAAAGAAGGATATTTGGACTCGTTCGAATATCAAACTTATGACACTTGTCAATCTTGTCTCAAAGGAAAGATGACAAAGACTCCATTTACTGGACAAGGAGTAAGAGCGAGCGAGCTCTTAGGACTCATACACAGCGATGTATGTGGTCCAATGTCTACACATGCAAGAGGTGGTTTTTCCTATTTCATTACTTTCACGGATGATTACTCAAGGTACGGATTCATTTATCTGATGAAACATAAATCCGAGGCTTTTGAGAAATTCCAAGAGTATAAGAATGAAGTAGAAAACCAAACCGGCAAAAGTATCAAGACACTAAGATCTGATCGAGGTGGTGAATGCTTGAGTGCCGAGTTCCTAGGTTACCTAAAAGAGAAAGGAATTCTCTCTCAGCTTACTCCTCCATACACTCCACAGCATAACGGTGTATCGGAGAGACGGAATCGAACCCTATTAGATATGGTACGATCCATGATGAGTAATGCTGAGTTACCGCGATCTTTTTGGGGTTATGCGCTAGATTCAGCGGCATATCTTCTGAACAGGGCTCCTACCAAGACTGTGCCTACCACCCCATATCAGATGTGGAGTGGGAAGAAACCCCATCTTCAGCATATGAAGATTTGGGGATGTCCAGCTTTTGTTAAAAAGCAGCATGTGGACAAGCTCGAGGCACGATCAGTAAAATGTAAGTTTGTGGGATATCCAAAGAACTCCAAGGGATATTATTTCTATTACGCAGAGGAACAAAAGGTTTTTGTTTCTCATAATGCCCATTTTCTGGAACAGCAGTTTTTAGAAAAGGAAATAAGTGGGAGCGAAATAGAACTGGAAGAAATTCCAGAACCACAAGTTGCTACTGAAAGTTTGGTAGAACCGGAAGTTCAAGAAGAACAGGACATTCCCGCACCCCTCCGCAGGAGTAGTAGGCCGTCTCATCCGCCTGAGAGATACTACGGTTTTATCATAGATGGGGATAGAGAGGATTGCATCATAGATGATGATGAACCTACTGACTTCCAGCAGGCCATCCAGAGCGGCGACTCAGTACGATGGCTAGATGCAATGCGGACCGAAATGGAGTCCATGTACACCAACAAAGTATGGACTTTGGACTTTGCTCCAGATGGGGTAAAACCCATAGGATCCAAATGGATCTTCAAGAAAAAGATTGGTGTAGATGGACAGGTGGAAACCTATAAGGCTAGACTTGTTGCAATGGGTTTTCGTCAAAGACCTGGTTTGGACTATGACGAAACTTTTTCTCCAGTGGCTATGCTCAAATCCATTCGGGTCCTTCTTGCTATTGCTGCCTTCCATGATTATGAAATCTGGCAGATGGACGTAAAGACGGCTTTTTTGAATGGAAATTTAGAAGAGTGCGTCTATATGGATCAGCCATAGGGTTTCAATCAGAATGGGAGCAGCGGGAAAGTATGCAAGCTGCTTAAGTCCATTTATGGACTAAAGCAGGCATCACGGAGTTGGAACATCTGTTTTGATGACACAGTCAAAGAATATGACTTTATCAAAAATCCAGATGAACCGTGCATATATAGTAAAGTTGTAGCCAGAAGTGTCATATTCCTCGTCTTGTACGTGGATGACATTCTATTGATAGGAAATGACATTCCTATGCTACAATCTGTCAAAGGATTCTTGTCACACAGGTTCTCCATGAAAGACCTGGGTGATGCCTCTTACATTCTGGGGATCCGGATCTATCGTGATAGATCCAAGAGGATGTTGGGACTTTCGCAGTCCAGGTATATCGACACCATACTGAAAAGATTCAGTATGGAAGATTCTAAGCGCGGTAATCTACCGGCTTGTCACGGAATCACCCTCTCCAAAGAGATGTCTCCCAAGACTGATTTGGAAAGGGAACGCATGTCTATTATACCCTACGCTTCTGCGGTAGGCTCTATAATGTATGCGATGTTGTGCACCAGACCAGATGTAACTTACGCACTGAGCGTGGTAAGCCGGTATCAGTCAGATCCAGGGGAGAAGCACTGGATAGCAGTAAAGAACATTCTCAAGTACCTGAGAAGGACTAAGGAGATGTTCTTGGTTTACGGCGGAAAAGACCTCAGGTTGGAGGCCTTTGCTGATTCCGGCTTCCAGAGTGATAAGGACGATTCCAAGTCCATGTCGGGTTATGTCTTTACCCTCAATGGAGTGGCGGTGTGCTGGAAGAGCTCCAAGCAGGACACCGTTGCTGACTCGACGATGGAAGCGGAGTATATAGCTGCTTGTGATGCCGCAAAAGAAGCAGTCTGGATGAAGAAGTTCCTAACAGAACTTCAGGTGGTTCCTTCCATAGTTGATCCAATACCTCTGTATTGCGACAACAACGGAGCTATAGCTTTAGCAAAGGAACCAAGGTCCCATCAGAAGTCCAGACACATCTTAAGGCGGTATCACCTGATCAGGGAGATCATTGATCGTCAGGAGATCAAGGTTCGGAGAGTTGCTTCTGAAGAGAACATTGCTGATCCATTCACGAAGGCCCTACCTCAGATTCAGTTCGAGAGGCTACTCGAGATCATCGGTCTTCGATATGCCAGTACATGGCCCTAGTGCAAGTGGGAGATTGTTAGTGTATATGCCCTAGGGGCCATTATTGTATCATACTAGTTTGTATATTACTTAATGGAAGCTTGGGATATTCACATGTATATAACAGTCTTGCTAAACATGGTAGTATGCTACTTGGTTTTTTCTATCTTAATATGTGAGTATACGTATTGATAGAGCTCTTAGGATCTTGCTTGACTACCAGCATTGTGATGGCAGTCACACTAGTGGGGGCTGGGTAGTCTACAAGCACATCCTTATTCAGGTCCCTAGTCGTTGGATTATCGAGACAGAGTATCGATACTCCGGAGTAGACTAGTGTGTACGCTTCTCATCCCAGTTGGGGAGATGGTCTGTCCCACAGCCGTCAGTACGTCGTACTGGAGATAGTATGCAGGTGCTCGTTAGGTTACGGGTACACCGGACAGGACTCACAGGGAACTGTTGGTTGGTTTTATACCAGTCGTCAGTGAACAGTTCCCAGGTGACATGAGTACAGCATAGTCCGCAGACTTGACACTGCTACTTCGCCTCGAGTGTGTCCCACTGTTCTTAGATTGCTACCCTACCACGGCTCAAAGGAGTCGTGCAAACAGGTAGCAGTTGGGTGCAGTCCCGAGCACTTGGAGGCAGTGGCAGTTAGACAGGATTCGTCTCTCCCGGTATTGGGGGTTGATATCGCGCTGTGTCAGAGAGCCATTACGCAAAGTCCCTGGCCAGGGCAAGCGAGATTTGCTGGTAGGTTCCAGTAGTTTCTCAGGGTGTAATGGGCTTCCCTCCGACACGACTTATACCGCTATTAGGGGACTGACGCTTGTCGCCCCCTAGGCCCGATATGCGATAGTCTTGGACGAACGGACCGGACTGTATGGAGATTGTCACATCAGACTCAGTAGGAGTTCGGATGGGTTTCCTCATCGGCCTTCTTATCGACATCTACCTGGGGACCGTTACGTACAGCTAGTGCCGCTTGCGGTCTGTGGTTAAACCCACTGCCAGCGTAGTAGTCGAGTCTCTAGAGTCCCACACAGAGAGTTTCCCTACTCCGGGCGAAACGATATAGAGGTCGTATCGTTTTATGACAAGGGTTCGGACGCATACGTGTGTTTACGCACGTATGACTTTCGGACAGTTTTTACCAGTCGGCTTTGGTTTAAGCCAGTTACTGGTATCCGGTTATTGGATTTATACAGTCTAAAGTTTTTCCGTATTTTTGCGGAAAGGAGGGGCGTTCTCGTAATTGCGCGAGAAGCTTCTAGAAGGTGGTGACTAAGGAGGTTTAGGTGGCATATACAATGAATGTGATTAGTGAGTCATATGGATGATTCATCCATGTCATTAAAGCATCATAAATGCTTAATGACTCATGGAGTTGAATCATCACTAGATATTATCAAGCATGGTTGTTAAATTGATTTATATTCTTTTCTTGATAAAAAGAAATGCTTGATATATATTATCATAACTCATTATTCTCACTTCATTATTATTCTCACCTTCTCTCTCCTCAAGCTCTCCCTCTTCAAACCCTAATCCTCCCCTCTCATGTGTTGAGTACAAGGATTAGTTAGACTAACTAAACCATAACCCTCACTCTATATCACCTAGCTTCTTTGATTAGCACTTAAAGAAGGTTAGTTGCCTCAAGTTTAGAGGCTAAGCTTGGAGTAAAGCTCTCGGGTGGATCGTCTACTACTTCGAGAAGGCCGAGGAGGAGGAGGAGTTCGCAAAGACGAAGGACACGATTCGTTAGGTATAATCCCTAAACATAGTAGTATAGAACTTCTATGTTTCTTGTTAGTTATCGTTTAGCTTCGATTCATGCGGTTAGTCGATGTTTAAGTAAAGAACAAGATCGTTTTTCAAATTTCCGCCTCCTCGCAAGTCGTGGGGTGTTGTACATCGACTTACAATGGGTGTATCGGGACAGGGCATCGATATACTAGAGTAGACTAACGTATAGCTTCTCGACCCATGTAAATGGGCGATGGATGATCCCATATCCATTGGTGTTTGACATCAGAGATAGTATACGGGTGCTCATCGGAGACTGGGTACACTGGACGGACTCGCCAAGAACTCCCAGATGGTATTATACCTCACATCAGATGGCAGTTCTCTGGTGACATTGGTACTGGGTAGTCTGTCGACCCGAGATTGTCATAGAGTTTTGTGTGATTCCCACCGTGCTTTGATTTCCACCATACCACGATCAAGAGATCGTGCAGAAAGGTGGTTTTTGGGTACAGTTCCGAGTCATATGGAGGCAATGAGCGATAGGAGGGGATTCGTCTTTCCCGGTATAGAGAGTTGATGTTGCGCTGTGCTCGATTGGCTATAACAGGAAGTCCGTGGCCAGGGCTGATTTAGAGATATACTGGTAAGTGTTATCAGTAGTTTCTCGACCCGTTATGAGCCTCATATCGGCATGACTTATCGAGTTACTGGGGTCTGACGTTTACCAGCCCTAGACGAGATATGCGACATATCAGATGAAGAGACCGGATTGTACGATAGTGTTACTGATTGGATTCGCAGGAGTATGAGCAGGCATGCTTGTTGATCTTCTGATCGCTCAATACCCGGGTGGCCGTTACGTTTAGCAGACCGCTTGCGGATTGTGGGTGTTTGATATGATCATCACCTACTGCCGGCGTATTGACGAGTCTTTAGAGTCCTACACAAAGGTTTCCTGGCTCAAGCGAAATGGAGTAGGAGCACATATGTGATATGTGAGGGACCGAGATTAATACGATATGTGATACCGTATTCTATTCTCGCGATTTGTGTTGTCGATCGGTTACATGTGATATAGCCGGGTTATCGAATCAAGTGTTGAT
Organism: Agapanthus africanus; assembly: GCA_030015575.1. NCBI lineage: Eukaryota > Viridiplantae > Streptophyta > Magnoliopsida > Asparagales > Amaryllidaceae > Agapanthus > Agapanthus africanus. The sequence goes on from JASDDO010000012.1 coordinate 363,909,594, forward strand.
TCGATAAAATGATACACATGATATTAGTCGGTTATATGTGATATAGCCAGATTATTAAATCAAGTGTTGATTTGATAATCTAATGTATAATTATATATTTGATATATTAACATACATTAACTAATATTGTTTCACTTAAGATTTCTTTTCTCATTTGTATTGTGCACATTGTATATATGTGATATATATTTGTATACATGATTTGTTTCATGCTTGATGATACATGCAACAAAGGTGTGTGTGTGTGTGTGTGACTTACACCATGCTATGTATAATGTAAGGTTTTTAATTGATTAAGTAATTCAGAAATGCTTGGATATTGGTCATGGCTAGAAGCTTGTAGAGCTTGGATAACCATTGACTAAAGTCCACAAGTTTTGTTTTGCTTGCGATATTTTATTAACCCAACCATTATCCTAGCCATGGTTATGTCTCTACAAATGTTAATATATGATATTAACTCATCATGCTTGCCTTTCTCCACTTGATTTTGATTATGAGAGTTTTCTTCATCTTCTTCCTCAAGCTTTCTAGCTTCAATGGAGATGATGAAAAATAGTGAGAAAATTATTTCTAAAATGAGTAAAATTCCTACTTCATCATCCTCTACTACTAGCCATTTAGTATAGGGTGTTTGCTTCACTAATTCCACAATTAGTGAAGGGGTAGCTTGGGTTAGTGTCTTCTCGACGTAGATCATCTTCGGCCTCTGATGGAGGTCCTTTTTGGGTCTCTTTCAGATGTTGTCTTCCGTCGATCTCCCGGTGGATTTTGGAGGTGATTACCTGTTGCGTGTGGGTCTCAATGGGTTTTGAGGAGATTAGTGATTTGAGGAGTTTAGCGCCGAGTACCTGCAAGGAAGTCCCGGGGTGGTTTGGTACCACCGAGGACCCTCCGACGATCAAGTTAGTACGAGATCCGAGCAGAGTAATGGCTAAGTGGAGTAAAAATGGCTTACTTGACCCCTCTGTGATGGGGGTTTATATAGCGGCGGCAACACGCAGCAGCAGGCGCGAGAATCTTGCCGGCAGTTACGCTCCCGATGTTACGCCCGCGTAAAGAGCGGATCGCCCATTAATGGGGATCGTGGTGGCGTGGAATGTGGGATGTTGCTGGAGGAGAATCTGCGCATGGCGAGATTTGCGGAGCGGCGGTTACGCCTGTGGTGGTGGAGTTGGTCAGTCGGAGGACCGAGGAAGATGGCCTCGACTGGGGGGCTCGGGAACGAGCGAGAGGGCCGAGGTGTCTTGGTCCTGAGGCAGCTCGGGGTGAGCTGAGAGGCCGAAGAGGCCAAATTTCAGGGGGCTCTGAGGTGAGCCAGCTTGTGCTTGCAGGTCGGGTACAGGGGTGGCCTGGTCGGCCCCTGTGGCCCTTTCTTCTGAGTTCTGGGACAAGTCATCTACCACGTGTCCTGATCTTGGAGACCGCCAATATTGAGCATCATCATTAGTCCCCCACTCTTATCCCGACCAGCTAGCGGGTCGGGTCAGGAGTGGACTGCCGGGCCGCCCGGGGTGAGCTCCCTCCTAAAGTTTCGTCGGGACGTGTCCCCGGGCTGTCAGCTGTCTTTTCTGCCAGCGAATCAGGGCGAGATCTCTGCATTTAAGGAAGTTGCGCCGGTTCGTGCATCCTGTCACTGAAGCGACGGTCCACATGTCAAGCGTCGGTTGGCCGACGCGACGTGTGCAGACCTGCGACGCCTGATGGGGTGTGGTCCAGTGTGGGAACGACAAGTGGAGCAATCGGAGCCATTGGACACGAGGAGGCATTTTTGGCGGGAGATGAAGGGCGCCATTGGATGACGTCGTTCGCAGGGATAAATAGAGGCGGAGCCTGCTCCAGTGCCCCTACTCTTTCATATTTCCTTTCTTCTAAGTTTTGGTAGCTCGGCGCTCTTCTTCTTTTGGATACATGGTTCGTTCCCACTTTTGGGTCTCTCGTTCCAGAGGGAGGCCAGCGGCGCGGCCGTGCCCCTGGCTGGCTCATGCCCTGCACCGAATGTTCTGCCGGCGATAGGGCCGTCCTCTTCGTTGACGGCTCCCGGTGATTATTCCGGTGGCGGCCAGAGACGTCCACGGTCATCCGAGCCCCAGACGAGAGATAGAGGGGAGGGCGAGGACGGGGTCCCCCTTAAGAGGAAAAGGACAATCTTTCGTGCGCCGCCGTCGATGGTTCCTGAGAGGATTCCTATGTAGGGGGGTGATGTCGTCTTCATGGCTCCATCTGGACTTTCTGTCGTTGCCGGCCTGCTCGCCGGGATGGAAGAGTCGGCTGGGGGAAGGCTTCCGCACGGCACCCTGAGGGTCCAAATGGAGGCCATAGCCCAAGGGGCGGTCCAGGTACGAACTTCTATACGCGTTGTTTTTGACCTTACTTTCTTTGGCTCGAGCACCCCCGAGTTTCTCATCCACTTCCCATCAGGTCCTTCAACACTGCGCCCTTGCTATCCGTACGGAGGCCTGTTCAGACCATAATATTGCATTTTTCATACCTCTATTCTTATCCGTTTTATAAGTAAACAGGTACTCTTGACGCACATTTGTTGCATGTTACAGGATACAGGCTCTTGAAACAAATACAGTGAAAAAGACGAAAGATGATACAGAAAATGAACTTTTGACCAACAAGCAGACAGATCTTACTCAAGCCGAGACGAAGAACAGTGCAAGGTCCAAAAAGACGAAAGTGAAACGGTCAAAAGATCCTTACAAGTTTTCACTGAAGATATGGAAAAGACCAAGAACCCAAATAGAGAAAAGTACTGAAGAAACAGAGAGGAAAAGACACCCTAAAGCATACCCTGAAGTTTGGTGAGCTAAGCTCACCAAAGGGCCGCGGAACCGCGGCCCAAGGCCCATCATTGCCGCGGTTCCGCGGCCATTAAGTGCACACGTCGGTGGAATTTTCTCGTGTCGGTACGTCGGTGCAGGGGTTTGGATTTTTCGTGGGCAAATCTGTAATTGCACCTGTGCGAATCCCGGAACCCTAAATTCTCCTGTTTACTTATAAATTGTAATCGAAAATTGTAAAAACCCTATGCCTCTTTTCAATCAATAAAATTCAGAATTGCTGGGAGTATTATTCAGATCTGTTCTATATTGCTTGGAGGGAGCCGTCAACCTAGTAAGTAATTTTATTTCTTTGTTTTAATTCTTTTAATTAGTAAGTCTTATCATCCCCTAATGAGCGAGTAGTCTCCTCGCTTGTTAGGGTTAGCCTTAGGGAAAGGTTTGAGAGATGAGATCTCTCACCCCTTTCATGCCATCCACACCTAAGAGTTAGAACTCCATGCATGCACGCACAACCGCTCCCTACGGCATCCTACCCCTCAAGGTAACGATGAACCGTAGTATAAAGGGCCGGTTGCGCGTGTTTTCCATAGGGGTTAGGGTAATTATCGATAAAGGAAGGATAAGAATCTAGAGGAAGAAACATCTTCCCAAAAGATTCTAATCCACTTTATTGATAATTACACCAACATCTAATAGATCAAAAATAGGCAATGAAAGTGGTGAGGAAACCTTTAATCTCCAAACTTCCCCTAAACCTAACCCTAGCAAGACTTTAATTTAGATTAACTTAGTTCATTGATAGATCCAGTTTTTATAGATTTTAGATTAAATCAATCTAAACAACATTTGGAATCAACCCGTAAAAACACAAATCAGAAAATTACCCATCTCTGTGGATCGACCCGTACTCACCGGCTAGCTGCAAAGCGACGCCGTTTCTGATTGCGGTAAATACAAATTTTTGGATTAATCAAATGGCGCCGTTGCCGGGGATCGAACCCGGGTCACCCGCATGACAGGCGGTAAATACAAATCGCGTTTCCCTGCGAAAGTGTGGTTAGGACTTTAGTGAATAAAAATAAGTTTGCTCGAGGACGAGCAAAAGATAAGTTTGGGGGTATTTGTTCACACCATAATATTGCATTATTATATTCCCCATTCTTAGTCTTTTTATAAATAAACAGGTGCTTTTGACGCATGTCTGCTGCATGTTACAGGTTACAGGTTCTTGGACAGAAAACAGTGAAAACGCTGAAAAGCCGATGCAAAAGTGGACTTTGACCAACAAATAGGAGGATCTTAATCAAGCCTAGACAAAGAACAGTTCACAATCAACAAGGCAACGCAAGATCCAGAATATTAAGGCAAACGGTTAAAAAGCCATTGCAAAATTGTTCACTGAAGATCTGGAACCAATGAAGAAGCCCAAGTGAAGAAAGAACCAAAGAATATTAAAGCCCAGAAAGCCCAAAACAATACCTGAAAATTTCAGCATTTGATCCAACTATTGGGCCGCGGAACCGCGGCCTAACCCCCACCTATGCCGCGGTTCCGCGGCCATCTAGGGCTTTCAGGAGATAAAAAGTTTACCATAATTTGGTGTCGGCTTTGACTAGTCAACCTAGGGGTATTTTTGTAATTATAGACATGCGGATCAAATGTAACCCTAGGGTTTCCTATTCTTTATAAATAGGAACTCTAATCATTGTAATTTCTTATGCCTCCCTTTAATAAATAAAATTTAGAAATCTTTTGGAGAGCATCGGTGTTTCTTCTCCATTCTGAAATTCAGATCTGACAACCCTGCATGGACGATTGGAGGGATGCATCTGTAAGTAATTTAAATTCTTGCTCTAGTGTAGATTTAAATTCCTTGCCCTAGGTAGATTTAATTTCATGCCCTAGGAACTTGTTTAGAGTTAGCTTTGGGGAAGGATTTTGAGAGATGGGATCTCTCATCCCTTTCTTACCCACCAAATATTTACAATAGGACTCCATGCATACATGCACATACCGCTCCCTACGGCACTCTATCCCTCGAGGTAGCGGTGATACCGTAGTATAAAGGCCCAGGTGTGATGTTTTCCATGGAGGTTAGGGTAAGGATCTCTAAAGGATGGACAAGAACCTAGAGGAAGGATCACCTTTCCGAACGGATCTAATCCCCTTTATTGATAATTACCATAACTCCTCACAGATCTTCATTCGGGTATAGAAAGCGTTGAGGTTTACTTGCATTTCCAAACCATCCCTAAACCTAGCCCTAGCAAGAATAGATCTAGATAATTGCCCTAGGTTAATTAGGTTTTTAGATTTAATAATTAATCCGAACACCCTTCGGAATCAACTCGTAAGCGCGAATCGGAAACTCACAACATCCCTGTGGACCGACCCGTACTCACCGGCTAGCTGCAAAGCGACGCCGTTCTTGATTGCGGTTACAAATATTTTTGATCTATCTTTTAGAAAGCACAAGCATGTTAAATCATTTCAATCAAATGGCGCCGTTGCCGGGGATGGCGTAATCTTTCTTTTGTGTAATTTCGGGTTGATATAAATTTTAAAAATTATAAAAATCTGAAAATAAAATAAAAAAAAATTTATCAATTTTGATCTGTTTGTAGGATGTATCTTTTGAATCTTGCAGGAATAGCGAGGATTCTCGGATCTGAAAATTTACAGAGGGTAAACCAGAAAAAATCATATCAGAACAGAAGGGAAATTGGATAACAGAGCAGCCAATTTTTTTTCAGAGAGTGATTCCCTCAACTGACCGCGCTTCCGCCGCAAAAAGGTGCCCAGTGCCGCGGTTCCGCGCTCTGAATGCCACGTTAGCACACCAAATTTTGCTGGTTTGATTTCTCCTTCTCCCCTCTATCAACCTCCATATATCTTTCTGTAAAAACTTTCTGCAGGAATTCTTTGCGCTAAAAATCTTCTCTCCCCTTCTAAATAATAGATTTTCTGCAGGTTTCTTTGCGCCGCGCTAAAAATTTCTTGCAAGTGAATTTTATTGTTTTGCATAATTTAATCGGACTTTAAGGGGCTAATTGACCAAACTCAGACTGGGTGGGGATTTCATCACCCTTCCCAGGACCCCAGAAAACACCTAAAGCATGTGCATTGACCACAATTAATTAAAAAAGACTAGACTCAGACCTAAGGACATCGAGCTCAATAGGAAAAGGACTAGTATAGGCATCGACCGTTTATCCTAACCGACATTATGGTGTCTAGGCTAGTGGTTATTAATTAGGCCCACTTTTGTGGTTCCTTCCCACTTACCTGGCCGTACTTGTCCGTGAAGAGGCGGTTTGAGGTCCTATTTCTAGCCCTAGTTAGGAGCTGTCTAGCAGACCTAGGCGACCCTAGATCTAGGCCTGATTGTGCATGTGTGGTTGATACATTTGTGTCACGAGTCCCTTTTCTGAAACTTCCTTGCAAAACTCTCACATAAAAAAAAAAGGGAGAAAAATCTTTTCAAAACTTGCAACTTGCCGCTAAGAAAACTTGCAACTCACTTCCCTCACTGACGTTATCTTACCCCAACATTCTGTTTTTTCTATTTTTCTGACTACACTACCCCTTTAGTGTATGTCACTTTGGACTAGGGATACTAACGCCCGATTAGTCCGTGTTTCGTTGGTACCGACCGACGAACCTTTCGACACCGAAGTCGAAATTCCCTCCATTTCCTTACCTCCATCTTCAAATTCTTCTTTCGAAGTTATGTCAGGATTCAACCCCAATGATACCTTACCGACGGGAATGATTCCACCTCCGCCAGGTGCGAATAACCCGAATCTTCCGCCTGTTGTAGCGCCCACACGAGTTGCGCTCCAGGATCTCTTCTACCCCGTCCGCACTTCTTTACCTACATGTCTTTCACCCCCACCGGCAAATGGGGACAACTTTGAAATAAAACCACATTTCATCAATATGCTGCTAAAATTTCATGGTTTGGAATCTGAAGATGCATATATCTTTATCAATAAATTCCAAAATGTGTGCGCTATGATGAAGACGACCCAATTAAGTGATAACGCTATAAGGCTAAGGGTCATTCCTTTCACCTTATGTGACCTAGCCGAGAAGTGGCTATACAGCACCGCATCACATTCCATTAGAAATTGGGACGAGTTTGTGAGAGCTTTTCTGAAAAAGTTCTATCCTCATCACAAAACTGCTAGAATCCGTAACGAGATTATACAATTTTCACAGCTTCCTTCCGAACCATTTTGGAAGTGCTTCGAGAGATTTAAAGACCTACTTGTTCAATGCCCTCATCATGGGATCGAAAGTTGGCAACTTTGCCAAACATTATACGAGGGATTGAACTCGGCAACGAAGCAGTTGCTAGAAACCATATCTCAAGGTCATTTTCTCTCCAAGTCTAGCGACGAAGTGTGGCAGTTTCTTGAGGATCTTAGTGAGCAAACAATTCAGTGGGAGAGTACCAAGACCACATCATCTTCTTCTGTTGGTCAATCTAGGGCAGGCATACATCAAGTAGATATGTCGATTGCTATGAAGGCCGAGATGGCCGCACTTATGAAAAAGCTAGAAGCCATTGAGACCAAAATCTCATCGTCTTCTCCTGCCACTACTTTACCCACACGAACTGTTTGTGCTTGTTGTTCGAATCCATCGCATTTAACCGAAGAGTGTCCTTATAATGCATCTACTCAATGGCAGGATCAAGTCAATGCTGCATTTCAGCAACGACAAAGAAACGATCCGTACTCTTCGACATACAATTCGGGGTGGAGGAGTCACCCAAATTTCGCTTGGAACCAAAATCAACAAGTCCAAGGAAATAACAATTTTCAAAGACCTCCTCCTCCACAATAACAACAAGCACCTTCACAAACTCAAAACCAGCAACCTTTCCAACAACAGCCTTATACAAATCAAACGAACAATTTGTTTCAACCAAATGATGATAAGGTTATCTCGCTCGAAAAAAGTCTAGATGCATTTCTCAAGCAATCTACAGAATCCGCAGCAAGATTTGAAAATTATGTTCAATCTTTGATGACTAACAATGCTTCACACGATCAAAGTATCAAATCTATTGAAGCACAAATTGCACAATTAACTGCTGCGTTGAGCGAGAGAGAAAAGGGAAAGCTTCCATCTCAACCATTGCCCAATCCCGGTCACACACAAAATGCATATCCCAATCACAATGTAAATGCGGTGACCACGTTGAGATCCGGAAGAGTGTTGCAAAATAATGTGGGAACTAGTGATGACATCCCCGCCGGTGGTTCTTCTTCTTCTTCTTTTTCTCCATTGTCATCTTCCCCTTCTTCATTTTCTTCACTTTCTTCACTTTCTTCTTCACCTCTTTCTTTAGAGCCCATTCTCCACCCTTCACACGGCTCTACTTCTTCTAGCTCGAACGGACCCATTTCTCACAACATGAACACATCTACACCGGGATCCGTTCCTACTCCACATTCTACTCCACAGACATTTGACTCAACGAATTTTCAAAATGCTCCATTCCCAAACAGGTTGAGTCCTAATAAACCAAATGCACAAGTGGAGAAGATTGTGGAGATATTTAAGCAGGTTAGCATAAATATACCTCTCTTGGATGCAATCTAACAAGTCCCTTCATACGCGAAAATCTTAAAGGACTTATGCACCTCGAAGAGAAAGGCATCTCAAGTACCCAAAAAAGTGCTAGTGGCTAGTGCAGTGAGCAATGCTATTAACCACCATCAAACCTTACCCCAAAAACGAAAGGACCCCGGCTGTCCTACGATTTCAATCACGATTGGGGACAAGAAAATTAATCGAGCACTTTTAGATCTTGGGTCTAGTGTTAACCTGATTCGCTACTCCGTGTACGAACAATTAGGGGTTGGAGAGTTGAAACCCACTCGTTGTACTCTCCAAATGGCTGATCGATCAATCACCCATCCAAGGGGTCAGCTAGAGGATGTGTTGATCAAAGTTGGGGAGTTCATATTCCCCGTCGATTTTATCGTTATGGATACACAACCTGTTGCTAACCCAAGAAACCAAATTCCGGTGATCCTCGGTCGACTATTTTTGGCTACTTCCAATGCTGTATTAAACTGTCGCAATGGCTCCATGACTCTATCCTTTGGGAAGATGTCTAGTGAGTTCAATATTTATAAGATGGGAAGTCTGCCCCCCGTGCCTAAAACTAGTACACGAGAAGTTTGCTCTATTCACGAAATCACGCAGGAAGAATACGAGCTTGAAAGATTTCTATTTGATGAAAATAGTTTTGACGCCACTAGTGCGTCCCTCCTTGAGCCTACCACCGTTGACACAACCGACATTGATTATGAATGTTTCACTTTTTCGGATGATGACGACTTACAGCCCGAATATGAGTCTTTTGAATTTTTGGATGAGTTAGTCGAACCATCCGAATCGGTTGTTTGCAGTGATTTCGAACCTGTGTTGGAGTCCTTTGAGTTCGAGGTAGATTCCGCAATGATTCTTTCGCCTCCAAAACTCGAACTCATGTCCTTGCCACCTCACCTTAAATATGCTTACATAGGTGAGAATGAGACTTTTCCCATTATAATATCAGCCTCTCTAGCCTTCGAGCAAGAGAACGCTATTTTAAAGGTCTTACAAGATAGGCGGCAAGTTTTCGGTTGGACTATGGCGGATATCGAGGAGATCAGTTCCCTTATAATTGAATATCATATGCAATTGATGGATGATTCCAAGTCAATTGAGGACCCACAGGAACATCTTGGGGATATTGTGGTTAGTCAACCTCTTCCTTTAGAAGTTGAACCACCCCCATTTCTTTTAAGCTACGAGAATGCCAATATTCCACTGATTGCTGATCATTCACATTCTCGTTTAGATGCATCACCACCTCCTGTATATTCACCTCCACACCCTCCATACCACCACTTCTATCTTCCCCAATTCTTTGTGAATCGCTACAATTTATTCTTCCACCAACTCATACTCTTTACTGATAAATTTTTCAACTGGTTGGTGTTGACGTTTGGTCTATGCAAGGTTTGGCAGTAATGTCTAACATAGTTTAAATGAAGTTTGGGGGAGGGCCTTTTTGTATATATTTTTGTTTTTCTTAACAATAAAAAAAAATTATAAATAAATAAACAGGGGAGTATCGGCATTTTGACCCTCTTGGTTTAGCATGACAGTGAGGACACTGTCAAGTTCAAGTTTGGGGGTATGCTCGGTACGTCTTCTTCCTTTGCATTCATTTCATTTGTATATATTTTTGCATTTTCATACTTATTTGAAAACCCATAAAAATTGAAAAATTATAAAAATTAATGTATTCAATTTTGGCTAATTGACTTGAGTTTGACAAATAGGTTAACTGGCTAGGAACAACTAGATCTTAGACTTAGTGAATTAAAAACCCTAAAAATAACATTTCTTAAAGTTTAACGGTAGAAAGTATATGCCTTGTAGTTTATTTAGAAACAGGCAAATTTTGGGTTCACTTCTTAGGCTAAGTCGAAACAAGGGAAGAGTATTGATGTTCTTATTAAAGTATAAGTTTGAAAAATAGTTCCTAGCTTAAGTCTAGATTCTGAAAACGTATACCCTACAAATTGGACAATCACGCACCTTGAAACTTGGAATAGTAGAGGAGACCTTGAATTGCTCTTGTCTAAAGTCCTTAGTACAATGAAAATAAAAAAAAATGTGAATGAAGAATAAGAAAAATGAACACTGGTTTTTGTGATTACTTAAGGCTGCAAAAATAGAAAAATATTTAGCGAGGGTGCTTCATCACCTAGTGCCTTAGACCAACTGGTTTGGGAGTCACTGCTAAAGCCTTGGGTGTTGCAAAGACTAGGAAGTACGCTTTAAAGTGCAAACGCATTTTGTAATCGGTCGTTGGTACCTCAAGAAGTATTAACGGTCGCATGAAGGATGTGTAAGCAAATTTCATTTAAATTCACCAACTAATTAGTACTTTGGACAACGGACAAGGGGTTGATTGCTTGATTTGAATTTCCAAGTGTAGGGGTGACTTATACACACACGTAGGGGTTTGTGATTGGAGTTTAGATGAGAAAAAGGAATGAAGAATAGAACTTGTATCTTTAATAGAGTTGATAGAAATTCCTGAGTAGAGATGTAACCCTAGAAGGAAAACTTAGGAGATGCCGAAAGCTAAGTAAGTCTATAGGATATATATAATCTTAAGTTAAATGATGAGGAAGTGTGAAGAATGTGGGTGGATAATTTACAAGTATAAGATAATAGAATTCCGTGTTGGAAAACCTAATTGGAGAACAAAAGTCAATGGGCCAAATTGATAGGATTTTGTGGGTGTAATCCGCTGAAAACCCTCAGGAGACAACACTCCTCCTACTAGGGACACCTAGAGGTTTAACGGCTTGTTGCACGTGCTCAGTGCAATCGCGTTTCCCTGCGAAAGTGTGGTTAGAATTTTAGTGAATAAATAATAAGTTTGCTCGAGGACGAGCAAAAGATAAGTTTGGGGGTATTTGTTCAGACCATAATATTGCATTTTTAATACCTCTATTCTTATCCGTTTTATAAGTAAACAGGTACTCTTGACGCACATTTGTTGCATGTTACAGGATACAGGCTCTTGAAACAAATACAGTGAAAAAGACGAAAGATGATACAGAAAATGAACTTTTGACCAACAAGCAGACGGATCTTACTCAAGCCGAGACGAAGAACAGTGCAAGGTCCAAAAAGACGAAAGTGAAACGGTCAAAAGATCCTTACAAGTTTTCACTGAAGATCTGGAAAAGACCAAGAACCCAAATAGAGAAAAGTACTGAAGAAACAGAGAGGAAAAGACACCCTAAAGCATACCCTGAAATTTGGTGAGCTAAGCTCACCAAAGGGCCGCGGAACCGCGGCCCAAGGCCTATCATTGCCGCGGTTCCGCGGCCATTAAGTACACACGTTGGTGGAATTTTCTCGCGTCGGTGCGTCGGTGCAGGGGTTTGGATTTTTCGTGGGCAAATCTGTAATTGCACATGTGCGAATCCCGGAACCCTAAATTCTCCTGTTTACTTATAAATTGTAATCGAAAATTGTAAAAACCCGATGCCTCTTTTCAATCAATAAAATTCAGAATTGCTGGGAGTATTATTCAGATCTGTTCTATATTGCTTGGAGGGAGCCGTCAACTTAGTAAGTAATTTTATTTCTTTGTTTTAATTCTTTTAATTAGTAAGTCTTATCATCCCCTAATGAGCGAGTAGTCTTCTCGCTTGTTAGGGTTAGCCTTAGGGAAAGGTTTGAGAGATGAGATCTCTCACCCCTTTCATGCCATCCACACCTAAGAGTTAGAACTCCATGCATGCATGCACAACCGCTCCCTACGGCATCCTACCCCTCGAGGTAACGATGAACCGTAGTATAAAGGGCCGGTTGCGCGTGTTTTCCATGGGGGTTAGGGTAATTATCGATAAAGGAAGGATAAGAATCTAGAGGAAGAAACATCTTCCCAAAAGATTCTAATCCACTTTATTGATAATTACACCAACATCTAATAGATCAAAAATAGGCAATGAAAGCGGTGAGGAAACCTTTAATCTCCAAACTTCCCCTAAACCTAACCCTAGCAAGACTTTAATTTAGATTAACTTAGTTCATCGATAGATCCAGTTTTTATAGATTTTAGATTAAATCAATCCAAACAACATTTGGAATCAACTCGTAAAAACACAAATCAGAAAATTACCCATCTCTGTGGATCGACCCGTACTCACCGGCTAGCTGCAAAGCGACGCCGTTTCTGATTGCGGTAAATACAAATTTTTGGATTAATCAAGGCCGAAGGGGTGTTCCACGCGCCAAGGCCAGTAGAAGCGTTTCCATCGGAGGTTGAGGCCCTACGGCGTGACCTGTGTCTGGAGAGGGCGAGGGCCGATGTCTTGGCAGCCCGTGTAGAGGCTGCGGAGTTCGCCAATTCAGCGAATCGGGGCGCCTACCGTCGCCTGAGTGCATCCTACCGAGTTGCCGAGAGGAAGCTGGCGGATCTGGCCTATCGTCTCGCGGACATGGAGAAGGAGAGAGACTCCAGCAGGGGGGATGCCGAGGCGGCGCTTTTGGTGGCCGAGACTGCCGAGGCGGCTCGGGCTAGGAGAGCTGTGGCCGATTACAAGGTGTCTGAGCAGTTTTACGTCGAGCTTGGCGAGTATTCCGCCGTCGCGTGGAATAAGGCTCTGGATGTCGTGAAGGAGCAGCTTCCCGAGGTCGCCGATGGCGAGCTCCGTGCTCGAGTCCCACTCCCGGCGGCAAGGCCTCCGGTAGACAACGATGAGGGAAGCGAGGCGCACCCCTGGTGGCAAAACCTCCGGTGGTGAAGCCTCCGGCAGGCCACGATGAGCGAGGCGTAAGGGGGGGTTTGCGACTTAGGCCTTTTTTTGTAAGCCTTCGGGCAGTTTGTAAGGCTGGGGCGCCCAAAGTACCCTTTGTAAAGGTTTGCCTTTGGTAATAAATTTTATTTTTCTTTGGTTTCATCGGTTTGCACTTTATCTTTTGTTTGTGAAGAATGCTCGTAAAATACCTCTGCTTGCACTGTTGGGCTTCCATGTCAGGTCGGCTATCTGTCCAGCGATCGTTCGTCGAGTTGATTTCGGTTGCTTGCCAAGCGTGCCAAGCACTGCTGAGAAGGAGGCGTCTCCATGGCCCCGAAGTTGAGGGGGGATCGCTCGAGACTTGGATAGACCTGATGCCCCTTGTTGGTGCCTCGGATCCTCTACATATGATGGGCAGTGGGCTGTCCGCCGTATTTGTGCCGAGGATGGATGGGAAGCTGCTCGGTTGCTCTTTGGCGAGGGCTTCTGATTTCTGGCGCTGCGAGCAACGACCACTAGCTAGGGATGGTCGAGCGAGGGTCGGGCTCGACTGCCTCTGGGAGGACTTTGGGTCCTTAGCGTTGGAGGGGCTGTAAGAAGCCCACTAAGGATGACCGGGCAGTGAAGCTGCGCGGTTGCCTCTTGGCGAGGGCTTTGATCTCTGGCGTCGTGGGTAGGCAACTAGCAGCCTGGGACGACCGAGCGGGGTAGCCGCTCGGATACTTCTTACGAGGGCTTCGATCCCTGGAGTCATGGGCACGGAGCTACCGACCGGAGTTGACCGAGCAGGGCAGCCGCTCGGTTGCCTCTTGCGAGGGCTTTGATCCTTAGCGTTGGAGGGGCTGTAAGAAGCCCACTAAGGATGACCGGGCAGTGAAGCTGCGCGGCAGCCTCTTGGCGAGGGCTTTGATCTCTGACGTCGTGGGTAGGCAACTACCATCCTGGGACGACTGAGCGGGGTAGCCGCTCGGATGCCTCTTGCAAGGGCTTCGATCCCTGGCGTCATGGGTAGGGAGCTACCAACCGGAGTTGACCGACCAGGGAAGCCGCTCTTGTGAGGGCTTTGATCCTTCAGGACAGGGACCGAGCAGGGTTACTGCCCAGTGCCTCTTGGCGAGGAATTTGATCCCTGTCGGTTGGGGTAGGAAGCTACCAGCCGGGGATAGCCGAGCAAGGACTCGACTGCCTCTGGGAGGACTTTGGTCCTTAGTGCGGGAAGGGCTGTAAGAAGCCTACCAAGGACCCTTGGCCGGGCGGGGTTACCGCCCGGTGCCTCTTGGCGAGGGCTTTTGTCCTGAAGGACAGCCGAGCGAGGGACCCTCGGGCTCGACTGCCTCTGGGAGGGCTTTTGATCCTTATCGGTCGTGGTAGGAAGCTACCAGCCGGGGATAGCTGATAGATCATTTCCGTGTCGTGTTTAAAATGTTTCACAACCAAAGAAATTTATACCGCAATCAATTGACAGTGTCTATTGTAGTTTCGTCAATGAGAACGGATCGTCCACTGAGAAAGTGTGATTTGCTCGCTATTGTTTTAGTTGAGTTGAAAATTAAAAGATAAAAGAAAATTGATTCAAGATTTATGAAATTTAGTTTCAAGAATCATCGGAAACTAGATCTAAAATCAAGAATTAATAAAGTTCAAGAAGATATCCAAATCGAATGAATTATCAAGATTTGTAAAGAGGCTTGTAAGAATCGATCCAATTGATAGTGATGATGAAGAATTATGATTACAAATTCTTATCTATTGATGATTTGTTGCTAGATCGATGACGATCAACGAGGTTTAGGGATCTCATGAAGAAACTAAGGTTTCTCCATCATCATCCCTTGTCCTTTCGTTGATTATCATTCAAATTCTAGCCTCTAGGAAATTCAATCATCGATCGTTGATCTCTAATTTGGAGCTAAAACATTCAAGAAAGCATTTCGCTCGAAACTAGGTTGTCGATATTTCAATTTCTTAAAGTTTACAAAACTCATAAGACTTAATAATCATTCAAGAATTTAGTCATTATCATCTACCTATTTTCTCGATTCCTCCACAAGCGGAGTTTTCACTCAAACATCATGAAAAAGATAACAATCAAGAATCGATAACTCTTCATAATGCTCAAATGTAAAGAAAAGCAAGATCAAGAATTTTCACCTTTTATTATTCGATGTTTCGTTACAATTCACTCAAAGACTACAAGAATTGAGGAGGAACTAAATCATCGAACTAGCTTCGCATCGTCTTCTTGAGTCGCGGATCGTCGTGGATCACTTGCTCGGATGAAGATCGGCGTTGCTTCAAAAAAGCTCGTTGAAGGCTTGCTTTGGTTCGGTACTCGATGAATCTTGATTTGGATCAAATTGTGTCACTCATTTTGTGTGAATTTTGATTTGGAACTCACTAGAATTTTACCCAAATTGATGAACAAACCTTTTAATGAAGCCTTGGGGTCCCTTTATATAGTCTTCTCCTTTAGCTTCCCCTAGAAACTTGGATTAGCTTCCTTTAGAAGCTAAGCTAAGTTTAGCTTCCCTTGTAAGCTTGGTAGTTATGAAGGAAGCTTCTAGATTAAGCTAGTTAGCTATCTTTCTTGAGAAGCTTGGTTGTTATAAAGCTTGCATAGGAAGCTAGGTAGTTGTTAAGCTTGCACAAGAAGCTTGGCTGTTAGAAGAGAAGCTTCTGGAGAATTCGAGGAACTTTAAAGCGTCCTGAAGAATGTTTGCCATTTAAAGAGTAGCTCGAAAAAGTTTCTGCCACTGATGATTCAACGCGGCCGCGGATCCGCGGTGGATCGGCCAATTCAGCCGCGGATCCGCGGCCGTATGGTGGACTTAGTGCATGGAAACTCCTATGCTGATTTGTGTTGGCTTTATGGCACTTTTATGATGTCTGGAATATTTTTATACTTTCTTGTTCACTGCCAGATCACAATTCTTGGACTTTGCGTATTTTTATCAGCACTTTTATGATTCCGGCTCTTTTTCCTGGAATTTCCTGCACACAAAATCTCGAGACAAGTGTTGCGATATACAAAGATCATGCGTGCAATAATAAACACACAATTTCCCTTAAAGTGCCGGTTATAATGTATAACACATGTTATTTGGTATTTTGCAGAAAAATTTCTAATATGTGCTATATTTATACCAAACACCTTTAGATGATTGCAAATAGTAGGGAAATTGATGTGTTAAAAATGCAATATTTTCGACTGATCAAATTCCCCCAAACTTAATTTTGGTCGTCTCGAGCAAACTTGTTTTATTATAAAGAGAAGGAGAAAATAAAGAAAAAGAAAAACTAACTAGCACACTTTCGTAGGCAACACGATTGCACTGAGCACGTGCAACATGCCTTTAAACCTCTAGGTGTCCCTAGTAGGAGGAGTGTTTTCTCCTGAGGGTTTTCAGCGGATTGCACCCACAAAATCCAATAATAAAAGGAAGACCGTGAATGTTACATATAAAGATAAGAATTATAAAAGAAAGACTTTGAAAATTAGAGTTTCCAACTACACTAGCTTTTCGGTTGTCATGAGCCCTATCTTAATAGTCATGAAAAGATGTTAGAAATCACATCATCCCTCAATAAAACATCGTCTTTATTCTTCATTCCTACCTTTCTTCCAAACATCGATCATATACCCCTACGTGTGTGTGAAAGACATCCCTACACTCGGAGAATTCAATTCAAGCTATCATACTCTTGTCCATCTACCATCAGTACTTTTTAATCAATGAATATTTAGATGGATTTGCTCACACATTTTTCATGCGACCGTTAATACTTCTTGAGGTACTAACAGACCGATTACTCATGTGCTTGCTGATTATGTGTATTAGTATTTTCCTCGTCTTGCAACACCTAAGGCTTAGTAGTGACTCCCAAACCAGTTGGTCTAAGGTACTAGGTGATGAAGCACTCTCGCTATATTTTTTTATTGCTGCCTTGGTGATAACAAAACCAGTGTTCATTTTTCTTCACCATTTTATCTTTTATTCAATTTATTATTTCCTTCATACTTTGGCTTTTAGACAAGAGCATTTCAAGGTATCCTCTACTATCCCGAGCTTCAAGACGTGTTTAAGTGCGTATAGTAGGGTATCAACATTCAAATGTTTGACTTCCAGAATAGGAACTATTTTTCAGACTTATTTTTATCCTCAGATTAGTGACTTCCTTATCTTACTAACCCTTGGGACAACGGCTCATAATTACTTATTACTAGTTCGTTTAAGAAAACTTCTAATTTTCTTGGTTTTCTTAAATTTTTCCAATCTTTTAGGTGTAATTTTTCACTATCTAATCTTTTATTATAAAATTAAATATTAAATATTTTTATCTTTTGAAAATTTTGAATTTTTTTATATGTTTTATATGCTTTGTGCTTATGCAAAGTATGATGCAAAATGATGCGAAAATAAGCACAAACCTCCCCCAAACTTGTTTTTAACAGTGTCCTCACTGTTGCCTTCTGCTGAATCACAAAAACCTGTAAGCCTGGGAGGAAATTTATTAATGGGGGCAATAATCGTGAAAATCCTCCCCCAAACTTATTCTTTTCACTTATGTACAAATTTTTTATTGTTTTGTTTATTATATTTTTTATTTTATTTTATTTTATTTTTTATAAAATGTATGTACATGTTGACTCACCTCCATTTTAAAGATGCGACAAAAATACCAAGTCATGGAGGTGAGGTAGAGGAAAATCAGTCATTATAAAGCGGCTCCTGTAAAAACAGGAGCTCCTCCGAGGGGTCAGTGGAAAAATACGGCTTTAATCTATGTCCATTTACTTTAAAATTTGTACCGTTTTCAATATTTTCTACCTCAACTGCCCCGTGCGGGTATACATACTGCACAACAAAAGGTCCTTCCACCAAGATTTTAGCTTACCCGCATGAAGATGGAGTCGTGAATCATAAAGAAGGACTTGTTGACCAGGTGTAAAAGTTTTTCTCAAAATGTTTTTATTGTGAAATACCTTAGTCCGGTTCTTTACAATTACAACATTATCGTAAGCTTCATCGCGGAGTTCGTTTAGCTCATTTAATTGCAGCTTCCGAAAGTTGCAGGTTTGATTTAAGTCAAAGTTGAGTTCTCTAATGGCCCACATTTCTTTGTGCTCAATCTCGACCGGAAGGTGACAAGCCTTTCCAAACACTAGTCTGTAAGGAGACATCCTAAGATCGGTTTTATATGCAGTCCGGAATGCCCAAAGAGCATCCGTCAATTTGGTTGACCAATCTTTTCGATTTTTAGAAACTGTTTTCTCCAAAATTTGTTTGATTTGTCTGTTTGAAACCTCAGCTTGCCCGCTCGTTTGGGGATGGTAGAGTGTGGAAAGTTTGTGGTTGATTGCATATTTCCGCATCAAAGTCTCGAAAGACCGATTGCAGAAATGCGTTCCGTTATCGCTGATGATAGCGCGTGGGTGTCCAAATCGCGAAAATAGGTTTTCTTTTAAGAACTTAATGACAACCTTTTTGTCATTAGTGCGACAAGAAATAGCTTCAACCCACTTCGAGACGTAATCAACCGCAAGCAATATGTACAGATTCCCAAAAGAGTTGGGAAAAGGACCCATAAAGTCAATACCCTAAACGTCAAAAATTTCAACCACCAAGATGGGTTCCCGTGGAATTTCATTTCTCCGGGAAATCCTACCCGTGTTGTAACGTTTTGAAAATCGTTTCGGTGAAATTTCGAAAAAAGGTAAAATAAGGGGGTTTTCTGTAAAAAGTCAAAATGCAAATATCTTTATTATAAAATTAAATATACATATTCTAGCTATGTAATTGCTAGTATTTGGTGTTTATTGAGCCACTGGTGAAATTTCAAATTTTCTGAAAAAAAAATTTATTTTATTATTATTTTAAGCCGTCACTAATACATTTAATTAGGGAAAATTACAAATTGGAATGAGTTGAAACAAATTTTGTACATCATAAAACTTTAAATAAAATTTTATCATGAGGTTTTTGAAACGAAATCGTTTGCCAAAACGGTTTAGAAAATATTGAAGAAAAAGGCTTATTTTGTGAAAATAAAAGGGTTTTGGTGCATATTGAATTGGTGTTTGGTGTTCATTGCCTGACACACACACAACCACACAAACCCAAATCCCCACTTGGCTGAAAGTGCACGAATTTCCCCCCATTCTCATCTCTTTTTAGAAGAATAAAAGATTAAAGAAAGCAATAAATTATAAAGGTATGGTGTTAGGTAATTGTGATGGACTTTTTGACCCCATTCTCTCTCCAATCACCTCACACTCTCTTCCCCTCCCCATTTGGCCGACCCCAATTCTGCAGCAGCCCTCTTCATGTCTCCACTTCTTTTCTCTTCAAAAATCCCTCCATTTTGCTTCAAAAATCCATCCAAAGTCTCACAATTTCACCCTTTATCATTTACCCAATATTCTTTGAACCAAAGTGGTTTGGATTGAGGAGCAAGAAGGCATCTTTTGGAGGTCTTGAATTCATGTTGATCCATGGTTCATGAGGTATAATTTTAACCTTATGCTTATATTGTTGTTTAATTGCTTCAATGTTAACAATTTAGATGTTTAATTGGGTTTTATTGCAAATTTGGAAAATTCAAAACTAGGGTTTGAATTTAGTTAGGGTTTTTATTATTAGTTTATGGTTGTAATGAGGAGATTAACATGTAATTGTATGCAAAATATAAGTTGGTTACTACTTGCTAATTTGTTAATTTAAAATTGTGATAATTATGCTAGTTTGCTAACTAGAGTTTTTGAAAAATTATCAAATGTTTAGATTAAAATATAATTAAGTTTTCATGTCATTATAAATATTATATTGATTGGTTTAATGCTTTTAGTTTATGAAAATCCAAGCTAAATTGTTGTTTGTGCATTTTTTTTATAAATTGTTAAAATTTGGGTATTTTGTAAACTAGAATTTTGGGGTTAATGAAATTTATTGGGATTAAATTATGAAAATTGTTTTTATGACTTATTTAAGATATTTAATAAGTATTATGGCCACTACATTTGTTTAAACGTCGAGTTTTGTACTAAAACGGGTAATTTTTGCTTGCTAGATTTTCGGAAAAATGGCTTTTAAGGTGAAATTGGGGTTTTTGTGAATTTTAACCTATTTTATATTATAGTTAGTGTTCGTGGATGCGCAAATGAGTGTGTTTGGGTTTTCTCGATGGTTTGACGTTTGTACATCGACATCGAGGGTTGGTTTGACTATTCTTGCATGCGTAGGCGATAGGTTTTGACCTATGCGTGATACACGTGTCGATTTGATTTTCGTATGCCGTTTCGATTTCGAATTTGGTTTTAATACGATACGGTGCGTTATGATATGTAGGTACCCCATGTGGACTTCGAGACAACAAGCAAGCGTGTGGCGACGTCGGCACCAGCAAGCGAGGACCAGGTGAGTAGATTTATATCTACGGGGAGAAGTCGGGTGGATGGCGTATAGCATCCCCGCAGTCCGTGGTGGTGTATATGGATGCGTATACACACAAACAATTATTATATGTTATTTGGGATTAATAACGATGTTAGGATGGATATTGGTGTGTTGGATTACTTTAGTGTTGCGAACCCTAGGGTAGTGTTGCACTACACATACACACATACATACACACATACATACTTGCATACATTCCTATTTATATGTGCTCATGGGATTCTTTATAGTTATGTGTTCACATGGGTATGGGACTATGTGTTCACATACGGATATGAGGACGATACTTGGGATTGAGCTGAGTCGATGAGTTTTGTTTTGTGGTTGTGATATCGGTTTGTACGAGACTCTCGATCAGTAGTCAGATCATGACTATATTGATGATATTAGAATTGTACTAGACATAGGTCAGTACCCTGGACTATGATCTTGGATAAAGAGGATACCAGATGAATAGTGTGATGAATATGATATTAACCCGTACCCAGATTTGGGGATGCCGTACGACGGATTTACGTACGAGCTATATTTTGATGATTGATCCGCACTCTTAACTTGGGATGTCTGATTATAGATATGGTATCGGATATGATATTATTGAGGCGGGATCACCGATTAATATATATACAGGTATGTATATGGATCGACTCAGATGTTAGGCGGTTTCCTTACCTGTAGTCCAGCTTGTTAGCTTAGCCCTTTAGTTTAGTTTAGTTGTTAGATTAGATTTGATTCTTACCTATTTCAAAAACTAACGAATCGTGGGTATTTTAAAAGACAGCCCAAGGGATCCTACGGATATTTCAAAAGACGTATCTTTTCATAAAAACACCGTAGCCCCTATTTTCAAAACCCCATGATTCGTGTTATTTCAAAAGGCACCAATTGTAGGACTTATATTAGATTAATGCAGATTAGTTATAGTTGCGTCTAGTATTCAGCTCCCGCTCATTATTGTTGTTCGCTTCGCATCGCATGCTTATATTATGTTTCATACTCCATTATTGATATCATGCTGTTAGGACACCAGCACCATTACCGATGATGCGTATGTACCACGTACACTTACTTGCCGGCTCACACACATCTTCATCGGTAATTGCCATGTCACGTACACCTTAGAAAATATTATTGCTTGACATAGCCTGTTAGCTAATAGTTTAGACATGATATTAGTGTACTTGCCTCATATGTTAGTTTAGACATTGTAGTTATTACCTGCTACTTCATGCATACCGTTATTCATTGTTATGCAGCATTCATGGATTCTCATGCATATATTCACTATTTTACGTGTTATTGAGGTTTTGGATTCGGATTTCCATGAGATTTTCTGGATTTGGAGGAAAACCGCAAAAACATAAATAAACCTTTTCTCTCTTTTAAAATAAAAAGTGCGGTTTTCCCATGATGTATGAGTCGTCCACCATGAGTTTGCTGATGGATTTCGAGACCCGATTCGAGGAGACGGATGAACCGTTTCTGGTACATGGTGGACCCGGTAAGGTACCTCGGGGCAAGAAACGCGTGATGATGACGATGTGAGCCTGGCAGGGGAGCACTACCTACCGGTGATTTTACCTGACGCGTCGGATATCCGGAGGATACCGTCGTGGTCTTGATATGGATGGTAGGGGCCGGTCTGGACTGACGGCGCCCTAGATATTGAGACTGTGATATTGAGATTTCGAGATATTGAGGTACAGAGACTGTGATATAGAGATATCGAGATATTGGGATTACGTTTTGTGCCGATGATAGGCACTGTTTTATGCTGATTTCATTATGATACCTCATTTTAAAAATACAAAGGAAATCTCACTAAATTATGCAAACAGTTCTTCATTTACATGTATTCTGTTTTCATGCATTCATACCTCATTCATATGATATATATTGCTACCTGAGGCACTGACACTGGCACATGAGATTACCCTCGGGTTAGATATTTACCTTAGCCTTGTTATAGGTTGCATGTTATTCTTATAATTGAGGATATATTATGATCTTTGACCTAGATTGCGTTATTTATGCGATTTCTTTTCGTAGATGTTTTTCTATTCACGAGTTGGCAACTCACCCCCGTTGTGCCCCAGTTTCTTGCAGGATTGCCGTACAGGTTTCATTACGGCTTTGCGGGCATAGTTTCCTTCGGGTGATTTGCTAATAGGTGGGTTTACTTGCATCGTACCCCCATTATATATCTTGTATATCATTATTCTGTTGTATCTAGAAGTTCCATCAACCAAACATGTATTTATTTTGAGATAGAGACCAGTGATGTTTTCCTTCGACCTTAGAGTCGCGCGTCTTATTTCTGTGGTTTTCTTGTGGTTTTGAGTTTCCTTTGAGTTTTGATCCTCGCCCTTGGCGTTGTATATTATATTGCTTGTGTGGTTGTGGCCGTCGATTGACGAAGAGCTAGCTCCCGCTTGGGGATGCCCTTTTTTTGATTTCGTATACTATTCATATTGTATCCCGTTTGGGGGGCAGTATTTACAAAGGAGACTCTGCCGAAATTTTCAGAAAATACTTGATGTTTTTAAAAACCGCATAATTCGGCTTATGCTATTAAAACTACTTGTTTTAAATTGGTTTTTCCTTCACTCCACTACTTTTCTTGGTTTGGATTTCTGGGTTTTCGGCTTACTTAGATTACGGACGTCTCAAGACGTCTCGTAGTTTAAGTGCCGGTCATGTTCCGTACTTTCGGGACGTGACAAAGTTGGTATCAGAGCGTTAGGTTTTACCTTCGGAACATAGGATGACCCTTGGTTGATGGAATAGGTGACTAAACTAGAGTGACGTACCGTGGGTATGTTCCGCGGCATACTTACGACACGCCACTCCACTTAAGGAGCCTTAGGATGTACATTTCTTTGCTCAGTATTATATTCATTCCGATCTAGCCTCATCAGTACCAGTTATGGTTTTGCGGCCACGATTACGGGCAGGGAGAGCTACGGCTAGAGTTGCGGTCAGCACGAGCTCGTTACGAACGAGGACTAACCAGAACATAATTCCGGCGACACACGATTGTAGAGATGTGTCTTTTGATTGTGATTTTGCGCCACGAGCGTTGGATGGATCGCTGTATGAGATTACTTGGACATGCCGATCAGCACTAGAGGATTGAGCCAATGATAGAGACCAGCCAGATTTTGATGACCATTGGTGTGTTGCTTACTCCTGATGATTGAGTCACCGTTCAGCGTGCAGACGAGCGAGCCAGTTATTGCTGCGAACGACGAGATATTGCCCCAGATGCTGGAGTTAGTGCATAATGAGTTGTACTAAGAGATGATAGATGGTCGCTAGTCATCGAGGATGAATGACTAGGACATGTGGATCGTTTGCTTATCCCGATGCGAGGTCATCAGATAGATTGATTCCAGCTAGAGACGACTTCACGCGGAGACGTTGGGAGTCGACAGAGACGATCGAATGTCAGAAACCTATTATTCCAAGTTTAAAGTAGTCGGAACGACATGCAGGCAATTCTATGGTCCCTCTAGAAGAATGAAATCCTAACTCGACTTAATGACCGTGTGAAAGCCTTTGAACCTTCGGGTTTGCGGCAGTTCTACGGCGCCATTAGTGAGGCTTGGGTTTGCCCTTCTACGGCTGGACCACCGATGCTGTGGTATGTACTCGATACTATTAAACTGTGCCCAAGATGTTGAGCTCTTGGGGGATTATGAGGTTTTGACGACTCGATCGGATGGCTCGACTTAATTCGGATTCTAGGTGGTGAGATGCATTTCTTGGGAGACTCCAGGTACGAGGATAGCCGTTAGAGCTCAGTCCATGCAGCCGCGATGAGACGAGTCTGAAGCAGTCGACATTAGAGAAAAGTGGAGTAAGAGGTTCGTACAAGATCTGGATATGATGACGTTCCACTCCGCCGACATCTGAGATGCGATGCACATACCGAGGCATTATACTTGGATATACCTTCCAGAAGCAGTCGTGATGAGTATGCAGCCGTTCCGGAGCAAGAAGCAGATGTAGTAAAGGGCGATGACTTCCGGGCAGTTAGGCAGAGACGAGACTTGGATGAGACCTTGAGCAGGAATCCTTCCAGGCCACTGATGCAATGATATTTGCACCCAGGATCAGATGTGTCACGTGCATTCAGAGAGCCAGAGGCCGACGCCAGTGATATGCTGCCTTGACAGGGCCGATGAGCCGATGGATCATGAGATTGGTAATCCACGGAGAAGACTTGGACCCAGGAGTGATCATGTTACGCACACCAGTAGGCCAGAGTTCAGGATCGCCGACGAGATACGTTATGAGTGATCACGACAGTTGGCCAGAGATTCTTACAGGGTGTACTTGAGTGGGACTATTCCGCCATACCTTATTTCGATGTTTTGGGCGATCTATTCACATGACTGATTTTGATGATTGAGTTTCATGATATTTGTCTTCATGGACCATGGTTGCACCTGCTGAGTATTTACAATTTTTGCACAGTTGTTGCACTTGATATCGTTTTCGTGCCTTGGTTTCTCATGTTTATGATTATATGGATTTCATATAGTTGAGTTGATTTGTGCGTATATACGCATACGATCTGGTTTTTGCACTCGGTATAGTTCCCATATGCTTGCAGTGCAGTGATACGCATTTTGTGCACTTAGATGTACTAGATTTCGATTTCAATTGTGATACTCGATATTTGTTTTGTGCACCCTGTGCACCTGATTTGATTTTGCGCGTGTTCGGCACTTGATATTGGATTTCATGATTTCGTGCACGATGGATGCACCTGATTTGGATTTTCGTGCATGTCAGATGCACCTGATTTTGCTGTCAGGCACACATGTTGCCTATGACAGATGTTTCGTGCACACCCGATGCACTTAGATGTTGTTTCTGTGCATATGTATGGCACATATTTGGATTTTGATTTCCGTGCGCACAAGACGCACGTAGTATTCATGTAGGGTTGCTAGGCACGCTCACAAGGGTCTACGAGGCATCAACCATGCCCGAATAAAATTTTAGCCGTGCCGAACTACCCGAATACGGAACTTTAAACTAGAGATTAGGCGATAACTTGCATGTTAACAACTTAACACTAAGTGAGAGGGATTACAACCTTTGTAGATCCGGTCCTTCACTTCATTATACTCCGTGTTGTGGTCCCTTCGCTGCGATCATCGGGTTCCGGGCTCTCGAGAGGTTCCACGAAGAGAAAGGCGCAACCTTTGCTTCCGATCTTCGATACTACGATGATCTACCTCGAAGTTTCTTTAACATAAGCTAACACTCATGAAATGATGTGAACACCCTCATCTAAATGGCAAGGGAAGATGAGGATGATGAAGTAGGAATTTTGCTCTATTTATTTATCTTTTTCTCATATTTATTCATCACCTTTGGAAAAACAAGAAAGCTTTTCCATGGAAGAAATGAAGGAGGAAGAAGAAGATCAATCCATTTGTGATGAATAGGAAATAATAATATGATAGATAAAGCAACCATGGTTCACTTAACCTTTGTAGAGAATTGACTAGGGTTAGGGTTTTGGGTAAATAAAAGAATGAGTCATGAACAAATATCTTTCACAAAACAAAACAAATCCTTCTAGAAACTTCTAGAAAGATTAACCCTAATCCGAACCCTAATCAAGTTTAAACTCCACTAAATGTGTTGCATTAGTTATCATATCATGTTACAATATTATATATCACATATATAATATTTACCGTAACAAAATAAAATAATACAATTAACATATATCGCATATATATCAATGTATTACCCGAGTGAGAAAAAGAATCTTTTAGTGAGCAAATATTTGTTAATGCAATTTAATATATCACATATATTATTATACATTAAATTATCGAATCAACACTTGATCCGACAATCCGGCTATATCGCATATAACCGGCTAATATTTATCCGTACCGATTCATCGAATCAACACTTGATCCGATGACCCGGCTGATATCCAATATCGCGAGAATATAATACGGTATCACATATCGCATTATCCTCGGTCCCGCACATATCACATATGTGCTCCTACTCCGTTTTGCCTGAGTCAAGAAACCTCTGTGTAGGACTCTAAAGAATCGTCAATACGCCGGCAGTAGGTGATGATCATATCAAACACCCATAAGCGGCAAGCGGTCAGCTAAACGTAACAGCTACCCAGGTATTGAGCGCTCAGAAGATCAACAAGCAAGCCTGTACATTCTCCTGTGGATCCAAACAGTAACACTCCCGTACAGTCCGGTCTCGTCGTCTGATATGTTGCATATCTCGCCTAGGGGTGGTAAACGTCAGACCCCAGTAGCTCGATAAGTCGTGTCGATTTGAGGTCTATAACAGTTTGAGAAACTACTGATAACACTTACCAGTAAATCTCAGCAACCCTGGCCAGGGATTTCCGGTTATAGCCAATCGAACACAGCACAACATCAACTCCCTATACCGGGAGAGACGAATCCCCTCCTATCGCTCATTGCCTCCATGTGATTCGGGACTGTACCCAAAAGCCACCTTTTTGCACGCCCTCTTGGACGTGGTATGATGGAAATCAAAGCACAGTGGGAACTACATAAGACTCCATGACGATCTCGGGTCAACAGACTACTCTGTACCAGTGTCACCGGAGAACTGCCATCTGACGTATGGTATAATACCATCTGGGAGTTCTCGGCGAGTCCGTCCAGTGTACCCAGTCTCCACTGAGCACCCGTACACCATCCTTGATGTCAAACACCGATGGATATGGGATCATCCATCGCCCATCATATGGGTCAAGATGCGTATACGCTAGTCTACTCTGGTGCATCGATGCCCTGTCTCGATACACCCTCGACTAGGAACAGTTATAGGATGTACTCGTCGACTACCGTGGCCCCACTAGTATGATCTCATCATAGTCCCAGTAGTCGAGTACATATCCTAAGGGCTTTATCAACATGTAATATAAAGACAATCAGAGTACATGTTAAGATAAAGTACAACCAGATAGCATACTATCATGTCGAGCAAGAAAGTCCTCCCTATATATGTCCTAGCATCCACTACAATATACATCATATGTACAGTAATGGCCTCTAGGGCATACATATAACTAACAATCTCCCACTTGCACTAGGGCCATCTGTTATGGTATCGCATACCCAACAATTAGCTGCGGTTGAAGTATCTCATACTCAACCATCCCATAAAAGTCTCTATTGGGAAAAAAAGGCCTTCGTGAGTGGATCCGCGCTGCGTCCTCTGTGTCTACTCTCCTAACCTCGATCTCCCTGGAGATCAACCATCTCCATGATCAGGTGATACTGCCTAAGAATTATATCTGGATTTCTGATGGGACGGTAGTTCCTTGGCATAAGCCACAACTCCATTGTCACACAATGGTAGGAACAAAGTTCATCTTATGAACTTATATATATCCAGACTGCCTCTTTGGTAGCATACTTGGTAACGATGTATCTTGCCTTTAATCGTCTAGTATGTCACGGTATCTAGCTTGGAACTCTTCCAACATACCGTCCCTCCATTGAGGGTATAGACAATGCCTGCAACTGACATTCAGTCATCCTTATCACCCTGGAACCTTTCCAGTGATTCTCCCCAGGATCAATTGATACCATCTCACTACAACTAGTGAGTATCCTAACATCCAATTAGATCTATCTCATAGATCCAAAACCTAGGATTTAGTAGGTATCACCTTGATCCTATATGGAGAATCCTTGTGATAAGCGGAGATTGACCGAGCGTAGCATAGGAAACTCTTTCCCTATCAAGAGTATGTCATCCACGTACTCTACGAAGATCACCACCATACTCTCTACTACCATTTTGTATATACAAGGTTCATCTACCATTTTGATGAAGTCAAACTCTTTGACTACCACATCAAAACAGATGTTCCAACTCCGCGATGCCTGCTTTATCATATAAAACATCTTGCACACGTTTCCGCTGCTCCCACTGTCTACGAAGCCCTCTGGCTGTGTACTTATAGACACTCTTTTCTAAAACATCATTTAGAAAAGCAGTCATGACACCCAACCACCAGATATCGTAGTCATGGTATGTAGCCGTGGCAAGTAGGATCTGGATGGACTTAAGCATAGCTTTGAAAGTCTCAACTTTTCCATGTACACCAAGTAATCTTCTCAAGATATACTCGCTCCTGATGGGGATCTAACCCTTCAGATAAAGCAACCAAAGTCCATACTTTGTTGGTGTATAAGGATTCCATCTCAGATCGATAAGCATCCAGCCATTCTTACAGAGTCGCACTCCTGATGGCCAGCTCGAAACTAGTTGGGTCATCATCTCATGATGCAATCCTCGCTCCCACTGTCATAGAGAAACCGAAGTATCTCTCAGGTGGGTGAGGAGCCCTACTAGATCGGCGGAGAGGCTGAGGTTCGTTGGAAACTATTGAATCCACATTCAATAGGTATGCAGCTTCACAAGTGCATAACTCCCTAAAGGAAATAGGAAACTCAGTAGTACTCATCATAGAGCACACCATATCACATAGGGTGTTATTGCTCCGCCCCGATATACCATCGTGCTATGGTGTATACGGAGGAGTAATGCTGAGAGAGAATCTCATTCTCCTTTAGAATAGTCCAGGAATTCCGTGCTCAAGTATTCTCCTCCTTGATCTCATCAAAGGACATAATACTTATACCCGTATTCTGGTTCTCTACTTCTAACTTATATTATGTGAATATCTCAAAATGTTCGGACTTGTGTTTCAACAGGAACATATGTCTGAATCTTAAGAGATTATCAGAGAATGTAATGAAGTACTAAGAACCAATCTTGGCATGTATAGACAGGGGACTTTCATACATCAACATGTATCAATCCCAAAAGTTCACTAACTCTTTCTCTGTTTCCAATAAACAGAGCTGTGGTCATCTTATCTTTGTGACATGATTGGCAAGTTTCACAAGATGTAAATTCAAACAGATTTAAATATGCATCTAAATGTAACTTCAGCCAGTCGGGTCGCATTGATATGACCTAGTCTACAATGCCTCAAGAAGGATTCGTTCATTTCTGAACTCTTCCTCTTGTGTGTGTTCCGTATACTAAGAACTGTAGTTTGATTTAGAACATCAATGCTTTTAGATAACGTGCCTGAACCGATCAACTCTTGATATAGGAAATGTTCAAAACATTATCCAACAATACAAAATTATATCCTTTCTTTACTAATAAAGAGACTGATATGATTTTGTATATCAGGTTCGGTATCTAATAACATTCGTTCAGAATCAATGTATTCTGGTAATACAGGGTGACAGTGACCAACAGACTTGGCTGCAACACTTGCACCGTTTTCTGTCTCATGAAACTTATCACCCGTTCTCAGTTCTTTACCTATCTGTAGCCCATGTAACAGATTACATATACGGGATCCTGATCCGGTATCACATACCTAGGACGTAAAGGATACTGAGAAACAGTTCTGTGTAATGAACACACCCGAAGATGATGCATCATCATGCACTTTCTTCGTTTGGGCGGCACGGGAAATCTGGTATTCCCCAATTTCCTGCTCTGTCTTATAACAATTATAAGTTGGAGCGGGACCAACGTTCCCCAGCTCAGTATAACAAGCGGGTTCAGTCAATATATCCGTTTTATTATCTTGATTAAGGCGTGATATGGTCGCTATCTGGAGAGAGAGAGAAGAAAACACTCAGCGTATGCTCTTGCAAGATTAGATTGGTTATCTAATATATCTAATCAGGATGTCTCCCACTGTTTTAGTCAAATCTTCCTTCAAACCCTAAAAGGAAAGACTAGCCGGGATTAATTATACGCTACAAGTTCGTCAATCTTTCAGCCAGGCCAGTGTCGGTACTTTGAGGGAGGTCCCCCGTGCTTTCGCACGAACCTAATTACAGTAAACCTCGTTTTCCCAGAGGCGTAACCCCGTTAACACCTTTCTAGACACCTACTTGATCGGCTAATTGTAATGTGTAAAACTCTCCCAGGAGTAACTCTTACTCGCAGCGGGTATCGGGATCCAACTATCACATAGAAGGTATGCAATCTCATTGCAAATTTCAACACTTGAAATTCCCAATAATATTTTACCCCTAGCTCGCTATGACCTTGACGCATGCCAAACAACTCATAGTCTGCTAGTCAAGTTCAACCCGTACATTTCTTGATTGAATTAAACCTACCCGCACGACCCTTGACGCATGCCAAACAACGCCGTACGAATACCCTAATCCAATCGCATCGTATGCTAGCAGATAAGCACTAGTTAGCTACCGTACACTACGCCTTGACGCATGCCAAACTACCGCAGCACGAATACTAACTAGTACTTATCTGAAATGACGGAGGGCTACGACAGGTTTTTCTGAAAACCCTTTGCGTAATGAACTTGATATCGTTGTAGAATCGAGTGATTTTAAATGGAATGCTTTTGAGGCTTTTCTAGTTTTGCTAAAGGGGTCACTCCCGGTGAAGGGATCGTCGGCCCTTTCCTCATCGAATAAGGTGCAGAATATATCATATATACCTCTATGCAAAGCAGGAACTATAGAAGCAATCAAAAGACAAACCGAGTTTGTAGCATCTGCCAGTTATTGCTAAAGGAGTCACTCCCGGTGAAGGGATCTCGGTCCTTTCCTTATCGAATAAGGTGCTGGATGTTCTACAAGGAACACCGCTATGCAAAGCAAGAACTGTAGCTACCAGTTTTATAAACAAGTTTCTACAACATCTTAGGTTTCTTTTATTTCATTAATCTCATTAATGAAGTCCCATTTTAATTATACTTCGTAAACATCTCTTTTGAAACGAAATCTGCAATATAACATATATCTCATATATATAATATAAACATTCGTCTCAGGCAGTAATATGATCTCATCACAGAACATTGCAGCAGAAGAACATATATGAAATATTGGATATACTAGGACGTCCGTGTTTCCAATACGAGCCTGTATAAAACACGGATTCCACGGTCGCGATGAATAGCCAAACCCACATCCCTAGACCCCTACGAGAGCGGCAAGTAACACTGCCAATTCTAGGGTTAGGAGACCCGGTCTCGACTCCTCGAGATGGTCTCCCACTGGACCCTAGAACCCGGTTACTTGTGCTCCCCGCCTTGGGTCTACCTAATGCGGAAAAGTAAATAATATACAACGGTGACATCTTCCGCTACCTGGAAGTGCCCCAATAAAAGAATATTACATACAAATGAATTTTACATGAATGAAAAAGAAAAACTCTCATCTCACATAAAACCCCCGGCTATTCAAACGCGACGATCCAATAGAACATATCACAGCAACACATAATATCTCATATCATCAACGTAAGCAAGTATGCGTATCCCGATTGTCGTTGATGTATAGCAACGAAGCCGGCGATACACCACATACTACGCTTACGGTCACAGAAAAGAAAGTGTAAAACTACAACAGTTGGAATCCGCAACTTCCTTAGACATCGCATGCCTAACCAAATGAATTCCTTAGACATCGCATGCCTAACATTTATAAACCCCGCATTTTAGTCTCATTATCGAAAACTCTTTTCAATATCAAGTCGGGCAATTCAACAAGATTCCCGACGCCCTGATCGAATGCTCGTCGCAAACTTTAGTAGACGGCCGCACCCCCGATACCGTCGACAAAGTGCACCAAGGCGGAACACCGCTACCGGGAGCACCCGAACGGATGCTTTCGGCGACGGGGTTCTCCTACAGTCACTTGGTCGGGGCTATGGAGTGAGGCTGTCTATTAAGTTTACCCGGCGAGTATCCGCGTACGCTACGTAATTGCGACGGACTTTTGATCACATCAAAATTCCGTAGCAACCGATCAACTGAGACTAAACTACTATGTTTATAATATTCAAATCAGTTATCTCATAACTATTGTGTGGATTCCAATTATTGTATCACATTCCAGATAAATAGAAAAAGTTAAACTTTCCGATCGAATCATCAAGCACCCAAGATTTCCCCAATATATTTCAACACTTGAAAACAGTTTAAAAACATCCATTACATGCCACAGTACCAATGATCCAGCCGTAGAAGGGTCAAGCCAACGCCTCACATGTGGCACGCCGTACTGCCCCAAACCCTAAGGTTCAAAGGGCAGTTCAAGACGGTCACATAATCGAGTTAAGGTTTGTTGTCTTCTAGAGGGTCCATCGAGTTACTTGCACGACTTAGAACA
Organism: Agapanthus africanus; assembly: GCA_030015575.1. Lineage (NCBI taxonomy): Eukaryota > Viridiplantae > Streptophyta > Magnoliopsida > Asparagales > Amaryllidaceae > Agapanthus > Agapanthus africanus. The sequence continues at coordinate 363,942,392 of JASDDO010000012.1, forward strand.
TTCTTAAACACGAGGAAAAATCCAACTTTTGAAAAATTTTCCGACAGGGAAAAAAGTGAGATATTGATATCCGTTCGAACTTTTTAACAGTTTCTATAAGATATCCGGAAAAAACAAAACAAAGTTATAATATCCGATCAAAACTTTAAGTCCCCAATACAACCTGGATAATTCAACAGTTGAATAAAAATAAATAAAAATTTCCAGAAAATACAACATTAGAAAATATGAGTTACTGTGAAAAGCACGTGCGCCAAATCGATCACGTGGCCGCGGAAGCGCCGCGCAAGCTGGGGTGGGGCCGCTCTTCCGCGGCGCTTTGATCGAATTACGCTCACGTGCTTCACAGTAATTCTTGTAATTACCTGCTGTAATTTTTGGATATTTTTAATGTGGAAAAATCCCAAATTTTAGAAAATTTCCAGAGAGCATGTTTTATCGGGGTTTCGGGTTTCGATCGGACTTTAAACTTCGTTCAGACTTCGCCTAAAGCTCTAGCTTGGCTCTGATACCACTGTAGGGTTGCTAGGCACGCTCACAAGGGTCTACGAGGCATCAACCATGCCCGAATAAAATTTTAGCCGTGCCGAACTACCCGAATACGGAACTTTAAACTAGAGATTAGGCGATAACTTGCATGTTAACAACTTAACACTAAGTGAGAGGGATTACAACCTTTGTAGATCCGGTCCTTCACTTCATTATACTCCGTGTTGTGGTCCCTTCGCTGCGATCATCGGGTTCCGGGCTCTCGAGAGGTTCCACGAAGAGAAAGGCGCAACCTTTGCTTCCGATCTTCGATACTACGATGATCTAGCTCGAAGTTTCTTTAACACAAGCTAACACTCATGAAATGATGTGAACACCCTCATCTAAATGGAAAGGGAAGATGAGGATGATGAAGTAGGAATTTTGCTCTATTTATTTATCTTTTTCTCATATTTATTCATCACCTTTGGAAAAACAAGAAAGCTTTTCCATGGAAGAAATGAAGGAGGAAGAAGAAGATCAATCCATTTGTGATGAATAGGAAATAATAATATGATAGATAAAGCAACCATGGTTCACTTAACCTTTGTAGAGAATTGACTAGGGTTAGGGTTTTGGGTAAATAAAAGAATGAGTCATGAACAAATATCTTTCACAAAACAAAACAAATCCTTCTAGAAACTTCTAGAAAGATTAACCCTAATCCGAACCCTAATCAAGTTTAAACTCCACTAAACGTGTTGCATTAGTTATCATATCATGTTACAATATTATATATCACATATATAATATTTACCGTAACAAAATAAAATAATATAATTAACATATATCGCATATATATCAATGTATTACCCGAGTGAGAAAAAGAATCTTTTAGTGAGCAAATATTTGTTAATGCAATTTAATATGTCACATATATTATTATACATTAAATTATCGAATCAACACTTGATCCGACAATCCGGCTATATCACATATAACCGGCTAATATTTATCCGTACCGATTCATCGAATCAACACTTGATCCGATGACCCAGCTGATATCCAATATCGCGAGAATACAATACGGTATCACATATCGCATTATCCTCGGTCCCGCACATATCACATATGTGCTCCTACTCCGTTTTGCCTGAGTCAAGAAACCTCTGTGTAGGACTCTAAAGAATCGTCAATACGCCGGCAGTAGGTGATGATCATATCAAACACCCACAAGCTGCAAGCGGTCAGCTAAACGTAACAGCTACCCAGGTATTGAGCGCTCAGAAGATCAACAAGCAAGCCTGTACATTCTCCTGTGGATCCAAACAGTAACACTCCCGTACAGTCCGGTCTCGTCGTCTGATATGTTGCATATCTCGCCTAGGGGTGGTAAACGTCAGACCCCAGTAGCTCGATAAGTCGTGTCGATTTGAGGTCTATAACAGTTTGAGAAACTACTGATAATACTTACCAGTAAATCTCAGCAACCCTGGCCAGGGATTTCCGGTTATAGCCAATCGAACACAGCACAACATCAACTCCCTATACCGGGAGAGACGAATCCCCTCCTATCGCTCATTGCCTCCATGTGATTCGGGACTGTACCCAAAAGCCACCTTTTTGCACGCCCTCTTGGACGTGGTATGATGGAAATCAAAGCACAGTGGGAACCACACAAGACTCCATGACGATCTCGGATCAATAGACTACTCTGTACCAGTGTCACCGGAGAACTGCCATCTGACGTATGGTATAATACCATCTGGGAGTTCTCGGCGAGTCCGTCCAGTGTACCCAGTCTCCACTGAGCACCCGTACACCATCCTTGATGTCAAACACCGATGGATATGGGATCATCCATCGCCCATCATATGGGTCAAGATGCGTATACGCTAGTCTACTCTGGTGCATCGATGCCCTGTCTCGATACACCCTCGACTAGGAATAGTTATAGGATGTACTCGTCGACTACCGTGGCCCCACTAGTATGATCTCATCATAGTCCCAGTAGTCGAGTACATATCCTAAGGGCTTTATCAACATGTAATATAGAGACAATCAGAGTACATGTTAAGATAAAGTACAACCAGATAGCATACTATCATGTCGAGCAAGAAAGTCCTCCCTATATATGTCCTAGCATCCACTACAATATACATCATATGTACAGTAATGGCCTCTAGGGCATACATATAACTAACAATTCAGACGCGTATTTTGGGATTGATTTTTCTTATAGAGCAGTACGTTTTTATGATATTGCTATGTGTTTTCGTACTGAGCAGGACTAGTCAGAGGACAGTACCTGAATATATTTTACATGTATAGTTTCGAGTTATATCATATTGGTTTTGCTTTGGATTTGGTATTGATGTCTTCCCCATGACTCCGATGATTGCGGGATGCTTGACAGAGTTCTGATTTGAGTTATATGCTCATTTTTCATGCGCATGCGTTGCCCTACGATTTGTTTTATGTATTTATGATTTCGGAGCCCCGGCGATTTGATGGTTTTGGCTGAAATATTTTAGTATTTGGGGGAAGTTTTAATTTAAATTCGGGGACCGAATTTCTTTAAGGGGGGAAGATTGTAACGTTTTGAAAATCGTTTCGGTGAAATTTCGAAAAAACGGTAAAATAAGGGGGTTTTCTGTAAAAAGTCAAAATGCAAATATATTTATTATAAAATTAAATATACATATTCTAGCTATTTAATTGCTAGTATTTTGTGTTTATTGAGCCACTGGTGAAATTTCAAATTTTCTGAAAAAAAATTATTTTATTATTATTTTAAGCCGTCACTAATACATTTAATTAGGGCAAATTACAAATTGGAATGAGTTGAAACAAATTTTGTACATCATAAAACTTTAAATAAAATTTTATCATGTGATTTTTGAAACGAAATCGTTTGCCAAAACGGTTTAGAAAATATTGAAGAAAAAGGCTTATTTTGTGAAAATAAAAGGGTTTTGGTGCATATTGAATTGGTGTTCGGTGTTCATTGCCTCACACACACACAACCACACAAACCCAAATCCCCACTTGGCTGAAAGTGCACGAATTTCCCCCCATTCTCATCTCTTTTTAGAAGAATAAAAGATTAAAGAAAGCAATAAATTATTAAGGTATGGTGTTAGGTAATTGTGATGGACTTTTTGACCCCATTCTCTCTCCAATCACCTCACACTCTCTTCCCCTCCCCATTTGGCCGAGCCCCAATTCTGCAGCAGCCCTCTTCATGTCTCCACTTCTTTTCTCTTCAAAAATCCCTCCATTTTGCTTCAAAAATCCATCCAAAGTCTCACAATTTCACCCTTTATCATTTACCCAATATTCTTTGACCCAAAGTGGTTTGGATTGAGGAGCAAGGAGGCATCTTTTGGAGGTCTTGAATTCATGTTGATCCATAGTTCATGAGGTATAATTTTAACCTTATGCTTATATTGTTGTTTAATTGCTTCAATGTTAACAATTTAGATGTTTAATTGGGTTTTATTGCAAATTTGGAAAATTCAAAACTAGGGTTTGAATTTAATTAGGGTTTTTATTATTAGTTTATGGTTGTAATGAGGAGATTAACATGTAATTGTATGCAAAATCTAAGTTGGTTACTACTTGCTAATTTGTTAATTAAAAAAATTGTGATAATTATACTAGTTTGCTAACTAGAGTTTTTGAAAAATTATCAAATGCTTAGATTAAAATATAATTAAGTTTTCATGTCATTATAAATATTATATTGATTGGTTTAATGCTTTTAGTTTATGAAAATCCAAGCTAAATTGTTGTTTGTGCATTTTTTTTTATAAATTGTTAAAATTTGGGTATTTTGTAACTAGAATTTTGGGGTTAATGAAATTTATTGGGATTAAATTATGGAAATTGTTTTTATGACTTATTTAAGATATTTAATAAGTATTATGGCCACTAGATTTGTTTAAACGTCGAGTCTTGTACTAAAACGGGTAATTTTTGCTTGCTAGATTTTCGGAAAAATGGCTTTTAAGGTGAAATTGGGGTTTTTGTGAATTTTAACCTATTTTATATTATAGTTAGTGTTCGTGGATGCGCAAATTAGCGTGTTTGGGTTTTCTCGATGGTTTGACGTTTGTACATCGACATCGAGGGTTGGTTTGACTATTCTTGCATGCGTAGGCGATAGGTTTTGACCTATGCGTGATACACGTGCCGATTTGATTTTCGTATGCCGTTTCGATTTCGAATTTGGTTTTAATGCGATACGGTGCGTTATGATATGTAGGTACCCCATGTGGACTTCGAGACAACAAGCAAGCATGTGGCGACGTCGGCACCAGCAAGCGAGGACCAGATGAGTAGATTTATATCTACGGGGAGAAGTCGGGTGGATGGCGTATAGCACCCCCGCAGTCCGTGGTGGTGTATACGGATGCGTATACACACCAATAATTATTATATGTTATTTGGGATTAATAACGATGTTAGGATGGATATTGGTGTGTTGGATTACTTTAGTGTTGCGAACCCTAGGGTAGTGTTGCACTACACATACACACATACATACACATATACATACTTGCATACATTCCTATTTATATGTGCTCATGGGATTCTTTATAGTTATGTGTTCACATGGGTATGGGACTATGTGTTCACATACGGATATGAGGACGATACTTGGGATTGAGCTGAGTCGATGAGTTTTGTTTTGTGGTTGTGATATCGGTTTGTACGAGACTGTCGATCAATAGTCAGATCATGACTATATTGATGATATTAGTATTGTACTAGACATAGGTCAGTACCCTGGACTATGATCTTGGATAAAGAGGATACCAGATGAATAGTGTGATGAATATGATATTAACCCGTACCCAGATTTGGGGATGCCGTACGACGGATTTACGTACGAGCTATATTTTGATGATTGATCCGCACTCTTGACTTGGGATATCTGATTATAGATATGGTATCGGATATGATATTATTGAGGCGGGATCACCGATTAATATATATACAGGTATGTATATGGATCGACTCAGATGTTAGGCGGTTTCCTTACCTGTAGTCCAGCTTGTTAGCTTATCCCTTTAGTTTAGTTTAGTTGTTAGATTAGATTCGATTCTTACCTATTTCAAAAACTAACGAATCGTGGGTATTTTAAAAGACAGCCCAAGGGATCCTACGGATATTTCAAAAGACGTATCTTTTCATAAAAACACCGTAGCCCCTATTTTCAAAACCCCATGATTCGTGTTATTTCAAAAGGCACCAATTTTAGGACTTATATTAGATTAATGCAGATTAGTTATAGTTGCGTCTAGTATTCAGCTCCCGCTCATTATTGTGGTTCGCTTCGCATCGCATGCTTATATTATGTTTCATACTCCATTATTGATATCATGCTGTTAGGACACCAGCACCATTACCGATGATGCGTATGTTCCACGTACACTTACTTGCTGGCTCACACACATCTTCATCGGTAATTGCCATGTCACGTACACCTTAGAAAATATTATTGCTTGACATAGCCTGTTAGCTAATAGTTTAGACATGATATTAGTGTACTTGCCTCATATGTTAGTTTAGACATTGTAGTTATTACCTGTTACTTCATGCATACTGTTATTCATTGTTATGCCGCATTTATGGATTCTCATGCATATATTCACTATTTTACGTGTTATTGAGGTTTTGGATTCGGATTTCCATGAGATTTTCTGGATTTGGAGGAAAACCGCAAAAACATAAATAAACCTTTTCTCTCTTTTAAAATAAAAAGTGCGGTTTTCCCATGATGTATGAGTCGTCCACCATGAGTTTGCTGATGGATTTCGAGACCCGATTCGAGGAGACGGATGAACCATTTCGGGTACATGGTGGACCCGGTAAGGTACCCCGGGGCAAGAAGCGCGTGATGATGACGATGTGAGCCTGGCAGGGGAGCACTACCTACCGGTGATTTTACCCGACGCGTCGGATATCCGGAGGATACCGTCGTGGTCTTGAGATGGATGGTAGGGGCCGGTCTGGACTGACGGCGCCCTAGATATTGAGACTGTGATATTGAGATTTCGAGATATTGAGGTACAGAGACTGTGATACAGAGATATCGAGATATTAGGATTACGTTTTGTGCCGATGATAGGCACCGTTTTATGCTGATTTCATTATGATACCTCATTTTAAAATACAAAGGAAATCTCACTAAATTATGCAAACAGTTCTTCATTTACATGTATTCTGTTTTCATGCATTCATACCTCATTCATATGATATATATTTCTACCTGAGGCACTGACACGGGCACATGAGATTACACTCGGGTTAGATATTTACCCTAGCCTTGTTATAGGTTGCATGTTATTCTTATAATTGAGGATATATTATGATCTTTGACCTAGGTTGCATTATTTATGCGATTTCTTTTCGTAGATGTTTTTCTATTCACGAGTTGGCAACTCACCCCTGTTGTGCCCCAGTTTCTTGCAGGATTGCCGTACAGGTTTCATTACGGCTTTGCGGGCATAGTTTCCTTCGGGTGATTTGCTAATAGGTGGGTTTACTTGCATCGTACCCCCATTATATATCTTGTATATCATTATTCTGTTGTATCTAGAAGTTCCATCAACCAAACATGTATTTATTTTGAGATAGAGACCAGTGATGTTTTCCTTCGACCTTATAGTCGCGCGTCTTATTTCTGTGGTTTTCTTGTGGTTTTGAGTTTCCTTTGAGTTTTGATCCTCGCCCTTGGCGTTGTATATTATATTGCTTGTGTGGTTGTGGCCGTCGATTGACGAAGAGCTAGCTCTCGCTTGGGGATGCCCTTTTTTTGATTTCGTATACTATTCATATTGTATCCCGTTTGGGGGGCAGTATTTACAAAGGAGGCTCTGCCGAAATTTTCAGAAAATACTTGATGTTTTTAAAAACCGCATAATTCGGCTTATGCTATTAAAACTACTTGTTTTAAATTGGTTTTTCCTTCACTCCACTACTTTTCTTGGTTTGGATTTCTGGGTTTTCGGCTTACTTAGATTACGGACGTCTCAAGACGTCTCGTAGTTTAAGTGCCGGTCATGTTCCGTACTTTCGGGACGTGACACGTGTGTTGACACTGTGTACTGGTTGTGCAAAGATCAAATGCATATTTGAACAAAGTCGGCCAATAAAAACCGCATTGCAAAACCTTTTCCGCCGTCTTTCGAGGACTGAAATGACCCCCACATGCCTGATCATGACAAAAAGATAGAACACTCTTGAATTGATCATTAGGGACACACCTGCGAATGATCTGGTCAGGACAATATTTAAACAGATAGGGTTCATCCCAGTAAAAATATTTTACTTGGGATAGAAATCGATGTTTGTCCTGTTTCGACCATTCGCGGGGAATAAGTCCCGTGGCAAGATAATTCACAATATCTATGAACCAAGGTTCGTCGGATACATTCAAGAGTTGTTTGTCCGAAAAAGAATCATTGATCGGCAGGGTCACAGGTGAAGAAGAGATGCGCGAAAGATGGTCGTCTACAACGTTTTCACATCCATTCTTATCTTTAGTAACAAGATCAAATTCTTGTAATAGAAGGATCAAACATATTAGCCTACCTTTAGCATCCTTCTTCGCCAAAAGATGTTTCAAGGCTGAGTATTCAGTGTACACATGTCACGACCCGAAAGTACGGAACATGACCGACACTTAGCCTATGAACGTCTCAAGGCGTACGTGCTCTAAGTAAGCCGAGCCCAGAAATCCAAACCAAGAAAAGTAGTAGAGTGTAGGAAAACCACTATAAGTCAACCAGCTAGCAATATAATATACAACGCCTAAAGGCGAGGATCATAACAGAGAAGGAAACTCAAATAGCACGAAATCCACAGAAATATAACGCGCGACTCTAAGGTCGAAAGAATAAACATCACTGGTCTCTATCTCAAATAAATACATGTTTGGTTGATGGAGCTTCTAGATACAACTGAAATATAATATACAATGTATAATGATGGGTACGATACAATAAACCCACCTACTAGCAAGTCACCCGAAAGGAACAGTGCCCGCAAAGCCGTAATGAAACCTGTACGACAAACCTGCAAGAAACTGGGGCACAACGTGGGTGAGTTGCCAACTCGTGAGTAGAAAAAGATCTACGAACAGAAAATCGCATGTATGATGCAATCCTAGGTCATACGATCATAATATATATAATCCTCAAATATATAACCAGCAACCTATAACAATGGCTAGGGTAAATATCTTACCCAAGTATAATCCCATGTGCTCGTGTCAGTGCATCAGGTGGCAATGTATCATATGGATGATGTATGAATGCATGAAACCGAATGCATGTACAGAAGAAAACTGCTTTCATAAATTTGTGAGATTTCTGTATTTTTAAAATGAGGTATCATAAATGAAATCAGCATAAACAGTGCCTAGCATCGGCACAAAACATAAATCCCAATATCTCGATCATAATCTCTGTACCTCAATATCTCAGAATCTCAATGTCCCAACCACAATATCTAGGGCGCCGTCAGTCCAGAATGGCCCCTACCATCCATCTCATGACCACGACGGTATCCTCCGGATATCCGACGCATCGGGTAATATCACCGGTCGGTCGTGCTCCCCTGCACAGGCTCAACGCCATCTCCTGCGATCTTCTTGCCCCCGGGTACCGCATCGGGCCCACCATGTACCCGAAACGGTTCATCCGCCTCCTCGAATCGGGTCTCGAAATCCATCAGCAAACTCATGGTGGACGACTCATACATCATGGGAAAACCGCACTTTTTATTTAAAAAGAGAGAAGCAGTTTATATAGGTTTTGCGGTTTTTCCCCCAAATCCAGAAAATATCATAGAGATCCGAATCATCAATAGCATGTAAAATCATGAATGTAAGCATGAGAATCCATGAATGCAGCATATAATGAATAACAGTGTGCATGAAGTGACAAGTAATAACTACAATGTCAAGCTAGCATATATGGCAAGTACACTAATATCATGTCACTACTAGCTAAAAAGCTAAATCAAGAAATAATATTCTCTAAGTGTACGTGACATGGCAATTACCGATGAAGATGTGTGTGAGCCGGCAAATAAGTGTACGTGGTACATACGCATCATCGGTAATGGTGCTGGTGTCCTAACAGCATGATATCAATAATAGAATATGAATCACAACAGTATGCGATGCGGAGAAACAATAATAATATGCGGGAGCTGAATACTAAACATAGGGGTAGCTACACTGCATCTTATGTCATGAGAGTCATACAACTACCCCAACTATAGGGCCGAGCTAATAGGCTAACTGCAGGTAAGGGAAACCGCCTAACCTCTGAGTCGATACATATGTATATATATATATAGTCGGTGATCCCGCCTCGATAATATCACATCTGATAACATATCTCTATAATCGGTTATTCCCAAGTCAAGAGGGCGGATCAAACATCAAAATATAGCCCGTACGTGAATCCGTCGTACGACATCCCCAAATTTGGGTACGGGTCAATATCACATTCGTTATATCCTTCATCTGATATTCTCTTTATCAAATATCATAATCCGGGTACTGACCTACGTCTAGTACAAAGCTAATATCATCACTATAATTATGATCTGACTACTGATCGACAATCTCGTATAAATCGATATTATCATCACATATCATCACAAGGAGTAAACATCGCCGAATGCGGCCTATCATAATTATCTTGTCATATCATATCATATCATATCTCGTAACATAATCACATGTCGATCATTTTATAAAAATATCACTATGCACATGGCATCGTCATCCCAAAATCCGCTAAAGCATCAAGACGTATCTCAAATATGAATTTTACCATATCACCGATATCATAATCTCGGATCAAATATCATCGACTCATCTCAATCCTATGTATCATCCTCAAATCCGTGTGTGAACACATAGTCCCATACCCATGTGACCACAAAACTATATAGAATCCCGTATATGTACATATGAAATAAGGATGTATGCAAATATGTATGTGTGTGTGTAGTGCTCCCACTACTCTAGGGTTTCGTTACCTTTCACCAATCCAACACACCAATTATCTATCCTAAACATCAATAATTTCCAAAAAAAACATAAGATAATTATATGTGTGTATACGCATCCGTATACATCACGACGAATTGCGGGGGTGCTATACGCCATCCACCCGACTTCTCCCCGTAGATATAAATCTACTCACCTTTCTTTATGCGTGCCGATACCGACGTCGCCATTTGAGTCTCCAACGCCTCGATGTCTCGTAGGTACCTACAAGAATATCACAAACGGTAAAGCACATGAAAACCATGTCGGAAACCAAATGGTACACGCTACGCCGATAGGTAAAAACCTACAGCCTCGCATGCAAACACAACCAATATCCCTCTGCCGTTGGCGTTCAAACGCCACCCGACAGAAACGAATCATCAAATACCAAAATCCATGCTAAAACAAGTCGTAAATCATGTGCCAACTCAAGAAAATCAACCCAGATTCTACCCTGATCGGAATCAGACAAAATTGGACGTACCAGGGGTCAAGTTTACAGGGTATAGGGCTATGCACAAAAAACGAGGCAGTTCCCTACTGCTCTGGCCGCAAATTGTGGCCAGAGGGAATTAATCTGCGGCCTGGAATGGGTTTTGGGGGCTAGGTGTTTGGGTGTTGGTTTCTATCTGCCTGCATATCTCACTGCCAAGCCAATTTTATTTTAGGGTATCTCGGTTTGTAGCAGATTCCAGAAAGGTCACAAAATTGACAAAATCGCTAAATTACACCGATTCTAAACTTTCAGGTGTTTTAGTGGAATCTGGGTTAGATCTAGGGTAAGCTGGTCTCAACAGCACCTAATAAGGCTACCCTAACATTCAAAACCATCTCTTGGCCAAATCTCACTCAATTTACCTAAAACTAGCACTAACTCACATAATAACACGAGATTTCAGCTAACTAACCATAACTGAGCAAGAAAAGAGTTGGGTTGTGAGATTATACCTTAAGGGGTCCTAGAATGAAGGAGAAGGGAAGAAGGAAGGGCTGTTGCTGTGGAGCTGCTCCATTTTCTCCAGATGTTGTTGTTGCAGCTGTTGCTGAAGCTGCTCAGGCTGCTGTTGTTTCCACTGCAACTGATGCTGCTGTTGTTTTGGGTGTTGTGGTAGTGTTTGGGTTGTTGAAGCTGCTGTGTTGTGGTGTTGTGCTGATGTAGTTGTGTTGGTGTGTTTATGGTGTTGGGTTGCTTTTGTGGCTGCTGCAGGAGTTATGGTGTTGTGGTGGTTGATGTAGCTGCTGATGTGATGAAATTGGGGCTGATGTTGTGTATCAGTGGCTGTTTCAGCAGCTGATGTCAATTGGGTGGCTTAAGTTGTGTTGATGTGAGTGTGTAGGTATTGGGCTATGGTGTTAGGGGCTGGTGTGTGTGTTATATGATGGGGTTGCTGCTGATGTTGGCTGATGTAGCTGCTGTTCTGATGGCTGAAAATGTGCTGATGATGTTTGATATGGGGTTGATGGTGTTGCAGCTTGTAGCAGCAGCTATGGTGGCTTATGTGTGTGTAGGTGTGAGAGAGAGATGTGAGTGTGAGAAGGAAGCAAAGGTTTTGAAATGAAATGGGGTGTGACATTTGCTTTAAGCCACCATTCTCTCTCTCTCCTAAAACATGCTAGCTTGCACAAGCCATCATGGCTCACTCTCTCACTACACAAGTCAACCCCCATCCTAATCACCTTTAAACAAAGCTAAAGACCCTTAATTAAACACAATTAGCTTAACCAAAGGGTTAACCCATCATGGTTGGCAAAACATGGTTAACCCACCATGCTCATCTGAACATGGTAACCTTAGACTTAACCCAAGTTAACATGCACAAGTGTGTGCAGTCCAGATAAAATTCCAATAAAATATTCATAAAACCAGATAAAATATTTAAAAGCCGTTTTGGTAAACTTTTTACCAAAAACCCCACATTAACCCACAATTACCATAAAACACCAACTCAGGTGTTACAACACAACAATTGGTGAGCCAATCAAGTAAGGCCTGAATTTTTCTAATGCTAATACAACTGCCAAAAGTTCTTTTTCAGTAGTTGTATAATTAATTTGAGCATCATTCAGGGTCTTGCTTGCATAATAGATGTCACGACCCGAAAGAGCACGTGACTGGCCCTTGAACCATATGAAGCCTATAGGACTCCATCTGATCCAAGTAAGCCAAAAGCCCAGAAATCTAAAACCATTTTTAGGAATAAGTAAAGAAACTGGTATAAAGGAGTGAAGAAAAACATGTTTGAAATCAAGGTTTTTAAATAACTAAGACGAATATGTATTTTAAAAACAGTAAAGTCTTTTCTAAAAATTTCGGCAGAGTTTCTTTTATAAAAACTGGCCCCGAATGGGGTACAACAAGAATAACAATATATGCAATGATAAAAGGCATCCCCAAGCGGGAGCTAGCTCTTCGTCAATTGACGGCCACAACCACACAAGCAATAATAATATACAACGCCGAATGGTGAGGATCAAACTCAAAAGAAAGCTCCAAAAGCAAGAAAACCGCAATACTACTAAGCGCGACTCTAAGGTCAAATAATACATCACTAATATCTAAGTCTGAAACAATATACAAGTTTTGGTTGATGGAAATTCTAGATACAATGGATAAAATAAATACAATGGTGGTTCTTAATGCAAAAGAATCCACCTACCAAAAGCATTTCACCTGCAAGAAAGTAGTATGCCAGAAATGCCGCAATGGAACCTGTACGGCAGAACCTGCAGGAACTGTGGCACAACGGGGGTGAGTTGCCAACTCGTGAATAGAAATATCTACAAGCAGAAACCGAATGCAAGACATAAACCTAAGTCAACAATCAGTAATATAACCACAAGAGTACATCTGAAGTATGATAAGGTGGCAAGGTAACATCTACACATGTATGTAGTGCGAGGTACTCAGGTAATAACATGTCATCAGTATAAGGTATGTCTGCATGAGGTAAAAATGATGAAGTATCAATACACATATATTAGCGTCCCATACCACTAATATTGGTGTAAGGATATATATAACAGCGCCCTCATACCCTGTTATATATACAAGTGAAGTGTGATCAAAGTAAATCCAGTCTGTATGATCTATATCTGTACATACGTGGAATCCGTCCACCCGTCACCCAATGACAATAACATCATGTATGCGAATATGAGGATATAATAAAATCATGGAAAACATCATGAAACCCGTGCCTAGCATCGACACGTAAATCCTCATCCATCGGGCTCCGTCAGTCTGGATCGGCCCGCGGGCTATGTCTGCGGAATCGGCCCTCGGCCCCGGCAGTACGCCCATCTCTCAACTCCGGTCGGTATCCTCCAGATATCCGCCGAGCGAAAATACAATCAACGGTAGGTACTCGCCCGCCTCCAGGCTCAATCGGCAAAACCCATCGATCATCTTGCCGAGGGGAACCATACCGGGCCCACCACGAACCCGCAAACGGATCATCCACTCCTCGAATTGGGTTTCAAGCACACGTCTCAGCACCGAGAAAACGTGTGGTGGACGCACCAAAATATCATATCACGAGGTACCGGTTTTTTCAAAATAGAGCATCCTTTCTTAAATAATCCCACGGTCCTCAAAACCAGAAATCACATGAAAATCCAACATCAAGAAGTAAATCCAATGCGATGTGCTATGCAATCAATCCATGATGTATGCGACATGTAAAGAAAGGCAATCATATCAGAAGTCATGCAACATGGAATAGTAATGTGCATATGTCGAGGGAAACCGCTCCTTTAGAATGAATCGGTTTTAAAGAATATCTTGCGGTCCTCAATCTCTAATCAAGTCAGAATCATCTATGTTTGTGTACAGGTATAAGTGTACAATATGCCGAGCAAGAATCATATCATGAATGCAACAGTACTACAGTGTAGTGGCATAGCAATTATCGATGATGAAGTGTGTGAGCCGGCAATTAGTGTACGTGGAACATACGCATCATCGATAATGGTGCTGGTGTCCTAACAGCATGATAACAGTAGCAATAAACACATGCAAGCAATGCGAATAGCATGAAAATGCGGAAATCAAATAATCAACATCACAGTGAAAAATCTACTATGCAACTACAGATCTAAGTATCAAGTCAAATAGGAGAGGTATGGAAACCACCTAAATCTGAGTCGATAAATATATAGATATATAGTCGGTGATCCCGCCTCAATAATATATCGTAGGACATCCTCGAGTTATGAGTGCGGATCTATCATCAATATCGGCTCGTACGGTAAATCATCGTACGACATCCCAATAGCTGGGTACGGGTCAACATCACACTATCTCATCACATAACAGGTATCACTATCATCAGATCACATAATCTGGGGTACTACTCTATGTCTAGTACAAATCGATACCATCAATATACCGCGTGTGCAAGCACACGTCCCAAGGCCCGCTAGAGATCACATATCGTATCCCAAATACGAATCACATCAATCACCGATCTCGCGGCACAAGCCCACATCATCGACTCATCTCCAATGTCATCCGATATCATCAAACACAGTGCAAGTATAATGAATATGCAAGGGTATGCGTGTAGGTGTAAAACTATTCTAGGGTTCGCGACTATGAACTACCCTAGTCCCTTCTAACCCTACACTACCCACAGTACACCTAACTATCATATATATATATATATATAACAACTACGGACTGCGGGGGTTCTATACGCCATCCACCCGACTTCCCCTTGTAGATATAATCTACTCACCTTGCATCATCATTTGCGGACGTCACCACGCATTTTCTTGTCGTCCCGAAGTCTTCATGGGTACCTACACATCAAAGTGTCGTATATGCGCATTAAAACCAAATCCAAGCTAAAACGGCACATGAAATCCAAAACGATATGATAAGGGGCCTATAGGTGAGAACCTATGGCACGCCTTCAAAACCATCAATAAATCCTCTATATCGTCGTATAAACGCCAAATAGTCGAGGCAAAACACAATCCACAATTGCAGAATTAAAAATACGGAATACGGAAACACGAATCCAAAACAGCAACTTAGGAAATATGTCCCAGATTTCACCCTAGGTCACTTCATACAAATCTATATATACCAGGGGTCAAACATAAACATGTAGGAGCTACAGAACCAATACGAGCCAAAATGGTGGGACCCAGGCCGCAATTTGCGGCCAATGGGAATAAATTGGCGGCCGGGAAGAAGAAATGGGAGCTGGAGTCTTGGGGTTAGCTTCCTGGGTGCCTGCACATATCTCTGTCCACTCAATTTTATTTTAGGATAGCTCGTATGATAGCAGATTCCATAAACACTACACAGATTTCATAATTTCCCCGATATCGGTTTCTAAAATCCGTATTCTGGTTTAAGCTTCAGGTTTTGGGTTCTAATTCATACACTAGGGTGATGGTATAACCTCTACTGACCTCAATTTCATATTACAACCCATAATTCATCACAACCCTAACTAGGTTATCCACAAGTCCACAATATCACACAATATCGATTCAATCTTAACATGGGGGTAAAGGAAATGCTAGAATTAAGCTAATGGTCCAGAAATTACCTCATTTGGCAACTCAAGAAAATTCTTGAGTTTCCCCAAGTGGCCAAAATCCTTGCTTCTTTAGCTTCAAGTGTAGATCTAGGGATTGTGCACACTTTTAATGAAATGAGTGTGTGGTTTTTGTGTAGTTTTAGAGGTGTTTTGGAGCTTTGAAGAGGGGTGGGGATGAGGTGCTGGAGCAGCAGCAGAAGAAGAGAGAAGAGGGAGGGAAATGAGGGGAGAAATGGCTAAGTCTTTTAGTCAATGGTGCCCCATGCCTCTATTTCTCACCAACCCCCATTTCTTTAATCTTTTCTCTTTTCTTTTCCTTTTCTTTTCTTTCTCTTAAAATCCTTCTCACATAAATAGTAACCCCAAAACAAACCATGGCAATAAAATGTAACACAAGTGTAGAAAATGATATGTGCATGTTTTGCACAAAAATGCTAAAAAACCGATTAGCGATTTTTAATCGCGATTAGCACTAATTTAGCATATAACTAATCAATTAAACTTAGAAATGGCATAATTCTCTAATTTACCCTATTTTAGAATTTTTCATAATTTTCCATAATTTTTCCCCATTTATTTGTATTTAATAATACCAAAATATTAAAATATTCAATAAAATAATATTAAATTATAAAAATTCCCAAAATTAATATTTTATCTTTTTGAAATGTTACAATCTACCCCCCTTAAAGAAATTCGGTCCCCGAATTTAAATTTAAACCCCCAATACTAAAACAATTTCAGTAATAATCCAATTTGTCGGGGCTCCGAAAACATCAATACATAGAGAATATCATAAAAATGTACTGCTCTACTAGAAATCAATCCCCAAAATGCATATATAAGAATATCCTGTGTGTCTGGTGCGCAAGGAATCAAAATCCATATATGTGTCAAACAGGTGTACAAAACAACATCTAGGTGCAACTGGTGTGCACGAAACATCTGTCGTAGGTAACGTGTGTGCCTGACAGTAAAAAATCAGGTGCATGTGACATGCACGAAGAATCCCGATTTAGTGCATTTGGCGTGCACCAAAATCGTATGTCAAAACACTAAAGGTGCATGAAAACTATGCCGGAAGTGTAAATCAAATCACTGCATAAGATAGGCGTGAAATCTCAATCAATATCTCAAACGTAATAACTATGCGCAAAACATAAATATCCAGTGGGTGCATGAAACAAATATCATGAAACTCAGTCATCAAAACTAAATCATGCAAACAGAACGCCCAAAATACCGAAATCCAAAACGACGGATATGTGATAATCGAATCACAAAATCACAAATCATAAATACCGTCTTCGGTAGTTCCTCCTTCGAGGTCGAGAAGGAGTCGGTGCATCCACTGCTAGCAGCGCAGGATATCTACTTGCCTCTTGCTCACGGTCTGGCGTCCTCTGACTCTGGTTCCTTATCTTCTCTGCGGATTACCTATCTCGCAGTCAATCGGCTCATCGGCCCTGTCAGGTGTGCTAACGGGGACGATTCCGTTCTGGCACTTCTCTGGTCACCTCTCGGTCAATCCTCACGACCACTTGTAAGGCAGCATGCCACTGGCGTCGGCCTCTGGCTCTCTGAATGCACATCACACATCTGATCCTGGGTGCAAACATCATTGCAGCAATGTCCTGGAAGGAATCCTGCTCAGGGTCTCTTCCAATCATGCCTATGCCGATCTGTACAGAGGCTGGCTCTCTTGCATAATCTCTTCTCACTCGATAGAAATCTGTGTCCCCAGCACAAAATTTTCTCGGAAATTGGTCGCATCCCAATGTCTCTGTAAGCATATCAGGTCTCTAGTCTCGACGGGAAGTAATGACAGCTCGTCAGCGTCTCGCTCGAACCTCTGGTTCCACCTGTCTCTATCGTCGTCCACTATAACGTCACGCCATGAAACTACGCACTGCACTGTTCTCGGCCACGGTCAATCTGAATTCTCTCACACGGACTCGAAATCGCGTACTCTGTAGCTTCATCATTCTGTAGAAGATGTCAGGCCGAACAGGTCCTCGGGAACACGTCCCAATCATCGGAGGAATACTCAATACTCTTCCGTACCCGATCAATTTGCAATGCATCTGGGTAAGTTCCTGTATCCGAACCTGGTCAACTATCTCGTCGACGAGGCCAAACTCTGGCCTGCTGGGTGTGCGCAATATGACCACTCCTGGGTGTAGGTCTTCTCATATCGTTTTCCGGAAGGGTCCTGTCGAGGTTTCTCTCTCAAATCTCATTCCTGCCGAATTGCCCGGAAGTCATCATCCATTGCTGAAGCTAATGTAGGGTTCCTAGGCACTCTTGTGAAGGTTTATAAGGCATCAAACATGCCCGGATTAAATTTTAGACATGCCGAACAACCCAAAGCCGGGATCTTTGCTAGATTATTAGGGTTTAACATGCAAGAAGATAACTTTTATCTAAGTGTGAGGGATTACAACTTTTGTAGTCCGCTCCTTCACTTCACAAGCTCCGAGTAGAAGTCCCTTTGCCGCGATCCACGATCTCCCGGACTCATGAGAGGCTCCACGACTCGAACGATCCATGCTAGCTCGAAGTATTCCAAATCTCCGATGATCTACCTTGAAGTTGCTACGACTCAAGCTTTCTCACTCAAAAGAGAAGAACACACTAATCCCATGGGCTAGATGAGATGATGATGAGAGAGTAGTAATTTTGCTTTCTTTTTAAATCATTTTCTCATATTATTTCATCACTTAAAGAAAAACTAGCAAGGTTTCATCTTGAAGGAAGAAGATGATAATGAAAAGATAATGATCTATTTTTCTTTTGTGATGAATAGAATATAAACCATATGATTGAATTGTAAACCATGGTCAAGGATGATTGGTCAAGATTTCGTAGAGAAATAACTAGAGTTAGGGTTTGGTTAGGTTTAGAAAGTGTCATCCTAAATATCTTAAGAATGACAAAAGGAAATTGCTTCTAGAAGGTGCATGAAGCAACTAACCCTAATCAAACCCTAACCTCAATTAATCATCCTTAAACATGTTTAACAATTAATCATATCATGTCACAATAATATATATCACATATATATTATATATTTGCAACAAAAGAAAATAATACAATTAACATATATCGCATATATATCAATGTATCATCCAGTGAGAAAATGAAATAATAAAGCGAGCCAATATTAGATAATGTAATACAATATATCATATATATTATTATACATTAAATTATCGAATCAACACTTGAATCGATGATCCGGCTATATCGAATATTACTCACTAATATATCATGTACCGACTCATCGAATCAACACTTGATCCGATGTCCCGGTTCATATCAAAATATCGCGAGAATATAATACGGTATCTCATATCGCATTATTCTCGGTCCTGCACATATCACATATGTGCCTCTACTCCGTTTCGCCTGAGCCAAGAAACCTCTGTGTAGGACTCTAAAGAATCGTCAATACGCCGGTAGCAGGTGATGATCATATCAAACACCCACAAGCTGCAAGCGGTCAGCTAAACGTAACAGCCACCCAGGTATTGAGCGATCAGAAGATCAACAAGCTAGCCTGTGCGTTCTCCTATGAATCCGATCAGTAACACTCCCGTACAGTCCGGTCTGTTCGTCTGACATGTTGCATATCTAGTCTAGGGGTGGTATACGTCAGACCCCAGTAACCGATAAGTCGTGTCGATGTATGGCTCATAACGGGTCGAGAAACTACTAGTAACACTTACCAGTAAATCTCTATATCAGCCCTGGCCATTGACTTCCAGTTATAGCCAATCGAACACAGCACAACATCAACTCCCTATACCGGGAGAGACGAATCCCCTCCTATCGCTCATTGCCTCCATGTGATTCGGGACTGTACCCAAAAGCCACCGTTTTGCACGCCCTCTTGGACGTGGTAAGGTGGAAATCAAAGCACAGTGGGAATCACACAAGACTCTATGACGATCTCGGGTCTTCAGACTACCCTGTACCTGTGTCACCGGAGAACTGCCATCTGACGTGTGGTATATCACCATCTGGGAGTTCTCGGCGAGTCCGTCCAGTGTACCCAGTCTCCACTGAGCACCCGTACACCATCTCTGATGTCAAACACCGATGGATATGGGATCATCCATCGCCCATCATATGGGTCAAGATGCGCATACGCTAGTCTACTCTGGTATATCGATGCCCTGTCTCGATATACCCTCGACTAGGAACAGTTATAGGATGTACTCATCGACTACCGTGGCCCCACTAGTATGATCTCATCATAGTCCCAGTAGTCGAGTACAAGTCCTAAGGGCTTTATCAACATGTGAGAGTAAAACAGTAAACCAATACAAGTCAACATGTTAAGATAAAGTGAAACCAAATAGCATACTATCATGACGAGCAAGAAAGTCCTCTCTGTATATATCTAAGCATCCATCATAATATACATCATATGTACAACAATGGCCTCTAGGGCATATACATAACTAACAATCTCCCACTTGCACTAAGGCCAGCTGCTGTAGTATCTCATACCTAGCATCCCGAATAATCTCTCAAACTGTATCTGGGGAATAGCCTTCGTGAATGGATCCGCAGTGTTGTCCTTCGTATCTACTCTCCTGACCTCGATCTCCCGGCGATCAACTATCTCCCTGATCAGGTGATACCGCCTCAGAATATGTCTGGACTTCTGATGGGACCTGGGTTCCTTGGCCAAAGCCACCGCTCCATTGTTATCGCAATACAGAGGTATTAGATGCTCAATGGATGGAACCACACCAAGTTCACTAATGAACTTCTTGATCCTGACAGCCTCTTTGGCAGCGATGTATTCAGCCTCCATCGTCGAGTCTGCAATGGTATCCTGTTTGGAACTCTTCCAACATACCTCCCCTCCATTGAGGGTAAAGACAAAACCCGAATGCGACTTAGAGTCGTCCTTATCACTTTGGAAGCTGGAATCGGTAAAGGAATCCACCTGGAGTTCTCCATTACCATACACCAAGAACATCTCCTTAGTCCTTCGTAAGTACTTGAGAATGTTCTTCACTGCTGTTCAATGACTCTCTCCAGGATCTGCTTGATACCGACTCACTACACTTAGTGAGTATGCTACATCGGGTCTGGTACATAGCATCGCATACATGATAGAGCCTACTGCCGAAGCATAGGGTATCCCTTGCATGCGAGCTCTCTCCAAATCAGTCTTGGGAGACATCTCTTTGGAGAGAGTGAGTCCAGAGATCGTGGGTTGGTTCCCACGCTTGGATTCTTCCATACTAAACCTCTTTAGTATGGTGTCAATGTACCTGGATTGGGACAATCCCAATATCCGTTTAGATCTATCTCTATAGATCATGATTCCCAATATGCAGGAGGCATCACCTAGATCTTTCATTGAGAATCTCTGTGATAAGAAGAGCTTGACTGATTGCAGCATAGGAATATCATTTCCTATCAAGAGTATGTCATCCACGTACAATACGAGGAAGACTACCTTACCCTCTGCTACCTTTTTATAGATACAAGGTTCATCTATATTTTTGATGAAGTCAAACTCTTTGACTACAACATCAAAACAGATGTTCCAACTCCGCGATGCTTGCTTTAACCCATAAATGGATTTAAGCAGCTTGCACACCTTTCCGCTGCTCCCACTATCTACGAAGCCCTCTGGCTGAGTCATGTACACGCACTCTTCTAAATCACCGTTTAGAAAGGCGGTCTTAACATCCATTTGCCAGATTTCGTAGTCATGGTATGCAGCAATGGCAAGTAAGATCCGGATGGACTTAAGCATAGCCACTGGAGAAAAGGTTTTGTCATAATCCACACCTGGACGTTGACGAAAACCCTTTGCTACAAGTCTAGCTTTGAAAGTCTCAACTTTTCCATCTACACCAAATTTCTTTTTAAAGATCCACTTGCTCCCAATGGGTTTTACCCCTTCAGGAGCATTTTCCAAAGTCCATACTTTGTTGGTGTACATGGATTCCATCTCAGATCGCATTGCATCCATCCATTTCACAGAGTCACCACTCGTGATGGCCTGCTCGAAACTAGTCGGGTCATCATCATCCATGATGCAATCCTCGCTTCCACCATCAATGAGAAAACCGTAGTATCTCTCAGGTGGATGAGAAACCCTACTAGATCGTCGGAGAGGCTGGGGTTCTTCGGGTACTACTGAATCCTCTGGTTCCACTAAATCATCTGTTGTAGTTTGTGTCGCTGGAACCTCTTCCAGTTCTACCTCATTGCCATCAATTTCTTTCATAAGAAAACCTTTTTCTAAGAAAGTAGCATGTCGAGAAACAAACACCTTTTGTTCCTCGGGATGGTAGAAGATATACCCTTGTGAATTTCTGGGATATCCTACAAACTTACATAAGACTGATCTTGCCTCGAGTTTGTCTAGATTTTGTCTTTTGACATAGGCTGGACAACCCCATATCTTAACATACTTAAGAGATGGTCTCTTCCTTTCCATATCTCATATGGAGTGGTAGGCACTGATTTGGTAGGAACCATATTTAATAGATGTATGGCTGTCTCAAGCGCATACCCCAGAAGGAAATAGGTAACTCAGCCTCGCTCATCATAGAGCGCACCATATCTAATAGGGTGCGATTCCTCCACTCGGATACACCGTTGTGCTGTGGTGTATAAGGAGGAGTAAGCTGAGAGAGAATCCCATTCTCTTTTAGATAATCTAGGAAACCACCGCTTAAGTATTCACCTCCTCGATCAGATCGAAGAATCTTAATACTTTTGCCCGTTTGGTTCTCTACTTCGTGCTTATATTCTCTGAATTTCTCTAAAGCTTCAGACTTGTGTTTCATCAGAAACACATGTCCGTATCTAGAGAGATCGTCAGTGAATGTAATGAAATAGGAAGAACCGTTCCTGGCATGCGTAGACATGGGACCGCATACATCACTATGTATCAGTCCTAAGAGTTCAGTAACTCTTTCTCCGTGTCCACTAAACGGAGCTTTGGTCATTTTTCCTTTGAGACATGAATGGCAAGTATCATAAGATGATAATTCGAACGGATTCAAATAACCATCTTTATGTAACTTAGCCAGTCGTGTCGCATTGATATGACCAAGTCTACAATGCCACAAGAAGGATTCGTTCATGTCTGAACTTTTCCTCTTGTGTGTGTTTTGGATATTTAGGACTGTATTCTGATTTAGAATGAATATGCCATTATGTAACGAGCCTGATGCAATCAACTTTTGATCGAGGAATATGTTCATAACATTATCCTTTACTACAAAATTATATCCTTCTTTACTTAATAAAGAAACTGAAATAATGTTGCACATCATGTTCGGTATATAATAACACTCATTCAGAATCAGTGTATTACGACTTGGTAATACAAGGTGATATTCGCCAACTGCTTTGGCTACAATACTTGCACCGTTCCCTACTTGAACGGAATGATCACCTTTTCCCAGTTCTCTACCTTTACGTAGCCCATGTAACTGTTTACATATGTGGGATCCTGATCCGGTATCTAATACCCAGGACGTAGGGTGAACTGAGAAACAGTTCTCAATAACTAACACACCCGAAGAAGATGCATCAACATGCATGTTCTTTTGGGCAGCGTGAGAATCTAGATATTCTCCTGTTTCCTGTTCAGTCTTATAACTCTTATAAGAAAGAACGGGTCCAACGTTCCCTTGCTCAGTACAATAATCGGGTTCAGTCAATACATCAATATTATTATCTTGATTATGGCCTGACATGGTCGCTACCTGGAGAGAGAGAGAAGAAAACACTTTAGCGTATGCTCTTGCAAGATTAGATTGGTTATTATCTTATCTAATCAGGATGTCTTCCACTGTTTTTATCAAATCTACCTTAAAACCCTAAAAGGTAAGATTAGCCGGGATTAATTACACCCTACAATTTCGTCAATCTTTCAGCCAGATCAGTGTCGGTACTTTGAGGGAGGTTCCCCGTGCTTTCGCACGGACCTAATTAAAGTAAACCTCATTTTCCCAGAGGCGTAACCTCGTTAACACTTTTCTAGACACCTACTTGAATGACTAATTGTCCTGTGTAAAACTCTCCCAGGAGTAACACTTACTCGCAGTGGGTATCGGGATCCAACTATCTCATAGGAGGTATGCAATCTCATTGCAAATTTCAACGCTTGAAATTCCCGATAAAACTTTTATCCCTAGTGTTCTATGACCTTGACGAATGCCAAACAACCCATAGTCGACTAGTCAAGTTCAACCCGTACATTTCTTGATTGAATTAAACCCACCCGTACGACCCTTGACGAATGCCAAACAACGCCGTACGAATACCCTAATCCAATCTGCATCATATGCATAAGCAGATAAATACTAGTTAGCTACCGTACACTACGTCTTGACGAATGCCAAACTACCGTAGCATGAATACTAAGTAGTACTTATCTGAAATGACGGAGGGCTACGCAGGTTTTTCAGAAAACCTTGAGCGTAAAGAACTTGATATCGTCGTAGAATCATGTGTTTTTGAAAAGGAGTGTTTTTTGAGGCTTTTCTTAGTTTCGCTAAAGGGGTCACTCCCGGTGAAGGGATCGTCGGCCCTTTCCTCATCGAATAAGGTGCAGGATATATCATATATACCGCTGTGCAAAGCAAAACACTAAAAGCAATCAAAAGACAAACCGCGTTTTGTAGCATCTGCCAGTTTCGCTAAAGGAGTCACTCCCGGTGAAGGGATCTCGGTCCTTTCCTTATCGAATAAGGTGCAGGATATATCATATATATCACTGTGCAAAGCAAAACTGTAGCTACCCCTTTTATAAAGTTTTTGATTCTACAACATCTTTAGGTTTCTTTTCTTTTTATTAATCTTATTAATAAAAATCCCATCAGCTTATGCTTCCTAAGCATCACAGAAGAAACGAAAGCAGTAATATTTATATATCAGCATATATATATAGTATAAGCATTCGTCTCAGGCAGTAATATGATCTCATCACAGAACATTGCAGCAGAAGAACATATATGAAATATTGGATATACTAGGACGTCCGTGTTTTTAATACGAGCCTGTATAAAACACGGATTCCACGGTCGCGACGAATAGCCAAACCCACATCCCAAGACCCCTACGAGAGCGGCAAGTAACACTGCCAATTCTAGTGTTAGGAGACCCGGTCTCGACTCCTCGAGATGGCCTCCCACTGGACCCTAGAACCCGGTTACTTGTGCTCCCCTCCTTGGGTCTACCTAAAGCGGAAATGTAAATAATATACACTGGTGACAGCAACCGCAACCTGGAAGTGCCCCAAATAAAAGAATATTACATTACAAAAGAATTTTACATGAATGAAAATAAAAACCCTCATCTCACATAAAACCCCCGGCTATTCTGATCGCGACGATCCAATATAACATATCACAGCAACACATAATATCTCATATCATCAACGTAAGTAAATATGCGCATCCCAATTGTCGTTGACATATAGCAACGAAACCGGCGATGTCACATATTACACTTACGGTCACAGAAAAGAAAGTGTAAAACTACAATATTTGGAATCCACAATCACTTTAGACATCGTAAATCCGAAATATCACATACTCCGCATTTCATGCTTAACTCTATGAATTCCACATATTGTATCACATTCCAGATAAATAGACAGTATTAAACTTTCCGAACAGATAATCAAATACCCAAAATTTCCCAAAGTGCTCAACTCTTGAGCGGAGTTCAAATAATCCCAGAATATGTCACAGTACTGGTGATCCAGCCGTAGAAGGGTCAAGCCAACGCCTCACATGTGGCACGCCGTACTGCCCCAAACCCGAAGGTTCAAAAGGCAGTTCAAGACGGTCACATAATCGAGTTAAGGTTTGTTGTCTTCTAGAGGGTCCACCGCTTAACTTGTACAATTTTCCGAAAGATTTAAACCCAGTAAAAATTCAACGCTTGAAAGTTTGCCGTACCAGGAAATAGTAAGTTAATGATATCCGTTCAAATAATTTAACAGTTTCTAAATATCCGGAAAGAAATACGAACTTAAAAATTCCGATCGAATCTACTATTACAAAATAAACCCCAGATTTAAACAATACTGGAATCACTGTTAAAAATATCCAGAAGCCTCAAGAGGTACCTACGGACATTACCAGAAAACCACGTGTCATGATCTCATCAATCCGCCGCGGAACCGCCGCGCAAGCCATGGTTGCGCCGAGGTTCCGCCGCCGTTTAGTGGAATTAGGGGCTCGGGTTTTATGGTAATTCTTATAATTCCCTGCTGATTTTTTTACATATTTTTAATTCAGAAAAATCCCAAAATTTAAAAAATTTCCAGAGAGGGGTCTTTTTGCGTCGTTTCGGGTTCGATCGGAGTTTTAACTTCGTAAACACATCGCCTAATGCTCTAGCTAGTCTCTGATACCACTGTAGGGTTCCTAGGCATTCTTTTGAAGGTTTATAAGGCATCAAACATGCCCGGATTAAATTTTAGACGTGCCGAACAACCCAAAGCCGGGATCTTTGCTAGATTATTAGGGTTTAACATGCAAGAAGATAACTTTTATCTAAATGTGAGGGATTACAACCTTTGTAGTCCGCTCCTTCACTTCACAAGCTCCAAGTAGAAGTCCCTTTGCCGCGATCCACGATCTCCCGGACTCATGAGAGGCTCCACGACTCGAACGATCCATGCTAGCTCGAAGTATTCCAAATCTCCGATGATCTACCTTGAAGTTGCTACGACTCAAGCTTTCTCACTCAAAAGAGAAGAACACACTAATCCCATGGGCTAGATGAGATGAGGATGAGAGAGTAGTAATTTTGCTTTCTTTTTAAATCATTTTCTCATATTATTTCATCACTTAAAGAAAAACTAGCAAGGTTTCTTCTTGAAAGAAGAAGATGATAATGAAAAGATAATGATCTATTTTTCTTTTGTGATGAATAGAATATAAACCATATGATTGAATTGTAAACCATGGTCAAGGATGAGTGGTCAAGATTTTGTAGAGAAATAACTAGAGTTAGGGTTTGGTTAGGTTTAGAAAGTGTCATCCTAAATATCTTAAGAATGACAAAAGGAAATAGCTTCTAGAAGGTGCATGAAGCAACTAACCCTAATCAAACCCTAACCTCAATTAATCATCCTTAAACATGTTTAACAATTAATCATATCATGTCACAATAATATATATCACATATATATTATATATTTGCAACAGAAGAAAATAATACAATTAACATATATCGCATATATATCAATGTATCATCTAGTGAGAAAATGAAATAATAAAGCGAGCCAATATTAGATAATGTAATACAATATATCATATATATTATTATACATTAAATCATCGAATCAACACTTGAATCGATGATCCGGCTATATCGAATATTACTGACTAATATATCATGTACCGACTCATCGAATCAACACTTGATCCGATGTCCCGGTTCATATCAAAATATCGTGAGAATATAATACGGTATTTCATATCGCATTATTCTCGGTCCTGCACATATCACATATGTGCCTCTACTCCGTTTCGCCTGAGCCAAGAAACCTCTGTGTAGGACTCTAAAGAATCGTCAATAAGCCGGTAGAAGGTGATGATCATATCAAACACCCACAAGCTGCAAGCGGTCAGCTAAACGTAACAGCCACCCAGGTATTGAGTGATCAGAAGATCAACAAGCTAGCCTGTGCGTTCTCCTGTGAATCCGATCAGTAACACTCCCGTACAGTCCGGTCTGTTCGTATGATATGTCGCATATCTAGTCTAGGGGTGGTATACGTCAGACCCCAGTAACTGATAAGTCGTGTCGATGTATGGCTCATAACGGGTCGAGAAACTACTAGTAACACTTACCAGTAAATCTCTATATCAGCCCTGGCCAGGGACTTCCAGTTATAGCCAATCGAACACAGCACAACATCAACTCCCTATACCGGGAGAGACAAATCCCCTCCTATCACTCATTGCCTTCATGTGATTCGGGACTGTACCCAAAAGCCACCGTTTTGCACGCCCTCTTGGACGTGGTAAGGTGGAAATCAAAGCACAGTGGGAATCACACAAGACTCTATGACGATCTCGGGTCTTCAGACTACCCTGTACCTGTGTCACCGGAGAACTGCCATCTGACGTGTGGTATATCACCATCTGGGAGTTCTCGGCGAGTCCGTCCAGTGTACCCAGTCTCCACTGAGCACCCGTACACCATCTCTGATGTCAAACACCGATGGATATGGGATCATCCATCGCCCATCATATGGGTCAAGATGCGCATACGCTAGTCTACTCTGGTGTATCGATGCCCTGTCTCGATATACCCTCGACTAGGAACAGTTATAAGATGTACTCATCGACTACCGTGGCCCCACTAGTATGATCTCATCATAGTCCCAGTAGTCGAGTATAAGTCCTAAGGGCTTTATCAACATGTGAGAGTAAAACAGTAAACCAATACAAGTCAACATGTTAAGATAAAGTGAAACCAAATAGCATACTATCATGACAAGCAAGAAAGTCCTCTCTGTATATATCAAAGCATCCATCATAATATACATCATATGTACAACAATGGCCTCTAGGGCATATACATAACTAACAGCTAATTCTTATTCCGGAACGGCTGCATACTTATCGCGCTTCTTTCTGGAAAATATATCCATATACCACGCCTCTGGATACGTATCACATCTCTGATGTCAGCGGAGTGGGACGTCATCTCGTCGAAATATCTTGCGAACTCTTTTCTTCACTCTGCTTCCATGTCGACTGATTCGGACTCGTCTCATCATGGCTGCATGGACTGTGCTCCAACGGCTATCCTCGTATCTGGAGTATCCCAAGCAATGCATCCCATCACATGATATCCGAATGATGTCGAATCATCCGATCGACTCTTCAGAACCTCATAATCCCCCAAGAGATCAACATCATGGGTACAGTTTAATAGTATCGAGTATATGCCACAGTGTCGGTGGTCTAGCCGTGAAGGGCAAACCCAAGCCTCACTAATGGCGCCGCGGAACTGCCGCAAACTCTAAGGTTCAAAGGCTTTCACACGGTCATTAAGTCGAGTTAGGGTTTCATTCTTCTAGAGGGTCCATAGAATCACCTGCATGTCTTTCCGTATACTTTAAACTTGGAAAATGGGCTCCTGACATTCGATCGTCTCTATCGACTCTCAACGAACCAGCGTGAAGTCGTCTCTAGCTGGAAACAATCTATCTGATGACCTCGCATCGGTAAACGAATGAACCACATGTCCTAGTCATTAGTCCTCAGGTGACTAGCGACCGTCCATCATATCTCTAAGTATATGCTCATGCTGCAGTAGCTCCAACCATCTGGGCGATATTTCGTCATTTGCAGCAACAACTGGCTCATTCGCCTGTACGCCGAACAACGCCTCAATCCTCCAGGAAAGGCGACACATTGGCGGTCACCTCTGAATCGGTCTGCTCTAGATCTGAGTAAGACTCTCCACACTGGAAATCTCCAACTCAACTGGGCCCGCTCCGG
The DNA here is from genome assembly GCA_030015575.1 of Agapanthus africanus. Lineage (NCBI taxonomy): Eukaryota > Viridiplantae > Streptophyta > Magnoliopsida > Asparagales > Amaryllidaceae > Agapanthus > Agapanthus africanus. The sequence goes on from JASDDO010000012.1 coordinate 363,972,010, forward strand.
TGCATAAATCGGACGAATCACCTTCGTCTCTCAATTCGGGTAGACTAGCTATAATCTGTCTCATATCTGCCTGGAAGCTCCGACAATCTCAGCTCGTAAGCTTCGGGAGCGACATCCTGTCAATCTCAGCAACAGCTGGTCCATCTGTCCGCACGGTAGGCGACATCATAATCTCTGAGGTATGCTGTACATCAACAGTCCTCTCTCAATTGGCAGCTCTAACAATGACCCGATCCTCCGGTGCAAGACCAAGCACTCGCCTCCACTAGAAGTCACAATCAACGATACCAACTCGAGACGTTCCCATGTCACCAGAAAACACAATGGTCGGCCCTCGTACCAGACGAGCTCGTCCTGACCGTAACCCTGGCAGCAGCCCAAACTGCGCTCAAACATGGCGACAGGAACCTCAATCGAGTATCGAAGAGAGCAGGTCAATGGCAAGAAAGAGAACAACAGATCCAGAGTGGATACATGATCATAGGAAGGAACAACATCAATAAAGGTATGATCATGAAACTAATAGAATCGGGGATCTCAAATGGATGTATAATCATGGATATGAAGAGAATCACTGATCTCGAGAATATGTACATCTTAAGGTTCCTTAAGCGGAGTGGCGTGTCGTAAGTATGCCGCGGAACATACCAACGGTACGTCACTCTACTTTAGTCACCTATTCCATCAACCAAGGGTCATCCTAATACGACGAAAGTTCGGGTCTAATACCCCCTCGACTAAGTCTAAGTTCCGTAAGGTCAAGCCTAAGTTCCGTATATATATAAACGCCCTAGGCTCCACATAGTCAAACTTAGACTCGAACCAAGGTCAACCTAGCGCTTTGATACCAACTTTGTCACGACCTGAAAGAGCACGTGACTGGCCCTTGAACCATATGAAGCCTATAGGACTCCATCTGATCCAAGTAAGCCAAAAGCCCAGAAATCTAAAACCATTTTTAGGAATAAGTAAAGAAACTGGTATAAAGGAGTGAAGAAAAACATGTTTGAAATCAAGGTTTTTAAATAACTAAGCCGAATATGTATTTTAAAAACAGTAAAGTCTTTTCTAAAAATTTCGGCAGAGTTTCTTTTGTAAAAACTGGCCCCGAATGGGGTACAACAAGAATAACAATATATGCAATGATAAAAGGCATCACCAAGCGGGAGCTAGCTCTTCGTCAATTGACGGCCACAACCGCACAAGCAATAATAATATACAACGCCGAATGGCGAGGATCAAACTCAAAAGAAAGCTCCAAAAGCAAGAAAACCGCAATACTACTAAGCGCGACTCTAAGGTCAAATAATACATCACTAATATCTTAGTCTGAAACAATATACAAGTTTTGGTTGATGGAAATTCTAGATACAATGGATAAAATAAATACAATGGTGGTTCTTGATGCAAAAGAATCCACCTACCAAAAGCAATTCACCCGCAAGAAAGTAGTGTGCCAGAAATGCCGCAATGGAACCTGTACGGCAGAACCTGCAAGAACTGTGGCACAACGGGGGTGAGTTGCCAACTCGTGAATAGAAATATCTACAAGAAGAAACCGAATGCAAGACATAAACCTAGGTCAACAATCAGTAATATAACCACAAGAGTACATCTGAAGTATGATAAGGTGGCAAGGTAACATCTAAACATGTATGTAGTGCCAGGTACTCAGGTAATAACATGTCATCAGTATAAGGTATGTCTGCATGAGGTAAAAATGATGAAGTATCAATACACATATATTAGCGTCCCATACCACTAATATTGGTGTAAGGATATATATAACAGCGCCCTCATACCCTGTTATATATACAAGTGAAGTGTGATCAAAGTAAATCCAGTCTGTATGATCTATATCTGTACATACGTGGAATCCGTCCACCCGTCACCCAATGACAATAACATCATGTATGCGAATATGAGGATATAATAAAATCATGGAAAACATCATGAAACCCGTGCCGAGCATCGACACGTAAATCCTCATCCATCGGGCTCCGTCAGTCCGGATCGGCCCGCGGGCTATGTCTGCGGAATCGGCCCTCGGCCCCGGCAGTACGCCCATCTCTCAACTCCGGTCGGTATCCTCCAGATATCCGCCGAGCGAAAATACAATCAACGGTAGGTACTCGCCCGCCTCCAGGCTCAATCGGCAAAACCCATCGATCATCTTGCCGAGGGGAACCATACCGGGCCCACCACGAACCCTCAAACGGATCATCCACTCCTCGAATCGGGTTTCAAGCACACGTCTCAGCACCGAGAAAACGCGTGGTGGACGCACCAAAATATCATATCACGAGGTACCGGTTTTTTCAAAATAGAGCATCCTTTCTTAAATAATCCCACGGTCCTCAAAACCAGAAATCACATGAAAATCCAACATCAAGAAGTAAATCCAATGCGATGATCTATGCAATCAATCCATGATGTATGCGACATGTAAAGAAAGGCAATCATATCAGAAGTCATGCAACATGGAATAGTAATGTGCATATGTCGAGGGAAACCGCTCCTTTAGAATGAATCGGTTTTAAAGAATATCTTGCGGTCCTCAATCTCTAATCAAGTCAGAATCATCTATGTTTGTGTACAAGTATAAGTGTACAATATGCCAAGCAAGAATCATATCATGAATGCAACAGTACTACAGTGTAGTGGCATGGCAATTATCGATGATGAAGTGTGTGAGCCGGCAATTAGTGTACGTGGAACATACGCATCATCGATAATGGTGCTGGTGTCCTAACAGCATGATAACAGTAGCAATAAACACATGCAAGCAATGCGAATAGCATGAAAATGCGGAAATCAAATAATCAACATCACAGTGAAAAATCTACTATGCAACTACAGATCTAAGTATCAAGTCAAATAGGAGAGGTATGGAAACCACCTAAATCTGAGTCGATAAATATATAGATATATAGTCGGTGATCCCGCCTCAATAATATATCGTAGGACATCCTCGAGTTATGAGTGCGGATCTATCATCAATATCGGCTCGTACGGTAAATCATCGTACGACATCCCAATAGCTGGGTACGGGTCAACATCACACTATCTCATCACATAACAGGTATCACTATCATCAGATCACATAATCTGGGGTACTACTCTATGTCTAGTACAAATCGATACCATCAATATACCGCGTGTGCAAGCACACGTCCCAAGGCCCGCTAGAGATCGCATATCGTATCCCAAATACGAATCACATCAATCACCGATCTCGCGGCACAAGCCCACATCATCGACTCATCTCCAATGTCATCCGATATCATCAAACACAGTGCAAGTATAATGAATATGCAAGGGTATGCGTGTAGGTGTAAAACTATTCTAGGGTTCGCGACTATGAACTACCCTAGTCCCTTCTAACCCTACACTACCCACAGTACACCTAACTATCATATATATATATAACAACTACGGACTGCGGGGGTGCTATACGCCATCCACCCGACTTCCCCCTGTAGATATAATCTACTCACCTTGCATCATCATTTGCGGACGTCACCACGCATTTGCTTGTCGTCCCGAAGTCTTCATGGGTACTTACACATCAAAGTGTCGTATATGCGCATTAAAACCAAATCCAAGCTAAAACGGCACATGAAATCCAAAACGATACGATAAGGGGCCTATAGGTGAGAACCTATGGCACGCCTTCAAAACCATCAATAAATCCTCTATATCGTCGTATAAACGCCAAATAGTCGAGGCAAAACACAATCCACAATTGCAGATTTAAAAATACGGAATACGGAAACACGAATCCAAAACAGCAACTTAGGAAATATGTCCCAGATTTCACCCTAGGTCACTTCATACAAATCTATATATACCAGGGGTCAAACATAAACATGTAGGAGCTACAGAACCAATACGAGCCAAAATGGTGGGACCCAGGCTGCAATTTGCGGCCAATGGGAATAAATTGGCGGCCGGGAAGAAGAAATGGGAGCTGGGGTCTTGGGGTTAGCTTCCTGGGTGCCTGCACATATCTCTGTCCACTCAATTTTATTTTAGGATAGCTCGTATGATAGCAGATTCCATAAACACTACACAGATTTCATAATTTCCCCGATATCGGTTTCTAAAATCCGTATTCTGGTTTAAGCTTCAGGTTTTGGGTTCCAATTCATACACTAGGGTGATGGTATAACCTCTACTGACCTCAATTTCATATTACAACCCATAATTCATCACAACCCTAACTAGGTTATCCACAAGTCCACAATATCACACAATATCGATTCAATCTTAACATGGGGGTAAAGGAAATGCTAAAATTAAGATAATGGTCCAGAAATTACCTCATTTGGCAATTCAAGAAAATTCTTGAGTTGCCCCTAGTGGCCAAAATCCTTGCTTCTTTAGCTTCAAGTGTAGATCTAGGGATTGTGCACACTTTTAATGAAATAAGTGTGTGGTTTTTGTGTAGTTTTAGAGGTGTTTTGGAGCTTTGAAGAGGGGAGGGGATGAGGTGCAGGAGCAGCAGCAGAAGAAGAGAGAAGAGGGAGGGAAATGAGGGGAGAAATGGCTAAGTCTTTTAGTCAATGGTGTCCCATGCCTCTATTTTTCACCAACCCCCATTTCTTTAATCTTTTCTCTTTTCTTTTCCTTTTCCTTTTCTTTCTCTCAAAATCCTTCTCACATAAATAGTAACCCCAAAATAAACCATGGCAATAAAATGTAACACAAGTATAGAAAATGATATGTGCATGTTTTGCACAAAAATGCTAAAAAACCGATTAGCGATTTTTAATCGCGATTAGCACTAATTTAGCATATAACTAATCAATTAAACTTAGAAATGGCATAATTCTCTAATTTACCCTATTTTAGAATTTTTCATAATTTTCCATAATTTTTCCCCATTTATTTGTATTTAATTATACCAAAATATTAAAATATTCAATAAAATAATATTAAATTATAAAAATTCCCAAAATTAATATTTTATCTTTTTGAAATGTTAAAATAGATCACGTGTGGCATATTTTCAATGTGCTGTCCTAAGACTGCACCAACTGCAAAATCTGATGTATCACACATAAGCTCAAAAGGGTGGTTCCAATCTGGAAAAGATAGAACGGGGGCTGTAGTGAGAGAGTGTTTGAGTGAGTCAAATGCTGCCTCACAATCCGAGTCAAAGTGAAAGGTTGCGTCCTTGGCCAAGATAAGAGTTAAGGGTCTAGCAATTTTGCTAAAATCCTTAATGAATCTCCTGTAAAAGCCTGCATGGCCAAGAAAAGACCGTATATCCTTGACGCATTTGGGATGAAGAAGTTTTTGAATGACATCAATTTTAGCTTTGTCAACCTCAATGCCTTTCCGTGAAATAACATGTCCAAGCACAATTCCCTCTTGGACCATGAAATGGCATTTTTCCCAATTCAAGGTTAAGTTCTTCACTTTACAACGAGTAAGAACCGCGTCAAGATGAGATAGGCAGTCAGCAAAAGAATCTCCGAATATCGAGAAATCGTCCATGAAAATCTCCAGAAAATTCTCGACCATGTCCGAGAATATCCCCATAATACACCGCTGAAATGTAGCGGGAGCATTGCATAACCCAAAGGGCATGCGTCTATAAGAAAATGTACCAAAAGGACAAGTAAATGTGGTTTTATCTTGATCCTTTTTGGCAATAGGGACTTAGTTGTAGCCAGAGTATCCGTCCATGAAGCAGTAATATTCCCGTCCAGCTAAGCGTTCTAGCATCTGGTCAATGAAAGGTAGAGGAAAGTGGTCTTCCTCGTTGCGGCATTGAGTTTTCTATAATCAATACATACACGCCACCCAGTTTGAGCGCGTGTCTTGATTAACTCATTTGCCTCATTTGTTATGACCGTAATGCCAGATTCTTAGGGACAACATGAATTGGACTCACCCATTGGCTATAGGAGATTGGGTAAATGATACCATTGTCAAGGCATTTGACGATTTCTTTCTTCACCGCATCCTTCATTACGTGGTTTAACCGTCTCTGTGGTTCTTGGGTTGGCTTGGCTTCATCCATAAGATGTATATGATGTTCAACAATTAAGGGACTAATCCTTTTGATGTCAGCCATAGTCCAACCAAACGCCTGCCTATTAGATCTCAATACCTTCAAAAGCGCATTCTCTTGCTCAGAGGCTAGAGAGGCGGATATGATCACATGTAAAGACTCATTCTCACCTAAATATGCATATTTAATATGAGAAGGTAAAAGTTTGAGATCTAATGTTGGCGGAGAAACTATAGAAGGTGGGGTCATCGAATGATATTCAGAGTTAAGAAGAAGCTCGTGGCCTGCAAAAGATACAGACTGGGAAGGTGATGACTCAAGAGTGGAAAGAGTGTCCTCACTGAGATGTTAAAGATCAAACATTGATGTGGTAGTGTCATCGAGATCATCAAAGCAAAGTTCATCAACTTCGCAACTTTCGGAAGCAATCTCGAGGACAGAACAGACATCAAGTATGTGAGCAGAGGGTTCAGACGGCTGACTTCCAATTTTGTAGATGTTCAGTTCAATTGTCATTTTTCCAAAAGATAGGTTCATTGAACCGTTTCGACAGTTAATGACAGCATTGGAAGTGGCAAGGAATGGTCGACCCAAAATCACCGGAATTTGGTTCCGTGGGTTTGCTACAGGTTGTGTATCGAGAACAATAAAGTCCACAGGGAATACAAATTCCCCGACTTTTATCAACACATCCTCCAGTTCACCCCTAGGTTTGGTGATTGAACGGTCTGCTATTTGGAGAGTGCAATGAGCAGGTTTTAACTCTCCAATCCCTAACTGCTCATAAACAGAATATGGAAGCAGGTTAACACTTGCGCCCAGGTCAAGTAAAGCACGGTTAATGTTTTTACCCCCAATAGAAATCAAGATTGTAGGAAATCCTGGGTCCTTACGTTTCTTTGGTAACTGTGGGGGTAAAAGAAGTGCTAACATTATTAGTCATGAAAAACTTTTTGGGCACTTGAGTCTTCCTCTTCCTAGTGCACAAGTCTTTAAGAATTTTCGCATAAGCGGGGACTTGTTGAATAGCATCTAGGAGAGGGAAGTTGATGTTAACCCGTTTGAACATTTCCATAATCTTATCCATATGTGGACTGGATTTGTTACCCCTTAACCGATTCGGATAAGGAGCTTTAGCAATAAGAGCTGGGTCCAACATTGGAGAAGGTGATGTGTGTGGAACTGATCCCAGAATAGGAGTGGGGATCGTCTTTGGTGGACTAGAAGAGGTATGCTGAGGTGTCGAGCCTTGAGGGAAACGAAGAATATGTTAGTGTATATGCCCTAGGGGCCATTATTGTATCATACTAGTTTGTATATTACTTAATGGAAGCTTGGGATATTCACATGTATATAATAGTCTTGCTAAACATGGTAGTATGCTACTTGGTTTTTCTATCTTAATATGTGAGTATACGTATTGATGGAGATCTTAGGATCTTGCTTGACTACCAGCGCTGTGATGGCAGTCACACTAGTGGAGGCTGGGTAGTCTACAAGCACATCCTTATTCAGGTCCCTAGTCATAGGATTATCGAGACAGGGCATCGATACTCCGGAGTAGACTAGTGTGTACGCTTCTCATCCCAGTTGGCGAGATGGTCTGTCCCACAGCCATCAGTACGTCGTACTGGAGATAGTATGCAGGTGCTCGTTAGGTTACGGGTACACCGGACAGGACTCACAGTGAACTGTTGGTTGGTTTTATACCAGTCGTCAGTGAACAGTTCCCAGGTGACATGAGTACAGCATAGTCCGCAGACTTGACACTGCTGCTTCGCCTCGAGTGTGTCCCACTGTTCTTAGATTGCTACCCTACCACGGCTCAAAGGAGTCGTGCAAACAGGTAGCAGTTGGGTGCAGTCCCGAGCACTTGGAGGCAGTGGCGGTTAGACATGATTCGTCTCTCCCGATATTGGGGGTTGATATCGCGCTGTGTCAGAGAGCCATTACGCAAAGTCCCTGGCCAGGGCAAGCGAGATTTGCTGGTAGGTTCCAGTAGTTTCTCAGGGTGTAATGAGCTTCACTCCGACACGACTTATACCGCTATTAGGGGACTGACGCTTGCCGCCCCTAGGCCTGATATGCGATAGTCTTAGACGAACAGATCGGACTGTACGGAGATTGTCACATCAGACTCAGTAGGAGTTCAGATGGGTTTTCCTCATCGGCCTTCTTATCGACATCTACCTGGGGACCGTTACGTACAGCTAGTGCCGCTTGCGGTCTGTGGTTAAACCCACTGCCAGCGTAGTAGTCGAGTCTCTAGAGTCCCACACAGAGAGTTTCCCTACTCCAGGCGAAACGATATAGAGGTCGTATGGTTTTACGACAAGGGTTCGGACGCATACGTGTGTTTACGCACGTACGACATCCGGACAATTTTTACAAGTCGTCTTTGGTTTAAGCCAGTTTCTAGTATCTGGTTATTGGATTTATACAGTCTAAAGTTTTTCCGTGTTTTCACGGATAGAAGGGGCATTCTCGTAATTGCGCGAGAAGCTTCTAGAAGATGGTGACTTGGGGGTTAAGGTGGCATATGCATTAAATGAGATTAGTGAGTCATTTGAGTGATTCATCCAAGTCATTAATGCATCATAAATGCTTAATGACTCATGGAGATAAATCACCCTCTCATATTTATTAAGCATGATGATTAATCATTTATTTCTTTTATTTGGATAAATCATAATGCTTGATATATATTATGATAGCTCACTTTCTCATCTCATTCTCTTGCTCACTTTCTCTCTCCTCAAGCTCTCCCTCTTCAAACCCTAATCCTCCCCTCTCATGTGTTGAGTACAAGGATTAGATTAGACTACTTAATCCTTAACCATTCTCTATATCACCTAGGTTGCTTAGATTAGCGATTTAAGAAACCTAGTTACCTCTAGTTTGAGGTGAAGCTTGTAGTAAAGCTCTCGGGTGGATCTTCTACTACTTAGAGAAGGCCGGAGAGGACATGGAGAACGACCAGACGAAGGACTCGGTTCTACAGGTATAATCACTCTTCATAGTAGTTGTAAACTCCTATGTTTTGTTGTTAGTTATTGTTTATGCAAAGATTCTCGGTTAGTCGATGTTTACGCTTTAAACAAGATCGTTTTTCATTAATCCGCCTCCCCGCAAGTCGTGGGGTGTTGTACATCGACTTACAGTGGTATCAGAGCCTCGCTAAACAATAATTAACTCATTAGCAGAGTCGTAAGAATTTCGAACGCAAAAAGAACCGGAAACATCGTCGCATTAACACAGTTTCTGTCGATTTTAAAACAGGCCCTAAAAATTTTTCAGGGACCTTCAGAATAACAAGCATGAAATTATAGGGCTACTGAAGAAATTTGGACCCCCAACTCGGCTAACTCACCGCGGAACCGCGGCCAATCCATGCGATCCGCCGCGGATCCGCGGCCGAGTTAGGGCCGAGTCGGCCCAAATTTTTCCTGTGAGCCCTTTGTGTTAACAGTGATATTTCTGGATATTTTATTTTCTGCTAAGATCTCAGGTGCACAGAGAAGTTTTGCAGTAGAATCTAAAGTGTTTTGCTCGATCGAAATTTTGCGATGTTTGCTAATATGATTATATCTGTGATTGTATAATGTGTTCGTAAACCTCCCCTAACTGCTAGTATGTCGGTTGGCAGGGGATTGCACATTTCTGTAATGGATTTTACTGTTTGTGGATGTGAACTGTATTGGACTGTTGTGATGATTAGCCGGGTTTTGTGATGGGTTATTATTTTAATTCATTCGATGTAACTGTAATATGTTGTAATATTATTTTGCGGGGCGCATCCAGGTTGCGGTTGTAGCCACCATTGTATTATTTCATTTTACTGTTTTTTGCTCCTAGGATAGACCCAAGATGGGGTGCATAAACTACCGGGTACTTTGAAGTGTTTAGTGGCCTACTCACTTTGTTGAGGGAGACCGCTTCACTTCGGGTATTAGGCGGGTAGTTTGCCGTACCCGTAGGGGTCTAGGATGGGGTAATGGCTATTCATCACAACTGTGTAATCCGTCTTTTGTTGCAGGCTCTAAACAAACACGGATTTCTTGCAAACCCAATAAAGTTCATATGAGATCTAGAATGCCTATTATTGCGTCTGACGAATGTACAATATCTATATATGATAGCTATTTAGACGTCACTTATGTTTTACACCCGCGCTAGCCCAGCCCCCGCTCTGCTGTTAGTTAAGTAACCTAACGGGTGATGACGGGACCCCGTGGCGAATGCGGATGGCATAAGAGGACGTTGTATTTTCGTTGTTTTCTGCAATGCTAGGTTAATGATGGGACGCATTATTTATAATGCAAAGAAAATAAACCAAAAGTTGAATCGTTGGAACAATTTAAAAGAAACCAATCGGTTATTTTAAAACAGATGATATTTTTTAATTGCGGAGCTTTAACCACTCCTTCTAAAAAGCTATCAGGTTCCTTCGGTCATATCAAGTTCACTACGTTCACGGTTTTGCCAAAACCATTCGTAGCCCTCCGTCATTTCATTTGGGTATTCAGTAGTATTCAAGCTATGTATTTTGACCAACGCCAAGGCATAGTGTTTGGTAGCTGCTGGGTATTCATTTGTTGCATAGTTAGATGAGTTGGTTTGGGACAGTCGTATTATCATTTTGGCTAATATCAAGGATATGTACGGATGGGTTCAAATTAACAAGATAATGATGGGTAGAACTTGACATGTGACTTATGATATTTTGACCAACGCCAAGGTCATAAGAGCATGGGGCAAAAATATATATCGGGAATTTCTAAAGAAACTGAAATTTGCAAAGAGTTGCATACCATTTGGAGTTTGATGAATGTTGGTAGGATTCCTTCAACATTATTATACGATGATATTTGGATCCCGATCCTACTGTGAGTATATGCTACTCATCAGGATATTTGTCACTTAACGATCAATGCTTTAAACCAAGTAGGTGTCAAGAAAGGTGTCAGCGGGGTTACGCCCCCAGAGAAAAGAGGTTATTTAATTAAGGAACTTCGCGAAAGCGTTGGAAAACCTCCCTCGAAGTACCGACACCAGCCTGGCTGAACGGTTAAGCAAGTATTGTACAGTGAGAATAGTCCTGGCTAATTCTTCTTTTATGGTTTGGGGAAGGATTCGAGAAACTGTGGGAGCCATCCAGTTTAGATAAATTAAAAACCACTCTAAACTTGCAAGGGCATCATGCTAAAGAGTTTTCTTCTCTCTCTCCTAATTGCAGCGACCCTGAAAATGACTGGACTTAAGTTACTTTTTAGAGAAAAATATACTGACAGGGCCAAACTATAAAGATTGGCTGCGGAATGTCAAAATGGCTTTGACCTATGACAAATTGGGGTACGTCCTCACCGCTAAGGCACCTGCTGTCCCTGGTCCCAAATCCAGTAATGCGGATAAGGAAATCCGCAAAACCTGGGATTTCGATTGCGCGAAAGCCAAGTGCATCGTGCTTGCCTCGATGAACAATGAACATCAGAGGAGGCACGAGGATATGGAACTTGATGCCATATTTCTCCATACAAAGGAACTTTATGGAGAGCAATCTCGTATAGCAAGATACGAGACCTCTAAGAACTTGTTTCGAGCGAGGTTGGCTGTCGGGTCATCGGTAGGAGAACATGTCCTAAAGATGATCGACTATATAGAAGAGCTCGCAGACCTTGGGACGACTTTGGATAATGAGCTCTATACAGACCTTATTCTCCAGTCCCTTCCTTCCACCTACGCCCAGTTTATCCTGAACTTCAACATTCAAAGAAAAGAAGTTGAACTTCCGGAACTCCTGAACATGTTAAGGAGTGCAGAGGGCACCTTGCAGAAGGCAAGGGAAACACCCGCTATGTTTGTTAGTGGTGCTTCTTCTTCCGGGTCCAAGGCTAGGGCCAAAGGAAGGAAAAAGATGGCCGCCCCCAGACCTAGAGGAGGTGTAAGTAAGGTGGGAGGGAAGGGAAAGAAAAAGTTTGCGGTACAGGTAGTGGGCCAGGATGAGTGCTTCCATTGTCACAGGAAAGGGCACTGGAAGAAGGATTGCAAGGTGTGGAAAGCCAAGAACCAGGAACCGAAGCAAGTTGTGGCTTCGACTTCAGGTGTGTTTGTAATTGAGAATTGTCTGTCAATCAACTCTACTTCCTGGGTATTGGATACCGGATCGGGATCTCATATTTGCAATTCATTGCAGGAACTGAGAAACCGTAGAGTGCTGAAGGAAGGTGATATGACCCTGATGGTTGCTAACGGAGCTAGCGTGGGAGCTGTGTCCGTAGGGGATTATCACCTGGGATTGACGAGTGGACACATTTTGGTTTTACATAACTGTTTTTGTGTACCCAGCTTAACGTGTAATATCATATCTGTTTCCTTGTTATCAAATAAAGGTTATGATTTCACGTTTGGAAGTGGTGTTGTAAACATCCACCTTAATCATGGTTTGATTGGGTCCGGTACACTGGATAACGGTATATATGTGTTAAACCAACTCCAAATTTTCAATGTCCAGAACACACTAAAAAGAAAGTCTCCAGATTTAAATAAAGCTTTCTTATGGCATTGTAGACTGGGTCACATCAATGAGAGAAGGTTGACTAAGTTGCATAGAGAAGGATATTTGGACTCGTTCGAATATCAAACTTATGACACTTGTCAATCTTGTCTCAAAGGAAAGATGACAAAGACTCCATTTACTGGACATGGAGTAAGAGAGAGCGAGCTCTTAGGACTCATACACAGCGATGTATGTGGTCCAATGTCTACACATGCAAGAGGTGGTTTTTCCTATTTCATTACTTTCACGGATGATTACTCAAGGTACGGATTCATTTATCTGATGAAACATAAATCCGAGGCTTTTGAGAAATTCCAAGAATATAAGAATGAAGTAGAAAACCAAACCGGCAAAAGTATCAAGACACTAAGATCTGATCGAGGTGGTGAATACTTGAGTGCCGAGTTCCTAGGTTACCTAAAAGAGAAAGGAATTCTCTCTCAGCTTACTCCTCCATACACTCCACAGCATAACGGTGTATCGGAGAGACGGAATCGAACCCTATTGGATATGGTACGATCCATGATGAGTAATGCTGAGTTACCGCGATCTTTTTGGGGTTATGCGCTAGAATCATCGGCATATCTTTTGAACATGGTTCCTACCAAGACTGTGCCTACCACGCCATATCAGATGTGGAGTGGGAAGAAACCCTATCTTCAGTATATGAAAATATGGGGATGTCCAGCTTTTGTTAAAAAGCAGCATGTGGACAAGCTCGAGGCACGATCAGTAAAGTGTAAGTTTGTGGGATATCCAAAGAACTCCAAGGGGTATCTATTCTATTACGTAGAGGAACAAAAGGTGTTTGTTTCTCGTAATGCCCATTTTCTAGAATATCAGCTTTTAGAAAAGGAAATAAATGGGAGCGAAATAGAACTGGAAGAAATTCCAGAACCACAAACTAATACTGAAAGTTTGGTAGAACAAGTAGCTCAAGAAGAACAGGACATTCCCGCACCCCTCCGCAGGAGTAGTAGGCCGTCTCATCCGCCTGAGAGATACTTCGGTTTTCTCATAGATGGGGATAGAGAGGATTGCATCATAGATGATGATGAACCTACTGGCTTCCAGTAGGTCATCCAGAGCGGCGACTCGGTACGATGGCTAGATGCAATGCGGACCGAAATGGAGTCCATGTACACCAACAAAGTATGGACTTTGGACTTTGCTCCAGATGGGGTAAAACCCATAGGATGCAAATGGATCTTCAAGAAAAAGATTGGTGTAGATGGACAGGTGGAAACCTATAAGGCTAGACTTGTTGCAAAGGGTTTTCGTCAAAGACCTGGTTTGGACTATGACGAAACTTTTTCTCCAGTGGCTATGCTCAAATCCATTCGGGTCCTTCTTGCTATTGCTGCCTTCCATGATTATGAAATCTGGCAGATGGACGTAAAGACGGCTTTTCTAAATGGAAATTTAGAAGAGTGCGTCTATATGGATCAGCCAGAGGGTTTCAATCAGAGTGGGAGCAGCGGGAAAGTATGCAAGCTGCTTAAATCCATTTATGGACTAAAGCAGGCATCGCGGAGTTGGAACATCTATTTTGATGAGACAGTCAAAGAATATGACTTTATCAAAAATCCAGATGAACCATGTATATATAGTAAAGTTGTAGCCAGAAGTGTCGTATTCCTCGTCTTGTACGTGGATGATATTCTATTGATAGGGAATGACATTCCTATGCTACAATCTGTCAAAGGATTCTTGTCACACAGGTTCTCCATGAAAGACCTGGGTGATGCCTCTTACATTCTGGGGATCCGGATCTATCGTGATAGATCCAAGAGGATGTTGGGACTTTCGCAGTCCAGGTATATCGACACTGTACTGAAAAGATTCAGTATGGAAGATTCTAAGCGCGGTAATCTACCGGCTTGTCATGGAATCACCCTATCCAAAGAGATGTCTCCCAAGACTGATTTGGAAAGGGAACGCATGTCTATTATACCCTACGCTTCTGCGGTAGGCTCTATAATGTATGCGATGTTGTGCACCAGACCAGATGTAGCTTACGCACTGAGCGTGGTAAGCCGGTATCAGTTAGATCCATGGGAGAAGCACTGGATTGCAGTAAAGAACATTCTCAAGTACCTGAGGAGGACTAAGGAGATATTCTTGGTTTACGGCGGAAAAGACCTCAGGATAGAGGCCTATGCTGATTCCGACTTCCAGAGTGATAAGGACGATTCCAAGTCCATGTCAGGTTATGTCTTTACCCTCAATGGAGGGGCGGTGTGCTGGAAGAGCTCCAAGCAGGACACCGTTGCTGACTCGACGATGGAAGCGGAGTATATAGCTGCTTGCGATGTCGCAAAAGAAGCAGTCTGGATAAAGAAGTTCCTAACAGAACTTCAGGTGGTTCCTACCATTGTTGATCTAATACCTCTGTATTGCGACAACAATGGAGCTATAGCTTTAGCGAAGGAACCAAGGTCCCATCAGAAGTCCAGACACATCTTAAGGCGGTATCACCTGATCAGGGAGATCATTGATCGTCGGGAGATCAAGGTTCGGAGAGTTGCTACTGAAGAGAACATTGCTGATCCATTCACAAAGGCCCTACCTCAGATTCAGTTCGAGAGGCAACTCGAGATCATCGGTATTCAATATGCCAGTACATGGCCCTAGTGCAAGTGGGAGATTGTTAGTGTATATGCCCTAGGGGCCATTATTGTATCATACTAGTTTGTATATTACTTAATGGAAGATTGGGATATTCACATGTATATAACAGTCTTGCTAAACATGGTAGTATGCCACTTGGTTTTTCTATCTTAATATGTGATTATACGTATTGATAGAGCTCTTAGGATCTTGCTTGACTACCAGCGTTGTGATGGCAGTCACACTAGTGGGGGCTGGGTAGTCTACAAGCACATCCTTATTCAGGTCCCTACTCGTAGGATTATCGAGACAGGGCATCGATACTCCGGAGTAGACTAGTGTGTACGCTTCTCATCCCAGTTGGGGAGATGGTCTGTCCCACAGCCGTCAGTACGTCGTACTGGAGATAGTATGCAGGTGCTCGTTAGGTTACGGGTACACCGGACAGGACTCACAGGGAACTGTTGGTTGGTTTTATACCAGTCGTCAGTGAACAGTTCCCAGGTGACATGAGTACAGCATAGTCCGCAGACTTGACACTGCCGCTTCGCCTCGAGTGTGTCCCACTGTTCTTAGATTGCTACCCTACCACGGCTCAAAGGAGTCGTGCAAATAGGTAGCAGTTGGGTGCAGTCCCGAGCACTTGGAGGCAGTGGCGGTTAGACAGGATTCGTCTCTCCCGGGATTGGGGGTTGATATCGCGCTGTGTCAGAGAGCCATTACGCAAAGTCCCTGGCCAGGGCAAGCGAGATTTGCTGGTAGGTTCCAGTAGTTTCTCAGGGTGTAATGGGCTTCACTCCGACACGACTTATACCGCTATTAGGGGACTGACGCTTGCCGCCCCCCTAGGCCCGATATACGATAGTCTTAGACGAACAGACCGGACTGTACGGAGATTGTCACATCAGACTCAGTAGGAGTTCGGACGGGTTTTCCTCATCGGCCTTCTTATCGACATCTACCTGGGGACCGTTACGTACAGCTAGTGCCGCTTGCGGTCTGTGGTTAAACCCACTGCCAGCGTAGTAGTCGAGTCTCTAGAGTCCCACACAGAGAGTTTCCCTACTCCAGGCGAAACGATATAGAGGTCGTATGGTTTTACGACAAGGGTTCGGACGCATACGTGTGTTTACGCACGTAGGACATCCGGACAGTTTTTACTAGTCGGCTTTGGTTTAAGCCAGTTTCTAGTATCCGGTTATTGGATTTATACAGTCTAAAGTTTTTCCGTGTTTTCACGGATAGGAGGGGCGTTCTCGTAATTGCGCGAGAAGCTTCTAGAAGATTGTGACTTGGGGGTTAAGGTGGCATATGCATTAAATGAGATTAGTGAGTCATTTGAGTGATTCATCCAAGTCATTAATGCATCATAAATGCTTAATGACTCATGGAGATGAATCACCCTATCATATTTATTAAGCATGATGATTAATCATTTATTTCTTTTATTTGGATAAATCATAATGCTTGATATATATTATGATAGCTCACATTCTCATCTCATTCTCTTGCTCACTTTCTCTCTCCTCAAGCTCTCCCTCTTCATACCCTAATCCTCCCCTCTCATGTGTTGAGTACAAGGATTAGATTAGACTACTTAATCCTTAACCATTCTCTATATCACCTAGGTTGCTTAGATTAGCGATTTAAGAAACCTAGTTACCTCTAGTTTGAGGTGAAGCTTGTAGTAAAGCTCTCGGGTGGATCTTCTACTACTTAGAGAAGGCCGGAGAGGACGTGGAGAACGACCAGACGAAGGACTCGGTTCTACAGGTATAATCACTCTTCATAGTAGTTGTAAACTCCTATGTTTTGTTGTTAGTTATTGTTTATGCAAAGATTCTCGGTTAGTCGATGTTTACGCTTTAAACAAGATCGTTTTTCATTAATCCGCCTCCCCGCAAGTCGTGGGGTGTTGTACATCGACTTACAGAATAGGCTCGCAAGAAGGTGGTGGGTAGAAGAACAAGGATCGGAAGTAGAAGTATGTGTGGAAGGAAAAGTCTCAGCCGGGGTATTATTGATAGATTTTTCATTATCATCAATTTCTCTCCCAACGTGATTATTCAGCACTCTTCCTGATCTCAATGTTGTGATGGCGTTCACATTGTAGTGTTGTGAATGTCCAGGATCTGGTAAGGGTTGAGACAGAAGTTTCCCTTTCTCTCTTGCACTCATTTCGGCTATTAATTGAGCAATTTGAGTTTCCATCAATTTTAAACTCTCAGCTTGGAGGTCAGAGTTTTTCTGGAATTTATCGAGGGAAGACCTAAATTCAGCCGACATTTGTTTCATGTACATTTCAAAAGTTCGTTCGAGTGAAGAGGAAATATCGGTACCGGTCAACTGCAAAGGATTATACGGTGCAGGTATGTTGACAGGGTTTTGAAAGTTTTGTGATTGATAGGGGTGCTGAGTCAGTTGAAATGGCTGCTGTTGTGGTGGAGGAGCCCTTTGGAAATTGTTTTGATTTGAAACCGTGTTTTGAGTTTGTTGTTGGTTCTAAGCAAAGTTAGGGTGATTCCTCCAACCCTGATTATAAGTTGAAGAATACGGATCGTTTCTAGGTCTTTGTTGGAAAGAAGCATTGGTATACTCTTGACCTTGAAACGGAGAATTTAATGGACATTCTTCCGTAAGATGAGATGGATCAGAACAGCATCCACAGACAGTTTTGGGAAGTGACATCTGATTTAGGGAGGCTGCTAAAAATTTATGTTCCATAGCTTCGAGTTTATTTTGCATTGCTGCCATTTCAGCTCTAACTCCTATGGAAACATCAATTTGGTGAATGCCACTCCTAGACGATGACTGGTTTACGCTCTCCTACTGTAAAGATTTTTCAGCGAAATCTTCTAAAAATGTCCAAGCTTCACCATCATCTTCAGTCATGAAAGTGCCTTGACACATGGATTCAAGGTTCTGTTTTGTTGTAGGATTAATGCCTTCATATATGATTCTGCACAGATCCTATCTAGGGATTCCGTGATGTGGACATTGAACTAACAGATCCTTGAAGCGTTCAAAACACTTCGAGAATGGTTCATTTGGAAGCTGGGTAAATTGATTTATTTTGCTACGGACTCAAGCTATTTTATGATTGGGGTAGAATTTCTTTAGGAAA
Organism: Agapanthus africanus; assembly: GCA_030015575.1. Classification (NCBI taxonomy): domain Eukaryota; kingdom Viridiplantae; phylum Streptophyta; class Magnoliopsida; order Asparagales; family Amaryllidaceae; genus Agapanthus; species Agapanthus africanus. The sequence goes on from JASDDO010000012.1 coordinate 363,990,322, forward strand.
GCTGCGACGAATTCATCCCAGTTTGAAATAGAATGTGCGGCTATGTTATAAAGCCACTTCTCGGCTATATCGCACAAAGTGAATGGGAGAAGACGTAGACGCATAGTATCCACAGAAAGCTGTGAAGTACCCATCATCGCGCATACATTTTCAAATTTGGTAATAAAGACACGCGTCTTCAGACTCGAGACCGTGATATTTTGGTAGAAGATTGATGTATTGGGGTTTGATTTCAAAGTTGTCCCCATTGGCTGGTGGAATGGTAAGACAGGTCGAAAGAGGATCTCGCATAGGGTAACATCTCTCTTGGAGAGAGATGCGGGGTGGATTCTGCGCACCTGCGGATGGTGGCAGAGTAGTGTTAAAGAAGTTCGATGGAGAACCGTCCATCGAAGTGGGTGTGGTAGGGGGTGAAGAAAAAATAGACGTAGAAATACCGACTTCGGAGTCGATAGGAGGAACGCGGACAAGATGGGCACTAGAATCCCGCGTCCAGCCGAGCATGCACTAAATGGTTTAGCACAAGTGGCAGCGTTGTGATAATTAAGAAAAAGATGAGTTGGTGTTTGTTTTGAAAAAGTACGGATTTTTGAAAAAGACAAATCACAAACAATGCACAAGCAACCCTAAATCTAGTGGTCACCTAGGTCAAGTCTCTAGACCGCTCCTAGACTTCCAGAAGACAAGTCGCAAGATAAATCCTCTACTGCCTCTTTATCTCTCCTGTGGCCAGGTAAGTGCCAGGTAAGTGGGAGGTTCTCCACTACGTAAGTAGTAGGCCTAATTAAGTAACCACTTGCCTTAGACACACTTGCCTTAGACACCATAAAAAAAACGCGGATAAGCAATAGATTACCCATGACCTCCTTTGTCCTAAGTGAGCGTGACTGTCCTTAGAGTCATGTCTAGATATTTTTTAGTTAATGAGGGTGATGCGGATGCAAGTTTTATGATTTTTGGGGCTTAGGAAGGGTAATGAACTCCCCACCTAATCTGAATTTGGTCTTTGCCCCTTAATTACCGTATTAAAATTGCAAACAACCAAGATCAAACAAGCAACAATTTTTCTTTTTGCGGCGCTGCGAATTTTTGCAAAGAATCCTGCAGAAATTGGTTAATGGAGCAGAGCATGGAGGAGATAAGAAAGATAGAAGTAGACCTGAGAAGAATGGTGCACTAAAACCATAGGAACGCCGCGGTTCCGCCGCAGTAAGCACACAAATACCGCGGATCCGCGGTCAGTCAATGAGATCACTGCACAAAAATTTCAGCAACTGCTCCTGTTCACTCACTGAGCTATCTGAGATGCTCGGAAAATTTTTCCTCTTGCTCCACAGATTCCAGATCTTCTTGCAACAAATCACAACAAATCGTCTAGCGTTTGTACGAATTTTGATCTAAAAATTGATGGAATAATAAAATTTTCAACTCAAATTACAAAACCGAACAAATTAGCACACGATCCCTGGCAACGGTGCCATTTGATTGATCGTTTCCGTGTCGTGTTTAGAATGTTTCTCAACCAAAGAAATTTATACCGCAATCAATTGACGGTGTATATTGTAGTTTCGTCAATGAGAACGGATCGTCCACTGAGAAAGTATGATTTGCTCGCTATTGTTTTAGTTGAGTCGAAAATTAAAAGATAAAAGAAAATTGATTCAAGATTTATGAAATTTAGTTTCAAGAATCATCGGAAACTAGATCTAAAATCAAGAATTAATAAAGTTTAAGAAGATATCCAAATCGAATGAATTATCAAGATTTGTAAAGAGGCTTGTAGGAATCGATCCAATTGATAGTGATGATGAAGAATTATGATTACAAATTCTTATCTATTGATGATTTGTTGCTAGATCGATGACGACCAACGAGATTTAGGGATCTCTTGAAGAAACTAAGGTTTCTCCATCATCATCCCTTGTCCTTTCGTTGATTATCATTCAAATTCTAGCCTCTAGGAAATTCAATCATCGATCGTTGATCTCTAATTTGGAGCGAAAACATTCAAGAAAGCATCTCGCTCAAAACTAGGTTGTCGATGTTTCAATTTCCTAAAGTTTACAAAACTCATAAGACTTAAGAATCGTTTAAGAATTTAGTCATTATCATCTACCTATTTTCTCGATTACTCCACAAGCGGAGTTTTCACTCAAACATCATGAAAAAGATAACAATCAAGAATCGATAACTCTTCATAATGCTCAAATGTAAAGAAAAGCAAGATCAAGAATTTTCACCTTTTATTATTCGATATTTCGTTACAATTCACTCAAAGACTACAAGAATTGAGGAGGAAAATCATCGAACTAGCTTCGCATCGTCTTCTTGAGTCGAGGATCGTTGTGGATCACTTGCTCGGCTGAAGATCGGCGTTGCTTCAAAAAAGCTCGTTGAAGGCTTGCTTTGGTTCGGTACTCGATGAATCTTGATTTGGATCAAATTGTGTGGATTTTGATTTGGATCTCACTAGAATTTTACCCTAATTGATGAACAAACCTTTTAATGAAGCCTTGGGTCCCTTTATATAGTCTTCTCCTTTAGCTTCCCCTAGAAGCTTGGATTAGCTTCCTTTAGAAGCTAAGCTAGGTTTAGCTTCCCTTGTAAGCTTGGTAGTTATGAAGGAAGCTTCTAGATTAATCTAGTTAGCTAGCTTGCTTGAGAAGCTTGGTTGTTATGAAGCTTGCATAGGAAGCTAGGTAGTTGTTAAGCTTGCACAAGAAACTTGGCAGTTAGAAGATAAGCTTCTGGAGAAATCGAGGAACTTTAAAGCGTCTTGAAGAATGTTTGCCATTTAAAGAGAAGCCTGAAAAAGTGTCTGCCACTGATGATTCAACGCGGCCGCGGATCCGCGGCCGTATGGTGGACTTAGTGCATGGAAACTCCTATGCTGATTTGTGTTGGCTTTATGGCACTTTTTTGATGTCTAGAATATTTTTATACTTTCTTGTTCACTGCCAGATCACAAGTCTTGGACTTGGCGTATTTTTATCAGCACTTTTATGATTCCGGCTCTTTTTCCTGGAATTTCCTGCACACAAAATCTCGAGACAAGTGTTGCGATATACAAAGATCATGCGTGCAATAATAAACACACAATTTCCCTTATAGTGCCGGTTATAATGTATAACACATGCTATTTGGTATTTTGCAGACAAATTGCTAATATGTGTTATATTTATACCAAACACCTTTAGATGATTGCAAATAGTAGGGAAATTGATGCGTTAAAAATGCAATATTTTCGACTGATCAAATTCCCCCAAACTTAATTTTGGTCGTCTCGAGCAAACTTGTTTTATTAGAAAGAGAAGGAGAAAATAAAGAAAAAGAAAAACTAACTAGCACACTTTTGTAGGCAACACGATTGCACTGAGCACGTGCAACATGCCTTTAAACCTCTAGGTGTCCCTAGTAGGAGGAGTGTTGTCTCCTGATGGTTTTCAGCGGATTGCACCCACAAAATCCAATAATAAAAGGAAGACTGTGAATGTTACATATAAAGATAAGAATTATAAAAGAAAGACTTTGAAAATTAGAGTTTCCAACTACACTAGCTTTTCGGTTGTCGTGAGCCCTATCTTAATAGTCATGAAAAGATGTTAGAAATCACATCATCCCTCAATAAAACATCGTCTTTATTCTTCATTCCAACCTTTCTTCCAAACATCGATCATATACCCCTACGTGTGTGTAAATGACATCCCTACACTTGAAGAATTCAATTCAAGCTATCATACTCTTGTCCATCTACCATCAGTACTTTTTAATCAATGAATATTTAGATGGATTTGCTCACACATTTTTCATGCGACCGTTAATACTTCTTGAGGTACTAACAGACCAATTACTCATGTGCTTGCTGATTAGGTGTATTAGTATTTTCCTCGTCTTGCAACTCCTAAGGCTTAGTAGTGACCCCCAAACCAGTTGGTCTAAGGTACTAGGTGATGAAGCACCCTCGCTATATTTTTTTATTGCTGCCTTGGTGATAACAAAACCAGTGTTCATTTTTCTTCACCATTTTATCTTTTATTCAATTTATTATTTCCTTCATACTTTGGCTTTTAGACAAGAGCATTTCAAGGTATTCTCTACTATCCCGAGCTTCAAGACGTGTGTAAGTGCGTATAGTAGGGTATCAACATTCAAATGTTTGGCTTCCAGAATAGGAACTATTTTTCAGACTTATTTTTATCCTCAGATTAATGACTTCCTTATCTTACTAACCCTTGGGATAACGGCTCATAACTACTTATTACTAGTTCGTTTAAGAAAACTTCTAATTTTCTTAAAATTTTCCAATCTTTTAGATGTAATTTTTCACTATCTAATCTTTTATTATAAAATTAAATATTAAATATTTTTATCTTTTGAAAATTTTGAAATTTTTTATATGTTTTATATGCTTTATGCTTATGCAAAGTATGATGCAAAATGATGCGAAAATAAGCACAAACCTCCCCCAAACTTGTTTTCAACAGTGTCCTCACTGTTGCCTTCTGCTGAATCACAAAAACGTGTAAGCCTGGGAGGAAATTTCTTAATAGGGGAAATAATCGTGAAAATCCTCCCCCAAACTTATTCTTTTCACTTATGTACAAAAATTTTATTGTTTTGTTTATTATATTTTTTATTTTATTTTATTTTTATTTTTATAAAATGTATGTGTTGGATATAGTGCCCTCAGAGTAAATTATTGGATCACATGCACGTTATTGCAATGATTGTGGGATGACCTATACCGGTAGGACAGTCTTACTTAAGATGATAGTATGTTATCTAGTTCATCTTTATCATCGTGTACAGCTTTAAGTGACCTTACAGATCACTATTACACATTGATAGAGCCCTTAGGATTCTTGCTTGACTACCAGTAGTATGATGACGATCATATACGTGGAAGCTGGGGGTCTATAAGCACATCCTTAAAGTGGTCCCTAGTCATGGGAGTTTCGAGACTGGGCATCGATACTCCATTAGTAGACTAGTGTATACAGTCGAGATCCCGACGAGGGGTGGTGGCCGGTCTCACAAGCCATTGGTGTCAGTTGGTTCACCTAAGATGTATACAGGTGCTCATTGGGTTATGAGTACACCGGACAGGACTCGCCGGGAATATGGTAGTTGGTATTATACCTGACGTCAGATAGCAGTTCCCTGGTGACATGTGTACAGGTTAGTTCATCGACCTGAGATCGTCATTTTTCTCGTGTGAGTTCCTACTGTGCTTTGATTACTACCCTACCACGGCTCAAAGGAGTCGTGCAAACAGGTTTTAGTTGGGTACAGTCCCGAGCCACATAGAGGCAGTGAGCGGATCGGCCGGGGTTTCGTCTCTCCCGGTATTGGGGGTGAGATCGCGCTGTGTCTAGGAGAGCCATTACACGAAGTCCTTAGCCATGGCAGGAGATTTACTGGTAGGTATTCCAGTAATATCTCAGGGTGTTCTGGGCTACACTCCGACACGACTTGTGCGGCTTTTGGGGGTCTGACTTTTACCAACCCCCTAGGCCCGCCATGCGATGCTCATAGACGAACAGACCGGACTGTACGGATATTGTCACTGACATGCTCAGTAGGGTGTAAGGATGAGTTCGCTCATCGACCTCCCTTTTGGTCAATACCTGGTAGCCCGTTACGTACAACTAGTACCTCTGACGTGCTAGTGGTTAAATCCACAGCCAAAGTATTGATGAGTCTTTAGAGTCCCCCACAGAAAGTTTTCAAGTTTCGGGCGAAACGTTGTAGAGGACGTATGATATATGGCAGGGTTCGATCATATACGTGCAGTAGTGCACGGATCATGATCGGGCGGATCATATTAGTGGGCTTTGGTTTAAGCCGGATCCTAGTATTAGATTTGTTGGATTACTTTAGTATCATCGCATTCGCATTCGGTCGGAATGCGGATGCAGGTATGTATATACAGATGAGGGGTACTCTTGTGATCCGTCATGAGTTTACTTTAGTAGATGCCATTCTCTTTTTATTGTTGCAAACATTTTGATTAATGTTTGCATAAGGAAATAATGAGCTCATAATCATGATTAGGAGCATTAATTGTGACACGTGCACAAGTGATGAGTCATGATCTCTTTACTTGTGCATATGTCACATTATTGATGGATTTGAGTGTTGAAATGAGAGGGGGAGAGAGAAAGGGCTGCCATAACCTCATGGTTAGCTCTTGTATTTTCTAACACACTCTCACTCTCATTTTTATCATCTCAACAAAAAGGAAAAAGAAAAGATAACGTCTTCTTCTTCTTCTTCCTCTTCTTTCTTGAGCTCACTATCTCCTCACTACTGGCATCCACTAAATCCTCATGAGACAAAGTGATCACACACATTCTCTACATCGCCTTGGACACGTCGGCTAGCGAACTTCGTGCCCGAGTTGCTTCGGACGAAGCGGGAGCCCGTAAAAAGACTCGAAGATGTGGTGCCCTTTTCGACGAGGAGATCGAGATCGGAGATGCCGCGAGGAGCTTGGGATGGTGGCCAAAGACCGAAAGACACGGATCGATCGGTATAGCCCTTCTATCCCTTCTCTTGTTTGCTAGTTGTAGGTTAATGGTTCGATCCGGATTTAAAGTATACGATAGTGCCGGTTTCAAGTTTTGAAAAAGTTTTTGTTTCCGCATTTTGGCCTCGGACAGACGGCCGTGGCGCTACCGTAGACTTACATGGTATCAGAGCCACGCCATTAAGCTTTACTAGCTTGCTCTAACGTGTTTAGAATATCGATCGAACGAAATTTTCAAAAACCGCATTTCCAATTCTGCAGTTTCTGTCGAAATTTTTTTGTTGTCAAAAAATTATTTTGAATACGTCAGAAAATCGTGCAGGCTTTTCTAAGACCACTGCAGAAAATTGGTAGAGTGATCTCACTGTACCGCCGCGGAACCGCGGCCGTACCCATGTTTTGGCCGCGGTTCCGCCGCAGTACTGTAGCAACACTGCACCATTTTTCCTACAGTGGTCTCTGACTTAGAAATGGGGTTTCTGGTATTTTTTGTTTTGGCCCAGATTATTTTGAGTACTGGGAATTGTGCTTGGGGCCTACTTCGGGAAATTTAATCGATCGAAAATTTTAAATATGTTATTTTACAGTACTTACATTATATCTGCGACCGTGAATGTCATTTGATCGGTAAATCTTGTCTAATTGCTATAGCCCTTTTAGACGGATTTGCGAACGTGACATTCACGTTGATGTTTTGTGTTGTGCTGTGATATTGCGGATTTGTCATCGTGGATAGCCTGGATGCAATGGTAGTACAGTTTGGTTGTATTTTTACATTTGATATTGCGGGGCGAGCGTCCGACATGTGGACTACCGTCACTGCCTGTTTGTATATTATTCTTTTGGGGCACGACCGGGCTGAGGTCGATGTACCTGTTGTATATATTTTACTTTCTGTACTAGGATTACCCCGCGGAGGGGTGCACGGGTAGCCGGATTCTAGAGGGCAACGGGCCCGCATCTCATGGCTTTGAGACGGAGGGGGATTTACTCTAGAATTGGCGGGCTATTATCCACACTCGTAGGGGGTACAGGTTGACCCAAGGAGGGGTGCTCAAGTTACCGGATTCCGTGAAGTGCTGGGTGGTCCATTCACTTTGTTGAAGGAGCTGCCTCACTTCAGGTTTTGGCGGGTAACTTGCCGCGCCCGTAGGGGTCTAGGATTTCATTGCACAGGCTATCCACACGACCAGGGGAACGTCGGTTTTCAGTAGCGGCTCTATGAAACCCGGGGATCCCAGATTATCTGTATTGTTCTGTGATGCTAATTACATTTCTGTGATGTTGCATTTTATCACGCCTGGAGCGAATATTATATATTGATATATATACTAGTAGATGTTGTATATGTTTTACACCCGCGCTAGTCCAGTCCCCGCTCTGTCGTTAGTTAAGTAACCTAACGGGTGATGATGGGACCCAGTGGCGAATGCTGATGGCATATACATACATCATATTTTCGTTCTTTTGTGGTGTGATTAATTGATGGGACTGCATTGATTCGGATCAATGCAAGATAAACAAACCTATTCTGATGTTGTTGGAACATTTTTCAAAAAGCTGTTATTGCAAGGACGTTCTCTTTTGTTTTGCACAGTGGTATTCGGTTATGAATATCCAGCACCTCAGTCGACGAGGCAAGGGCCGAGATCCCTTCACCGGGAGTGACCCCTTGGACAGAAGTTTGCGTCAGGGTAATAACTTCACTATAGCCGATTACTTTTTGCTTTGCATCGTGGTATTCAGTTGGAATATCCTGCACCTCATTCTACGGGGAAAGAGCCGAGATCCCTTCACCGGGAGTGACCTCTTTAGCAAAGGTTTTCGCCACTATATTTTTATAAAAGGTTATGCAGTTCCTTCAACGATATCAAGTTCATTACGTTAAAGGTTTTTTGCCAAAAACCAGCCGTAGCCCTCCGTCATTTCTTACAAGTATTACTTAGTATTCGTGCTGCGTTTGTTGATTGTGTCAAGGCGTAGTGTGCGGTAGCTAAGTAGTGTTTGTTTGTGGCATATTAATGCGATTGGATAGGACAGTCGTGCGGCCTTGTTGACTGTGTCAAGGGCTCGTACGGGTGGGTTTAATGCAATCCATGATAATGACGGGTTGAACTTGACTAGGACTCTTTGATTTGTTGACTGTGTCAAGGTCACTTGGGTCCTAGGGGTAAAAATCACATCGGGAGTTTCTACAGAAACTGAAACTTGCCAGATATGCGCATACCTTCTGGAGTGTGATAACGTGAGTGGATTCCATCACATTATCATGCGATGATAGTTGGATCCCGATTCCTACTGATGAGTTGGTTTACTCCTCGGGTGATCCCGACTAATTCTTCTTTCAGGTTTGGAGGAGAATTTGAGGTTACAGTGGGAGGTTTTCTGATTAGATAAATTGATAACCATTCTGATCTAGGTTAGAGTGCACGCAGAGTGTTTATTTTCTCTCTCTCTTTGGCAGCGACCATGACCTGACCCTTGACTATGACTCAGTGACCAAGTTAACCGAACCTTCTTAAAACACTGGCTTTTGGATTGTCTGAGTTGCATACCTCATTGCCACTCCTATTTTTACCCTTTTCTCCAGAACACCCCGTATTACTACGAACATCCACTTTCATTGGATAAAACCGTCGTATGGTTATATACGAACTCGAAGGAACTTGTTCCAGATTCGAGGATGGTTTCCGGTTCTGGAGAAAATGAATAGGACTATTCAGTCGTCTTTTCCTTTTACATTCTCTCAGGTTGCGAGTCCTCCTTGGATTAGGACGGTACACCTATTATGCTAATTGGATAGTCTTCTTCCAAACCATAGGCAGGTGCCGAACGGTGGGGAATGAAGAAAACCAATTAGCCTAACGATGGTGTACAGAAGGTAATAAGTTAAGACAAATAAAGGGATTAGAAAGAGGGCAAAGTAAACTGCGACTGCTATTCACGACCAAACCAAGTATTTCATCGCCACTCCTACTTCACCTTTGTATTTCTCCGGGACACTCCGTATCACCACGAAGATCCACAGTTATTTGGATACTCCATCGTATGGTTATATATGAACTCGAAGGAACTTGTTTCAGTTCGGGGATGTATTCTGGTTCAGGAGAAATAGGAATAAGGTTTATTCAGTTGTCTTTTATCTTCACCTTCTCTCAGGTTACGAGTACTCCTAGGATTAGGAGAGTACACCCATTACGCTTATTGGATAGTCTTCTTCCAAACCATAGGCTGGTGTCGAACGGTAGGGAAGGAAGAAAACCATTTAGCCTAAAGGGGTGTACAGAAGGTAATGACTAAAGACATATAAAGGGATTTGGAGAGATGAAAAATAAATATACGGTTATAGTTGTTAATCTGATAATAGAAGAGGCATTACTAGGAATACCCGGATACCCCTTCGAAACATTTATAAGTTTCAGTTTCACTGTGTATTGTTAAAAGAAAACTGATTTCCCAATTAGCCCTTGCTCCAGGGTATGTATTTACCAGGTCTGATTCTCACATCTGTATGGTTTTACAGATGATGAGTGTGAGTAAGTTGTTGGGAATTGGGTGATCATCCTCATTATATCGGGATTCGTTGTAATTGGTGATATTTGAGGAAATCGCCTGGGTTGTTTGCCAGATGGCAAATATGTGGTTTTGAATATCCGTTGTTTTGCACCAATTTCAAATTGATATATCTGTACGTTTATTTTTATAAAGTGAGATATAACCTTTTGAAATTATGTCTATGACATTTACCTATATCAGTAGATGGTTAGGTAAGGAGCATTAAACAGCGGTGTAATTCTTCTTAACCATAAGTACAGTTTTCAACCTACGACACACATGGATTGAGTTATTAGACTCAGGGGACTTATACAGAGTATTGTATGTTGTCCAGTGTCCATGAGGACAGAGGGGTTGGTACTCGTACTATATTCTGTTTACTTATGACTTCTCTAGTTCTTAGACATGTGTTTCATAGAAATACAAGATCCAAGTTTTGAGAAGTTATAGGTATAAGAGTAAAGTAGAGAACCACGTGTTGCAAGTATCAGGATTCTTCAAGGTGATCGAAGATGTAGATACTTTTGTATGGTATTCAGTTGATAGTAATGATTAAGAGAACTTGCTTCTCTTTCAGGTTACTCATAATTGGAAGCACTCCTAAGTTGAGTAATGCTGATCGGCCTCTCTCCATTTAGTTGACATGCACTGGAGACAGCTGCAAGATTTGAATATGGTTCCAATTAAATCAGTGCCTCTATTTCTATATTGGATATAGAATAGTTCATATCTTAACAATGTTAAGGTACGGGGAGTTGTCCGGCTTATGCTTAAAACCAGACTCTGGATAACTCAAGGCACGTTTCTGTAATGGCTGTTTGTGGGTTGACCCGGGCTATGACGAGGGTTGACTTTCTACCACCAGGAAGATCAATAGTGATATTGTTCTTGACTCGCCACAGTTTTAATAAAAATGGATTTTTTCAGAAAACAGTAGTGGGGGTATGGTAGAACTGGAAGTGATTCCAGAACCGCAAAGGATTACTGAAAATTTGATAAGAACCTAAAGATTCAATCTGGTTTGACATTCCATTGACCACTCCGCAGATATGGTGGGTAACCTCAGGCACTTGAGAGGTACTTCGGTATGCTCAAAGACGGTGACAAGGAGTTCTTGTTTACCCAGACTTGCTATTGCTGTTGTTCCACACTGTGAGACCCGGCAGGAGGATGAGTATAGCGTCATTCTTGTAGGGTTACTAGGCCAACTAATAAGGTTCTACAAGGCATCAACCATGCCCGATTAAAAATTTAGCCGTGCCGAACAACCCTAAACAAGATCTTTAAACTAGAGATTAGGCGAAACAAAGCATGTTAAACACTTTAACATCTAAGAGTTTAGGATTACAACCTTTGTAGTCCGGTCCTTCACTTCTAAAGCTCCGTGTTGAGGTCCCTTCGCTGCGATCATCATGTTCCCGGACTCTAGAGAGGCTCCACGAAGAGAAAGATGCATGCTTGCTTCCGATCTTCGATAACTAAGATGATCTACCTTGAAGTTTCTTTAACACAAGCTCTCACTCACTAATGAAGTGAACACCCTAATCTAAATGGCTAGGATAGATTAGGGTGATGAAGTAGGATTTTAGCTCTCATTTATTTTCATTAGCTCACTCATTTTCATCACTAAGCAAAAATCTAGAAAGCTTTGCTCAAAGGAAGAAGAAGAAGAATAGTGATCAATCCTTTTGTGATGAATAATGAAAGGTGTTTTTAATTACTTATGCAACCATGGTTAAAGATGATAGGCTAACCATTGTGGAGACTTAACTAGGGTTAAAGGGTGTGGGTTGGGTTTGGAAATATCTTGCAAAATATCTTTGCGAAAACAAAAAGAAAGCTTCTAGAAAAGTTTAACCCAAATCAAACCCTAACCTCGTTTAATCTCCACTAATCATGTTGCATTAGTAAGTATAACATGTTACAATATTATATATCACATATATAATATATTTTTGTAACAAAATAAAATAATACAATTAATATATATCGCATATATATCAATGTATTACCCGAGTGAGAAAAAGAATCTATTAGTGAGCTTATATCAGTTAATGTAATTTAATATATCAAATATATAATTATACATTAAATTATCGAATCAACACTTGATCCGATAATCCGGCTATTTAACAAATAACCGACTAATATAATCTATATCAGTTCATCGAATCAACACTTGATCCGATGACCCGGCTATATAAAATATACCCGGCCGATATCTCATATCGTGAGAATCTAGTATGGTATCACATATACGTATTGTTCTCGGTCCCGCACATATCACATATGTGCTCCTACTCCGTTTTGCCTGAGTCAAGAAATCTCTTTGTAGGACTCTAAAGAATCGTCAATACGCCGGCAGTAGGTGATGATCATATAAAACACCCACAAGCTGCAAGCGGTCAGCTAAACGTAACACCCACCCAGGTATTGAGCGGTCAGAAGATCAACAAGCAAGCCTGTTCTTTCTCCCGTGAATCCAATCAGTAACACTCCCGTACAGTCCGGTCTCGTCGTCTGATATGTCGCATATCTTGCCTAGGGGTGGTATACGTCAGACCCCAGTAGCTCGATAAGTCGTGTCGATTTGAGGTCTATAACAGTTTGAGAAACTACTGATAACACTTACCAGTAAATCTCAGCAACCCTGGCCAGGGATTTCCAGTTATAGCCAATCGAATACAGCACAACATCAACTCCCTATACCGGGAGAGACGAATCCCCTCCTATCGCTCATTGCCTCCATGTGATTCGGGACTGTACCCAAAAGCCACCTTTTTGCACGCCCACTTGGACGTGGTATGATGGAAATCAAAGCACAGTGGGAATCACACAAGACTCTATGACGATCTCGGGTCTAAAGACTAACCTGTACCAGTGTCACCAGAGAACTGCCCATCTGACGTGAGGTATAATACCATCTGGGAGTTCTCGGCGAGTCCGTCCAGTGTACCCAGTCTCCACTGAGTACCCGTATACCTTCTCTGATGTCAAACACCAATGGATATGAGATCATCCATCGCCCATCATATGGGTCAAGAAGCGCATACGCTAGTCTACTCTAGAGTATCGATGCCCTGTCTAGGTACTCCCACGACTAGGAACATTTGAAGGATGTACTTGGCGACTACACTGTCCTCACTAGTATGATCCGCATCATAGTCCTGGTAGTCAAGTACTCATCCTAAGGGCTTTATCAACATGTAACATAGAGACAATCAGAGTACATGTTAAGATAAAGAACAACCAGATAGCGTACTATCATGTCGAGCAAGAAAGTCCTCCCTATATATGTCCAAGCATCCACTACAATATACATCGTATGTACAGTAATGGCCTCTAGGGCATACATATAACTAACAATCTCCCACTTGAACTAGGGCCATCTGTTGTGGTATCGCATACCCAATAATTAGCTGTGGTTGAAGTATCTCATACGCAACCTTCCCATAAGAGTCTCTACTGGGAAAAATGCCTTTGTGAGTGGATCCGTGCTGTTGTCCTCTGTGTCTACTCTCCTAACCTCGATCTCCCTGGAGATCAACCATCTCATTGATCAGGCGATACTGCCTAAGAATATGTCTGGATCTCTGATGGAACGGGCGTTCCTTGGCATAAGCCACAACTCCATTGTCACACAATGGTAGGAACGAAGTTCATCTCATGAACTTATATATATCCAGACTGCCTCTTTGGTACCATCCTTGGTAACGATGTATCTTGCCTTTAATCGTCTAGTATGTCACGGCATCTAGCTTGGAACTCTTCCAACATACCGTTCCTCCACTGAGGGTAAATACAATGCCTGCGACTGACATTCAATCGTCCTTATCACTCTGGAACCTTTCCAGTGATTCTCCTTAGGATCGATTGATACCATCTCACTACACCTAGTGAGAATCCTAACATCCATTTAGATCTATCTCATAGATATAAAACCTAGGATTTAGGAGGTATCACCTTGATCCTATATGGAGAATCCTTGTGATAAGCGGAGATGACCGAGCGTAGCATAGGAAACTCCTTCCCTATCAAGAGTATGTCATCCACGTACTCTACGAGGATCACCACCATACTCCTTACTACCTTTTTGTATGTACAAGGTTCATCTACCATTTTGATGAAGTCAAACTCTTTGACTACCACATCAAAACAGACGTTCCAACTCCGCGATGCCTGCTTTATCACATAAAACATCTTGCACACGTTTCCGCTGCTCCCACTGTCTACGAAGTCCTCTGGCTGTGTTCTTATAGACGCTCTCTTCCAAATCATCATTTAGAAAAGCAGTCATGACACCCAACCGCCAGATATCGTAGTCATGGTATGTAGCCGTGGCAAGTAGGATCTGGATGGTCTTAAGAATAGCTTTGAAAGTCTCAACTTTTCCATGTACACTAAGTAATCTTCTCAAGATATACTTGCTCCTGATGGGGATTTAACCCTTCAGATAAAGCAACCAAAGTCCATACTTTGTTGGTGTATAAGGATTCCATCTCAGATTGATAAGCATCCAGCCATTCTTACAGAGTCCCACTCTTGATGGCCAGCTCGAAACTAGTTGGGTCATCATCTCATGATGCAATCCTTGCTCCCACTGTCATAGAGAAACCGATGTATCTCTCAGGTGGGTGAGGAACCCTACTAGATCGGCGAAGAGGCTGAGGTTCGTTGGAAACTATTGAATCCTTTGGTTCTATCAAATCATCAGCTGCAGTTTGTATAGCTGGAACTCTTTCCAGTTCTACCTCATGACCAATAATTTCTTCACAAGAAATCCCCTTTCACATAGTGGCATGCTGAGAAACAAAACATCTTTTGTTCCTCGGTTTGGTAGAAGATATTCCCTTGCGAATGCATAGGATATCCACAGAACTGACTTTGCCTCGAGCTTGTCTGGATTATGCTTTTAGACATAGGCTGGACAACCCCAAATCTTAACAAACTTAAGATATGGGCTCTTCCCATTCCATATCACATATGAAGTGGTAGGTAACTGATTTTATTGGAACCCTATTCAATAGGTATGCAGCTTCACAAGTGCATAACTCCCAAAAGGAAATAGGAAACTCATTAGTACTCATCATAGAGCGCACCATATCAATATAGGGTGTGATTGCTCCGCCCCGATACACCGACGTGCTGTGGTGTATACGGAGGAGTAATGCTGAGAGAGAATCTCATTTTCCTTTAGAATAGTCCAGGAATCCCGTGCTCAAGTATTCTCCTCCTTGATCGCATCAAAGGACATAATACTTATACCCGGTTTTTGGTTCTCTACTTCTAACTTATATTCTGTGATTATCCCAAAAGTTTCGGACTTGTGTTTCAACAGGAACATATGTCTGAATCTTGAGAGATCATCAGTGAATGTAATGAAGTACAAAGAACCGGTCCTGGCATATGTAGACAGGGGACTTTCATACATCAGCATGTATCAATCCCAAGAGTTCACTAACTCTTTCTCTGTTTCCAATAAACGGAGCTGTGGTCATCTTATCTCTGTGACATGACCGGCAAGTTTCACAAGATGTAAATTCAAACTAATTTAAATATGCATCTGTATGTAACTTCAGCTAGTCGGGTCGCATTGATACGGCCTAGTCTACAATTCATCAAGAAGGATTCGTTCATTTCTGAACTCTTCCTTTTGTGTGTGTTCTGTATACTAAGAACTGTGGTTTGATTTAGGACGTCTATGCTTTTAGATAACGTGCCTGGACCGATCAACTCTTGATATAGGAAATGTTCAAAACATTATCCAACAATACAAAATTATATCCTTCTTTACTAATAAAGAGACTGATATGATTTTGTATATCAGGTTCGATATCTAATAACATTCGTTCATAATCAATGTATTCTAGTAATACAGGGTGATAACTACCAACAGACTTGGCTACAACACTTGCACCGTTTCTATCTCATGAAACTTATCACCCGTTCTCAGTTCTCTACCTATCTGTAACCCATGTGACAAATTACATATGTGGGATCCTGATCCGGTATCAAATAGCCAGGACGTAAAGAATATTAAGAAACAGTTCTGTGTAATGAACACACCCGAAGAAGATGCTGTTAGGTCCACGTTACTCACCCCGGTCCTTTCGGGGAGGCGGAATAGGTAAAACGAAAATTTTCCCTAGCTAGGTAACATGGTCCATTTCATGAAGGATCGTTGCTAAACAAGAACTAACAAATATTCTACAAGTTCTAACTACTATGTAGAATGGCTATACCTTGGTCTTGAACTCCTTCTCTTCTTGTTGTGGTTATTCCTCTTTCTTGCTCCTCGTAGTTGCTTGAACGGATCCTCCTTGTCGTCTCCTCTTTGCCATAGATGGATCCACCCGAGGGTCTCGAAATTGAGCTCCTATCTCAATCTAGAGATGACTAAGGTGTTTGGTTTGCTAAACCTAATACCTTAGATTGAGTATAGAAGAGTGATGGTGGTTTTGTCTCAAAGGTTCATGATTTCCAACTCATGGAACATTTGAACCTTAAGAGAGGAAGAGGAAGAGGAAGAGGAAGAGGGAGAGCTTTCTTTCTAGGAGAGAGAAAGAGAATGATAGAATGAGCTCTCATAATCCAACCCTTCTCACAAAACTGAGAATAATGATAATAATAATAATAATTGAGTATATGGTGATGGTTAGTTTCAATGACCATTATCATTTCATGCTATTATTGCATTTTGCAAACAACAAGAAAGCAAAAGTCATACCCATGATATGATAGCCATGAAATGATGATGGTCAACAAGTCCAAAATGGTCAACCGATCAACAAAGTCAACAAGTCAACAAAAGTCAAACTTTCAACTCAACCATGGCACAATAATACTTAATTAATATTATTAATCATATATCATATTCTCATTAGGGTTTAAAGAAAAGTCAACGGTCAACAAGTCAACCAAAGCCAAATGGTCAACAACCCTAATGAGAATCATCTGCCTCTGCCTCTGTCAACTGTGCATACATACCCGCATCCGAGCTCCAAGGAACACGGATACACTGAGATAAAATCAATCCCAAAACAATTACTAGGATCTGGCTTAAACCAAAGCCCACTAGTAACTACTGTCCGGACACCAAACGTGCACAAGTGCGTGGATGTGAATGAACCCCGTCGCAAAACCATGCAACCTCTACTATGCTTTTCCCAAAGGCGAGTAACCCTCTGTGTGGGACTCTGAAGGCTCGACACTACGCTGGCAGTGGGTTTAACCACAGGCCGCAAGCGGTACTAGCTGTGCGTAACGGTCCCCAGGTAGATGCCGATAAGAAGACTGATGAGGTGAACCCATCGAACTCCTACTAAGTCTGAATGTGACAATCTCCGTACAGTCCAGTCTGTTCGTCTGAGAATATCGCATGGCGGGCCTAGGGGGTGGTAAACGTCAGTCCCCTAATAGCGGTATAAGTCGTGTCGGAGTGTAGCCCAAAACACCCTGAGAATCTACTGGAAAACCTACCAGCAATTCTCGCTTGCCCTGGCCAGGGACTTTGTGTAATGGCTCTCCTAGACACAGCGCGATATCAACCCCCAATACCGGGAGAGACGAATCCTGTCTAACCGTCACTGCCTCCAAGTGCTTCGGGACTGCACCCAACTACTACCTGTTTGCACGACTCAGTAGAGCCGTGGTAGGGTAGTAATCTAAGAACAGTGGGAACACACTCGAGGCGAAGTGACAGTGTCAAGTCAGCGGCCTAAGCTGTACTCATGTCACCTGGGAACTGTTAACTGACGATAGATATAATACCAACCAACAGTTCCCGACGAGTCCTGTCCATTGTACTCGTAACCTAACGAGCACCTGCATACTATCTCCAGTACGACGTACTGATGGCTGTGGGACAGACCATCTCCCCTGCTGGGAAGAGAAGCGTATGCACCAGTCTACTCTGGAGTATCGATGTCCTGTCTCGATAATCCTACGACTAGGGACCAAAATAAGGATGTGCTTATAGACTACCCAGGCCCCACTAGTGTGATCTCCATCACAACGCCGGCAGTCAAGCAAAAATCCTAAGGGCTCTACCAATATGTTTTTAGCGATATGTTAAAAGAAACATATACACATATTAAGATAGAAACAAACCAAGTAGCATACTACTATATCGAGCAAGACTGTCGTAAAACCATATATATATCCCAAGCCTCCAAAATGTATTATACAAACTAGTACTATACAATAATGGCCTCTAGGGCATACATATCTAACAATTTCCCACTTGCACTAACGGCCAGCAATTGGTGTACCGCATACCCAACGTCTGCACTAAGGCCAGCTGCCGGCGTACCGCATACCCAATAGCTCAAAAAGTCGCTCGAACTGTGTTTGAGGGAGGTCCTTCGTGAATGGATCCGCTGTGTTGTCTTTTGTGTCCACTCTCCGTACCTCGATCTCCTGGCGATCAATGATCTCCCTGATAAGGTGATACCGCCTTAAGATGTGCCAGGATTTCTGATGGGACCTTGGTTCCTTCGCTAAAGCTATATCCCCATTGTTATCGCAATACAAAGGTATTGGGTAAACAATGGACGGAACCACCTGAAGTTCACTAATGAACTTCTTCATCCAGACCGCCTCTTTTGCGGCATCGCTTACAGCAATGTATTCAGCTTCTATCGTCGAGTCTGCAACGGTATCCTGTTTGGAACTCCTCCAACATACCGCCCCTCCGTTGAGGGTAAACACAAACCCGAGACTGACTTGCTGTCATCTTTGTCATTCTGGAAGCTTGAATCGGTAAAGGACTCGACCCTGAGGTCTCCATTACCGTAAACTAGGAACATCTCCTTAGTCCTTCTTAGGTACTTGAGAATGTTCTTCACTGCCGTCCAGTGGTCCTCACCCGGGTCTGACTGATACCGGCTTACCATGCTCAGCGCGTAAGCTACATCTGGTCTTGTACATAGCATCGCATATATTATAGATCCTACCACCGAAGCGTAGGGTATAGTGCTCATGCGAACCCTCTCCTCGTCAGTCTTAGGAGACATCTTCTTGGAGAGGGTAATTCCGTGCAATGCGGGTATGTTACCGCGCTTGGAATCCTCCATACTAAATCTCTTTAGTACGGTCTCTATGTACCTGGACTGCGAAAGTCCTAGTAGTCTCTTGGATCTATCTCTGCAGATCTTGATCCCCAGAATGTGCGAGGCATCACCCAGGTCTTTCATGGAGAACCGTTGTGACAAAAATAGCTTGACCGATTGTAGCATAGGAATGTCATTTCCTATCAAAAGAATGTCGTCCACGTACAAGACTAGGAACATGACAGATCGTCCTACAATCTTCTTATAGACACAAGGTTCATCTTCGTTCTTGATGAAATCAGATTCCTTGATTGCCTCATCAAAACAGATGTTCCAGCTCCGCGATGCCTGCTTTAATCCATAAATGGATTTAAGCAACTTGCACACCTTCCCGCTGCTCCCACTGTCTACGAACCTTCTGGCTGATCCATGTAAACGCACTCTTCCAAACAGCCGTTCAGAAAAGCCGTTTTAACGTCCATCTGCCAGATTTCATAGTCATGGAAGGCAGCAATGGCAAGTATGATCCGAATGGATTTAAGCATAGCCACTGGAGAAAAAGTTTCGTCATAGTCCACACCAGGTCTTTGACAAAAACCTTTTGCAACGAGTTTAGCTTTATAGGTTTCCACCTGCCCATCTACACTAAGTTTCCTTTTGTAGATCCATTTGCATCCAACGGGTTTTACCCCAGGTGGAGCAATATCCAAGGTCCACACTTTATTGGTGTACATGGACTCCATTTCGGATTGCATTGCTTCCAGCCACTTATTAGAGTCCCTACTGATAATGGCCTGCCTGAAACTGGTAGGGTCATCTTCTTCCAAGATGCAATCCTCTCGATCCCCGTCTAAGAGAAAACCGTAGTATCTCTCGAGCGGATGAGAAATCCTACCAGATCTGCGGAGTGGCTGAGGTTCGTCTGGGGTTATTGAATCCAGTGGTTCCTCCAAATTTTCAGTTACATTTTGTGGTTCATGGATTTCTCCCAGTTCTATCGAACTCCCACTAGTTTCTTTTGCAAGAAACTCCCTTTCTAAAAAGGTAGCGTGGCGAGATACAGACACCTTCTGTTCCTCAGTGTGGTAGAACAGATATCCTAGTGAGTCTTTAGGATATCCCACAAATTTATATAGAACTGACCGTGCCTCTAGCTTGTCCGGTTTCTGTGTTTTTACATAGGCCGAACAACCCCATATCTTGAACCGCTTAAGATACGGATTTCTACCACTCCATATTTCATATGGAGTCTTAGGCACAGATTTAGATGAAACGTAATTCAGTTGGTATGCCGCTGTCTGAAGTGCATGTCCCCAAAATGAAAGAGGCAACTCGGCATTACTCATCACGGAGTGAACCATATCCAGTAGGGTACGATTCCTCCGTTCCGATACACCGTTGTGCTGTGGTGTATAAGAAGGAGTAAGCTGAGAGAGAATACCATTCTCTTTTAAGTAATCTAGGAATTCCGTGCTTAAGTACTCCCCTCCTCTATCAGACCGGTGGATCTTGATACTTTTGCCGGTCTGGTTCTCTACTTCGTTTCTGAATTCCTTGAATTTCTCAAAAGCTTCAGATTTGTGTTTCATAAGATACACATATCCGAATCTAGAGAGATTGTCAATGAATGTGATGAAGTACGAGAACCCACCCCTTGCATGTGTAAACATCGGACCACATACATCACTGTGTATGAGTCCCAAGAGCTCCGCTGCCCTTTCTCCATGTCCGGTGAACGGAGATTTGGTCATCTTTCCTTTGAGACAAGACTGACAAGTTTCATAAGATGAAAACTCGAACGTATTCAAGAGTCCATCTTTATGCAACTTATTTAGTCTTTTCTCTCCGATATGACCAAGTCTACAATGTCACAAGTAGGATTCATTCGTATCTGAATTCTTCCTCTTACGTGTGTTTTGTACATTGAGAACTGTATTCTGATTTACAACGTAGATACCATTACACAGTGTACCTTCTGTAACCAGTACCTTATGAAGGTAGATGTTCATGATATTTCTATCAAGAACAAAGTTTTATCCATCTTTATCGAGTAAAGAAACTGATATGATGTTGCAAACCATGTAAGGTACATAGTAGCAATCGTTCAAAATCATAGTATTGCCATTTGGCAACACAAGGTGATATTCACCGACGGCTGCAGCATTAACTTGTGCTCCGTTCGCTACTCTGAGCGACATATCACCAGGTACAACTCTCCTACTTTTTCTCAGTCCCTTCAATAGATTACAGATATGAGATCTGTTGGGTTCCTAGGCACTCTAACAAGGTTCTACAAGGCATCTACCATGCCCGATTCAAAAAAAAATAGCCGTGCCGAACAACCCTAACCAAGATCGTATACTAAAGATTATGCGAAAACTAGCAAATTAAACATTTTAACTACAAGTGAAAGGGATTACAACCTTTGTAGATCCGGTCCTTCACTTCTAAAGCTCCGTGTTGACGTCCCTTCGCTGCGATCATCGGGATCCCGGACTCTAGCGATGGTTTCTTCGGAGAAATGAGCGGGCTGGGTCGTTGACTTCGAGGCCGAAGATGATCTACGTCGAGGAGACTCAAACTCAAGCTATTCCTTCACTTGGTCATAAACTTGGTGAAGAGAACACCCTAAACTAAATGGCAAGTAGTAGAGGATGATGAAATAGGAAGTGGGTTTACTTTAGATTTGGATTTCTTACTCTAAATCTTCACTTGAAAATTTTCTAGAAAGCTTTCTTCTTCTTGAAGAAGAAGAAGAAGAAGAAGAAAAGAATAAGAATGAATAATGAATTATCACAAAAGAATAATCAAGTGAAGTCTATCATAATGCAACCATGGGTGAGTTAACCTTTGTAGAGACTAAACCATAGTTTTAGTTAATGGTTTGGTTAATAAAAATCTTATGCAAAACAAAATGAGTGGACTTTGTCAAACATGCTTAAAGCTTCATGAAGCTTCAAGCCAAGACAAAGAAAGCCACCATTTTGTTTTACCAAAATAAATAAAAACCCAAAACCATTATCTTAAATATGGTGTAAGTCATACACATACCCAAGTTTGCATGTATCATCAAACATGATACAATCTAGTGCACAAACATACATCACATATACAACATGTGCACAAAAAGTGAGAAAATCAATATTAAGTGAACCAATACTAGTTAATGTAAAGTAATATATCAAATATATAATTATACATTAAATCATTAAATCAACACTTGATTTAATGATCCGGTCATATCGCATATAACCGACTAATATCTAGTGTATCAATGTATCGAATCAACACTTGATTCGGTAACCCGGCTATATCTCATATAACCGTCTAATGATATAAATCGCGAGAATTGAATAAAGTATCTCATACTGGTATTATTCTCGGTCCAGCACATATCTCATATGCACTCCTATTTCGTTTCGCTTGAGCCAGGAAACCTCTGTGTAGGACTCTAAAGACTCGTCAATACGCCGGTAGTAGGTGGTGATCATATCAATCACCCACAAGACGCAAGCGGTCTGCTAAACGTAACGGCCACCCGGGTATTGAGCGATCAGAAGATCAACGAGCAAGCCTGCTCACACTCCTGCGAATCCAATCAGTAACACTTACCGCACAGTCCGGTCTGTTCGTCTGATATGTCGCATATCTCGCCTAGGGGTGGTAAATGTCAGACCCCAGCAGCTTGATAAGTCATGCCGATGTAAGGTCCATAACAAGCATGAAACTACTGATAACACTTACCAGTAAATCAGTGCAACCCTGGCCAGGGATTTCCAGTTATGGCCAGTCGAGCATAGCGCAACATCAACCCCCAATACCGGGAGAGACGAATCCCCTCCTATCGCTCATTGCCTCTACGTGAATCGTGACTGTACCCAAAAACCACCTGTTTGCACGACTCAGTAGAGCCGTGGTAGGGTGGAAATCAAAGCACAGTGGGAGACACACAAGACTATATGATGATCTCGGGTCAACACACTAAGCTGTACCGGTGTCACCAGAGAACTGCCATCTGACGTGAGGTATAATACCATCTGGGAGTTCTCGGCGAGTCCGTCCAGTGTACCCAGTCTCCACTGAGCACCCGCATACCGTCTCTGATGTCAAACACTAATGGATATGGGATCATCCATCGCCCATCACATGGGTCGAGAAGATATACGCTAGTCTACTCTGGAATATCGATGCCCCATCTCGATATTACCACGACTAGGAACATTGAAGGATGTACTCATGGACTACCCAGGCCCCACTAGTATGATCTACATCATAGTCTTGGAAGTCGAGTATACATCCTAAGGGCTTTATCAACATGTAATAGAGAGACAGCAAGTATACATGTTAAGATAAAGAGCAACCAGATAGCGTACTATCATGTCGAGCAAGAAGTCCTCCCTATATATGTCCCAGCATCCACTTCATTATACATCTCATGTACAGTAATGGCCTCTAGGGCATACATATAACTAACAATCTCCCATTTGCACTAGGGCCATCTGTAGCAGTGGTTGCAGTATCTCATACTCAACCATCCTATATAAGTCTCTCTCTGGGAAAAGGCCTTTGTGAGTGGATCCGCCGTGTTGTCCTCTGAGTCTACTCTCTTAACCTCGATCACCCTGGAGATCAACTATCTCCATGATCCGGTGATACTGCCTTGGAATATGTCTGGGTCACTGATGGGACCGTGGTTCCTGGGCCAAAGCCTCACTTCCATTGTCATACAATGGTAGGAACCTAGTTCATCTAATGAACTAATATACACCTAAACTGCCACTTTGGTAGTATCTTTGATAGCGATGTCACCAGCCTTTATCGTCTAGTGTGCCACGGTATCTAGCTTGGAACTCTTCCAACATACCGTCCCTCCACTGAGGGTAAAGACAATACCTGTGACTGACATTTAGTCAACCTTACCATCCTGGAAGCTGTCCAGTGATTCTTCCCAGGATCGATTGATACCACCTCACTACACCTAGTGAGAATCCTAATATCCATTTAGATCTATCTCATAGATCCAAAACCCAGGATTTAGGAGGTATCACCTTTATCCTCTTTGGAGAATCTTTGTGATAAGAGGAGATTGACCGTGCGTAGCATAGGAAACTCTTTTCCTATCAAGAGTATGTTGTCCACGTACAATACGAGGATGTTCACCTTACTCTCTACTACCTTTTTGTATATACAAGGTTCATCTATCACTTTGATGAAGTCAAACTCTTTGACTACCACATCAAAATAGATGTTCCAATTCCGCGATGCCTACTTTATCCAGTAAAGCAACTTGCACACGTTTCCGCTGCTCCCACTGTTTACGAAGCCCTCTGGCTGTATACTTATAGACGTTCTCTTCTAAATCAATATTTAGAAAAGCAGTCATGACACCCAACCACCAGATATCGCGGTCATGGTATGCAGCAATGGCAAGTAGGATCCGGATGGACTTAAGCACAGCCACTAGAAAAGGTTTCATCATTATCCACGCCTGGTCGATGACGAAAACCTTTAACAAGTCTAGCTTTGAAAGTCTCAACTTTTCCATCTTCACCAAGTAATCTTCTCAAGATATACTTGCTCCTGATGGGAATTTAACCCTTCAAATATAGCAACCAAAGTCCATATTTTGTTGGTGTACATGGATTCCATCTCAGATCGCTAAGCATCCAGCCATTTTTACAGAGTCCCTACTCTTGATGGCCTGCTCGAAACTAGTTGGGTCATCATCTCATGATGCAATCCTCGCTCCCACTGTCATCGAGAAACCGAAGTATCTCTCAGGCGGATGAGGAACCCTGCTAGATCGGCGGAGAGGCCGAGGTTCGTCGGAACCTATTGAATCCTTTGGTTTTACCAAATCATCTGCTGTAGTTTATATAGATGGAACTCCTTCCAGTTCTACCTCATAACCACTAATTTCTTCATAAGAAATTTCCTTTCACAAAAGTGGTATGTTGAGAAACAAAACATATTTTGTTCCTCTGTTAGGTAGAAGATATTCTCTTGCGATTGCTTGGGATATCCAACAAACTTCTACAGAACTGACTTTGCCTCGAGCTTGTCCGGATTTTGCTTTTAGACACAGGCCGGACAACCCCAAATCTTAACAAACTTAAGATATGGGCTCTTCCCATTCCATATCACATATGAAGTGGTAGGCAATGGATTTGATTGGAGCCCTATTCAATAAGTATGCATCTTCTCAAGTGCATAACTCCCAAAAGGAAAAAGAAAACTCAGTAGTACTCATCATAGAGCGCACCATATCAAATAGGGTGTGATTGCTCCGCCCCGATACACCGACGTGCTGTGGTGTATGCGGAGGAATAATGCTGAGAGAGAATCTCATTCTCCTTTAGAATAATCCAGGAATTCCGTGCTCAAGTATTCTCCTCCTTGATCACATCAAAGGACATAATACTTCTACCCGGTTTTGGTTCTCTACTTCTATCTTACATTCTTTGAATTTCTCAAAAGTTTCAGACATATGTTTCAACAGTAACATGTGTCCGAATCTTGAGAGATTCTCATTGAATGTAAGGAAGTATAAAGAACCGGTCTTGGCATATGTAGACTAAGGACCTTCATACATCACTATGTATCAGTCCCAAGAGTTCACTAACTCTTTCTCTGTTTCCAGTAAACGGAGCTATGGTCATCTTATTTTTGTGACATGACTGGCAAGTTTCATAAGATGTAAATTTAAACTGATTTAAATATGCATCTAAATGTAACTTAGCTAGTCGGGTCGCATTGATATGACCTAGTCTACAATGCCTCAAGAAGAATTCGTTCATTTCTGAACTCTTCCTCTTGTGTGTGTTCTGTACATTAAGAACTGTGGTTTGATTTAGAACGTTTATGCTTTTAGATAACGTGCCTGAACCGATCAACTCTTGATATAGGAAATGTGCAAAACATTATCCAACAATACAAAATCATATCCATCTTTAATAAAAAGATACTGATATGATGTTGTATATCAGGTTCGGTATCTAATAACATTCGTTCAGAATCAATGTATTCTAGTAATACAGGGTGATAACTACCAACAAACTTTGCTGCAACACTTGCACCGTTTCTATCTCATGAAACTTATCACCCGTTCTCAGTTCTCTACCTATCTGTAGCCCATGTAACAGATTACATATATGGGATCCTGATCCGGTATCTAATACCCAGTACGTAGAGGATACTGAGAAACAGTTCTTTGTAATGAACACACCCGAAGAAGATGCATCATCATGCACTTTCTTCATTTGGACGGCATAGGAATCCTCGTATTCCCCTAAAACCTGCTCGGTCTTATAACAATTATAAGTTGGAGCGGGACCAACGTTCCCCAGCTCAGTATAACAAGCGGGTTCAGTCAATACATCCATATTATTATCTTGATTAAGGCGTGACATGGTCGCTACCTGGAGAGAGAGAGAAGAAAACACTCTGCGTGCGCTCTTGTAAGATCAGATCGGTTATATATATATATATTTTATCTAATCAGGATGGCTCCCACTGTTTTTATCAAATCTTCCTTCAAACCCTAAAAGGAAAGACTAGCCGGGATTAATTACACTCTACAAGTTCGCTAATCTTTCAGCCAGGCCAGTGCCGGTACTTTGAGGGAGGTTCCCCGTGCTTTCGCACGGACCTAATTAAAATAAATCTCGTTTTCCCAGGGGCGTAACCCCGTTGACACCTTTCTAGACACCTACTTGATCGGCTAATTGTAAAGTGCAAAACTCTCCCAGGAGTAACAATTACTCGCAGTGGGTATCGGGATCCAACTATCATATAGAAGGTATGCAATCTCATTGCAAATTTCAACACTTGAAACTCCCGATAATGGTTTTTACCCCTAGCACTTATGACCTTAACTATGGTCAACAAATCATAAGCACTAGTCAAGCTCTACCCGTCATTTCGTGATTAATTAGACCCACCCACATGACCCTTAACTAAGGTCAACAAAGTCACGCAACTGTCCTAACTAATCGTATCATATGCTGTGTAGGAAGACATCACTTAGCTACCGTACACTGTGCCTTGACTATGGTCAACAAACACAGCACGAATACTAAGTACTCTACTTCCTAAAATGACGGAGGGTTGCGGATGGTTTTTAAGAAAACCTTTAACGCTTTGAACTTGATCTCGTTGCGGAATCAAATGGTTTTAAATGGAGTGTTTTTGAGGCTTTTGCTAGTTTCGCTAAAGAGGTCACTCCCGGTGAAGGGATCTCGGCTCTTTCCTCGTCGAATGAGGTGCAGGATATTCACAATACCACTATACAAAGCAAGAACTAGAAAAGCAATCAAAAGAAAAACCGAAATTCGTAGCATTTGCTAGTTATTGCTAAATAGGTCACTCCCGGTGAAGGGGTCTCGGCTCTTTCCTTATCGAATAAGGTGCTGGATGTTCTACAAGGAACACCGCTATGCAAAGCAACAACTAGAGCTACTTAATTTTTTGAAATTCGATTCCACAACATCTTTTAGGTTTATTTTCTTTCATTAATCTCATTAATGAATGTCCCATCATTTAAGTCCACCTAAACATCACAGTTAAATACAACGTACCCTTATGCCATCCGCATTCGCCTCGATGTCCCGTCTGCACCGTTAGGTTAGGTAACTAACGGCAGAGCGGGGCAGGGCTAGCGCGGGTGTAAAACATAAGCAACGTTTATATAATATATCATATATATTATATACAATATCTATCTGAACATATCACATGATCACATCACAGATAACGCAGTAGAAAACATCATATGAAATATTGGATATACTAGGATGTCCGTGTTTTATTTTGAGCCTGTATAAAACACGGATTCCACGGTCGTGATGAATAGCCAATCCCACACCCCTAGACTCCTACGAGAGCGGCAAGCAACCCTACCAATTCTAGAGTTAGGAGACCCGGACTCGACTCCTGGAGATGGTCTCCCACTGGACCCTAGAACCCGGTTACTTGTGTTCCCCGCTGTGGGTCTATCCTAATGCGGAAAAGTAAATAATATACAATGGTGACATCATCCTCAGCCCGGAAGTGCCTCAATAAAAGAATATTACATACAATGAATTTTACATGAATGAAAAAGAAAAACACTCATCTCACATAAAAACCCCGGCTATTCAAACACGACGATCTAATATAACATATCCAGCAACACATAACATCACATGTCATCAATGTAAGTAAATATGCCCATCCTAATTGTCGTTGACATATAGCAACGAAACCGGCGATATCACATATTACACTTACGGTCGCAGAAAAAAAAGTGTAAAACTACAACAGTTGGAATCCTCAACCTCCTTAGACATCGCATGCCTAATCAAATGAATTTCTTAGATATCGCATGCCTAACAATTATAAACCCCGCATTTTAGTCTCATTATCGAAAACTTTTTTCAATATCAAGTCGGGCAATTCAACAAGATTCCCGACATCCTGATCGAATGCTTGTCGCAAACTTTAGTAGACGGTCGCACCCCCGGATGCCGTCGACGAAGTGCACTAAGGCGGAACACCGCTGTCGCGAGCACCCGAACGGATGCTTTTGGCGACGGGGTTCTCCTACAGTCACTTGGTCGGGGCTATGGAGCGTGGCTGTCTATTAAGTTTACCGGCGAGTATCCGCGTACGCTACGTGATTGCGACGTACTTTTGATCGCATCAAAATCCCGTGGCAACCAATCATTTGAGACTGAAGTGCTAGATTTATAACATTCAAATCAGTTATCTCATAACAATTTCTGGATTCCAAATATTGTATCACGTTCCAGATAAATAGACAATGTTAAACTTTCCGATCGAATAATCAAACACCTAAGTTTTCCCAAATAGCTCAACACTTGAAATAAGTTTAAAAACATCCATTTCATGCCACAATACCAACGGTCCAGCCGTAGAAGGGTCAAGCCAACGCCACATATGTGGCACGCCGTACCGCCCCAAACCCTAAGGTTCAAAAGGCAGTTCAAGACGGTCACATAATCGAGTTAAGGTTTGTTGTCTTCTAGAGGGTCCATCGCGTTACTTGCACGATTTAGACGTTCTTAAACAACGGAAAAATCCAACACTTGGAAATTTTCCGGCAGGGGAAAAAGTGAGTTATTGATATCCGGTCGAACTTTTTAACACAATCTAAAAATTACCCGGACAAACTAAACAAAATTAAATTATCCGATCGAATCAACGAGTTCCCACTACAACTCTAAGAAAAACTCAACACTTGAGTGGAATTAAAAAATTCCCAGAAAAAATTGACAAGAAAGGACCTAAGAATAAATATATGAAGTATGAGGGACTAAGTCATAATTTGGGCCGCGGAACCGCCGCCAAACCCTTGGTTTGGCCGCGGTTCCGCGGTGATATAGACGAATCAGTGGGCCATACTTCACAGTAATTCTTAGTTTTTTCTACTTAATTTTCTGAGCATTTTTAATTCATAAAAAATCACAGTTTTGAAAATTGTCCAGAGAAGGGTATTCGTCGGGGTTTACGTGTTCGATCGGACTTTATACTTCGCCTAGACTTCGCGCAAACCTCTAGCTTGGCTCTGATACCACGGTTGGGTTCCTCGGAACTCTAACAAGGTTCTACAAGGCATCTACCATGCCCGATTCAAAAAAAAAATAGCCGTGCCGAACAACCCTAACCAAGATCGTATACTAGAGATTATGTGAAAACTAGCAAGTTAAACATTTTAACTACAAGTGAAAGGGATTTCAACCTTTGTAGATCCAGTCCTTCACTTCTAAAGCTCCGTGTTGACGTCCCTTCGCTGCGATCATCGGGATCCCGGACTCTAGCGATGGTTTCTTCGGAGAAATGAGCGGGCTGGGTTGTTGACTTCGAGGCCGAAGATGATGTACGTCGAGGAGACTCAAACTCATGCTATTCCTTCACTTGGTCATAAACTTTGTGAAGAGAACACCCTAAACTAAATGGTAAGTAGTAGAGGATGATGAAATAGGAAGTGGGTTTACTTTAGATTTGGATTTCTCATTCTAAATCTTCACTTGAAAATTTTCTAGAAAGCTTTCTTCTTCTTGAAGAAGAAGAAGAAGAAGAAGAAAAGAATAAGAATGAATAATGAATTATCACAAAAGAATAATCAAGTGAAGTCTATCATAATGCAACCATGGGTGAGTTAACCTTTGTAGAGACTAAACCATAGTTTTAGTTAATGGTTTGGTTAATAAAAATCTTATGCAAAACAAAATGAGTGGACTTTGTCAAACATGCTTAAAGCTTCATGAAGCTTCAAGCCAAGACAAAGAAAGCCACCATTTTGTTTTACCAAAATAAATAAAAACCCAAAACCATTATCTTAAATATGGATTAAGTCATACACACACCCAAGTTTGCATGTATCATCAAACATTATACAATCTAGTGCACAAACATATATCACATATACAACATGTGCACAAAAAGTGAGAAAATCAATCTTAAGTGAACCAATACTAGTTAATGTAAATTAATATATCAAATATATAATTATACATTAAATCATTAAATCAACACTTGATTTAATGATCCGGTCATATCGCATATAACCGACTAATATCTAGTGTATCAATGTATCGAATCAACACTTGATTCGGTAACCCGGCTATATCTCATATACCGTCTAATGATAAAAATCGCGATAATAGAATACAGTATCTCATACTGGTATTATTCTCGGTCCCGCACATATCTCATATGCGCTCCTATTTCGTTTCGCTTGAGCCAGGAAACCTCTGTGTAGGACTCTAAAGATTCGTCAATACGCCGGCTGTAGGTGGTGATCATATCAATCACCCACAAGCCGCAAGCGGTCTGCTAAACGTAACGGCCACCCGGGTATTGAGCGATCGGAAGATCAACGAGCAAGCCTGCTCACACTCCTGCGAATCCAATCAGTAACACTTACCGCACAGTCCGGTCTGTTCGTCTGATATGTCGCATATCTCGTCTAGGGGTGGTAAACGTCAGACCCCAGCAGCTTGATAAGTCATGCCGATGTAAGGTCCATAACAAGCATGAAACTACTGATAACACTTACCAGTAAATCAGTGCAACCCTGGCCAGGGATTTCCTGTTATGGCCAGTCGAGCATAGCGCAACATCAACCCCTAATACCGGGAGAGACGAATCCCCTCCTATCGCTTATTGCCTCTACGTGAATCGGGACTGTACCTAAAAACCACCTGTTTGCACGACTCAGTAGAGCCGTGGTAGGGTGGAAATCAAAGCACAGTGGGAGACACACAAGACTCTATGACGATCTCGGGTCAACACACTAAGCTGTACCGGTGTCACCAGAGAACTGCCATATGACGTGAGGTATAATACCATCTGGGAGTTCTCGGCGAGTCCGTCCAGTGTACCCAGTCTCCACTGAGCACCCGCATACCGTCTCTGATGTCAAACACCAATGGATATGGGATCATCCATCGCCTATCATATGGGTCGAGAAGATATACGCTAGTCTACTCTGGAATATCGATGCCCCGTCTCGATATTCCCACAACTAGGAACATTGAAGGATGTACTCATGGACTACCCAGGCCCCACTAGTATGATCTACATCATAGTCCTGGAAGTCGAGTATACATCCTAAGGGCTTTATCAACATGTAATAGAGAGACAACAAGTATACATGTTAAGATAAAGAGCAACCATATAGCGTACTATCATGTCGAGCAAGAAGTCCTCCCTATATATGTCCCAGCATCCACTACATTATACATCTCATGTACAGTAATGGCCTCTAGGGCATACATATAACTAACAAGATCCTGATCGGGTATCAAGTACCCAGGAGGTAGGGCTGACCGTAAAGCAGTTCTCAATTACAAGAACACCTGAAGTAGATGCAAAACCATGCTTCTTCTTCAACTGGGTATCCTTGGAATCCATACAATCCTCTTTCCCTTGCTCATACTTATGACTGTTGTCGTAAGTTAGAGCCAAACCAACGTTCCCCAGCCCCGAATAAGAATTCGGATCGGTCAAGCGATACATTTTATTATCTTGATTAGGGCGTGAAATGGTTGCTACCTGGAGAGTGAGAAAAGAAACACTCAGCGTGCGCTCTTGCAAGATTAGATTGGTTTATCAATTTATCTAACCAGGATGGCTCCCACTGTTTCCTCAAATTCTTCTTCAAACCCTAAAAGAAGAATTAGTCAGGATTAATCGCACGTCACAATACTTGCTTAACCTTTCAGCCAGGCTGGTGTTGGTACTTTCAGGGAGGTTTTCCAACGCTTTCGCGAAGTTCCTTAATTAAATAACCTCTTTTTCCTAGAGGCGTAGCCCCGCTAACACCGTTCTAGACACCTACTTGGTTTATAGCATTGATTGTTAAGTGAAATAATCTCCCGAGAGTAATCCAACTCATCAGTGGGATCGGGATCCAACTATCATTGTGTAATGACCTAGATGGGATCCACTCTAGTCACTACACTCCAGAAGGTATGCTAAATCTGCAAGTTTCAGTTTTTTTAGAAACTCCCGATGTGGATTTTTGCCCCTAGGACTCAAGTGACCTTGACGGAGTCAACAAATCAAAGAGTCCTAGTCAAGTTCAACCCGTCGTTATCTGGATTGCATTAAACCCACCCGCATAACCCTTGACGGAGTCAACAAGGTTATACGACTGTCCTAACCAGTCCCATATACTGCTACAAACAAGCAGCATTCAGCTACCGTACCCTACGCCTTGACGGAGTCAACAAACGCAGCACGAATACTAAGTGTTACTTGTAAGAAATGACGGAGGGCTACGACTGAGTTTTTGGCGAAAAACCCGTTAACGTAATGAACTTGATATCGTTGAAGGAACCTGATAACCTTTTTGAAAATATAGTGGTGAAAACTTTTGCTAAAGAGGTCACTCCCCGTGAAGGGATCTCGGCTCTTTTCTCGTCGAATGAGGTGCAGGATATTCCAAACTGAATACCTCGATGCAAAGCAAGAATAATCGACTATAGTAAAGTTATTACCCTGACGCAAACTTTTCGTCCAAGGGGTCACTCCCGATGAAGGGATCTCGGCCCTTGCCTCGTCAAATGAGGTGTTGGGCATTCATAACCGAATACCTCTATGCAAAACTAAAGAGAGCGTCCTTGCAATAACAGCTTTTTGAAAATTGTTCCAACAACGTCTTATTAGGTTTGTTTTTTTTTCTTTGCATTAGATTAATGCGTCCCATCAGTTAATCCTACCATTGCAGAAAACAACGAAAATATGACGTACGCTTATGCCATCCACATTCGCCACGGGGCCCCGTCATTACCCGTTAGGTTACTTAACTAACGACAGAGCGGGGGCTGGACTAGCGCGGATGCAAAACATAAGCAACGCCTAAATAGATATCATATAGATATATACACATTCGTCAGATGCAATGATAGCCATTCCAGATCACAGATGAACACATTGGATATACTAGGAATCCGCATTCCGTACGAGCCTGTAACGAAGAGCGGATTACACGGTCGCGATGAATAGACAAGACCCTACCCTAGACCCCTACGGGTGCGGCAAACTACCCGCCAGTACCCAAAGCGAAGCAACCTCCCTCAACACCGTGGGTAGGCCACTCGGCACTTCGAGGTACCCGGTAGTTTGTGAACCCCACCTTGGGTCTATCCTAGGAGAAAAAACAGTAAAAGAAATTATACAATGACGGCTACAACCCCATCCCGGTTGTGCGGCCATATAAATAATATTACATCAATTACATATTACATGAATTGAAAGATAAACAAAACTCTCATCTCACAACCCCCCGGCTATTCATCCGCGACAATCCAACGAATTCATATACACAATCCAATAACATTACAGATTACAGATATGCACAACCCCACTAATCGACGTATAGCGATTAGCCGACGTTCAGTGCATATATCACATTACAGATATAACCATTTAGCCAAAGTTTGTAGAATTCCAATCAAAATACAAAATTGTAACTACCCCAAAAAATAACATTTTTCTCTGAAAAATCTGGGCAGAAACAAAATATCCCAAAAATCCCAAAACAGCAAACAGGGGAATCTGCAACAAAGTTGAGCCGCGGCCGAGTCAACATGGCCGCGGATCCGCGGCGGAATGCATGGTTCCGCCGCGCTTCCGCGGCGAGTTGGACGAGTCGGGGTCTCAAATTTCTCGTAAATTCTTAGAAAACCCTGCCTGTATTTTTCATGTCGTACAAAATATTTTTAGGCCTGTTTTGAAAATCGACAGAAAATACATTTTTCGGTTTGTTTTCGGGATTTTTTTCCGGATTGAGATTCTAAAAACTTTGCTAACAGTTAGTTTTTGCTTAGCTAGGCTCTGATACCACTGTTAGGTCCACGTTACCCACCCCGGTCCTTTCGGGGAGGCGGAATAGGTAAAACGAAAATTTTCCCTAGCTAGGTAACATGGACCGTTTCATGAAGGATCGTTGCTAAACAAGAACTAACAAATATTCTACAAGTTCTAACTACTATGTAGAATGGCTATACCTTGGTCTTGAACTCCTTCTCTTCTTGTTGTGGTTCTTGCTCTTTCTTGCTCCTCGTAGTTGCTTGAACGGATCCTCCTTGTCGTCTCCTCTTTGCCATAGATGGATCCACCCGAGGGTCTCGAAATTGAGCTCCTATCTCAACCTAGAGATGACTAAGGTGTTTGGTTTGCTAAACCTAATACCTTAGATTGAGTAGAGAAGAGTGATGGTGGTTTTGTCTCAAAGGTTCATGATTTCCAACTCATGGAACACTTGAACCTTGAGAGAGGAAGAGGAAGAGGGAGAGCTTTCTTTCTAGGAGAGAGAAAGAGAATGATAGAATGAGCTCTCATAATCCAACCCTTCTCACAAAAGTGAGAATAATGATAATAATAATAATAATTGAGTATATGGTGATGGTTAGTTTCAATGACCATTATCATTTCATGCTATTATTGCATTTTGCAAACAACAAGCAAGCAAAAGTCATACCCATGAAATGATAGCCATGAAATGATGATGGTCAACAAGTCCAAAATGATCAACCGGTCAACAAAGTCAACAAGTCAACAAAAGTCAAACTTTCAACTCAACCATGGCACAATAATACTTAATTAATATTATTAATCATATATCATATTCTCATTAGGGTTTAAAGAATAGTCAACGGTCAACAAGTCAACCAAAGCCAAATGGTCAACAACCCTAATGAGAATCCTCTGCCTCTGCCTCTGTCAACTGTGCATACACACCTGCATCCGTGCTCCAAGGAACACGAATACACTGAGACAAAACCAATCCCAAAACAATTACTAGGATCTGGCTTAAACCAAAGCCCGCTAGTAACTACTGTCCGGACACCAAACGTGCACAAGTGCGCGGATGTGAACGAACCCCGTCGCAAAACCATGCAACCTCTACTCTGCTTTGTCCAAAGGCGAGTAACCCTCTGTGTGGGATTCTAAAGTCTCGACACTACGCTGGCAGTGGGTTTAACCATTGGCCGCAAGCAGTACTAGCTGTACGTAACGGTCCCCAGGTAGATGCCGATAAGAAGACTGATGAGGTGAACCCATCGAACTCCTACTGAGCCTGAATGTGACAATCTCCGTACAGTCCGGTCTGTTAATATGAGAATATTGCATGGCGGGCCTAGGGGGGCGGTAAACGTCAGTCCCCTAATAGCGGTACAAGTTGTGTCGGAGTGTAGCCCAAAACACCCTGAGAATCTACTGGAAAACCTACCAGCAATTCTCGCTTGCCCTGGCCAGGGACTTTGTGTAATGGCTCTCCTAGACACAGCGCGATATCAACCCCCAATACCGGGATAGACGAATCCTGTCTAACCTTCATTGCCTCCAAGTGCTTCGGGACTGCACCCAACTACTACCTGTTTGCACGACTCAGTAGAGCCGTGGTAGGGTAGTAATCTAAGAACAGTGGGAACACACTCGAAGCGAAGTGACAGTGTCAAGTCAGCGGACTAAGCTGTACTCATGTCACCTGGGAACTGTTAACTGACGATAGATATAATACTAACCAACAGTTCCCGACGAGTCCTGTCCAGTGTACTCGTAACCTAACGAGCACCTGCATACTATCTCCAGTACGACGTACTGATGGCTGTGGGAAAGACCATCTCCCCTGCTGGGAAGAGAAGCGTATGCACCAGTCTACTCTGGAGTATCGATGCCCTGTCTCGATAATCCTACGACTAGGGACCAAAATAAGGATGTGCTTATAGACTACCCAGGCCCTACTAGTGTGATCGCCATCACAACGCCGGTAGTCAAGCAAAAATCGTAAGGGCTCTACCAATATGTTTTTAGCGATATGTTAAAAGAAACATATACACATATTATGATAGAAACAAACCAAGTAGCATACTACTATATCGAGCAAGACTGTCGTAAAACCATATATATATCCCAAGCCTCCAAAATGTATTATACAAACTAGTACTATACAATAATGGCCTCTAGGGCATACATATCTAACAGATGCATCAGCATGCACTTTCTTCGTTTGGGTGGCACGGGAATTCTGGTAATCCCATATTTCCTGCTCTGTCTTATAACAATTATAAGTTGGAGCGGGACCAACGTTCCCTAGCGCAGTATAACAAGCGGGTTCGGTCAATACATCCGTATTATTATCTTGATTAAGGCGTGATATGGTCGCTACCTGGAGAGAGAGAGAGAAGAAAACACTCAGCGTATGCTCTTGCAAGGTTAGATTGGTTATCTAATATATCTAATCAGGATGTTTCCCACTGTTTTAGTCAAATCTTCCTTCAAACCCTAAAAGGAAAGACTAGCCGGGATTAATAACACGCTACAAGTTCACCAATCTTTCAGCCAAGCCAGTGCCGGTACTTTGAGGGAGGTTCCTCGTGCTTTCGCACGAACCTAATTAAAGTAAACCTCGTTTTCTCAGGGGCGTAACCCCGTTGACACCTTTCTAGACACCTACTTGATCGGCTAATTGTAATTTGTAAAACTCTCCCAGGAGTAACTCTTACTCGCAGCGGGTATCGGAATCCAACTATCTCATAGAAGGTATGCAATCTCATTGCAAATTTCAACACTTGAAATTCCCAATAATATTTTACCCCTAGCGTTCTATGACCTTGACGAATGCCAAACCACCCATAGTCCGCTAGTCAAGTTCTACCCGTACATTTCCTGATTGAATTAAACCCACCCGCACGACCCTTTACGAATGCCAAACAACGCCGTACGAATACCCTAATCCAATCGCATCGTATGCTATCAGATAAGCACTGGTTAGCTACCGTACACTACGCCTTGACGAATGCCAAACTACCGCGGCATGAATACTAAGTAGTACTTATCTGAAATGACGGAGGGCTACGACATGTTTTTTTTTATAGAAAACCCTTTGCTTAATGAACTTGATATCGTTGTAGAATCGAGTGATTTTGAATGGAATGTTTTTGAGGCCTTTTCTAGTTTTGCTAAAGAGGTCACTCCCGGTGAAGGGATCGTCGGCTCTTTCCTCATCGAATAAGGTGTAGGATATTTCACAAATATCACTATGCAAAGCAAAAACTATAAAAACAATCAAAAGACAAACCGAGTTTGTAGCATCTGCCAGTTTCGCTAAAGAGGTCACTCCCGGTGAAGGGATCTCGGCTCTTTCCTTATCGAATAAGGTGCTGGATGTTCTACAAGGAACACCGCTATGCAAAGTAAGAGCTAGAGCTACCAGTTTTTAAATAAGTTTCTACAACATCTTTAGGTTTCTTTTAGTTTCATTAATCTCATTAATGAAGTCCCATTTTATTATGCTTCACAAGCATTACATTTGAAACGAAATCTGCAATATAACATATATCTCATATATATAATATAAACATTCGTCTCAGGCAGTAATATGATCTCATCACAGAACATTGCAGCAGAAGAACATATATGAAATATTGGATATACTAGGAGGTCCGTGTTTTTAATACGAGCCTGTATAAAACACGGATTCCACGGTCGCGATGAATAGCCAAACCCACATCCCTAGACCCCTACGAGAGCGGCAAGCAACACTGCCAATTCTAGGGTTAGGAGACCCGGTCTCGACTCTTCGAGATGGTCTCCTACTGGACCCTAGAACCCGGTTACTTGTGCTCCCCTCCTTGGGTCTACCCAATGCGGAAAAGTAAATAATATACAATGGTGACATCATCCTCAGCACGGAAGCGCCCCAATAAAAGAATATTACATACAATTGAATTTTACATGAATGAAAAAGAAAAACTCTCATCTCACATAACCCCCCCAGCTATTCAAAACACGACGATACAATATAACATATCACAGCAACACATAATATCTCATATCATCAACGTAAGCAAGTATGCGTATCCCGATTGTCGTTGATGTATAGAAACGAAGCCGACGATACACCACATACTACGATTACGGTCGCAGAAAAGAAAGTGTAAAACTACAACAGTTGGAATCCGCAACCTCCTTAGACAACGCATGCCTAACCAAATGAATTCCTTAGACATCGCATGCCTAACAATTATAAACCCCGCATTTTAGTCTCATTATCGAAAACTCTTTTCAATATCAGGTCGGGCAATTCAACAAGATTCCCGACATCCTGATCGAATGCTCATCGCAAACTTTAGTAGACGGCCGCACCCCCGATGCCGTCGACGAAGTGCACTAAGGCGGAACACCGCTGCCGCGAGCACCCGAACGGATGCTTTTGGTGACGGGGTTCTCCTACAGTCACTTGGTCGGGGCTATGGGGCGTGGCTATCTACTAAGTTTACCCGGCGAGTATCCGCGTACGCTACGCGATTGCGACGGACTTTTGATCGCATCAAAATCCCGTGGCAACCGATCATCTGAGACTGAACTGCTAGATTTACAACATTCAAATTAGTTATCTCATAACTACTTGTGGATTCCAAATATTGTATCACATTCTAGATAAATAGACAATGTTAAACTTTCCGATCGAATAAACAAACACCAAAATAGCTCAGCACTCGAAATTAGTTTAAAAACATCCATCACATGCCACAGTACCAATGGTCCAGCCGTAGAAGGGTCAAGCCAACGCCTCACATGTGGCAACGCCGTACTGCCCCAAACCCTAAGATTTAGAGGCAGTTCAAGACGGTCAAATAATCGAGTTAAGGTTTGTTGTCTTCCAGAGGGTCCACCGCGTTACTTGCACGACTTAGAACGTTCTTAAACTACGGAAAAATCCAACACTTGGAAATTTTCCGGTAGGGGAAAAAGTGAGTTATTGATATCCGGTCGAACTTTTTAACACTTTCTAAAAATTACCCGAACAAACTAAACAAAGCTATACTTTCAGATCGAATCAACGAGCTCCCAATACAACCCAGAAAACTCAACACTTGAGTAAAATTAAAACACCCAGAATCATCAGGAAATAAATACGGATAAAACTGTGAAGACACGTGTCCACAACACCAGAGTACGGCCGCGGAACCGCCGCGGGAAGCAGGTTCCTGCCGCGGTTCCGCGGCGACTTGATGGTGTCATGGGCCCGTGTTTCACCATAATTCTTAGAATTCCCTGCTTATTTTTTTGAGTATTTTTAATATGAAAAAATCAACAGTTTTGAAAAATTTCCAGAAACTAGGGTTTTTCGGGTATTCGGAGTTCGATCGGACTTTAAACTTCGCCTAGACTTTGCCTAAAGCTCTAGCTTGGCTCTGATACCACTATAGGGTTACTAGGCACACTAATAAGGTTCTACAAGGCATCAACCATGCCCGATTAAAAATTTAGCCGTGCCGACCAACCCTAAACAAGATCTTTAAACTAGAGATTAGGCGAAACAAAGCATGCTAAACACTTTAACATCTAAGAGTTTGGGATTACAACCTTTGTAGTCCGGTCCTTCACTTCTAAAGCTCCGTGTTGAGATCCTTTCGCTGCGATCATCATGTTCCCGGACTCTAGAGAGGCTCCACGAAGAGAAAGATGCATGCTTGCTTCCGATCTTCGATAACTAAGATGATCTACCTTGAACTTTCTTTAACACAAGCTCTCACTCACTAAATGAAGTGAACACCCTAATCTAAATGGCTAGGATAGATTAGGGTGATGAAGTAGGATTTTAGCTCTCATTTATTTTCATTAACTCACTCATTTTCATTACTAAGCAAAAATCTAGAAAGCTTTGCTCAAAGGAAGAAGAAGAAGAATAGTGATCAATCCTTTTGTGATGACTAATGAATGTGTTTTTAATTACTTATGCAACCATGGTTAAAGATGATAGGCTAACCATTGTGGAGACTTAACTAGGGTTAAAGGGTGTGGGTTGGGTTTGGAAATATCTTGCAAAATATCTTTGCGAAAACAAAAAGAAAGCTTCTAGAAGCATCTAGAAAAGTTAAACCCAAATCAAACCCTAACCTCGTTTAATCTCCACTAATCATGTTGCATTAGTAATTATAACATGTTACAATATTATATATCACATATATAATATATTTTTGTAACAAAATAAAATAATACAACTAACATATATAGCATATAAATCAATGTATTACCCGAGTGAGAAAAAGAATCTATTATTGAGCTTATATCAGTTAATGTAATTTAATATATCAAATATATAATTATACATTAAATTATCGAATCAACACTTGATCCGATAATCCGGCTATTTCACAAATAACCGACTAATATAATCTGTATCAGTTCATCAAATCAACACTTGATCCGATGACACGGTTATATCACATATACCCGGCCGATATCTCATATCGTGAGAATCTAGTACGGTATCACATACACGTATTGTTCTCGGTCCCGCACATATCACATATGTGCTCCTACTCCGTTTTGCCTGAGTGAAGAAACCTCTGTGTAGGACTCTAAAGAATCGTCAATACGCCGGCAGTAGGTGATGATCATATCAAACAACCACAAGCTGCAGGCGGTCAGCTAAACGTAACAGCCACCTAGGTATTGAGCGGTCAGAAGATCAACAAGCAAGCCTGTACTTTCTCCCGTGAATCCAATCAGTAACACTCCCGTACAGTCCGGTCTCGTCGTCTGATATGTCGCATATCTCGCTTACGGGTGGTAAACGTCAGACCCCAGTAGCTTTATAAGTCGTGTCGATATGAGGTCTATAACAGTTCGAGAAACTACTGATAACACTTACCAGTAAATCTCAGCAACCCTGGCCAGGGATTTCCAGTTATAGCCAATCGAACACAGCACAACATCAACTCCCTATACCGGGAGAGACGAATCCCCTCCTATCGCTCATTGCCTCCATGTGATTCGGGACTGTACCCAAAAGCCACCTTTTTGCACGCCCTCTTGGATGTGGTATGATGGAAATCAAAGCACAGTGGGAATCACACAAGACTCTATGACGATCTCGGGTCTACAGACTAACCTGTACCAGTGTCACCAGAGAACTGCCATCTGACGTGAGGTATAATACCATCTGGGAGTTCTGGGCGAGTCCGTCCAGTGTACCCAGTCTCCACTGAGCACCCGTATACCTTCTCTGATGTCAAACACCAATGGATATGAGATCATCCATCGACCATCATTGTAGGGTTCCTAGGCATGCTCAAGGGGTCTCACAAGGCATCAACCATGCCAATTTCAAACTTTACGGTGCCGAGAAACCCTAGACTAGATCGTTAACTAGAATTTTAGGCGAAACTTGAAACTAGTTAACAACTTAACTAAGTGAACGGAAAATACAACCTTTGTAGATCCGGTCCTCCACCTCCATAGCTCCGTGATGATGTCTCCTCGCTGTCCAAATCGAATCCATGACTCTAGCATCGGCTTCATCGGAGAAATGGGCGGGCTAGGCCGTCGACTTCGATGCCGAAGATGATCTACGTCGAGGCATCACAAGATCAAGCTCCAACTTCACCAAGCCATGAAACTTGTGAAGAAAACACCCTATACTACTTGGCAAGTGGTAGAGGATGAAGAAATAGGAAGTGGGTTCACTTTAGAATTGGATTTCTCACTCTTTTTCACTAGTTGCCATTGATGGAGGCAAGCTTCTTCATCTTGAAGAAGAAGAAGAAGAAGATAATATGATAAGTATATTAAAAATAGAAAATAAAAGGAATACTTATCATATAGCCACCATGGTCAAGTGTAGAGAGTAAACTAAGGTTAGGTGAATGGTTAGGTTAAGAGAAGAAAACAAAAATGGTCAAGGTTTCAACTCTTCATGAAGCTTCATGAAAGAAACAAAGAAAGCCACCATTTTCATTTTCTTTTCCAAAATAAATAATCAAAATCAATAAATGAATAAGTAAACAAAACCCTAACCATTCATATAACCATGGTTTAATCTTTACACAAACTCAAGTTAACATGTATCATCAAACATGATACAATCAAGTGCACACAAAAATATATCACAAATACAATGTGCACATCAAGTGAGAAAATCCTTTTAAAGTGAACCAATACTAGTTAATGCAAAGTAATATATCAAATATATAATTATACATTAAATCATTAAATCAGCACTTGATTCAATGATTCGGTCATGTCGCACATAACCGACTAGTATCCAATGTATCGGCTTATCGAATCAATCCTTGATTCGATAACTAGGTTATATCGCATACAACCATTTGACACACATTCATCGCGAGAATGGAATACGGTATCACATACACGCATTACTCTCGGTCCCGCACATATCTCATATGCACTCCTATTTCGTTTCGCTTGAGCCAGGAAACCTCTGTGTAGGACTCTAAAGACTCGTCAATACGCCGGCAGCAGGTGATGATCATATCAAACACCCACATGCCGCAAGCGGTCTGCTAAACATAACGGCCACCCGGGTATTGAGCGATCAGAAGATCGACGAGCAAGCCCGCTCACACTCCTGTGAATCCAACCAGTAACACTTACCGTACAGTCCGGTCTCGTCGTCTGATATGTCGCATATCTCACCTAGGGGTGGTAAACGTCAGACCCCAATAGCTCGATAAGTCGTGTCGATATGAGGTCTATAACAGTTTGAGAAACTACTGGTAACACTTACCAGTAAATCACAGCAACCCTGGCCAGGGATTTCCGGTTATAGCCAATCGAACACAGCGCAACATCAACTCTCTATACCGGGAGAGACTAATCCCCTCCTATCGCTCATTGCCTCCATGTGATTCGGGACTGTACCCAAAAGCCACCGTTTTGCACGCCCTCTTGGACGTGGTAAGGTGGAAATCAAAGCACAGTGGGAATCACACAAGACTCTATG
The DNA here is from genome assembly GCA_030015575.1 of Agapanthus africanus. NCBI lineage: Eukaryota > Viridiplantae > Streptophyta > Magnoliopsida > Asparagales > Amaryllidaceae > Agapanthus > Agapanthus africanus. The sequence goes on from JASDDO010000012.1 coordinate 364,033,721, forward strand.
ACGATCTCGGGTCTACAGACTAACCTGTACCAGTGTCACCAGAGAACTGCCATCTGACGTGAGATATAATACCATCTGGGAGTTCTCGGCGAGTCCGTCCAGTGTACCCAGTCTCTACCGTGCACCCGTATATCATCTCTGATGTCAAACACCAATTGATATGGGATCATCCATCGCCCATCTGTATGGGTCGAGAAGGTATACGCTAGTCTACTCTGGTATATTGATGCCCCGTCTCGATACACCCACGACTAGGGACTTTGAAGGATGTACTTATGGACTACCATGTCCCCACTAATATGATCCGCATCATAGTCCAGGTAGTCAAGTACACATCCTAAGGGCTTTACCAACATGTAATAGAGAGACAATCAGTATACACGTTAAGGTAAAGAGTAACCAGATAGCATACTATCATGTCGAGCACGAAAGTCCTCCCTATATATGTCCGAGCATCCACTACAATATACATCCTATGTACAGTAATGGCCTCTAGGGCATACATATAACTAACAATCTCCCACTTGCACTAGGGCCATCTGTAGCAGTGGTTGCAGTATCTCATACTCAACCATCCCATAAAAGTCTCTTTCTGGGAAAAGGCCTTTGTGAGTGGATCCGCCGTGTTGTCCTCTGAGTCTGCTCCTCGATCAACCTGGAGATCAACTATCTCCATGATCAGGTGATACTGCCTTAGAATATTTCTGGGTCACTGATGGGACCGGGGTTTCTGGGCCAAAGCCACAACTCCACTGTCACACAATGGGAGGAACGAAGTTCATCACATGAACCGATATACACCCAGACAGCCTCTTTGGTAGCATCTTAAGTAGCGATGTATCCAGCCTTTATCGTCTAGTTAGCCACGGTATCTAGCTTGGAACTCTTCCAACATACCGTCCCTCTACTGAGGGTAAAGACAATGCCCGCGACTGATATTCAGTCGTCCTTATCAGCCTGGAACCTTTCCAGTGATTCTCCCCAGGATCGATTGATACCATCTCACTACAACTAGTGAGTATCCTAATATCCAATTAGATCTATCTCATAGATGAAAACTCAGGATTTAGGAGGTATCACTCTGATCCTATATGGAGAATCCATGTGATAAGCGGAGATTGACCGAGCGTAGCATAGGAAACTGCTTTCTTATCAAGAGTATGTCATCCACGTACTCTACGAGGATCACCACCATACTCCCTACTACCTTTTTGTATATACAAGGTTCATCTACCATTTTGATGAAGTCAAACTCTTTGACTACTACATCAAAACAGACGTTCCAACTCCGCGATGCCTGCTTTATCACATAAAACATCTTGCTCGCGTTTCCGCTGCTCCCACTGTTTACGAAGCCCTCTGGTTGTGTTCTTATAGACGTTCTCTTCTAAATCATTATTTAGAAAAGCAGTCATGGCACCCAACCACCAGATATCGTAGTCATGGTATGTAGCCGTGGCAAGTAGGATCTGGATAGACTTAAGCATAGCCACTGGAAAAAGGTTTCATCATTATCCACGCCTGGTCGATGACGAAAACCTTTAACAAGTCTAGCTTTGAAAGTCTCAACTTTTTCATCTACACCAAGTAATCTTCTCAAGATATACTTGCTCCTGATGGGGATTTAACCCTTCAGATATAGCAACTAAAGTCCATACTTTGTTGGTGTATAAGGATTCCATCTCAGATCGTTAAGCATCCAGCCATTCTTACAGAGTCCCACTCCTGATGGCCAGCTCGAAACTAGTTAGGTCATCATCTCATGATGCAATCCTCGCTCCCACTGTCATAGAGAAACCGAAGTAACTCTCAGGTGGGTGAGGAACCTTACTAGATCGGCGGAGAGGCTGAGGTTCGTTGGAATCTACTGAATCCTTTGGTTCTGTCAAATCATCAGCTGCAGTTTGTATAGCTGGAACATTTCCAGTTCTACATAACAGACGTTGCCTCGAGCTTGTCCGGATTTTGCTTTTAGACATTGGCCGGACAACCCCAAATCTTAACTAACTTAAGATATGGGCTCTTCCTTTTCCATATCACATATAAAGTGGTAGGCAATTGATTTGATCGAAACCCTATTCAATAGGTATCCAACTTCATAAGTGCATAACTCCCTAAATGAAATAGGTAACTCAGTAGTACTCATCATAGAGCACACCTTATCATATAGGGTATGATTGCTCCGCCCCGATATACCATCGTGCTATGGTGTATACGGAGGAGTAATGCTGAGAGAGAATCTCATTCTCCATTAGAATAGTCTAGGAATTCCATGCACAAGTATTCTCCTCCTCGATCACATCAAAGGACATAATACTTATACCCGTATTTTGGTTCTCTACTTCTAACTTATATTCTGTGAATATCTCAAAAGGTTTGGACTTGTGTTTCAACAGGAACATATGTCTGAATCTCGAGAGATTATCAGAGAATGTAATGAAGTACAAAGAACCGGTCTTGGCATGTGTAGACTGGGGACCTACATACATCATCATGTATCATCCCAAGAGTTCACTAACTCTTTCTCTGTTTCCAGTAAACAGAGCTATGGTCATCTTATCTCTGTGACATGACTGGCAAGTTTCACAAGATGTAAATTCAAACTGATTTAAATATGCATCTAATTGTAACTTAGTTAGTCGGGTCGCATTGATATGACCTAGTCTACAATACCTCAAGAAGGATCCATTCATTTCTGAACTCTTCCTCTTGTGTGTGTTCTATATACTAAGAACTGTAGTTTGATTTATAACATCAATGCTTTTAGATAACGTGCCTGAACTGATCAACTTTTGATATAGGAAATGTTCAAAACATTATCCAACAATACAAAATTTTATCATTTCTTTACTAATAAAGAGACTGATATGATTTTGTATATCAGGTTCGGTATCTAATAACATTCGTTCAGAATCAATGTATTGGTAATACAAGGTGACAGTGACCGACAGACTTGGCTGCAACTCTTGCCTCGTTTTCTGCCTCATGAAACTTATCACCCGTTCTCAGTTCTTTACCTATCTGTAGCCCATGTAACATATTACATATGCGGGATCCTGATCCGGTATCATATACCCAGGACGTAAAGGACACTGAGAAACAATTCTATGTAACGAACACACCCGAAGAAGATGCATCATATGCACTTTCTTCGTTTGGGCGGCATGGGAAATCTGGTATTCCCCAATTTCCTGCTCTGTCTTATTACAATTATAAGTTGGAGCGGGACCAACGTTCCCCAGCTCAGTAAAACAAGCGGGTTCGGTCAAAATTCCGTATTATTATCTTGATTAAGGCGTGATATGGTCGCTACCTGGAGAGAGAGAGAAGAAAACACTCAGCGTGCGCTCTTGCAAGAATAGATTGGTTATTATTTTATCTAATCAGGATGGCTCCTACTGTTTTTATCAAATCTTCCTTCAAACCCTAAAAGGAAAGACTAGCCGGGATTAATTACACATTACAAGTTCGCCAATCTTTCAGCCAGGCCAGTGTCAGTACTTTGAGGGAGGTGCCCCGTGCTTTCGCACGGACCTAATTAATGTAAACCTCGTTTTCCCAGAAGCGTAACCTCGTTAACACCTTTCTAGACACCTACTTGATCGGCTAATTGTAATGTGTAAAACTCTCCCAGGAGTAACTCTTACTCTCAGCGGGTATCGGGATCCAACTATCTCATAGAAGGTATACAATCTCATTGCAAATTTCAACACTTGAAATTCCCGATAATATTTTGCCCCTAACCTCCTATGACCTTGACAAAGGCCAACAAACCATAGGATGCTAGTCAAGTTCAACCCGTCATTTCCTGATTGAATTAAACCCACCCGCACGACCCTTGACAAAGGCCAACAAGGTCGCACGACTACCCTAACCCAATCTGCATCATATGCATAAGCAGATAAGCACCAGTTAGCTACCGCACACTACGCCTTGACAAAGGCCAACAAACGCAGCACGAATACTAACTACTACTTATCTGAAATGACGGAGGGCTACGACAGGTTTTTCTGAAAACCTATTGCTTAATGAACTTGATATCGTTGTAGGATCGAATGATTTTTAAAATGGAGTGTTTTTGAGGCTTTTCTAGTTTTGCTTTTCTAGTTTTGCTAAAGGAGTCACTCCCGGTGAAGGGATCGTCGGTCCTTTCCTCATCGAATAAGGTGCGGGATATATCATATATATCACTGTGCAAAGCAGAAACTATAGAAGCAATCAAAAGACAAACCGAGAGTCGTAGCATCTGCCAGTTATTGCTAAAGGAGTCACTCCCGGTGAAGGGATCTCGGTCCTTTCCCTATCGAATAAGGTGCAGGATGTTCTACAAGGAACACCACGATGCAAAGCAAGAACTGTAGCTACCTGTTTTATTTTGAAATTAGATTCCACAACATCTTAGGTTTCTTTTCTTTCATTAATCACATTAATGAAGTCCCATCATTTAAAATACCTAAATATCACAGATAAATACGACGTACACTTATGCCATCCGCATTCGCCTCGATGTCCCCTCATGCACCGTTAGGTTAGGTGACTAACGGCAGAGCGGGGCTGGGCTAGCGCGGGTGCAAAACATAAGTAACGCCTATATAATATATCATATATACTATATACAGTATTTATCACAGAACATCAAATGATCACATCACAGATATCGCAGCATAAGAAACATATGAAATATTGGATATACTAGGACGTCCGTGTTTTCAATACGAGCCAGTATAAAACACGGATTCCACGGTCGTGATGAATAGCCAAACCCACACCCCTAGATCCCTACGAGAGCGGCAAGCAACCCTACCAATTCTAGAGTTAGGAGACCCGGACTAGACTCCTCGAGTTGGTCTCCCACTGGACTCCAGAACCCGGTTACTTGTGCCCTCTTCCTTGGGTCTATCCTAGTGCGGAAAAGTAAATAATATACATCAACGGTGACAACTTCCGCAACCTGGAAGTGCCCCAATAAAAGAATATTACATACAAGTTTTTACATGAATGAAAATGAAAAACACTCATCTCACATAAAAAACCCCGGCTATTCAAACACGACGATCCAATATAACATATCCAGCAACACATAACAACACATGTCATCAACGTAAGTAAACATGCGTATCCCAATTGTCGTTGACATATAGCAACGAAACCGGCGATATCACATATTACACTTACGGTCACAGAAAAGAAAGTGTAAAACTACAACAGTTGGAATCCGCAACCACCTCAGACATCGCATGCCTGACCCAATGAATTCCTTAGACATCGCATGCCTAACAATTATAAACCCCGCATTTTAGTCTCATTATCGAAAACTCTTTTCAATATCAAGTCGGGCAATTCAACAGGATTCCCGACATTCTGATCGAATGCTCGTCGCAAACTGTAGTAGACGGCCGCACCCCCGATGCCGTCGACAAAGTGCACCAAGGCGGAACACCGCTGCCACGAGCACCCGAATGGATGCTTTCGGTGACGGGGTTCTCCTACAGTCACTTGGTCGGGGCTATGGGGTGTAGCTGTCTATTAAGTTTATCCGGCGAGTATCCGCGTACGCTACGTGATTGCGACGGACTTTTGATCACATCAAAATTCCGTGGCAACCGATCTAGTGAGACTAAAGTGCTATGTTTATAACATTCATTCATTTATCTCATAACTACTTGTGAATTCCAATTATTGTATCCCATCCAGATAAATAGAAAATGTTAAACTTTCCGATCGAACAGTCAAACACCCAAGTTTTCCCGAAACAGCTCAACACATGAAATAGGTTTAAAAACATCCAGTTCATGCCTCAGTACCAACGGTCCAGCCGTAGAAGGGTCAAGCCAACGCCTCACATGTGGCACGCCGTACTGCCCCAAACCCGAAGGTTCAAAGGGCAGTTCAAGACGGTCACATAATCGAGTTAAGGTTTGTTGTCTTCTAGAGGGTCCATCGCGTTACTTGCACTACTTAGAACGTCATTAAACTACGGAAAGATCCAACACTTGGAAATTTCCCGACAGGGGAAAAAGTGGGTATTTATATCCGGTCGAACTTTTTAATATATTCTAAAATATCCGGAATGTCACATAGACAAAGTTTGAAATTTCTGATCGAATCAACGAAGCTCCAAAATACCCCAGAATATTCAACTCTTGAATAAATATAAAAGATTCCCAGAAAATCCAGAACCAAAATATAGGAGTTACTGTGCAAAAATTGAAGAGTGATCTCACAATGTGGCCGCGGAACCGCCGTAGAAGCCAAGCTTCTGCCGCGGTTCCGCCGCGCTTTAGAAGCATCACTTAGTAAATTTTGCGCCGTAATTCTTAGAATTTCCTGCTGAATTTTTTAAGAATTTTTAATCTGGAAAAAACCCTGTTTTTGAAAAAAGTCCAGAGAGCATTTTGGAGTTTGGGTTTCGGGTCGATCGGACTTCTAACTCCGTCTACGCTTCGCCTAAGGCTCTAGCTAGGCTCTGATACCACTGTAGGGTTCCTAGGCACGCTCAAGGGGTCTCACAAGGCATCAACCATGCCAATTTCAAACTTTACGGTGCCGAGAAACCTTAGACTAGATCGTTAACTAGAATTTTAGGCGAAACTTGAAACTAGTTAACAACTTAACTAAGTGAACGGAAAATACAACCTTTGTAGATCCGGTCCTCCACCTCCATAGCTCCGTGATGATGTCTCCTCGCTGTCCAAATCGAATCCATGACTCTAGCATCGGCTTCATCGGAGAAATGGGCGGGCTAGGTCGTCGACTTCGATGCCGAAGATGATCTACGTCGACGCATCACAAGATCAAGCTCCAACTTCACCAAGCCATGAAACTCGTGAAGAAAACACCCTATACTACTTGTCAAGTGGTAGAGGATGAAGAAATAGGAAGTGGGTTCACTTTAGAATTGGATTTCTCACTCTTTTTCACTAGTTGCCATTGATGGAGGCAAGCTTCTTCATCTTGAAGAAGAAGAAGAAGAAGATAATATGATAAGTATATTAAAAATAGAAAATAAAAGGAATACTTATCATATAGCAACCATGGTCAATTGTAGAGAGTAAACTAAGGTTAGGTGAATGGTTAGGTTAAGAGAAGAAAACAAAAATGGTCAAGGTTTCAACTCTTCATGAAGCTTCATGAAAGAAACAAAGAAAGCCACCATTTTCATTTTCTTTTCCAAAATAAATAATCAAAATCAATAAATGAATAAGTAAACAAAACCCTAACCATTCATATAACCATGGTTTAATCTTTACACAAACTCAAGTTAACATGTATCATCAAACATGATACAATCAAGTGCACACAAAAATATATCACATATACAATGTGCACATCAAGTGAGAAAATCCTTTTAAAGTGAACCAATACTAGTTAATGCAAAGTAATATATCAAATATATAATTATACATTAAATCATTAAATCAACACTTGATTCAATGATCCGGTCATGTCGCACATAACCGACTAGTATCCAATGTATCGGCTTATCGAATCAATCCTTGATTCGATAACTAGGTTATATCGCATACAACCATTCGACACACATTCATCGCGAGAATGGAATACGGTATCACATACACGCATTACTCTCGGTCCCGCACATATCTCATATGCGCTCCTATTTCGTTTCGCTTGAGCCAGGAAACCTCTGTGCAGGACTCTAAAGACTCGTCAATACGCCGGCAGCAGGTGATGATCATATCAAACACCCACAAGCCGCAAGCGGTCTGCTAAACGTAACGGCCACCCGGGTATTGAGAAATCAGAAGATCAACGAGCAAGCCCGCTCACACTCCTGTGAATCCAACCAGTAACACTTACCGTACAGTCCGGTCTCGTCGTCTGATATGTCACATATCTCACCTAGGGTTGGTAAACGTCAGACCCCAATAGCTCGATAAGTCGTGTCGATATAAGGTCTATAACAGTTCGAGAAACTACTGGTAACACTTACCAGTAAATCTCAGCAACCCTGACCAGGGATTTCCGGTTATAGCCAATCGAACACAGCGCAACATCAACTCCCTATACCGGGAGAGACGAATCCCCTCCTATTGCTCATTGCCTCCATGTGATTCGGGACTGTACCCAAAAGCCACCGTTTTGCATGCCCTCTTGGACGTGGTAAGGTGGAAATCAAAGCACAGTGGGAATCACACAAGACTCTATGACGATCTCGGGTCTATAGACTAACCTGTACCAGTGTCACCAGAGAACTGCCATCTGACGTGAGGTAAAATACCATCTGGGAGTTCTCGGCGAGTCCGTCCAGTGTACCCAGTCTCTACTGAGCACCCGTATATCATCTCTGATGTCAAACACCAATGGATATGGGATCATCCATCGCCCATCTGTATGGGTCGAGAAGGTGTACGCTAGTCTACTCTGGTATATCGATGCCCCGTCTCGATACACCCACGACTAGGGACTTTGAAGGATGTACTTATGGACTACCATGTCCCTACTAGTATGATCCGCATCATAGTCCAGGTAGTCAAGTACACATCTTAAGGGCTTTACCAACATATAACAGAGAGACAATCAGTATACACGTTAAGGTAAAGAGTAACCAGATAGCATACTATCATGTCGAGCACGAAAGTCCTCCCTATATATGTCCGAGCATCCACTACAATATACATCCTATGTACAGTAATGGCCTCTAGGGCATACATATAACTAACAATCATATGGGTCAAGAAGCGCATACGCTAGTCGACTCTGGAGTATCGATGCTCTGTCTCGGTACTCCCATGACTAGGAACATTTGAAGGATGTACTTGGCGACTACACTGTCCTCACTAGTATGATCCGCATCATAGTCCTGGTAGTCAAGTACTCATCCTAAGGGCTTTATCAACATGTAACATAGAGACAATCAGAGTACATGTTAAGATAAAGAACAACCAGATAGCGTACTATCATGTCGAGCAAGAAAGTCCTCCCTATATATGTCCAAGCATCCACTACAATATACATCGTATGTACAGTAATGGCCTCTAGGGCATACATATAACTAACAGTTCTAAACTAGCTTTAGAAGTATACGTGTATATGACTCTGCCAGAGGGTTTTCGTAGTCAGTGGGAGCAGCGGAAGCGTAATGGACAAGTAGCTTATGTCTATTTATAGACTAAAGCAGATATAGCGGAGATAGATCATCTATTTCTGATGTGACAGTCATAGGTTTGACTTCATCAGAATAGGGGATGGATCTGTTAAGAAGGTAGTAGGGTGTGATGTCCTGGTATTTGGATGACATACACAGAGTAGGATGTGATATTCCTATACTACGATCAGTTATACTTTGGTTGTCACACATTGGTTTCTCCACATAGAACTTGGATATTATATCAGACATTCTGGTTACTAGATCTATGGTTTTAGATCTAGATTTAGGTAGTTTCCCAATCTGGGTACTTTGATAGCATTCTACAGGTGTTTTAGAATGGACGACTCCTGGCACGGTAGTGTACCTGCTGGTGATGGAGTCACCCTCTCTAAAGGTGTCTTACAGACTAAAGGGGAGAGAGATGCGTATGATTGGCAGATCACTTGCTTATGCAATTGAGTCAATCATGAGATGTCAAGTACCACACCAGACGTTGTTTTTGCACTAGATGCAATAAGTTGATATTAATCCTGTCCTGGAGAAACGTTCGGAAGAAGTTTTAGAACATAAGTGGATGTTCTAGGGATATGATAACAACAGCCTCTTTTAGGAGACGGTTATCATTCCAGGCTCTAAGGTGACCTGGATGACAGAGTGACTGTCAGAGTTATAGTTTTCCCTCTGACGAGGGGCAGTAGTTTGGACAGGAGGTCCAAGCGGATACTGAGGGTGGCATGGCGCAGGATACTGATTAAATTCAGTTGGCGATACAGTCTAAGAAGTTTGGATTTGGAGTTCATTTATGAACTAGGTCCCATCAAATATCGAGACATATTCTAAGACATGTATTGCTCATTTCGGGAGATGGCTTTCTCCGCGAACTTGAGATAAAGAGAGACATAGAAAGAAACATCAGGGCGGATCCACTCACTGAGGCTATTCCTCGAACGCAATAGTTTCTCAAACGGGCTTTGTGAGACTGATTAGTAGAGGAGTTGGGTGTTCGGTATCACACGGGCTGTGAGTATGCGACATCGCAATAATTAGCCTTGAGTGCAAGTGGGAGATTGTTGGATATGGTGCCCTCAGAGTCAATTATTGGATCACAGGTACGTGATTGCAATGATTGAGGGATGACCTATACCGGTAGGACAGTCTTACTCAAGATGATAGTATGCTATCTGGTTTATCATTATCATCGTGTACAGCTTTAGGTGACCTTACAGATCACTATTACACATTGATAGAGCCCTTAGGATTCTTTCTTGACTACCAGCAGTATGATGACGATCATATACGTGGGAGCTGGGGTCTATAAGCACATCCGTAAAGTGGTCCCTAGTCGTGGGAGTTTCGAGACTGGGCATCGATACTTAATTAGTAGACTAGTGTATACAGTCGAGATCCCGACGAGGGGCGGTGGCCGGTCTCACAAGTCATTGGTGTCAGTTGGTTCACCTAAGATGTATACAGCTGCTCATTGGGTTATGAGTACACCGGACAGGACTCGCCGGGAACATGCTAGTTGGTATTATACCTGACGTCAGATAGCAGTTCCCTGGTGACATGTGTACAGGTTAGTTCATCGACCTGAGATCGTCATTTGTCTCGTGTGAGTTTCCACTGTGCTTTGATTACTACCCTACCATGGCTCAAAGGAGTCGTGCAAACAGGTTTTAGTTGGGTACAGTCCCGAGCCACATGGAGGCAGTGAGCGGATCGGCATGGGTTTCGTCTCTCCCGGTATTGGGGGTGAGATCGCGCTGTGTCTAGGAGAGCCATTACACGAAGTCCTTGGCAAAGGCAGGAGATTTACTGGTAAGTATTCCAGTAGTATCTTAGGGTGTTCTGGGCTACACTCCGACATGACTTGTACTGCTTTTGGGGGTCTGACTTTTACCAACCCCCTAGGCCCGCCATGCGATGCTCATAGATGAATGGACCGGACTGTACGGATATTGTCACTGACAGGCTCAGTAGGGTGTCAGGATGAGTTCGCTCATCGACCTCCCTTTTGGTCAATACCTGGTAGCCCGTTACGTACAGCTAGTACCTCTGACGTGCTAGTGGTTAAATCCACAGCCAAAGTATTGACGAGTCTTTAGAGTCCCCCACAGAAAGTTTTCAAGTTTCGGGCGAAACGTTGTAGAGGCCGTATGATATATGGCAGGGTTCGATCATATACGTGCAGTAGTGCACGGATCATGATCGGGCGGATCATACTAGTGGGCTTTGGTTTAAGCCGGATCCTAGTATTAGATTTGTTGGATTACTTTAGTCTCATCGCATTCGCATTCGGTCGGAATGCGGATGTAGGTATGTATATACAGGTGAGGGGTACTCTTGTGATCCGTCACGAGTTTACTTTAGCAGATGCCATTCTCTTTTTATTGTTGCAAACATTTGTATTAATGTTTGCATAAGGAAATAATGAGCTCATAACCATGATTAGGAGCATTAATTGTGACACATGTACAAGTGATGAGTCATGGTCTCTTTACTTGTGCATATGTCACATTCTTGATGGATTTGAGTGTTGAAATGAGAGGGAGAGAGAGAAAGGGCAGCCATAACCTCATGGTTAGCTCTTGTATTTTCTAACACACTCTCACTCTCATTTTTATCATCTCAACAAAAAGGAAAAAGAAAAGATAACTTCTTCCTCCTCCTCTTCTTTCTTGAGCTCACTGTCTCCTCACTAATGGCATCCATTAAATCCTCATGAGACAAAGTGATCACACACATTCTCTACATCGCCTTGGACACGTCGGCTAGCGAACTTCGTGCCCGAGTTGCTTCGGATGAAGCGGGAGCCCGTAAAAAGACTCGAAGATGTGATGCCCTTTCTGACGAGGAGATCGAGATCGGAGATGCCGCGAGGAGCTTGGGATGGTGGCCAAAGACTGAAGGACACGGATCGATCGGTATAGCCCTTCTATCCCTTCTCTTGTTTGCTAGTTGTAGGTTAATGGTTTGATCCGGATTTAAAGTATACGATAGCGCCGGTTTCATGTTTTGAAAAAGTTTTTGTTTCCGCATTTTGGCCTCGGACAGACGGCCGGGGAGCTACCGTAGACTTACAGTATGTACAAGTTGACTCACCTCCATTCTAAAGATGCGACAAAAATACCAAGTCATGGAGGTGAGGTGGAGGAAAATCAGTCATTATAAAGAGGCTCCTGTAAAAACAGGAGCTCCTCCGAGGGGTCAGTGGAAAAATACGGTTTTAATCTATGTCCATTTACTTTAAAAATTGTACCATTTTAAATATTTTCTACCTCAACTGCCTCGTGTGGGTTGTTAGTTATATGTATGCCCTAGAGGCCATTACTGTACATACAATGTATATTGTAGTGGATGCTTGGACATATATAGGGAGGACTTTCTTGCTCGACATGATAGTATGCTATCTGGTTGCTCTTTATCTTAACATGTACTCTGATTGACTCTATGTTACATGTTGATAAAGCCCTTAGGATGAGTACTTGACTACCAGGACTATGATGCGGATCATACTAGTGGGGACAGCGTAGTCGCCAAGTACATCCTTCAAATGTTCCTAGTCGTGGGAGTACCGAGACAGGGCATCGATACTCCAGAGTAGACTAGCGTATGCGCTTCTTGACCCATATGATGGGTGATAGATGATCTCATATCCATTGGTGTTTGACATCAGAGAAGGTATACGGGTGCTCAGTGGAGACTGGGTACACTGGACGGACTCGCCCCCAGAAACTCCCATATGGTATTATACCTCACGTCAGATGACAGTTCTCTGGTGACACTTGTACAGAGTAGTATGTAGACCCGAGATCGTCATAGAGTCTTGTGTGATTCCCACTGTGGTTTGATTTCCATCATACCACGTCCAAGAAGGCGTGCAAAAAGGTAGCTTTTGGGTACAGTCCCAAATCACATGGAGGCAATGAGCGATAGGAGGGGATTCGTCTCTCCCGGTATAGGGAGTTGATGTTGCGCTGTGTTCGATTGGCTATAACTGGAAATCCCTGGCCAGGGTTGCTGAGATTTACTGGTAAGTGTTATCAGTAGTTTCTCGAACTGTTATGGATCTCATATCGACACGACTTATCAAGCTACTGGGGTCTGACGTTTACCACCCCTAGGCGAGATATGCGACATATCAGACGAATAGACCGGACTGTACGGGAGTGTTACTGATTGGATTCGCAGGAGAATGTACAGGCTTGCTTGTTGATCTTCTAATCGCTCAATACCTGGGTGGCTGTTACGTTTAGCTGACCGCTTGCAGTTTGTGGGTGTTTGATATGATCATCACCTACTGCCGGCATATTGACGATTTTTTAGAGTCCTACGCAGAGGTTTCGTGGATCAGGTAAAACGGAGTAGGAGCATATATATGATATGTGCGGCACCGAGAACAATACATGTATGTGATACCGTATTAGATTCTCGCGATATGAGATATCAGCCGGGTATATGTGATATAGCCGGGTCATCGGATCAAGTGTTGATTCGATGAACTGATACAGATTATATTAATCGGTTATTTGTGAAATAGCCGGATTATCGGATCAAGTGTTGATTCGATAATTTAATGTATAATTATATATTTGATATATTAAATTACATTAACTAATATAAGCTCACTAAAAGATTCTTTTTCTCACTCGGGTAATACATTGATATATATGCGATATATGTTAATTGTATTATTTTATTTTGTTACAATAAATATTGTATATGTGATATATAATATTATAACATGTTATGGTTATAAATGCAACATGATTTGTGGAGTTTAAATATGGTTAGGGTTTGGATTAAGGTTAAGCTTTCATGAAGCTTTCAAGAAGCTTCTTGAAGTTTTGACTTTGACTTGGATATTTTGTGATATTTTGCAAAGATATTTCCTTAACCCAACCCAACCCTTTAACCATAGTTGTTTCTCTACATGGGTTAAGTCTTCATACTTAACCCATGGTTGCATTTCTAACCACACTTGAGTTATTCATTATTCATCAAAAAAGAGTTAGCTTCTTCTTCTTCTTCCTTCTTGCTCAAAAAGCTTTTTAGCTTTTTGAGAGGTGATGAAAATGAGTGAGATTAAGAAAACAAATGAGAGATAAATTCCTACTTCATCATCCTAATCTATTTTTTCCAATTAGATTAGGGTGTTCACTTCATTTAGTAAGTGAGAGCTTGTGTTAAAGAAACTTCAAGGTAGATCATCTTTGTTATCGATGATCGGAAGCAAGCATGCATCTTTCTCTTCGTGGAGCCTCTCTAGAGTTCGGGAACTTGATGATCGCAGCGAGATGACCACAACACGGAGCTTTAGAAGTAAAGGACCGGACTACAAAGGTTGTAATCCCAAACTCTTAGAAGTAAAGTTGTTTACTTGCTTATGTTTTCGCCTAATCTCTAGTCTAAGATCTTGGTTAGGGTTGTTCGGCACGTCTAAATTTTAAATCGGGCATGGTTGATATCTTATATACCCTTGTGAAAGTGCCTAGTAACCCTACAGTGGTATCAGAGCCAAGCTAGAGCTTTAGGCGAAGTCTAGGCGAAATTTAAAGTCCGATCGAACTCCGAATACCTGATAAAACCTAGTTTCTGGAATTTTTTTCAAAAGTTGACATTTTTCATATTAAAAATACTCAGAAAATAAAGCAGGTAAATCTAAGAATTACTGTGAAGTACGGACCACCAACTCGATCACGTGAGCGTGGAACCGCGGCCAAACCAAGTGTTTGGCGGCGGTTCCGCGGCCAAAATTTGGAGTTGGTCCCTGATACTTCAGGTCTTAATTCTTGGGTCCTTTTTCATAGTTCTGGGAATTTTTAATTCTACTCAAAGTGTTGAGTTTTCTTGGATGTATTGGGAACTCGTTGATTCGATCGAAAAGTTTAACTTCGTTTAAGTTTTTTCCGGATAATTTTAGAACGTGTTAAAAAGTTCGAACGGATATCAATAAATCACTTTTTCCCCAGCCGGAAAATTTCCAAGTGTTGGATTTTTCCGTAGTTTAAGAACGTTCTTAGTCGTGCAAGTAACGCGGTGGACCCTCTAGAAGAACACAAACCTTAAATCGATTATGTGACCATCTGAACTGCCTCTAAACCTTAGGGTTTGGGGCAGTACGGCGTTGCCACATGTGAGGCGTTGGTTTGACCCTTCTACGGCTGGACCATCGGTACCGTGGCATGTGATGGATACTTTTTGAACTCCGCTCAAGTGTTGAGCTATTTGGGAAACCTTGAATGTTTGTTTATTCGATCGGAAAGTTTAACATTGACTATTTATCTGGAATGTGATACAATATTTGGAATCCACAAGTAGTTAAGAGATAACTAATTTGAATGTTATAAATCTAGCAGTTTAGTCTCAGATGATCGGTTGCCATGGGATTTTGACGTGATCAAAAGTCCATCGCAATCACGTAGCGTACGCGGATACTCGGCGGGTAAACTTAATAGATAGCCATGCCCCATAGCCCCGAACAAGTGACTGTAGGAGAACCCCGTCGCCAAAAGCATCCATTCGGGTGCTCGCGGCAGTGGTGTTCCGCCTTAGTGCACTTTGTCGACGGCATCCGGGGGTGCGGCCGTCAACTAAAGTTTTCAACGAGCATTCGATCAGGATGTCGGGAATCTTGATGAATTGCCCGACTAGATATTGAAAAGTGTTTTCAAGATTGAGACTAAAATGCGGTGTTTATAATTGTTAGGCATGCGATGTCTAAGGAATTCATTTGGTTAGGCATGCGATGTCTAAGGAGGTTGCAGATTCCAACTATTGTAGTTTTACACTTTCTTTTCTGCGACCGTAAGTGTAATATGTGGTGTATCGCCGGTTTCGTTGCTATACATCAACGACAATTGGGATACGCATATTTAATTACGTTGATGATATGTGATATTATGTGTTGCTGTGATATGTCATATTGGATCGTCGTGTTCTGAATAGCCGGGGGTTTTATGTGAGATGAGGGTTTTTATTTTCATTCATGTAAAATTCATTGTATGTAATATTCTTTTATTGGGGCACTTCCGGGCTGAGGATGATGTCACCATTGTATATTATTTACTTTTCCGCATTAGGTAGACCCAAGGCGGGGAGCACAAGAAACCGGGTTCTAGGGTCCAGTGGGAGACCATCTCGAGGAGTCGAGACCGGGTCTCCTAACCCTAGAATTGGCAGTGTTGCTTGCCGCTCTCGTAGGGGTCTAGGGATATGGGTTTGGCTATTCATTGCGACCGTGGAATCCGTGTTTTATACATGCTCGTATTAAAACACGGACCTCCTAGTATATCCAATATTTCATATATGTTCTTCTGCTGCAATGTTCTGTGATGAGATCATATTACTACCTAAGACGAATATTTATATTATATATATGTTATATTGCAGATTTCGTTTCAAATGTGATGCTGTTCATATCAGATTTTTGCATTTTTATACCGCCCAATTTTTATCACATTGCATATCGGTAGGTACTCTTGAGCCGTGTTTGCTAGTCAATTGCAGGATACAGGTTCTCGGCTCTAAACGGTGAAATCCATGGAAAAATACGACAAAATCCGAGTTCCTGCCAACCACAGATAAAACACGGGTCTCCGATCTTTATCCGTCTGTTGCCACACACCAGTTTAGGAGAAAAAATGACAAATCAATTGTCACCTTCATGCACAAAGCACAATGGCAACACCAAGACCAAGAAATCTACGCGGAGCTCAAGAAAATCCATGTCCAAAGTCCACCTTTCCCTCAACAGAAATTCTGGAAGAAATGTGGAAGTATTTTCAGAAAGTACATGTACCAGACAAGAGGGGACAGCAGACCAGGGAAGCACAAAAGAGCCGACAGACCAACTCACCCATACGGCGGCGGAACCGCGGCAAAAGGAGGGAATAGGCGGCGGTTCCGCGGCCGTATGGTGGCGGCAGAGGTGGATTTTTCAGGGGCAGTTGGGTAATTTTGTAAAGGGGCAGATTGTTGCCCTAGATTTCCAGTGCCCTGCCTATAAATAGCCCAGAACCTTGTGAAGCCAAGGGGTCCATAATCTTGTATTCTTTTTCTAGGTTTTAGAATGCATGTTCTTCTTCTTCTCATCTCTTCTCCATTAAAACTTGTAGTGAGCTTTGTGAGTGAAGAATGGTGAATAAAGAAGTTCATTTTATTATCAAGCTTGTCTTGTTCTTTCTATAATTGCTGTAATTTTCATTTGTTAACTAGTTGTTGTTATTTCGTGTTGTTTCTTTCTTCTCTCTTTTTCTTTATCCTTAAAACGACTATGATGCTTACGCTCGATCCTCGCCAAGGTGAGGTCGCAAATAGCTAGTCGTTATCTTCTAATCTCTTTCTTTCTATCTTCCTCTTTTGTTTTGTTTTATTTTTCCGTATCATGATGTTCATATCAGATTTTTGCATTTTCATACCGTCCAATTTTTATCACATTGCATATCCGTAGATACTCTTGAGCCGTGTTTGCTAGTCAATTGCAGGATACAGGTTCTCGGTTCTAAAACGGTGAAATTCATGGAAAACACGAAAAAAGTCCGGGTTCCTGCCAACCACAGATAAAACACGGTCTCCGCTCTTCATCCGTATGTTGCCAGATACCAGTTTAGGAAGACAAAATGTCAAATCAATGTCACCTTCATGCACAAGGCTTAATGGCAACAACAACTTCCAAGAAATCTACGCGGAGCTCGAGGCAATCATGACAAAATCTTGACAAAAAGTCCACCTTTCCCTCAACAGAAATTCTGGAAAATTCGTGAAGAAATTATGAAAAAATATATATACCAGAATTATGTACACAGAATAACAGGGAAGCACCAAAAAGAAGAGGGCCCAATTCCTCTACAAAGATGGGTCCAGGCCGCGGATCCGCGGCCATTATGGCGCCAAATACAGAAATGTTTCAGGGGTGTTTTTGTCTTTTCATATGGGTTCTGGTGGTTGCCCTAGGTTTTCAGTTTTTGGCCTATAAATAGCCCAGAAGTTTGTGAAGGAAGGGGGTCCATTCTTGTATTTCTTTTTGCTAGGTTTTAGCTTACATGTTCTTCTTCCTCTTCTCACCTCTTCTCCATTAAACTTGTAAGTGAGCTTTTGAGTGAAGAGTGATGAATAAAGAAGACCATAATATTATCATGCTTGTCTCTTTCTTTACTTATTGTAATTTGTTATAATTTTAATTGTTAAGTAGTTGTTGTTATTTCCTTGTTGTTTCTTTCTTCTTTCTTTTTCTTTATCCTTACATATGACAATGATACTTACGCTTGATCCTCGCCAAGGTGAGGTCGCAAATAGTTAGTCGTATTCTTCTAGTCTCCTTCTTTCTATCTTCCTCTTTGTTTGTTTTATTTTTCCGTATTATGAAGTGTGAGTAGTTCTATACTTGTTAGGGTAGGATAAGGCAAGTTTGAGAGAAGGAAATCTCTCTCACTCTTTCCTTGCCCAACAACTTAAATCAACTCCCGTTAATTGAACCACAATCCGCTCCTTACGGCACCCTATCCTACATGATAGCGGTGATTCCGTAGTGAGACCGGTTGTGGTTGAATTAACCGGAGGTTATGGATAAGAGCCAAGAACGGACGGACAAGCACCAAAAGGAAGGACTATGCGTTGGAAAGCCTAGCTTATACTCGCAAGTTCCTTCCTAGTCGTGCTAATCCCCGTTGTTGCCGATTACCGTAACACCGATATTAAGTGGGGCAACGAAAGATGTGGAGACTCCTAACTCAAACTAACCTAATCCTAACCCTAACAAGCTCTCTTTAAATATCAACTCAACACTTAGATAATCCAACAAAATCTGAAAACCGGACTTAACTCGTTAAAACACTTTGAAAAAAGACTCCCATCTCCCTGCGGACGACCCGTACTCAACCGGCTAGCTACAAGCGAAACCGTCTTGATTGCGGTATTTAAACTAAACTTGAACACGCACGTATCCTAACAATCAAATGGCGCCGTTGCCGGGGAGACGGTAGTTTATTTCCTTGTGTAATTTCGGGTTTATTTGTAAGTATAAAAAAAAACGAAAAAAAATTATACTTTGTAAAAGAAACCATCTTGTTATTCTTGATTAGTTTTTGTGCAAGTGTGCAGGAAATACGAAACTCAAGATCGACGCCAAAGACGTTGGAAATACGGAGTTCAAGTACAGTGCCAAAGACGTGGGAAGATAGACCCACATTTTCGCGGCTACACCGCGACGGACAAAAAACGAAGCATCCGATCTACGGTAAAAATCTGGAGTAGATACAGTGAGCAACTCAGCATTCCACACATCCAGAAAAACAGAGGACACCAAACAGATCCCACACCAGAAAATTGATGGCCCAATACCCACTTCCTGCCGCGGATCCGCGGCAATAGAGGGGTATAGGCGGCGGATCCGCGGCCACTTGGTGGCTTCAGAGCCCCAAAATTTCTCTGTAAGTCCCTCTGCCTCTCTCCACTCCTCTGAACTCCACTGAACTGTGTTTTCTGCAGGCTTCTTTGCGCAAATTCTTCTCCCCCTTCCAATAAACTGTTCTTGTGCAGGATTCTTTGCGCCGCAAAATAAAAATTGTTTGCAGTTGATTTGTTACTGTTTTGCATTCTTTAATACGGACTTAAGGGGCTTGAAACCAATCCAGATTGGGTGGGGATTTCATCACCCTTCCCAGGACCCCAAAAATCACTAAAGCATATGCATTGTCCATTGTAAATTAAAAAATACTAGACTTCAGCCCTAAGGACTTCGCGCTCATTAGGAGAAGATAAACCGTGTTTAGAACCTCGCTTAACCGTATATTGATTACGGGGTGTCTAGGAAAGTGTTAAAGGCGCAACCGCCGAAAGAGAAAGGGTTATTTAATTAAGCAACTTCGCGAAAGCGTTGGACAATCTCCCCTTATCTCTGCACTTACCTGGCCCCGTGATCGGTGTATTTTTAAGCCTGTTTCTCGACACTGTTTAACTTCGAAAATCAAGTTCAGGAGCAGGTCTAGTAGACCTAGGTTACCCTAGATCTAGGTGTGATTGTGCATATCTTGTTTGTGATTTCTTAAGCCGTATTTCCGTAAATATTTCTGTAAATCTCTTTCTAAAAACAAAAAAAAAGAAAAAAATCAAAAACTTTTATAAAAACTTGCCCTTTTGTCGCCAAATCCATTTTCACCCACCACCCATCGCCTTTCTCCATTGACGTTTTCTTACCCTCACCTTCTCCGCTTTGACTATACTAAACTCGTTTAGTGTATGTCCGCTTGGACTCGGGACACTAGCGCCCGTCTAGTCTGCGTTACGTTAGTCGCGACCGACTACGCGATCGACTCCGAAGTCGATACTCCGTCCACTCCTCTTTCACCCCTTCCTTTGCCGGCCAACTCCGACGTTGACCGGAATTCTGTTCATACATCTTCACCTTCACCTTCACCTTCACCAACCTCTTCTTCCGCGATGTCGGGATTTAATCCGAACATCTCTTTAACCACCGCTGGATTGGCTCCACCTCCTACGGAGACCAATATTCCACCACCTCCGCCTGTTGTAGCGCCGCGGCGAATTGCGCTCCAGGATCGTTTCTACCCCACCCGTTCTGCACTTCCCACCTGCCTTTCTCTTCCTCCGGCCAATGGGGACAACTTTGAAATTAAGCCCCATTTCATCAACATGCTTCCACGTTTTCATGGGCTTGAAACTGAAGATGCCTATATCTTCATCAATAAATTTCAAAACGTCTGTGCCATGATGAAAACCACCCAGCTGTCGGACGATGCTATACGTCTACGGGTCATTCCGTTCACTTTATGCGATCTCGCTGAAAAATGGCTGTATAGCACCGCTTCCCATTCAATCACCAGCTGGGACGAGTTTGTTAAAGCGTTTCTGAAAAAATTCTATCCAAATCATAAGACCGCAAGAATTCGAAATGAAATCAACCTATTCTCCCAGCTTCCTTCTGAACCCTTCTGGAAGTGCTTTGACCGATACAAAGACCTTCTTGTTCAGTGTCCTCACCACGGTATAGAGAAATGGCAGCTCTGCCAAACCTTATACGAGGGACTGAACCCAGCAACGAAGCAGTTGCTGGAAACCATCTGTCAGGGTCACTTCCTATCGAAATCTGACGAGGAAGCGTGGCAGTTCTTTGATGATCTTGCGGAGCAAACGCTACAGTGGGAGAGCACCAGACCGACTTCTTCTTCTTCTTCTTCTACCTCCACTTCTACCGGTCAGTCTAGGGTAGGAATTCACCAGCTTGATGTCTCTATTGCGATGAGAGCTGAAATGGCTGCAATAACAAAAAAGCTTGAAGCAATAGAGAGCAAATTTTCTTCTCCTACTCCTGCCCCTGTTCTCCCCCTTCGTACCATCTGCGCTTGTTGTTCCGATCCTTCTCACTTGACCGAAGAGTGTCCTTACAATCCACCATCGCAAGGACAGGATCAGGTTAATGCATTCCAGCAAAGACCGAGGAATGATCCATACTCTTCCACCTACAATCCCGGTTGGAGGAACCACCCCAATTTCGCCTGGAATCAGAATCAGAATCAATTCCAGGGCAACAATTTCCAAAGGGCCCCTCCACCGCAACAACAAGCGCAACAACAAACTCAGTATCAGCAGCCCTTCCAACCCCAACCTTACCAAAACCAGACGAACAACTTTGCACCGAACAATTCTTTTCCACCAAACAACCTTGTTCCGTCTAACAACGATAAGGTTTCCTCGCTCGAGCGAAGTCTGGAGGCGTTTGTTAAACAATCGACTCAATCCACCGCCAACATCCAGTCTTCGATCCAATCTTTAGTGCAACACACCGCCGCACACGGGCAGAGCATCAAGACCATCGAGGCCCAGATTGCACAGCTGAACGCGGCCTTGAGCGAGCGAGAGAAGGGGAAGCTCCCGTCCCAGCCACTTCCAAATCCCGGTCACCCACATAATGCACATGTTGCTCTTGAACAACAAAACCATAATGTGAGTGCCGTGACTACACTGAGATCGGGAAGGATGCTGCAAAACAACATTGGCAAGCGAATCAACGATGACACCCCGGCCGCCGCTTCTTCTTCTTCTTCTTCTCCTTCTTCTTCTTCGTCTTCCGAGCCTATTCTCCGTTCTTCAACAGGCTCTCCTTCCTCTTCTTCTGCTCTGAACGGACCCACTTCTCACTCCACGAAAACACCTATTCTGGGATCCGTTCCAACTCCAAAATCTTCTCCACCAGCATTAGACTCAACCAATTTTCAAAATGTTCCATTTCCAAACCGGTTGAGGTCTAATAAACAAAATCCTCAAATGGAGAAGATTCTGGAGTTATTCAAGCAGGTTAACATTAATATTCCTCTTTTAGATGCTGTCCAACAAGTCCCGTCCTACGCGAAAATCTTAAAGGACTTGTGCACGAAAAAGAGGAAGTCTCAGGTACCCAAGAAAGTTTTCTTGGCTAGTGCTGTGAGTGATGCCCTTACCCAATCTTTACCACAAAAACGGAAGGACCCTGGCTGTCCTACGATTTCAATTACCATTAGGGATAAGAACATCAACCGCGCACTATTAGATCTTGGTGCCAGTGTTAACCTGCTTCCGTATTCAGTATACGAGCAATTAGGCGTCGGAGAGTTGAAACCCACACACTGCACTCTCCAAATGGCCGACCGATCGATCACCCACCCTAGGGGTGAGCTAGAGGATGTGTTGATAAAAGTCGGGGACTTCATATTCCCCGTTGACTTCATTGTATTAGATACACATCCTGTAGCTAACCCCCGGAATCAAATTCCGGTGATACTCGGTCGCCCATTTCTCGCAACCTCAAATGCTGTGATCTATTGTCGCAATGGTTCGATGAACCTCTCTTTTGGAAACATGACGATTGAACTCAACATTTTTAGGTTAGGGAATCAGCCCGCCGAACCTAATGCTCATATACTGGATGTCTGCTCGATCCAGGAGATCACACCAGAAGAGTGTGAATTCGAGGAGTTTCTGTTTGATCACGATAATCTTGACGCCACTAGTGCGTTTCTCTTCGAACCTGCTGCTGTTTCTGCGCCCGATAACGAATACGAGTGTTTCACATTCTCGAACGATCTTAGCCGCGCACAACCCGAGTTTGAATCTTTCGACTTCCCGGATGAGTTACATGAACCATCCGACTCGGTTTCCTACACTCGTTTTGAACCTTTGCTGGAATCCTTTGAGTTCGAGACCTTTGCACCGGTCTTGCCTTCCATCATTTCACCTCCAACGCTCGAACTCAAGCCGTTGCCGTCTCACCTTAAGTATGCTTACTTAGGTGAGAACGAGACCCTCCCTGTCATCATTTCGGCTTCTCTAGCTCCAGAGCAA
Source organism: Agapanthus africanus (assembly GCA_030015575.1). NCBI lineage: Eukaryota > Viridiplantae > Streptophyta > Magnoliopsida > Asparagales > Amaryllidaceae > Agapanthus > Agapanthus africanus. The sequence continues at coordinate 364,057,167 of JASDDO010000012.1, forward strand.
GAGAAAGCTCTTCTCACGGTCTTGCACAGCAACAGGCAAGCTTTTGGCTGGTCCATGGCGGACATCAAGGGGATTAGTCCCCTGATCGTTGAGCATCACATTCATCTGATGGATGATGCCAAACCAGCCCGGGATCCACAAAGACGTCTTAATCCAGTCATGAAGGAGGCTGTGAAGAAGGAGATCGTCAAATGTCTAGATAGTGGTATCATTTACCCTATCTCTGATAGCCAGTGGGTTAGCCCCATTCATGTTGTCCCCAAGAAGTCGGGCATCACGGTCATAACCAACGAGGCGAATGAGTTAATCCCTACTCGCACCCAAACTGGGTGGCGAGTTTGCATTGATTACAGAAAACTCAACGCCGCAACGCGGAAAGACCACTTTCCGCTACCTTTCATTGACCAGATGCTGGAACGATTGGCCGGACATGAGTACTATTGTTTCCTTGATGGCTACTCTGGCTACAATCAAATTCCCATCGCCGAAAAAGACCAGGACAAGACCACTTTCACTTGTCCTTTCGGCACGTTTGCATATCGCCGCATGCCCTTTGGGTTATGCAATGCGCCCGCTACCTTCCAGCGGTGTATGATGGGAATTTTCTCGGACATGGTGGAAAATTTTTTGGAGATTTTCATGGATGACTTCTCCATCTTCGGCGACTCCTTCGACGAGTGTTTGCTGCATCTTGACGCTGTCCTTACCCGATGTAAGGACAAGAATCTCACTTTGAACTGGGAGAAATGCCACTTCATGGTGCGCGAAGGTATTATCCTAGGACATATCATCTCGCAAAATGGCATAGAGGTTGACAAAGCAAAGATTGAGGTCATTTCCAATCTGCCTCCTCCCCGATGCGTCAGAGATATCCGAGCCTTCCTTGGCCATGCCGGTTTCTACAGACGGTTTATCAAGGACTTTAGCAAGATTGCTAGGCCCTTGACGCTTTTGCTGGCCAAGGACACGCCTTTCACCTTCGACTCGAGCTGTGTGACTGCATTCGAGTCACTGAAACTCTCACTCACTTCTGCTCCCGTTCTTTCTTCCCCTGACTGGACACACCCATTCGAGATTATGTGCGATGCATCCGACTTTGCCATCGGTGCTGTCCTTGGACAGCACATCAACAAGATGCCGCACGTGATCTATTACGCGAGCCGGACCCTGAACGACGCCCAACTCAATTATACAACAACTGAGAAGGAATTCTTAGCTGTTGTATTTGCTCTAGAAAAGTTCAGGCCCTACCTCATCGGCTCTCCAGTCATTGTCTACACGGACCATTCAGCTCTGCGCCATCTTTTTGCGAAGAAAGATGCTAAATCTCGGTTAATCCGTTGGATCCTCTTGCTTCAAGAGTTTGACCTTGTCATTAAGGACAAACGAGGATGTGAAAACGTGGTTGCCGACCATCTCTCACGACTTCCTTCTTCGCCTTCGCTTCCAATCCCAATTAACGACGTTTTTCCGGATGAACAACTCTTGACAGTATCGTGCGAACCCTGGTTCGCAGATATTGTGAACTATTTGGCCACGGGATTATTACCGACCGAATGGTCGAGTCAGGACAGACTTCGCTTCTTATCCCAAGTAAAACATTTTTACTGGGACGAACCCTACTTGTTCAAGTACTGTCCCGACCAAATTATTCGTCGGTGTGTCCCCGATGAGGAATTCAAGAGTGTGCTGTCATTTTGCCACGATCAAGCGTGTGGCGGGCATTTTGGGCCCAGAAAGACAGCTGAGAAGATCTTGCAATGTGGTTTCTACTGGCCACAACTCTTCAAAGACGCTAATGACTATTGCAAGACTTGCTCCCGGTGCCAACACTTGGGCCGGATATCCCGGAGGAACGAGATGCCGCTCCAACCGATTTTGGTTGTTGAGATTTTCGATGTTTGGGGGATAGACTTCATGGGGCCGTTTCCCAGCTCTTTTGGGAACTTGTACATTCTTCTAGATGTTGATTACGTCTCTAAATGGGTCGAGGCTGTGCCCAGCCGAACTAACGACAACAAGGTTGTCGTTAGGTTCCTTAAAGAAAACATTTTCTCACGGTTTGGGCACCCCCGAGCGATCATTAGCGACAATGGAAGTCATTTCTGCAATAAAACTTTCGAAGCCTTGATGCGGAAATACTCCATTAATCATAAGCTTTCTACGCCCTACCACCCCCAAACCTGCGGGCAGGCCGAAGTTTCAAATCGGCAAATCAAGCAGATACTGGAGAAAACGGTTTCCAAGAACCGTAAGGATTGGTCTTTGAAACTCACTGATGCCCTTTGGGCGTTTAGAACCGCTTATAAGACCGACCTTGGCATGTCTCCCTATCGGCTTGTGTACGGAAAAGCCTGCCACCTTCCTGTCGAAATCGAGCATCGCGCTTTTTGGGCGATAAAGGAGCTGAATCTTTCTCTTGAGGACGCGGGCAGCCATCGGAAGCTGCAGCTAAACGAACTATGCGAGCTTAGGGATGAGGCTTACGACAACGCGGTTGTCGTTAAGAATCGAACGAAGGTGTTTCACGATAAACACCTTTTGCGCAAAACCTTCGTACCTGGTCAACAGGTACTTCTTTACGACACCCGACTTCATTTTCATCCAGGAAAGCTCCGATCTCGCTGGAAAGGGCCGTATTTTGTGCGGAATGTGTATCCGCAGGGCGCTCTGGATTTGGAAAATCCAAAGGACGGTTCACTCTTCAAGGTAAATGGACACCGATGCAAACCGTACCTTAGCGCCGAACCAACAGAGGAGCTCCTGTTCTTACAGAAGCCGGTTTACCCTGAATGATCTTCCTCTGCCTACCTCCAAACTTCAGTTATCCAGCCAAGAACAGTGGACACTGTTCCAAATAAGTTTGGGGGTATGTACAAACCATTTTTGTATATATTTGTGTATATTCTTTTTCTTTTCTTTAAAAACAAAAACAAACAAAAATTGTATATTGCTAACCGACAATTTTGAACCTTCCAACTACTCTCTTCATGCAATGACAGTGAGGACACTGTCCAGTTTAAGTTTGGGGGTACGCACGGTACGCATTTCTTACCTTTGCATTCATATGTATATTTTGCATCTGCATATTAAAATCCATAAAAATCTGAAAATTTTCTAAAAAACATAAAAACTTTTTGTCAAGTTAGCTTGTGGAAGAACTTTGATTCAACATTTCGACGGTTTTTGTTTGAAAAAAAATAGGAATAACTAAATCTTATGTTTGGATTTTGAAAAACCTGAAAGATAACTCTCCTTTGAAGTTAACTATAGCTGATATACGTCTTTACATCACACTACACGTGTCGTAAGATTTTGGGAATTAGATGACAAGTCTTTCATGTTTAAACTTTTAAACAGATAAATGATCTTCTGAGGATCAAATAGGTTTGTTCTGAAATAAGTAATGTCAAGAATAGTTTATGAAGTAAAGCGAATATGAAGGAATGTTATTGATGCCGTAATTGGAGCTAAGTCTGAAAAATAACCCATCTAAAACTTGATTGGAATGATTACACACCAAACCCACTAGACACGTCTTTTATGCAAAAAAAAAATATTTGAACTGCCGGTTATATCTCCGTTCGTATTAAATCATCTGATTTTCACGCCAAACTGTCTTTTGTTTTTGGACCTAGGTAACTTGAGTAATTAAGTCCGCTGCGGTGTTTCTACACCTAATGCCCTAAAATCAACTGGTTTGGGAGCATTGGCCCAAAGCTCGCTAAGAAGCCTAGAAAGTCCAGTTTAAAACAAAGTCAAGCAAGTGTTTTCTCCGAGTTAAAATTCCTAACGGTTCTTTGTGTGAGAATAATCTTGATAAAAGACAGGCTTTTAAAATTTTTTTTAACGGAGATATGAAGGTTTTACTCTTTGATAAAGACTATTGCACGTTCACAAAGGTGTGTATGAAATGAAAACAAGAAAAAGGTGGAGTGAAAAATACGACTTAGTTTCCTGTTAGGGAAGATAGAAATTCTGAAGTTGAAACCTTACTGGAAAACGAAACTTGAAAAATGCTTAACTCTTTATAAAACTTATGTGATCCTTTTAAAATTGTTATCTGGGCTTTATTGTGCGACATGATGACTTTAATCGACCTTTCGGGAACTTAACGACACTATACGCACTGCACGTAAAGACATATAAAATCTGTAGTTAAATAAGAAGCGAGATGTGAAAAATAAAGTTTCGATGGTCTAGACTTAGGATTATAGAATTGTTATTTTCTAAAACAAAACTTTAGGGTTTGAAGCTTAGTTATTTTACAAAACCAACTTGACCGGATTTTGTGGGTAGTATCCGCTGAAAACCCTCAGGAGACAACACTCCTCCTACTAGGGACACCTAGAGGTTTAACGGCTTGTTGCACATGCTCAGTGCAATCGCGTTCCCTGCGAAAGTGAGGTTAGGAAATTTTTTGTGAATAAATGGGCTTTGCTCGGGACGAGCAAATGATAAGTTTGGGGGTATTTGTTCATATCAGATTTTTGCATTTTCATACCGTCCAATTTTTATCACATTGCATATCCGTAGATACTCTTGAGCCGTGTTTGCTAGTCAATTGCAGGATACAGGTTCTCGGTTCTAAAACGGTGAAATTCATGGAAAACACGAAAAAAGTCCGGGTTCCTGCCAACCACAGATAAAACACGGTCTCCGCTCTTCATCCGTATGTTGCCAGATACCAGTTTAGGAAGACAAAATGTCAAATCAATGTCACCTTCATGCACAAGGCTCACTGGCAACAACAACTTCCAAGAAATCTACGCGGAGCTCGAGGCAATCATGACAAAATCTTGACAAAAAGTCCACCTTTCCCTCAACAGAAATTCTGGAAAATTCGTGAAGAAATTATGAAAAAATATATATACCAGAATTATGTACACAGAATAACAGGGAAGCACCAAAAAGAAGAGGGCCCAATTCCTCTAATGGGCCGCGGATCCGCGGCCAAAGATGGGTCCAGGCCGCGGATCCGCGGCCATTATGGCGCCAAATACAGAAATGTTTCAGGGGTGTTTTTGTCTTTTCATATGGGTTCTGGTGGTTGCCCTAGGTTTTCAGTTTTTGGCCTATAAATAGCCCAGAAGTTTGTGAAGGAAGGGGGTCCATTCTTGTATTTCTTTTTGCTAGGTTTTAGCTTACATGTTCTTCTTCCTCTTCTCACCTCTTCTCCATTAAACTTGTAAGTGAGCTTTTGAGTGAAGAGTGATGAATAAAGAAGACCATTATATTATCATGCTTGTCTCTTTCTTTACTTATTGTAATTTGTTGTAATTTTAATTGTTAAGTAGTTGTTGTTATTTCCTTGTTGTTTCTTTCATCTTTCTTTTTCTTTATCCTTACATATGACAATGATACTTACGCTTGATCCTCGCCAAGGTGAGGTCGCAAATAGTTAGTCGTATTCTTCTAGTCTCCTTCTTTCTATCTTCCTCTTTGTTTGTTTTATTTTTCCGTATTATGAAGTGTGAGTAGTTCTATACTTGTTAGGGTAGGATAAGGGAAGTTTGAGAGAAGGAAATCTCTCTCACTCTTTCCTTGCCCAACAACTTAAATCAACTCCCGTTAATTGAACCACAATCCGCTCCTTACGGCACCCTATCCTACATGATAGCGGTGATTCCGTAGTGAGACCGGTTGTGGTTGAATTAACCGGAGGTTATGGATAAGAGCCAAGAACGGACGGACAAGCACCAAAAGGAAGGACTATGCGTTGGAAAGCCTAGCTTATACTCGCAAGTTCCTTCCTAGTCGTGCTAATCCCCGTTGTTGCCGATTACCGTAACACCGATATTAAGTGGGGCAACGAAAGATGTGGAGACTCCTAACTCAAACTAACCTAATCCTAACCCTAACAAGCTCTCTTTAAATATCAACTCAACACTTAGATAATCCAACAAAATCTGAAAACCGGACTTAACTCGTTAAAACACTTTGAAAAAAGACTCCCATCTCCCTGCGGACGACCCGTACTCAACCGGCTAGCTACAAGCGAAACCGTCTAGATTGCGGTATTTAAACAAAACTTGAACACGCACGTATCCTAACAATCACATGATGTGTGAGTAGTTCATACTTGTTAGGGTAGGATAAGGGAAGTTTGAGAGAAGGAAATCTCTCTCACTCTTTCCTTGCCCAACAGCTTAATTCGACTCCCGTTAATTGAACCACAATCCGCTCCTTACGGCACCCTATCCTACATGATAGCGGTGATTCCGTAGTGAGACCGGTTGTGGTTGAATTAACCGGAGGTTATGGCTAAGAACCAAGAACGGACGGACAAGCACCAAAAGGAAGAACTTATGCATTGGAAAGCCTAGCTTATACTCGCAAGTTCCTTCCTAGTCGTGCTAATCCCCGTTGTTGCCGATTACCGTAACATCGATATTAAGAGGGGCAACGAAAGATGTGGAGACTCCTAACTCAAACTAACCTAATCCTAACCCTAACAAGCTCTCATTAAATATCATTTTACCGCTTAATTAATCACAACAAAATCTGAAAAACTGGACTTAACTCGTTAAAGCACATAGAAAAAGATTCCCATCTCCCTGCGGACGACCCGTACTCAACCGGCTAGCTACAAGTGAAACCGTCTTGATTGCGGTATTTAACTAAAACTTGAACACGTAGAATCTCTAACAATCAAATGGCTCCGTTGCCGGGGAGACGGTAGTTTATTTCTTTGTGTAATTTCGGGTTAACTTGTGAATACAACCGAAAACCAAAACAAAAAAATATACTTTGTAAAAAAAAAAATCATCTTGTTATTTTTTGATTAGTTTTTGTGCAAGTGTGCAGGAAAATACGGAGTTCAAGTTCAGTGCCAAAGACGTGGGAAGATAGACCCACATTTCGCGGCTACACCGCGACGGACAAAACGAAGCATCCGGTCTACTGAAAAAATCTGGAGCATATACAGTGAGCAAACAAAGATTCAGCAACTCCAGACAAGCAGAGGAGACCCAGCTCAGAACACCCCAAAATTTCAGAGCCCCAACTCCCCAGAACTGCCGCGGAACCGCGGCATAAGCAAGCTTAGGCCGCGGAACCGCGGCCGTTTGGTACCTTTGGGCTGCCAAAATCTCTCTGTAAGTCTCTCTCCTCTCTCCCACTCCTCTGGACTCCAATAAACTGTGTTTTCTGGAGATTTCTTTGCGCAAACTCTTCTCCCCCTTCCAATAAACTGTTCTTTTGCAGGATTCTTTGCGCCGCGCTAAAAAAATAAAAATTGTTTGCAGTTGATTTGTTACTGCTTTACATTTCTTAATACGGACTTAAGGGGCTTGAAACCAATTCAGATTGGGTGGAGATTTTATCACCCTTCCCAGGACCCCAAAAATCACAAAAAGCATATGCATTGACCACTGTTAAAAATTAAAAAATACTAGATTCAGCCCTAAGGACTTCGCGCTCAATAGGACAGAGGACTAGTTACAGGCATCGGCCGTTTATCCTATCTGACTTTTGCGGTGCCTAGGCAAGTGTGACGAAGGCAAGTGGTTATTTAATTAAGGAACTTCGCGAAAGCGTTGGATAACCTCCCACTTACCTGGCACTTATCTGGCCGCATTAGACGGAGAAGAGGCGGTTTGAGGTCCTTTTTCTAGCCCTCTGGAACAGTTAGGAGCAGGTCTAGTTGACCTAGGCGACCGTAGATCTAGGTGAGATTGTGCATATCTTTTTTGTGATTACTTAAGCCGTATATCCGTACATATTTCTGTAATTCTCTTTCTAAAAACAAAAAAAAGAAGAAAAAATCAAAAACTTTTATAAAAACTTGCCCTTTGTCGCCAAAATCCATTTTTTCACCCACCACCCATCACCTTTCTCCATTGACGTTTTCTTACCCTCACCTTCTCCGCTTTGACTATACTAAACTCGTTTAGTGTATGTCCGCTTGGACTCGGGACACTAGCGCCCGTCTAGTCCGCGTTACGTTAGTCGCTACCGACTACGCGATCGACTCCGAAGTCGAAACTCCGTCCACTCCTCTTTCACCCCTCCCTTTGCCGGCCAACTCCGACGTTGACCGGAATTCTGTTCATACATCTTCACCTTCACCAACCTCTTCTTCCGCGATGTCAGGATTTAATCCGAACATCTCTTTGACTACTGCTGGATTGGCTCCACCTCCTACGGAGACCAATGTCCCACCTCCACCTCCTGTTGTAGCGCCGCAGCGAATCGCGCTCCAGGATCATTTCTATCCCATCCGTTCTGCACTTCCCACCCGCCTTTCTCTTCCACCGGCCAATAGGGATAATTTTGAAATTAAGCCCCACTTCATCAACATGCTTCCACGATTTCATGGGCTTGAATCTGAAGATGCCTATATCTTCATCAACAAATTTCAAAACGTCTGTGCCATGATGAAAACCACCCAACTGTCGGACGATTCTATACGTCTACGGGTCATTCCGTTCACTCTATGCGATCTTGCTAAAAAATGGCTGTATAGCACCGCTTCCCATTCCATAACCAGTTGGGACGAGTTTGTTAAAGCGTTTCTAAAAAAATTCTATCCGAATCATAAAACCGCAAGGATTCGCAATGAAATCAACCAATTTTCTCAGCTTCCTTCTGAACCCTTCTGGAAGTGCTTTGACCGGTACAAAGACCTTCTTGTTCAGTGTCCTCACCACGGTATAGAGAAATGGCAACTTTGCCAAACCTTATACGAGGGCCTGAACCCAGCAACGAAGCAGTTGTTGGAAACCATCTGTCAGGGCCACTTCCTATCGAAATCTGACGAGGAAGCGTGGCAATTTTTTGACAACCTTGCGGAGCAAACGCTACAGTGGGAGAGCACCAGACCAACTTCTTCTTCTTCTACCTCCATTGCTACGGTCAGTCTAGGGTAGGAATTCACCAACTTGATGTCTCTATTGCGATGAAAGCTGAAATGGCTGCAATAACAAGAAAGCTTGAAGCGATAGGGAGCAAATTTTCTTCTCCTGCTCCTTCCCATGTTCTCCCCCTTCGTACCATTTGCGCTTGTTGTTCCAATCCTTCTCACTTGACCGAAGAGTGTCCTTACAATCCACCCTCGCAAGGACAGGATCAGGTTAATGCTGCATTCCATCAAAGACAGAGGAATGATCCATACTCTTCCACCTACAATCCCGGTTGGAGGAACCACCCCAATTTCGCCTGGAATCAGAATCAGAATCAATTCCAAGGCAACAATTTCCAAAGGGCCCCTCCGCCGCAACAACAAGCGCAACAACAAACTCAGTATCAGCAGCCCTTCCAACCCTAACCTTTCCAAAATCAGACGAACAATTTTGCACCCAACAATTCTTTTCCACCAAACAACTTTGTTCCGTCAAACAACGATAAGGTTTCCTCGCTTGAACGATGTCTGGAGGTGTTCGTTAAACAATCGACTCAGTCTACCGCCAACATCCAGTCTTCCATTCAGTCCTTAGTGCAACACACTGCCGCTCACGGGCAAAGCATCAAGACCATCGAGGCCCAGATTGCACAGCTGAACGCGGCCTTAAGCGAGCGAGAGAAGGGGAAGCTCTCGTCCCAGCCACTCCCAAATCCCGGTCACCCACATAATGCACATGTTGCTCTTGAACAACAAAATCATAATGTGAGTGCCGTGACCACATTGAGATCGGGAAGGATGCTGCAAAACAACATCGGCACACGTATCAACGATGACACCCCGGCCGCTTCTTCTTCTTCTTCGTCTTCTTCTCCTGCTTCTTCGTCTTCTGAGCCTATTCTCCGTTCTTCACAAGGCTCTCCTTCCACTTCTTCTGCTCTGAATGGATCCACTTCTCACTCCACGAAAACACCTGTTCTGGGATCCGTTCCAACTCCACAATCTCCTCCTCCAGCATTAGACTCAACCAATTTTAAAAATGTTCCATTTCCAAACCGGTTGAGGTCTAACAAACAAAGTCCTCAAATGGAGAAGATTCTGGAGTTATTTAAGCAGGTTAACATTAACATTCCTCTTTTAGATGCTGTCCAACAAGTCCCGTCCTACGCAAAAATCTTAAAGGACTTGTGCACGAAAAAGAGGAAGTCTCAGGTACCAAAGAAAGTTTTGTTGGCCAGTGCTGTGAGTGATGCCCTTACCCAATCTTTACCACAAAAACGGAAGGACCCTGGCTGTCCTACGATTTCAATTACCATTGGGGATAAGAACATCAACCGCGCACTATTAGATCTTGGTGCCAGTGTTAACCTGCTTCCGTATTCAGTATACGAGCAATTAGGCGTCGGAGAGCTGAAACCCACGCACTGCACTCTCCAAATGGTCGACCGATCGATCACCCATCCTAGGGGTGAGCTAGAGGATGTGTTAATAAAAGTCGGGGACTTCATATTCCCCGTTGACTTCATTGTATTAGACACACAGCCTGTAGCTAACCCCCGGAATCAAATTCCGGTGATACTCGGTCGCCCATTTCTTGCAACCTCAAATGCTGTGATCAATTGTCACAATGGTTCGATGAACCTCTCTTTTGGAAACATGACGATTGAACTCAACATTTTTAGGTTGGGGAATCAGCCCGCCGAACCTAATGCTCATATACTGGACGTCTGCTCGATCCAGGAGATCACCCCTGAAAAGTGTGAATTCGAGGAGTTTCTGTTCGAACACGATAATCTTGACGCCACTAGTGCGTTCCTCCTCGAACCTGCTGCTGTTTCTGCGCCCGACAACGACTACGAGTGTTTCACATTTTCAAACGATCTTAGCCGCGCACAACCCGAGTTTGAATCTTTCGAATTTTCGGATGAGTTACCTGAACCATCCGACTCGGTCGCCTACATTCGCTTTGAATCTTTGCTGGAGTCCTTTGAGTTCGAGACCTCTGCACCAATCTTGCCTTCTATCGTTTCACCTCCAACGCTCGAACTCAAGCCTTTGCCGTCTCACCTTAAGTACGCTTACTTAGGTGAGAACGAGACCCTCCCTGTCATCATTTCGGCTTCTCTAGCTCCAGAGCAAGAGAAAGCCCTTCTCGCGGTCTTACACAGCAACAGGCAAGCTTTTGGCTGGTCCATGGCGGACATCAAGGGGATTAGTCCCCTTATCGTTGAGCATCACATTCATCTGATGGATGATACCAAACCAGCCCGGGATCCACAAAGACGTCTCAATCCAGTCATGAAAGAGGCTGTGAAGAAGTAGATCGTAAAATGTCTAGATAGTGGTATCATTTACCCTATCTCTGATAGCCAGTGGGTTAGCCCCATCCACGTTGTCCCCAAGAAGTCGGGCATCACGGTCATAACCAACGAGGCGAACGAGTTAATCCCTACTCGCACCCAAACTGGGTGGCGAGTATGCATTGATTACAGAAAACTCAACGCCGCAACGCGGAAAGACCACTTTCCGCTACCTTTTATTGACCAGATGCTTGAACGATTGGCCGGACACGAGTACTACTGCTTTCTTGATGGCTACTCCGGCTACAATCAGATTCCCATCGCCGAAAAAGACCAGGACAAGACCATATTCACTTGTCCTTTCGGCACGTTTGCATATCGTCGCATGCCCTTTGGGTTATGCAATGCGCCCGCTACCTTCCAGCGGTGTATGATGGGAATCTTCTCAGACATGGTGGAAAATTTTTTGGAGATTTTCATGGATGATTTCTCCATCTTCGGCGATTCCTTCAACGAGTGTTTGCTGCATCTTGACGCTGTCCTTACCTGATGTAAGGACAAGAATCTCACTTTGAACTGGGAGAAATGCCACTTCATGGTGCGCGAAGGTATTGTCTTAGGACATATCATCTCGCAAAATGGCATAGCGGTTGACAAAGCAAAGATTGAGGTCATTTCCAATCTGCCTCCTCCCCGATGCGTCAGAGATATCCGAGCCTTCCTTGGCCATGCCGGTTTCTATAGACGGTTTATCAAGGACTTTAGCAAGATTGCTAGGCCCTTGACTCTTTTTCTGGCCAAGGATATGCCATTCGACTTCAACTCGAGTTGTGTGACTGCATTTGAGTCATTGAAACGCTCACTCACTTCCGCTCCCGTTCTTTCTTCACCTGACTGGACGCACCCATTCGAGATTATGTGCGATGCATCCGACTTTGCCATTGGTGCTGACCTTGGACAACACATCAACAAGATGCCGCACGTAATCTATTATGCGAGCCGAACCCTGAACGACGCCCAACTCAATTATACAACAACTGAGAAGGAAATCTTAGCTGTTGTATTTGCTTTAGAAAAGTTCAGGCCCTACCTCATCGGCTCTCCAGTCATTGTCTACACTGACCATTCTGCTCTGCGCCATCTTTTTGCGAAGAAAGATGCAAAATCTCGGTTAATACGTTGGATCCTCTTGCTTCAAGAGTTTGACCTTGTCATTAAGGACAAAAGAGGATGTGAAAACGTAGTTGCCGACCATCTCTCACGACTTCCTTCTTCGCCTTCGCTTCCAATTCCGATCAACGACGTTTTCCCGGATGAACATCTCTTGACAGTATCTTGCGAACCCTGGTTCGCAGATATTGTGAACTATTTGGCCACGGGATTACTACCGACTGAATGGTCGAGTCAGGACAGACTTCGCTTCTTATCCCAAGTAAAGCACTTATACTGGGACGAACCCTATTTGTTCAAGTACTGTCCCGACCAGATTATTCGTCGGTGTGTCCCTGACGAGGAATTCAAGAGTGTGCTGTCATTTTGCCACGATCAAGCGTGTGGCGGGCATTTTGGGCCCAAAAAGACAGCTGAGAAGATCTTGTAATATGGTTTCTACTGGCCACAACTCTTCAAAGACGCTCATGACTATTGCAAGACTTGCTCCCGGTGCCAACACTTGGGCCGGATATCCCGGAGGAACGAGATGCCGCTCCAACCGATCTTGGTTGTGGAGATTTTCGATGTTTGGGGGATAGATTTCATGGGGCCGTTTCCCAGCTCTTTTGGGAACTTGTACATCCTTCTCGCTGTTGATTACGTCTCTAAATGGGTCGAGGCTGTGCCCAGCCGGACTAACGACAACAAGGTTGTCGTTAGGTTCCTTAAAGAAAACATTTTCTCCCGGTTTGGGCACCCCCGAGCGATCATTAGCGACAGTGGAAGTCATTTCTGCAACAAGACTTTCGAGGCCTTGATGCGGAAATACTCCATTAATCATAAGCTATCCACGCCCTACCACCCCCAAACCTGCGGGCAGGCCGAAGTTTCAAATCGGCAAATCAAGCAGATACTGGAGAAGACGGTTTCCAAGAACCGTAAGGATTGGTCGCTGAAACTCACTGATGCCCTTTGGGCATTTCGAACCGCTTATAAGACCGACCTTGGCATGTCTCCCTATCGGCTTGTATACGGAAAAGCCTGCCACCTACCTGTCGAAATAGAGCATCGCGCATTTTGGGCGATAAAAGAGTTGAATCTGTCTCTCGAAGATGCGGGCAGCCATCGGAAGCCGCGGTTGAATGAATTGAGCGAGCTTAGGGATGAGGCTTACGATAACGCGGTTGTCGTTAAGAATCGAACGAAGGTGTTTCACGATAAACACCTTTTGCGCAAAACCTTCGTACCTGGTCAGCAGGTACTGCTTTACGACACCCGACTTCACTTCCATCCAGGAAAGCTCAGATCTCACTGGAAAGGGCCGTATTTTGTGCGGAATGTGTATCCGCAGGGCGCTGTGGATTTGGAGAATCCAAAGGACGGTTCATTTTTCAAAGTAAACGGACACCGATGCAAACCGTACCTTAGCGCCGAACCAACAGAGGAGCTCCTGTTCTTACAGGAGCCGGTTTACCCTGCCTGATCTTCCTCTGCCTACCTCCAAACTTCGGTTATCCAGCCAAGAACAGTGGACACTGTTCCAAATAAGTTTGGGGGTATGTATAGACCATTTTGTATATATTTGTGTATATTCTTTTTCTTTAAAAACAAAAACAAAAAAAAAATTGTGTATCGCTAACCGACAATTTTGACCCTTCAATTGATCTCTTCATGCAATGACAGTGAGGACACTGTCCAGTTTAAGTTTGGGGGTACGCTCGGTACGCATTTCCTACCTTCGCATTCATATGTATATTGTGCATCTGCTTATTAAAATCCATAAAATCCATAAAAATCTAAAATTTTCTAAAAACATAAAAACTTTTCTGTCAAGTTAGCTAGTGGGAGGACTCTGATTCAACATTTCGACGGTTTTGTTCGATAAAATAAGAATAACTAAATCTTATGTTTAGATTTTGAAAACCTGAAAGATAACTCTCCTTTGAAGTTAACTATAGCTGATATACGTCTTTACATCACACTACACGTGTCGTAAGTTTTTGGAAATTAGATGACAAGTCTTTTATGTTTAAAAACTTTTAAACAGATAAATGATTTTCTGAGGATCAAATAGGTTTGTTCTGAAATAAGTAATGTCAAGAATAGTTTATGAAGTAAAGCGAATATGAAGGAATGTTATTGATGCCGTAATTGGAACTAAGTCTGAAAAATAACCCATCTGGAACTTGATTGGAATGATTACACACCGAACCCACTAAACACGTCTTTTATCCAAAAAAAAATATAATTGAACTGCCGGTTATATCTCCGTTCTTATTAAATCATCTGATTTTCACGCCAAACTGTCTTTTGTTTTTGGACCGGGTAACTTGAGTAATTAAGTCCGCCGGGGTGTTTCTACACCTAATGCCCTAAAACCAACTGGTTTGGGTGCATTGGCCCAACACTCGCTAAGAAGCCTAGAAAGTCCAGATTAAAAGAAAATCAAGCAAGTGTTCTCTCCGAGTTAAAATTCCTAACGGTTCTTTGTGTGAAAATAATTTTGATAAAAGACAGGCTTTTATAAAAAAATTTAGCGGAGATATGAAGGCTTCACTCTATGATAAAGACTATTGCACGTTCACAGAGGTGTGTATGAAATGAAAACAAGAAAAAGGTGGAGTGAAAAATACGACTTAGTTTCCTGTTAAGGAAGATAGAAATTCTGAAGTTGAAACCTTACTGGAAAACGAAACTTGAAAAATGCTTAACTCTCTATAAAACTTATGTGATCCTTTTAAAATTGTTATCTGGGCTTTATTGTGCGACATGATGACTTTAATCGATCCTTCTGGAACTTAACGACACTATTTGCACTGCACGTAAAGACATATAAAATCTGTAGTTAAATAAGAAGCGAGGTATGAAAAATAAAGGTTCGATAGTCTAGACTTAGGATTATAGAATTGTTATTTTCTGAAACAAAACTTTAGGATTTGAATCTTAGTTATTTTACAAAACTAGCTTGACCGGATTTTGTGGGTAGTATCCGCTGAAAACCCTCAGGAGACAACACTCCTCCTACTAGGGACACCTAGAGGTTTAATGGCTTGTTGCACATGCTCAGTGCAATCGCGTTCCCTGCGAAAGTGAGGTTAGCAAATTTTTTGTGAATAAATTGGCTTTGCTCGGGACGAGCAAATGATAAGTTTGGGGGTATTTGTTCATATCAGATTTTTGCATTTTTATACCGCCCAATTTTTATCACATTGCATATCGGTAGGTACTCTTGAGCCGTGTTTGCTAGTCAATTGCAGGATACAGGTTCTCGGCTCTAAACGGTGAAATCCATGGAAAAATACGACAAAATCCGAGTTCCTGCCAACCACAGATAAAACACGGGTCTCCGCTCTTTATCCGTCTGTTGCCACCCACCAGTTTAGGAGACAAAATGACAAATCAATTGTCACCTTCATGCACAAAGCACAATGGCAACACCAAGACCAAGAAATCTACGCGGAGCTCAAGAAAATCCATGTCCAAAGTCCACCTTTCCCTCAACAAAAATTCTGGAAGAAATGTGGAAGTATTTTCAGAAAATACATGTACCAGACAAGAGGGGACAGCAGACCAGGGAAGCACAAAAGAGCCGACAGACCAACTCACCCATACGGCGGCGGAACCGCGGCAAAAGGGGGGTATAGGCGGCGGTTCCGCGGCCGTATGGTGGCGGCAGAGGTGGATTTTTCAGGGGCAGTTGGGTAATTTTGTAAGGGGGCAGATTGTTGCCCTAGATTTCCAGTGCCCTGCCTATAAATAGCCCAGAACCTTGTGAAGCCAAGGGGTCCATAATCTTGTATTCTTTTTCTAGGTTTTAGAATACATGTTTTTCTTCTTCTCATCTCTTCTCCATTAAAACTTGTAGTGAGCTTTGTGAGTGAAGAATGGTGAATAAAGAAGTTCATTTTATTATCATGCTTGTCTTGTTCTTTCTATAATTGCTGTAATTTTCATTTGTTAACTAGTTGTTGTTATTTCGTGTTGTTTCTTTCTTCTCTCTTTTTCTTTATCCTTAAAACGACTATGATGCTTACGCTCGATCCTCGCCAAGGTGAGGTCGCAAATAGCTAGTTGTTATCTTCTAATCTCTTTCTTTCTATCTTCCTCTTTTATTTTGTTTTATTTTTCCGTATCATGATGTGTGAGTAGTTCATACTTGTTAGGGTAGGATAAGGGAAGTTTGAGAGAAGGAAATCTCTCTCACTCTTTCCTTGCCCAACAGCTTAATTCGACTCCCGTTAATTGAACCACAATCCGCTCCTTACGGCACCCTATAATTCATGATAACGGTGATTCCGTAGTGAGACCGGTTGTGGTTGAATTAACCGGAGGTTATGGCTAAGAGCCAAGAACGGACGGACAAGCACCAAAAGGAAGAACTTATGCGTTGGAAAGCCTAGCTTATACTCGCAAGTTCCTTCCTAGTCGTGCTAATCCCCGTTGTTGCCGATTACCGTAACATCGATATTAAGAGGGGCAACGAAAGATGTGGAGACTCCTAACTCAAACTAACCTAATCCTAACCCTAACAAGCTCTCTTTAAATATCATTTTACCGCTTAATTAATCACAACAAAATCTGAAAAACTGGACTTAACTCGTTAAAGCACATAGAAAAAGATTCCCATCTCCCTACGGACGACCCGTACTCAACCGGCTAGCTACAAGCGAAACCGTCTTGATTGCGGTATTTAACTAAAACTTGAACACGCAGAATCTCTAACAATCAGATGCTTGTGAAGAATAATAAAATGGGACTTCATTAATGAGATTAATGAAATAAAAGAAACCTAAAGATGTTGTAGAAACTTGTTTAAAAACTGGTAGCTCTAGTTCTTGCTTTGCATAGCGGTATTTCTTGTAGAATATCCAGCACCTTATTCGATAAGGAAAGAGCCCAGATCCCTTCAGCGGGAGTGACCTCTTTAGCGAAACTAGCAGATGCAACAAACACGGTTTGTCTTTTGATTGCTTATATAGTTTTTACTTTGCATCGTGATATTTGTGAAATATCCTGCACCTTATTCGATGAGGAAAGAGACGAGATCCCTTCACCGGGAGTGACCTCTTTAGCAAAACTAGAAAAGGCCTAAAAAACATTCCATTTAAAATCACTCGATTCTACAACGATATCAAGTTCATTACGCAAAAGGTTTTCTTAAAAACCTGTCGTAGCCCTCCGTCATTTCAGATAAGTACTACTTAGTATTCGTGCTGCGGTAGTTTGGCATGCGTCAAGGCGTAGTGTACGGTAGCTAACTAGTGCTTATCTGCTAGCATACGATGCGATTGGATTAGGGTATTCGTACGGCGTTGTTTGGCATGCGTCAAGGGTCGTACGGGTGGGTTTAATTCAATCAGGAAATGTATGGGTTGAACTTGACTAGCGGACTATGGGTTGTTTGGCATGCGTCAAGGTCATAGCACGCTAGGGGTAAAATATTATTGGGAATTTCAAGAGTTGAAATTTGCAATGAGATTGCATACCTTCTATGAGATAGTTGGATCCCGATACCCGCTGCGAGTAAGAGTTACTCCTGGGAGAGTTTTACACATTACGATTAGCCGATCAAGTAGGTGTCTAGAAAGGTGTTAACGGGGTTACGCCCCTGGGAAAACGTGGTTTATTTTAATTAGGTCCGTGTGAAAGCACGGGGAACCTCCCTCAAAGTACCGGCACTTGCCTGGCTGAAAGATTGGCGAACTTGTAGGGTGTAATTAATCCTGGCTAGTCTTTCCTTTTAGGGTTTGAAGGAAGATTTGACTAAAACAGTAGGAGACATCCTGATTAGATAAAATGATAACCAATCTAATCTTGTAAAAGCGCACGCTGAGTGTTTTCTTCTCTCTCTCTCCTGGTTGCGACTATGTCACGCCTTAATCAAGATAATAATACGGATGTATTGACCGAACCCGCATGTTATACTGCGCTAAAGAACGTTGGTCCCGCTCCAACTTATAATTGTTATAAGACCGAGCAGGAAATTGGGGATTACCAGAATTCCTGTGCCACCCAAACGAAGAAAGTGCATGCTGATGCATCTTCTTCGGGTGTGTTCATTACCGAGAACTATTTCTCAGTATCCTTTACGTCCTGGGTATGAGATACCGGATCAGAATCCCGCAAATGTAATTTGTTACATGGGCTACATATAGGTAGAGAACTGAGAACGGGTGATAAGTTTCAAGAATTGGAAACAGTGCAAGTGTTGCAGCCAAGTCTGTTGGCAGTTATCACCCTTTATTACCAGAATACATTGATTCTTAACGAATGTTATTAGATACCGAACCTGATATACAACATCATATCAGTCTCTTTATTTAATAAAGAAGGATATAATTTTGTATTGTTGGATAATGTTTTGAACATTTCCTATATCAAGAGTTGATCGGTTCGGGCACGTTATCTAAAAGCATAAATGTTCAAAATCAAACCACAGTTCTTAACGTACAGAACACACACAAGAGAAAGAGTTCAGAAATGAGCGAATCCTTCTTGAGGCATTGTAGACTAGGTCATATCAATGCGACCCGACTAGCTGAACTTACATAAAGATGCATATTCAAATTAGTTTGGATTTACATCTTGTAAAACTTGTCAGTCATGTCACAAAGATAAGATGACCACAGCTCCGTTTATTGGAAAGAGAGAAAGAGTTAGTGAACTCTTGGGATTGATACATGATGATGTATGTAAGGTTCCCTGTCTACATATGCCAAGACCGGTTCTTTATACTTCATTACATTCACTGTTTATCTCTCAAGATTCGGACATATGTTCCTGTTGAAACACAAGTCTGAACCTTTTGAGAAATTCAATGAATATGAGTTAGAAGTAGAGAACCAAAACGGGTATAAGTATTATGTCCTTTGATGAGATCAAGGAGGAGAATACTTGAGCACGGAATTCCTGGACTATTCTAAAGGAGAATGAGATTCTCTCTCAGCATTACTCCTCCGTATACACCACAGCACGTCGGTGTATCGGGGTGGAGCAGATGCATCCTATTTGATATGGTGCGCTCTATGATGAGTAATACTGAGTTTCCTATTTCCTTTTGGGAGTTATGCACTTGAGAAGCTGCATACCTATTTGAATAGGGTTCCAATCAAATCAGATGCCTACCACTTCATATGTGATATGGAATGGGAAGAGCCAATATCTTAAGCAAGTTAAGATTTGGGGTTGTCCGGCCTATGTCAAAAGCAAAATCCGGACAAGCTCGAGGCAATGTCAGTTCTGTGGAAGTTTGTTGGATATCCCAAGCATTCGCAAGGGAATATCTTCTACCAAACCGAGGAACAAAAGATGTTTTGTTTCTCAGCATGCCACCTTTGTGAAAGGGAATTTCTTGTGAAGAAATTATTGGTCATGAGGTAGAACTGGAAAGAGTTCCAGCTATACAAACAGCAGCTGATGATTTGGTAGAACTAAAGGATTCAATAGTTTCCAACGAACCTCAGCCTCTCCGCCGATCTAGTAGGGTTCCTCACCCACCTGAGAGATACATTAGTTTCTCTATGATAATGGGAGAGAGGATTGCATCATGAGATGATGACCCAACTAGTTTCGAGCGGGCCATCAGGAGTGGAGACTCTGTAAGAATGGCTGGATGCTTAGCGATCTGAGATGGAATCCTTATACACCAACAAAGTATGGACTTTGGTTGCTTTATCTGAAGGGTTAAATCCCCATCAGGAGCAAGTATATCTTGAGAAGATTACTTGGTGTACATGGAAAAGTTGAGACTTTCAAAGCTATGCTTAAGTCCATCCAGATCCTACTTGCCACGGCTACATACCATGACTACAATATCTGGCGGTTGGGTGTCTGACTGCTTTTCTAAATGATGATTTGGAAGAGAGCGTTTATAAGTACATAGCCAGAGGGCTTCGTAGACAGTGGGAGCAGCAGAAACGTGTGCAAGTTGTTTTATGTGATAAATCAGGCATCGCGGAGTTGGAACGTCTGTTTTGATGTGGTAGTCAAAGAGTTTGACTTCATCAAAATGGTAGATGAACCTTGTATATACAAAAAGGTAGTTGAGAGTATGGTGGTGATCCTCGTAGAGTACGTGGATGACATACTCTTGATAGGGAAGGAGTTTCCTATGCTACGCTCGGTCAATCTCCTCTTATCACATGGATTCTCCTTATAGGATCAAGGTGATACCTCCTAAATCCTGGTTATGGATCTATGGGATAGATCTAATTGGATGTTAGGATTCTCACTAGTTGTAGTGAGATGGTATCAATCGATCCTGGGAGAATCACTGGAAAGGTTCCAGGGTGATAAGGACGACTGAATGTCAGTCGCAGGCATTATCTTTACCCTCAGTGGAGGGACGGTATGTTGGAAGAGTTCCAAGCTAGATACCGTGACATACTAGACGATTAAAGGCAAGATACATCATTACCAAAGATGCTACCAAAGAGGAAGTCTGGATATATTTTTTAGTTCATGAGATGAACTTCGTTCCTGCCATTATGTGACAATGGAGTTGTGGCCGATGCCTAGGAACCCCCATCCCATCAGAAATCCAGATATAAATCTTAGGCAGTATCACCTGATCATGGAGATGGTTGATCTCCAGGGAGATCGAGCTTAGGAGAGTAGACACAGAGGACAACAGAGCGGATGCACTCACAAAGGCCTTTTTCAGTAGAGACTTTTATGGGAAGGTTGAGTATGAGATACTTCAACCACAGCTAATTTTTGGGTATGCGATACCACAACAGATGGCCCTAGTGCAAGTGGGAGATTGTTAGTTATATGTATGCCCTAGAGGCCATTACTGTACACACGATGTATATTGTAGTGGATGCTTGGACATATATAGGGAGGACTTTCTTGCTCGACATGATAGTACGCTATCTGGTTGCTCTTTATCTTAACATGTACTCTGATTGTCTCTATGTTACATGTTGATAAAGCCCTTAGGATGAGTACTTGACTACCAGGACTATGATGCGGATCATACTAGTGGGGACAGTGTAGTCGCCAAGTACATCCTTCAAATGTTCCTAGTCTTGGGAGTACTGAGACAGGGCATCGATACTCCATAGTAGACTAGCGTATGCGCTTCTTGACCCATATGATGGGCGATGGATGATCTCATATCCATTGGTGTTTGACATCAGAGAAGGTATACGGGTGCTCAGTGGAGACTGGGTACACTGGACGGACTCGCCCAGAACTCCCAGATGGTATTATACCTCACATCAGATGGCAGTTCTCTGGTGACACTGGTACAGAGTAGTCTGTAGACCCGAGATCGTCAAAGAGTCTTGTGTGATTCCCACTGTGCTTTGATTTCCATCATACCACGTCCAAGAGGGCGTGCAAAAAGGTGGCTTTTGGGCACAGTCCCGAATCACATGGAGGCAATGAGCGATAGGAGGGGATTCGTCTCTCCCGGTATAGGGAGTTGATGTTGCGCTGTGTTCGATTGGCTATAACTGGAAATTCCTGGCCAGGGTTGCTGAGATTTACTGGTAAGTGTTATCAGTAGTTTCTCGAACTGTTATGGACCTCATATCGACACGACTTATCAAGCTACTGGGGTCTGACGTTTACCACCCCTAGGCGAGATATGCGACATATCAGACGAAGAGATCGGACTGTACGGGAGTGTTACTGATTGGATTCGCAGGAGAATGTACAGGCTTTCTTGTTGATCTTCTGATCGCTCAATACCTGTGTGTCTGTTACGTTTAGCTGACCGCTTGCAGCTTGTGGGTGTTTGATATGATCATCAGTTACTGTCGGCGTATTGACGATTCTTTAGAGTCCTACACAGAGGTTTCGTGGCTCAGACAAAACGGAGTAGGAGCACATATATGATATGTGCGGGACCGAGAACAATACATGTATGTGATACCGTATTAGATTCTCGCGATATGAGATATCGGCCGGGTATATGTGATATAGCCGGGTCATCGGATCAAGTGTTGATTCGATGAACTGATACAGATTATATTAGTCGGTTATTTGTGAAATAGCCGGATTATCGGATCAAGTGTTGATTCGATAATTTAATGTATAATTATATATTTGATATATTAAATTACATTAACTCATATAAGCTCACTAAAAGATTCTTTTTCTCACTCGGGTGATACATTGATATATATGCGATATATGTTAATTGTATATTTTATTTTGTTACAATAAATATTGTATATGTGATATATAATATTGTAACATGTTATGGTTATAAATGCAACATGATTTGTGGAGTTTAAATATGGTTAGGGTTTGGATTAGGGTTAAGCTTTCAAGAAGCTTTGACTTTGACTTGGATATTTTGTGATATTTTGCAAAGATATTTCCTTAACCCAACCCAACCATTTAACCATAGTTGTTTCTCTACATGGGTTAATTCTTCATACTTAACCCATGGTTGCATTTCTAACCACACTTGAGTTATTCATTATTTATTAAAAAAGAGTTAGCTTCTTCTTCTTCTTCCTCCTTGCTCAAAAAGCTTTCTAGCTTTTTGAGAGATGATGAAAATGAGTGAGATTAAGAAAACAAATGAGAGCTAAATTCCTACTTTATCATCCTAATCTATTCTTGCCAATTAAATTAGGGTGTTCACTTCATTTAGTAAGTGAGAGCTTGTGTTAAAGAAACTTCAAGGTAGATCATCTTTGTTATCGAAGATCGGAAGCAAGCATGCATCTTTCTCTTCGTGGAGCCTTTCTAGAGTTCGGGAACTTGATGATCGCAGCGAAGGGACCACAACACGGAGCTTTAGAAGTGAAGGACCGGACTACAAAGGTTGTAATCCCAAACTCTTAGAAGTAAAGTTGTTTACTTGCTTATGTTTTCGCCTAATCTCTAGTCTAAGATCTTGGTTATGGTTGTTCGGCTTGTCTAAATTTTAAATCGGTCATGGTTGATGCCTTATATACCCTTGTGAGAGTGCCTAGTAACCCTACACGGGTATACATACCGCACAACAAAAGGTCCTTCCACCGAGATTTTAGCTTACCCGCATGAAGATGGAGTCGTGAATCATAAAGGACTTGTTGACCAGGTGTAAAAGTTTTTGTCAAAATGTTTTTATCGTGAAATAATTTAGTCCGGTTCTTTACAATTACAACATTATCGTAAGCTTTATCGCGGAGTTCGCTTAGCTCATTTAATTGCAGCTTCCGAAAGTTGCAGACTTGATTTATGTCAAAGTTGAGTTCTCTAATGGCCCACAATGTTTTGTGCTCAATCTCGACCGGAAGGTGACAAGCCTTTCCAAACACTAGTCTGTAAGAAGACATCCCTAGATCGGTTTTATATGCAGTTCGGAATGCCCAAAGAGCATCCATCAATTTGGTTGACCAATCTTTTCGATTTTAAGAAACCGTTTTCTCCAAAATTTGTTTGATTTGTCTATTTGAAACCTCAGCTTGCCCGCTCGTTTGGGGATGGTAGGATGTGGAAAGTTTGTGGTTGATTGCATATTTCCGCATCAAAGTCTCGAAAGACCGATTGCAGAAATGCGTCCCGTTATCGCTGATGTTAACGTGTGGGTGTCCAAATCGCGAAAAGATGTTTTCTTTTAAGAACTTAATGACAACCTTTTTGTCATTAGTGCGACAAGGAATAGCTTCAACCCACATCGAGACGTAATCAACCGCAAGCAATATGTACAAATTCCCAAAAGAGTTGGGAAAAAGACCCATAAAGTCAATACCCCAAACGTCAAAAATTTCAACCACCAAGATGGGTTGCTGTGGAATTTCATTTCTCCGGGAAATCCTACCCGTGTGTTGACACTGTGTACAGGTTTTGCAATGATCAAATGCATCTTTGAACAAAGTCGGCCAATAAAAACCGCATTGCAAAACCTTTTCCGCCGTCTTTCGAGGACCGAAATGACCCCCACATGCCTGATCATGACAAAAAGATAGAACACTCTTGAATTCATCATTAGGGACACACCTGCGAATGATCTGGTCAGGACAATATTTAAACAGATAGGGTCCATCCCAGTAAAAATGTTTTACTTGGGATAGAAATCCATGTTTGTCCTGTTTCGACCATTCGCGGGGAATAAGTCCCGTGGCAAGATAATTCACAATATCTCTGAACCAAGGTTCGTCGGATACATTCAAGAGTTGTTCGTCCGAAAAAGAATCATTGATCGGCAGGGTCACAGGTGAAGAAGAGATGCGCGAAAGATGGTCGGCTACAACGTTTTCACATCCTTTCTTATCTTTAATAACAAGATCAAATTCTTGTAATAGAAGGATCCAACGTATTAGCCTACCTTTAGCATCCTTCTTCGCCAAAAGTTGTTTCAAGGCGGAGTGGTCAGTGTACACAACAATTGGTGAGCCAATCAAGTAAGGCCTGAATTTTTCTAATGCGAATACAACTGCCAAAAGTTCTTTTTCAGTAGTTGTATAATTAATTTGAGCATCATTCAGGGTCTTGCTTGCATAATAGATCACTTGTGGCATCTTTTCAATGTGCTGTCCTAAGACTGCACCAACTGCAAAATCTGATGCATCACACTTAAGCTCAAAAGGGTGGTTCCAATCTGGAGAAGATAGAACGGGGGCTGTAGTGAGAGAGTGTTTGAGTGAGTCAAATGCTGCATCACAATCCGATTCAAAGTGAAAGGTTGTGTCCTTGGCCAAGAGAAGAGTTAAGGGTCTAGCAATTTTGCTAAAATCCTTAATGAATCTCCTATAAAAGCCTGCATGGCCAAGAAAAGATCGTATATCCTTGACGCATTTGGGATGAGGAAGGTTTTGAATGACATCAATTTTAGCTTTGTCAACCTCAATGCCTTTCCGTGAAATAACATGTCCAAGCACAATTCCCTTTTGGACCATGAAATGGCATTTTTCCCAATTCAAGGTTAAGTTCTTCTCTTTACAACGAGTAAGAACTGTGTCAAGATGAGATAGGCAGTCAGCAAAAGAATCTTCGAATATCGAGAAATCGTCCATGAAAATCTCCAGAAAATTCTCGACCATGTCCGAGAATATCCCCATCATACACCGCTCAAATGTAGCGGGAGCAATGCATAACCCAAAGGGCATGCGTCAATAAGCAAAGAAACCAAAAGGACAAGTAAATGTGGTTTTATCTTGATCCTTTTTGGCAATAGAGACCAGGTTGTAGCGAGAGTATCCGTCCATGAAGCAGTAATATTCTCGTCCAGCTAAGCGTTCCAGCATCTGGTCAATGAAAGGTAGAGGAAAGTGGTCTTTCCTCATTACGACATTGAGTTTTCTATAATCAATACATACACGCCACCCAGTTTGAGCGCGTGTCTGGATTAACTCATTTGCCTCATTTGTTATGACTGTAATGCCAGATTTCTTAGGGACAACATGAATTGGACTCACCCATTGGCTATAAGAGATTGGGTAAATGATACCATTGTCAAGGCATTTGACGATTTCTTTCTTCACCGCATCCTTTATGATGGGGTTTAACCGTCTCTGTGGTTCTCAGGTTAGCTTGGCTTCATCCATCAGATGTATATGATGTTCAACAATCAATGGACTAATCCTTTTGATGTCAGCCATAGTCCAACCAAACGCCTGCCTATTAGATCTCAATATCTTTAAAAGCGCATTCTCTTGCTCAGAGGCTAGAGAGGCGGATATGATCACAGGTAAAGACTCATTCTCAACTAAATATCCATATTTAAGATGAGAAGGTAAAAGTTTGAGATCTAATGTTGGCGGAGAAACTATAGAAGGTGGGGTCATCGAATGATATTCAGAGTCAAGAAGAAGCTCGTAGCCTGCAAAAGATACAGACTCGGAAGGTGATGAGTCAAGAGTTTCAAACTCAAGAGTGGAAAGAGTGTCCTCACTGAGATGTGAAAGATCAAACATTGATGTGCTAGTGTCATCGAGATCATTAAAGCAAAGTTCATCAACTTCGCAACTTTCGGAAGCAATCTCGTGGACAGAACAGACATCAAGTATGTGAGCAGAGGGTTCAGACGGCTGACTTCCAATTTTGTAGATGTTCAGTTCAATTGTCATTTTCCAAAAGATAGGTTCATTGAACCGTTTCGAAAGTTAATGACAGCATTGGAAGTGGCAAGGAGTGGTCGACCCAAAATCACCGGAATTTGTTTCCATGGGTTTGCTACAGGTTGTGTATCGAGAACAATAAAGTCCACAGGGAATACAAATTCCCCGACTTTTATCAACACATCCTCCAGTTCACCCCTAGGTTTGATGATTGAACGATCTGCCATTTGGAGAGTGCAATGAGCAGGTTTTAACTCTCCAATCTCTAACTGCTCATAAACAGAATATGGAAGCAGGTTAACACTTGCGCCCAGGTCAAGTAAAGCACGGTTAATGTTTTTACCCCCAATAGAAATCGAGATTGTAGGACATCCTGGGTCCTTACGTTTCTTTGGTAACTGTGGGGTATAAGCAGTGCTAACATTATTAGTCAAGAAAACATTTTTGGGCACTTGTGTCTTTCTCTTCCTAGTGCACAAGTCTTTAAGAATTTTCGCATAAGCGGGGACTTGTTGAATAGCATCTAGGAGGGGGGTGTTGATGTTAACCTGTTTGAACATTTCCATAATCTTCTCCATATGTGGACTGGATTTGTTACCCCTTAACCGATTCGGATAAGGAGTTTTAGCAATTAGAGCTGGGTCCAACATTGGAGAAGGTGATGTGTGTGGAACTGATCCCAGAATAGGAGTGGGGATCGTCTTTGGTGGACTAGAAGAGCTATGATGAGGTGTCGAGCCTTGAGGGAAACGAAGAATAGGCTCGCAAGAAGGTGGTGGGGTAGAAGACCAAGGATCAGAAGTAGAAGTGTGTGTGGAAGGAAAAGTCTCAGCCGAGGTATTATTGATAGATTTTTCATTATCATCAATTTCTCCCCCAAGTGATTATTCAGCACTCTTCCTGATCTCAACGTTGTGAAGGCGTTCACATTATAGTGTTGTGAATGTCCAGGATTCGGTAAGGGTTGAGACGGAAGTTTCCCTTTCTCTCTTGCACTCATTTCGGCTTTTAATTGAGCAATTTGAGTTTCCATCGATTTTAAACTCTCAGCTTGGAGGTCAGAGTTTTTCTGGAATTTATCGAGGGAAGACCTAAATTCAGCCGACATTTGTTTCATGTACATTTCAAAAGTTCGTTCGAGTGAAGAGGAAATATCAGTACCGGTCAACTGCAAAGGATTATACGATGCAGGTATGTTGACAGGGTTTTGAAAGTTTTGTGATTGATAGGGGTGCTGAGTCAGTTGAAATGGCTGCTGTTGTGGTGGAGGAGCCCTTTAGAAATTGTTTTGATTTGGAACCGTGTTTTGAGTTTGTTGTTGGTTCCAAGCAAAGTTAGGGTGATTTCTCCAACCCTGATTATAAGTTGAAGAATACGGATCGTTTCTAGGTCTTTGTTGGAAAGCAGCATTGGTATACTCTTGACCTTGAAACGGAGAATTTAAAGGACATTCTTCCGTAAGATGAGATGGATCAGAACAGCATCCACAGACAGTTTTGGAGAGTGACATCTGATTTAGGGAGGCTGCTAAAAATTTATGTTCCATAGCTTCGGGTTTCTTTTGCATTGCTGCCATTTCAGCTCTAACTCCTATGGAAACATCAATTTGGTGAATGCCACCCCTAGACGATGACTGGTTTACACTCTCCCACTGTAAAGATTTTTCAGCGAAATCTTCTAAAAATCTCTAAGCTTCACCATCATCTTTAATCATGAAAGTGCCTTGACACATGGATTCAAGGTTCTGTTTTGTTGTAGGATTCATGCCTTCATATATGATTCTGCAAAGATCCCATCTAGGGATTCCGTGATGTGGACATTGAACTAACAGATCCTTGAAGCGTTCAAAACACTTCGAGAATGGTTCATTTGGAAGCTGGGTAAATTGATTTATTTCGCTACAGACTTGAGCTGTTTTATGATTGGGGTAGAAGTTCTTTAGGAAAGCTGCAACGAATTCATCCCGGTTTGAAATAGAATGTGCGGCTGTGTTATAAAGCCACTTCTCGGCTATATCGCACAAAGTGAATGGGAGAAGACGTAGACGCATAGCACCCACAGAAAGCTGTGAAATACCCATCATAGCGCATACATTTTCAAATTTGGTAATAAAAACATATGTGTCTTCAGACTCAAGACCGTGGTATTTTGGTAGAAGATTGATATATTGGGGTTTGATTTCAAAGTTGTCCCCATTGGCTGGTGGAATGGTAAGACAGGTCGAAAGAGGGCCTCACATAGGGTAACATCTCTCTTGGAGAGAGATACGGGGTGGATTCTGCGCACCTGCAGACGGTGGCAGAGTAGTGTTAAAGAAGTTCGATAGAGAACTGTCCATCGAAGTGGGTGTGGTAGGGTGTGAAGAAAAAGTAGACGTAGAAACACCGACTTCGGAGTCGATAGGAGGAACGCGAACAAGACGGGCACTAGAATCCCGTGTCCAGCCGAGCATGCACTAAATGGTTTAGCACAAGTGGCAGCGTTGTGATAATTAAGGAAAAGATGAGTTGGTGTTTATTTTGAAAAAGTACAGATTTTTGAAAAAGACAAATCACAAACAATGCACAAGCAACCCTAAATCTAGTGGTCACCTAGGTCAAGTCTCTAGACCGCTCCTAGACTTCCAGAAGACAAGTCGCAAGATAAATCCTCTACTGCCTCTTTGTCTCTCCTGTGGCCAGGTAAGTGCCAGGTAAGTGGGAGGTTCTCCATTACGTAAGTAGTGGGCCTAATTAAGTAACCACTTGCCTTAGACACACTTTCCTTAGATACTACAAAAGAAACGCGGATAAACAATAGATTACCCACGACCTCCTTCTGTCCTAAGTGAGCGTGACGGTCCTTAGAGTCATGTCTAGATATTTTTTAGTTAATGAGGGTGATGCAGATGCAAGTTTTGTGATTTTTGGGGCTTAGGAAGGGTAATGAACTCCCCACCTAATCTGAATTTGGTCTTTGCCCCTTAATTTTCGTATTAAAAATGCAAACAACCAAGATCAAACACGCAACAATTTTTCTTTTTTGCGGCGCTGCGAATTTTTGCAAAGAATCCAGCAGAAATTTGTTAATGGAGCAGAGCAGGGAGGAGATAAGAAAGATAGAAGTAGACCTGAGAAGAATGGTGCACTAAAACCCTAGGAACGCCGCGGTTCCGCTGCAATAAGCACACAAATACCGCGGATCCGCGGTCAGTCAATGAGATCACTGCACAGAAATTTTAGCAACTGCTCCTATTCACTCACTGAGCTATCTGAGATGCTCGGAAAATTTTTCCTCCTGCTCCACAGATTCCAGATCTCCTTGCAACAAATCACAACAAATCGTTTAGTGTTTGTGCGAATTTTGATCTAAAAATTGATGGAATAATAAAATTTTCAACTCAAACTACAAAAATGAACAAATTAGCACACGATCCCCGGCAACGGCGCCATTTGATTGATCGTTTCCGTGTCGTGTTTAGAATGTTTCACAACCAAAGAAATTTATACCGCAATCAATTGACGGTGTTTATTGTAGTTTCGTCAATGAGAACGGATCGTCCACTGAGAAAGTGTGATTTGCTCGCTATTGTTTTAGTTGAGACGAAAATTAAAAGATAAAAGAAAATTGATTCAAGATTTATGAAATTTAGTTTCAAGAATCATCGGAAACTAGATCTAAAATCAAGAATTAATAAAGTTCAAGAATATATCCAAATCGAATGAATTATGAAGATTTGTAAAGAGGCTTATAGGAATCGATCCAATTGATAGTGATGATGAAGAATTATGATTACAAATTCTTATCTATTGATGATTTGTTGCTAGATCAATGACGATCAATGAGGTTTAGGGATCACTTGAAGAAACTAAGGTTTCTCCATCATCATCTCTTGTCCTTTCGTTGATTATCATTCAAATTCTAGCCTCTAGAAAATTCAATCATCGATCGTTGATCTCTAATTTGGAGCAAAAACATTCAAGAAAGCATCTCGCTCGAAACTAGGTTGTCGATGTTTCAATTTTCTAAAGTTTACAAAATTCATAAGACTTAAGAATCGTTCAAGAATTTAGTCATTATCATGAAAAAGATAACAATCAAGAATCGATAACTCTTCATAATGCTCAAATGTAAAGAAAAGCAAGATCAAGAATTTTCACCTTTTATTATTCGATGTTTCGTTACAATTCACTCAAAGACTACAAGAATTGAGGAGGAACTAAATCATCGAACTAGCTTTGCATCGTCTTCTTCAGTCGCGGATCGTCGTGGATCACTTGCTCGGATGAAGATCGGCGTTGCTTCAAAAAAGCTCGTTGAAGGCTTGCTTTGATTCGGTACTCGATGAATCTTGATTTGGATCAAATTGTGTCACTCAATTTGTGTGGATTTTGATTTGGATCTCACTAGAATTTTACCCTAATTGATAAACAAACCTTTTAATGAAGCCTTGGGTCCCTTTATATAGTCTTCTCCTTTAGCTTCCCCTAGAAGCTTGGATTAGCTTCCTTTAGAAGCTAAGCTAGGTTTAGCTTCCCTTGTAAGCTTGGTAGTTATGAAAGAAGCTTCAAGATTAAGGTAGTTAGCTAGCTTGCTTGAGAAGCTTGGTTGTTATGAAGCTTGCATAGGAAGCTAGGTAGTTGTTAAGCTTGCACAAGAAGCTTGGCTGTTAGAAGAGAAGCTTCTGGAGAATTCGAGGAACTTTAAAGCGTCCTGAAGAATGTTTGCCATTTAAAGATAAGCCCGAAAAAGTGTCACTGATGATTCAAAGCGGCCGCAGATCCGCGGCGGATCGGCCAATTCGGCCGCGGATCAGCGGCCGTATGGTGGACTTAGTGCATGGAAACTCCTGTGCTGATTTGTGTTGGCTTTATGGCACTTTTTTGATGTCTGGAATATTTTTATACTTTCTTGTTCACTGCTAGATCACAAGTCTTGGACTTGGCATATTTTTATCAGCACTTTTATGATTCCGGCTCTTTTTCCTGGAATTTCCTGCACACAAAATCTCGAGACAAGTGTTGCGATATACAAAGATCATGCGTGCAATAATAAACACACAATTTTCCTTAAAGTGCCGGTTATAATGTATAACACATGTTATTTGGTATTTTGCAGACAAATTGCTAATATGTGCTATATTTATACCAAACACCTTTAGATGATTGCAAATAGTAGGGAAATTGATGTGTTAAAAATGCAATATTTTCGACTGATCAATAGCCGAGCAGGGTAGTGTTGGGGTAAAAATTGACACCCAGGTTGACCAAGTGAAAATCAAAGTCAACCCCAAGCCAAGTGGGCCCAAGCCCAGATCCAGTGGGCCCATGCCCGGGTCGAGCCCGAACATGAAGCGGCCGGCCTCCCCCCATGCCAAG
Source organism: Agapanthus africanus (assembly GCA_030015575.1). Taxonomy (NCBI): domain Eukaryota; kingdom Viridiplantae; phylum Streptophyta; class Magnoliopsida; order Asparagales; family Amaryllidaceae; genus Agapanthus; species Agapanthus africanus. The sequence continues at coordinate 364,088,821 of JASDDO010000012.1, forward strand.
ATAAAAATTTTGTAATAAATAATTTTGTTGTATTTATTTTATTTTATTTTATGGATAAATGTAAGAAAAATATGCATAAAGCCAAATTTTTGTAAAGCCCATGGCTTATGTTCAAAAAGAAATGGCACATGAGCCATGGGATAGGCAAAATGCCATTTTGTGAAGCCCAAGGGGCTATTTGTAAAGTGTATAGCCTATAAAGGCAAGGATAATGAAAATATCCTAACAACTTTTTCTCTCTACGAAAAAATATTTAGATCTGAGATCTTTTCTCATTCTTCAAGGTTCCAAAATCTTCTTCTTTCTTTTGAATTAATTCAAGAGTTTTACTCTCCATTTTATAAAACAAAATAGTTTTTCACCACCAAACCCACAAAGGGGAACTTGGATCTGTCACTAGATCTCAAAAAGGAGAGATTTTAAAAAAAAATCCCGTATCACTTGATCTCAAAGATCCAGCCAACCGAAGAGGAAGAAGAAGAACCCCCTTTATTAACCCAAAGCATCTTAGGAGTTTAAACTCCACCCTATTTTCTCTTTAGAGAATTTCCGGGGCTAAAAGCCCCCTTTCCCTCTCCGGCGCCCTGCGCCCGAGCGCAAAGCGCCCACGTGTCGACACGTGGCGCGCTTACGCTCCGGCGCCCTGCGCCCGAGAGCAAAGCGCCCACGTGCCGACACGTGGCGCGCTTGCGCTCCGGCGCCCTGCGCCCGAACGCAAAGCGCCCACGTGCCGACACGTGGCGCGCTTGCGCTCCTACGCCTAGCGCCCGAGCGCAAAGCTGTAAGTGCACGGCGGCGCCCCGGCCGTCAATTTGACGCCGGAATGCGGAAACTAAACTTTTTACGTACTTGTAAACCGGCACCACCGCGCACAAAAAATCCCGGATCGGGCCATTAATCTAGTCCTAGCTAACAAGAGAAAAGGGGTAGAGAGATATACCGAGCGATCCATGTCCTTCGGTCTTCTCGTCGTCGTCCCGATCTCCCCGCGGAATCTCCGGTCTCCTCCAAGTCGCCGGAAGGGCACCACGTCGCCGGCTTCTTTTACGGGCTCCCACCTCTGGACCGAGGCAACTCGGGCACGAAGTTGGCGAGCCGACGTGCCCAAGGTTTTCTGTAGGTTAACTGTAGAACTCATGTCTCATTTGGGGTTTGTATGGAGTAGCCCTTTTGGTGGAGGAATTGAACTATCCTTTGGAGATGAGCTAAGGGGTTTTTTACAAGGCAAAAGAGATGAAAAACCCCCTTTCAAAATTTGGACAGCCCCCCTTCTTCAAACTTGGCCGGCCATAAAATGGAGAGGGGAGTGAGTGAATGAGGGAGAGTGAGGAGTGTGAATGAGGTAGCCACAAGCATAATCCAAGAGAGAGAAAAAGGTCATGATAATAGGCAATGATCACAATCAAAGAACCTCACTCCAAAACACAATCATCAACAACCATGATTGCTCCAAAACCAACACTCCAACAACCTAATCATCAACAACCATGATGACTCCAAAAGTCAAGCCATGATAAAAAGAAGATGAAGTCAAATGAAGTCAAATGAGGGTGCAACCATCATGAAGCAATAATATGCAAAGACCACCCTCCAAAATGCTTATTTTCACAAATGCAAATAAGCCCTCCTCCACCAATCTTCAGCCAATGAAAGATACAAAGAAATATGGCCGAAACAGAAAACAAACTGGCAACTCCAAAAAACTGATCCCGTAATAAATTACAAAAAAAACCCGCTACTGTATATACATACATTCATTTGTATTCCGACCGAAATACAAATGTAATGAGACAAAATCTACACTGTACTATACTAGGATCCGGCTTAAACCAAAGCCGGCTAGTATTATCCGTCCGATCCTGATCCATGCAATACCGCACGTATCTGATCGAACCCTGCCATATCTCCATACGGCCTCTACAGCGTTTCGCCCGAAACTTGAGAAACTGGCCTGTGGGGGACTCTAAAGACTCGTCAATACTTTGGTTGTCGATTTAACCACTAGCACGTCAGAGGTATTAGCCTATACGTAACGGGCTACCAGGTATTGACCAAAAGGGACGTCGATGAGCAAACTCATCCTGACACCCTACTGAGCCTGTCAGTGACAATATCCGTACAGTCCGGTCCGTTCGTCTATGAGCATCGCATGGCGGGCCTAGGGGGTTGGTAAAAGTCAGACCCCCAAAAGCGGTACAAGTCGTGTCGGAGTGTAGCCCAGAACACCCTGAGATACTACTGGAATACATACCAGTAAATCTCCTGCCTCGGCCGAGGGCTTCGTGTAATGGCTCTCCTAGACACAGCGCGACCTCACCCCCAATACCGGGAGAGACGAACCCCTGAAGATCCGCTCACTGCCTCCATGTGGCTCGGGACTGTACCCAACTAAAACCTGTTTGCACGTCTCCTTTGAGTGTGGTAGGGTAGTAATCAAAGTACAGTGGGAACTCACACGAGACAAATGACGATCCTCAGGTCGATGAACTAGCCTGTACACATGTCACCAGGGAACTGCTATCTGACGTCAGGTATAAGATCAACTAGCATGTTCCCGGCGAGTCCTGTCCGGTGTACTCATAACCCAATGAGCACCTGTATACATCATAGGTGAACCAACTAACACCAGTGGCTTGTGAGACCGGCCACCGCCCCTCGTCGGGATCTCGACTGTATACACTAGTCTACTCTGGAGTGTCGATGCCCTGTCTTGAAACTCCCAAGACTAGGGACCTTTTAAGGATATGCTTATAGGCTACCAGCTCCCACGTATATGATCGCCCTCATACTGCTGGCAGTCAAGCAAGAATCCTAGGTGCTCTATCAACGTGCAATAGTGACCTGTATGGTCACTTAAAGCAGTACACGATGATAAAGGTAAACCAGATAGCATACTATCATCTTGAGTAAGACTGTCCTACCGGGATAGGTCCTCCCTCAATCATTGCAATCATGTGCCTGTGATCCAATAATTGACTCTGAGGGCACTATCTCCAACAATCTCCCACTTGCACTCAAGGCTAATTATTGCGATGTCGCATACTCACAGCCCGTGTGATACCAAACACCCAACTCCTCTACTAGTCAGTCTCACAAAGCTCGTTTGCGAAACTATTGCGTTCGAGCAATAGCCTCAGTGAGTGGATCCGCTTTGATGTTTCTTTCTATGTCTCTCTATATCTCATGTTCGCGGAGAAAGCCATCTCCCGAAATGAGCAATACTTGTCTTAGAATATGTCTGGATGTCTGATGGGACCTAGCTCATAAATGAACTCCAAATCCAAACTTCGTAGACTGTATCGTCAACTGAACTTAATCAGTATCCTGCGCCATGCCTCCCTCAGTATCGCCTTGGACCACCTGTCCAAAATACTGCCCCTCGTCAGAAAGAAAAACTATAACTCTGACAACCTCCTTGTCGTCCAGGTCACCTTGGAAGCCTGGAGTGATAACTGTCTCCTAAATGAGGCTGTCGTTATCATATCCCTAGAACATCCACTTATGTTCTATAACTGCTTCCGACTGTTTCTCTAGGATAGGATCAATGTCAACTTATTGCATCTAGTGCAAGAACAACATCTGGTGTGGTACTTGACATCTCACAATTGACTCAATTGCCTGAGCAAGTGATCTGCCAATCATGCACATCCCTCTCCCCTTTAGTCTGTAAGACACCTTTAGAGAGGGTGACTCCATCACCTGCAGGTACACCACCATGCCTGGAGTCGTCCATTCTAAATACTCTTAGAATGCTGTCAAAGTACCCAGATTGGGAAACCACCCAAATCTAGATCTAAAACCATAGATTTAGTAACCAGAATGTCTGATATAATATCCAAGTCCCATGTGGAGAAACCACTGTGTGACAACCAAAGTATAACCGACCGTAGTATAAGAATATCACTTCCTACTCTGTGTATGTCATCCAAATACCAGGACATCACACCCTACTACCTTCTCAACAGATCCATCCCCTATTCTGATGAAGTCAAACCTATGACTGTCACATCAGAAATTGAAGATCTATCTCCGCTATATCTGCTTTAGTCTATAAATAGACATAAGCCACTTGTCCACCAATGCTTCCGCTGCTTCCACTGACTACGACAACCCTCTGGCAGAGTCATATACACGTACACTTCTAAAGCTAGTTTAGAACGACGCTATACTCATCCTCCTGCCGGGTCTCACAGTCTGGAACAACAGCAATGGCAAGTCTGGGTAAACAAGAACCTCCCTGCCACCGTCCTTGAGGATACCGGAGTACCTCTCGGGTGCCTGAGGTTTCCCATCTTATCTGCGGAGTGGCCAATGGAATGTCAAATCAGATTGAATCTTTAGGTTCTTATCAAATCTTCAGTAATCGTTTGCGGTTCTGGAATCACTTCCAGTTCTACCATACTCCCACTGCTGTTTTCTGAAAAAAAATCCATTTTATTAAAACCGTGGCGAGTCTAGAACAATATCGCTATTGATCTTCCAGATGGTAGAAAGTCAACCCTCGTCATAGCCTGGGTCAACCCACAAACAGCCATTACAGAAACGTGCCTTGAGTTATCCAGAGTCTGGTTTTAAGCATAAGCCGGACAACTCCCCGTACCTTAACAATGTCAAGATATGAACTGTTCTATATCCAATATAGAAACAGAGGCACTGATTTAATTGAACCAGATTCAAATCATGCAGCTGTCTCCAGTGCATGTTAACTAAATTGAAAGAGGCCGATCAGCATTACTCAACTTAGGAGCACTTCCAATTATGAGTAATCTGAAAGAGAAGCAAGTTCCCTCAATCATTACTATCAACTGAATACCATACACAATTATCTACATCTTCGATCACTTTGAAGAATCCCGATACTTGCAATACCTGGTTCTCTACTTTATTCAAATACCTATAACTTCTCAAAATTCGGACCCTGTGTTTCTACGAAACACCTGTCTAAAAACTAGAGAAGTCATAAGTAAACCGAATATAGTACGAGGACCAACCCCTCTGTCCTAACGGACACTGGACAACATACAATACTCTGTATAAGTCCTTTGAGTCTAATAACTCAAACCCTGTGTCGTAGGTTGAAAACTGTACTTATGGTTAAGAAGAATTACACCGCTGTTTAATGCTCCTTACCTAACCATCCACTGATATAGGTAAATGTCACAGACATAATTTCAAAAAGGTATATCTCACTCTATAAAAATAGACGTATAGATATATCAATTTGAAATTGGTGCATAACAGCGGATATTCAAAACCAAATATTTGCCGTCCGGCAACCAACCCAGGTGACTTCCTCAAATATCACCGATTACAACGAATCTCGATATAATGAGGATGATCACCTAATTCCCAATAACTTACTCCCACTCATCATCTGTAAAACCATACAGATGTGAGAATCATACCTAGTAAATACATACCCTGGAGTAAGTATCTAATCGGGAAATCAGTTTTCCTTTAACAGTACACAGTGAAACTGAAACATTGAAATGTTTCGATGGGGTATCCCGGTATCCTAGTAATGCCTCTTCCATTATTCAGATTCACAACTGTAACCGTGTAATTCTTTGCCATCTTTCCAAATCCCTTTATATGTCTTTAGTCATTACCTTCTGCACACCCTCTTAGGCTAAATGGTTTTCTTCCTTCCCTACCGTTCGGCACCAGCCTATGGTTTGGAAGAAGACTATCCAATAAGCATAATGGGTGTACTGTCCTAATCCTAGGAGCACTCGCAATGCGAGAGAAGGTGAGGATAAAAGACAACCGAATAAACCTTATTCCTATTTCTCCTGAACCAGAATCCATCCCCGAACAGGAACAAGTTCCTTTCGAGTTCGTATATAACCATACGATGGAGTATCCAATAAACTGTGGATCTTCGTAGTGATACGGAGTGTCCTGGAGAAATACAAAGGTGATTTAGGATTGGCGAAGAAATACTTGGTTTGGTCGTGAATAGCAGTCGCAATTTACTTTGCCTTCTTACTAATCCCTTGATATGTCTTTACTTAATACCTTCTGTACACCATCGTTAGGCTAACTGGTTTTCTTCATTCCCTACCGTTCGGCACCAGCCTAAGGTTTGGAAGAAGACTATCCAATTTGCGTAATAGGTGTACTATCTCCTAAACCAAGGAGTACTCGCAACCTGAGAGAAGGTAAAAGGAAAAGACAACTGATTAGTCCTATTCATTTTCTCCAGAACCGGAAACCATCCTCGAATAAATTCCTTCAATTTCGTATATAACCATACGATGGTTTTGTCCAATGGAAGTGGACTTTCGTAGTAATACGGGGAGTCCTGGAGAAAAGGGTAAAAGTAGGAGTGGCAATGAGGTTTGCAACTTTGACAATCCAAAAGCCAGTGTTTAAGAAGGTTCGGTTAATTTTGGTCACTGAGTCATAGTCTAGGGTCGGGTCAATGGTCGCTGCCAAAGAGAGAGAGAAAAGAAACACTCAGCGTGCACTCTAACCTAGATCAGAATGGTTATCACTTTATCTAATCTGGAAACCTCCCACTGTAACGTCAAATTCTCCTCCAAACCTGAAAGAAGAATTAGTCGGGGTCACCCGGGGAGTAAACTAACTCATCAGTGGGAATCGGGATCCAACTATCATCGCATGATAACGTGACAGAATCCGCTCACGTCATCACACTCCAGATGGTATGCGCATATCTAGCAAATTTCAGTTTCTTTAGAAACTCCCGATGTGATTTTTACCCCATGCTCTTATGACCTTGACTTTGGCCAACAAATCATAAGTCACATGTCAAGTTCTACCCGTCATTCTCCAGGTTAATTTGAGTCCACCCGCACAAGCCCTTGACTTTGGCCAACAAGGCTATACGACTGCCCCAAACCAACGCATATATCTATGCTGCACATGAATACCCAATAGCTACCAATCACTATGCCTTGACTTTGGCCAACAAACATAGCTTGAATACTGATTGACTATCCATGTGAAACGACGGAGGTCTACGAATGGTTTCTGGCGAAAACCTTTAACGTAATGAACTTGATATCGTTGAAGGAACCGGATAGCTTTTAAAATATAGTGACGAAAACCTTTGCTAAAGAGGTCACTCCCGGTGAAGGGATCTCGGCCGTTTCCCCGTAGAATGAGGTGCAGGATATTCCAACTGAATACCACGGTGCAAAGAAAAAATAATCGGCTATAGTGAAGTTATTGCCCTGACGAAAACTTTTGTCCAAGGGGTCACTCCCGGTGAAGGGATCTCGGCCCTTGCCTCGTCGACTGAGGAGCAGGATATTCCAACCGAATACCACGATGCAAAACAAAAGTGAACGTCCTTGCAATAACAGCTTTTTGAAAAGTGTTCCAACAACATCATAAAAGGTTTGTTTAGCTTGCATTGATCCGAATCAACGCAATCCCATCAATTGATCACACCAATAAAGAACGAAAATAATGATGTACGTATATGCCATCCTCATTCGCCACTGGGTCCCGTCATTACCCGTTAGGTTACTTAACTAACGACAGAGCGGGGACTGGACTAGCGCGGATGCAAAACATATACAACATCTACTAGTATATATATATCAATATATAATATTTTTGCTCAAGGAGTGATAAAATGCAACATCACAGAAATGTACAGCATCACAGAACAATACAGATATCTGGGATCCCCGGGTTTCACAGAGCCACTGCTGAAACCCGACGTTCCCCTGGTCGTGTGGATAGCCTATGCAATGAGATCCTAGACCCCTACGGGTGCGGCAAGTTACCCACCAAAACCTGAAGCGAGGCAGCCCCCTTCAGCAACGTGAATGGAACACCTGGCACTTCACTGAATCCGGTAACTTGGGCACCCCTCCTGGGTCAACCTGTACCCCCTACGAGTGCGGCGAACAGCCCGCCAATTCTAGAGTGAAGCCCCTTCCGTCTCAATGCCATGAGATGCGGGCACGTTGCCCTCTAGAATCTGGCTATCCGTGCACCCCACCTTGGGGTAATCCTAGTACAGAAAGTAAAATATACATACAACGGGTACATCGACCTCGACCCGGTCGTGCCCCAAAAGAATAATACAAACAGGCAGTGACGGCAGTCCACATGTCGGACGCTTGCCCCGCAATATCAAATGTACATAATACAACCAAAACTGTACTAGCATTGCACCCAGGCTATCCCCCATGACCAATCCGCAACATCACAGCACAACACAGAACATCAACGTGAATGTCACGTTCGCAAATCCGTCTAACCGGGCTATAGCAGTTAGACAGGATTTACCGATCGAGTGACATTCACGGTCGCAGATATAATGTAAATACTGTGAACTAATGTGTTTAAAATTCTTGATCGATCAAATTTATCAAAGTGGGCCCCAAGCACTACTGTAGCACTCACAGAAAATCTGGGCCCAAAAAGAATGTCCCAAAACCCCTATTTTCAAGTCCAAGAGCCTCTGTGAAATTTTGATACGCTGAACAGTGCAATTGGCGGCGGAACCGCGGCCCAAGCATGTGTTTGGCCGTGGTTCCGCGGTGGGGTAATGGGTTCAGGCGACCAAATTTTACCAGAGTTCTTGTACTTCCCTGCACATCATTCTGCAACTACCTGAAAAATTTTTGGAGCCAAAAAAAATTCGACAGAAACTAATGCACCTGAAAACGCGGTTTTTGGAATTTTGTTTGATTGGAAATGTAAACACATTAGACAAAGCTAGACTAGGTTAATGGCGAGGCTCTGATACCAATGTAAGTGCACGGCGGCGCCCCGGCCATCAATCCGACGCAGGAATGCGGAAACGAAACTTTTTACGTACTTGTAAACCGGCACCACCACGTTCAAAAAATCCCGGATCGGTTCATTAATCTAGTCCTAGCTAACAAGAGAAAAGGGGTAGAGAGATATACCGAGCGATCCGTGTCCTTCGGTCTTCTCGTCGTCGTCCCGATCTCCCCACGGAATCTCCGGTCTCCTCCAAGTCGCCGGAAGGGCACCACGTCGCCGGCTTCTTTTACGGGCTCCCACCTCTGGACCGAGGCAACTCGGGCACGAAGTTGGCGAACCGACGTGCACAAGGTTTGCTGTAGGTTAACTGTAGAACTCATGTCTCATTTGGGGTTTGTATGGAGTAGCCCTTTTGGTGGAGGAATTGAACTATCCTTTAGAGATGAGCTAAGGGGTTTTTTATAAGGCAAAAGAGATGAAAAACCCCCTTTCAAAATTTGGACAGCCCCCCTTCTTCAAACTTGGCCGGCCATAAAATGGAGAGGGAAGTGAGTGAATGAGGGAGAGTGAGGAGTGTGAATGAGGTAGCCACAAGCATAATCCAAGAGAGAGAAAAAGGTCATGATAATAGGCAATGATCATAATCAAAGAACCTCACCCCAAAACCCAATCATCAACAACCATGATTGCTCCAAAACCAACACTCCAACAACCTAATCATCAACAACCATGATGACTCCAAAAGTCAAGCCATGATAAAAAGAAGAAGAAGTCAAATGAAGTCAAATGAGGGTGCAACCATCATGAAGCAATAATATGCAAAGACCGCCCTCCAAAATGCTTATTTGCACAAATGCAAATAAGCCCTCCTCCACCAATCTTCGGCCAATGAAAGATACAAAGAAATATGGCCGAAACGGAAAACAAACTGGCAACTCCAAAAAACTGATCCCGTAATAAATTACAGGAAAACCCCGCTACTGTATATACATACCCGCATTTGTATTCCGACCGAAATACAAATGCAATGAGACAAAATCTACACTGTACTATACTAGGATCCGGCTTAAACCAAAGCCGGCTAGTATTATCCATCCGATCCTGATCCGTGCAATACCGCACGTATCTGATCGAACCCTGCAATATCTCCATACAGCCTCTACAGCGTTTCGCCCGAAACTTGAGAAACTGGTCTGTGGGGGACTCTAAAGACTCGTCAATACTTTGCTTGTGGATTTAACCACTAGCACGTCAGAGGTATTTGCCGATACGTAACGGGTTACCAGGTATTGACCAAAAGGGACGTCGATGAGCGAACTCATCCTGACACCCTACTGAGCCTATCAGTGACAATATCCGTACAGTCCGGTCCGTTCGTCTATGAGCATCGCATGGCGGGCCTAGGGGGTTGGTAAAAGTCAGACCCCCAAAAGCGGTACAAGTCGTGTCGGAGTGTAGCCCAGAACACCCTGAGATACTACTGGAATACATACCAGTAAATCTCCTGCCTCGGCCGAGGGCTTCGTGTAATGGCTCTCCTAGACACAGCGCGACCTCACCCCCAATACCGGGAAAGACGCACCCCTGAAGATCCGCTCACTGCCTCCATGTGGCTCAGGACCGTACCCAACTAAAACCTGTTTGGACGTCTCCTTCTAGCGTGGTAGGGTAGTAATCAAAGTACAATGGGAACTCACACGAGACAAATGACGATCCTCAGGTCGATGAACTAACCTGTACACATGTCACCAGGGAACTGCTATCTGTCGTTAGGTATAAGATCAACTAGCATGTTCCCGGCGAGTCCTGTCCGGTGTACTCATAACCCAATGAGCACCTGTATACATCATAGGTGAACCAACTGACACCAGTGGCTTGTGAGACCGGCCACCGCCCCTCGTCGGGGTCTCGACTGTATACACTAGTCTACTCAGGAGTGTCGATGCCCTATCTCGAAACTCCCACGACTAGGGACCTTTTAAGGATATGCTTATAGGCTACCAGCTCCCACGTATATGATCGCCCTCATACTGCTGACAGTCAAGCAAGAATCCTAGGGGCTCTATCAATGTGCAATAGTGACCTGTAAGGTCACTTAAAGCAGTACACGATGATAAAGGTAAACCAGATAGCATACTATTATCTTGAGTAAGACTGTCCTACCGGGATAGGTCCTCCCTCAATCATTGAAATCACGTGCCTGTGATCCAATAATTGACTCTGGGGGCACTATCTCCAACAAAAGCGCCCACGTGCCGACACGTGGCACGCTTGCGCTCCAGCGCCCAGCGCCCGAGCGCAAAGCGCCCACGTGCCGACACATGGCGCGCTTGCTCTCCAGCGCACAGCGCCCGAGCGCAAAGCGCCCACATGCCGACACGTGGCGCGCTTGCGCTCAAGCGCCTAGGCGTTGGCCCCACGCATCCTTTGGATGTCTTTTTCCCCTTTTATTTATATATACATGTATATATATACATATGTATACATATGTACACATACACATACTCCACGACACTATGCCTGTTAGAAAAATTTTTCTAACGGGGCGCTGGCCCGCACCCCGCAAGGGGGCTGCTAGCCCCCTTGACCCCCAGCCCGCTATCCGGGTAGCGGGACCCCCGTAAAAACTCTGCGTGGCTCTCGATATATCCAAAACCCCCTTTCAAAACACAACACACGTATATTGCACATCGAGTTCACATGACTAGTTTAACCCGTTAATCGGAGGTTCCCTCGCCCCAAAGGCGAGTGGTAATTAACGGCAGCTTAGTCCGCGGCTGCCGGTGATTCGGATCCCCACAATCATTAAACCCCGGCCTACCCTAGGCAGGGGGAATCTGTAGTACGCCTGACAAGCGTGCGCGTATTCCCATCTCAATGGGGTGACGAAAAACACCCTACAGGTAGCTGCTGAGCTTCCTCTAAGAAGGGCTTGGACCCTTAGCGTTGGAGGGGCCGTAGGAGGCCTGCTAAGGATATCCGGGTAGTAAAGCTGTGCGGCTGCCTCTTGGCGAGGGCTACGATCCCTGGCGTTGCGAGTAGGGAAGCTACCGGCCAGGGATACCCGAGCAGGGTAGCCGCTCGGCTGCCTCTACGGAGGACTTTGATTCTTAGCGTTGGAGGGGCTGTAGGAAGCCCACTAAGGATAACCGGGCAGTGAAGCTGTGCGGTCTCCTCTTGGTGAGGGCTTTGGCTTGCAAAGACAGAACTTTATTCGAGGTGTTCCGACGTTTCTTTATTCGAATGGACAGGATTTTTAGAAAACATTTACATCATCTTTGTGAAAGGAGGGGTACACACTTGTTGGCCTAGGCCTCATTGGTATAGCTTGAGCTTCACAGCGTTGTAAGGCCGCGGGATCTTGCGTCCTTCCGCGTCTTGTAGGCGGTAGGCTCTGCCGGGGAGCGCCTCAGAGACGAGGAAGGGACCATCCCACTTCGGGGAGAATTTATGAAGCCTGCCTTGATCAACGAACTCGTATCGCCATAGGACCAGATCCCCGGTCTGGAAGGAGCGGTGCTTGACCCGAGCATTGTAGTATCGGACCGTTTTTTGTTGGTAAGTGGCAGCCCTGATCTGAGCCCGGTCTTTCTTCTCCAACAAGATGTCCAGGTTGGTCCGTAGCGCCGAGGTGTTCGCATCATCATCGAAGTGCTCGACCCGATGACTGGGTAGCCCAATCTCCGCTGGGACCATTGCCTCGATCCCGTAGCAGAGGCTGAAGGGGGTTTCCCCGGTGAGGGTCTTCTTTGACGTGCGCAAGGCCCATAAGACCCAGGGCAGTTCTTCGACCCAACTGCCTTGTCGCCCTTCTAGGCGGGTCCGGAGACCTCGGAGGATGTCTCGGTTAGCGACTTCGGCCTGCCGGTTGCATTGGGGATGCGCCACCGCGGAGAACTTCATGAGTATATGGTATTCTTTGCAGAAGTCCTTCACTTTCTCGTTCTCGAAGTTCGTCCCGTGGTCGGTGATGATACATCTCGGGATGCCGAACCGGAGTATCGGATTGTTTTGCAGGAACTTGATGGTCATAGCGGCGTCCGGTTTCCTGATGGGGACGGCCTCAATCCACTTGGTGAAGTAGTCTACTGCGACGAGGACGTATTTGTGCCCTCCTGTACCGGTAGGGAACTAGCCGATCATGTCCAATCCCCACTAGGCGAACGACCATGGGGATGTTAGGGCGGTCAGCTCGGTAGCGGGGAGGCAAGGGATGCTGCCGTGGAGCTGGCAATTCTTGCATCTTCTGACTAGCTTCTGGGCGTCCTCATGAATAGTGGGCCAGTAGTACCCCTGGAGCAATGTCTTTTGGATTAAGGTTTGGGTCCCTTGGTGCGCACCGCCAACCCCTTCATGGATTTCCCGAAGGACGTAGTCGGCTTCGTGGGGGTCAATGCACCGGAGTAGGGGCTGAGTGAAGGACTTATTGTAGAGGTTCTTATTGCTCCAGATAAAGTGGCAGGCTTTGGCCCGGAGATGGCGGGCGTCTCCCCGATCTCCTCGGAGCATACCGTCCTTCAGGAATTCCACGAAGGGCTTCCTCCAGTCTTGGTCTCCTTCTTGCGCAGAATATACGTGGAGTATTGTCGCTCCGTCTTCCACGCTGGGTTGAGGCAAGGTTTCTAAGAGGATAGACCGCTTATTGTTGGCCGAGTATGACGAAGCCAGGTTGCTCAGGGCGTCGGCTTGAGCATTCAGCTGCCTGGGTATTTGTTCTACTTGGACTTCGTCAAAGTTCCTCCGGAGTTTCCTCACCTCGTCCAGGTACCTCATCATCAGAGGCTCCCGAGCTTCAAAGCAGCCGGTCACTTGACCGATGACAAGGGCCGAGTCGCTGCGGATTTGAATTATCTTTAGTCCCTGCCCGGCGGCCATGCGCAGTCCGGCCAGGAGGGCCTCGTACTTTGCCGCGTTGTTTGAGGCTTTGAAACCGAGCTTTAGAGAGTACTCCATTTCCGCTTCGTTTGGCCCCGGATAATGAGCCCGACACCACAGCCTTCCTCGGTTGAAGACCCGTCGACGTAGATGACCCACTCAGGAACCGAGCCAGGCTTCTCCGCGATGGGATACTGATTTGCGAGGGGAGGCGTGGACTCCGGTTTCTTTCTAGGAATGGTGCATTCGACGATGAAATCGGCCAGGGCCTGCGCTTTGATAGCCTGCCTCGGGCGATATTTTATGTCAAACTGAGATAGTTCCCACCTCCACTTTTCTAAGTGGCCCGAGGACTCTGGTGATGCAAGGATAGCCCCCAACGGGAGCTCGGTGAGGACGACGATGGTGTGTGCTTGGAAGTAGTACCGCAGCTTCCTTGAGGCCACCACGAGGGCCAAGACAATCTTCTCTATAGCTGGATATCTCGTTTCTGCGTCTTTAAATACGTGGCTCACATAGTACACCGGCTTCTACGCTCCACCGACCTCCAGGACGAGCACCGAGCCTGCTGCTTGGTCGGATACCGCCAGATACAGCGACAACTCGTCTCCTTCTACTGGTCGGGTGAGCAGCGATGGCGTTGTGAGGTGCTTCTTCAATTGGTCGAAGGCGGCTTGGCACTCCTCCGACCACTCGATCCTCGGGATCTTCCTCAGAGCCTTAAAGAACGGGAGGCATTTCTCCCCTGACCTGAACATGAAATGATTTAGAGCGGCGACTCGTTCTGTGAGCCGCATGATCTCGATGTTGGTCTTGGGCGCGGCCATGTTGAGGATAGCGTCGATTTTCTCTGGGTTAGCTTCGATTCCACGGTTAGTGACCATGAAACCGAGGAACTTTCCCCCGGTGACTCCGAATGCGCATTTGGCTGGGTTTAGCTTCATCTTGAACTTGCAGAGCACTTCGAAGGCCTCGCCCAGATCCTTGGCATGGTCGGCCGACGAAACGGATTTGACTAGCATATCATCAACGTAGACCTCCATATTCCTGCCGACCTGTAGCTTGAACATGCGATTGACCAACCGTTGGTACGTGGCCCCGGCGTTCTTGAGGCCGAAAAGCATCACCTTGTAGCAATATACCCCCCGGTCCATTGTGAACGCGGTGAGTTCTTCATCTTCCGGATTCATACGGATCTGGTTGTAGCCGGAAAAAGCATCCATGAAGCTCAACAGCTCGTGGCCGGCCGAGATGTCGACGAGCTGATCTATCCGAGGGAGTTGATAGTTGTCCTTGGGGCATGCCTTATTGAGGTCGGTGAAGTCGACGCACATGCGCCACTTCCCGCTTGACTTCTTGACCAGAACTACGTTCGCCAGCCACTCCGAGTAGGGTACATTCCTGATGAAGTTGGCGGTGAGAAGTGGATCAACCTCCTCTTCAATAGCTTTATGTTTGACCGGGGTGAAGCTTCGCTTCTTCTGTCTGACGGGTCGGGCCGCAGGATCAACCCCGAGCTTGTGGGAGATGATTTTGGGGTCAATCCTGTTAGTGTATATGCCCTAGGGGCCATTATTGTATCATACTTGTATGTATATTACTTAATGGAAGTTTGGGATATTCAAAGTTATATATACAGTCTTGCTAAAAATGGTAGTATGCTACTTGGTTTGTGTCTACTTTAATATGTGCATATGTTTCTTGTAACGTATCACTCATACATATTAGTAGAGCCCATAGGATATTTGCTTGATTACCAGCGTTGTGATGGCAGTCACACTAGTGGTGGCTGGGTAGTCTATAAGCAACATCCTATACTTGTCCTTAGTCGTAGGATTATCGAGATAGGGCATCGATACTCCAGAGTAGACTAGTGTGTACGCTTCTCATCCCAGTTGGGGAGATGGTCTGTCCCACAGCCGTCAGTACGTCGTACTGGAGATAGTATACAGGTGCTCGTTAGGATACGGGTACACCGGACAAGACTCGCAGGGGAACTGATTGGTTGGTATTATACCCGTCGTCAGTTAACAGTTCCCAGGTGACATGAGTACAGCATAGTCCGCAGACTTGACACTGCTACTTCGCTTCGAGTGTGTCCCACTGTTCTTAGATTGCTACCTTACCACGGCTCAAAGGAGTCGTGCAAACAGGTAGCAGTTGGGTGCAGTCCCGAGCACTTGGAGGCAGTGGCGGTTAGACAGGATTCGTCTCTCCCGGTATTGGGAGTTGATATCGCGCTGTGTCAGAGAGCCATTACGCAATCCCTGGCTAGGGCAAGCGAGATTTACTGGTAGGTTCCAGTAGTTTCTCAGGGTGTAATGAGCTACGCTCCAACACGACTTATACCGCTATTAGAGGACTGACGCTTGCCGCCCCCTAGGCTAGATATGCAATAGTCTTAGATGAACAGACCGGACTGTACGAAGATTGTCACATCAGGCTCAGTAAGAGTTCGGATGGGTTTCCTCATCGGCCTTCTTATCGACATCTACCTGGGGACCGTTACGTACAGCTAGTGCCGCTTGCGGTCTGTGGTTAAACCCACTGCCAACGTAGTGTCGAGTCTTTAGAGTCCCACACAGAGGGTTTCCCTGCTCCAGGCGAAACGATATAGAGGTCGTATGGTTTTACGACAAGGGTTCGGACGCATACGTGTGTTTACGCACGTACGACGTTCGGACAGTTTTTACTAGTCGGCTTTGGTTTAAGCCAGATTCTAGTATCAGGTTATTAGATTTATATAGTCTAAAGTTTTTCCGTGTTTTCACGGATTGGAGGGGCGTTCTCGTAATTTTCCGGGAAGCTTCTAGAAGCATGGAGACTTGGGGGTTAAGGTTGCATAAGCATTTATTGCTTAATGACTCATTTGTGTGATTCATCCATGGAGTTAATGCTTCATTTATTGAGTTAATGACTCATGAGATGAATCACACAAGGTGAATGCATCAACCATGATGATTAATCATATATATTATTTATTTGATAAATTGTTATGGTTGATATATTCTAATGAGTTCATTTTTCAATATCATTCTCATGCTCACCTTCTCTCTCCTCAAGCTCTCTCATTCTTGAAACCCTAACCCTAACCTCTCATGTGTTGAGATCAAGGGTTAGCTAGACTAATACATCCATAATCTCACTCTATATCCCCTAGGTAGCTTAGATTAGCACTTTGAGCAACCTGGTTATCTCAAGTTAGAGATCAAGCTTGGCGTAGAAGCTCTCGGGTGGATCGTCTTTGACTCGAGGAGGCCGTTGAGGTGTCGATGTTCCAAGGAGCCTACGAGGAGTGGAGGACAGCGATGAAGACCCGAAGGATAAGTAACGTGAGGTATAACTTCGAATCCGAGTAGTTAAACCTCTCGTAGTTTGCTAGTAACGGTTTAGATACGATTCATGCGCTCAAGTCCGTGTTACGAAGCTTTGATAATCGTTTTTCATATATTTCGCCTCCCCGCAAGTTCGTGGGGTGCGTGACATAGACTTACAGTGGTATCGGAGCCAACTAAACCATTACTAGCTTGTTAGCAACTAATTAGAAGTTCGATCGATGGAAAACACGAAAACGAAACCCCGGAAGCCTAACAGTTTCTGTTAATTTTAAACATGTCTAAAAAATTATATGATATGCCTTAAAATTCACAGCAGGGAAATATAAGAATACTGGGAAAATACGAGCCCCTAACTCAGCAAGACGGCCGCGGATCCACGGCAAGAAGGTGCTTTTGGCCGCGGATCCGCTGCCGAGTCAACTCCGAGTTGACTCGGATTTGCTCAGTAATTCATATTTTTAGGTGTTTTGGTTTGCTGTATGTTCTGTTTCTACCCAGGTTACTTCAGTGCAGGTTTGCTTTTGGGGTAGACACGGATAAAGGTTGTCGATGGATGTTCTAAGTTATTTGCTAATTGGGTTTTTATCTGTTTTGTTTAATGTGTTCGTAAACCTCCCCTAACTGCTAGTATGTCGGTTGGCAGGGGGTTGCACATTTCTGTAATGTTTACTGTTTGTGTATATGGACTTGATTGGAGTGTTGTGATGATTAGCCGGGGTTTGAGATGGGTTTAATATTCATTCATTCGATGTAAATGTAATATGATGTAATATTCTTTTGCGGGGCACATCCAGGTTTCGGTTGTAGCCACCGTTGTATTATTTCCTTTTACTGTTTTTTGCTCCTAGGATAGACCCAAGGCGGGGTACACAAACTACCGGGTACTTTGAAGTGTTTAGTGGCCTACTCACTTTGTTGAGGGAGACCGCTTCACTTCGGGTACTTGGCGGGTAGTTTGCCGTACCCGTAGGGGTCTAGGGTGGGATAATGGCTATTCATCACAACTGTGTAATCCGTCTTTTATTGCAGGCTCAAAGCAAATGCGGATTGCTAGTATATCCAATAAAGTTCATCAGTGATCTGGAATGCTTATTATTGCGTCTGACGAATGTACAATATCTATATATGATAGCTATTAGACGTCACTTTTGTTTTACACCAGCGCTAGCCCAGCCCCCGCTCTGTCGTTCGTTAAGTAACCTAACGGGTGATGACGGGACCCCATGGCAAATGCGGATGGCATAAGAGGACGTGGTATTTTCGTTGTTTTCTGCAATGATAGGATAAATGATGGGACGCATTATTATAATGCAAAGAAAATAAACCAAAGTTCAATCATTGGAACAAATTTAAAAGAAACCACTCGGTTATTTTAAAAGAGAAGATTTTCTAATTACGGAGCATTAACCACTCCTTTTAAAAAGTATCAGGTTCCTTCGATTATATCAAGTTCACTACGTTCACGGTTTTGCCAAAACCATTCGTAGCCCTCCGTCATTTCATATGAATATTCAATAGTATTCAAGCTGTGTTTGTTGACCTTCGTCAAGGCATAGTGATTGGTAGCTGTTGAGTGTTCATATGTTGCATAGATAGATGCGTTGGTTTGGGACAGTCGTATTACCTTGTTGATCTACGTCAAGGGTATGTACGGGTGGGTTCAAATTAACCTGAACAATGACGGGAAGAACTTGACATGTGACTTATGATTTGTTGACCTTCGTTAAGGTCATAAGAGCATAGGGCAAAAATCCACATTGGGAATTTCTAAAGAAACTGAAATTTGCAGAGAGATGCATACCATTTTTGAGTTTGATGAATGTTGGTAGGATACCTTCAACATTATCATACGATGATATTTTGGATCCCGATCCTACTGTGAGTATATACTACTTATCAGGAGATTCGTCACTTAACGATCAATGCTATAAACCAAGTAGGTGCCTAGAAAGGTGTCAGAGGGGTTACGCCCCCAGAGAAAAGAGGTTCTTTAATTAAGGAACTTCGCGAAAGCGTTGGAAAACCTCCCTCGAAGTATCGACACTGACCTGGCTGAACGGTTAAGCAAGTATTGTACGGTGAGAATAGTCCTGGCTAATTCTTCTTTTATGGTTTGAGGAAGGATTCGAGAAACAGTGGGAGCCATCCTGTTTAGATAAATTAAAACCACTCTAAACATACAAGAGCATGATGCTAAAAGTATTTTCTTCTCTCTCTCTTAATTGCAGCGACCTTGTGACCACGACTAGGTTACATCTAGATAACAAATTGACTGAATCTGACTTATATGACTGGAAAAGGTTTGCCCAGATGTCCATTGCCTATGATAAACCGGACCACCCTATTACTACTCAAGATCCCGCCGTCCCAGGTCCAGTTTCCACCGTCACGGATATGGATATCCGCCAGACAAGGGAAAAGGATAAAGCGAAACCCAAATGCCTCGTGTTAGCTTCAGTTGATGGTATATACCAGAAGCAGCACGAGAAGATGGAATCAGTTTCCATCTTTCTCCATAACAAAGTTTTATATGGAGAGCAATCTCATATCGCAAGATATGAGACCTCGAACGAATTAATTCAAGCGATGTTGACTTTCGGGTCATCTGTAGGGGACAACGTCCTTACAATGACTAGCTGTATTGATGAACTCCAGGACCTGGAGACCACGTTGGGGAACGAGTCATAAACTGACTTGATCCTAAAGTCTCTGCCTTCTACCGTGAAGGAAACCAGGGATATAGAAGGAAAGAGAAAGGCAAAGGTTTCGGGACTGAATATAGTAAAAGAGGGACGTTCCTATTGTTATGGGATTGGGCATAGGCAGAAAGATTGCAGGGCTTTAGAAGCCAGTAGCCAGGATACGAAGCATGTTGTGGCTTCAGCCTCAAGTGTGTTAGTAATTGAGAACTGTTTGTCAATTAACTCTACTTCCTGGGTACTTGATACCGGAGCAGGATCTCATATCTGTAATTCATTACATATTTTGAGAAACCGTAAAGTTATAAAGGTAGGTGATTGGTCTCTCAGAGTTGCAAACGGAATGAGCGTGGACGCTGAATCCGTGGGAGAATATCACTTCGGTTTGACAAGTGAGCAGATATTGATTCTACGTAACTGTCTGTATGTACCTAGCATGACTTGTAATATCATATCAGTATCCTCACTTTCGAGAGAGGGATATGATTTTACATTCGTAAGCGATGTAGTACACATCCACTTAAATCAAGTTCTGATTGGGTCTGGTACATTAGATAACGACATATACGTATTGAGTCAAGCTCAGGTTTTCAATATCCAGAACACACTTAAAAGAAAGTCTCCGGAATTAAATCAGGCTTTCTTATGGCATTGTAGACGAGGTCACATCAATGAGAGAAGGTTGAATAAGTTACATAAAGAAGGATATTTGGATCCGTTCGAATATCAAACATATGCAACTTGTCAATCCTGTCTCAAAGGAAAGATGACAAAGACTCCGTTCACTGGACACGGAGTAAGAGCAAGCGAGCTCTTGGGACTCATACACAGTGACGTATGCGGTCCAGTGTCTACACATGCGAGAGGTGGTTATTCCTACTTCATTACTTTTACGGATGATTTCTCTAGGTATGAATATGTCTTCTTAATGAAGCATAAATCCGAGGCCTTTGAGAAATTCTAAGAATACAGGAATGAAGTGGAAAAACAAACAGGCAAGAGTATAAAGACACTGAGATCTGATCGAGGTGGTGAATACTTAAGTGCCGAGTTCCTGGGTTACTTAAAAGAGAATGGAATTCTCTCTCAGCTTACTCCTCCATACATACCACAACACAACGGTGTATCAGAAAGGAGGAATCGAACCCTATTGGATATGGTTCGTTCCATGATGAGTAAGGATGAATTGCCGCGATCTTTCTGGGGTTATGCGCTAGAAACAGCTGCATATCTTTTGAACAAGGTTCCAACCAAGACTGTGCCTGCCACACCATATTAGATGTGGAGTGGGAAGAAACCCTGTCTTAAGTATCTTAAGACATGGGGATGTCCAGCTTTTGTAAAGAAGCAACATACGGACAAGCTCGAGGCACGCTCAGTACTGTGTAAGTTTGTGGGATACCCAAAGAACTCCAGGGGGTATCTTTTCTATTACGCAGAAGAACAAAAGGTTTTTGTTTCTCAGCATCCCCACTTCTTGGAAACTGAATTTTTAGAAAAGGAAACAAGTGGGAGCGAAATAGAACTGGAAGAAATTCCAGAACCACAAACTACTACTGAAAGTTTGGTAGAACCAGAAGTTCAAGAAGAACAGGACATCCCAGCGCCACTCCGCAGGAGTAGTAGGCAGTCTCATCCGCCCGAGAGATACTACGGTTTTCTTATAGATGGGGATGAAGAGGATTGCACTATTGACTATGATGAGCCTACTAGCTTCCAGCAAGCCATTCGGAGCGGCGACTCGGTAAAATGGCTAGATGCAATGCGGACCGAAATGGAGTCCATGTACACTAACAAAGTATGGACTTTGGACATTGCTCCAGATGGGGTAAAACCCGTAGGATGCAAATGGATCTTCAAAAAGAAGATTGGTGTAGATAGACAGGTTGAAACCTATAAGGCTAGACTTGTTGCAAAGGGTTTCCGTCAAAGACCTGGTTTGGACTATGACGAAACCTTTTCTCCAGTGGCTATGCTTAAATCCATTCGGGTCTTTCTTGCTATTGCTGCCTTCCACGATTATGAAATCTGGCAGATGGACGTAAAGACGGCCTTTCTAAATGGTAATTTAGAAGAGGGCGTCTATATGGATCAGCCAGAGGGATTCATTCAGAGTGGGAGCAGCGGTAAAGTATGCAAGCTGCTTAAGTCCATTTATGGACTAAAGCAAGCATCACGGAGTTGGAACATCTGTTTTGATGATGCTGTCAAAGAATTTGACTTTATCAAAAATCCAGATGAACCATGCATATACAGTAAGATTGTAGGGAGAGCTGTAGTATTCCTCGTCTTGTACGTGGATGACATTCTCCTAATAGGAAATGATATTCCTATGTTACAGTCAGTCAAAAGATTCTTATCACAGAAATTCTCCATGAAAGACCTGGGTGATGCCACCTACATTCTGGGGATCCAGATCTATCGTGCTAGATCAAAAAGGATGTTGGGACTTTCGCAGTCCACGTACATAGACACCATAGTGAAGAGATTCAGTATGGATGATTCTAAGCATGGTAACCTACAGGCTTGTCACGGAATCACCCTCTCCAAAGAGATGTCTCCCAAGACTGATTTGGAAAGGGATCGCATGTCAATTATACCCTGGGCTTCTGCGGTAGGCTCTATAATGTATGCGATGTTATGTACCAGATCAAAAGTAGCATACGCATTGAGCGTAGTAAGCCGGTATCAGGCAAACCCAGGGGAGAAGCACTGGATAGCAGTAAAGAACATTCTCAAGTACCTGAGGAGAACAAAGGAGATGTTCTTGGTGTATGGCGGAAAAGTCTTCCAAATGGAGGCCTTGTAGGGTTACTAGGCACTCTAATAAGGTTCAAGGAAGCATCAAACATGTCCGTTTAAAATTTTAGCCGTGCCGAATAACCCTAAACAAGATCGTTGCTAGAAAATTAGGGTTTTATATGTAAGTAAACTAGGTTTACAACTAAGTGAATACGAAATACAACCTTTGTAGATCGGTCCTTCACTTCTTTAGCTCCTTGTTGAAGTCCCTTCGCTGCAATCATGGTTCTCCCGGACCCTTGAATGGCTTCACGAGGCGAAAGATACGACCTTGCTTGAAGTCTCCGAGGCCAAAGATGATCTACGTCGAGGGAATTCCGACTCAAGCTACTACTTCACTAATTTGAGAATTAGTGAAGCAAACACCCTATACTAAAGTGCTAGTCTAGTAGAGGATGGAGAAATACGAAGTGGGTTCTCTTTGGATTTTTATTTCTCACTTTAATTCTCAATTTTGATCAAACCCTAGCAAGCATTTCTTTCTTAACCGAAGAAGAAGAAGAAGAAGAAAAGAAAGAGATGATGATAATGATCAAGTGAGAAGTCTAACCAAGGTGAGTGAGTATCATATACTAACTCTTGTAGAGCCATAACCATAGCTAATTCAAAATGGTTAGGTTAATAAAAATCTAAAGTAAAACAAATTAAGTAGACTTTGTCAAAGCATCCATAAGCTTCTACAAGCTTCATGCTTATGACCTAAGCATCACTAATTTGTATTTACTTTAAATAAATATTAACCACCATCTAAAATAATATGGTGTATGTCTTACACACCCATGTTTAGTGTATCAACAACCATGATACAAAAGAAAACACTTTTAATATATATATTACATATATATATATATATATATATATATATATTCAAGTGTTCATATGAGAAAATACCTAAAGAGAACAAGTGTTAGTAAATGTAAACTAGTAAATCTAATATACAATTATACACTTAATTATTAAATCAACACATGACTTAATAATACGGTCATATCTCATATAACCGACTAACACCCTTTGTATCATCTTATCGAATCAACACTTGATTCGATAACCCGGCTATATCATATATAACCGACCGATACAAAAATTCGCGAGAATAGAATACGGTATCACATACACGCATTATTCTCGGTCTCGCACATATCACATATGCGCTCCTATTTCGTTTTTCCTGAGCCAGTAAAACCTCTATGTAGGACTCTAAAGACTCGTCAATACGCCGGCAGTAGGTGATGATCACATCAAGCACCCACAAGCCGTCAGCGGTACTAGCTGGACGTAACGGCTACCCGGGTATTGAGCGATCAGAAGATCAGCAAGCAAGCCCGCTCCAACTCCTGTAAAAGCCTGCCGGTAACACTTCCCGTACAGTCCGGTCTCCTCGTCTGATATGTCGCATATCAAGTCTAGGGGTGGTAAACGTCAGACCCCAATAACCGATAAGTCGTGCTGATGTGAGGCTCATAACGGGTCGAGAAACTACTGGTAACACTTACCAGTAAATCTCTGAATCAGCCCTGGCCAGGGACTTCCCTGTCACGGCCAATCGAGCACAGCGCAACATCAACCCCCAATACCGGGAGAGACGAAACCCCTCCTATCGCTTATTGCCTCCATGTAACTCGGGACTGTACCCAAAAACCACCGTTTTGCACGCCCTCGTGGACGTGGTAAGGTGGAAATCAAAGCACAGTGGGAATCACACAAGACTCTATGACGATCTCGGGTCTACAGACTAACCTGCACAAGTGTCACCAGAGAACTGCCATCTGACATGAGGTATAATACCATCTGGGAGTTCTCGGCGAGTCCGTCCAGTGTACCCAGTCTCCACTGAGCACCCGTATACCATCTCTGATGTCAAACACCAAGGGATATGGGATCATCCATCGCCCATCTCTTGGGTCGAGAAGCGTATACGCTAGTCTACACTGGTATATCGATGCCCCGTCTCGATACACCCATGACTAGGGACCTTGAAGGATGTACTTATAGACTACCATGTCCCCACTAGTATGATCCGCATCATAGTCCAGGTAGTCAAGTACACATCCTAAGGGCTTTACCAACATGTAACGATAAGACAGTATAAAGAGACAAGTATACATGTTAAAGTAAAGAGCAACCAGATAGCATACTATCATATCGAGCAAGAAAGTCCTCTCTATATATGTCCAAGCATCCAATATAATATACATCATCTGTACAATACTGGCCTCTAGGGCATACATACAACCATTTCCAACCCTTATGTCTTTATCACCTTCTCCAAGTTCTCTACCTTTCCTAAGCCCATGTAACTGATTATATATATGGGATCCTGACCCGGTATCTAATACCCAGGACGTAGAGAAAATGGAGAAACAGTTCTCTGTAACGAACACACCCGAAGAAAATGCATCAACATGTACTTTCTTCATTCGGGTGGCATGGGAATCCTGGTATTCCCCTATATCCTGTTCAGTCTTATAACTCTTATAAGAAAGAACGGAACCAACGTTCCCCAGCACAGTATAACATGCGGGTTCGGTCAATACATCCATATTATTATCTTGATTAAGGCATGATATGGTCGCTACCTGGAGAGAGAGAGAAGAAAACACTTTAGCGTATGCTCTTGCAAGATCAGATTGGTAATTATTTTATCTAATCAGGATGGCTCCCACTGTTTTTATCAAATCTTCCTTCAAACCCTAAAAGGAAAGACTAGCCGGGATTAATTACACCCTATAACTTCGTCAATCTTTCATCCAGGCCAGTGTCGGTACTTTGAGGGAGGTTCCCCGTGCTTTCGCATGGACCTAATTAAAGTAAACCTCGTTTTCCCAGAGGCGTAACCCCGTTGACACCTTTCTAGACAACTACTTGATCGGCTAATTGTCCTGTGTAAAACTCTCCCGGGAGTAACAATTACTCGTAGTGGGTATCGGGATCTAACTATCTCATAGAAGGTATGCAATCTCATTGCAAATTTCAACACTTGAAATTCCCGATAATATTTTGCCCCTAACCCCTATGACATTGACAAAGGCCAACAAATCATAGGATGCTAGTCAAGTTCAACCCGTCATTTCTTTATTGAATCAAACCCACTCGCACGACCCTTGATAAAGGCCAACAAGGTCGTACGACTACCCCAAAACAATCTGCATCATATGCATAGACAGATAAGCACCATTTAGCTACCGCACACTACGCCTTGACAAAGGCCAACAAACGCAGCACGAATACTAAACAGTTCCTATCTGAAATGACGGAGGGCTACGACAGGTTTTTCTGAAAACCTATTGCGTAATGAACTTGATATCGTTGTAGAATCATGTGAAATTTGAAATGGAGTGATTTTGAGGCTTTTATTAGTTTTGCTAAAGAGGTCACTCCCGGTGAAGGGATCTCGGCTCTTTCCTTATGGAATAAGGTGCAGGATATATCATATACATCACTATGCACGGAAAAACTCCAAAAGCAAAAAACAAACCGAGTGTTGTAGCATCTGCCAGTTTTGCTAAAGAGGTCACTCCCGGTGAAGGGATCTCCGCTCTTTCCTCATCGAATAAGGTGCAGGGTATATCATATATACCGCTATGCAAAGCAAAACTGTAGCTAACCTTTTTGAAAAATTTGATTCTACAACATCTTATAGGTTTCTTTTCTTTCATTAATCATATTAATGAAGTCCCATCATTTAAGTTGCCTAAACATCACAGATAAATACGACATACACTTATGCCATCCGCATTCGCCTCGATGTCCCCTCGTGCACCGTTAGGTTAGGTAATTAACGGCAGAGCGGGGCAGGGCTAGCGCGGGTGTAAAACATAAGTAACGCCTATATAATATATCATATATACTATATACAGTATTTATCACATCACATCACAGATATCGCAGCAGAAGAAACATATGAAACATTGGATATACTAGGACGTCCGTGTTTTATTTTTAGCCTCTATAAAACACGGATTCCACTGTCGCGACGAATAGCTAAACCCACACCCTAGACCCCTATGAGAGCGGCAAGCAACCCTACCAATTCTAGAGTTAGGAGACTCGGACTCGACTCCTCGAGTTGGTCTCCCACTGGACTCCAGAACCCGGTTACTTATGCTCTCCTCCTTGGGTCTATCCTAGTGCGGAAAAGTAAATAATATACAAAAGGTGACATCAACCTCATCCCGGAAGTGCCCCAATAAAAGAATATTACATACAATAAATTTTACATGAATGAAAATGAAAACTCTCATCTCACATAAAACCCCCCGGCTATTCAGAACGCGACGATCCAATATAACATATCCAGCAACACATAACATCACATGTCATCAACGTAAGTAAATATGCGCATCCCAATTGTCGTTGACATATAGCAACGAAACCGGCGATATCACATATTACACTTACGGTAACAGAAAAGAAAGTGTAAAACTACAACATTTGGAATCCACAATCTTCTTTAGATATCGTAAATCCGAAATATCAAATATTTCGCATTTCATGCCTAACTGTATGAATTCCACATATTGTATCACATTCCAGATAAATAGATAGTATTAAAGTTTTCGATCGAATAATCAAATACCCGAGATTTCCTAAATAGCTCAACACTTGAGCGGAGTTCAAAAATTCCAGAATACGTCACAGTAGCAACGGTCCAGCCATAAGCCAACGCCTTACATGTGGCATGCCGTACTGCCCCAAAACCTAAGGTTCAAAGGGCAGTTCAAGACGGTCACATAATCGAGTTAGGGTTTGTTGTCTTCTAGAGGGTCCATCGCATCACATGCACGTATTTCCGAAAGATTTAAACCCGAGAAAAATTCAACACTTGAATGTTTTTCGTGCCGGGAAAAATTGAGTTAATGATATCCGTTCGAACATTTTAGTACTTTCTAAATTATCCGGAATAACATAACAAAATTAAATTCTCCGATCGAATTGACGATTACAAAATAAACCCCAAAATATTCAACACTTGAGTTAATTTAAAAATACCCAGAAAATACAAATAAGAGAAATAGGAATTACAGTGGAAAAACGAGCACATAAGTCCACTGTACTGCTGCGGTTCCGCGGCCCAAGCGCGGTACGGCCGCGGTTCCACGGCGGTTTGGACGTATTATGTGTTCGTTTTTCACCACAATTCTTAGAAAACCCTGCTGAATTTTTTCTGTATTTTTAATACTGAAAATACACAGTTTTTAAAAAATGTACAGAGAGGGGGTTAACTTTGACATTGTCGGGTTCGATCGGGGTTTTAACTTCGTTAACACATCGCCTAATGCTCTAGCTAGGCTCTGATACCACTGTAGGGTTACTAGGCACTCTAATAAGGTTTAAGGAAGTATCAAACATGTCCGTTTAAAATTTTAGTCGTGCCGAATAACCCTAAACAAGATCGTTGCTAGAAAATTAGCGTTTTATATGTAAGTAAACTAGGTTTACAACTAAGTGAATATGAAATACAACCTTTGTAGATCGGTCCATCACTTCTTTAGCTCCTTGTTGAAGTCCCTTCGCTGCGATCGTGGTTCTCCCGGACCCTTGCATGGCTTCACGAGGTGAAAGATATGACCTTGCTTGAAGTCTACGAGGCCGAAGATGATCTACGTCGAGGGAATTCCGACTCAAGCTACTACTTCACTAATTTGAGAATTAGTGAAGCAAACACCCTATACTAAAGTGCTAGTCTAGTAGAGGATGGAGAAATAGGAAGTGGGTTCTCTTTGGATTTTTATTTCTCACTTTAATTCTCACTTTTGATCAAACCCTAGCAAGCTTTTCTTTCTTAACCAAAAATAAAGAAGAAGAAGAAAAGAAAGAGATGAGGATAATGATCATGTGAGAAGTCTAACCATGGTGAGTGAGTATCATATACTAACTCTTGTAGAGCCATAACCGTAGCTAATTCAAAATGCTTAGGTTAATAAAAATCTAAAGTAAAACAAATTAAGTGGACTTTGTCAAAGCATCCATAAGCTTATACAAGCTTCATGCTTATGACCTAAGCATCACTAATTTGTATTTACTTTAAATAAATATTAACCACCATCTAAAATAGTATGGTGTATGTCTTACACACCCATGTTTAGTGTATCAATAACCATGATACAAAAGAAAACACTTTTAATATATATATATCACATATATATATATATATTCAAGTGTTCATATGAGAAAATACCTAAAGAGAACAAGTGTTAGTAAATGTAAACTAGTATATCTAATATAAAATTATACACTTAATTATTAAATCAACACTTGACTTAATAATCCGGTCATATCTCATATAACCGACTAACACCCTTTGTATCATCTTATCGAATCAACACTTGATTCGATAACCCGGCTATATCATATATAACCGACCGATACAAAAAGTCGCGAGAATAGAATACGGTATCACATACACGCATTATTCTCGGTCTCGCACATATCACATATGCGCTCCTATTTCGTTTTGCCTGAGCCAGTAAATCCTCTATGTAGGACTCTAAAGACTCGTCAATACGCCGGCAGTAGGTGATGATCACATCAAGCACCCACAAGCCGTCAGCGGTACTAGCTGGACGTAACGGCTACCCGGGTATTGAGCGATCAGAAGATCAGCAAGCAAGCCCGCTCCAACTCCTGTAAAAGCCTGCCGGTAACACTTCCCGTACAGTCCGGTCTCCTCGTCTGATATGTCGCATATCAAGTCTAGGGGTGGTAAACGTCAGACCCCAATAACCGATAAGTCGTGCCGATGTGAGGCTCATAACGGGTCGAGAAACTACTGGTAACACTTACCAGTAAATCTCTGAATCAGCCCTGGCTAGGGACTTCCCTGTCACGGCCAATCGAGCACAGCGCAACATCAACCCCCAATACCGGGAGAGACGAAACCCCTCCTATCGCTCATTGCCTCCATGTGACTCGGGACTGTACCCAAAAAGCACCGTTTTGCACGCCCTCATGGACATGGTAAGGTGGAAATCAAAGCACAGTGGGAATCACACAAGACTCTATGACGATCTCGGGTCTACAGACTAACTTGCACAAGTGTCACCAGAGAACTGCCATCTGACGTGAGGTATAATACCATCTGGGAGTTCTCGGCGAGTCCGTCCAGTGTACCCAGTCTCCACTGAGCACCCGTATACCATCTCTGATGTCAAACACCAATGGATATGGGATCATCCATCGCCCATCTCATGGGTCGAGAAGCGTATACGCTAGTCTACACTGGTATATCGATGCCCCGTCTCGATACACCCACGACTAGGGACCTTGAAGGATGTACTTATGGACTACCATGTCCCCACTAGTATGATCCGCATCATAGTCCAGGTAGTCAAGTACACATCCTAAGGGCTTTACCAACAAGTAACGATAAGACAGTATAAAGAGACAAGTATACATATTAAAGTAAAGAGCAACCATATAGCATACTATCATATCGAGCAAGAAAGTCCTCTCTATATATGTCTAAGCATCCAATATAATATACATCATCTGTACAATACTGGTCTCTAGGGCATACATACAACTAACAGGCCTTTGCCGACTCGGGCTTCCAGAGTGTCAAGGATGACTCCAAGTCCATGTCGGGTTATGTCTTTACCCTTAATGGAGGGGCGGTCTATTGGAAGAGTTCCAAACAGGAGACCGTTGCTGACTCAACAATGGAAGCGGAGTACATAGCTGCTTGCGATGCCGCAAAATAAGCTGTCTGGATGAAGAAGTTCCTCATATAACTTCAGGTGGTTCCTACCAGTGTTGATCCAATACCTCTGTATTGTGACAACAACGGCGCTATAGCTTTAGCGAAGGAACCCAGGTCCCATCAGAAATCCAGACACATCTAAAGGCGGTATCACCTGAGCAGGGAGATCGTCGATCGCCGGGAGATCGAGGTGAAAAGAGTAAAGACGGAGAATAACATTGCTGATCCATTCACAAAGGCCATTCCTCAGACGCAGTTCGAGAGGCTATTCGAGATGATAGGTCTACGATATGCCAGCTCATGGCCATAGTGCAAGTGGGAGATTGTTAGTGTATATGCCCTAGGGGCCATTATTGTATCATACTTGTATGTATATTACTTAATGGAAGCTTGGGATATTCACAGTTATATATACAGTCTTGCTAAAAATGGTAGTATGCTACTTGGTTTGTGTCTACTTTAATATATGCATATGTTTCTTATAACGTATCACTCATACATATTAGTAGAGCCCATAGGATCTTTGCTTGATTACCAAGGTTGTGATGGCAGTCACACTAGTAGGGGCTGGGTAGTCTATAAGCAACATCCTATACTTGTCCCTAGTCGTAGGATTATCGAGATAGGGCATCGATACTCCAGAGTAGACTAGTGTGTACGCTTCTCATCCCAGTTGGGGAGATGGTCTGTCCCACAGCCGTCAGTACGTCGTACTGGAGATAGTATACAGGTTCTCGTTAGGATACGGGTACACCGGACATGACTCGCAGGGGAATTGATTGGTTGGTATTATACCCGTCGTCGGTTAACAGTTCCCAGGTGGCAGGAGTACAACATAGTCCGCAGACTTGACACTGCTACTTCGCCTCGAGTGTGTCCCACTGTTCTTAGATTGCTACCGTACCACGGCTCAAAGAAGTCGTGCAAACAGGTAGCAGTTGGGTGCAGTCCCGAGCACTTGGAGGCAGTGGCGGTTAGACAGGATTCGTCTCTCCCGGTATTGGGAGTTGATATCGCGCTGTGTCAGAGAGCCATTACGCAAAGTCCCTGGGCAGGGCAAGCGAGATTTTCTGGTAGGTTCCAGTAGTTTCTCAAGGTGTAATGGGCTACGCTCCGACACGACTTATACCGCTATTAGGGGACTGACGCTTGCCGCACCCTAGGCTAGATATGCGATAGTCTTAGACGAACATACCGGACTGTACGGAGATTGTCACATCAGGCTCAGTAAGAGTTCGGATGGGTTTCCTCATCGGCCTTCTTATCGACATCTACCTGGGGACCGTTACGTACAGCTAGTGCCGCTTGCGGTCTGTGGTTAAACCCACTGCCAGCATAGTGTCGAGTCTTTAGAGTCCCACACAGAGGGTTTCCCTGCTCCAGGCCAAACGATATAGAGGTCGTATGGTTTTACGACAAGGGTTCGGACGCATACGTGTGTTTACGCACGTACGACGTTCGGACAGTTTTTACTAGTCGGCTTTGGTTTACGCCAGATTCTAGTATTAGGTTATTGGATTTATACAGTCTAAAGTTTTTCCGTGTTTTCATGGATTAGAGGGGCGTTCTCGTAATTTTCCGGGAAGCTTCTAGAAGCATGGTGACTTGGGGGTTAAGGTGGCACAAGCATTTATTGCTTAATGACTCATTTGTGTGATTCATCCATGGAGTTAATGCTTCATTTATTGAGCTAATGACTCATGAGATGAATCACATAAGGTGAATGCATCAACCATGATGATTAATCATATATATTATTTATTTGATAAATTGTTATGGTTGATATATTCTAATGAGTTCATTTTTCAATATCATTCTCATGCTCACCTTCTCTCTCCTCAAGCTCTCTCATTCTTGAAACCCTAACCTTAACCTCTCATGTGTTGAGATCAAGGGTAAGCTAGACTAATACATCCATAACCTCACTCTATATCCCCTAGGTAGCTTAGATAAGCACTTTGAGCAACCTAGTTATCTCAAGTTAGAGATCAAGCTTGGCGTAGGAGCTCTCGGGTGGATCGTCTTTTGACTCGAGGAGGCCGTTGAGGTGCCGATGTTCCAAGGAGCCTACGAGGAGTGGAGGACAGCGATGAAGACCCGAAGGACAAGTAACGTGAGGTATAACTTCGAATCCGAGTAGTTAAACCTCTCGTAGTTTGCTAGTAACGGTTTAGATACGATTCATGTGCTCAAGTCCGTGTTACGAAGCTTTGATAATCGTTTTTCATATATTCCGCCTCCCCGCAAGTTCGTGGGCTGCGTGACATGGACTTCCAGGCATGTCAGCAGGCGCCCAGGCGAAGACGTCGGAATTATTTCTGAGGAATCTGACCAGGTCATCTCGCTGGGTCTCTGTCAGGAGTGATCCGACCTGGACGGTTTTTTCCTCGTCCCTTTCTGTCAGGGGCACCTCGGTCAGTGGTTCGACCGGTGTCCCCCGGACTTCTTTCCGCTCGTCTCGGGTGTCCAGAGAACCCTCGATGTCGTTATTTACCTTAGCGTCGTCGGTCGGCTGCTCGGACGAAGATTTTCGGTAAGGCAGACCTTTGCGGCTCGCATGTTGATATAGACCCGACCTATCCCGCCCTGATCGAGAGGGAACTTCATCGCCAGTTGGCAGGTCGATATCTGGGCCTGGAGGGAGTTCAGCGTCGGGCGGTCGAGGAGGACGTTGTAGGCCGAGGGGACCTTTGCTATGATGAAGTCTACAGGCAACGTACGTGTAGGGCCGGGCTCCCCTACGTTGAACTGCAGGGTGACCACCCCTTGCGCCGGGATAGAGTGGTTGGTGAACCCTGAAAGGACGTGGGAGGTCGGTTTCAAGTCTGCTGGGGTGAGCCCCATGCACAGAAAGCAGTCATGGAAGAGGATGTCTGCCGAGCTGCCCGAGTCAACAAGTTGTTAGTAATATGTATGCCCTAGAGGCCATTACTGTACATACGATGTATATTGTAGTGGATGCTTGGATATATATAGGGAGGACTTTCTTGCACGACATGATAGTATGCTATCAGGTTGCTCTTTATCTTAACATGTACTCTGATTGTCTCTATGTTACATGTTGATAAAGCCCTTAGGATGAGTACTTGACTACCAGGACTATGAAGCTGATCATACTAGTGGGGACAGAGTAGTCGTTAAGTACATCCTTCAAATATTCCTAGTCGAGGGTGTATCGAGACTGGGCATCCATATACCAGAGTAGACTAGCATATACGCTTCTCGACCCATATGATGGGCGATGGATGATCCCATATCCATTGATGTTTGACATCAGAGAAGGTATGCGGGTGCTCGGTGGAGACTGGGTACAATGGACGGACTCGCTGAGAACTCCTAGATGGTATTGTACCTATCGTCGGATAGCAGTTCTCTGGTGACACTGGTACAGGTTAGTCTGTAGACCCAAGATCTTCATAAAGTCTTGTGTGATTCCCACTGTGCTTTGATTTCCACCTTACCACGTTCAAGAGAACGTGCAAAACGGTGGCTTTTGGGTATAGTCCCGAGTCACATGGAGGCAATGAGCGATAGGAGGGGTTTCGTCTCTCCCGGTATAGGGAGTTGATGTTGTGCTATACTCGATTGGCCATAACATGAAATCCCTGGCCAGAGTTGCTGAGATCTATTGGTAAGTGTTATCAGTAGTTTCTCGAACCATTATGGACCTTGCATCGGCATGACTTATCAAGCTATTGGGGTCCGACGTTTTACCACCGCCAGGCTGTGATATGCGACATATCAGATGAAGAGACCGGACTGTACGGTAGTGTTACTGAATGGATTCACAGGAGTACGAGTAGGCTTGCTTATTGATCTTATGATCGCTCAATACCCGGGTGGCCGTTACGTTTAGCAGACTGCTTGCGGCTTGTGGGTGTTTGATATGATCATCACCTATTGCCGGCGTATTGACGAGTCTTTAGAGTCCTACAAAGAGGTTTCCTGGCTTAAGCGAAATGGAGTAGGAGCATATATGTGATATGTGCGGGACCGAGGTTGATACGATATAAGATACTGTATTCTATTCTCGCGATATGTGATATCGGTCGGTTATATATGATATAGCCGGGTTATCGGATCAAGTGTTGATTCGATAAGTTGATTCATACAGTATTAGTCGGTTGTATATGATATAACCAGATTATTAAATCAAGAGTTGATTTGATAATTTAATGTATAATTATATATATTTGATATATTATATTATATTAACTAATATTAAGCTCACTAATGATTTCTTTTCTCACTTGATGTGCACATTGTATATATGTGATATGTATATTTGTGTACATGTATTGTGTCATGTTTGATGATACATACAAGATGGGTGTATGAGATTAATACCATGCTAGGGTTAAGTTAGGGTTTCTATTTATGTTAAGCTAATTCAAAAGAGATTAAGTTTGTCATGGTAAAGCTTGGACAAAAGCTTTTGGATAAGCTTTGACAAAGTCAACTCTTTTGTCTAGTTAAAGATATTTATCAAACCCAACCCTTAACCATAGTGTGTGGTTTATTCTCTACATGAGTTAAGCATGATGGCTTTAACTCACCCATGGTTGCAATAATTCATTTGGATGAATTATTCATGAGTTCTTCTTCTTCTTCAAGCTCCATGAAAAGCTTTCTAGCTTCAATGGAGGTATGAGAAATAATGTGAGAAAATCAATTCTAAAGTGGGCCCACTTCCTACTTCATCATCCTCTACTACTTGCCATTTAGTATAGGGTGTTCACTTCACAAAGTTCATGACCTAGTGAAGGAATAGCTTGGGTTAGTGTCTCCTCGAGGTAGATCATCTTCGGCCTCGAAGTCATCGAAGCAAGCACGTTCGTTTCTTCATGGAGCCTCTCTAGAGTCCGGAGTTTGCAATCGCAGCGACGGGGACAACTACATGGAGCTATTTGAAGTGAAGGACCGGTCTACAAAGGTTGTATTCCTTGCTCACTATAACTTGCAAAGTGTTTGCATATGTTTTTCGTATTATTTCTAGTTAACGATTCATGGTTGGGGTTTGCTAGAACGACAAATTTTTGAATTTGGCATGGACAATACCTCCCGAAACCTTACTGCCGTGATAGGCAACCCTTCAGTGGTATCAGTGCCATGCTAGAAATTTATACGGATTTTGTTAAGATCACGAAACCAAAACAACTCCGAAACTTGAAACGGAAAACCGTAGTTTCTGTCGATTTTGAAAAGTGTTCAAAAAATTATTTAAACTAGTGCAGAATGTAGTATGTGATACCACATGAACACACAACAAAATACAATCCAGGAGCTCGGACCCAGGCCGGCGACCAACATCAAAATTCCGGCGTCGCCGGATCTTTAATGAGCTTTGGGGTTATGTTTTTGGTGTGTGTTCCAGTTGCTGGGTTTTGGTGTTTCAGGTGTTGTTTATTTTTGCTAATTTTGCATGTGATGTAATCATACAATATAAGCCAATCGGAGTGTTTCGTATTCGTAGTTTTAACATTGTTTCGGGTTTTTCGCATGTTATCTAGACGAACTTAGAAAGTTCGATCGAATGTCAAAACCCCATTTTTCCAAGTTTAACGTATTCGGAAAAACATGCAAGTGATTCTGTGGACCCTCTAGAAGAACGTAAAACTTAACTCGATTATGTGGCCGTCAAAACCGCCACATGAACCCTACGGTTTGTGGTAGTTTAGCGTTGTCACATATGAGGCGTTGGTTTGACCCTTCTACGGCTGGTTCATAGGTACTGTGGCATCTTCTGGGTATTATTAAAACTGTGCTCAAGTGTTGAGCTGTCGGGAAATTGTGGGACTTTGATGAATCGATCGAAAAGTTTAACGTCGTCCGGATATTATGTGGTGGGATACAATTTTTTGGAATCCACATGTAGTTATGAGATAACTAATTTGAATGTTATAAATCTAGAAATTTAGTCTCATTTGATCGGTTGCCACGGGATTTTGATGTGATCAAAAGTCCGTCGCAATCACATAGTGTACGCGGATACTCGCCGGATAACATT
This sequence comes from Agapanthus africanus, assembly GCA_030015575.1. Taxonomy (NCBI): domain Eukaryota; kingdom Viridiplantae; phylum Streptophyta; class Magnoliopsida; order Asparagales; family Amaryllidaceae; genus Agapanthus; species Agapanthus africanus. The sequence goes on from JASDDO010000012.1 coordinate 364,124,956, forward strand.
ATTAGATAGCCATGCCCGATAGCCCCGACCAAGTGACTGTAGGAGAACCCCGTCGCCAAAAGCATCTGTTCGGGAGCTCACGGCAGCGGTGTTCCGCCTTAGTGCACTTCGTCGACGGCATCGGGGGGTGCGGCCGTCTACTAAAGTTTCCGACGAGCATTCGATCTGGATGTCGGGAATCTTGTTGAATTGCCTGACTAGATATTGAAAAGTGTTTTCGAGATCGAGACTAAAATGTGGGGTTTATAATTGTTAGGCATGTGATGTCTAAGGAATTCATGTGGTTAGGCATGTGATGTCTGAGGGTGGTTGCGGATTCCAACTATTGTAGATTTTCACTTTCTTTTCTGCGACCGTAAGTGTAATATGTGGTGTACGCTGGTTTCGGTGCTATATGTCAACGACAATTGGGATACGCATATTTACTTACGTTGATGACATGTGATGTTATGTGTTGCTGTGATATGTTATATTGGATCGTCGCATTTGAATAACCGGGGGTTTTATGTAAGATGAGAGTTTTTCATTTTCATTCATGTAAAATTCATTGTATATAATATTCTTTTATTGGGGCACTTCCGGGTTGAGGATGATGTCACCATTGTATATTATTTACTTTTCCGCATTAGGATAGACCCAATGTGGGGAGCACAAGTAACCGGGTTCTAGGGTCCAGTGGGAGACCATCTCGAGGAGTCGAGACCGGGTCTCCTAACTCTAGAATTGGCATGGTTACTTGCCGCTCTCGTAGGGGTCTAGGGATGTGGGTTTGGCTATTCATCGCGACCGTGGAATCCGTGTTTTATATAGGCTTAATATAAAACACGGAAATCCTAGTATATCCAATATTTCATATATGTTCTTCTGCTGCAATGTTCTGTGATGAGATCATATTACTGCCTGAGACGAATGCTTATATTATATATATGTGATATATATTATATATTGTTGATTTCGTTTCAGATGTGATACTTAGGAAGCATAATTAAATGGGACTTCATTAATGAGATTAATGAAATAAAAGAAACCTAAAGATGTTGTAGAAACTTGTCTCGAAAAATGGTAGTTCTATAGTTTTTGCTTTGCATAGTAGTATTTGTGAAATATCCTGCACCTTATTCGATAAGGAAAGAGCCGAGATCCTTTCACCGGGAGTGACCTTTTTAGCGAAACTAGCAGATGCTACACACTCGGTTTGTCTTTTGATTGTTTCTATAGTTTTTGCTTTGGATAGTAGTATTTATGAAATATCCTGCACCTTATTCGATAAGGAAAGAGCCAAGATCCCTTCACCGAGAGTGACCTCTTTAGCAAAACTAGTAAAAGCCTCAAAAACACTTATTTTCAAAATCACTAGATTCTACAACGATATCAAGTTCATTACGCAAAAGGTTTTCTGAAAAACCTGTCGTAGCCCTCCGTCTCTTCAGATAAGTACTACTTAGTATTCGTGCTACGTTTGTTGACTAAGTTAAGGCGTAGTGTGCGGTAGCTAATTAGTGCCTATCTGCTAAAGCATAAGATGTGATTGGATTAGGGTAGTCGTACGATTTTGTTGACTTAGTTAAGGATCGTACGGTTGGGTTTATTTCAATCAAGAAATGACGGGTTGAACTTGGCTAGCGCTTATGATTTGTTGACTAAGTTAAGGTCATAAGTCGCTAGGGGCAAAATATTATTGGGAATTTCAATTGTTGAAATTTGCAATGAGATTGCATACCTTCTATGAGATAGTTGTATCCCGATACCCACTGCGAGTAAGAGTTACTCCTGGGAGAGTTTTACACATTACAATTAGCCGATCAAGTATGTGTCTAGAAAGGTGTCAACGGGGTTACGCCTCTGGGAAAACGAGGTTTATTTTAATTAGGTCCGTGCGAAAGCACGGGGAACCTCCCTCAAAGTACCGGCACTGGCCTGGCTGAAAGATTGGCGAACTTGTAGGGTGTAATTAATCCCGGCTAGTCTTACCTTTTAGGTTTGAAGGAAGATTTGACAAAAATAGTGGGAACCATCCTGATTAGATAAATTAATAACCAATCTATTCTTACAAGAGCATACGCTGAATGTTTTCTTCTCTCTCTCTCCGGGTAGTGACCATATCATGCCTTAATCAAGATAATAATATGGATGAATAGACCGAACCCGCTTGTTATACTGTGCTGGGGAACGTTGGTCCCGCTCCAACTTATAATTGTTATAAGACCGAGCAGAAAATAGGGGATTACCAGGATTCCCGTGCCGCCTAAACGAAGAAAGTGCATGCTGATGCATCTTCTTCGTGTATGTTCATTACAGAGAACTGTTTCTCAGTATCCTTTACGTCCTGGGTATGAGATACCGGATCAGGATCCCAGATATGTAATCTGTTACATGGGCTACAGATAGGTAGAGAACTGAGAACGGGTGATAAGTTTCAAGAGTTGGAAACGATGCAACTGTTGCAAGCCAAGCAGTTGGCAGTTATCACCTTGTATTACCAAATACATTGATTCTGAACGAATGTTATTAGATACCGAACATGATATACAACATCATATCAGTCTCTTTATTTATTAAAGAAGGATATAATTTTGTATTGTTGGATAATGTTTTTGAACATTTCTTATATCAAGAGTTGATCGGTTCAGGCACGTTATCTAAAAGCATATACATTTTAAATCAAACCGCAGTTCTTAACGTACAAAACACACACAAAAGGAAGAGTTCAGAAATGAACGAATCCTTCTTGAGGCATTGTAGACTAGGTCATATCAATGCAACCCGACTAGCTAAGTTGCATTAAGATGCATATTTAAATCATTTTGAATTTATATCTTGTGAAACTTTCCAGTCATGTCTCAAAGATAAGATGACCATAGCTCCGTTTATTGGAAACAGAGAAAGAGTTAATAAACTCTTAGGATTGATACATGTTGATGTATGAAAGTCCCCTGTCTTCACATGCCAGGACCGGTTCTTTGTACTTCATTACATTCACGGATCATCTCCCAAGATTCGGACATATGTTCCTATTGAAACACAAGTCTGAATCTTTTGAGAAATTCAAAGAATATAAGTTAGAAGTAGAGAACCAAAAACAGGTATAAGTATTAATGTCCTATGATGAGATCAGGGAGGAGAATACTTGAGCACGGAATTCCTGGACTATTCTAAAGGAGAATGAGATTCTCTCTCAGCATTACTCCTCCGTATACACCACAGCACGTCGGTGTATCGGGGCGGAGCAAATCGCACCCTATGTGATATGGTGTGTTCTATGATGAGTACTACTAAGTAGCCTATTTCCTTTTGGGAGTTATGCACTTGAGAAGGTGCATACCTATTGAATAGGGTTCCAACCAAATCAGGTGCCGACCACTCCATATGTGATATGGTTGTTGGTGTGTAGTAGCGCTGTTCAGACCATAATATTGCATTTTTCATCCCTCTATTCTTATCCGTTTTATAGATAAACAGGTACTCTTGACGCACGTTTGTTGTATATTACAGGATACAAGCTCTTGGAGCAAATACAGTGAAAAAGACGAAAGTTGATACAGAAAAGGGACTTTTGACCAACAAGCAGACGGATCTTACTCAAGCCGAGACGAAGAACAATGCAAGGTCCAAAATGTCAAGGCAAACGGTTAAAAGATCGTTACAAGTTTTCACTGAAACATCTGGAGAAGGCCCAGAATCCAAAGGGAGAAAAGAAGTGAAGAAACAGAAAGCCCAAGAAGACAAGAGAAAAGCCCAAAAGTTTCAGATCCTGTTTCCCTAGTTTGGCCGCGGAACCGCGGCCAAACCTAGGCTGGTGCCGCGGTTCCGCGGCCATCTAGTGCGCGTGTCGGTGAAAAATTCTCGTGTCGGTGCGTCGGTGCGGGGGTTTGGATTTTTAGTGGGCAAATCTGTAATTGCACATGTGCGAATCCCGTAACCCTAAATTCTCCTGTTTACTTATAAATTGTAATCGAAAATTGTAAAAACCCTATGCCTCTTTTCAATCAATAAAATTCAGAATTGCTGGGAGTATTATTCAGATCTGTTCTATATTGCTTGAAGGGAGCCGTCAACCTAGTAAGTTATTTTATGTCTGTGCTTTTAATTCTTTCAATTAGTATGTTTTATCATCCCCTAATGAGCGAGTAGTCTCCTCGCTTGTTAGGGTTAGCCTTAGGGAAAGGTTTGAGAGATGAGATCTCTCACCCCTTTCATGCCTTCCACACCTAAGAGTTAGAACTCCATGCATGCACGCACAACCGCTCCCTACGGCATCCTACCCCACGAGGTAACGATGAACCGTAGTATAAATGGCCGGTTGCGCGTGTTTTCCATGGGGGTTAGGGTAATGATCGATAAAGGAAGGATAAGAATCTAGAGGAAGAAACATCTTGCCAAAAGATTCTAATCCACTTCATTGATAATTACACCAACATCTAATAGATCAAAAATAGGGCAATGAAAGCGGTGAGGAAACCTTTAATCTCCAAACTTCCCCTAAACCTAACCCTAGCAAGACTTTAATTTAGATAATTTAGCTTATTGATAAATCTAGGTTTTTATAGATTTAATAAACCAACCAAAACAACATTTGGAATCAACTCATAAAGACACATTAAGAAAACTACCCATCTCTGTGGATCGACCCGTACTCCCCGGCAACGGCGCCATTTTCTGTGTACGAGCAATTTGCTACCCTATTCTGTGTACGAGCAATTGGGCGTTGGAGAGCTTAAGCCCACTCACTGTACTCTCCAAATAGCCGACCGGTCAATAACCCATCCTAGGGGAGAGCTGGAGGATGTTTTAATTAGAGTAGGGGATTTCATTTTCCTCGTTGACTTTATTGTGATGGATACACAACCTGTTGCTAACCCCCGGAACCAAATTCCGGTAATACTTGGTCGACCATTTTTGGCTACTTCCAACGCAGTGATCAATTGTCGTAATGGTTCAATGAACCTATCTTTCGGCAATATGACAATTGAGCTCAATATTTTCAAGTTGGGAAATCAGCCTGCTGAGCCTAATGCTAGCGTACTCGATGTTTGCTCGATCAATGAGATCGCGGAGGAGGACTGTGAATTCGAGAATTTTTTGTTCGATCACAGCAATGTTAACGCCACTAGTGCGTTCCTCCTAGAATCCGACGCAGCTTTCAAAGCGGATAACGATTTTGAGTGCTTTACCTTCGTTGATGACTTTGAAGACTCATCACCTGAATTGGAGTCTTTTGCTTTTTCGGATGAGTTAGTTGAACCATCCGACACTGTTGCGTACACTCGGTTCGAACCTTTGATGGAATCCTTCGAGTTTGAAACAACTGCCCCATTATTACCATCTATTGTTTCACCTCCTAAACTCGAATTAAAGCTTTTGCCGACACACCTAAAATATGCTTATCTAGGTAATAATGAGACCTTACCTGTCATTATATCAGCCTCTCTAGCCCTTGAGCAAGAGAAGGCTCTTTTGATGGTCTTACATAATAATCGGCAAGCTTTCGGCTGGTCTATGGCGGACATTAAGGGGATTAGTCCCCTCATAGTCGAACATCATATACACTTGAGGGATGATGCCAAGCCGGCACGGGATCCACAAAGGCGCCTCAACCCCATCATGAAAGAGGCTGTTAAGAAGGAAATTGTCAAGTGTCTGGATAGCGGTATCATTTACCCTATCTCGGATAGCCAATGGGTTAGCCCAATCCACGTCGTGCCAAAGAAATCGGGCATTACGGTCATTACCAATGAGGCAAATGAGTTAATTCCCACTCGCACCCAAACTGGGTGGCGAGTCTACATAGACTATAGGAAACTCAATGCCGCAACAAGGAAAGACCACTTTCCTTTACCTTTCATTGACCAAATGCTCGAGCGATTGGTAGGGCACGAGTTCTATTGCTTTCTCGATGGTTATTCCGGTTATAACCAAGTCCCCATCGCCAAAGAGGATCAAGACAAGACAACATTCACTTGTCCCTTTGGCACTTTTGCTTATCGTCGCATGCCCTTTGGGTTATGCAATGCACCCGAGACATTTCAGCGGTGTATGATGGGGATCTTTTCAGACATGGTTGAAAAGTTCTTGGGGATCTTTATGGATGATTTCTCCATCTTTGGCGACTCCTTCGACGAGTGTTTACGCCATCTTGACGCTGTTCTTACCCGCTGCAGGGATAAGAACCTCACATTGAATTGGGAGAAGTGCCATTTCATGGTGCGAGAGGGCATTGTCTTAGGACATGTCATCTCGCAAAACTGCATCGAGGTTGACAGAGCTAAAATCAAAGTGATTTCTAACCTCCCTCCCCCAAAATGCGTCAAAGACATTAGAGCCTTCCTTGGCCACGCCGGTTTCTACAGACGGTTCATCAAGGACTTTAGCAAAATCGCTAGACCCTTGACTCTATTACTGGCCAAGGACACAACTTTTGCTTTCGACTCCACTTGCATTGAAGCATTCGAGTCCTTGAAACATTCACTCATCACTGCGCCCATCCTCTCATCTCCCGACTGGACGCACCCTTTTGAAATCATGTGCGACGCATCAGACTTTGCTATTGGCGCTATTCTTGGACAGCACATTAATAAGATGCCGCACGTGATTTATTATGCTAGCCGAACACTAAATGAGGCCCAACTCAACTACACAACAACAGAGAAAGAGTTTTTAGCTGTTGTGTTTGCACTCGAAAAATTTCGGCCTTATTTAATTGGCTCTCCAGTCGCTGTATATACTGATCATTCAGCTCTTCGCCACCTTTTTGCGAAGAAGGATGCTAAGTCAAGGCTAATACGTTGGATCCTTTTATTACAAGAGTTTGACCTTGTCATTAAGGACAAAAAAGGATGTGAAAACGTAGTAGCTGATCACCTATCACGACTTCCTTCTTCGCCCACGCTCGATCTTCCAATCACTGATGTTTTTCCCGACGAGCAACTCTTGACCGTTTCTTGCGAACCATGGTTCGCCGATATTGTAAACTACTTAGCCACCGGCCTGATACCTAATGATTGGTCGAAACAGGATAAACTTCGATTTTTATCCCAAGTAAAGCATTTTTACTAGGATGAACCCTATCTTTTTAAATACTGTTCCGACCAAATCATTTGTCGGTGTGTGCCGGAAAGTGAGGTCAAGAGTGTGCTGTCTTTTTGCCACGATCAAGCATGTGGCGGGCATTTTGGCCCAAAGAAAACAGCCGAAAAAGTTTTGCAGTATGGTTTCTATTGGCCACGACTCTTCAAGGATGCATTTGAATACTGCAAAACTTGCTCCCGGTGCCAACACTTGCGCCGGATATCGCGGAGGAACGAAATGCCGCTCCAACTTATTTTGGTTGTGGACATTTTTGATGTTTGGGGTATAGATTTCATGGGACCATTTCCTAACTCTTTTGGAAATGTGTATATTCTTTTGGCGGTTGACTATGTTTCAAAGTGGGTCGAGGCTGTGCCCAGCCGAACGAACGATAATAAAGTTGTCGTTCGGTTTCTTAAAGAACACATATTTTCTCGATTTGGGCATCCTCGGGCGATAATAAGTGATAATGGTTCTCACTTCTGCAACAGGACTTTCGAGTCCTTAATGCGCAAATACTCTATCACCCACAAATTGTCAACGCCATATCACCCCCAAACATGTGGGCAAGCCGAGCTTTCAAATCGGCAAATAAAGCAAATCTTGGAGAAAACGGTTTCCAAAAACCGTAAAGATTGGTCACTTAAACTGAACGATGCACTATGGGCTTTCCGTACTGCATACAAAACCGATCTTGGTATGTCTCCATACCGGCTTGTGTACGGGAAGGCTTGCCACCTCCCAGTGGAGATTGAGCATAAAGCATTCTGGGCTATCAAAAAGATGAATCTATCTTTAGGAGATGCGGGCAGCAATCGAAAGCTGCAATTGAATGAATTGGAGGAGCTGAGGGATGAGGCATATGATAATGCCATAATTGCTAAAAACCGAGCTAAGGTGTTCCACGATAAACACCTTTTGCGAAAAACTTTTGAACCGGGACAACAGGTTCTACTTTATGACACTCGGTTACATTATCATCCCGGCAAGCTCCGGTCCAGATGGAGAGGACCTTTTGTAGTCCGCACCGTTTATCCGCACGGTGCGGTTGATCTTGAAAATCCTGAAGACGGTACTTTATTCAAAGTGAATGGGCATCGACTGAAACCGTTCTTCACAGCGGACCCTTCGGAGGAGCTCCTGTTCTTGCAGGAGCCGATCTACACTGAGTGATATTCCTCCACTTTTACCCCCAAATTTCTTTTCTCAAAACATTATTTCAAATAAGTTTGGAGGTGTGTATATTATTTGTATATATATTTCCAAAATACCATAAAAAATATATAATAAAAAATAATAGAAAAAAATATATATAAATAAAATTTTTTGGACCTAATGGCATATGTTCAGAATTAAGAGCCGATTTTACAAATAAAACCCTCGTTTTAGAGGGTGTTATATACAAATATCCCTCCCATCCCCTATTTAAAGGAACCCGAGCCCCCTGTTTTCTTAAACCTAAATTTTTCATCTCTAAAAAACCCTAGCCGCCGCCACCAACCTGCTGCAGAAAAATCTCGCCGTGCCGCCGCCAAGCCGCCGCGATTCCGCCGTCGTTGCCATAAAATGCAGTTTGAAAGGGATTTTTCCTCGGTTTTCGCACAAGAAGTATACGGTAGATATTTCGCACATGAAATCGAACAAAGGGGCTGGAATTTCCTGTTCTATAATCACTCATCTGCGTTTGTCCTACCTAACCTAGTTGCCATATTTTACGAATCAATGGAGGATAATAGCCTTGACAACTTAGGTTACATTAAACTAAATTGGGGAAATCGTGAAATTCACATTGATAGGGACATGATACACGAGGTTACACTCATACCACGTGTACCTGCACATGAACACCCATTGAGCTTTGAAGATTATATGCCCTTGATGGGGAATGACTGTGCACGAGAGCCGCGTAAGGGTATCCAAGCACGGACCCTTTTCGCAAACGTTTTAACTGTGTGCCGGTGGGCACAAAACAATATCTTTGGTAGTTCCCACAACACGACTTTTTTCACCCCTTCATTGTATGTCGTATACACACTGATGATGAAAAATCCAAGGTTCGACATGTGCACGGTTTTGCTCCAATCTATAGGTACGGGGAAACGAGGTACCGTATACCCATGTCCCATGCTTGTTACCCAACTCTGCCGTTATTTCCTCCCCATCGAGGAATTTGACTCATACATGATAGACGGTGTTCCGATTCGACCACTCGTAGAGGGCATCACGTCGTCCTACTCTAGACTCACTGATATTTGGACACGAACGGAACCGGCAGAAAATGTACCCGCACACACCCCTAGCTCGAGCTCGACTTCGAGCGGGGAAGAACTAACTCCTCAGGAGAATGCGCGATTGATGCGGAGAACAGTGAGAAGAATTGATTCTTTGAGGGATGAGTTTCGGGCGACTGCACGAGATCATGACCGTCGGTTGACGGAAATTGAGAGGGGAATCCAAACACTTTTGGCTAGAGGGGAACGATCACGTTCACGCTCACGAGCGCGACGTGGGGCCGGGCAGTGAGGGCACTGCTTTGCTCAAGTTTGGGGGAGAGGGTAATGTATATAGTTATCGTTTGCATTGCATATATTTTTCTTTTCTTTTTGCATATTTAATTTCTGCATTTCATCTTTATATGAAAAAAAAATCATAAAAATTTGAAAATTTGGAAAAAAAAAATTTAGAAAACTGAAAAACCCATAAAAATAGAAAAAAAATTCAAAAAATTATAAAAATTATTGTATTCAATTTTGGTTAATTGACTTGAGTTTGATAAAAATGTTAACTGGCTAGGAAAAACTATATCTTAGACTTAGCAAATTAATAATCCTAAAAATAACATTCCTTAGAGTTTAACGGTAGAGAATATATGTTTTTGTAGGTTATTTAGGAATAGGCAAATTTTGGGTTCACTTCTTGGGCTAAACCAAAATGAGGGAAGAGTATTAATGTTCTTATTAGAGTATAAGTTCGAAAAATAGTTCCTAGCTTAAGTTTAGATTCTGAAAACATGTACCCTACAAAATGCACAATCACGCACCTCGAAACTTGAATTAGTAGAAGAGACCTTGAATTACTCATGTCTAAAGTCCTTAGCACAATGAAAATAAAAAGAAGAAAAAAAGTGAATAAAAAAAAAATGGACACTGGTTTTTGTGATTACTTAGGGCTAGAAAATTATTTAGCGAGGGTGCTTCATCACCTAGTGCCTTAGACCGACTGGTTTGGGAGTCACTGCTAAAAGCCTTGGGTATTGCAAAACTAGGAAATACGCTTTAAAGTGCTAACGCATCTTGTAATCGGCTGTTGGTATCTCAAGAAGTATTAACGGTCGCATGAAGGATGTGTAAGCAAAAGTTGAGAAAAATTCACAAATAAGTGCTTTGGACAATGGACGAGAGTACGATTGCTTGATTTGAATTTCCAAGCGTAGAGGTGACGATTACACACACGTGGGGATATGTGATTAGAGTTTAGATAAGAGAAAGGAATGAAGAATAAAACTTGTATCTTTAATAGAGTTGATAGAAATTCCTAAGTGGAGATGAAACTCTAGAAGAAAAACTTAAGAAATGCTGAATTCTAAGTAATTTTATAGAACATGTACAATCTTAAGTTACATAATAAGGAAATGTGAAGAATATGGGTGGATAATTTGCAGGGCGACGATAATAGAATTCCTTGTTAGAAAACCTAATTGGAGAGCAAAAGTCGAAAAACCACATTGATAGGATTTTGTGGGTGTAATCCGCTGAAAACCCTCAGGAGACAACACTCCTCCTACTAGGGACACCTAGAGGTTTAACGGCTTGTTGCACGTGCTCAGTGCAATCGCGTTTCCCTGCGAAAGTGCGGCTAGGTTAGAATAAAATAATAAGTTTGCTCGAGGACGAGCAAAAGATAAGTTTGTGGGTATTTGTTCATATCATAATATTGCAATTCATACGCCCCACTTTTATTCAGTTTATAAGTAAACAGGTACTTTTGACGCACGTTTGTTGCATGATACAGGATACAGGCTCTTGGAGCGAAGAAAGTGAGAAAAGACAGAAGATGATACAAAAGAGAGACTTTTGACCAACAAGAAGATGGATCCGAGTCACGAAGAACTGGTTACAATTGTATAAAGCAGTGCGGTCCGAAATGTCAAAGTGAACGGTCAAAAGCTCCTTACAAGTTTAAACTGAAGATCTGGAAAAGACCAAGAAGCCAAACAGAGAAAAATAGTGAAGAACAAATAAGCCCAAGTACCCAGCATGAAGACCAGAGAAGATAGTGACATGAAGCCACCAAAGGGCCGCGGAACCGCGGCCCAAGGCCCATCATTGCCGCGGTTCCAAGGCCGTTTGTTGCCCGTGTTGGCACCGACTTCCTGTGTCGGTGCGACGGTGCGGGTGTTGGGATTTTTTAGGGGGCAAATCTGTAATTGCACCTCTGCGAGAGTCTGTAACCCTAGCTTCACTGTTTGCTTATAAATTGTACTCACAAATCTGTAAAATGGATGCCTCTTTTTCAATCAATAAAATCAGAATTGTTGGGAGATCTAGAGCATCTCTTTTGTAAGTTTTTCTTTTAAATTCCTGCCTTAGTTCTAATTTAATTCTTGCCCTAGTTATCTAATATCATTCTTGCAGTAGAGTAATTTTATTACTTGCCTTAGTTAACTAGTCTAGCTCCTTTTAATCTGCAGTAAGTAATAATTCAAGATTTGAACATAGCACTTTAAAACATAACAACAAAAATGTCGTTTTTAGAAAATTCCTTAATGAGCGAGTAAAATCCTCGCTTGTTAGGGTTAGGAACAAGGAAGGGAGTGAGAGATGAATATCTCTCACCTCCTTCAATGCCGATACTTTTTCTCATAACTAGAACTTCATGCACGCATGCATGACCCGCTCCCTACGGCACCCTACCTACGAGGTAACGGTGAACCGTAGTATAAAGGGCCGGGCATACATGACGTCCATGAAGATGGTACCAATTAATAGGAAAGGACGGACAAGGATCTAGAGGAAGAAACTTCGTTTCTTCCCAAATCATCCTAATCCCCTTTGCTAATAATTGATATGATTTCTAAAAAGCTTTAATTAAACGGCATTGAAAGAGGTGACAATATCGATCTTATCAACCCTACCTTATACCTATCCCTAACAAGTTCTTTAATATCATATTAATTAGTTTTAAATCAATCGACAAAAACTAAACCACCATCGGAATCAACTCGTGATAACACAAAAACAGAAAGTTACACATCTCTGTGGATCGACCCGTATTCACCGGCTAGCTGTAAAGCGACGCCGTTTCTGATTACGGTAAATACAATATTTTTTTTTGGACTAATCAAGAACGGCGTCGCATGAAGCTAGCCGGTGAGTACGGGTCGATCCACAGAGATGGGTAGTTTTCTTAATGTGTCTTTACGAGTTGATTCCAAATGTTGTTTTGGTTGGTTTATTAAATCTATAAAAACCTAGATCTATCAATAAGCTAAATTAATCTAAATTAATGTCTTGCTAGGGTTAGGTTTAGGGGAAGTTTGGAGATTAAAGGTTTCCTCACCGCTTTCATTGCCCTATTTTTGATCTATTAGATGTTGGTGTAATTATCAATGAAGTGGATTAGAATCTTTTGGGAAGATGTTTCTTCCTCTAGATTCTTATCCTTCCTTTATCGATCGTTACCCTAACCCCCGTGGAAAACACGCGCAACCGGCCCTTTATACTATGGTTCATCGTTACCTCGTGGGGTAGGATGCCGTAGGGAGCGGTTGTGCGTGCATGCATGGAGTTCTAACTCTTAGGTGTGGAAGGCATGAAAGGGGTGAGAGATCTCATCTCTCAAACCTTTCCCTAAGGCTAACCCTAACAAGCGAGGAGACTACTCGCTCATTAGGGGATGATAAAACATACTAATTAAAAGAATTAAAAGCACAGACATAAAATAACTTACTAGGTTGACGGCTCCCTTCAAGCAATATAGAACAGATCTGAATAATACTCCCAGCAATTCTGAATTTTATTGCTTGAAAAGAGGCATAGGGTTTTACAATTTTCGATTACAATTTATAAGTAAACAGGAGAATTTAGGGTTCCGGGATTCGCACATGTGCAATTACAGATTTGCCGACTAAAAATCCAAACCCCCGCACCGACGCACCGACACGAGAATTTTTCACCGACACGCGCACTAGATGGCCGCGGAACCGCGGCACCAGCCTAGGTTTGGCCGCGGTTCCGCGGCCAAACTAGGGAAACAGGATCTGAAACTTTTGGGCTTTTCTCTTGTCTTCTTGGGCTTTCTGTTTCTTCACTTCTTTTCTCCCTTTGGATTCTGGGCTTTCTCCAGATGTTTCAGTGAAAACTTGTAGCGATCTTTTAACTGTTTGCCTTGACATTTTGGACCTTGCATTGTTCTTCGTCTCGGTTTGAGTAAGATCCGTCTGCTTGTTGGTCAAAAGTCCCTTTTCTGTATCAACTTTCGTCTTTTTCACTGTATTTGCTCCAAGAGCCTGTATCTTGTAATATGCAACAAACGTGCGTCAAGAGTACCTGTTTATCTATAAAACGGATAAGAATAGGGGGATGAAAAATGCAATATTATGGTCTGAACAAATACCCCCAAACTTATCTTTTGCTCGTCCTCGAGCAAACTTAGTTTTTTATTCACTAAAAGTCCTAACCGCACTTTCGCATGGAAACGCGATTGCACTGAGCACGTGCAACAAGCCGTTAAACCTCTAGGTGTCCCTAGTAGGAGGAGTGTTGTCTCCTGAGGGTTTTCAGTGGATTACACCCACAAAATCCTATCAACTCGGCCCATTGACTATTGTTCTCCAATTAGGTTTTCTAACAAGGAATTCTATTATCATCGACCCGCAAATTATCCACCCATATTCTTCACACTTCCTTATCATCTAACTTAAGATTATATATGTTATGTAGACCTACTTAGCTTTTGGCATCTCTTAAATCTTCCTTCTAGGTTTCCATCTCCACTTAGGAATTTCTATCAACACTATCAAAGATACAAATTCTATCTTTCATTCCTTTCTCTCATCTAAACTCTAATCACATATCCCCACGTGTGTGTATAGATCACCCCTACACTTGGAAATTCAAATCAAGCAATCGTACTCTCGTCCATTGTCCAAGGTACTTATTAGTGAATTTATAATTGAATTTCGCTTACACATCTTTCATGCGACCGTTAATACTTCTTGAGGTACCAACGACCGATTACAAAATGTGTTTGCACATTTAAGCGTAATTCCTAGTCTTGCAACAACCAAGGCTTTAGCAGTGACTCCCAAACCAGTTGGTCTAAGGCATTAGGTGATGAAGCACCCTCGCTAAATATTTTGCTATTTTTTACAGCCTTAAGTAATCACAAGAAGTAGTGTCCATTTTTCTATTCTTTATTCACACTGATATATATTTCTATTGTACTAAGGACTTTAGACAAGAGCATTTCAAGGTCTCTTCTACTATTCCAAGTTTCAAAGTGCGTGATTGTGCAAGTTGTAGGGTATACATTTTTAGAATCTAGACTTAAGCTAGGAACTATTTTTCAAACTTATACTCTAATAAGAATATCAATACTCTTCCCTTGTTTCGACTTAGCCCAAGAAGTGAACCCAAAATTTGCCTATTTCTAAATAAACTACAAGGCATATACTTTCTACCGTTAAACTTTAAGGAATGTTATTTTTAGGGTTTTTAATTCACTAAGTCTAAGATCTAGTTGTTCCTAGCCAGTTATCCTATTTGTCAAACTCAAGTTAATTAGCCAAAATTGAATACAATAATTTTTATAATTTTTGAAATTTTTTCAATTTTTATGGATTTTCAAATAAATATGCAAATGCAAAAATATATACAAATGAATGCGAAGGAAGAAGACGTACCGAGCATACCCCCAAACTTGAACTTGACAGTGTCTTCACTGTCATGCTAAACCAAGAGGATCAAAATACCGGCACTTCCCTGTTTATTTATTTATAATTTTTTTATTGCTAAGAAAAACAAAAATATATACAAAAAGGCCCTCCCCCAAACTTCATTTAAACTATGTTAGACATTACTGCCAAACCTTGCATAGACCAAAAGTCAACACCATCCAGTTGAAAAATTTATCAGTAAAGAGTATTGATTGGTGGAAGAATAAGTTGTGGCGGTCCAAAAAGAATTGGGGAAGATAGAAGTGGTGGTATGGAAGGTATGGAGGTGAATAGACAGGAGGTGGTGATGAATCAAAACGAGAATGCGAATGATCAGCAATCAGTGGAATGTTGGCATTCTCGTAGCTTATTAAAAGAAATGGGGGTGGTTCAGCTTCTAAAAGAGGAGGTTGACTAACCACAATATCCCCAAACTGTTCCTGTGGGTCCTCTATTGACGTGGCATCTTCCATCAATTTCATATGATATTCAATTATAAGGGAACTGATCTCCTCGATGTCCGCCATAGTCCAACCGAAAACTTGCCGCCTCTCTTGTAAGACTTTTAAAATAGCGTTCTCTTGCTCGAAGGCTAGAGAGGCTGATATTATAATGGGAAAAGTCTCATTCTCACCTATGTAAACATATTTAAGGTGAGGCGGTAAGGACATGAGTTCGAGTTTTGGAGGCGAAAGAATCATTGCGGAATTTACCTCGAACTCAAAGGACTCCAACACAGGTTCGAAATCACTGCAAACAACCGATTCGGATGGTTCAACTAACTCATCCAAAAATTCAAAAGACTCATATTCGGGCTGTGAGTCGTCGTCATCCAAAAAAGTGAAACATTCATAATCAATTTCGGTTGTGTCAACGGTGGTAGGCTCAAGGAGGGACGCACTAGTGGCGTCAAAACTGTTTTCATCAAATAGAAATCTTTCAAGCTCGCAGTCCTCCTGCGTGATTTCGTGAATAGAGCAAACTTCTCGTGTACTAGTTTTAGGCACGGGGGGCAGACTTCCCATCTTATAAATATTGAACTCACTAGACATCTTCCCAAAGGATAGAGTCATGGAGCCATTGCGACAGTTTATTACAGCATTGGAAGTGGCCAAAAATGGTCGACCGAGGATCACCGAAATTTGGTTTCTTTGGTTAGCAACAGGTTGTGTATCCATAACAATAAAATCGACGGGGAATATGAATTCCCCAACTTTTATCAACACATCCTCTAGCTGACCCCTTGGATGGGTGATTGATCGATCAGCCATTTGGAGAGTACAACGAGTGGGTTTCAACTCTCCAACCCCTAATTGTTCGTACACGGAGTAGGGAATC
Organism: Agapanthus africanus; assembly: GCA_030015575.1. Lineage (NCBI taxonomy): Eukaryota > Viridiplantae > Streptophyta > Magnoliopsida > Asparagales > Amaryllidaceae > Agapanthus > Agapanthus africanus. The sequence goes on from JASDDO010000012.1 coordinate 364,141,295, forward strand.
AGGTTAACACTAGACCCAAGATCTAAAAGTGCTCGATTAATTTTCTTATCCCCAATTATGATTGAAATTGTAGGACAGCCGGGGTCCTTTCGTTTTTGGGGTAAGGTTTGATGGTGGTTAATAGCATTGCTCACTGCACTAGCCACTAGCACTTTCTTGGGTACTTGAGATGCCTTTCTCTTCGAGGTGCATAAACCCTTTAAGATTTTCGCGTATGAAGGGACTTGTTGGATTGCATCCAAGAGAGGTATATTTATGCTAACCTGCTTAAATATCTCCACAATCTTCTCCACTTGTGTAGTTGGTTTATTAGGACTCAACCTGTTTGGGAATGGAGCAATTTGAAAATTCGTTGAGTCAAATGTCTGTGGAGTAGAATGTGGAGTAGGAACGGATCCCGGTGTAGATGTGTTCATGTTGTGAGAAATGAGTCCGTTCGAGCTAGAAGAAGTAGAGCCGTGTGAAGGGTGGAGAATAGGCTCTAAAGAAAAAGGTGAAGAAGAAAGTGAAGAAAATGAAGAAGGGGAAGATGACGATGGAGAAAAAGAAGAAGAAGAAGAAGAACCACCGGCGGGGATGTCATCATTAGTTCCCACATTATTTTGCAACACTCTTTCGGATCTCAACGTGGTCACCACATTTACATTGTGATTGGGATATGTGTTTTGTGTGTGACCGGGATTTGGCAATGGTTGAGATGGAAGCTTTCCCTTTTCTCTCTCGCTCAACGCAGCAGTTAATTGTGCAATTTGTGCCTCAATAGATTTGATACTTTGATCGTGTGAGGCATTGCTATGCATCAAAGACTGAACATAATTTTCAAATCTTGCTGCGGATTCTGTAGATTGCTTGAGAAATGCATCCAGACTTTTTTCGAGCGAGACAACCTTATCATCATTTGGTTGAACCAAATTGTTCGTTTGATTTGTATAAGGTTGTTGTTGGAAAGGTTGCTGGTTTTGAGTTTGTGAAGGTTCTTGTTGTTGTTGTGGAGGAGGTCTTTGAAAATTGGTATTCCCTTGGAACTGTTGATTTGGGTGACTCCTCCACCCCGGATTGTATGTCGAAGAGTACGGATCGTTTCTTTGTCGTTGCTGAAATGCAGCATTGACTTGATCCTGTCCTTGAGTAGATGCATTATAAGGACACTCTTCGGTTAGATGTGATGGATTCGCACAACAAGCACAAACAGTTCGTGGAGGTAAAGCAGGGGCAGGAGAAGACTTTCTGATTTTGGTCTCAATGGCTTCTAGCTTTTTCATAAGTGCGGCCATCTCGGCCTTCATAGCAATCGACATATCTACTTGATGTATGCCTGCCCTAGATTGACCACTAGAAGATGATGTGGTCTTGGTACTTTCCCACTGAATTGTTTGCTCACTAAGATCCTCAAGAAACTGCCAAGCTTCGTCGCTAGACTTGGAGAGAAAATGACCTTGACATATTATTTCTAGCAACTGCTTCGTTGCCGAGTTCAATCCCTCGTATAATGTTTGGCAAAGTTGCCAACTTTCGATCCCATGATGAGGGCATTGAACAAGTAGGTCTTTAAATCTCTCGAAGCACTTCCAAAATGGTTCGGAAGGAAGCTGTGAAAATTGTATAACACGGATTCTAGCAGTTTTGTAATGAGGATAGAGCTTTCTCAGAAAAGCTCTCACAAACTCATCCCAATTTCTAATGGAATGTGATGCGGTGCTGTATAGCCACTTTTCGGCTAGGTCACATAAGGTGAAAAGAATGACCCTTAGCCTTATAGCGTCATCACTTAATTGGGTCGTTTTCATCATAGCGCACACATTTTGGAATTTATTGATAAAGATATATGCGTCTTCCGATTTCAAACCATGAAATTTTGGCAGCATATTGATGAAATGTGGTTTTATTTCAAAATTGTCCCCATTTGCCGGTGGGGGTGAAAGACATGTAGGTAAAGAAGTGCGGACGGGGTAGAAGAGATCCTGGAGCGCAACTCGTGCGGGCGCTACAACAGGCGGAAGATTCGGGTTATTCGCACCTAACGGAGGTGGAATCATTCCCGTCGGTAAGGTATCGTTGGGGTTGAATCCCGACATACCTAAGAAAGAAGAATTTGAAGGTGGAGGTAAGGAAATGGAGGGAATTTCGACTTCGGTATCGAAGGGTTCGTCGGTCGGTACCAACGAAACACGGACTAATCGGGCGTTAGTATCCCTAGTCCAAAGTGACATACACTAAAAGGGGTAGTGTAGTTAGAGAAAAAAGAAAAAAAAAAGAATGTGGAGGTAAGATAACATCAATGAGAAAAAATGGTGGAAGTGAGGTGCAAGTTTCCTTTAGCGACAAGTTGCAAGTTTTGAAAAGATTTTTCTCTTTTTTTTTATTTATGTGAAAGTTTTGCAAAGAAGTTTTGAAAAGAGACTCGTGACACAAATGTATCAACCACACAGGCACAATCAGGCCAAGATCTAGGGTCGCCTAGGTCTGCCAGACAGCTCCTAACTAGGGCTAGAAATAGGACCTCAAACCGCCTCTTCACCGACAAGTACGGCCAGGTAAGTGGGAAGGAACCACAAAAGTGGGCCTAATTAATAACCACTAGCCTAGACACCGCAAAGTCAGTTAGGATAAACGGTCGATGCCTATACTAGTCCTTTTCCTATTGAGCTCGATGTCCTTAGGTCTGAGTCTAGTATTTTTTAATTAATTGTGGTCGATGCACATGCTTTAGGTGTTTTCTGGGGTCCTGGGAAGGGTAATGAAATCCCCACCCAATCTGAGTTTGGTCAATTATCCCCTTAAAGTCCAATTAAATTGTGCAAAACAATAAAATTCACTTGCAATCAATTTTTTTAGCGCGGCGCAAAGAAACCTGCAGAAAATCTGTTATTTAGAAGGGGGAGAAAAGATTTTTAGCGTAAAGAATTCCTGCAGAAACTTTTCACAGAAAGATATATGGAGGTTGACAGAGGGGAGAAGGAGGAATCAAACCATATAAAATTGAGGAGCTGACGTGGCCAACATGCGGCGGAACCGCGGTCTGTGGCCCCCCTATGCGGCGGAAACGAGGCGGAGTAGCGGGATCAAGCTCTGGAAAAAATTCTGTTGTTCTGTACTTGCAATTCCTCTCTGTTCTTATGTACCAAATTCTGTTTTGCCCTCTGTAAATTTCCAGATTCGCTATTCTTCGCTGTTCCTGCAAGATTCAAAAGATACACCCTTCAAACAGATCAAAATTGATAATTTTTATTTTTTTTTTATTTTCAGATTTTTATAATTTTTATAATTTATATCAACCCAAAATTACACAGAAAGAAATTTTACGCCTTCCCCGGCAACGGCGCCATTTGATTAGTCCAAAAAAAAAATATTGTATTTACCGTAATCAGAAACGGTGTCGCTTTACAGCTAGCCGGTGAATACGGGTCGATCCACAGAGATGTGAAACTTTCTGTTTTTGTGTTATCACGAGTTGATTCCGATGGTGGTTTGGTTTTTGTCGATTGATTTAAAACTAATTAATATGATATTAAAGAACTTGTTATGGATAGGTATAATGTAGGGTTGATAAGATCGATATTGTCACCTCTTTCAATGTCGTTTAATTAAAGCTTTTTAGAAATCATATCAATTATTAGCAAAGGGGATTAGGATGATTTGGGAAGAAACGAAGTTTCTTCCTCTAGATCCTTGTCCGTCCTTTCCTATTAATTGGTACAATCTTCATGGACGTCATGTATGCCCGGCCCTTTATACTACGGTTCACCGTTACCTCGTAGGTAGGGTGCCGTAGGGAGCGGGTCATGCATGCGTGCATGAAGTTCTAGTTATGACAAAAAGTATCGGCATTGAAGGAGGTGAGAGATATTCATCTCTCACTCCCTTCCTTGTTCCTAATCCTAACAAGCGAGGATTTTACTCGCTCATTAGGGAATTTTCTAAAAACGACATTTTTGTTGTTATGTTTTAAAGTGCTATGTTCAAATCTTGAATTATTACTTACTTCAGATTAAAAGGAGCTAGACTAGTTAACTAAGGCAAGTAATAAAATTACTCTACTGCAAGAATGATATTAGATAACTAGGGCAAGAATTAAATTAGAACTAAGGCAGGAATTTAAAAGAAAAACTTACAAAAGTGATGCTCTAGATCTCCCAACAATTCTGATTTTATTGATTGAAAAAGAGGCATCCATTTTACAGATTTGTGAGTACAATTTATAAGCAAACAGTGAAGTTAGGGTTACAGACTCTCGCAGAGGTGCAATTACAGATTTGCCCCCTAAAAAATCCCAACACCCGCACCGTCGCACCGACACAGGAAGTCGGTGCCAACACGGGCAACGAACGGCCGCGGAACCGCGGCAATGATGGGCCTTGGGCCGCGGTTCCGCGGCCCTTTGGTGGCTTCATGTCACTATCTTCTCTGGTCTTCATGCTGGGTACTTGGGCTTATTTGTTCTTCACTATTTTTCTCTGTTTGGCTTCTTGGTCTTTTCCAGATCTTCAGTGAAAACTTATAAGGAGCTTTTGACCGTTCACTTTGACATTTCGGACCGCACTGCTTTATACAATTGTAACCTGTTCTTCGTGACTCGGATCCATCTTCTTGTTGGTGAAAAGTCTCTTTTTTGTATCATCTTCTGTCTTTTCTCAGTGTCTTCGTTCCAAGAGCCTGTATCCTGTATCATGCAACAAACGTGCGTCAAAAGTACTTGTTTACTTATAAACTGAATAAAAGTGGGGCGTATGAATTGCAATATTATGATATGAACAAGCGCCTCTAGTAAGGTTGCAACATCATAAAGTAGTGAACTTTTAAATTCTAGAGGGTTATTACAAACGAACTACGAATCGTAACTGGAGATTAGCGTAATATCATCATAATAAGAAGTCTAAGTTAAAGGAAAAGGAAATACAACCTTGGTAGCCAACTCCTTCGGTCTTTAGGACTCCTACGGTTTTGCACGAAGCTTGGAACGACTCCGCTCAAGGTCCTTCGTCGTTTACGATGATCCACCCGGAGATTTCTAGATCAAGCTCTTAGCTTCACAAAATGAAGCAAACACTCTACACTAAAGGGCAGGAGTAGTGTAGAATGGTTATGTGGTTTGTAAACTCACTTAAAAACCATTTCTTTTCAAGTTCCTCATTCAAAACAAAACTCGAGAGAGATTGAAGAAGGAGGAAGGTGAAGATGGCAAAAGCTTTTGTGAATGTAATGAAAAAACTTATTTTCAATAAATGAAAAGAAAAGATTATATACGAGACACTCTCAAATATAACCATGGTTGGCTCCTAGATATTATTTTGGATGGGTTAAAGAACAAAGGAAATATAACCATAGTTAAAGTCAATGGTCACAGAAGAAGTGTGTAGAAAAATGAGTCATTATAGCTAATTTCCTTTTTCTTTAAATCATTAACAAAATCTAGATATTTATCAACCATGTAAGTCTTGCATTGCCATCTCCTTTGTATCTTCAACCATGACACATATGTATATGTGTATGTGTGCATGTACATCATCATCTGTATGTGTGAACATACATGCATACATCCAAAAGAAAAAATGGTTAATTAAAAGTGAGCTAAAAGATAATATTAAATCAACACTTGATTTAATAAATCGGTCATATCAAATACGACCCAACCAATATTGAACGCCCGATTAAAATACGGTATCACATATTCGTATTTAATCGAGGTCCTGCGCATATCATATATGCATACCACATCATTTCGCCTGAGCTAGAAAAATCCTGTGTGGGACTCTAAGACTCGTCAATTCGCCGGCAGTAGGTGATGATCATATCAAAACACCTACAATCCGCAAGCGGTCAGCTAAACGTAACGGCCACCCGGGTATTGAGCAATCAGAAGAAAAACAAGCGAACCCATCAAAACTCCTGTCGAGCCATTGGCAACACTTACCGTACAGTCCGGTCTCTTCGTCTTATATGTTGCATATCAAGTCTAGGGATGGAATCGTCGAGCCCTAATAACTCAATAAGTCATGTCGATATGGTCTATGACCGGTCGAGAAACTACTGATAACACTTATCAGTAAATCTCATCATCCCTGGCCAGGGACTTCAAGTCAGAGCCAATCGCACATAGCACAACATCAACTCCCAATACCGGGAGAGACGAAACCCCTCCTATCGCTCACTGTCTCCATGTGTCTCGGGACTATACCCAAAAGCCACCTGTTTGCATGACTCAGTAGAGCCGTGGTAGGGTGGAAATCAAAGTACAGTTGGAGAACACACAAGACTCTATGACAATCTTGGGTCTACAGACTAACTTGTACCAGTGTCACCAAAGAACTGCTATCTGACGATAGATATAAAACCATATAGGAATTCTCTGTGAGTCCGTTCAGTGTACCCAGTCTCCACTGAGCACCCGTATACAATCTTCGATGTCACAACACCAATGGATATGGGATCATCCATCACCCATCATATGGGTCAAGAAACGTACACGCTAGTCTACTCTGGAATATCGATGCCCTGTCTCGATATACCTACGACTAGGAACATTCAAGGATATGCTTATAGACTACACATGCCCCACTAGTATGATCATCATCATAGCCATGGAAGTTAATCATATATCCTCTGGGCTTTATCAACATGTATCAAATGAACAGTATCAAGTAAACATGTCAGATAAAGTAAAACCAGATAGCATACTATCATGTCGAGCAAGAAAGTCATATATCAAATATACATATATACATGTCCAAGCATTCACTATACATATAATGGCCTCTAGGGCATACATATATTCAACAATGGTATGGGAATATCCCATCTCTTAAGGATGTTAATATTTGGGGTTGTCCGGGCTATGTCTAAAAGCAAAATTCGGACAAGCTCGAGGCAAGGTCAGTTCTGTGGAAGTTTGTTGGATATCCCAAGCATTCGCAAGGGAATATCTTCTAGCACACCGAGGAACAAAATGTGTTTTATTTCTCGGCATGCCACCCTTTTAGAAAATGATTTTCTTATGAAGAAATTAGTGTAAGTCTACGGTAGCGCCCCGGCCGTCTACAGACGCCAAATGCGGAACATAAAACTTTTAACTGGCGCTATCGTATACTTTAACCCGGATCTTCCATTATTGCTAAACTAACAAACTGTAAAGAGTGTAGAAAAGGTTATACCGAACGATCCGAGTCCTTCGTTCTTTAACCATCATCCCACGCTCCGTTGCGGCTGCTTTGATCTCGTCGATCTCCGATCTGCTCGTCCAGGTGGCACCACGTCACTGATTCTTTAAACGGGCTCCCGCCTCTGACTCGAGGCAACTCGGTCGTCAAGTTTGCTAAAAGAGACGACCAAGAATGATGTAGAGAATGAGTAGATGACCTTGTCTCACTTCGTCCAAGTCCGTGGATGATCGGTAAATGAAGTTGCCACTCGAATCGGGTGATGGAATGAAATGAGCTGTGAAATTCCATACACCCCAAAATCTATCATATCTTTTTAAATGAAACATCAAGTGAGAGTGTGAGAAGAGGGGGCCGGCCATATATAAGGAGGAGGAGGGTGAGTGTAGGAGAGGGGGGTGACCACAAGAAGCTTCTCACAAAAATATCAAGAAGATAATATCTTAAGCTTAACAAAATGCATTAATGAAAACAATGACTCATATCCTTAGTCATCCTTTCATTAAATGCAACCAATGAAAACACAACACCAATTAACCTAGTCACCATTTCTAGAACCTTCTAGAAGCATGACTCACCCTCATCCAAGAAAAGATAAATCCGTCTTTAACCGAATGTTAAAAAACGGCTGATAGAAAACTGGAAACTGGCAACTTCCAAAAGTGATCCTGAAACGACTTTCAGGATAACCCCGTAACTGTATAAATATACCCGCATTTGTATTACGACCGAATACAAATGCAACTGAGACAAAGATATTATACCTACTCAACATAATACTCGGATCCGGCTTAAACCAAAGTCGACCAGTATCACCAGCCCGAAAAATAACACGTGCGTAAACGCACGTGCATTTTTCGAACCCTGCCATAAAACCATACGGCCTCTACAACGTTTCGCCCGAACTTGGAAAACTGTCTGTGGGGGACTCTAATGACTCGTCAGTACCCTGGCAGTGGGTTTAACCACAAACCGTCAGCGGCACTAGCAATGCGTAATGGCTGCCCATGGACTGACCTCAAGGGAGGCCGATGAGCGAACTCATCCGGAAACCCTACTGAGCCTAACAGTGACAATGTATATACAGTCTGGTCCGTTCGTCTATGAGTATCGCATATCTGCCTAGGGGGCTAGTAACGTCAGACCCCCAATAGCAGTATAAGTCGTGTCGGAGTGTAGCCCAATAACACCCTGAGATACTACTGGAGTACCTACCAGTAAATCTCCTGCCATGGCCATGGACTATGTGTAATGGCTCTCCTAGACACAACATGACCTCGCTCCCAATACCGGGAGAGACGAATCCCCTGCCGATCCGCTCACGTGCCTCCATATGGCTCGGGACTGTACCCAAAAACTACCTGTTTGCACGACTCCTTTGAGCCGTGGTAGGGTAGAAATCAAAGCACAGTGGGAACTCACACGAGACAAATGACGACCTCAGGTCGATGAACTAACCTGTACACATGTCACCAGGGAACTGCTATCTGACGATAGATATAATACTAACTAGCAGATTCCCGGCGAGTCCTGTCCGGTGTACTCATAACCCAATGAGCACCTGTATACATCTTAGGTGATACAACTGACACCAGTGGCTTGTGAGACCGGCCACCGCCCCTTGTCGGGGTCTCGACTGTACACACTAGTCTACTCCGGAGTATCGATGCCCTGTCTCGAAACTCCCACGACTAGGGACCACAATTAAGGATATGCATATAAACCATCCAACTCTCACGTATATGATCGCCATCATACTGTTGGTAGTAAAGTAAGATCCTAAGGGCTCTATCAAAGTGTAACATGTAATCAGTCACCTGAACATGTACACGACTGATAAAGGAAAACCAGATAGCATACTATCATCTCGAGTAAGACTGTCCTACCGGTATAGGTCCTCCGCAATCATTGCAATCACGTACCTGCGATCCAATAATTGACTCTGAGGGCACTATCTCCAACAATCTCCCATTTGCACTCAAGGCTAATTATTGCGATGTCGACTACTCACAGCCCGTGTGAAACCGAACATCCAACTCCTCTACTAATCAGTTTCACAAAGCCCGTTTGTAAAACTATTGTGTTCGAGAAATAGCCTCAGTGAGTGGATCAGCCTAGATATTTCTTTCTATATCTCTCTTGATCTCAAGTTCGCGGAGAAAGCCATCTCCCGAATTGAGTAATACCTGTCTTAGAATATGTCTGGATATCTGATGGGACCTAGTTCATAAATGAACTCCAAATCCAAACTTCTTAGACTGTATCGATCACTGAACCTAATCAGTATCCGGCACCATGCCACCCACAGTATCCTCTTGGACCACCTGTCCATAATACTGTCCCTCGTCAGAGGGAAAACTGTAACTCTGACAATCACTCTGTCATCCATGTCACCTTTGAAGCCTGGAATGATAATCGTCTCCCGAAGGAGGCTGCCGTCATCAAATCCGTAGAACATGTACTTATGTTCTATAACTGCTTCCTTATGTTTCTCCAGGATTAGCTTAATACAAACTTATTGCATCTAGTGCAAAAACAACATTTGGTGTGGTACTTGACATCTCATGATTGACTCAATTGCCTAAGCAAGTGATCTGCCAATCATGCACATCCCTCTCAAATTTAGTCTGTAAGACATCTTTAGAGAGGGTGACTCCATCACCTGCAGGTACACCACCATGCTAGGAGTCATCTATTCTAAAAACCATTAGAATACTGTCAAAGTACCTACATTGTGAAACTACCCAAATCCAGATCTAAAACCATAGATCTAGAAACCAGAATGTCAAATATTATATCCATATCCTGTCTGGAGAAACAACTGTGTGACGACCACAGTACAACCGATCGTAGTATAAGAATTTTACTTCCTACTCTGTGTATGTCATCCAGATACCATGACATCACACCCTACTACCTTCTTAACAGATCCATCCCCTATCCTGATTGAAGTCAAACCCATGACTGTCACATCAAAATCAGATGATCTATCTCCGCTATAACTGCTCAAGTCTATAAATAGATATAAGCATCTTGCCCACTATGCTTCCGCTGCTCCCACTGACTACGACAACCCTCCTACCGGGTCTCATATCCTGGAACAACAGTAGTGTCAAGTCTGGGTAAACAAGATCCTCCCTGTCACCGTCCTTGAGGCTACCGGAGTACCTCTCGGGTGTCTGAGGTTACCCATCATATCTGCGGAGTGGCTATTGGAATGTCAAACCTGATTGAATATATAGGTCCTATTAAATTTTCCGTAATCGTTCGCGGTTCTGGAATCACTTCCAGTTCTACCATACTCCCACTACTGTTTTATGAAAAAGATCCATTTTACTAAAACTGTGGCGAGTCAAGAACAATATCACTATTGATCTTCCAAATGGTAGAATATCAACCCTCGTCATAGCCAGGGTCAACCCACAAACAGCCATTACAGAAACGTGCCCTGAGTTATCCAGAGTCTGGTTTTAAGCATAAGCTGGACAACTCCCCGTACCTTAATATCTTTTAAGGTACGAACTATTCTATATCCAATATAGAAACTTTGGCACTAATTTAATTGGAACCAGATTCAAATCATGCAACTGTCTCCAGTGCATATTAACTTAATGGAAAGAGGCTAATCAGCATTACTCAACTTAGGAATCCATCCAATTATGAGCAACCTGAAAGAGAAACAAGTTTCTCAAAACCATTACTATTATTTGAATACCAATCACAAGAATCTCCATCTTCGATCTCTTTGAAGAATCCCGATACTTGCGATACCTGGTTCTCTACTTTATTCTTATACCCACAACTTCTCAAAACTTAGACCTTGTATTTCTACGAAACACTTGTCTAAATACTAGAGAAGTTATAAGTAAACAGAACATAGTACGAGGACCTACCCCTTTGTCCTGATGGACACTAGACAACATACAATACTCTGTATAAGTCCGCTGAGTTTAAGCAACTCAAAACCTGTGCGTCGTAGGTTAAAAACTGTACCCTGGCGATTTCCTCAAATATCACCAATTACAATGAATTCCGATATAATGAGGATAATCACCTAATTCCCAATAACTTACTCCCACTCATTATCTGTAAAACCATACAGATATGATAATGAAACCTGGTAAATACATACCCTTGGAGTAAGTATCTAATCGGGAAAACAGTTTTCCTTTAACAATGCACTGAAAACATGAAAATGTTTCGTAGGGGTATCCTGGTATTCATAGTAATGCCTCTTCCATAATCTAATTCATGACTTCAACCGTATATCTCTTTGCCATCTCTCCAAATCCCTTTATTTGTCTTTAGTCGTTATCTTCTGTACACCATCGTTAGGCTAAATGGTTTTCTTCCATCCCTACCGTTCGGCACCAGCCTATGGTTTGGAAGAAGACAATCCAGTAAGCATAATAGGTGTACCCTCCTAAACCAAGGAGTACTCGTATCTTGAGAGAAGGTGATGATAAAAGACATCTGAATAATACCTTATTCTTTTAAAGGTGAAATAGGAGTGGCGATAAAGTACACGGTTTTGGTCGTGAATGATAACGGTCGCAATTTACTTTGCCCTCTTTCTAATCCCTTTATTTTGTCTTTACATATTACCTTCTGCACACCCTACTTAGGCTAATTGGTTTTCTTCATTCCCTACCTTTCGGCACCAGCCTATGGTTTGGAATAATACTATCCAATAAGCGTAATAGGTGTACTCTCCTAAACCAAGGAGCTCTCGCAACCTGAGAGAAGGTGATAATAAAAGACAACTGAATAAACCAATTCTATTTCTCCTGAACCTTGATCCATCCTCGAAGAAGTCCCTTCGAGTTCGTATATAACCATACGATGGATCTATCCAATGGAAGTGGATATCCGTAGTAATACGGGTGTTCTGAGAAATTCAAAGGGTAAAAGAAGGAGTGGCAATGACTTATGCAACTCAGACAATCCAAAAGCCAGTATTTTAAGAAGGTTCGGTCAACCTGGTCACTGAGTCATAGTCTAGGGTCGGTCAAAGGTCGCTGCCAAAGAGAGAGAGAAAAGAAACACTCTGCGTGCACTCTAACCTAGATCAGAATGGTTATCACTTTATCTAATCCGGAAACCTCCTACTGTCCTGTCAAATTCTCCTCCAAACCAGAAAGAAGAATCAATCGGGATCACCCGAAGAGTAAACCAACTCATCAGTGGGAATCGGGATCCAACTCTCATCGCATGATAACGTGATGGAATGCATCCACGTTACTCATACTCCAGAAGGTATGCGCATACTTGGCAAGTTTCAGTTTCTTTAGAAACTCCCGATATGATTTTTTCCCCATGCTCTTATAACCTTGGCGTTGGTCAAAATGTCATAAGTCACATGCCAAGTTCTACCCGTCACTATCTTGTCAATTTGAACCCACCCGCACATCCCCTTGACGTTGGCCAAAATGGCAGAACGACTGTCCCAAACCAACTCATCTATCTATGCAACAATTGAATACCCAGCAGCTACCAAACACTATGCCTTGGCGTTGGTCAAAATACATAGCTTGAATACTACTGAATACCCAAAAGAAGTGACGGAGGTCTACGGCTGGTTTTTGGCAAAAAACCTTTAACGTAGTGAACTTGATATCGCTGAAGGAACCTAATAGCTTTTTAAAATATAGTGGCGAAAACCTTTTGCTAAAGAGGTCACTCCCGGTAAAGGGATCTCGGCTCTTTCCTCGTGGAATGAGGTGCAGGATATTCCACTGAATACCGCTATGCAAAGCAACTTGTAATCGACTATAGTGAAGTTATTACCCTGACGCAAACTTCTGCCCAAGGGGTCAGTCCCGGTGAAGGGATATCGGCCCTTGCCCCGTCGAATGAGGTGCAGGATATTCCACTGAATACCGCTATGCATAACAAAAGGAAACATCTTTGCAATAACACCTTTTAAATTTGTTCCAACAACTGTAAACAGGTTTGCTTTACTTTGCATTGATCAGAATCAACGCAGTCCCATCAATCGATCACACCAGAAAAGAACGAAAATAAAATGTACGTATATGCCATCCGCATTCGTCACTGGGTCCCGTCATCACCCGTTAGGTTACTTAACTAACGACAGAGCGGGGACTGGACTAGCGCGGGTGTAAAACATATACAACATCTAATAGTATATAAACCAATATACAATAATCGCTCCAGGCGTGATAATATGCAACATTACAGAAAAGTAATAAGCATCATAGAACAATACAGATAATCTGGGATCCCCGAGTTTCACAGAGCCGCTGCTGAAACTCGACGTTCCCCTATCGTGTGGATAGCCTGTGCAATGAAACCTAGACCCCTACGGGTGCGGCAAGTTACCCGCCAAAACCTGAAGCGAGGCAGCCCCCTACAGCATAGTGAATGGACCACCCAGCACTTCACGGAATCCGGTAATCTTGGGCACCCCTCCTTGGGTCAACCTGTACCCCCTACGAGTGCGGCGAATAGTCTGCCAATTCTAGAGTGGGGCCCCTCTGCCTCTCAAAGCCATGAGATGCGGACCCGTTGCCCCTCCAGAACCCGGCTATCCGTGCACTCCGTCACGGGGCAAAACCTAGTACAGTAATGAAAAATAGTACAACAGGTACATCGACCGAAACCTGGTCGTGCCCCAAAAGAATATTATACAACAGGCAGCGACGGCAGTCCACAAGTTGGACGCTCGCCACGCAATATCAAATTTACAAATAAACTCAAACTGCACTACCATTGCACACTGCTATCCACCACGACAAATCCGCAACATCACAGTACAACACAGAACATCAACGCGAATGTCACGTTCGCAAACCCGTCTTAAAGAACTATAGCAATAAGACGCGGTTTACCGATCAAATGACATTCCCGGTCGGAGATATAATGTAAGCACTGTAAACTAACATGTTTAAATTTCGATCGACTAAATATCATGAAGTGGGCCCCACGAACAACTGTTGAACAGTAACAAAATCTGGGTCCAAAAGATATATACCAAAAACCCCAAATTCCATCAGAGAAGACACTGTGCAAATTTGGTGCATTGATCCCATAGAATGGCCGCGGATGCGCGGCCAAACCATGGGTTTGGCCGCGATTCCGCGGCAATCTTGAGAGATCACTTGCCCAAATTTTCACAGTGTGCTTAGAAAACCCTGCACAACTTTCTGTGATATGCAGAATAATTTTAGGACCCCTTTAAAAATCGACAGAAACTGTGAACTTGGATTTTGCAGTTTTTGATTTCCGGTTCGATCGATGTTTTAAACGCATTAGCACAAGTTAGTAAAGCAAAATGGTGAGGCTCTGATACCACTGTAAGTCTACGGTAGCACCCCGGCCGTCTACAGACGCCAAATGCGGAACAAAAAACTTTTAACTGGCGCTATCGTATACTTTAACCCGGATCTTCCATTATTGCTAAACTAACAAACTGTAAAGAGTGTAGAAAAGGTTATACCGAACGATCCGAGTCCTTCGTTCTTTAACCATCATCCCACGCTCCGTTGCGGCTGCTTTGATCTCGTCGATCTCCGATCTGCTCGTCCAGGTGGCACCACGTCACTGATTCTTTAAACGGGCTCCCGCCTCTGACTCGAGGCAACTCGGTCGTCAAGTTTGCTAAAAGAGACGACCAAGAATGATGTAGAGAATGAGTAGATGACTTTGTCTCACTTCGTCCAAGTCCGTGGACGATCGGTAAATGAAGTTGCCACTCGAATCGGGTGATGGAATGAAATGAGCTGTGAAATTCCATACACCCCAAAATCTATCATATCTTTTTAAATGAAACATCAAGTGAGAGTGTGAGAAGAGGGGGCCGACCATATATAGGGAGGAGGAGGGTGAGTGTAGGAGAGGGGGGGTGACCACAAGAAGCTTCTCACAAAAATATCAAGAAGATAATATCTTAAGCTTAACAAAATGCATTAATGAAAACAATGACTCATATCCTTAGTCATCCTTTCATTAAATGCAACCAATGAAAACACAACACCAATTAACCTAGTCACCATTTCTAGAACCTTCTAGAAGCATGACTCACCCTCATCCAAGAAAAGATAAATCCGTCTTTAACCGAATGTTAAAAGACGGCATATAGAAAACTGGAAACTGGCAACTTCCAAAAGTGATCCTGAAACGACTTTCAGGATAACCCCGTAACTGTATAAATATACCCGCATTTGTATTACGACCGAATACAAATGCAACTGAGACAAAGATATTATACCTACTCAACATAATACTCGGATCCGGCTTAAACCAAAGCCGACCAGTATCACTTGCCCGAAAAATAACACGTGCGTAAACGCACGTGCATTTTCCGAACCCTGCCATAAAACCATACGGCCTCTACAACGTTTCGCCCGAACTTGGGAAGCTGTCTATGGGGGACTCTAATGACTCGTCAGTACCCTGGCAGTGGGTTTAACCACAAACCGTCAGCGGCACTAGCAATGCGTAATGGCTGCCCATGGACTGACCTCAAGGGAGGCCGATGAGCGAACTCATCCGGAAATCCTACTGAGCCTAACAGTGACAATGTATAAACAGTCCGGTCCGTTCTTCTATGAGTATCGCATATCTGCCTAGGGGGCTAGTAACGTCAGACCCCCAATAGCAGTATAAGTCGTGTCGGAGTGTAGCCCAATAACACCCTGAGATACTACTGGAGTACCTACCAGTAAATCTCCTGCCATGGCCATGGACTATGTGTAATGGCTCTCCTAGACACAGCATGACCTCGCTCCCAATACCGGGAGAGACGAATCCCCTGCCGATCCGCTCACGTGCCTCCATATGGCTCGGGACTGTACCCAAAAACTACCTGTTTGCACGACTCCTTTGAGCCGTGGTAGAGTAGAAATCAAAGCACAGTGGGAACTCACACGAGACAAATGACGACCTCAGGTCGATGAACTAACCTGTACACATGTCACCAGGGAACTGCTATCTGCCGATAGATATAGTACTAACTAGCAGATTCCCGGCGAGTCCTGTCCGGTGTACTCATAACCCAATGAGCACCTGTATACATCTTAGGTGATCCAACTGACACCAGTGGCTTGTGAGACCGGCCACCACCCCTCGTCGGGGTCTCGACTGTACACACTAGTCTACTCCGGAGTATCGATGCCCTGTCTCGAAACTCCCACGACTAGGGACCACAATTAAGGATATGCATATAAACCATCCAACTCTCACATATATGATCGCCATCATACTGTTGGTAGTAAAGCAAGATCCTAAGGGCTCTATCAAAGTTTAACATGTAATCAGTCACCTGAACATGTACACGACTGATAAAGGCAAACCAGATAGCATACTATCATCTCGAGTAAGACTGTCCTACCGGTATAGGTCCTCCGCAATCATTGCAATCACGTACCTACGATCCAATAATTGACTCTGAGGGCACTATCTCCAACAATTAGTGGTCATGAGGTAGAATTGGAAGGAGTTCCAGCTATACAAACTGCAGCTGATGATTTGGTAAACCTGGAGGATTCAATAGTTTCCAACGAACCTCAGCCTCTCCGCCGATCTAATAGGGTTCCTCATCCACCTGAGAGATACTTCGGTTTTCTCTATGACAGTGGGAGCGAGTTTTGCATCATGAGATGATGACCCAACTGGTTTCGAGCAGGCCATCAGGAGTAGGGACTCTGTAAGAATGACTGGATGCTAAGCGATCTAAGATGGAATCTATGTACACCAACAAAGTATGGACTTTGGTTGCTTTATCTGGAGGGTTAAATCCCCATCAGAAGCAAGTATATCTTGAGAAGATTACTTGGTGTACATGAAAAAGTTGAGACTTTCAAAGCTATGCTTAAGTCCATCCGGATCCTACTTGCCATTACTGCATACCATGACTACGATATCTGGCGGTTGGGTGTCATAACCGCTTTTCTAAATAGTGATTTAGAAGAGAGTGTCTATAAGTACACAGCCAGAGGGCTTCTTAGACAGTGGGAGCAGTGGAAACATGTGCATGTTGCTTTATGGGTTAAAGCAGGTATCGCGGAGTTGGAACATCTGTTTTGATGTGGTAGTCAAAGCATTTGACTTCATCAAAATGGTAGATGAACCTTATATATACAAAAGGTAGTAGGGAGTATGGTGGTGATCCTCGTATTGTACGTGGATGACATACTCTTGATAGGAAAGGAGTACCCTATGTTACGCTCGGTCAATCTCCACTTATCACAAAGATTCTCCATATAGGATCAAAGTGATACCTCCTAGATCCTGGGTTTTGGATCTATGTGATGGATCTAAATGAATGTTAAGATTCTCACTAGCTGTAGTGAGATGGTATCAATCGATCCTGTGGAGAATCATTGGATAGCTTCCAGGGTGGTAAGGTCGACTGAATGTCAGTCACAGGCATTGTCTTTACCCTCAGTGGAGGGATGGTATGTTGGAAGAGTTCCAAGCTAGATACCATGACATACTAGATGATAAAGGCTAGATACATTGCTACCAAGGATGCTACCAAAGAAATAATCAGGATGTACACTAGTTCATGAGATGAACTTCGTTCCTACCATTGTTTGACAATGGAGTTATGGCTTTGGCCAAGGAACCCCCGTCCCATATGTAATCCAGACATATTCTTAGGCAGTATCACCTGATCAGTGGAGATGGTTGATCTCCAGGGAGATCAAGGTTCAGGAGAGTAGAAACATAGGACACCACGCCGGATCCACTCACAAAGGCCTATTCCCAGGAGAGACTATTATGGGATGGTTGAGTATGAGATACTTCAACCACTGTTGATTGTTGGGTATGAGATACTACAACAGATGGCCCTAGTGCAAGTGGGAGATTGTTAGTAATATGTATGCCCTAGAAGCCATTACTGTACATACGATGTATATTGTAGTGGATGCTTGGACATATATAGGGCTGACTTTCTTGCTCGACATGATAGTATGCTATCAGGTTGCTCTTTATCTTAACATGTACTCTGATTGTCTCTATGTTACATGTTGATAAAGCCTTTAAGATGAGTACTTGACTACCAGGACTATGATGCTGATCATACTAGTGGGGACAGAGTAGTCGTTAAGTACATCCTTCAAATGTTCCTAGTCGAGGGTGTATCGAGACTGGGCATCGATATACCAGAGTAGATTAGCATATACGCTTCTTGACCCATATGATGGGCGATGGATAATCCCATATCCATTGGTGTTTGACATCAGAGAAGGTATGCGGGTGCTCGGTGGAGACTGTGTACAATAGACAGACTCGCCGAGAACTCCTAGATGGTATTGTACCTATCGTCGGATAGCAGTTCTCTGGTGACACTGGTACAGGTTAGTCTGTAGACCCGAGATCTTCATAGAGTCTTGTGTGATTCCCACTGTGCTTTGATTTCCACCTTACCACATTCAAGAGAACGTGCAAAACGGTGGCTTTTGGGTACAGTCCCGAGTTATATGGAGGCAATGAGCGATAGGAGGGGTTTCGTCTCTCCCGGTATAGAGAGTTGATGTTGTGCTATGCTCGATTGGCCATAACATGAAATCCCTGGCCAGAATTGCTGAGATCTATTGGTAAGTATTATCAGTAGTTTCTCGAACCATTATGGACCTTGCATCGGCATGACTTATCAGGCTATTGGGGTCCGACGTTTTACCACCCCCAGGCTGTGATATGCGACATATCAGATGAAGAGACCGGACTGTACGGTAGTGTTACTGATTGGATTCACAGGAGTACGAGCAGGCTTGCTTATTGATCTTATGATCGCTCAATACCCGGGTGGCCGTTACGTTTAGCAGACTGCTTGCGGCTTGTGTGTGTTTGATATGATCATCACCTATTGCCGGCGTATTGACGAGTCTTTAGAGTCCTACAAAGAGGTTTCCTGGCTTAAGCGAAATGGAGTAGGAGCATATATGTGATATGTGCGGGACCGAGGTTGATAGGATATAAGATACCGTATTCTATTCTCGCGATATGTGATATCGGTCGGTTATATATGATATAGCCGGGTTATCGGATCAAGTGTTGATTCGATAAGTTGATTCATACAGTATTAGTCGGTTGTATATGATATAACCAGATTATTAAATCAAGAGTTGATTTGATAATTTAATGTATAATTATATATATTTGATATATTATATTACATTAACTAATATTAAGCTCACTAATGATTTCTTTTCTCACTTGATGTGCACATTGTATATATGTGATATGTATATTTGTGTACATGTATTGTGTCATGTTTGATGATACATACAAGATGGGTGTATGAGATTAATACCATGCTAGGGTTAAGTTAGGGTTTCTATTTATGTTAAGCTAATTTAAAAGAGATTAAGTTTGTCATGGTAAATCTTGGACAAAAGCTTTTGGATAAGCTTTGACAAAGTCAACTCTTTTGTCTAGTTAAAGATATTTATCAAACCTAACCCTTAACCATAGTGTGTGGTTTATTCTCTACATGAGTTAAGCATGATGTCTTTAACTCACCCATGGTTGCAATAATTCATTTGGATGAATTATTCATGAGTTCTTCTTCTTCTTCAAGCTCCATGAAAAGCTTTCTAGCTTCAATGGAGGTATGAGAAATAATGTGAGAAAATCAATTCTAAAGTGGGCCCACTTCCTACTTCATCATCCTCTACTACATGCCATTTAGTATAGGGTGTTCACTTCACAAAGTTCATGACCTAGTGAAGGAATAGCTTGGGTTAGTGTCTCTTCGACGTAGATCATCTCCGGCCTCGAAGTCATCGAAGCAAGCACGTTCGTTTCTTCATGGAGCCTCTCTAGAGTCCAGAGTTTGCAATCGCAGCGACGGGGACTACTACATGGAGCTATTCGAAGTGAAGGACCGGTCTACAAAGGTTGTATTCCTTGCTCACTGTAACTTGCAAAGTGTTTGCATATGTTTTCCGTATTATTTCTAGTTAACGATTCATGGTTAGGGTTAGCTAGAACGACAAATTTTTGAATTTGGCATGGACGATACCTCCCGAAACCTTGCTGCCGTGCTAGGCAACCCTTCACAAGTATCCGGTGGACCTCGTACCGGTGGATTCGTGCCGTGATCACCAGAGGGTCGTTGTGGGGCATGGATATGCCGTGGAGGTCTCCGTCGCCAAAGAAGATAGGCTCGTGGCCCCTGGCCTTTTTGCTCGGGCAGCTGTTGGCATTTGTTGCCGGCGTGGGGCGCCGAGTCTCGCAGGAGCTCGACTGGCCCCCTGTCGTCATGACCATAGTTCTTGATGGGCCTCGGTTCCTTCCGGCGAGGTCCCCTGGGCCCCGGGATAGGGTGGTCCCTGAGCTGCCTTGGAAGGCTTCGTGGGCGCGACCCCGTCGAAGGAGGGGATGTCGGTCGTGCCTGGAAGTAGGCGAGTTGACCGCCACTGCCTCGGTAGGGACAGGGGGGTCATAAGGCCTGAGGCGAGACTCTCCGACGTGGGACTTCGAGGTTGAATGGGAAGGATCGAGGGGCCTGCGACCGCCGGAGTCCGTGAGGCGGTGGCCGGCGGAGGAGTTGATGACTTTCGGTTGAGGTTCACCCACGCCTCCGTTGAGGGGGAGGTGGCGGCTGGTACCGGGATCTTCAGGGTGATTGCTTGCCATGTGGATGGAGATCGGAAGGCCAACTTTGTTTTCATGGAGTTTGCGTTTCCTACAGACGGTGCCAACTGATGGAGGTCCTTTTTGGGTCTCCTTCAGATGTTGTCTTCCGTCGATCTCCCGGTGGATTTTGGAGGTAATTACCTGTTGCGTGTGGGTCTCAATGGGTTTTGAGGAGATTAGTGATTTGAGAAGTTTAGCGCCGAGTACCTGCAAGGAAGTCCCAGGGTGGTTTGGTACCACCGAGGACCCTCCGACGATCAAGTTAGTACGAGATCCGAGCAGAGTAACGGCTAAGTGAAGTAAAAATGGCTTACTTGATCCCTCTGTGATGGGGGTTTATATAGTGGCGGCAGCACGCAGCAGCAGGCGTGAGAATCTCGCCGGCAGTTACGCTCCCGACGTTATGACCGCGTAAAGAGCGGATCGCCCATTAATGGGGATCGCGGAGGCGTGGAACGTGGGATGTTGCTGGCGGAGAATCTGCGCATGGCGAGATTTGCGGAGCGGCGGTTACGTCTGTAAGTGGTGGAGTTGGTCGGTCGGAAGACCGAGGAAGATAGCCTCGGCTGGGGGGCTCGGGAACGAGCGAGAGGGCCGAGGAGTCTTGGTCCTGAGGCAGCTCGGGGTGAGCTAAGTGGTTGAGGAGGCCAAATTTCAGGGGGCTCTGAGTTGAGCCAGCTTATGCTTGCAGGACGGGTACAGGGGTGGCCTGGTCGGCCCCTGTGGCTCTTTCTTCTGAGTTCTGGGACACGTCATCTGCCACGTTTCCTGATCTTGTAGACCGCCAATATTGAGCATCATCAGCCTCGAAGACTTCGTGCAAGCTTGCTTATTTTTTCAGGATAACCCTTTCTAGAGTTCGGGCGTTCATAATTCGCAACGAAGGGACCACTACACGGAGCATTAGAAGAGAATGACCGGCCTATAAAGGTTTTATTCCTTATTCACTTAGATGTAAAGATGTTTACATATCGTTTCGTCGGATTTTTTAGTAACGATTCTAGGGTTAGGGTTAGTTAGAACGGCAAATTTTTGAAATTGGCATGGATGATGCCTCCCGATACCTTGCTGTCGTGCTAGACAACCCTTCATTCTTCTCGTACAAGTCTTGGTTGTGTCTTTGTCCCGGTTTCCCCAATTTTTCCTATGTCAGCAACAAATACATTTGCCTACAGGTGACCGTAGATACATATTACTCAATTTTAAAATAAAGTCCTATTTGTAAGCAAGGAAATACTAAATGGCATGAAATACCGTTAAATTTTGTCTCAACATTATTATGCATCTCTCACTCTCTAAAACCTACAATTTGCCTCCTTCAATTTTAATTTATTCCCAAAATTTGTTTTATTTAAATATTTAATTCTTTTTGTCTTTTCCTTATTTTATTTAAATATTTCAACTAAATATTTAAATGAGGGCATTTTGAGATTAAATTGAAGTTGAGGAGAACAAATTTGGTTTGTGTAACGCTTTGAAATTCGTTTAGGCTAATTTCGCGTTAGTTAGCAATAATGCGGGTTTTTCATAAAATCTCGTAAATTTTAAATTCCACTTAAACTAAAATAAAACCAGTTTTAATTGTGATAAGATGCGTTTTTATATATAAATGGGTTTTATTAATTATAAATTAACTTGCGTTCACTTAATTAGAAATTTTCCTTAATTACTTTTTCTAAGCAAAATTTAGTGTAACTTGCATGCACACATAACACTTGTAACACATCCCTCATTTTCCTTCTACATTCAAATTTCATTTTTCATTCTACATTCAAATTTCATTTTTCATTCTTCTTTCTAAAATAGAACCTTAGTTTTTTTAATAAAAGAAAATAGAAAATGAGAGGGAAAAGAAAGCATGGGGGGCATTTATTATAGCATGTGAGATGTTTGTCTTGGAGCATTCTCTCTCTCACACTCTCTCTCTCTCTTCACTTCCCAGCAGCAGCAGCAGCAACCCAGCAGCACCTAGCTCCCCCCTTCACCTCTTCTTCTTCTCTCATCAATTTCAAACACCATTCTTCATTAAAAACACATCTACCCTCTCACCAACTCACTTTTAATCACTCCTTTGTGGATTTTTGAGGCAAATCTGAACTCTTGGTTCAAGACCAGCAAGTGGTGCCACTACTTGACCTATTATGAGGTATTAAGCACACTTTAATCACCTCTTTGCTAATCTTGTAGTTATTTTAGCTTAATCTAGGGTTTTAGTGAGTTTTAATGCTAATTAAATGGTTTAAGTGAAGATTAGGTTAAGTTAGGGTTATTAGGGCTTGTTCAGCTTAATTAAGTGTTATTAATGTCTTTTGAACCAAGAAATTGTTTCAGGTTACACTAAAATACCATAATGTTGCAATTTAGTGTTTTTAAAACGTTTTTAAAACCAAGTTATAGGATACAGCGTATCTGCTGTATCAGTGAGTATTTACTTGATGAGCAAACATATACATTAGACTATAATTTGTGCTAGAAGTGTAGTGTAAAAACCTGAAACTTTTTCGCCTGAATTTGGCCGAGATCACCCCTATAGGGGCCGACCCATTTTTCTTGGATCATGTTGAAACTTGGCAGGTAGCTGTCTGTTTGTATTATAAGAGGTTTAGTCTTGTTTATTTTTCTTGTTTTTGCTCCAGATAAAATCTGGGACCAAATTATCTATATTTTGTGTAGCGGGACTTGCGCGATACGTGCGCTATGAGTGGGTTTGGTGTTGCCGTGTTACAGCGTGTGTAAGTGCACGGCGGCGCCCCGGCCGTCAATCCGACGGCCAAATGCGGAAGCGGTGATAAACTTTAATATTGTGAACTTAGCAAACCGGCACCACCGCGCACTAAACACCCGGATCGAACCATTAAACTTATTCTAGCTAACTACAAAACGGGTTAGAGATATACCGACTGATCCGAGTCCTCCGGTCTTCATCTCCACTCCGATCTCCTCGCGGGATCTCCGTCCGTCGCCTCCTCGCCGGAAGGGCACCACATCGCCTGTATCTTTTACAGGCTCCCACCTCAATACCGAGGCAACTCGGGCGCGAAGTTGGCTAGCCGACGCGTCCAAGGGATGCTGTAGAATAGTGTAGTAGGCATGTCTCTTTAGGGTTTATGAGGTTGCCAAGATGGAGGAATTTTGCACAAGGATTTTTCATGAAAGATGGAGCATGCCATAGGAAAAAGGAGCTCGGCCAATCTATTGTGCTTGCTGGAAAAATGAAGCAAACTCTAGCATGTAAAGAATGTGTGCATCAATTAATACCAAGCACAAAAGGAAAACAATCCTTCACTGCAAACACAAATGGGGGGGTTCCACCAAAATAATCATGAAGGGAAAAATGCACACAAAAATTAAAACCTCACCCCTCACTCACAACAACAGTGGCCGACCCCCATTTTAGTGGATGGAAAAAAGAATGAGTGATTTTTCAAAGGAGAAAAATCAAAAAGAATAATGGTCACAACAATATATCAAGTTCAAACCCATTCACTAACCATCACCATAAATGCAAGGAATAGACAAGAAAAGAATATCATGATTATGAAGCCACACTCATGCAAAGAAACCCCTCACAAAATGTTAATTGCAAAATTGCAATTAACACCCACCAACGAAAAGTCCGACCGGGAAGGAAAAAGAGAAAACCGGCCGGAACGGAATGCAAACTGGCAACCCCAGAAAACCGATCCCGTAATAAATTACAGGAAAACCCCGCAACTGCAAATACATGCCCGCATTTGTATTCCCACTGAACACAAATGCAAAGAGACAAAACTACACTATCTAATACTAGGATCCGGCTTAAGCCAAAGCCGGCTAGTAAAAACCGTCCGATCACGATCCGTGCAATACCGCACGTATCAGATCGAACCCTGCCATATCTCCATACGGCCTCTACAGCGTTTCGCCCGAAAGCTTGAGTAACTGTAAGTGTGGTGGACTCTAAAGACTCGTCAATACTATGGTTGTGGATTTAACCACTAGCACGTCAGAGGTATAAGCCAATACGTGACGGGCCACCAGCTATTGAGTAAAAGGGACGTCGATGAGCGAACTCATCCTGACACCCTACTGAGCCTGTCAGTGACAATATCCGTACAGTCCGGTCCGTTCGTCTATGAGCATCGCATGTCGGGCCTAGAGGGTTGGTAAAAGTCAGACCCCCAAAAGCGGTACAAGTCGTGTCGGAGTGTATCTCAGAACACCCTGAGATACTACTGGAATACCTACCAGTAAATCTCCTGCCTTGGCCAAGGTCTTCGTGTAATGGCTCTCCTAGACACAGCGCGACCTCACCCCCAATACCGGGAGAGACGAACCCCTGAAGATCCGCTCACTGCCTCCATGTGGCTCGGGACTGTACCCAACTAAAACCTGTTTGCACGACTCCTTTGAGCCGTGGTAGGATAGTAATCAAAGCACAGTGGGAACTCATACAAGACAAATGACGATCCTCAGGTCGATGAACTAACCTGTACACATGTCACCAGGGAACTGCTATCTGACGTCAGGTATAAGACCAACTAGCATGCTCCCGGCGAGTCCTGTCCGGTGTACTCATAACCCAATGAGCACCTGTATACATCTTAGGTGATCCAACTGACACCAATGGCTTGTGAGACCGGCCACCGCCCCTCGTCGGGGTCTCGACTGTATACACTAGTCTACTCTGGAGTATCGATGCCCTGTCTCGAAACTCCTACGACTAGGGACCTTTTAAGGATGTGCTTATAGACTACCAGCTCCCACGTATATGATCGCCCTCATACTGCCGGTAGTCAAGCAAGAATCCTAGGGGCTCTATCAACGTGCAATAGCGACATGTCAGGTCACCTAAAGCAGTGCACGATGATAAAGGTAAACCAGATAGCATACTATCATCTCGAGTAAGACTGTCCTACCGGGATAGTTCCTCCCTCAATCATTGCAATCACGTGCCTGTGATCCAATAATTGACTCTGAGGGCACTATCTCCAACAATCTCCCACTTGCACTCAAGGCTAATTATTGCGATGTCGCATACTCACAGCCCGTGTGATACCGAACACCCAACTCCTCTACTAGTCAGTCTCACAAAGCTTGTTTGTGAAACTATTGCGTTCGAGGAATAGCCTCAGTGAGTGGATCCGCTCTGGTGTTTCTTTCTATGTCTCTCTATATCTCAAGTTCGCGGAGAAAGCCATCTCCCGAAATGAGCAATACCTGTCTTAGAATGTCTGGATGTTTGATGGGACCTAGCTCATAAATGAACTCCAAATCCAAACTTCTTAGACTGTATCGTCAACTGAACTTAATCAGTATCCTGCGCCATGCCTCCCTCAGTATCACCTTGGACCAACTGTCCAAAATACTGCCCCTCGTCAGAGAGAAAACCATAACTCTGACAGCCACTCTGCCATCCAGGTCACCTTG
Organism: Agapanthus africanus; assembly: GCA_030015575.1. Classification (NCBI taxonomy): domain Eukaryota; kingdom Viridiplantae; phylum Streptophyta; class Magnoliopsida; order Asparagales; family Amaryllidaceae; genus Agapanthus; species Agapanthus africanus. Next base: position 364,167,466 of record JASDDO010000012.1, read on the forward strand.
GAAGCCTAGAATGATAACCGTCTCCTTAAGGAGGCTGCCGTTATCAAATTCCTAGAACATTCACTTATGTTCTAAAACTGCTTCCGATTGTTTCTCCAGGATTGGATCAATATCAACTTATTGCACCTACTGCAAGAACAACATCTGGTGTGGTACTTGACACATCATGATTGACTCAATTGCCTAAGCAAGTGATCTGTCAATCATGCACATCCCTCTCCTCTTTAGTCTGTAAGACACCTTTAGAGAGGGTGACTCCATCACCTGCAGGTATACTACCGTGCCAGGAGTCGTCCATTCTAAATACTCATAGAATGCTGTCCAAGTACCCAGATTGGGAAACCACCCAAATCTAGATCTAAAACCATAGATCTAGTAACCAGAATGTCTGATATAATGTCCAAGTCCCATGTGGAGAAAACACTGTGTGACGACCAAAGTATAACCGATCGTAGTATAGGAATATCACTTCCTACTACCTTCTCAACAGATCCATCCCCTATTCTGATGACGTCAAACCTATGACTGTCACATCAGAAATGGATGATCTATCTCCGCTATATCTGCTTTAGTCTATAAATAGACATAAGCCACCTGTCCACCAATGCTTCCGCTGCTCCCACTGACTACGACAACCCTCTGCCAGAGTCATATAGACGTGCACTTCTAAAGCTAGTTTAGAAAGACGCTATACTCATCCTCCTGCCGGGTCTCACAGTCTGGAACAACAGCAATGGTAAGTGTGGGTAAACAGGAACCTCCCTGTCACCGTCCTTGAGGCTACCGGAGTACCCCTCGGGTGCCTGAGGTTACCCACCTTATCTGCGGAGTGGCCAATGGAATGTCAAATCAGATTGAATCTTTAGGCTCCTTATCAAATCTTCAGTAATCGTTTGCGGTTCTGGAATCACTTCCAGTTCTACCATACTCCCACTACTGTTTTCTGAAAAAAAAATCCATTTCTTTTAAAATTGTGGTGAGTGAAGAACAATATCACTATTGATCTTCCAGATGGTAGAAAATCAACCCTCGTCATAGCCTGGGTCAACCCACAAACAACCATTACAGAAACGTGCCTATGAGTTATCCAGAGTCTGGTTTTAAGCATAAGCCGGACAACTCCCCGTACCTTAACATCGTTAAGATATGAACTGTTCTATATCCAATATAGAACCAGAGACACTGATTTAATTGAACCAGATTCAAATCATGCAGCTGTCTCCAGTGCATGTCAACTAAATGGAAGGAGGCCGATCAGCGTTACTCAACTTAGGAATGCTTCCAATTATGAGTAACCCGAAAGAGAAGCAAGTTCTCTTAATCATTACTATCAACTGAATACCATACACAAGTATCTACATCTTCGATCACTTTGAAGAATCCCGATACTTGCAATACCTGGTTCTCTACTTTATTCAAATACCTATAACTTCTCAAAATTCAGACACTGTGTTTCCACGAAACACCTGTCTAAGAACTAGAGAAGTTATAAGTAAACCGAATGTAGTTGTAACATTTCAAAAAGATAAAATATTAATTTTGGGAATTTTTATAATTTAATAATATTTTATTGAATATTTTAATATTTTGGTATTATTAAATACAAATAAATAGGAAAAAAATTGAGAAAAATTATGGAAAATTATGGAAAATTCTAAAATAGGGTAAATTAGAGAATTATGACATTTTTAAGTTTTTGTGATTAGTTTGACACTAATTTAGTGCTAATCGCGATAAAAAAATCGCTAATCGGTTTTAGCATTTTTGAGCAAAACATGCACATATCATTTTTTTTTTCTACACTTGTGCATTTTTCTTGCCATGGTTCCTCATTTGGGTTTACTATTTATGTGAGAAGGAATTTGAGAGTTTAAAAGAAAAGAAAATAAGGAAAAGAATAAAGAAATGGGTAGTTGGTGAGAGAGAGAGGTATGGGCTTCATTGATTAGACTTGGCCATTTTCTCCCCTTCATTTACCTCCCTCTTCTCCCTTTGCTGCTGCTCTTCTTGCTCCTCATTCTCCCTCCCCTCTTCAAGCTCCTAAACACATCTAAAACCCTATCTTCTCTTCATAAAAAGTGTGCACCATCCCTAGATATACACTTGGAGCTAAAGAAGCAAGGATTTGGGACACTAGGGGCAACTCAAGAATTTTCTTGAGTTGCCAATTGAGGTAATTTCTGGACCATTAGCTTAATTCTAGCATTTCCTTTAACCCCATGTTAAGATTATATCGATATTGTGTGATATTATGGACTTGATGAAAAACCTAGTTAGGGTTTGAGAGAAACTTGGGTTGTATTGGGAAATTAAGCTCAGTTGAGGTTATATAAACACCATAGTGCCTAAATTGAGACCCTAACCTGAAGCCTAAAACCAGAATACGGATTTTAGAAACCGATATCGGGGGAAATTATGAAATCTGTGCAGGGTATATTGAATCTGCTATCACCCGAGACACCCTAAAATAAAATTGAGTGGACAGTGACATGTGCAGGCACCATTGAACCAACACCCCAAACCCTAGCCCCCAACTCATCCGTACGGCCGCAGATTTTCCCATTCTGGCCCAATTTGCGGCCAGAGCAGAGGGGATTTGCCTCGTTTTGCGTGCATGCCCCCATTTCCTCTATTCTTGACCCTGGGTACTTCTAGTTTTGACTTATTCCATCTAGGGTGAAATCTGGGACATATATCCTAAGTTGCTATTTTGGATTCGTGTTTCCGTATTCCGTATTTTTGATTCTGCAATTGTGGATTTTGTTTTGCCTCGACTATTTGGCGTTTATACGACGATATAGAGGATTTATTGATGGTTTTGAAGGCGTGCCATAGGTTCTCACCTATAGGCCCCTTAACGTATCGTTTTGGATTTCATGTGCCGTTTTAGCTTGGATGTGGTTTTAATGCGCATATATGATACTTTGATATGTAGGTACCCATGAAGACTTCGGGACGACAAGCAAATACGTGGTGACGTCCGCAAATGATGATGCAAGGTGAGTAGATTATATCTACAGGGGGAAGTCGGGTGGATGGCGTATAGCACCCCCGCAGTCCGTAGATAGTATACTATGTAGTTTATTTATGTGATAGTTGTAGTGTGTTATGGTTAGTTAGAGATAGGAATAACTAGCGTAGTTCCTAGTTGCGAGCTCTAGGATAGATTTACACCTACACGCACATCCTTGCATATTACCTATACTTACACGGTGTTAATGATGATATTGAATGACTTTGGAGGTGAGTCGATATTATTGGGCTTTGTGCCGCGAGATCGGTGATGTGATATGATTCGTATTTGGGATACGAAATGTGTTTCTTGCGGGCTTAGGATGTGTGTTTACCCCCGCATTCATACTTTGTAGATGACATCAGTTGTACTAGACTTAGATCAGTACCCCAGATTATATGATATGATATGATGATAGTGATACCTGAAGTGTGATGAGATAGTGTGATATTGACCCGTACCCAGTTATTGGGATGCCGTACGACGATTTACCGTACGAGCCTATATTGATGATAGATCCGCGCTCATGACTCGAGGATGTCAGATGATATACTGTATCGTACGCGATACTATTGAGGCGGGATCACCGACTTATATATATTTTTATATCGACTCAGATGTTAGGCGGTTTCCTAACTGTAGCTCAGCTTGTTAGTTCAGCTGTATAGTTTAGTGTAGTTGCTAGATTAGATTAGACTCATACCTATTTCAAAACTAGCGGGTCGTGGGTATTTTTAAAAGACAGGTTAAGGGATCTACGGATATTTCAAAAGGCGTATCTTTTCATAAAAACACCGTAGCCCCTATTTTCAAAACCCCATGATTCGTGTTATTTCAAAAGGCACCATTTGTAGGACTTATATTAGATTAATGCAGATTAGTTATAGTTGCGCCTAGTATTCAGCTCCCACTCTTTTTGTGGTTCGCTTTGCATCGCATTCTTATATTATGTTTCATACTCCATGATTGATATCATGCTGTTAGGACACCAGCACCATTACCGATGTTGCGTATGTACCACGTACACTTACTTGCCGGCTCACACACATCTTCATCGGTAATTGCCATGTCACGTACACCTTAGAAAATACTATTGCTTGTCATAACCTATTAACTAATAGTTTAGACATTGTAGTTATTACCTGCTATTTCATGCATACTGTTATTCATTATTATGCCGCATTCATGGATTCTCATGCATATATTCACTATTTTACGTGTTATTGAGGTTTGGATTTGGATTTCCGTGAGATTTTCTGGATTTGGAGGAAAACCGCAAAAACACAAATAAACATATTCTCTCTTTTAAAATAAAAAGTGCGGTTTTTCCATGATGTATGAGTCGTCCACCATGAGTTTGCTGATGGATTTGGAAACCCGATTCGAGGAGACGGATGAACCGTTTCGGGTACATGGTGGACCCGGTGCGGTACCCCGGGGCAAGAGGAATGTGGTGATGACGTTGAGCCTGGCAGGGGAGCACTACCTACCGGTGATTTTACCCGACGCGTCGGATATCCGGAGGATACTGTCGTGGTCTTGAGATGGATGGTAGGGGCCGGTCTGGACTGACGGCGCCATAGATTTTGTGGTTGAGACTTGAGATATCGAGATATTGGGATTACGTTTTGTGCCGATATTAGGAACAGTTTATGCTGATTTCATTATGATACCTCATTTTAAAAATACAAAGGAAATCTCACTAATTTATGAAAACAGTTTCTTCATGTACATGTATTCTGTTTTCATGCATTCATATCTCATTCATATGATATATTGCTACCTGAGGCACTGACACAGGCACATGAGATTACACTCGGGTTAGATATTTACCCTAGCCTTGTTATAGGCTGCATGTTTTATATTGAGGATTTTATATACTGATCGTTTTGACCTAGGATTATGTCTTGCTTTCGGTTTCTGCTGGTAGATATTCTCTATTCACGAGTTGGCAACTCACCCCCGTTGTGCCACAGTTCTTGCAGGTTCTGCCGTACAGGTTCCTTTGCGGCATTTCTGGCACATTGCTTCCTTGCGGGTGAATTGCATTTGGTAGGTGTTTTCCTTTGCATCAAGAACCACCATTGTACTTGTATTATTCTTTGTATCTAGAATTCCATCAACCAAAACTTGTATTTTGTTCAGACTCAGACTTTAGTGATGTATTATTCGACCTTAGAGTCGCGCTTAGTAGTATTGCGGTTTTCTTGTTGCTTTTGAGCTTTCTTTTGGATTTGATCCTCGCCAATTGGCGTTGTATATTATATCGTTGTGTTGTTGTGACCGTCAATTGACGAAGAGCTAGCTCCCGCTTGGGGATGCCTTTAATCATTGCATATATTGTTATCCTTGTTGTACCCCATTCGGGGCCAGTTTTTCAAAAGAGACTCTGCCGAAATTTTTAGAAAAGACCTTACTGTTTTCAAAACGTACCTTCGGCTTAGTTATTTAAAAACCTCGATTTCAAACATGTTTTTCTTCACTTCTTTAAACCAGTTCTTTACTTATTCTTAAAAATGGTTTTAGATTTCTGGGCTTTTGGCTTACTTGGATCAGATGGAGTCCTATAGACTTCATATGGTTCAAGGGCCAGTCACGTGCTCTTTCGGGTCGTGACAAAGTTGGTATCAGAGCGCTAGGTTGACCTTGGTTCGAGTCTAAGTTTGACTATGTGGAGCCTAGGGCGTTTATATACATACGGAACTTAGACTTGGTCGAGGGGGTATTAGACCCGAACTTTCGTCGCGTAGGATGACCCTTGGTTGATGGAATAGGTGACTAAAGTAGAGTGACGTACCGTTGGTATGTTCCGCGGCATACTTACGACACGCCACTCCGCTTAAGGAACCTTAGGATGTACATATTTTCGAGATCAGTGATTCTCTTTATATCCAGGGTTATACATCCATTTGAGATCCCCGATTCTATTAGTTTCATGATCATACCTTTATTGATGCTGTTCCTTCTTATGATCATGTATTTCCTTTGGATCTGTTGTTCTCTTTCTTACCATTGATCTGCTCTCTTCGATACTCGATTGAGGTTCATGTCGCCATGTTTGAGCGCAGTTTGGGCTGCTGCTGGGGTTACGGCCGGTGCGAGCCCGTCTGCTACGAGGGCCGACCATTGTGTTTTCTGGTGACATGGGAACGTCTCGAGTTAGTTTTGGTGATTGTGACCTCTAGTGGAGGCGAGTGCTTGGTTTTGCACCGGATGATCGGGCCATTGTTAGAGCTGCCAGTTGAGAGAGGACTGTTGATGTACAGCATACCTCAGAGATTATGATGTTGCCTACCGTGCAGACAGATGGACCAGCTGTTGCTGAGATGGACAGGATGTCGCTTCCGGAGCTTACGAGCTGAGATTGTCGGAGCTTCCAGGAAGATATGAGACAGATGATAGCTAGTCTACCCGATTTGAGAGACGAAGGTGATTCGTCCGATTTATGCGCCGGAGCGGGCCCAGATGAGTTGAAGATTTTCAGTATGGAGAATCTTACTCAGATCTAGAGCAGACCGACTCAGAGATGACCGCCTATGTATTTCCTTTCCTGGAGGATTGAGGCGCTGTTCGGCGTACAGGAGAATGAGCCAGTTGCTGCTGCAAATGACGAGATATCGCCCAGATGGTTGGAGCTACTGCAGCGTGAGCATATACTTAGAGAGATGATAGCGAGTCGCTAGTCACCGAGGATGGATGACTAAGACATGTGGTTCGTTCGTTTACCGATGCGAGGTCATCAGATAGATTGTTTCCAGCTAGAGACGACTTCACGCAGGTTCGTTGAGAGTCGATAGAGACGATCGAATGTCAGGAGCCCTTTTTCCAAGTTTAAAGTATACGGAAAGACATGCAGGTGATTCTATGGACCCTCTCGAAGAATGAAACCCTAACTCGACTTAATGACCGTGTGAAAGCCTTTGAACCTTAGGGTTTGCGGCAGTTCCGCGGCGCCATTAGTGAGGCTTGGGTTTGCCCTTCTACGGCTGGACCACCGACGCTGTGGCATGTACTCGATACTATTAAACTGTACCCATGATGTTGATCTCTTGGGGGATTATGAAGTTCTGACGAGTCGATCGGATGATTCGACATCATTCGGATATCGTGTGATGGGATGCATTGCTTGGGAGACTCCAGATACGAGTATAGCCGTTGGAGCATAGTCCATGCAGCCATGATTAGACGAGTCCAAATCAGTCGACATTGAAGCAGAGTGAAGAAACGAGTTCGCAAGAGATTTCGACGAGATGACGTCCCACTCCGCTGACATCAGAGATGTGATATGCACCCAGAGGCGTGGAATATGGATATATCTTCCAGAAAGAAGCGCGATAAGTATACAGCCGTTCCGGAATGAGAAATTGCTTCAGCAATGGATGGTGACTTCCGGGCAATTCGGCAGGATTGAGATTTGAGAGGGAGACCTCGACAGGACCCTTCTGGAAAACGATACGAGAAGACCTAGACCCAGGGGTGGTCATGTTGCGCACACCAGCAGGCCAGAGTTCGGCATCGTCGACAGGGTAGTTGACCAGGTTCGGATAAAGGAACTTACCCAGAGGCATTGCGAATTTATCAAGGACGGACGAGTGATGAGTATTCCTCCGATGGTTGGGACGTGTTTCCGAGGACCTGTTCGGCCTGACATCTTCTACAGAATGGTGAAGCTACAGAGTACGCGATTTCGAGTCCGTATGAGAGACTTCGGATTGACCGTGGCCGAGAACAGGGCAGAGCGTAGATAGCATGGCGTGATGTCATAGTGGACGACGATAGAGACAGGTGGAACCAGAGGTTCGGGCGAGACGCTGACGAGCTGTCATTGCTTCCCGTCGAGACCAGAGGTCAGATATGCTTACAGAGGCATTGGGATGCAACCAGATTCCGAGAAATGTTGTGCAGAGGACACAGATGTCCATTGAACAAAAAGGAGATTATGCAAGAGAGCCAGCCTTCGTACAGATCGGCATAGGCAAGATCGGAAGAGACCTTGAGCAGGATTTCTTCCAGGACATTGCTGCAATGATGTTGCACCCAGGATTTTATGTGTGATGTGCATTCAGAGAGCCAGAGGCCGACGCCGGTGATATGTTGCTTTATGAGTGGTCGTGAGGATTGACCGAGAGACGACCAGAGAAGTGCCAGAACGGAATCGTCCCCGTTAGCACACCTAACAGGGCCGATGAGCCGATTGATTGTGAGATAGGGAATCCGCAAAGAAGATAAGGACCCAGAGTCAGAGGACGCCAGACCGTGAGCAAGAGGCAAGTAGATATCCTGCGCTGCTAGCAGTGGATGCACCGACTCCTTCTCGACCTTGAAGGAGGAACTACCGATGACGGTATTTATGATTTGTGATTTTGTGATTCGATTATCACGTATCCATCATTTTGGATTTCGGTATTTTGGGCGTTCTGTTTGCATGATTTAGTTTTGATGACTGAGTTTCATGATATTGATTGAGATTTCATGCCTACCGTATGCAGTGATTTGATTTGCACTTCCATCATAGTTTTCATGCACTTTTAGTGTTTTGATATACGATTTTGGTGCACGCCAGATGCACTAAATCGGGATTCTTCGTGCATGTCACATGCACCTGATTTTTCTGTCAGGCACACACGTTGCCTACGACAGATGTTTCGTGCACACCAGTTGCACCTAGATATTGTTTTGTACACCTGTTTGACACATATATGGATTTTGATTCCTTGCGCACCAGACGCATAGGATATTCTTATATATGCATTTTGGGGGTTGATTCTAGTAGAGCAGTACATTTTTATGACATTCTTTATGTATTAATATTTTCGGAGCCCCGACAAATTGGATTATTATTGAAATGGTTTAATTTATTGGGGGTTTAAATTTAAATTCGGGGACCGAATTTCTTTAAGGGGGGTAGATTGTAACATTTCAAAAAGATAAAATATTAATTTTGGGAATTTTTATAATTTAATATTATTTTATTGAATATTTTAATATTTTGGTATTATTAAATACAAATAAATAGGAAAAAAATTGAGAAAAATTATGGAAAATTATGGAAAATTCTAAAATAGGGTAAATTAGAGAATTATGACATTTTTAAGTTTTTGTGATTAGTTTGACACTAATTTAGTGCTAATCGCGATAAAAAATCGCTAATCGGTTTTAGCATTTTTGAGCAAAACATGCACATATCATTTTTTTTTTCTACACTTGTGCATTTTTCTTGCCATGGTTCCTCATTTGGGTTTACTATTTATGTGAGAAGGAATTTGAGAGTTTAAAAGAAAAGAAAATAAGGAAAAGAATAAAGAAATGGGTAGTTGGTGAGAGAGAGAGGTATGGGCTTCATTGATTAGACTTAGCCATTTTCTCCCCTTCATTTCCCTCCCTCTTCTCCCTTTGCTGCTGCTCTTCTTGCTCCTCATTCTCCCTCCCCTCTTCAAGCTCCTAAACACATCCAAAACAACTCCAAAACCTTATCTTCTCTTCATAAAAAGTGTGCACCATCCCTAGATCTACACTTGGAGCTAAAGAAGCAAGGATTTGGGACACTAGGGGCAACTCAAGAATTTTCTTGAGTTGCCAATTGAGGTAATTTCTGGACCATTAGCTTAATTCTAGCATTTCCTTTAACCCCATGTTAAGATTATATCGATATTGTGTGATATTATGGACTTGATGAAAAACCTAGTTAGGGTTTGAGAGAAACTTGGGTTGTATTGGGAAATTAAGCTCAGTTGAGATTATATAAACACCATAGTGCCTAAATTGAGACCCTAACCTGAAGCCTAAAACCAGAATACGGATTTAGAAACCGATATCGGGGGAAATTATGAAATCTGTGCAGGGTATATTGAATCTGCTATCACCCGAGACACCCTAAAATAAAATTGAGTGGACAGTGACATGTACAGGCACCATTGAACCAACACCCCAAACCCTAGCCCCCAACTCATCCGTACGGCCGCAGATTTTCCCATTCTGGCCGCAATTTGCGGCCAGAGCAGAGGGGATTTGCCTCGTTTTGCGTGCATGCCCCCATTTCCTCTATTCTTGACCCTGGGTACTTCTAGTTTTGACTTATTCCATCTAGGGTGAAATCTGGGACATATATCCTTAGTTGCTATTTTGGATTCGTGTTTCCGTATTCCGTATTTTTGATTCTGCAATTGTGGATTTTGTTTTGCCTCGACTATTTGGCGTTTATACGACGATATAGAGGATTTATTGATGGTTTTGAAGGCGTGCCATAGGTTCTCACCTATAGGCCCCTTATCGTATCGTTTTGGATTTCATGTGCCGTTTTAACTTGGATGTGGTTTTAATGCGCATATACGATACTTTGATATGTAGGTACCCATGAAGACTTCGGGACGACAAGCAAATACGTGGTGACGTCCGCAAATGATGATGCAAGGTGAGTAGATTATATCTACAGGGGGAAGTCGGGTGGATGGCGTATAGCACCCCCGCAGTCCGTAGATAGTATACTATGTAGTTTATTTATGTGATAGTTGTAGTGTGTTATGGTTAGTTAGAGATAGGAATAACTAGCGTAGTTCCTAGTTGCGAGCTCTAGGATAGATTTACACCTACACGCACATCCTTGCATATTACCTATACTTACACGGTGTTAATGATGATATTGGATGACTTTGGAGGTGAGTCGATATTATTGGGCTTTGTGCCGCGAGATCGGTGATGTGATATGATTCGTATTTGGGATACGAAATGTGTTTCTTGCGGGCTTGGGATGTGTGTTTACCCCCGCATTCATACTTTGTAGATGACATCAGTTGTACTAGACTTAGATCAGTACCCCAGATTATATGATATAATATGATGATAGTGATACCTGAAGTGTGATGAGATAGTGTGATATTGACCCGTACCCAGTTATTGGGATGCTGTACGACGATTTACCGTACGAGCCTATATTGATGATAGATCCGCGCTCATGACTCGAGGATGTCAGATGATATACTGTATCGTACGCGATACTATTGAGGCGGGATCACCGACTTATATAAATTTTTATATCGACTCAGATGTTAGGCGGTTTCCTAACTGTAGCTCAGCTTGTTAATTCAGCTGTATAGTTTAGTGTAGTTGCTAGATTAGATTAGACTCATACCTATTTCAAAACTAGCGGGTCGTGGGTATTTTTAAAAGACAGGTTAAGGGATCTACGGATATTTCAAAAGGCGTATCTTTTCATAAAAACACCGTAGCCCCTATTTTCAAAACCCCATGATTCGTGTTATTTCAAAAGACACCATTTGTAGGACTTATATTAGATTAATGCAGATTAGTTATAGTTGCGTCTAGTATTCAGCTCCCACTCATTTTGTGGTTCGCTTTGCATCGCATTCTTATATTATGTTTCATACTCCATGATTGATATCATGCAGTTAGGACACCAGCACCATTACCGATGTTGCGTATGTACCACGTACACTTACTTGCCGGCTCACACACATCTTCATCGGTAATTGCCATGTCACGTACACCTTAGAAAATACTATTGCTTGTCACAACCTATTAACTAATAGTTTAGACATTGTAGTTATTACCTGCTATTTCATGCATACTGTTATTCATTGTTATGCCGCATTCATGGATTCTCATGCATATATTCACTATTTTACGTGTTATTGAGGTTTGGATTTGGATTTCCGTGAGATTTTCTGGATTTGGAGGAAAACCGCAAAAACACAAATAAACATATTCTCTCTTTTAAAATAAAAAGTGCGGTTTTTTCATGATGTATGAGTCGTCCACCATGAGTTTGCTGATGGATTTGGAAACCCGATTCGAGGAGACGGATGAACCGTTTCGGGTACATGGTGGACCCGGTGCGGTACCCCGGGGCAAGAGGAATGTGGTGATGACGTTGAGCCTGGCAGGGGAGCACTACCTACCGGTGATTTTACCCGACGCGTCGGATATCCGGAGGATACCGTCGTGGTCTTGAGATGGATGGTAGGGGCCAGTCTGGACTGACGGCGCCCTAGATTTTGTGGTTGAGACTTGAGATATCGAGATATTGGGATTACGTTTTGTGCCGATGTTAGGCACAGTTTATGCTGATTTCATTATGATACCTCATTTTAAAAATACAAAGGAAATCTCACTAATTTATGAAAACAGTTTCTTCATGTACATGTATTCTGTTTTCATGCATTCATATCTCATTCATATGATATATTGCTACCTGAGGCACTGACACAGGCACATGAGATTACACTCGGGTTAGATATTTACCCTAGCCTTGTTATAGGCTGCATGTTTTATATTGAGGATTTTATATACTGATCGTTTTGACCTAGGATTATGTCTTGCTTTCGGTTTCTGCTGGTAGATATTCTCTATTCACGAGTTGGCAACTCACCCCCGTTGTGCCACAGTTCTTGCAGGTTCTGCCGTACAGGTTCCTTTGCGGCATTTCTGGCACATTGCTTCCTTGCGGGTGAATTGCATTTGGTAGGTGTTTTCCTTTGCATCAAGAACCACCATTGTACATGTATTATTCTTTGTATCTAGAATTCCATCAACCAAAACTTGTATTTTGTTCAGACTCAGATTTTAGTGATGTATTATTCGACCTTAGAGTCGCGCTTAGTAGTATTGCGGTTTTCTTGTTGCTTTTGAGCTTTCTTTTGGATTTGATCCTCGCCAATTGGCGTTGTATATTATATCGTTTTGTGGTTGTGACCGTCAATTGACGAAGAGCTAGCTCCCGCTTGGGGATGCCTTTAATCATTGCATATATTGTTATCCTTGTTGTACCCCATTCGGGGCCAGTTTTTCAAAAGAGACTCTGCCGAAATTTTTAGAAAAGACCTTACTGTTTTCAAAACGTACCTTCGGCTTAGTTATTTAAAAACCTCGATTTCAAACATGTTTTTCTTCACTTCTTTAAACCAGTTCTTTACTTATTCTTAAAAATGGTTTTAGATTTCTGGGCTTTTGGCTTACTTGGATCAGATGGAGTCCTATAGACTTCATATGGTTCAAGGGCCAGTCACGTGCTCTTTCGGGTCGTGACAGTAGTACGAGGACCAACCCCTCTGTCCTAATGGACACTGGACAATATACAATACTCTGTATAAGTCCGCTGAGTTTAACAACTCATTCACTGTATGTCGTAGGTTGAAAACTGTACTTTTGGTTAAGAAGAATTACACCGCTGTTCAATGCTCCTTACCTAACCATCCACTGATATAGGTAAATGTCATCGACATAATATCAAAAGGTATATCTCACTCTATAAAAATAGACGTACAGATATATCAATTTGAAATTGGTGCACAACAACGGATATTCAAAACCAAATATTTGCCGACCGGCAAACAACCCAGGTGGCTTCCTCAAATATCACCAATTCCAACGAATCCCGATATAATGAGGATGATCACCTAATTCCCAATAACTTACTCCCACTCATCCTCTGTAAAACTATACAGATGTGAGAATCATACCTGGTAAATACATACCCTGGAGCAAGTGTCTAGTTGGGAAATCAGTTTTCTATTAACTGTACACAGTGAACCTGAAACATAGAAATGTTTCGATGGGGTATCCTGGTATTCCTAGTAATGCCTCATCCATTATCCAGATTCACAACTGTAACCGTATAATTCTTTGCCACCTCTCCAAATCCCTTCATATGTCTTTAGTCATTACCTTCTGTACACCCCTTTAGGCCAAATGGTTTTCTTCCTTCCCTACCGTTCGGCACCAGCCTATGGTTTGGAAGAAGACTATCCAAAAAGCATAAAGGGTGTACTGTCCTAATCCTAGGAGCACTCGCAATGCGAGAGAAGGTGAAGATAAAAGACACCTGAATGTACTTTATTCCTATTTCTTCTGAACCAGGATCCATCCCCGAACTGGAACAAGTTCCTTTCGAGTTCGTATATAACCATACGATGGATTATCCAATAAACTGGGATCTTCGTAGTAATACGGAGTGTCCTGGAGAAATACAAAGGTGATTTAGGATTGGCGAAGAAATACTTGGTTTGGTCGTGAATAGCAGTCGCATTTTACTTTGCCCTCTTACTAATCCCTTTATTTTGTCTGAACTCAATACCTTCTGTACACCGTTTAGGCTAACTGGCTTTCTTCATTCCCTACCGGTCGGCACCAGCCTATGGTTTGGAAGAAGACTATCCAATTTGCGTAATAAGTGTACCACTCCTAAACCAAGAAGTACTCGCAGCCTGAGAGAAGGTGAAAAGAAAAGACAACTGAATAGTCCTATCCGTCTTTCTTCAGAACCGGAAACCATCCTCGAAGTCCTTCGAGTTCGTATATAACCATACGATGGTTTTGTCCAATGGAAGTGGACGTTCGAAGTAATACGGGGTGTCCCGGAGAAAAGGGTAAAAGTAGGAGTGGCAATGAGGTCTGCAACTCTGACAATCCAAAAGCCAGTGTTAAGTAGGTTCGGTCAACTTGGTCACTGAGTCATAGTCTAGGGTCGGGTCAATGGTCGCTGCCAGAGAGAGAGAGAAAAGAAACACTCAGCGTGCACTCTAACCTAGATCAGAATGGTTATCACTTTTCTAATCAGGAAACCTCCCACTGTACCTCAAATTCTCCTCCAAACCTGAAAGAAGAATTAGTCGGGGTCACCCGAGGAGTAAACCAACTCATCAGTGGGAATCGGGATCCAACTCTCATCGCATGATAACGTGACGGAATCTGCTCACGGTATCACACTCCAGAGGGTATGCGCATATCTGGCAAGTTTCAGTACTTTTGAAACTCCCGATGTGATTTTTACCCCATGCTCTTATGACCTTGACTAAGGCCAACAAATCATAAGTCACATGTCAAGTTCTACCCGTCATTGTCCAGGTTGATTTGAACCCACCCGTACCAACCCTTGACTAAGGCCAACAAGGCTATACGACTGTCCCAAACCAACACATCTATCTATGCAGCATATGAATACCCAATAGCTACCAAACACTGTGCCTTGACTAAGGCCAACAAACACAGCTTGAATACTATTGACTACCCATATGAAACGATGGAGGGCTACGAATGGTTTCTGGCGAAAACCTTTAATGTAATGAACTTGATATCGTTGAAGGAACGGATAGCTTTTTAGAAAATATAGTGACGAGAACCATTACTAATGAGGTCACTCCCGGTGAAGGGATCTCGGCTCTTTCCCCGTAGAATGGGGTGCAGGATATTCCAACTGAATACCACGATGCAAAGCAAAAGTAATCGGCTATAGTGGAGTTAATGCCCTGACGCAAACTTCTGTCCAAGGGGTCACTCCCGGTGAAGGGATCTCGGCCCTTGCCTCGTCGACTGAGGAGCAGGATATTCCAAATGAATACCACGATGCAAAACAAAAGTGAACGTCCTTGCAATAACAGCTTTTTGAAAAGTGTTCCAACAACATCAGATTAGGTTTGTTTAGCTTGCATTGATCCGAATCAACGCAGTCCCATCAAATGATCACACCACAAAGAACGAAAATATACTGACGTACGTATATGCCATCCGCATTCGCCACTGGGTCCCGTCATCACCCGTTAGGTTAGCTAACTAACGGCAGAGCGGGGACTGGACTAGCGCGGATGTAAAACATATACAACATCTACTAATATATATACCAATATATTATATTTCGCTCAAGGCGTGAAAAGAAATGCAACATCACAGAAAAGTACAGCATCACAGAACAATACAGATATCTGGGATCCCCGGGTTTCACAGAGCCACTACTGAAACCCGACGTTCCCCTGGTCGTGTGGATAGCCTGTGCAATGAAATCCTAGACCCCTACGGGCGCGGCAAGTTACCCGCCAAAACCTGAAGCGAGGCAGCCCCCTTCAGCTCCGTGAATGGACCACCCAGCACTTCACGGAATCCGGTAACTTGGGCACCCCTCCTGGATCAACCTGTATCCCCTACGAGCGCGGCGAATAGCCTGCCAATCCAAGAGTGAAGCCCCCTCCGTCTCAATGCCATGAGATGCGGGCTTGTTGCCCTCCAGAACCCGGCTATCCGTGCACTCCTCCGCGGGGTAATCCTAGTACAGAAAGTAAAATATACATACAACGGGTGCATCGACCGCAACCAGGTCGTGCCCCAAAAGAATAATACAAACAGGCAGTGACGGCAGTCCACATGTCGGACGCTCGCCCCGCAATATCAAATGTACATAATACAACAGCACTGTACTAGCATTGCATCCAGGCTATCCCCACGACCGATCCGCAACATCACAGCATAAACACAGAACATCAACGTGAAAGTCACGTTCGCAAATCCGTCTAACCGGGCTATAGCAGTTAGACCGGATTTACCGATCAAGTGACATTCACGGTCGCAGATATAATGTAAATACTGTGAAAAATGTATTTAAAATATCCGATCAATCAAACTTTAACAAGTGGGCCCCCAAGTACTACTGTAGCACATCAAGAAATTCTGGGCCCAAAATTAATATTCCAAAACCCATATTTTAAGCCCACAAAGACACTGTAGAAATTCGGTGCAGGGATCTCCACAGTGCACGGCGGAACCGCGGAGAGAAGGGGGTGTTTGCGGCGGTTCCGCGCTCCCACAGTGGAGTCACTTCATCGAATTTTTACAGAGCTTTTAGATTTTCCAGTACATCAATATTTTACAACCTGAAAAATTTTTGGAGACCAAAAAATTTCAACAGAAACTGATGCTAACAAAAATGTAGATTTTGGAATTTTGGTCGATCGGAAATGCAAAACACATTATACCAAGCTAGACTAAGTTAATGGCGAGTCTCTGATACCACTGTAAGTGCACGGCGGCGCCCCGGCCGTCAATCCGACGGCCAAATGCGGAAGCGGTGATAAACTTTAATTTTGCGAACTTAGCAAACCGGCACCACCGCGCACTAAACACCCGGATCGAACCATTAAACTTATTCTAGCTAACTACAAAACGGGTTAGAGATATACCGACTGATCCGAGTCCTCCGGTCTTCATCTCCACTCCGATCTCCTCGCGGGATCTCCGTCCGTCGCCTCCTCGCCGGAAGGGCACCACATCGCCTGTATCTTTTACGGGCTCCCACCTCAATACCGAGGCAACTCGGGCGCGAAGTTGGCTAGCCGACGCGTCCAAGGGATGCTATAGAATAGTGTAGTAGGCATGTCTCTTTGGGGTTTATGAGGTTGCCAAGATGGAGGAATTTTGCATAAGGATTTTTCATGAAAGATGGAGCATGCCATAGGAAAAAGGAGCTCGGCCAATCTATTGTGCTTGCTGGAAAAATGAAGCAAACTCTAGCATGTAAAGAATGTGTGCATCAATTAATACCAAGCACAAAAGGAAAAAAATCCTTCACTGCAAACACAAATGGGGGGGGCCCACCAAAATAATCATGAAGGGAAAAATGCACACAAAAATTAAAACCTCACCCCTCACTCACAACAACAGTGGCCGGCCCCCATTTTAGTGGATGGAAAAAAGAATGAGTGATTTTTCAAAGGAGAAAAATCAAAAAGAATAATGGTCACAACAATATATCAAGTTCAAACCCATTCACTAACCATCACCATAAATGCAAGGAATAGACAAGAAAAGAATATCATGATTATGAAGCCACACTCATGCAAAGAAACCCCTCACAAAATGTTAATTGCAAAATTGCAATTAACACCCACCAACGAAAAGTCCGACCGGGAAGGAAAAAGAGAAAACCGGCCGGAACGGAATGCAAGCTGGCAACCCCAGAAAACCGATCCCGTAATAAATTACAGGAAAACCCCGCAACTGCAAATACATGCCCGCATTTGTATTCCCACTGAACACAAATGCAAAGAGACAAAACTACACTATCTAATACTAGGAACCGGCTTAAGCCAAAGCCGGCTAGTAAAAACCGTCCGATCACGATCCGTGCAATACTGCACGTATCTGATCGAACCCTGCCATATCTCCATACGGCCTCTACAGCGTTTCGCCCGAAAGCTTGAGTAACTGTAAGTGTGGTGGACTCTAAAGACTCGTCAATACTATGGTTGTGGATTTAACCACTAGCACGTCAGAGGTATAAGCCAATACGTGACGGGCCACCAGCTATTGAGTAAAAGGGACGTCGATGAGCGAACTCATCCTGACACCCTACTGAGCCTGTCAGTGACAATATCCGTACAGTCCGGTCCGTTCGTCTATGAGCATCGCATGTCGGGCCTAGGGGGTTGGTAAAAGTCAGACCCTCAAAAGCGGTACAAGTCGTGTCGGAGTGTAGCCCAGAACACCCTGAGATACTACTGGAATACCTACCAGTAAATCTCCTGCCTTGGCCAAGGTCTTCGTGTAATGGCTCTCCTAGACACAGCGCGACCTCACCCCCAATACCGGGAGAGACGAACCCCTGAAGATCCGCTCACTGCCTCCATGTGGCTCGGGACTGTACCCAACTAAAACCTGTTTGCACGACTCCTTTGATCCGTGGTAGGGTAGTAATCAAAGCACAATGGGAACTCACACGAGACAAATGACGATCCTTAGGTCGATGAACTAACCTGTACACATGTCACCAGGGAACTGCTATCTGACGTCAGGTATAAGACCAACTAGCATGCTCCCGGCGATTCCTGTCCGGTGTACTCATAACCCAATGAGCACCTGTATACATCTTAGGTGATCCAACTGACACCAATGGCTTGTGAGACCGGCCACCGCCCCTCGTCGGGGTCTCGACTGTATACACTAGTCTACTCTGGAGTATCGATGCCCTGTCTCGAAACTCCTACGACTAGGGACCTTTTAAGGATGTGCTTATAGACTACCAGCTCCCACGTATATGATCGCCCTCATACTGCCGGTAGTCAAGCAAGAATCCTAGGGGCTCTATCAACGTGCAATAGCGACATGTCAGGTCACCTAAAGCAGTGCACGATGATAAAGGTAAACCAGATAGCATACTATCATCTCGAGTAAGACTGTCCTACCGGGATAGGTCCTCCCTCAATCATTGCAATCACGTGCCTGTGATCCAATAATTGACTCTGAGGGCACTATCTCCAACAGCCTGTCGCTATATGCCACGTCATGTCATGTTGGTTTTTGGCGTACGCACACACGTCACGTTTACACGCGTGTTTAGTTCGCGACGCGAGTTTCTCTTTTGGTTTCGATATCGCATTTTTGCAGGATTTTTGCTTATGTGTATTCTTTGTGTAAATTCTAGGTTCGCAGGCGGGTACGTCGGACGCCGCAAAGAAGGGGAAGCAAGTAGTCGGCTACACCTAGAATGAGACCGGGATGAGT
Organism: Agapanthus africanus; assembly: GCA_030015575.1. Classification (NCBI taxonomy): domain Eukaryota; kingdom Viridiplantae; phylum Streptophyta; class Magnoliopsida; order Asparagales; family Amaryllidaceae; genus Agapanthus; species Agapanthus africanus. The sequence continues at coordinate 364,186,760 of JASDDO010000012.1, forward strand.
AGATTTAATATCTACGGGGAAATCGCCCGTATGGCGTTAAGCGTCAGGACGTCATAGGATATTGTAGTCGCATATATATATATATATATATATATATATATATATATAAATATATATATATTTACATGTATATTGCTTGTGCATTCGTGCTATTGTAGTGTACCCATACTTGTTGCATATAGAAACAGTAGTTATGTTACACTGCACTGTCACTAACGGTTCAAGCTGCACGAGCACTATTTGTACGTTACACACACACCATTAGTGATTGCCATGACACTCGCACTATAGGATTGTTACGAACCATACATCATTTTGATTACCGTATTATTGATGATTGGACATGTTACTGCCACATATTGCGCACATACAAACTGTGTATCCATATTAGGGCACATATTCATTGCTACACTCATATTCGTGTATATATCCATTTGCACATCCATACCTATATACATACATATGTTACATACATGGATTGTTAGTGTATATGCCCTAGAGGCCATTACTGTATCATACTAGTTTGTATATTACTTAATGGAAGCTTGGGATATTTACCTTGTATAGACAATCTTGCTCAATATAGTAGTATGCTACTTGGTTTGTTTCTATTTTAATGTGTACATGTGTTTATTTTAGTATATCACCTATACACATTAGTGGAGCCCTTAGGATCTTTTCTTGATTACCAGCGTAGTGATGGCAGTCACACTCGTGGGGGCTGGGTAATCTATAAGCACATCCTTATGCAGGTCCCTAGTCGCAGGACTATCGAGACAGGGCATCGATACTCCGGAGTAGACTAGCGTATGCTCTTCTCATCCCAGAGTGGGAGACGGTCTGTCCCACAGCCGTCAGTACGTCGTACTTGAGATAGTATGCGGGTGCTCGTTAGGTTACGAGTACACTGGACAGGACTCGTCGGGAACTGTTGGTTGGTATTATACCTATCGTCAGTTATCAGTTCCTAGGTGACATGAGCACAGCTTAGTCCGCTGACTTGACACTGTCACTTCGCCTCGAGTGTGTTCCCACTGTACTTTGATTACTACCCTACCACGGCTCAAAGGAGTCGTGCAAACAGATAGTTTTTGGGTGCAGTCCCGAAGCACTTGGAGGAAGTGACGGTTAGACAGGATTCTTCTCTCCCGGTATTGGGGGTTGACATCTCGCTGTGTCTAGGAGAGCCATTACACGAGTAGTCCCTGGCCAGGGCAAGCGAGATATACTGGTAGGTTTCCAGTGCTATCTCAGGGTGTTCTGGGCTACACTCCGACACGACTTGTACCGCTATTAGGGGACTGACGTTTACCGTCCCCTAGGCCCGCCATGCGATGTATCAGACAAACAGACCGGACTGTACGGAGATTGTCACATTCAGGCTCAGTAGGAGTTCAGATGGGTTTCACCTCGTCCGTCTTCTTGTCGGCATCTACCTGGGGACCGTTACGCACAGCTAGTGCCGCTTGCGGTCTGTGGTTAAACCCACCGCCAGCGTAGTGTCGAGTCTTTAGAATCCCACACAGAAAGCTATTCGCCTTTAGGCAAAAGAGTAGTGGTCGCATGGTTTTGCGACAGGTTGCATGGTTTTGAACCAGGGTTCGGTCACATCCGTGCACTTGTGCACGTTTGGTGTCCGGACAGTTAACACTAGCGGGCTTTGGTTTAAGCCAGATCCTAGTGTACATTTTGGGATTGGTTTTATCTCATTTGTATTCGTGTTCCTCGGAACGCGGATGCGGGTGTGTATGCACAGTTGACAGAGAGACAGAGGCAGAGGATTCTCATTGGGGTTGTTGACTGTTGACTATTGACTTTTGGCTAAACCCTAATGAGAATAAGAAATATAATTAACAATAATATTAATTAAGTATTATGGTGACATGGTTGTTGAGGGGTTGACTTTGTTGATTTGTTGACTTTGTTGACCGGTTGACTATGTGGGACTAGTTGACCATCATCATGACAATGGCTATCATTTCATGGCAAAGACTTTTGCTTGCTTGTTTGTTTTTGCAAAATGAGTGCATGAAATGATATAGCCATTTTGACTTGAACCATCACATAATACTTGATTACTATTTTGTTATGATGGTTTTGGATTATGAGAGCTTGGATGGCAAAAGAGTTACTCATTCTCTCATTTTCATTTCTCTCTCTTGCTTGAGCTCTCCCTCATGCTCTTCCTCTTGCTGTCTCTCTAGCTCAAGGCAACACCCTCTCATGAGTTGAGAAACATTGCCTTAGAGATAAAAGAAAACCCAAATCACTTCTCTACTCATCCTAGTTCACAAGGTTTAGCAAACCAAGTGTTCTAGTTTCTTCAAGTTCGAAGAAGAAGCCAAAGGTAGAATCTTTCAGGTGGATCCATTTTCGGCACAAGGAGACGACGAGGTGAGGCCGATCCGTACACCGGAAAGAGTTGAAGACGAAGGAGTTCAAGAAAGGTATAGCCCCCTAACCGAGTAGGTAAAACTCTAGTTAGGTTGTTAGGTAGTTGTTTAACAAAGATCCGTATTTTGAGTCCATGTTACCACCTCTTGAAAAATCATTTTTCATCATTTCCGCAAGCCCGTAAGTACCGGGAGAGGTAACGTGGACTTACAGTGGTATCAGAACCTAGTTAAACACTATCTAACATGTTAGCAACGTAAGTAGAAGTTCGATCGGAGAAAATATCACGAAACATACCCGAATAGCATAGTTTCTGCCGATTTTTTCCTCTGTTCAAAAAATAATAAATCTTATACTAAAAATCGGCTCAGGCTTTTGTTAAAACACCCAAGAAAATTGGTCCAACGAACCGGTCAAGTCGTCGCGGAAATGCGGCGGGAGCATGCTCCCGCCGCGGTTCCACGGCCGACTTTACTCGGCCGTGGCACAATTTTGCTGCAGTGTGTTTCTGGGGTTGTTTTGGTATTTTTGGAATATGATTTTTCTGCCCAGATTTTCCAGAAAGAGAAATTAGTTTTTGGGCCTTGAAAATCCGTATTTTGATCGAACTTCTAAAGACTTAAGCTGACGGGTATATATCTGTGATGTGTTATATGTATTGAACGTCCGCTAATCGCTATACGTCGATTAGTGGGGGTTATACATATCTGTGATCTGTAATGTTGATCGTATGTGTATATGAATTCATTGGATTATCGCGGATGAATAGCCGGGGGGTTATGAGATGAGAGTTTTCTTTTATCTTTCAATTCATGTAATATGTAAATTGATGTAATATTATTTTTGGCCGCACAACCGGGTCGGGGTTGTAGCCGTCATTGTATAATTTCTTTTTACTGTTTTTGCTCCTAGGATAGACCCAAGGTGGGGTGCACAAACTACCGGGTATCTCGAAGTGCCGAGTGGCCTACTCACATCGTTGAGGGAGGTTGCTCCGCTTCGAATATTTGGCGGGTAGCTTGCCGCACCCATAGGGGTCTAGGGTGGGGTTTTGGCTATTCATCGCGACCGTGTAATCCGCTTTTCGATACAGGCTCGTACGAATTGCGGATTCCTAGTATATCCAATGTGTTCATCTGTGATCTGAAATAGCTATCATTGCGATATATCTATATATGATATTATTTAGGCGTTGCTTATGTTTTGCATCCGCACTAGTCCAGCCCCAGCTCTGTCGTTAGTTAAGTAACCTAACGGGTAATGACGGGGCCCCGTGGCGAATGCGGATGGCATAAGCGTACGTCATATTTTAGTTGTTTTCTGCAATGGTAGGATTAAATGATGGGACGTATTGGAATTAATGCAAGAAAAAATAAACCAAGTAAAAGTCGTTGGAACACTTTCAAAACCACTCGGTTTCTTTTCAAAATAACTTTTAAACGCGAAGCTTAAGCCACTCCTTTTAAAATCTATCTCGTTCCATCGATTATATCAAGTTCACTACGTTCACGGTTTCGCCAAAACCATTCATAGCCCTCCGTCGTTTCACATGGATGGTCAATAGTATTCAAGCTATGTTTGTTGGCCAAAGTCAAGGCATAGTGATTGGTAGCTATTGGGTATTCATGTGCAGCATAGATAGATGTGTTGGTTTGGAGCAGTCGTTCTACCTTGTTGGCCAAAGTCAAGGGTATGTGCGGGTGGGCTCAAATTAACCTGGAGAATGACGGGTAGAACTTGACATGTGACTTATGATTTGTTGGCCAAAGTCAAGGTCATAAGAGCATGGGGCAAAAATCCACATCGGGAGTTTCAAAAGAACTGAAACTTGCTAGCGCTGCATACCATTTGAAGTGTGATGATTCTGGTAGGATTCCTTCAGTTTTGTCACGCAATGATATTTGGATCCCGATCCTACTGTGAGTATATGCTACTCCTTGGGAAATTTCTCACTTAACGATCAATGCTATAAACCAAGTAGGTGTCTAGAAAGGTGTTAGCGGGGATACACCCTAAGGGAAAAGAGGTTATTTAATTAAGGAACTTCGCGAAAGCGTTGGAAAACCTCCCTCGAAGTACCGACACCAGCCTGGCCGAACGGTTAAGCAAGTATTGTACGGTGAGATTGATCCTGACTAATTCTTCCTTTTTGGTTTGAGGAGGGATTCGAGAGACAGTGGGAGCCATCCAGTTTAGACAAATTAAAAACCACTCTAAACTTGCAAGAGCATCATGCTAAAGTGTTTCTTCTCTCTCTCCTAATTGCAGCGACCAAACATCATGACCGGACTTAAGTTATTACTAGATAAAAACATACTGACAGGGCCAAACTATAAAGATTGGCTCAGGAATGTCAAATTGGCAATCACTTATGACAAGTTGGGGTATCTTCTTACCACCAAAGCTCCCCCTGTCCTAGGTCCCAAAACCAACGTCGCGGATAAGGAAATCCGTAAGACCTGGGAAATCGATTGCGCGAAGGCCAAGTGCCTCGTGCTTGCCTCTATGGACAACGAACATCAGAGGAGGCACGAGAATATGGACCTTGAATCCATATTTCTCCATACAAAAGAACTGTATGGAGAGCAATCTCGTATCAAGATACGAAGTGTCGAAGAAGCTATTTTCGGCAAGGTTGGCCGTCGGATCATCGGTAGCGGAACACGTGCTTAAGATGATTGGCTTCATTGAGGAGCTCGCGGACCTTGGGACCACGTTCGAGAATGAGCTCTATACGGACTTGATTCTTCAGTCCCTTCCTTCCACTTACGCCCAGTTCATCCTGAATTTCAACTTGCAAGAAAAGGAAGTTGAACTTTCAGAGCTCCTCAACATGCTGAGGAGTGCAGAGGGCACCCTACAGAAAGGTAGGGAAACATCCACTTTGTTTGTAGGAGGATCTTCCTCTTCTAGGTCCAAGGCGAAAGCCAAGGGAAAGAAGAAGAAAGCCCCCGCCAAACCAAGGGGCGGTGTTAGTAAAGTGGATACGAAGGGAAAGGCAAAAGCAACAAAGATAGCGGGGAAACTTGTGGGGAAGGAAGAGTGCTTTTACTGTCACAAGAGTGGACACTGGAAGAAAGATTGCAGGGCTTGGAAAGCCAGAACACAGGATCTGAAGCAAGTTGCGGGTTCAGCTTCAGGTGTGTATGTTATTGAAAACTGTCTATCAATAAACTCTACTTCCTGGGTATTGGATACCAGATCAGGATCTCATATCTGTAATTCTTTGCAGGCGTTGAGAAACCGTAGGGTTTTGAAGGCAGGTGACATGACCCTCAAAGTTGCAAACGGAGCTAGCATGGATGCTAAGGCCGTGGGGGACTATCACCTGGGAATGTCAGATGGACATGTTTTGGTTTTACGTAATTGCTTTTTTTTCCCAACGCAACTTATAATATCATTTCTGTATCTTTGATTTCTAAAGAAGGTTATGAATTTGCGTTTGTAAGTAATGTTGTAAACATTCACCTTAATCAAGTTCTGATTGGGTCAGGTACATTAAGCAATGGTATATACGTATTAAACCAACCACAGATTTTCAATGTCCAGAATACACACAAAAGAAAGTCTCCGGAAATAAATCAGACTTTCTTATGGCATTGTAGACTGGGTCACATCAATGAGAGAAGGTTGACGAAGTTACATACAGAAGGATATTTGGATCCGTTCGAATATCAATCGTATGCCACTTGTCAATCCTGTCTCAAAGGAAAGATGACAAAGACTCCTTTCACTGGACACGGAGTAAGAGCGAGTGAGCTCTTGGGACTCGTACACAGCGACGTGTGCGGTCCAATGTCTACACATGCGCGAAGCGGTTATTCTTACTTCATTACTTTTACGGATGACTTTTCAAGGTAAGGTTATGTCTTCTTAATGAAACATAAATCCGAAGCCTTTGGAAAATTCCAGGAATATAAGAATGAAGTAGAAAAACAAACCGGCAAAAGTATCAAGACACTAAGATCGGATCGAGGTGGTGAATACTTGAGTGCCGAGTTCCTGGATTACTTAAAAGAGAATGGAATTCTCTCTCAGCTTACTCCTCCATACACTCCGCAACATAACGGTGTATCGGAGAGACGGAACCGAACCCTATTGGATATGGTACGGTCCATGATGAGTAACGCTGAGTTACCGCGATCATTCTGGGGATATGCACTAGAATCAGCTGCATACCTTTTAAACCGAGTTCCAACTAAGACTGTGCCTACTACACCATATCAGATGTGGTGTGGGAAAAGACCCTATCTTAATCACATTAAGACATGGGGATGTCCAGCTTTTGTCAAAAGGCAGCATGCGGACAAAATCGAGGCACGCTCAGTACAGTGTAAGTTTGTGGGATATCCAAAGAACTCCAAGGGATATTTCTTCTATTGCGAAGAGGAACAAAAGATTTATGTTTCTCGTCATGCCCACTTCTTGGAAACTGAGTTTTTGGAAAATCAGATAAGTGGGAGCGCAGTAGAACTGGAAGAAATTCCAGAACCATGAGCTATTACTGAAAGCTTAGTAGAGCCAGAGGGTCGAAAGATTATAACATTCATGTGCCGCTCCGCAGGAGTAGTAGGCAGTCTCATCCGCCCGAGAGATACTACGGTTTTCTCATAGACGGGGATAGAGAAGATTGCATCATTGATTATGATGAGCCGACTAGCTTCTAGCAGGCCATTCAGAGCGTTGACTCGGTAAAATGGCTGGATGCAATGCGGACCGAAATGGAGTCCATGTACACCAACAAAGTATGGACGTTGGACGTTGCTCCAGATGGGGTAAAACCCGTAGGATGCAAGTGGATCTTCAAAAGGAAGATTGGTGTAGATGGACAGGTTGAGACCTATAAAGCTAGACTGGTTGCAAAGGGTTTTCGTCAAAGACCTGGTTTGGACTATGACAAGACCTTTTCTCCAGTAGCTATGCTGAAATCCATTTGGATCCTTCTTACCATTGCTGCCTTCCACGATTATGAGATTTGGCGGATGGACGTAAAGACCGCTTTTCTAAATGGAAATTTAGAGGAGTGTGTTTATATGGACCAGCCAGAAGGTTTCATTCAGAGTGGGAGCAGCGGAAAGGTGTGCAAGTTGCTTAAGTCCATCTACGGACTAAAGCAGGCATCGCGGAGTTGGAACATCTGTTTTGATGAGACGGTCAGAAAATTTGGCTTTATCAAAAATCCAGATGAACCATGCATCTATAGTAGATTTGTAGCGAGAACTGTAGTATTCCTCGTTTTATACGTGGATGACATTCTCTTAATAGGAAATGACATTCCTATGCTACTATCTGTCAAAGGGTTCTTGTCACACAGGTTCTCCATGAAAGACCTAGGTGATGCCTCATACATTCTGGGGATCCGGATCTATCGTGACAGATCCAAGAGTATACTGAGACTCTCACAGTCCAGGTACATCGACACCATACTGAAAAGATTCAGTATGGAAGATTCCAAGCGCGGTAATCTACTGGCTTGTCACGGGATCTCCCTTTCCAAAGAGATGTCTCCCAAGACTGATTTGGAAAGGGATCTCATGTCTATTATACCCTACGCTTCTGCGGTAGGCTCTATAATGTATGCAATGTTGTGTACCAGACCAGATGTAGCTTATGCACTGAGTGTGGTAAGCCGGTATCAGTCAAACCCTGGGGAGAAACACTGGATAGCGGTAAAGAACATTCTCAAGTACCTAAGAAGGACTAAGGAGATGTTCTTGGTGTATGGCGGAAAAGACCTCCAGATCGAGGCCTTTGCTGACTCCAGCTTCCAGAGTGACAAGGATGATTCCAAGTCCATGTCGGGTTATGTCTTTACCCTCAATGGAGGGGCGGTGTGTTGGAAGAGTTCCAAACAAGAAACCGTTGCTGACTCGACGATGGAAGCGGAATATATCGTTGCTGCAGATGCCGCAAAAGAAGCCGTCTGGATAAGGAAGTTCTTAACTGAACTTCAGGTGGTTCTGTCCAATGTTGATCCAATACCTCTGTATTGAGACAACAACGGGGCTATAGCTTTAGCGAAGGAACCCAGGTCCCATCAGAGTCCAGACACATCTTGAGGCGGTATCACCTGATCAGGGAGATCGTGGGTCGCCAGGAGATCGAGGTTCGGAGAGTTTCTACGGAAGATAACACTGCTGATCCACTCACAAAGGCCTTACCCTAGACTCAGTTTGAGCGGCTGATCGAGATGATAGGTCTTCGATACGCCAGTACATGGCCTTAGTGCAAGTGGGAGATTGTTAGTGTATATGACCTAGAGGCCATTGCTGTATCATACTAGTTTGTATATTACTTAATGGAAGCTTGGGATATTCACCTTGTATAGACAATCTTGCTCAATATAGTAGTATGCTACTTGGTTTGTTTCTACTTTAATGTGTACATGTGTTTATTTTAGAATATCACCTATACACATTAGTGGAGCCCTTAGGATCTTTGCTTGATTATCAGCGTTGTGATGGCAGTCGCACTCGTCGGGGCTGGGTAATCTATAAGCACATCCTTATGCAGGTCCCTAGTCGCAGGACTATCGAGACAGGGCATCGATACTCCAGAGTAGACTAGCGTATGCGCTTCTCATCCCAGTGTGGGAGACGGTCTGTCCTACAGCCGTCAGTACGTCGTACTTGAGATAGTATGCGGGTGCTCGTTAGGTTACGACTACACTGGACAGGACTCGTCGGGAACTGTTGGTTGGTATTATACCTATCGTCAGTTATCAGTTCCCAGGTGACATGAGTACAGCTTAGTCCGCTGACTTGACACTGTCACTTCGCCTCGAGTGTGTTCCCACTGTACTTTGATTACTACCCTACCACGGCTCAAAGGAGTCGTGCAAACAGGTAGTTATTGGGTGCAGTCTCGAAGCACTTGGAGGAAGTGACGGTTAGACAGGATTCGCCTGTCCCGGTATTGGGGGTTGACATCGCGCTGTGTCTAGGAGAGCCATTACACGAGTAGTCCCTGGCCAGGGCAAGCGAGATATACTGGTAGGTTTCCAGTGCTATCTCAGGGTGTTCTGGGCTACACTCCGGCACGACTTGTACCGCTATTAGGGGACTAACGTTTACCGCCCCCTAGGCCCGCCATGCGATGTATCAGACGAACAGACCGGACTGTACGGAGATTGTCACATTCAGGCTCAGTAGGAGTTCAGATGGGTTTCACCTCGTCCGTCTTCTTGTCGGCATATACCTGGGGACCGTTACGCACAGCTAGTGCCGCTTGCGGTCTGTGGTTAAACCCACTGCCAGCGTAGTGTCGAGTCTTTAGAGTCCTACACAGAAAGCTATTCGCCTTTAGGAAAAAGAGTAGAGGTCGCATGGTTTTGCGACAGGTCGCATGGTTTTGCGACAGGGTTCAGTCACATCCGTGCACTTGCGCACGTTTGGTGTCCGGACAGTTAACACTAGCGGGCTTTGGTTTAAGCCAGATCCTAGTGTACATTTTGGGATTTGTTTTATCTCGTTTGTATTCGTGTTCCTCGGAACGCGGATGCGGGTGTGTATGCACAGTTGACAGAGAGACAGAGGCAGAGGATTCTCATTGGGGTTGTTGACTGTTGACTGTTGACTATTGACTTTTGGCTAAACCCTAATGAGAATAAGAAATATAATTAACAATAATATTAATTAAGTATTATGGTGACATGGTTGTTGAGGGGTCGACGTTGTTGACTTGTTGACTTTGTTGACCGGTTGACTATGTTGGACTAGTTGACCATCATCATGACAATGGCTATCATTTCATGGCAAAGACTTTTGCTTGCTTGTTTGTTTTTGCAAAATGAGTGCATGAAATGATATAGCCATTTTGACTTGAACCATCACATAATACTTGATTACTATTTTGTTATGATGGTTTTGGATTATGAGTGCTTGGATGGCAAAAGAGTTACTCATTCTCTCGTTTTCATTTCTCTCTCTTGCTTGAGCTCTCCCTCATGCTCTTCCTCTTGCTCTCTCTCTAGCTCAAGGCAACACCCTCTCATGAGTTGAGAAACATTGCCTTAGAGATAAAAGAAAACCCAAATCACTTCTCTACTCATCCTAGTTCACAAGGTTTAGCAAACCAAGTGTTCTAGTTTCTTCAAGTTCGAAGAAGAAGCCAAAGGTACAAGCTTTCAGGTGGATCCATCTTCGGCGCAAGGAGACGATGAGGTGAGGCCGATCCGTACACCGGAAAGAGTTGAAGACGAAGGAGTTCAAGAAAGGTATTGCCCCCTAACCGAGTAGGTAAAACTCTAGTTAGGTTGTTAGGTAGTTGTTTAACAAAGATCCGTATTTTGAGTCCATGTTACCACCTCTTGAAAAATCGTTTTTCATCATTTCCGCAAGCCCGTAAGTACCGGGAGAGGTAACGTGGACTTACATGGATGATATTGACTTGATTCTAGAAAAATAGGGACCGCATGAGATATTTTCAAAACTGGATCCTTTTTAAAAGAGCGGTTTTCCCCTTTTACTCTTAGTGTCATTCGACACATTGCATGGATTTACGCATTGAGTTTTGGATTCATGTTATTTCTAGATTTGAGAACCGTGGTATCATTTTAAGAAAATATGCACTGTATTGAAAACCCGGTTTCTCTTGATATGATATTTCAGTGCGTCCACCATGCGTTTTCTCGGTTTTGAGACATGTGACTTATGAACCCGAATCGAGGAGCTGGATGAGGCCGATTGGTGGTACATGGTGGACCCGGTATGGTACCCCGGGGCGAGAACGGATCTGTCGTGCAGCAGGAGATGAGCCTGGAAGTGGGACTACTACCTACCGGTGATTGGTTGGACCTGGCGGTTATCCGGAGGATACTGACTAGAGTCGATAGATGGATACGGGATGTCCCGTACTGCCTGGGCCAAGGGCCGATTCCGCAGACGGAGCCCGTGGGCCGATCCGGACTGACGGAGCCCGATATATGAGGATTTGCGTGTCGATTCTGGACACGAGTATTTCATGTTGTTTTTGGGTGCCGATATTGGGCACCCTGCTTCTATGAGATTTACAGGATTGCGGGCCGGATAGAGTGACGGCGCCTGAGTATTGGGTTTTTTTAGGGTGTTTTTGGTAGACACGGGAGCTTTTCCACGTTGTCATTCCCTGATGATGATATTTTATTCCATGCTCAGCATTCATTGTTATGCATTGCATCATGTAGTTGTAGTACCTGATAGAGTACTTTTGCATGATTATCGCTTACCCAGCTCATCTTATAGGTGTTATCCGTTTGCACATGTTTGAGTATCGCAGTACGTGCATACTCGCGATTACCGTTATATGTCATCTACTATTCACGAGTTGGTAACTCACCCCCGTTGTGCCACAGTGTTTGCAGGTCGACCCTCGGAGTAGTTGCGGTAGGGCTATCTCTTGTATCTTTTTGGCTACGGATACTACTGCAGTTGGTGCGTGAGCTGTTTTGCTTCTAGGTGGGTTTGTGGTATCCGGTTATTTTCCATTTGTACACACTATTGTATCTAGTACTCTCCATCTACTATTTCATGTATTAACTTAGAGACCAGTTATGAGGACAATGATGTATATTATTTTGTACTCTGATGTCGAGCTCGTGTGAGCCGACTTTATTTATGCAGTTTTATCTTTTATGATGTTCTTCACCTATATTACTCATTTCTTCGCTACGGCGTCGTATATTACTATTGTGGTGGTTGTTTCCGCCGTTGGGCATGATTGCTCCCGTTTGGGAATGCCTTATTCTTATTGTATGTCATTTTTACTTATATCTTGTCTTGTACCCGATTCCGGGGCTTGTTTTTACAAAGGAAATACTACCGAAATTTTTAAGAAAACAATTTAAACTTTAAAGAATCTTTACTACATTACTCGAGGTTTTCTAAATGTTTTCAACACTCACTACTTTTAACGGTTTTGATTTCTGGGTTTCGGCATACTTGATCACGTTACGTCTGTAGACGTTACGCGCTTATGTGCCGGTCACGGGCCGAACTTTGGGTCGTGACAGTTTGGCAAGTTTGTGGTATTCCCTGCTATTGGGATGAAATTTAGAAATATTTCTTACAATTTATCCAATATTATATCTCTACAATTATAACCACAAAACTTGAGGATCCCTAAATTGATTTCAATTTGATAATCTAACGTAGCTTCAAATAATACAACATCAGCAGTAAAAATATTAAATGTAGAATTTTTTTAATAAATATTTAATAAATATAATTTTCAACTGAATCAGTTATAACTATACAACATCTTATATAACTACTTGAATCATTGTAAATTTTAATCTTCTTTAATTTTTTTGGATTCAAATTAAAAAAAATAAACATAATTTTTATTTGAGCACATGCATCACTCATATAAGATACTGGTAGGAAATTATGTCAATAGTAGCCATGATTCCTTCTCAAAGGATTTTTCACTTTCTTTATCTTTTTTCTTATAAGTAACTTTTCACACAATGGAGACCATGTACATTGACAAAAAGACAATTTAGTTGAGGAAGCAAAATAGTTTGCATATTAAAGTAGAAATGCACATTATTTTTCTAAGCAACCCTAATAACTATAGCACTAGTGACTCTTAACTTCGAAAATAAAAGTTCTACTACAAGTCTATGTTTCATTGCCTATTTGTAGGATGATATGCACAGTTCACAGTTAAATTAGTGCATATACAGTGGCATAACAATTGAACCAACACCATAAATCCCATCAATTTATGTCCGAATTCCAAATTCCAACTCATTGACTGTAACATTTTAGAAAATATAAAATATTATTTTTGGAATTTAATATTAAAACAATATATTTCGCGAAAACTATCCGATTTGCGAAATTGGGGTTTTCGTAAAATGGTATAAATATATACCAATAATTGTGAAATAATTGGAGATTAAAAATATTTATTCATTTAAAAAATATATTTATTGGATTTGTCATTTTTATAATTAATTATATACAGTTTAAATAAAAAGTGATTAGGGCGTTACTAATCGCGATTAGGCCAAATCTGTGTTTCTACAGTTTTCCATGGCTAGTGCACCATGACATGTTGCATTTTGTTACATATTGTTTCATTTGTATTATTTTATTGGTGTTATGTGAATTATTGTGAGAAAGAAAAATGAGAAGAGAAAAAGAGAATTATTGGAGAGAGAGTATGACTTGGCATGAGAGAGGGTGAGGGTGAGAATAAGAGAGAGAGGGGGGCTGCCCATTTCCTTCATCCTCCCCTATTATTTTCCTTCAACTCCTCCATCTCCAAGCTTCCTTCCACCTCTACCAACAAGTATCATCTCAAAATCTTCATCAAAACCCTATACTCACTTCATTAAAAATGATCCCCACCTCATCCTCAATACATTGGACCAAGCAAAGTTGGATTTTGAAGATATTGTGCAACTCAAGAAGATTCTTGAGTTGCCAAATGAGATATAATTCTAAACCCTAGATAAGTTATTATGTTTAGTGTATTATAGTTTAGTTTAGAATGTGATTAAGTGTGGATTGTGATCTTAGAAATTTTCTAGATGAGGTTTAGGGTTTGAGTTGTGTTGTGGTGATATTTAGAGGTTGTTTACAAGACCCCTAATGGTGTTTTACTGGCCAAGATCAAATATTAGAACCAAAACACGAATTTAGAACTTTCCGACATCAGTTAATTGACAGTTTGTGAATGTATATGGGAATCTGGGATGACCCAAGACCACTATAAATTAAGTTCCCTTGACAGTGAGACGAGCAGGCAAACTTGAATCGCCCCTTGAAACCTGAGCCCCTCCCCTCTTTATCTGGCCGCAAATAAATTCCCTGTGGCCGCAAAATTGCGGCCACATCAGGATGAAATATGTTGATCCTTGGTCTGTGGCTCTTTTAGATCATATCTAGACCAACTCTATATGCAAAATGTTCTGATTTGACCTAGGATAAAATCTGGAATGGATTTCCTTACTTGCTGAATTTGGTATTTGCGATTTTGTAAACATAAGATTATTGGTTTTGATATTTGATATTGTATTTGGTCGTTGGATATTTGTACATCGATGACGAGAGTTGTTTGGTTGTTTTTGCATGAGTAGGCTATAAGTTCTAACCTATGAGCGCACCGTGTGCCGTATTGGTTTTCCGGACTTGATTTTAATAGCATTTACGATTGTGTATTTATTGTAGGTACCTTCACGTCGATTCCGAGACGACGGAGTACATCGTCTATGGCTGAACAAGGAGTTCCGCAGGTGAGTAGATTTATATCTACGGGGGAAGTCGGGTGGATGGCGTATAGCACCCCCGCAAGTTTTGATGGAAATCGATATATATAATATGGTTAAAGAATTAGTAGGAGATAAGATGTACCATGACTTAAAGTTATAGCTTATGGTTTAAGTGACATAATATGATAGGAATGATGTATCGAATTGATGTATAAGGATGTTAAACGTAAATGTAAATCACGATATATAAATATAGGTAGTGCACGAGAATAAGTATGAGATTTAGGGTAGCATGACATGAGATTTATAAGATAGAATGTATACGTATGATGACTTGATGTGAGAAATTAATATGATGAGAAGAGTATATGATGTGATATGATGACTTGGTATGATATATCGTTATATGGATGCGAGTCGATATGAGATAGTTGATACCTATGCCGGTCCCATGATATGAGATTTATACGGATGTGATCCGGGATATAGATATATAGATATATAATGTTGTGAATCATGAGTGATATGTCGTACGAGACGTTAGGTCCGTACCCTCATTGTCATATAGGTTGATAGGATTCCCAATTATTTAATGCCGTCCTACGATGATTTACTGTACATGATGAGTTTTATCTGATGATTGATCCATACCCTTGACTTGAGGATGCCGTACGATGGATTATACCGTACGTGATGTTGTGAGGCTGGATGCCGATTGATAGATTCACCATCTCGGATATATCGTAGATACGTATACTTAGTAGCATTTCGTGTAGGATGTACTCTATGCTACGTTCATGATACTCTCGTTGCATTATATATACCTGTGCTAGTACACCAACACCATTATTGATGATGCGTATGTTACACTTACACAGATTTGCCGGCTCACACACTTTCATCATCGATAATTTCTATGTCACTTACACAGTAGAATTGCTATATCATGCTATGATATATTGCTATGCTCACATCACTATACCATATCGCATGATATACTTGATATGCTCACACTTCTGTTCTATGTTTGCATATATCATGCTTTACGATTTTGCGCATTGAGATGCTGTTTTCATAAGATTCTGGATTTGAGAACCGTGGTTATATTTTAAAGGAAATCATGTATTGTTTTAAAAAACCCGGTTTCTCTTGATATGATATTTCGGGATGTCCACCATATGTTTTCTCGCTTCTAAGATTGGCATGTGAAACCCGATTTGAGGAGCGGGAGGCACCGTCTGTGGGTACATGGTGGACCTTGTATGGTACCCCGAGGCAAGAAATGATTTTCGTGGTGTAGACGATGAGCCTGGCAGAGGGACTACTACTTACCGGTGATTGGTTGGACCTGGCGGTTGTCCGGAGGATACCGGCCGGAGTCATGAGATGGATATGAGGGCAAATCAGAGTATGCTGCACCTGAGATGAGATAGATATGACGGTCGATCTGAGGATGCGGCGCCTGAGGTATGACGATTTACATGTCGATGCTGGACACGGGTTTTCATGATGTTTCGAGTGTCGGTGTTGGACACTCAGGTTCCATAATTTTGATGTGTCGTTGATAGAAAAACGTAGTTGATATCCTCATACATACAGACATATGCTTTCATGATATTTACATGCATGATGTTGTTGTGTCATTGATGGACACGTAGATGTTATCCACATGCAGATAGGCATTGATTATATTGTTGGCACATATGCAGATACAGTCACCCTAGATATCATAGTATTATCTTTATGATATACTTGACCTAGAAAATCATTGTTTTTTTCGATTTCTACCTGATGATGTTTTCTACTCATGAGTTGGCAACTCACCCCCGTTGTGCCATAGTTCTTGCAGGTTGACCGTATGGATCAGTAGCTGCATCGCTGGCACACAGCTTGCATTCGGGTGATTTGCTTTGGTAGGTGGTACATATTGGATCATGCTACTATTGTATTTATTATTCCTATTGTATCTAGTCAACTCCATCAATCAGAAACTAGTACTTGTATAAGTAGTGAGACTTAGCAAGACTTGTAGTTGCGAGACTTAGAGCGATGGGTTACATGTTCGCTTGGTAGGTTGATGTCTTGCTTATTTCATTATTCTTTGTGTTGATCTTCGCTGTTGGGCGCCATATACATATATTCTGTCTTGCGTGGTTATGATTCCGCCGATTGGCGAAGAGCTAGCTCCCGCTTGGGTATGCCTTTATTGTTGTTATGTATATATGGTTTTGGATAAAAATATACAAAGGAGGTGCTGCCCAAATTTTTAAAAGACGAAACATGTTTTCCAACTAGTAGAATCCACTTGCATTTTTCAAGTTCCATTATCTATGCATTTAATAAAACGCACACTTTCATCATACCTTTTATTTCAAAACTTCACCTATTGTATTTTCTTTAAAAGGTTTAGATTTCTGGGTTTCGGCTTACTTGAATTACGTTACGCTTTTAGACGTTGTGTGATTTAAGTGCCGATCACAAACTAAATTTTCGGGTCGTGAAAAAGTTGGTATCAGGGCGCTAGGTTTAACCTTGGTTCGAGTCTAGGTTTGACTATATGGAGTCTGGGGCGTAATCTATTTCGAAACCTAGGCTTGGCCTTACGGAACTTAGACTTGAACATGGGGGTATTAGACCCGAACTTTCGTTTCATAGGTTGACCCTGATTGATGGAGTACGTAACTCAAGTAGAGTGACGTATCGTGCGTATGTTCCGTGGCATACTTACGATACGATACTCCGCTTAAGTGACCTTAGGATGTAAATATCTTAAGACTTGTGACTCTCTTCGTTTCTTTGATCATACATCCATTTGAGATCCTTGATTCTATTCATTTCTATGATCATACTCTCACCGATTCCGTTCCTCCTTATGATCATGTATCCATTTTGGGATCTGTTAATTCTTTTCATTCCTTTGATCTATTTTCATCGATACATACTTAAGGTTCCTTTCACCATGGTTTGAGTGAAGATTGAGCTGCTGCTAGTGATGCGGTCAGGGTGAGCTCGTCATGGACAAGGACTGACCATCATGTTTTCTGGTGACATGGGAACGTTTCGATTTTATGTTTGTGTTGTGACCTCTCGTTTGAGGCGAGTGTTCGGCTTTGCACCGAATGATCGGGCCTTTGTTAGAGGATACCTGTTGTGAGAGGACTGTTGATATACAGCCTACCTCAGAGATCGTGATGTTGTCTACCGTGCAGACGGATGACCTAGCTGTTGCTGAGATTGATGGGATATCGCTTCCAGAGCTTATGAGCTGAGATCACTGGAGCTTCCAGGCAGAGGTGCGACAGAATATAGCTAGACTATCTTGAGTTGAGAGACAGAGGTGATTCTTCTGAGTTGATGCGCTGACTCAGGCCCAGTTGAGTTGAAGATTTCCAGTGTGGAGAATCTTACTCAGATCTAGAGTAGATCGATCCAGAGATGACGTTGTGTAGGGTTACTAGGCACTATCACAAGGGTCTATAAGACATCAACCATGCCGAATTTAAAATTTACAAGTGCCGAACAACCTAAAGCGAGGATCTTTGCTAGATAATTAGGGTTAACAAAGCATGTAAACAACTTTACATCTAAAGGAAATGGATTACAACCTTTGTAGTCCGCTCCCTCGCTTCATAAGCTTCGAGTAGTAGTTCCTTCGTTGCGATCCATGAACTTCCAGACTCTAGAGAGGCTCCACAAGCCGAATGATCCATGCTTACTCGAAGTCTTCATTTTCGAAGATGATCTACCTTGAAGAATCTTTTACTCAAGCTCTCACTTCTCTAATAAAGTATTAATGAAGTGAACACCCTAATCTAAGTGGCTAGATTAGATGAAGATGATGAAGTAGGAATTTGGCTCTCATTTGTTTTCAAAATCTCACTCAATATCATCACAAAAGAAAACCTAGTAAAGCTTTTTCAAGAGCTCAAAGAAGAAGAAGATAAATAATTCCTTTTGTGATGAATAATGAATTATTGCCTTGGTTACAATTGCAACCCTTGGTTAATAAACAAAGGCTTTAACCATTGTAGAGATTTAACTAGGGTAAAGGGTTTGGGTTGGGTTAGGAAATATCTCCACAAAATATCAATAAAATATTTTTGCTTAAAACAAAACAAAGCTTCTAGAAGCTTCATGAAAAAGCTAACCCAAATCAAACCCTAAATATATTTAATCTCCACAAATCATGTTGCATTTGTAATCATAACTTGTTACAATATTATATATCACATATATAATATATTTTTGTAACAAAAGAAAATAATACATTTAACATATATCGCATATATATCAATGTATTATCCGGTGAGAAAATGAATCAAAAAAGCAAGCTTATATCAGTTAATGTAATGTAATATATCACATATATAATTATACATTAAATTATCGAATCAACAATTTCTCAAATAACCGACTAATATAATCTGTATCAGTTCATCGAATTAACACTTGATCCGATGACCCGGCTATATCACATATACCCGGCCGATATCTAATATCACGAGAATAGAATACGGTATCTCATATCGTAATATTCTCGATCCCGCACATATCACATATATGCTCCTACTCCGTTTTGCCTGAGTCAAGAAACCTCTGTGTAGGACTCTAAAGAATCGTCAATACGCCGGCAGTAGATGATGATCATATCAAACACCCACAAGCTACAAGCGGTCAACTAAACGTAACAGCCACCCAGGTATTGAGCGATCAGAAGATCAACAAGCAAGCCTGTACATTCTCCTGTGAATCCAATCGTAACACTACCGTACAGTCCGGTCTCTTCGTCTGATATGTCGCATATTCAGTCTAGGGGTGGTATACGTCAGACCCCGGTAACCGATAAGTCGTGTCGATGTGAGGCTCATAACAAATCGAGAAACTACTGATAACACTTACCAGTAGCACTCTATATCAGCCCTGGCCAGGGACTTCCAGTTATAGCCAATCGAACACAGCACAACATCAACTCCCTATACCGGGAGAGACGAAACCCCTCCTATCGCTCATTGCCTCCATGTGATTCGGGACTGTACCCAAAGGCCACTGTTTTGCATGCCCTCTTGGACGTGGTAAGGTGGAAATCAAAGCACAGTGGGAATCACACAAGACTCTATGACGATCTCGGGTCTACAGACTACCCTGTACCAGTGTCACCAGAGAACTGCCATCTGACGTGAAGTATAATACCATCTGGGAGTTCTCGGCGAGTCCGTTCAGTGTACCCAGTCTCCACTGAGTACCCGTACACCATCTTTGATGTCAAACACCGATGGATATGGGATCATCCATCGCCCATCATATGGGTCAAGATGCGTATACGCTAGTCTACTCTGGTGTATCGATGCCCTGTCTCGATACACCCTCGACTAGGAACAATTATAGGATGTACTCATAGACAACCGTGGCCCCATTAGTATGATCTCATCATAGTCTCAGTAGTCGAGTACATATCCTAAGGGCTTTATCAACATGTGAGAGCAAGACAGTAAACTAATATAAGTCAACATGTTAAGACAAAGTGAAACCAAATAGCATACTATCATGTCGAGCAAGAAAGTCCTCTCTATATATATCCAAGCATCCACTATAATATACATCATATGTACAACAATGGCCTCTAGGGCATATATATAACTAACACGTTGTTCGTTGGATGATCCGATAGGAGATCAGTAAGTTGGCCAGCTTCGAATAGAGAACCTCACCCAGATGCGTTGTGAGTTGATCGAGAATGGACGGATATAGAGTATTCCTCCGATGGTTGGGACAAGTTCCCGAGGACGTGTTTGGCTAGATATCTTCTACAGAGTGATGAAGATACCGAGTTCATAATTTCGAGTCCGTGCGAGAGACTCCGGATTGACTGTAGCCGAGAATAATTGCAGTACGCAGATAGCATGACGTGACGTCGGAGTGAACGATAATAAAGACGAGTGGAACAAGAGGTTCGTGCGAGATGCAGACTGTTGTTACTCCCCGTTGAGATTAGAGATCGGATATGTATACATAGGCGTTGGGATACGGCTATTTCCCGAGGAAATGCTGTGCTTAGAACGCAGATGTCCAGAAAACAAGAAAAGATTATGCAAGGGTACCAGTCTCCATATAGTTAGGCGAGATCGGAAGAGACCTTGAGCAGATTCCTTCCAGGACACTGCTGCGATAAGTTGCACCGAGGATCAGTTGTGTCACGTGTATTCAGAGGGCCGGAAGCCGACGCCAGTGACGTGCTGCTTTACGAGTGGCCATGCTAATTGGCCGAGAGATGACCAGAGGAGTGCCAGAGCGGAATCGTTTCCGTTAGCACACCTGACCGAGCCGATGAGCCGATGGATTGAGAGATGGGTAATCCACAAAGAAATGAGGACCCAGAGACAGAGGACGCCAGACCGTGAGAAGGAGACAAGCGAATATTCTTGTACTGCCAGTTTTAGGCGCACCGATATTTTTTTCGACATTGTAGGAGGTGTACCTCAATGTCATTTGTTGCGATTTGCATTTGTGATCCGAGTATCACGCTTATATCGCTTGGATTTTGAATTTTGATGATTGAGTTTCATGATATTGTTTTCGTGCACCATGGTTGCATCTTCTGGGTATTTACATTTTGTGCACAGTTATTGCACTTGATTTATATTTATACACCGCTACATCGGTTTGTGATTTGTGCATATTTATTATACTTGATATCGGTTTTGGTGCCTTGGTTGTACGTGCTTATAATTTCGTGGATTTCATACGGTTGATTTGATTGTGTGCATGTGGTACGCACTCGATTTGATTTTTGCACTCGGTATGGCTCGCATATGCTTGCAGTGCATTGATACGTGTTTTGTGCATGCAGTTGCACACGTTTATGATTTTATACACCTTGGTACACTCAGTGTTGCTTTTTATACGAATTTGAGTTATTGATGAGTTTTCATGCACTAGATACACCGGATTTGTATTTCGTGCACTGGATGCACCGGATTTTCGTTTTGTGCATTTGTTGCATTAGATTTGCATTTCATGCGTTTGATGCATCGGATTGGTATTTCGTGCACTAGATGCACTGGATTTGTATTTCGTGCACTGGATGCACCGGATTGTTATTTCATGCACTAGATGCACTGGATTTGTGTCACGACCCGAAACGGCACGTGACTGGCACTTGAAACATATGAAGTCTATAGGACCCCATCTAATTCAAGTAAACCAAAATCTCAGAAATTTAAACCATTTAAAAGAAGAAAGAAGGAAAAGTTTAGTTTTAAGGCATGTAGTTTAACAATATAAGCTGAAGTATTGCATTTTTAAAACCTCAAGTCCTTTCTAAAAATTTCGGCAGAGTTTCCTTTGTAAATACTGGCCCCAAAAGGGTACAACATAAATCATATACATAAATGATAAAAGGGGGAAAAATCTCTTCGCCAATTGACGGTCACAACCACGCAAGCAATATAATATACAACGCCGAAGGGCGAGGATCAAAACCCAAAAGGAAACTCAAAATCATCAAGAAAACCATAATAATACAGTGCGGCTCTAAAGTCGAAATAATATACACAGGTCTTCTAAGTCTAATAATAATACAAGTCTGGTTGATGGAGTTACTAGATACAATTGAATAAAATAAAGTGCAATGGTGGTCACGATGCAAGTGAACCCACCTACCAAAGCAATCACCCGGAAAGAAGCAGTGTGCCAGCAAAGTCGCCAAGGAAACCTGACGGCAAAACCTGCAAAAAACTGTGTCACAACGGGGGTGAGTTGCCAACTCGTGAGTAGAAAACATCACCGAGCAGAAATCGTATGTATGACTCAATCCTAGGTCATACGATAGTAATATCCTCAAAATAATAATATAACCTGAAACATCTGCTAATGGCCAGGGTAAATATCTGTATATAAGTGTAATCCCAAGTGCTCGTGTCAGTGCCTCAGGTAGCAATAAATCATATATATGATGTATGAATGCATCGAAATGAAAACAGAATACATCATGAATGGAAAACTGTTTTCTTAAAATAGTAAGATTTCTGTATATTTAAATCGAGGTATCATCAATGAAATCAACATAAATCAGTGTCTAGCATCGACACAAATATATATATATCGCTATCTCAATATCTGGGCCTCCGGCAATCCGGACTGGCCCGCATCATCAAATCTCAATATCTAGGGTTCCGGCTATCCGGACTGGCCCATATCATCAAATCTCAAGACCACGTCGGTATCCTCCAGATATCCGGCGTGTCACAATAAAATCACCGGTCAGTAGTGCTCCCATGTCTCAGGCTCAACGCCATCATCTGCGACCTTCTCGCCCCGGGGTACCGTACCGGGTCCACCATGCACCCACAGACGGTTCCTCCTCCTCCTCGAATCGGGTGTATCACATCGCTCAAGAGCCCAGAAAATTCATGGTGGACTCCTCTCAAATCATATCATGAGAAAACCGCAATTTTCTATATTTTGAAAATGATAATCAGTTTATAAAATCCTTGCGGTTTCTCCAAATCCAGAAATCTCATGGAAATCCGAAATCCAAATCTCAAGGGTAAATAAACAATGAATTCCATAATACTGGGCTTCGGCAATCCGAACTGGCCCATAATGTTATGGCAAATGAATATATAAATATACATGAAAATCACAGTAATAAATGCAATGTCTAAGCTATCATATAAAAGCAAGCGCACTAGTATCATGTCGAAACTATCAGCTAAAAATTTATACTAATGAATAGTGTTTTCTAATGTGTACGTGACATGGCAATTACCGATGATGATGTGTGTGAGCCGGCAAGCAGGTGTACGTGGAGCATACGCATCATCGGTAATGGTGTTGGTGTCCTGACAACATAGGTTTCATAATAATTACGAAAACACAAATAAGCATGCAATGCGATGCGAATAATAAGAATATAAGGAAAATGAATGGTAAACGCAGCAATAAAGAATATACATTTATATAAACGAGTCATACAGTTTTGGCATTTGAAATAGCACGAATCGTGGTGTTAGAAAATAGGGGCTACGGTGTTTGTAAGAAAAGGTACGTTCTTTGAAATATCCGTAGCATCCCTTGACCTGTCTTTAAAATACTCACGATTCGTTATTTTTGGAAATAAGTATGACTCGGGTCTAGTCTAACATCTACTAAGTAACTGCAGTATTAAACTAACAGGCTAATCGAAAGAGTAAGGAAAACCACCTAAGTCCGAGTCGATATATATAATATATATATATATATATATATAATAGTCGGTGATCCCGCCTCAATAGTATCATGTACGATACAATATATAATATGACATCCTCAAGCCAAGAGTGAGGATCAATCATCATAATTATCTCGTACGGTAAATCCATCGTACGACATCCCAAATCTGGATACGGGTCGAATATCATATTTATCTCATTATTTATCTGATATCCTTATCATCATATCCTGAATTAGGGGTGCTGATCTAAGTCTAGTACAATCTGATACCATCAACATATATATATATATATATATATATATATCTGTGTGTGTGTGTGTGTGTGCTGTGTGTGTGTGTGTGTGTGTATGAAAACACATCGTCTAAAGATCCGCTAAAATATCATGTCGTATCTCATAATACAAACCAAGTCTCATCACCAATCTCATGGCATCATGCCCAATCACATCGACTCATCTCCAAGTATCATGTATTATTCTCATCATCCATGTGTGTGTGTGTGTGTGTGTGTGTGTGTGTGTGTATACACATACATACATACATACATACATACATACATACATATATACATACATACATACATATATATATACATATTCACAACATATATGTTTATATATATATATATATATCCCCATATACGCACAAGAAGGTAAAATGTATGCGAGTGTGTGTGTGTGTGCGTGTGGGTGTAATCTTTACTCTAGGGTTTCGCGACTAAGAAGCTAAACAAAGTTACTTCTAATTACACTAAAACTAACCCATGAACACCTAAAACCTATCTTGATAATCATCCACGTATCACAATACACATATTTATAATCATATATAACGTATTTGTATACTACACTACAAACTGCGGGGGTGCTATACGCCATCCACCCGACTTCCCCCTTAGATATATATCTGCTTGCATCGATCCTCTCTTGCCGGAGTCGATGACGCCATGCTCATCCTCGTCGTCTCAACGTCCACATGGGGGTACCTATAATTTCCAATGCGTGATATAATATCAAGAATCGAACATGAAAACCAAAACGGCATGCGAATCGCTTATAGGTTAGAACCTATAGCCTACGCTTGCAAAACCACCAAACAACCCCCTTCGCTGACGTACAAACATCAGACGACGGAACACAATATCAAATACTAAATCCCAAATCCCAAATTAAAACAAAGTCGCAAAACTGTCACGACCCAAAATTGGGCACATGATCGGCACTTAAAATACGTAACGTCAACAGGCGTAACGCAATTAAGTAAGCCGGAAAACCCAGCAATCTAAACCATTAAAAGAAAGAAAGATAGATCACTTTTAAAAATCTCGATGCAAAACTTTAAAAGTTAGTTTGTTTTTCATAAAAATTTCGGCAGCACCTCCTTTGTAAAAGCTAGCCCCGAAACGGGTACAAACATAAGATAAAAGTAAAACATCCCCAAACAGGAGCAAATCTCGCCCAACGGTGGAAATAACCACCATAACAGATATACGACGTCGTAGCGAAGAAATGAGATAATCTACATATATAAAGGCCGGCTCACACAAGCACGACAACCAGAGTCATAAGAATAAACAATATCGATTCTCATAACTCGTCTCTAAGTCAATACATAAAAGTGGTAGATGGAGAGTACTAGATACAAGAAATATACAATGTACATCATCGGACACCTATAGCAAATGGCTTCACAGCCAACCGTAGCGGTATCCGCAAAAGTAGAGATAATAAGGCGCTCTGCCGTGACCACTCTGATGATCAAACCTGAAAAACCCTGCGGCACAACAGTGGTGAGTTGCCAACTCGTGAATAGTAAATAACATCATGCAGTAATCACAAGTATGTACTAACATCGATGATCTATCACATATAATTTGATAGCATAAGTATGACAATATGTACATGCAACAGTCATGAAAGGTACTCTATCAGGTGCTACTAATACATGAAGCAAGTGCATATCAAATAAATGCGGAGTATGGGATAAAATATGTCATCCTCACGGAATCCTCATCATGGCGAACCAGTGTCCATCAAGACAATCTAAATCCGCAAATTCCCTCAAATCGGCCCCCATATCGGCCCTCATATCGGGCTCATCGGCCCCTCACATCGGGCACATCGGCCCCTCATATCGGGCATATCAGCCCCTCATATCGCAATGAATAAGAATACATGCACAGATCATTATGATGATATATATTATATAGGTGTACATATATATAACAACGTTCCATACCACTGATATATATATACATGTATATATATCAGTATGTATATATATCAGCGTCCCATACCACTGATATATATACCCAGGAGCAAAACATCCAGGAAACATCATGTGAAATCCATATATCAATGCGAAAACCATGAAATATAATATATGCAACATGAAACAGTAATATGAGCATATAAAGGAAAAACCTCTATCTAACTGAAACAAGTTATTAGATATATCATGTGGTTCCTAATTTCTCCGAAACCAAACGCAACATCATATAAGGTGAACATGTAGCTATAGCCAGGTATGAGTACCCATGTCGGTATAGCAAGATGTGTATATCTACCTATCAATAATGATGTAATACCCTCCAGGTATGTGTGTAGCTATATCAAGCTAGGTATATGTATATACATGTCAATAATGATACAATACCCTCTAGGTATGTATATTCCTGTAGGCATAGCAAGGTATATGTGTAAGCATGTAGGTATACAGGTATGCTATATGTCATATGCACAATGGAATATGAATCAATGTCTCAATGTCCCCAACCAAACAATATCATATATGTATGTGTGGTGTGCGTGTCATGGCAATTATTGACGGTGTGGGTGGCACACAATCAGTGCTCGTGTAACATGAACCGTCAATAATAGTGCAATGTCCAAAGGGTACAAGTACAAGCACAACAAGTAATAATATGCAATGATGTTTATACGCAAACTTTATATGTGCAATATAAACATGCGGCTAATATCATATTATATCTAGCCCTGACACATAACGTCATGTGGGCGAATTCCCCGTAGATGTTAAATCTACTCACCGACAGTCGCGGGCTAGGTAAATCCAATCACCTACTTCCCTTTCTTCGCAGCGTCCGAAGTCCCCGCCTGCGATCCTATACACAAAACATAGCCAGTGAAAATCTCAGAAATCGATCAGTATAATGTATACTGTTAGTTGTATGTATGCCCTAGAGGCCAGTATTGTACAGATGATGTATATTATATTGGATGCTTGGACATATATAGAGATGACTTTCTTGCTCGATATGATAGTATGCTATCTGGTTACTCTTTATCTTAACATGTACACTTGTCTCTTTAAACTGTCTTATAGTTACATGTTGATAAAGCCCTTAGGATGTGTACTTGACTACCTGGACTATGATGCAGATCATACTAGTGGGGACATGGTAGTCCATAAGTACATCCTTCAAGGTCCCTAGTCGTGGGTGTATCGAGACGGGGCATCGATATACCAGAGTAGACTAGCGTATACGCTTCTCGACCCATGAGATGGGCAATGGATGATCCCATATCCATTGGTGTTTGACATCAAAGATGGTATACGGGTGCTCAGTGGAGACTGGGTACACTGGACGGACTCGCCGAGAACTCCCAGATGGTATTATACCTCACGTCAGATGGCAGTTCTCAGATGACACTTGTGCAGGTTAGTCTGTAGACCCGAGATCGTCATAGAGTCTTGTGTGATTCCCACTGTGCTTTGATCTCCACCTTACCACGTCCATGAGGGCGTGCAAAACGGTGGTCTTTGGGTACAGTCCCGAGTCACATGGAGGCAATGAGCGATAGGAGGGGTTTCGTCTCTCCCGGTATTGGGGGTTGATGTTGCGCTGTGCTCGATTGGCCGTAACAGGAAAGTCCCTGGCAAGGGCTGATCAGAGATTTGCCGGTAAGTGTTACTAGTAGTTTCTCGACCCGTTATGAGCCTCACATCGGCACGACTTATCGGTTATTGGGGTCTGACGTTTACCACCCCTAGACTTGATATGCGACGTATTAGACGAACCGACCGGACTGTACGGTAAGTGTTACTGGTTAGATTCACAGGAGTGTGAGTGGGCTAGCTCGTCGTTGTTCTGATCGCTCAATACCCGGATGGCCGTTACGTTTAGCAGACCGCTTGCGGCTTGTGGGTGCTTGATATGATCATCATCTGCTACCGGCGTATTGACGAGTCTTTAGAGTCCTACACAGAGGTTTCCTGGCTCAAGCGAAACGAAATAGGAGCGCATATGAGATATGTGCGGGACCGAGAATAATGCGTGTATGTGATTTCGTATTTCATTCTCGTGATAAATGTTTCGATTGGTTATATTCGATATGACCTAGTTATCGAATCATTGATTCGATAAATCGATACATTAGAAACTAGTCGGTTATATGCGATATAACCGGATCGTTAAATCAAGTGTTGATTTAATGATTTAATGTATAATTATATATTTGATATATTATTTTGCATTAGCTAGTATTGGTTCACTTTATATGGATTTTCTCACTTGATGTGCAAGAAGTATATGTGATATACTTTTGTGCACACATTTGTATCATGATTGATGATACTTGATCATTTTGTTAAGTGCAAAGAACTAAACCATGGTTATAATGATGGTTAGGGTTTTGTATTATTCATCTATTTATTTATCCTTTCTATATTTATTTAATTAGATAAAAGATAAGAAAATGGTTTCTTTTTTGTCATGAAGCTTGATGAAGCTTCATGAAGCTTTGACTAAAGAGACCATTTGTCTTCTTGCTTAACCCTAACCATTCCTATTTACCATGGTTTATTCTCTACACTTAACCTAGGTTAGAACATGATAAGTATTTGATTTTATTATTCTTTTACACAATACTTATCATATTCTATCTACTTCTTCTTCTTCATCTTCAAGAGAGAAAGCTTGATGCCATCAATGGCATCTTGAGTTCCAAAGTGAGAAATCCAATTCTAAAGAGAACCCACCTCCTATTTCTTCACCCTCTACCTCTTGCCAAGTTGTTTTGGGTGTTTTCTTCACTAGTTTCACCACTTGGTGAAGTTGGAGCTTGAACTTGTGCAACCTCGACGTAGATCATCTTCGGCACGAAGCCGACGACCTTGCCCGCTCGTCTTTCCGATGAAGCCGACGATTGAGTCTAGGACTCGAGAAGGACAGCGAGAGGACGACTACGTGGAGCTAAGGAAGTGGATATCCGGATCTACAAAGGTTGTAATTTCCGATCTTTAGTTAAAGTGTTAACTAGATTTGTTTTTCTCCTAGGATTCTAGCCGACGATCCGTATTAGGGTTTCTCGGCACCATAATTTTTGTAAATTGGCATGTTTGATACCTTATGAGACCACTATAGGGTGCCTAGGAACCTTTCACTGGTATCAGAGCCTAGCTAGAGCCTTAGGCGAAGTCTAGACGAAGTTTCAAACCCGAACGAACCCGAAACCCTAACACAAACATGCTCTCTGGACTTTTTCCAAAATCTGGAGTTTTTCCATATTAAAAATATGCAGAAAAATCAGCAGGAAATTCTAAGGTTTACTGTAAAATTCGTGAGCCTAATTCAACTATATCACCGCGGTTCCGCGGCATGAGCAAGGATCATGCGGCGGTTCCGCGGCCGTACGGCCACAGTCTGTAAAGTTTTTTGCACAGTAACTCTTAGTTTCCAGTGGTGATTTTCCTGGGAATTTTTAATATTTTTTCAAGAGTTGAATTTTCTGGGTTGTTTTGGGGATTCGGTGTTTCGATCGGATTGTCAAATTTCGTCTTTGTGTATTTCCGGATAATTTTTTGAATATGTTAAAAAGTTCGACCGGATATAAATACCCAATTTTTCCCCTGTCGGGAAATTTCCAAGTGTTGGATTTTTCCGTAGTCTAACGACGTTCTAAGTAGTGCAAGTAACGCGATGGACCCTCTAGAAGACAACAAACCTTAACTCGATTATGTGACCGTCTTGAACTGCCCTTTGAACCTTCGGGTTTGGGGCAGTACGGCGTGCCACATGTGAGGCGTTGGCTTGACCCTTCTACGGCTGGACCGTTGGTACTGAGGCACGAACTGAATGTTGCTAGACTTATTTCATGTGTTGAGCTGTATCGGGAAAACTTGGGTATTCGACTGTTCGATCGGAAAGTTTAACATTTTCTGTTTATCTGGAATGTGATACAATAATTGGAATTCACAAACAGTTATGTGATAACTGAATGAATGTTATAAATCTAGAAGTTTAGTTTCACTTGATATTGAAAAGAGTTTTCGATAATGAGACTAAAATACGGGGTTTATAACTGTTAGGCATGTGATGTCTAAGTATTTCATTTGATTAGGCATGCGATGTCTAAAGAAGTTGCGGATTCCAATTGTTGTAGTTTTACACTTTCTTTTCTGTGACCGTAAGTGTAATATGTGATATCGCCGGTTTCGTTGCTATATGTCAACGACAATTGGGATGCGCATATTTACTTACGTTGATGACTTGTGATGTTATGTGTTGCTGGATATGTTATATTGGATCGTCGTGTTTGAATAGCCGGGGGGTTTTATGTGAGATGAGTGTTTTTCATTATCATTCATGTAAAAACTTGTATGTAATATTCTTTTATTTGGAGCACTTCCAGGTAGCGGAAGTTGTCACCTTTTGTATATTATTTACTTTTCCGCATTAGGATAGACCCAAGGAGGGGAGCACAAGTAACCGGGTTCTGGGGTCCAGTGGGAGACCAACTCGAGGAGTCGAGTCCGGGTCTCCTAACCCTAGAATTGGTAGGGTTGCTTGCCGCTCTCGTAGGGGTCTAGGGGTGTGGGATTGGCTATTCATCACGAACGTGGAATCCGTGTTTTATACTGGCTCGTATTGAAAACACGGACGTCCTAGTATATCCAATGTTTCATATGTTTCTTCTGCTGCTTTATCTGTGATGCGATCATGTGATGTTCTTTGATAGATACTTTATATAGTATATATGATATATTATATAGACGTTACTTATGTTTTGCACCCGCACTAGCCTTGCCCTGCTCTGTCGTTAGTTACCTAACCTAACGGTGCACGAGGGGACATCGAGGCGAATGCGGATGGCATAAGTGTACGTCGTATTTATCTGTGATGTTTAGGTATTTAAATGATGGGACTTCATTAATGTGATTAATGAAAGAAAAGAAACCTAAGATGTTGTAGAATCAAATTTTAAATAAAACAGGTAGCTACAGTTCTTGCTTTGCATAGCGGTATATATGATATACCCTGCACCTTATTCGATGAGGAAAGGACCGAGATCCCTTCACCGGGAGTGACTCCTTTAGCAATAACTGGCAGATGCTACACACTCGATTTGCTTTATTGCTTCTATAGTTTCTGCTTTGCACAGTGATATATGTGATATATCCCGCACCTCATTCGACGAGGAAAGGGCCGACGATCCCTTCACCGGGAGTGACCCCTTTAGCAAAACTAGAAAAGCCTCAATATCACTCCATTTCAAAACTTCATTTGATTCTACAACGATATCAAGTTCATTACGCTCATGGTTTTTATGAAAAACCTGCGTAGCCCTCCGTCATTTCAGATAAGTACTAGTTAGTATTCGTGCTGCGGTAGTTTGGCCTCCGTCAAGGCGCAGTGTACGGTAGCTAACTAGTGCTTGTCTGCTTGCATATGATGCGATTGGATTAGGGTATTCGTACGGCGTTGTTTTGCCTCCGTCAAGGGTCGTGCGGGTGGGTTTAATTCAATCATGAAATGACGGGTTGAACTTGACTAGCGGACTATGGGTTGTTTGGCCTCCGTCAAGGTCATAGGACGCTAGGGGCAAAATTTTATCGGGAATTTCAAGTGTTGAAATTTGCAATAAGATTGCATACCTTCTATGAGATAGTTGGATCCCGATACCCGCTGCGAGTAAGAGTTACTCCTGGGAGAGTTTTACACATTGCAATTAGCTGATCAAGTAGGTGTCTAGAAAGGTGTCAACGGGGTTACGCCTCTGGGAAAATGAGGTTTATATTAATTAGGTTCGTGCGAAAGCACGGGGGACCTCCCTCAAAGTACCGACACTGGCCTGGCTGAAAGATTGGCGAACTTGTAGTGTGTAGTTAATCCTGGCTAATCTTTCCTTTTAGGGTTTGAAGGAAGATTTGATAAAAAGCAGTGGGAGTCATCCTGATTAGATAAGATAATAACCAATCTGATCTTGCACGAGCATACGCTAAAGTGTTTTCTTCTCTCTCTCTCCAGGTAGCGACCAGTTCATGTCTTAATCAAGATAATAATATGGATGTATTGACCGAACCCGCATGTTATACTGTGCAGGGGAACGTTAAACCCGTTCTATCTTATAAGTGTTATAAGAATGAACAGGAAACAGGAGAATATCTGGATTCTCAAGCCGCCCAAAAGAGCATGCATGTTGATGCATCTTCTACAGGTGTGTTAGTTATTGAGAACTGTTTCTCAGTTCACCCTACGTCCTGGGTATTAGATACCTGATCAGGATCCCACATATGTAAACAGTTACATGGGCTACGAAAAGGTAGAGAACTGGGAAAAGGTGATCATTCCGTTCAAGTTGGGAACGGTGCAAGTGTTGCAGCCAAAGCAGTTGGCGAATATCACCTAGTATTACCAAGTGGTGATACAATAATTCTGAATGAGTGCTATTATATACCGAACATGATGTGCAACATTATATCAGTTTCTTTATTAAGTAAAGAAGGATATAATTTTGTAGTACAGGATAATGTTATGAACATATTCCTAGATCAAAAGTTGATTGCATCAGGCTCGCTACATAATGTCATATTCATTCTAAATCAAAATACAGTCCTCAATATACAAAACACACACAAGAGGAAAAGTTCAGAAATGAACGAATCCTTCTTGTGGCATTGTAGACTTGGTCATATCAATGCGACACGACTGGCTAAGTTACATAAGGATGGTTATTTGAATCCGTTCGAATTATCATCTTATGATACTTGCCATTCATGTCTCAAAGGAAAAATGACCAAATCTCCGTTCAGTGGACACGGAGAAAGAGTTACTGAACTCTTAGGACTGGTACATAGTGATGTATGCGGTCCCATGTCTACACATGCCAGGGATGGTTTTTCGTACTTCATTACATTCACTGACGATCTCTCTAGATTCGGATATGTGTTCCTGATGAAACACAAATCAGAAGCTTTTGAGAAATTTAGAGAATATAAACAAGAAGTAGAGAACCAAACGGGCAAAAGTATTAAGATCCTTCGATCTGATCGAGGAGGAGAATACTTAAGTAACGAATTCAGAGATTATCTAAAAGAGAATGGGATTTTCTCTCAGCTTACTCCTCCTTATACACCACAGCACAACGGTGTATCGGAGCGGAGAAATCGCACCCTATTAGATATGGTGCGCTCTATGATGTGTACAGCTGAGTTACCTATTTCCTTCTGGGGATATGCACTGGAGACTGCTGCATACCTACTGAATAGAGTTCCGACCAAATCAGTGCCTACCAATCCATATGAGATATGGAATGGCAAGAGACCATGTCTTAATTTTATTCAGATATGGGGTTGTCCGGCCTATGTTAAAACACAAAATCCGGACAAGCTCGAGGCAAGGTCTGTTCTATGTAAGTTTGTTGGATATCCCAAACATTCGCGAGGGTATATCTTCTACCACTCCGAGGAACAAAAAGTGTTTGTTTCTCGACATGCCACTTTCTTAGAAAAAAGTTTTCTTATGAAACAGATAAGTGGCATTGAGGTAGAACTGGAAGAGGTTCCAGCGACACAAACTATAACAGAAGACTTGGTAGAACCAGAGAATTCAGTAGAACTCGACGAACCCCAGCCTCTCCGCCGATCTAGTAGTGTTTCTCGTCCACCAGAGAGATACTATGGTTTTCTCATTGACGGTGGAAGCGAGGATTGCATCATGGAGGATGATGCCCCAACTAGCTTCGAGCAGGCCATCACGAGTGGGGACTCAGTGAAATGGCTGGATGCTATGCGGTCCGAGATGGAATCCATTTACACCAACAAAGTATGGACTTTGGAAGTTGCTCCTGAAGGGGTAAAACCCATTGGGAGCAAGTGGATCTTCAAGAAGAAACTTGGTGTAGATGGGAAAGTGGAGACTTTCAAAGCTAGACTTGTAGCAAAGGGTTTTCGTCAAAGACCAGGTGTGGACTATGACGAGACCTTTTCTCCAGTGGCTATGCTTAAATCCATCCGGATCATGCTTGCCATCGCTGCATATCATGATTACGAAATCTGGCAAATGGATGTTAAGACCGCCTTTCTAAATGGTGATTTAGAAGAGTGCGTGTACATGACTCAGCCAGAGGGCTTCGTAGACAGTGGGAGCAGCGGGAAGGTGTGCAAGCTGCTTAAATACATTTATGGATTAAAGCAAGCATCGCGGAGTTGGAACATCTGCTTTGACGTCGTTATCAAAGAGTTTGATTTCGTCAAAAACCCAGATGAACCTTGTATCTACAAGAAGGTGGCAGAGAGTAAGGTTGTCTTCCTCGTATTGTACGTGGACGACATACTCTTGATAGGAAATGATATTCCTATGCTGCAAATGGTCAAGCTCTTCTTATCACAAAGATTCTCAATGAAAGATCTTGGTGATGCCTCCTGCATATTGGGAATCAGGATCTATAGAGATAGATCCAAACGGATATTGGGATTGTCCCAATCCAGGTACATTGACACCATACTAAAGAGGTTTAGTATGGAAGAATCCAAGTGTGGGAACCAACCCAGGATCACTGGACTCACTCTCTCCAAAGAGATGTCTCCCAAGACTGATTTGGAGAGAGCTCGCATGCAAGGGATACCCTATGCTTCGGCAGTAGGCTCTATCATGTATGCGATGCTATGTACCAGACCCGATGTTGCATACTCACTAAGTATAGTGAGTCGGTATCAAGAAGATCCTGGAGAGAGTCACTGGACAGCTGTGAAGAACATTCTCAAGTACTTGCGAAGGACTAGAGATATGTTCTTGGTGTATGGTAACGGAGAACTCCAAGTGGAGTCCTTTACCGATTCGAGCTTCCAGAGTGATAAGGACGACTCTAAGTCGCAGTCGGGCTTTGTCTTTACCCTTTACGGAGGGGCGGTTAGCTGGAAGAGTTCCAAGCAGGAAACCGTGGCAGACTCGACGATGGAGGCTGAATACATCGCTGCCAACGATGCTGCCAAAGAGGCTGTCTGGATCAAGAAGTTCATTACTGACTTGGAGTGGTTCCATCCATTGAGTATCCAATACCTTTGTATTGCGATAACAATGGAGCGGTGGCTTTGGCCATGGAACCCAGGTCCCATCAGCGATCCAGGCATATTCTGAGGCGGTATCACCTGATTCGGGAGATAGTTGATCGCCGGGAGATCGAGGTTAGGAGGGTTGACACGAAGAACAACACGGCGGATCCACTCACGAAGACAATTCCCCAGATACAGTTTGAGAGACTCTTCGGGATGCTCGGTATGCGATACTACAGCAGCTGGCCCTAGTGCAAGTGGGAGATTGTTAGTTGTATGTATGCCCTAGAGGCCAGTATTGTACAGATGATGTATATTATATTGGATGCTTGGACATATATAGAGATGACTTTCTTGCTCGATATGATAGTATGCTATCTGGTTACTCTTTATCTTAACATGTACACTTGTCTCTTTAAACTGTCTTATAGTTACATGTTGATAAAGCCCTTAGGATGTGTACTTGACTACCTGGACTATGATGCAGATCATACTAGTGGGGACATGGTAGTCCATAAGTACATCCTTCAAGGTCCCTAGTCGTGGGTGTATCGAGACGGGGCATCGATATACCAGAGTAGACTAGCGTATACGCTTCTCGACCCATGAGATGGGCGATGTATGATCCCATATCCATTGGTGTTTGACATCAGAGATGGTATATGGGTGCTCAGTGGAGACTGGGTACACTGGACGGACTCGCCGAGAACTCCCAGATGGTATTATACCTCACGTCAGATGGCAGTTCTCAGGTGACACTTGTGCAGGTTAGTCTGTAGACCCGAGATCGTCATAGAGTCTTGTGTGATTCCCACTGTGCTTTGATCTCCACCTTACCACGTCCATGAGGGCGTGCAAAACGGTGGTCTTTGGGTACAGTCCCGAGTCATATGGAGGCAATGAGCGATAGGAGGGGTTTCGTCTCTCCCGGTATTGGGGGTTGATGTTGCGCTGTGCTCGATTGGCCGTAACAGGGAAGTCCCTGGCCAGGGTTGATCAGAGATTTGCTGGTAAGTGTTACCAGTAGTTTCTCGACCCGTTATGAGCCTCACATCGGCACGACTTATCGGTTATTGGGGTCTGACGTTTACCACCCCTAGACTTGATATACGACGTATCAGACGAACAGACCGGACTGTACGGTAAGTGTTACTGCTTGGATTCACAGGAGTGTGAGCGGGCTAGCTCGTCGTTCTTCTGATAGCTCAATACCCGGATGGCCGTTACGTTTAGCAGACCACTTGCGGCTTGTGGGTGCTTGATATGATCATCATCTGCTACCGGCGTATTGACGAGTCTTTAGAGTCCTACACAGAGGTTTCCTGGCTCAAGCGAAACGAAATAGGAGCGCATATGAGATATGTGCGGGACCGAGAATAATGCGTGTATGTGATTTCGTATTTCATTCTCGTGATAAATGTTTCGATTAGTTATATTCGATATGACCTAGTTATCGAATCATTGATTCGATAAATCGATACATTAGAAACTAGTCGGTTATATGCGATATAACCGGATCGTTAAATCAAGTGTTGATTTAATGATTTAATCTATAATTATATATTTGATATATTATTTTGTATTAGCTAGTATTGGTTCACTTTATATGGATTTTCTCACTTGATGTGCAAGAAGTATATGTGATATACTTTTGTGCACACATTTGTATCATGATTGATGATACTTGATCATTTTATTAAGTGCAAAGAACTAAACCATGGTTATGATGATGGTTAGGGTTTTGTATTATTCATCTATTTATTTATCCTTTCTATATTTATTTAATTAGATAAAAGATAAGAAAATGGTTTCTTTTTTTTCATGAAGCTTGATGAAGCTTCATGAAGCTTTGACTAAAGAGACCATTTGTCTTCTTGCTTAACCCTAACCATTCCCATTTACCATGGTTTATTCTCTACACTTAACCTAGGTTAGAACATGATAAGTATTTGATTTTATTATTCTTTTACACAATACTTATCATATTCTATCTACTTCTTCTTCATCATCTTCAAGAGAGAAAGCTTGATGCCATCAATGGCATCTTGAGTTCCAAAGTGAGAAATCCAATTCTAAAGAGAACCCACCTCCTATTTCTTCACCCTCTACCTCTTGCCAAGTTGTTTTGGGTGTTTTCTTCACAAGTTTCACCACTTGGTGAAGTTGGAGCTTGAACTTGTGCAACCTCGACGTAGATCATCTTCGGCACGAAGCCGACGACCTTGCCCGCTCGTCTTTCCGATGAAGCCGACGATTGAGTCTAGGACTCGAGAAGGACAGCGAGAGGACGACTACGTGGAGCTAAGGAAGTGGATATCCGGATCTACAAAGGTTGTAACTTCCGATCTTTAGTTAAAGTGTTAACTAGATTTGTTTTTCGCCTAGGATTCTAGCCGACGATCCGTATTAGGGTTTCTCGGCACCATAATTTTTGTAAATTGGCATGTTTGATGCCTTGTGAGACCACTATAGGGTGCCTAGGAACCTTTCATATACAAGACGTTTGACCAACGCACCAACTCCAATCCGACCCACAAGTGTTCGTCTAATGACTAACGTGCGTTACGAAACACCAACACCAGTCCAAGTGTAGAAGCACACCAGATCACGAACCGTGTTGTATAACATAACAGGCGTACTCAAAACACTAGAATATAGCAAAGTGGTCCCAGATTTTGATACACTAAAAATTGGTGAAGCTTGGAAGTACCACGAGACCACAAACAACCCCAGAGACCCCACGACAAAGATTCAACACCCCAGCCCCCACTTTGGCCGCAATTTGCGGCCAGAACTAATAAATCTATGGCCCAAAATTTAAAGGGTGGTCTCAGGTTTTTATGGTGGGTTCGAGGTCACAACACTAGCTCACTGTAATGGGAACTTTTCCAGAAAACACCCGGTTCTACAGCAGATCACAGAGACTCAAAGTTGACACTAAAAATATGATATTTGCATAAAACGCTGCCTTTAGTGTTCTAAACCATAACTTCAAGGCAACACAACAAAATAACTCCTAAATATCGGTTTAGAGATCATTACCCAGCCACTCTTGCTCAAAAATCTTAACTTTTCAAGCTTCAAGGCAACCTAGTGGCAAATCAAGACATTTAAAGTGTTTTCCATGGATTTTTGTGAACTTTAGCAAGGATTTGTGAAGAGGGAGGTGAGGTTCGGTTTGGGAGTGTTAGTGTTTATGCCCTAGAAGGCCATTACTGTATCATACTAGCTTGTATATTACTTAATGGAAGCTTGGGATATTCACATGTATATAACAGTCTTGCTAAACATGGTAGTATGCTACTTGGTTTTTCTATCTTAATATGTGAGTGTACGTATTGATAGAGCTCTTAGGATCTTGCTTGTCTACCAGCGTTGTGATGGCAGTCACACTAGTGGGGGCTGGGTAGTCTACAAGCACATCCTTATTCAGGTCCCTGGTCGTTGGATTATCGAGACAGAGCATCGATACTCCGGAGTAGACTAGTGTGTACGCTTCTCATCCCAGTTGGGGAGATGGTCTGTCCCACAGCCGTCAGTACGTCGTACTGGAGATAGTATACAGGTGCTCGTTAGGTTACGGGTACACCGGACAGGACTCACAGGGAACTGTTGGTTGGTTTGATACCAGTCGTCAGTAAACAGTTCCCAGGTGACATGAGTACAGCGTAGTCCGCAGACTTGACACTGCTACTTCGCCTCGAGTGTGTCCCACTGTTCTTAGATTGCTACCCTACCACGGCTCAAAGGAGTCGTGCAAACAGGTAGCAGTTGGGTACAGTCCCGAGCACTTGGAGGCAGTGGCGGTTAGACAGGATTCGTCCCTCCCGGTATTGGGAGTAGATATCGTGCTGTGTCAGAGAGCCATTACGCAAAGTCCCTGGCCAGGCCAAGCGAGATTTGCTGGTAGGTTCCAGTAGTTTCTCAGGGTGTAATGGGCTTTACTCCGATACGACTTATACCGCTATTAGGGGACTGACGCTTGCCGCCCCCCTAGGCCCGATATGCGATAGTCTTGGACGAACGGACCGGACTGTATGGAGATTGTCACATCAGACTCAGTAGGAGTTCGGATGGGTTTACTCATCGGCCTTCTTATCGACAACTACCTGGGGACCGTTACGTACAGCTAGTGCCGCTTGCGGTCTGTGGTTAAACCCACTGCCAGCGTAGTATTCGAGTCTCTAGAGTCCCACACAGAGAGTTTCCTACTCCAGGCGAAACGATATAGAGGTTGCATGGTTTTGCGACAAAGGGTTCGGACGCATACGTGCGTTTACGCGCGTACGACTTTCGGACAGTTTTTACCAGTCGGCTTTGGTTTAAGCCAGTTACTGGTATCCGATTATTGGATTTTTACAGTCTAAAGTTTTTCCGTATTTTTGCGGATCGGAGGGGCGTTCTCGTAATTGTACGAGAAGCTTCTAGAAGATGGGACTAAGGAGGTTTCTTTTGGAAAGAAAGTGAGTCATGGTGGTGATTCATTCATTTCATTAATGCACATTTATTGCTTAATGACTCATGCTAATGAATCACCACTAGATATTTTATGAAGCATGCTTATTCATTTCCTTTATTCATTATTCTTAAAAAGAAATGCTTCATAATATATTATGATACACTCTCTCTCTTCTCATTATCTTATCTCACATTCTGTCTCCTCAAGCTCTCATCTTCAAACCCTAATCCTTAATCCTCATGTGTTGAGATCAAAGGATTAGTTAGACTAAACAATCCATAACCCTCACTCTACATCATCCTTTCATCTTTGATTAGCAATCAAAGTTGATTAGTTACCTCAAGTTAGAGGTTTAGCTTGGAGTTTCGCTCTCGGGTGGATCATCTACTACCTAGAGAAGGTCGAGGAGAATAAAGGAGGACACAAAGACGAAGGACTAGTTTCGATCGGTATAATCCCTTAACACTATAGTTTAGTTTAGCTATGTGTTTGGTTATTGTTTGTTTAGCTTCGATTCAAGCGGTTAGTCGATGTTCGTTGTTTAAACTTGATCGTTTTTTGAAAATTCCGCCTCCCCATAAGTACTGGGGTGTACTACATCGACTTACAGTGGTATCAGAGCCTCGCTAAACAATAAATAACTTAATTGCAAATTTGTACGAATTTCGAACGGAAAAACAAAGCCGCAAAACCCTAATTCTGTCAAGTTTCTGTCGAAGTTAAAATGAAGTCAGAAAATTTTTCAGGTATGTTCAGAGAGCTTGACATGACCACAGTAGAACACCCAAAAAATTTGGGCTTCTGATTCGTCTAAAGCGCCGCGGAAGGGCGGCGGATCCCACCGATCCGCCGCGCAACCGCGGCCGAGTTGACGAGTCAGGAGCTCGTTTTTTTTAGGTGGGTCCCCTGTGGTGTTTTGGGTTTTCTGGAATGTTTAATTATTGCTCAGGTTACTGTTTAACAGAGCAGATTTTGGAGCAATATTGATGTTGTTTATTCGATCGAATTGTACAGTATTTGCGTATTGGATTATATCTGTGATTGTTTAATGTGTTCGTAAACCTCCCCCAACTGCTAGTATGTCGGTTGGCAGGGGGTTGCACATTTCTGAAATGGTTATATCTGTTTGTGCATATAAACTGTATTGGACTGTTGTGGTGTATAGCCGGGGTT
Organism: Agapanthus africanus; assembly: GCA_030015575.1. Taxonomy (NCBI): domain Eukaryota; kingdom Viridiplantae; phylum Streptophyta; class Magnoliopsida; order Asparagales; family Amaryllidaceae; genus Agapanthus; species Agapanthus africanus. The sequence goes on from JASDDO010000012.1 coordinate 364,227,488, forward strand.
CGCAATGGGTTATTGTTTAATTCATTTGTTGTAAATGTAATTTGTTGTAATATTATTTTCGCGGGGCACTTCCAGGTTGCGGTCGTAGCCACCGTTGTATTATTTCATTTTACTGTTTTTGCTCCTAGGACTGACCCAAGGTGGGGTACACAGACTACCGGGTGGGTAGTTTGCCGTACCCGTAGGGGTCGAGGGTGGGGTAAACGGCTATTCATCACAACTGTGTAATCTGTCTTTTCTTGCAGGCTCAAAAGAAATACAGATTGCTTGCAAATCCAATATTGTTTATCTGTGTTCTGGAATGAATATCATTGCGTCAGACGAATGTAAAATATCTATATTTATGATAGCTATTTAGACGTCACTTATGTTTTACACCCGCGCTAGCCCAGCCCCCGCTCTGTCGTTAGTTAAGTAACCTAACGGGTGATGACGGGACCCCGTGGCGAATGCGGATGGCATAAGAGGACGTTGTATTTTCGTTGTTTTCTGCAATGATAGGTTAATGATGGGACGCATTATCTGTAATGCAAAGTAAAATAAACCAAAGTTTAAATCGTTGGAACAATTTAAAAGAAACCACTCGGTTATTTTTAAAACAGATAATTTTAAATGCGGAGATTTAACCACTCCTTTTAAAAGCTATCAGGTTCCTTCGGTTATATTAAGTTCACTACGTTCACGGTTTCGCCAAAACCAGTCGTAGCCCTCCGTCATTTCTTATGAATGGTCAGTAGTATTCAAGCTATGTTTGTTTGGCCCTTAGTCAAGACATAGTGATTGGTAGCTGCTGGGGTATTCATTTGTTGCATAGATAGATGAGTTGGTTTGGGACAGTCGTATTACTTTGTTGGCCCTTAGTCAAGAGTATACGGATGGGTTCAAATCAACAGGATAATGATGGGCAGAACTTGACATGTGACTTATGATTTGTTGGCCCTTAGTCAAGGTCATAAGAGCATGGGGCAAAAACTTATATCGGGAATTTCTAAAGAAACTGAAATTTGCAAAGAGATGCATACCATTTTGAGTTTGATGAATGTTGGTAGCATTCCTACAACATTATCAGACGATGATATTTGGATCCCGATCCTACTGTGAGTACTTGATACTTATCAGGATATTCGTCACTTAACGATCAATGCTATAAACCTAGTAGGTGTCCAGAAAAGTGTCAGCGGGGTTACGCCCCCAGAGAAAAGAGGTTACTTAATTAAGGAACTTCGCGAAAGCTTTGGAAAACCTCCCTCGAAGTATCGACACCGGCCTGGCTGAACGGTTAAGCAAGTATTGTACGGTGAGAATAGTCTTGGCTAATTCTTCTTTTATGGTTTGAGGAAGGATTCGAGAAACAGTGGGAGCCATCCAGTTTAGATAAACTAAAAACCACTCTAAACTTGCAAGAGCATCATGCTAAAGAGTTTTCTTCTCTCTCTCCTAATTGCAGCGACCCTGAAAATGACTGGACTTAAGTTACTTTTAGAGAAAAATATACTGACGGGGCCAAACTATAAAGATTGGCTGCGGAATGTCAAGATGGCTTTGACCTATGACAAACTGGGGTACGTCCTCACCGCTACGGCACCTGCTGTCCCTGGTCCCAAATCCAGTAATGCGGATAAGGAAATCCGCAAAACCTGGGATTTAGATTGCGCGAGAGCCAAGTGCATCGTGCTTGCCTCGATGAACAATGAACATCAGAGGAGGCACGAGGATATGTCCCTTGATGGCATATTTCTCCATACAAAGGAACTTTATGGAGAGCAATCTCGTATAGCAAGATACGAGACCTCTAAGAAATTGTTTCGAGCGAGGTTGGCTGTCGGGTCATCGGTAGGTGAACATGTCCTACAGATGATTGGCTATATAGAAGAGCTCGCAGACCTTGGGACGACTTTGGATAATGAGCTCTATACAGACCTTGTTCTCCAGTCCCTTCCTCCCACCTACGCCCAGTTTATCCTCAACTTCAATCTTCAAGGAAAAGAAGTTGAACTTGCGGAACTCCTGAACATGTTAAGGAGTGCGGAGGGCACCTTGCAGAAGGCAAGGGAAACACCCGCTATGTTTGTTGGCGGAGCATCTTCTTCCGGGTCCAAGGCTAGGGCCAAAGGAAGGAAGAAGAAGGCCGCACCCAGACCTAGAGGAGGTGTTAGTAAGGTGGGAAAGAAGGGAAAGAAAAAGATTGCAGCACCGGTAGTTGGCCTGGATGAGTGTTTCCATTGTCACAGGAAAGGGCACTGGAAGAAGGATTGCAAGGCGTGGAACGCCAAGAACCAGGAACCGAAGCAAGCTGTGGCTTCGACTTCAGGTGTGTTTGTAATTGAGAATTGTCTGTCGATCAACTCTACTTCCTGGGTATTGGATACCGGATCAGGATCTCATATTTGCAATTCATTGCAGGCACTGAGAAACCGTAGAGTGCTGGAGGAAGGTGATATGATCCTCAGGGTTGCTAACGGAGCTAGCGTGGGAGCTGCGTCCGTCGGGGATTATCACCTAGGATTGACGAGTGGACACATTTTGGTTTTACATAACTGTTATTTTGTACCCAGCTTAACGTGTAATATCATATCAGTTTCCTTGTTATCAAATAAAGGTTATGATTTCACGTTTGTAAGAGATGTTGTCAACATCCACCTTAATCATGGTTTGATTGGGTCCGGTACTCTAAATAACGGCATATATGTGTTAAACCAACTCCAAATTTTCAATGTCCAGAACACACTAAAAAGAAAGTCTCCAGATTTAAATAAAGCTTTCTTATGGCATTGTAGACTGGGTCACATCAATGAGAGAAGGTTGACTAAGTTGCATAGAGAAGGATATTTGGACACGTTCGAATATCAAACTTATGACACTTGTCAATCTTGTCTCAAAGGAAAGATGACAAAGACTCCATTCACTGGACAAGGAGTAAGAGCGAGCGAGCTCTTAGGACTCATACACAGTGATGTATGCGGTCCAATGTCTACACATGCGAGAGGTGGTTATTCCTACTTCATTACTTTTACAGATGATTTCTCTAGGTATGGATATGTTTTATTAATGAAGCATAAATCAGAGGCCTTTGAGAAATTCCTGGAATTCAAGAATGAAGCAGAAAACCAAAAAGGCAAAAGTATTAAGACACTAAGATCTGATCGAGGTGGAGAATACTTAAGTGCCGAGTTCCTAGGTTACCTAAAAGAGAAAGGAATTCTCTCTCAGCTTACTCCTCCATACACTCCACAGCACAACGGTGTATCGGAGAGACGGAATCGAACCCTATTGGATATGGTACGATCCATGATGAGTAATGCTGAGTTACCGCGATCTTTCTGGGGTTATGCGCTAGAATCAGCGGCATATCTTTTGAACCAGGTTCCAACCAAGACTGTGCCTACCACACCATATCAGATGTGGAGTGGGAAGAAACCCTGTCTAAAACATTTTAGGACATGGGGGTGTCCAGCTTTTGTAAAAAAGCAGCATATGGACAAGCTCGAGGCACGATCAGTACTGTGTAAGCTTGTGGGATATCCAAAGAACTCCAAGGGATATTATTTCTATTACGCAGAGGAACAAAAGGTCTTTGTTTCTCGTCATGCCACCTTCTTAGAAACTGAATTTTTAGAAAATCAGAAGAGTGGGAGCGCAATAGAACTGGAAGAAATTCCAGAACCACAAGCTGTTACTGAAAGTTTGATAGAACCAGAGGTTCAAGAAGAACAGAACATTCCCGCACCCCTCCGCAGGAGTAGTAGGCCGTCTCGTCCGCCTGAGAGATACTACGGTTTTCTCATAGACGGGGATAGAGAGGATTGCATCATAGATAATGATGAACCTACTGACTTCCAGCAGGCCATCCAGAGCGGCGACTCGGTACGATGGCTAGATGCAATGCGGACCGAGATGGAGTCCATGTACACCAACAAAGTATGGACTTTGGACTTTGCTCCAGATGGGGTAAAACCCATAGGATGCAAATGGATCTTCAAGAAAAAGAATGGTGTAGATGGACAGGTGGAAACCTATAAGGCTAGACTTGTTGCAAAGGGTTTTCGTCAAAGACCTGGTTTGGACTATGACGAAACTTTTTCTCCAGTGGCTATGCTCAAATCCATTCGGGTCCTTCTTGCTATTGCTGCCTTCCATGATTATGAAATCTGGCAGATGGACGTAAAGACGGCTTTTCTGAATGGAAATTTAGAAGAGAGCGTCTATATGGATCAGCCAGAGGGTTTCAATCAGAGTGGGAGCAGCGGGAAAGTATGCAAGCTGCTTAAGTCCATTTACGGACTAAAGCAGGCATCGCGGAGTTGGAACATCTGTTTTGATGAGACAGTCAAAGAATATGACTTTATCAAAAATCCAGATGAACCGTGCATATATAGTAAAGTTGTGGCCAGAAGTGTCGTATTCCTCGTCTTGTACGTGGATGACATTCTATTGATAGGAAATGACATTCCTATGCTACAATCTGTCAAAGGATTCTTGTCACACAGGTTCTCCATGAAAGACCTGGGTGATGCCTCTTACATTCTGGGGATCCGGATCTATCGTGATAGATCCAAGAGGATGTTGGGACTTTCGCAGTCCAGGTATATCGACACTGTACTGAAAAGATTCAGTATGGAAGATTCTAAGCGCGGTAATCTACCGGCTTGTCACGGAATCACCCTTTCCAAAGAGATGTCTCCCAAGACTGATTTGGAAAGGGAACGCATGTCTATTATACCCTACGCTTCTGCGGTAGGCTCTATAATGTATGCGATGTTGTGTACCAGACCAGATGTAGCTTACGCACTGAGCGTGGTAAGCCGGTATCAGTCAAACCCAGGGGAGAAGCACTGGATAGCAGTAAAGAACATTCTCAAGTACCTGAGGAGGACTAAGGAGATGTTCTTGGTTTACGGCGCTAAAGACCTCAGGTTGGAGGCCTTTGCTGATTCCGGCTTCCAGAGTGATAAGGACGATTCCAAGTCCATGTCGGGTTATGTCTTTACCCTCAATGGAGGGGCGGTGTGCTGGAAGAGCTCCAAGCAGGACACCGTTGCTGACTCGACGATGGAAGCGGAGTATATAGCTGCTTGCGATGCCGCAAAAGAAGCAGTCTGGATGAAGAAGTTCCTAACAGAACTTCAGGTGGTTCCTACCATAGTTGATCCAATACCTCTGTATTGCGACAACAACGGAGCTATAGCTTTAGCGAAGGAACCAAGGTCCCATCAGAAGTCCAGACACATCTTGAGGCGGTATCACCTGATCAGGGAGATCATTGATCGTCAGGAGATCGAGGTTCGGAGAGTTGCTTCAGAAGAGAACATTGCTGATCCATTCACGAAGGCCCTTCCTCAGATTCAGTTCGAGAGGCTACTCGAGATCATTGGTCTGCGATATGCCAGTACATGGCCCTAGTGCAAGTGGGAGATTGTTAGTGTTTATGCCCTAGAAGGCCATTACTGTATCATACTAGCTTGTATATTACTTAATGGAAGCTTGGGATATTCACATGTATATAACAGTCTTGCTAAACATGGTAGTATGCTACTTGGTTTTTCTATCTTAATATGTGAGTGTACGTATTGATAGAGCTCTTAGGATCTTGCTTGTCTACCAGCGTTGTGATGGCAGTCACACTAGTGGGGGCTGGGTAGTCTACAAGCACATCCTTATTCAGGTCCCTGGTCGTTGGATTATCGAGACAGAGCATCGATACTCCGGAGTAGACTAGTGTGTACGCTTCTCATCCCAGTTGGGGAGATGGTCTGTCCCACAGCCGTCAGTACGTCGTACTGGAGATAGTATACAGGTGCTCGTTAGGTTACGGGTACACCGGACAGGACTCACAGGGAACTGTTGGTTGGTTTGATACCAGTCGTCAGTAAACAGTTCCCAGGTGACATGAGTACAGCGTAGTCCGCAGACTTGACACTGCTACTTCGCCTCGAGTGTGTCCCACTGTTCTTAGATTGCTACCCTACCACGGCTCAAAGGAGTCGTGCAAACAGGTAGCAGTTGGGTACAGTCCCGAGCACTTGGAGGCAGTGGCGGTTAGACAGGATTCGTCCCTCCCGGTATTGGGAGTAGATATCGTGCTGTGTCAGAGAGCCATTACGCAAAGTCCCTGGCCAGGGCAAGCGAGATTTGCTGGTAGGTTCCAGTAGTTTCTCAGGGTGTAATGGGCTTTACTCCGACACGACTTATACCGCTATTAGGGGACTGACGCTTGCCGCCCCCCTAGGCCCGATATGCGATAGTCTTGGACGAACGGACCGGACTGTATGGAGATTGTCACATCAGACTCAGTAGGAGTTCGGATGGGTTTACTCATCGGCCTTCTTATCGACAACTACCTGGGGACCGTTACGTACAGCTAGTGCCGCTTGCGGTCTGTGGTTAAACCCACTGCCAGCGTAGTAGTCGAGTCTCTAGAGTCCCACACAGAGAGTTTCCTACTCCAGGCGAAACGATATAGAGGTTGCATGGTTTTGCGACAAAGGGTTCGGACGCATACGTGCGTTTACGCGCGTACGACTTTCGGACAGTTTTTACCAGTCGGCTTTGGTTTAAGCCAGTTACTGGTATCCGGTTATTGGATTTTTACAGTCTAAAGTTTTTCCGTATTTTTGCGGATCGGAGGGGCGTTCTCGTAATTGTACGAGAAGCTTCTAGAAGATGGGACTAAGGAGGTTTCTTTTGGAAAGAAAGTGAGTCATGGTGGTGATTCATTCATTTCATTAATGCACATTTATTGCTTAATGACTCATGCTAATGAATCACCACTAGATATTTTATGAAGCATGCTTATTCATTTCCTTTATTCATTATTCTTAAAAAGAAATGCTTCATAATATATTATGATACACTCTCTCTCTTCTCATTATCTTATCTCACATTCTCTCTCCTCAAGCTCTCATCTTCAAACCCTAATCCTTAATCCTCATGTGTTGAGATCAAAGGATTAGTTAGACTAAACAATCCATAACCCTCACTCTACATCATCCTTTCATCTTTGATTAGCAATCAAAGTTGATTAGTTACCTCAAGTTAGAGGTTTAGCTTGGAGTTTCGCTCTCGGGTGGATCGTCTACTACCTAGAGAAGGTCGAGGAGAATAAAGGAGGACACAAAGACGAAGGACTAGTTTCGATCGGTATAATCCCTTAACACTATAGTTTAGTTTAGCTATGTGTTTGGTTATTGTTTGTTTAGCTTCGATTCAAGCGGTTAGTCGATGTTCGTTGTTTAAACTTGATCGTTTTTTGAAAATTCCGCCTCCCCATAAGTACTGGGGTGTACTACATCGACTTACAGGGAGTTGAGAAAATGAACAACAATGAAAATGAGAGAAGAATGAGAGAGTGAGAGATCAATATGGTGAGAGGTGAGTGTAGGGTGAGTCAAAGGCTTACACTCACTCTCTCCCTCACCTCATTAAATGCACACATTAATGCTTCATGACTCATTAGCCACCTCTCTCTCTCAATCCAAACAAGATATTTCCTCACACCAAAAGATCTAGGAAAAGGTTAAGGCAAGGTTAATTTGGGCAAGGTTTAGCTTACGGTGTTATAGTTGCTAAACAAGATTAACACTAATATACCCTCATATTAACATGCACAAGTGTGCAAGCCATAACAAATAATATAAAAATATTAATTAATTGTTATAAAATGTGAGGAACTCGATTTGCTAAACTTTTCCTTAAAAACCTGCATTAACGCTTAATTAACACTAATCGCATTCCAAGGTGTTACAATCTCCCCCTTAAAGAAAATTCTTCCCCGAATTAAAATTTCTTACAAGCGTACCTTCAAAGAGATGAGGGAATTTCTTCCGCATCTCGCTCTCGGCCTCCCAAGTGATCTCCTCACTGGTCGGGCTACGCCAAAGAACCTTCACAGATTGCAAGGCCTTTGACTGAAGTTTCTTCACCTTCCGATCCAATATAACTACCAGCTGCTCGGTAAACGAAGGATCGTGCTCAAGCTAAACGGTCTCGTGCTGAATCATGTAAGAAGGGTCATAAAGGTATCTACGAAGCATCAACACATGGAACACGGGGTGAACATCCGGAAAACTGGGCGGGAGCGCCAAACGATAAGCAACGGTACCAACTCACTCAAGGATCTCGAAAGGACCTACAAATCTGTGACTGAGCTTCCCCTTCCTCCCAAATCTCATAATACCCTTCATCGGAGAAATCCGCAGGAATACATGATCTCCCACTGCGAACTCAAGTCTGCGACGACGACGGTCGGCATAAGACTTCTGTATGCACTGGGCTGCTCTCATCCTGTCCTGAATCAGCTGGATCATCTTCGCGCTTCATCCCTTCCTACCAGTAAATATCTCTCAAGTCACGGTACATCTTGGTGGAACCTGGATGAACGCTAAAGGCCGACTGATGTGCCTGTTCTAGGATTTCGCGTCTCAACCCATCAATATCTGGTACACACAAGCGAGTCCCGTAATGTAGCACACCCTGGTCATCGATCAAGAACTCTGAATCTGTACCCTGTCAAACAAGCTCAAGAATCTCAACCAAACGGGCATCACTGGGCTGCGCCTCACGGATACGATCCAGAAGAAACGGACGGGTGCGGACATGAGCAAGTTTTCCCCCAGTGGAAGTGAACTCAAACTATACTCTACCATCGCACAAGGTCTGCCAATCCACAGAAGACTGCCTCTGAACTACGCTCAACTGGGACAAGCTACCCTCGGGCCTACGACTCAAAGCGTCAGCTACCACATTCGCCTTGCCCGGGTGATAAAGGATCTCACGATCATAATCCTTCACAAGTTCTATCTACCGGCGCTGTCTCAGATTCAGATCCCGCTGATGGAAGATGTACTTCAAGCTCTTGTGGTCCGTGAAAATCTAACACGACTCCATATATATGTAGTGTCTCCAAATCTTCAACGCAAAGACCACCACAGCCATCTCAAGATCATGAGTGGGATAATTCTGCTCGTGCTTCTTTAGCTGCCTAGAAGCATAAGCAATCACTCTATCATGCTGCATTAGCACACACCCGAGCCCCACTCGAGACGCATCACAGTAAACTACAAAGCCACCTGATCCAGAAGGCAAAGATAGAACGGGTGCAGTCGTCAATCGAGTGTTCAACTACTGAAAACTCTGCTCGCACACATCAGTCCAAAGAAAAGGAACCCCCTTCCAGGTCAGTTCGGTCAGTGGTGCAGCAATACTCGAAAAATGCTGCACGAAACGGCGGTAATAACCAGCTAAGCCCAAAAAGCTGCGGACTTCTGTAACGGATACAGGTCTGGGCCAAAGCTGCACAGCCTCGATCTTCCTCGGGTCCACAAGAATACCGTCTCCCGTCACCACATGACCCAGGAAGTCAACTCTATCAAGCTAAAATGCGCACTTTGAGAATTTAGCATACAGCTGGTGCTCTTTCAATGTCTGCAAAGCAATCCTCAAGTGCTGCTCATGCTCCTCCCGACTCCTAGAGTAGACCAGAATGTTATCAATAAACACAATAATGAACTGGTCGAGGAATGGCCTGAAAATCCGGTTCATCAGATCCATGAACGCTGCTGGTGTATTGGTGAGTCCGAACGACATCACTAGAAACTCATAATGCCCGTAGCGTGTACGAAAAGCAGTCTTCGGAATGTCATCATTCCGAACCCACAACTGATAATAACCCGAACGCAAATCAATCTTAGAAAATGTTTTGCACCATGGAGCTGATCAAACAAATCGTCAATACGAGGTAAAGGATACCTGTTCCGCACCGTAACTTGGTTCAGTTGACGATAATCAATACACAACCTAAAACTGCCGTCCTTCTTCTTGACGAACAGAACAAGAGCTCCCCACGGCGAAACACTTGGACGCACAAGTCCCTTATCAAGAAACTCTTGCAATTTATCTTTGAGCTCTCTAAGCTCCGTCGGAGCCATCCGGTAAGGCGGTATAGAAATAGGCCCCGTGGCAGGAATCAGATCAATGCAAAACTCAATGTCGCGCTCTGGCGGCAAACCAGGCAACTCATCGGGAAAAACGTCGGGAAACTCTCGCACGATAGGAACCCGCTCCAACGATTCTACTGCGGATCCAGTATCACAAATGAAAGCCAAGAATCCCCGACATCCTCTCCTCAAAAGCCGACTTGCGCAAAGAGCAGAAATCAAACTATGAGGGGCGGCACCACGGTCCTCCTGCACAACCCGAACAGACTCGCCCGGAAAACTGAAACTGACCGTCTTCTCACGGTAGTCTACCGATGCATAACAAGCTGCCAACCAGTCCATGCTAATGAGAACGTCCAAGTCCAACATATCCAGAAGGATCAAATCGACGGACGAATCTCTATCTCCAATCTGAATGGCACATGACCGAAACACATAACACGCGACAAAAGAATCGCCAACAGGTGTAATCACAACAAGCGGCTGATCTAGCAAACATGACTCTCGGCCCAAACTCGGCACGAATTGCGTAGAAACATACGAATGCGTAGATCCCGGATCAAACAGAACATGAGCCTCAAAAGAACATACAGAAAGAGTACCTGAAACCACTGCATTGGACGCCTGCGCATCCTGATGAGTCAAGGCAAATACCCGAGCCAGTCCTTTACCGGCGACTGGCTGACCTCTGCCTCTACCACCCCGCCCTCTCGACACAAAACCACCGCGTCCTCGACCTCTCTGCATAAGAGTCTGACGCGGAACAACAACAGGCATAAGGGGCAATGACCTCTGCGATGGAGAAGGTGGTAAGGTTACCTGCGGTACAGCTGCCTCGCGCTCACGTGGCTCAGTACAATCTCGAACCCGATGACCCGAACTCCCGCACCGGTAACATCCAAATGAAAACTGCTGACTCCCCTGAGAATAAGAGCTAAAAAGTTGTCCTCGTCCCGGACCTCCACTACCCCCAGTATCTGAACGGGAACTGTCATGACGTCTAAACTCCTGCCTCTGTGCTGAAACACAAGTACGAACCCTCTTCGGTTCCGGAGCAACCGACATCTCAGAAAGACGCTCCTCAACCAATAGGGCTGCGTCCACCGCTGCTGCATGGGTGTCGCAATGCTGAACGCTGATAGCGAGGAACAAATGGGTAAGCAGGCCTCGAACAAACCTCTTGACCCGCATCTCGTCCGTTGCTACCAAATACGGAGCATACACAGACAGCTCAGTAAACAGCACATCATACTCGGCCACCGTACCCTGAGTCTGGCATAACGACTCGAATCTGCGCGCTCGAGCATCCCTAATGCTCAGCGGAAGAAAATGCGCAAGAAACACCGTCACGAACTCAGCCCAGGTCATATGAGAAAGACCTGAGGCTCTGGCCTTCTCTAAAGACTCGCACCACTTCTGGGCTAGACCCTCCAAACGAAAGCTCGCAAACTCCACCCATTTTGCGTTGGAGCATCTAAGCGTACAACATATCCTGGCCATCCGTTCGATAAACGACTGCGGATCCTCAACTGCATCGGTGCCAGTGAAAACCGGAGGCCTCAGCCTCATGAACTCCGATAACGATACGGTGATCACCTCCGTAGCTGCAGGTACAACCGCCTGAACAGTAGGCACCAACACGGTCCCCATAACGGGTAGAACAACCGCCTGCCTCTGTGCTCGAATGGCCTCAACTAACGACCCCATTATATGGCGCAAATCCTGCATACCATCCCCTAGCAGAGCCATATGGTCTGTCGAAGGTGGAACAATCTGCTCCTGCACAACGGGCGTACCGCCCTGGTCAGTCCTCGTCTAAGACGAGTCGACTCTGACCTCGGCCCTCGCGGCCGCTCTCTGCGCCCTCGTAGTCTTCGGCGGCATAAAGGCTGGAAATGGAAACAGGATTCGATAAGGACACAGAAATCGGATTACAAGGATATAAATAATCACGGAAGGAATTTCAAGCAATAAGTCCTAAGGTCACTTAGGCGGAGTACTGTATCGTAAGTATGCCGCGGAACATACACACGCTATGTTACTCTGCTTAAGCTACCTATTCATCATACCAAGGTCATGCTACACTCCGAAAGGTAAAACCTAGCACTCTGATACCAACTTTGTCACGACCTAAAATTGGGCACATGACTGGCACTTAAACTACGTAACGTCAAAAGGCGTAACGCAATTAATTAAGCTGAAAAACCCAGCAATCTAAACCATTACAAGAAAGAAAGATAGATCACTTTTAAAAATCTCGATGCAAAACTTTAAAACTTAAGTTTATTTTTCATAAAAATTTCGGCAGCACCTCCTATGTAAAAGCTAGCCCCGAAACGGGTACAAACATAAGATAAAAGTAAAACATCCCCAATCGGGAGCAAATCTCGCCCAACGGCGGAAACAACCACCATAACAGATATACGACGCTGTAGCGAAGAAATGAGATAATCCACATATATAAAGACCGGCTCACACAAGCACGACAACCAGAGTCATAAGAATAAACAACATCGATCCTCACAACTCGTCTCTAAGTCAATACATGAAGGTGGTAGATGGAGAGTACTAGATACAAGAAATATACAATGTACATCATCGGATAACCGCAACCCACCTATAGCAAACGGCTTCACAGCCAACCGTAGCGGTATCCGCAAAAGTAGAGATAATAAGGCGCCCTGTCGCGACCACTCTGATGATCATGAAGGGTTCCTAGGCACTCTTGTGAAGGTTCATAAGGCATCAAACATGCTCGAATAAAATTTTAGACGTGCCGAACAACCCAAAGCCGGGATCTATGCTAGATTATTAGGGTTTAACATGCAAGTAAACATCTTTACTACTAAGTGTGAGGGATTACAACCTTTGTAGTCCGCTCCTTCGCTTCATAAGCTCCGAGTAGAAGTCCCTTCGCCGCGATCCACGATCTTCCGGACTCAAGAGAGGCTCAACGACTCGAACGATCCATGCTAGCTTGTAGTGTTCCGCTTCTCCGATGATCTACGTCGAAGTTGCTATGACTCAAGCTCTCTCACTCTAATGAGGTGAACACCCTAATATAATGGGCTAGATTAGATGAGGATGATGGAGTAGTATTTATGCTATCTTTTTATATCATTTTCTCATAAGAAATCATCACAAAAGAAATAACTAGTAAGCTTTTTCAAAGCTAATGAGAGAAGAAGATGATGAATGAAAAAGATAATGCTTTTGTGATGAATAGTAGTAAAGAATATATGATTGATTATGGAACCATGGTCAAGGATGAGAATCTTAACCTTTGTAGAGAATAAACTAGAGCTAGGGTTTGGTTAGGTTAAGGAATGTGTCATGGATAAATATCAACCATAATATCTTAACCAAGACAAAAGGAAATCCTTCTAAAATGAGCAAGAAGGAGCTAACCCTAATCAAACCCTAATCTCTTTTTATCATCACTAAACATGTTTCATAATAAATCATATCATATTACTATAATATATATCACATATATATTATATTTGTAACAAAAGAAAATAATACAATTAATATATATCGCATATATATCAATGTATTATCCGGTGAGAAAATGAAATAATAAAGTGAGCCAATATTAGATAATGTAATACAATATATCATATATATCATTATACATTAAATCATCGAATCAACACTTGATCCGACGATCCGGCTATATCGAATATAACCGACTAATATATCATGTACCGATTCATCGAATCAACACTTGATCCGATGACCTGGTTCATATCTAAATATCGCGAGAATATAATACGGTATCTCATATCGCATTATCCTCGGTCCTGCACATATCACATATGTGCCTCTACTCCGTTTTGCCTGAGCCAAGAAACCTCTGTGTAGGACTCTAAAGAATCGTCAATACGCTGGTAGCAGGTGATGATCATATCAAACACCCATAAGCTGCAAACGGTCAGCTAAACGTAACAGCCACCCAGGTATTGAGCGATCAGAAGATCAACAAGCTAGCCAGTATGTTCTCCTGTGAATCCAATCAGTAACACTCCCATACAGTCCGGTCTCTTCGTCTGATATGTCGCATATCAAGTCTAGGGGTGGTATACGTCAGACCCCAGTAACCGATAAGTCGTGTCGATGTGAGGCTCATAACAGGTCGAGAAACTACTAGTAACACTTACCAGTAAATCTCTATATCAGCCCTGGCCAGGGACTTCCAGTTATAGCCAATCGAACACAGCACAACATCAACTCCCTATACCGGGAGAGACGAATCCCTTCCTATCGCTCATTGTCTCCATGTGATTCGGGACTGTACCCAAAAGCCACCGTTTTGCACGCCCTCTTGGACGTGGTAAGGTGGAAATAAAAGCACAGTGGGAATCACACAAGACTCTATGACAATCTCGGGTCTACAGACTACCCTGTACCAGTGTCACCGGAGAACTGCCATCTGACGTGTGGTATATCCCCATCTGGGAGTTCTCGGCGAGTCCGTCCAGTGTACCGAGTCTCCACTGAGCACCCGTACACCATCCTTGATGTCAAACACCGATGAATATGGGATCATCCATCGCCCATCATATGGGTCAAGATGCGTATACGCTAGTCTACTCTGGTGTATCGATGCCCTGTCACGATATACCCTTGACTAGGAACATTTATAGGATGTACTCATCGAATACCGTGGCCTCACTAGTATGATCTAATCATAATCCTAGTAGTCGAGTACAGATCCTAAGGGCGTTATCAACATGTGAGAGAAAGACAGCAAACCAATACAAGTCAACATGTTAAGATAAAGTGAAACCAAATAGCATACTATCATGACGAGCAAGAAAGTCCTCTCTGTATATATCCAAGCATCCATCATAATATACATCATATGTACAACAATGGCCTCTAGGGCATATACATAACTAACAGATCATAACTGCAAAACCCTGCGGCACAACGGGGGTGAGTTGCCAACTCGTGAATAGTAAATAACATCATACAGTAATCGCAAGTATGTACTAACAGCGATAATCTATCACATGTAATCTGATAGCATAAGCATGACAATATGTATATGCAACAGTCATGAAAGGTACTCTATCAGGTACTACTAATACATGAAGCAAGTGCATATCAAATGATGCGGAATATGGGATAAAACATGTCATCCTCACGGAATCCTCATTGTGTCGAACCAGTGTCCATCAAGACAATCTAAATCCCCAAATTCCCTCAAATCGGCCCCCATATCGGCCCTCATATCGGGCTCATCGGCCCCTCATATCGGGCACATCAGCCCCTCATATCGCAATGAATAAGAATACATGCACAGATCATTATGATGATATATATTACATAGGTGTACATATATAACAGTGTCCCAAACCATTGATATATATACCCAGGAGCAAAACATCCAGGAAACATCATGTGAAATCCATATATCAATGCGAAAATCATAAAATATAATATATGCAACATGAAACAGTAATATGAGCATATAAAGGAAAAACCGCTATTTAACTGCAACAAGTTATTAGATATATCATGCGGTTCCTAATTTCTCCGAAACCAAACGCAACATCATATAAGGTGAACATGTAGCGATAGCCAGGTATGTGTACCCATGTCGGTATAGCAAGATGTGTGTATCTACCTATCAATAATGATGTAATACCCTCCAGGTATGTGTGTAGCTATATCAAGCTAGGTATATGTATATACATGTCAATAATGATACAATACCCTCCATGTATGTGTATTCATGTAGGCATAGCAAGGCATATATATAAGCATGTAGGTATACAGGTATGCTATATGTCATATGCACAATGGAATATGAATCAATGTCTCAATGTCCCTAACCAAACAATATCATATATGTATGTGTGTTGTGCGTGTTATGGCAATTATTGACGGTGTGGGTGGCATACAATCAGTAATCGTGCAACATGAACCGTCAATAATAGTGCAGTGTCCAAAGTGTACGAGTCCAAGCACAACAAATAATAATATGTAATGAAGTTTATACGCAAACTCTATATGTGCAATATAAACATGCGGCTAATATCATATCATATCTAGCCCTGACGCATAACGCCATGCAGACGAATTCCCCGTAGATGATAAATCTACTCACCGAAAGTCGCGAGCTAGGTAAATCCAATCACCTGCTTCCTTTTCTTTGCAGCGTCCGAAGTCCTCGCCTGCGATCCTATTAACACAAAACATAGCCAGTGCAAATCTCAGAAATCGATCAATATCACATACAAAAGACGTTTGACTAACGCACCAACTCCAATCTGACCCACAAGTGTTCGTCTAACGACTAACGTGCGTGACGACACACCAACACCGGCCCAAGTGTAGAAGCACACCAGATCACGAACCGTATCGGATAACGCAACATGCTGTCACGACCCGAAAAGTACCGAGCGTGACTAGCACTTAAATTACGAAACGTCTCGAGGCGTACGTAATCTAAGTAAGCCAAAACCCAGAAATCAAAACCAGGTAAAGCAGTAGAGTGAAGGAAAACCAATTTAAAGCAAGAAGTTTAACAACATAAGCCGAAGTATGTATTTTTAAAATCTCTAGTATTTTCTGAAAAATTTGGCAGAGTTTCCTTTGCAAAAACTGACCCCAAACGGGTACAAAACCTGATAAAACATATATAACCCCAAGTGGGAGCTAGCTCTTCGTCAATCGATGGACAAAACCACACAATGCAATATAATATACAATGCCAAGGGCGAGGATCAAAGCTCAAAAGGAAACTCAAAATCATCAAGAAAACCATAATAATACAACGCGCGACTCTAAGGTCGAAATAATATACACAGGTCTTCTATGTCTATCAAATATACAAGTCTGGTTGATGGAGTTTTACTAGATACAACTGAAATAACAAATATACAATGGTGGTCACGATGCAAGTGAACCCACCTACCAAAGCAATCACCCGAAAGGAACAGTGTTCCAGCAAAGCCGCAACGAAACCTGTACGGCCAAACCGGCAAGGAACTATGGAACAACGGGGGTGAGTTGCCAACTCGTGAGTAGAAAACATCTACGAGTAGAAATCGCATGTATGACGCTATCCTAGGTCATATCAAGTAATATCCTCAAATAAATATCCTGGTCCATCTATGTATACGTGTAATACTACATGCTCGTGTCAGTGCCCCAGATAGCAACATATCAGATATATGATGTATGAATGCATGACGAATGGAAACAGAATACATCATGAAATCAACAGAGAAATCAGTGTCAAGCATCGACACCAAACATAAATCTCAGTATCTCAATATCTCAAATCTCAAAATCTCAGTATTTAGGGCTCCGTCAGTCCGGATCGGCCCATATCATCAAATCACACGACCATGGATGGTATCCTCCGGATATCCGCCGCGCCAGGTAAAATCACCGGTAGGTAGTACCCCCCTGCCAGGCTCACCGTCTACAACTCGAGCTTATTGCCCCGTGGTACCTTACCGGGCCCACCATGTACCCGAGACGGTTCATCATCTCCTCGCAACGGGTCTCAAAAACCAACAGCAATCACGAAAACTCATGGTGGACGACTCATACATCATGAGAAAACCGCAATTTGCATTTTAAAGAGAGAGAGAGAGAGAAGTTTATATATATTCTTGCGGTTTTCCCCCAAATCCAGAAATCTCATGGAAATCCGAAATCCAAGAATCAAGAGTAAGTAAACAGTGAATATCGGCATAAATCTCCATAATACTGCATGACCAATGAATATATGAATGCATCTGATATCATGCAATGAATGCAATAGTTAAACTAGCATATGGGAGCTATAACATGTTGCGACTATCAGCTAGCAAGCTAGGTCAATGAAATGGTATTTTCTAAAGTGTACGTGACATAGCAGTTACCGATGAAGATATGTGTGAGCCGGAAAGCGAGTGTACGTGGAGCATACGCGCCATCGGTAAAGGTGCCGGTGTCCTAACAGCATGGTTTCATAATCACTAAGTACACAATAACATGCAATGAGGCGATAACAATATAATAAGGCAAATGAATAGTAAATGCAACAATAATATGAGGAACATGAATAATAACGCAACACTAAGGAATCTACATCGATATACATGTGTCATACTGTTTTGCCATTTGAAATAATACAAATCGTGGTGTTTTTGAAAATAAGGGCTACGGTTTTTTTAAGAAAAGATACATCCTTTGAAATATCCGTAGAATCCCTTGTCCTGTCTTTTAAAATACCCACGATTCGTTAGCTTTGAAATAGGTATGAATCGAATCTAGTCTAACATTTACAATAAACTACAGGACTGAGCGAACAGGCTAATCGAAAAGGGTAAGGAAACCACCTACATCTTAGTCGATATGTATATGAATCTATATAATAGTTGGGATCCCGCCTCAATAGTATCCCATACGATACACCATCTAATATGACATTCTCGAGTTAAGAGTGCGGATCTATCATCAATAGCCCGTACGGTAAATCCATCGTACGACATCCCAAATTAGGGTACGGGTCAAATATCACATTTATCTCATTATTCATCTGGTATTGATTGATGCGAAAGAGTGTGTTTTTTGTAGTTAACCGCAATCAGAACGGTGTCGCGTGTAGCTAGACCGAGGTGAGTACGGGTCGTCCTCAGGGAAACGTTGAATCTTTTACTTTTACTTTAGATGTGTTAAGAAAGAGAGGAGGAATAAAGAATTTTATAGAATGGTTTCTAGATCTACGTTAAACAGGAATGTAAAATATAGATCTAGATTATTTTAAAGATGTAGATAATATAATAAGAGGGCTTGTAGGGTTCGTTAGGATTTAATAGTTATGGACGATTAATTAAAAGTTACCCTTTTTATCCATTAATAGATTTAGAACTAGAACGACGGTGATGCGTGTAGATTAGAGTTTCTGGAGGGGAAAAGGAATCCCACTCTTAACCCTTATCTCGACACGGAACTCCGTTCATATCTAGCCTTTACCAAAACAATCATTAATCTAATCTCTAATTGCGGTCGGAACTAGCAAAGAATTGCCAGCGCGCCCGATTAGGATGTTAATGATTCTTTTGGTAAAGTTCCTAAACTTTATAGGACTTAAAAAGGGTTTAGTTATTTTCATCGTCCATTAGCCTACCCCAATCCTACGAACCCTAACAAGCGGAGAATTACTCGCGCATGTTGGGAGAAGAAGATGAAAAGAAAGAGAGGGAAAATATAATGTAAAATACAAAAGAATAAAATAAAACAACTACCTTTATTAATCAACTTGAACAATCTACACTTTGATTCTTTAGAAAATGATTACAAAGACTAGTTTGCTTCTCGATCTCTTCCAAGGAGGTAGATGAACAGTTGATGATCAGCCTGGATGCGTGAGCCGTCTTGGACTTCGTGATCTCTTCGGCTTGATGATTTTTCCAAGAGGCTCTCGGTCCTTATTTATAGTCACAGAGCCAGAACCCTAGTTTCCTAATATGGAAACTAGTTGTTAGGATCCTAACCACCACAATCCCATATCTCAAATCTTCAAATCCGCGGCGGAACCGCGGCCATTGGATAGGTTTGGCCGCGGATCTGCCCCCTTTTGGTGAGATCACGGCCTCTAATTTTTGTAGCTTCATATCTGTAACACTTGGTAATCTTTTGAGTATCTAGACTTTGAAAATCTTTTCTACATTTCTACCAGAATTAGTTTCATGAATATCTTTGGTAGATTTGATTTGCCAACTTTGATTTCCTTGATTTCAGCCCTGAAAATTCTGCACAATAACTCAACAAACAATATTAGTAGAGTTTGTTGTATTGAGATATTAACTTAACCATTAAGAATTGGTCAAAGGTATTAATAAGGTAAGCATATTTAAATGGGCCAAATGTTACATGGATATTATATGCTTACTTTTTCCTACAAAATGTAATTTATAATATATAAACACATGAAAATAGTATTTTTACAGATAAACCCTCATATGTATCATATATTATAATAAACACATTTTATTATATAATAATAGTAGGAAAAATGTCATATTAAATATGCAGTTTTATCAACTGAACAAATACCCCCAAACTTATCTTTGATCGTCCCGAGCAAACTAGTTTATTCAAGAGAAGGAGAAAAAAGAAAGAAGAAAACTAAGCACACTTTCGTAGGCAAACACGATTGCACTGAGCACGTGCAACAAGCCGTTAAACCTCTAGGTGTCTCTAGTAGGAGGAGTGTTGTCTCCTGAGGGTTTTCAGCGGATTACACCCACAAAATCCTATAACAAAAGAGAGATGGTGAAATTTACATATAAAGATAAGAACCATAAAAGAAAGACTTTGAAAATAAGAGTTTCCAACTACACTAGCTTTTCAGTTGTCATGAGCCCTATCTTAATAGTCATGAAAAAATGTTAGAAATCACATTATCCCTCAATAAAACATCATCTTTATTCTTCATTCCTACCTTTCATCCAAACATCGATCATATACCCCTACGTGTGTGTAATGGACATCCCTACACTCGGAGAATTCAATTCAAGCTATCATACTCTTGCCCATCTACCTCGGTACTTTTTAACTTGATGAATATTTAGATTTGCTCACACATTTTCATGCGACCGTTAATACTTCTTGAGGTACTAACCGACCGATTAATCATGTACTTGCTGATTAGGTGATAATATTTTCCTCGTCTTGCACCACCTAAGGCTTAGCAGTGACTCCCAGACCAGTTGGCCTTAGGGCACTAGGTGAAGAGGCACCCTTGCTATATTTTTTTATTGCTGCCTTGGCGATACAAAACCAGTGTTCATTTTTTTCTTTTCACCATTTTTATATTTTCTTCATTTTTTTCATTTCCTTCATACTTTGGCTTTTAGACAAGAGCATTTCAAGGTATCCTCTACTATCCCGAGTTTCAAGACGTGTGTAAGTGCATATAGTAGGGTATCAACATTCAAATGTTTGGCTTCCAGAATAGAAACTATTTTTCAGACTTATTTTTATCCTCAGATTAGTGACTTCCTTCATCTTACTAACCCTTGGGACAACAGCTCATAACTACTTATTACTAGTTCGTTTAAGAAAACTTCTAATTTTCTTGGTTTTCTTAAACTATTCCTATCTTTTGGATGTAATTTTTTTCACTTTCTACTCTTTTGTTATAAAGGAATTTTTTTTTATTTTAATTTTTGAAAATATTGTGCTTATGCAAAATATGATGCAAATTGATGTGTAAATAAGCACAAACCTCCCCCAAACCTGTTTACAGCAGTGTCCTCACTGATGTCATCCGTTAAACTAAAAAAAAAACCTGTAGACTTGGGAGGAAATTATTAATGGGGGCAACAATATATGAAAGTGAAAATCCTCCCCCAAACTTATTTTAGGCTCATAATTTTGTAAAAATCATTTTCTTTCAAGAGCCAAAATATACCACCCCTCCCCCAAACTTGAGTTAAACATTTTTAATCTTTTAAAATCGCATGAGGGGATCGAGATTATTGGTCAATGCCAAGCTTTGCAAAGACCGAAGGTCAACACCAACCATTCAAAAATTTTATCGATGAAGCACCAAGGTTGGTGGAAGAACATGTCACCTTTCGACAAGAAGAAGTGGGGATGTGATAAGAGGTGTAATGGAAAAGAATTGCGTCTCAATTTGGAGAGACGACACAGTGATAATAA
Source organism: Agapanthus africanus (assembly GCA_030015575.1). Lineage (NCBI taxonomy): Eukaryota > Viridiplantae > Streptophyta > Magnoliopsida > Asparagales > Amaryllidaceae > Agapanthus > Agapanthus africanus. The sequence continues at coordinate 364,249,093 of JASDDO010000012.1, forward strand.
TGATGGATTTCTCGCATTATCCTGATTGTCCAAAAGAAGGGGTGGAGGTCCAATTTCTTCATCTTGAAGTTGATTCATCTCAACACCCGTGTCTTGTAAAAATGCGAGTTCATCAGCGAAAATTTCCTCAAAGCTTTCATCGATACCCCGAAAAATAATGTCATCAGAAAAAATGGGGTGATCGTCAGACTCAATATAAAGTTCCTCATTAGATGTTGACCCGGACAATTCGGTGGAAGAGTAAATGGTTGGGTCAAACAACAACATATGAAAAGAGTCTGTATCATGAGGTTGATCAAATTCACTGCTGTCGACATCCATTAATTCGACAGAACACACATGAGCATAGGGTTCGGAGGGTTCACTTCCCAACTTGTAAATGTTAAGCTCAATTGACTTCTTTCCAAAGGATAGGGTCATAGAGCCGTTTCTACAATTAATTACTGCGTTGGAAGTGGCCAAAAATGGTCGACCGAGTATCACCGGGATTTGATTGCGTGGGTTCGCTACAGGTTGTGTATCTATAACGATAAAGTCCACAGGGAATATGAATTCCCCGACTTTGATTAACACATCCTCTAGCTCACCCCTTGGTTGGGTGATAGATCGATCGGCCATCTGAAGAGTGCAATGCGAAGGTTTTAACTCTCCGATCCCTAATTGCTCATACACAGAATACGGAAGCAAGTTAACACTAGCACCTAGATCGAGTAGAGCACGATTGATATTTTTACCCCCAATAGAGATTGAAATTTTAGGACTTCCGGGGTCCTTTCGTTTCTTGGGAAGTTGTTGTGTAAAAGCTGTGCTCACATTACTCGTATGGAAAACTTTTTTAGGTACTTGAACTTTTCTCTTCCTAGTGCACAAGTCCTTTAGGATTTTCACATATGACGGAACTTGTTGAATAGCATCTAGGAGAGGAATGTTTATGTTAACTTGCTTAAAAATTTCCATAATCTTCTCCATTTGTGGACTTGGTCTGTTTCCCCTCAACCTGTTTGGATAAGGTGCTTGATCAATAAGTTTTGGGTCCAACGTTTGTGGAGAAGACTGTGGGGATGGATTCGATCCCAAAATTGGAGTGGGAATCGACTTAGATAGATTTGGCGAAATGTTCGAGCCTTGGGGAAAACGGAGAATAGGCTCGGATGAAGGTGGAAGACTAGACGAATTAGGGGAAGAAGAAGAAGAAGAAGGGGCATCAAATGTGTCACTATCATCAAATTGCTCACCCACTTGGTTATTCAGCACTCTCCCCGATCTCAACGTAGTAATGGCATTCACATTATGACTTTGTGAATGGCCAGGATTCGGTAGGGGTTGAGATGGAAGTTTTCCTTTCTCTCTCGCACTCATTGCGGCGTTTAACTGTGCGATTTGGTTTTCTATTGATTTAATACTCTCACCATGGGAGGAGGAGTTTTTCGTTAGGGTATCAATAGAAGACCTTATCTCAGCTGAATTTTGCATGGATTGTTTCATGAACATATCCAAAGTTTGTGCAAGTGAGTTGTCAGTACCGGCCACTTGTGGTGTAGAAATGTTGGCCGGATTTTGGAAATTTTGTGACTGAAAGGGGGCTGATTCTGTGGTTGTGGTTGCTGTGGAGGAGGTCTTTGATAATTACTTTGTTGGTTTTGATTCCAAGCAAAGTTAGGATGATTCCTCCATCCTTGATTGTATGTGGAAGAATAAGGGTCGTTTCTAGGTCGCTGCTGAGAAGCAGCATTAGCTTGAAACGATGCATTCATAGGACATTCTTCCGTTAAGTGTGAAGGATCCGAACAGCAACCACAGACAGTCTTAGGAAGCGTGGCCTGATTTAGGGAGAATGTTGAGAACTTGTTTTCAATAGCATCGAGTTTCTTCTGTATCGCTGCCATTTCGGCTTTTACTGCGATAGAAACATCGAGCTGGTGAATACCTCCCTTAGTTGAAGGTGGTCTTACGCTTTCCCACTGCAACGTGTGTTCAGCAAGGTCTTCCAGATATTTCCATGCTTCACCGTCATCTTTAGACATGAAATTGCATTGACACATTGTTTCAAGCATCTGCTTTGTCGCTGGATTAATGCCCTCATATATAATCCGACATAAATCCCATCTTTGTATTTCGTGATGGGGGCATTGGACAAGCAGATCTTTGAAACGTTCAAAGCACTTCCAAAATGGTTCATTGGGAAGCTGGGTGAACTGGTTGATCTCGCTCCTAACATGTGCAGTCTTATGATTTGGGTAAAACTTCTTAAGAAATGCTACGACGAATTCATCCCAATTAGCGATAGAATGTGCGGCAGTATTATAAAGCCATTTTTCTGCCAAGTCGCACAGTGTGAATGGGAGAAGACGTAAGCGCATAGCATCTAAGGTCAATTGTGAAGTACCCATCATTGCGCATACGTTTTCGAATTTGGTGATGAAAACGTACGCGTCTTCCGACTCAAGCCCGTGAAATTTGGGCAGCAGATTGATGTAGTGGGGTTTAATTTCGAAATTATCCCCGTTAGGTGGTGGAAGAGATAGACAAGTGGGAAGAGGACCACGGATAGGATAGCATCTATCTTGGAGAGAGATGCGCGGTGGATTCTACGCACCTTCGGGCGGTGGCAGCGTGGTGTTATAATCTGATGGAGTGCCGTCCATCTCGGTCGTGGTGTGTGGTGGGGGAAAAGAAGATGAAGAAGTACCGACTTCGGCGTCGATAGCAGGAACGCGGACAAGACGGGCACTAGGATCCCGTGTCCAGCCGAGAATGCACTAAGCGGGTTTAGTGCAAGTGGCAGCGTGTGTATGATTTAAAATTGGCTTGTTTTGAAAAAGTGGGACTCAAGACAAATCACCCCTAAGATGCACAAGCAACCCTAGAACTAAGGTTACCTAGGTCAGTCTCTAGACCGCTCCTAGACTTCCAAAGGACAAGCCGCAGGATAAATCCTCTACCGCCTCCGTACTACCCATGTAGCCAGATAAGTGCCAGGTAAGTGGGAAGGAACCACGTCGTGGGCCTAATTAAAAACCACTAGCCTTTGTCACACTTGCCTAGGCACTACAAAAGTAATGCGGATAAACGATAGATTACCCATGACCTTCCTCTGTCCTTATTGAGCGCGACAGTCCTTAGAGTCTGGTCTATATATTTTTTAAATTAATGAAGGGTTGATCTATATGCTCGGTTTATGATTTGTGGGGCTTAGGAAGGGTGATGAAATCCCCACCTAATCTTGATTTGGTCTTTGCCCCTTAGAATCTGTATTAAAATATGCAAAACAAAACCAATCACAAAACTTTTGCAAAAACATTTTTTAGCGGCGCAATTTTCGCAAAGAATCCTGCAGAAGATAGATTTTATTGGATTTGAGAGGAGAGAGAAGGAGTTGAGAATCTTACCAGAGAGTTCTGTAGCCCTAATCCCTCCCAGCAGCCGCGTTTCCGCCGCAGGAAGCACCTTAGTGCCGCGGTTCCGCCGCGAGGTGGATGGATCGCTTGCTGAAAATTTTTCTGTGTCCCTCTGTGCTCCTCTGGATCTCGATGAATGGCTCTGTCTTCTGTTTTCCTCAATTCTGTAACTCGAGGTCTCCTTGCAAAATTCACGCACAAGTCGTTAAATATGCAATTTGCAGTTTTGTGTTAATAATGATATAAATCGTCTAAGAATTCAACACAAATAGTAAAAATAAAAAATTACGCACGTATCCCCGGCAACGGCGCCATTTGATTGATGCGAAAGAGTGTGTTTTTTGTAGTTAACCGCAATCAGAACGGTGTCGCGTGTAGCTAGACCGAGGTGAGTACGGGTCGTCCTCAGGGAAACGTTGAATCTTTTACTTTTACTTTAGATGTGTTGAGAAAGAGAGGAGGAATAAAGAATTTTATAGAATGGTTTCTAGATCTACGTTAAACAAGAATGTAAAATATAGATCTAAATTATTTTAAAGATGTAGATAATATAATAAGAGGGCTTGTAGGGTTCGTTAGGATTTAGTAGTTATGGACGATTAATTAAAAGTTACCCTTTTTATCCATTAATAGATTTAGAACTAGAACGACGGTGATGCGTGTAGATTAGGGTTTCTGGAGGGAAAAGGAATCCCACTCTTAACCCTTATCTCGACACGGAACTCCGTTCATATCTAGCCTTTACCAAAACAATCATTAATCTAATCTCTAATTGCGGTCGGAACTAGCAAAGAATTGCTAGCGCGCCTGATTAGGATGTTAATGATTCTTTTGATAAAGTTCCTAAACCTTATAGGACATAAAAAGGGTTTAGTTATTTTCATCGTCTATTAGCCTACCCTAATCCTACGAACCCTAACAAGCGGAGAATTACTCGCGCATGTTGGGAGAAGAAGATGAAAAGAAAGAGAGGGAAAACATAATGTAAAATGCAAAAGAATAAAATAAAACAACTACCTTTATTAATCAACTTGAACAATCTACACTTTGATTCTTTAGAAAATGATTACAAAGACTAGTTTGCTTCTCGATCTCTTCCAAGGAGGTAGATGAACAGTTGATGATCAGCCTGGATGCGTGAGCCGTCTTGGACTTCGTGATCTCTTCGGCTTGATGATTTTTCCAAGAGGCTCTCGGTCCTTATTTATAGTCACAGAGCCAGAACCCTAGTTTCCTAATATGGAAACTAGTTGTTAGGATCCTAACCACCACAATCCCATATCTCAACTCTTCAAATCTGCGGCGTAACCGCGGCCATTGGATAGGTTTGGCCGCGGATCTGCCCCCTTTTGGTGAGATCACGGCCTCTAATTTTTGTAGCTTCATATCTGTAACACTTGGTAATCTTTTGAGTATCTAGACTTTGAAAATCTTTTCTACATTTCTACCAGAATTAGTTTCATGAATATCTTTGGTAGATTTGATTTGCCAACTTTGATTTCCTTGATTTCAGCCCTGAAAATTCTGCACAATAACTCAACAAACAATATTAGTAGAGTTTGTTTTATTGAGATATTAACTTAACCATTAAGAATTGGTCAAAGGTATTAATAAGGTAAGCATATTTAAATGGGCCAAATGTTACATGGATATTATATGCTTACTTTTTCCTACAAAATGTTATTTATAATATATAAACACATAAAAATAGTATTTTTACAGATAAACCCTCATATGTATCATATATTATAATAAACACATTTTATTATATAATAATAGTAGGAAAAATGTCATATTAAATGTGCAGTTTTATCAACTGAACAGGTATCCACATCATCACATATCGTGAGCAGGGGTACTAATTGAGTCTAATACACTACTGATATCATCAACAATATCATGATCTGGCTACTGATCTAAAGTCTCATACAATCCGATGTCATCAACGCATATTATCATATAGAAGTATACATCGCCCAAGCGATCTATTATAAATATCTTAACATATCTCATCTCATATCTTGATCATTTGTCAACTATCATATATATATCATCATCCACATGGTATCGTCGTCCAACGATCCGATATAACATCATGACATATCTCGGCCACATATTAAATATCTCACGGCATCATGCCCGATCATATCGACTCATTCCCAAGTATCATATAACATCCTCATCATCCAAGCATACGAATACCAATATATATATGTCCCTAATACGCACAAGGAAGTAAATTTACGCGAGTATGTGTATGTGCGTGTATGCAAATCTTTACTCTAGGGGTTCGTGACTAAGAAATCGACTAAAGTCCTTTCTTCAATTCTCGCTAACACTAACCCCTAATCTCCTAAGACTTTTCTTACTAAGGTTCATATCACACACTAACATGTAAAAGTATATCTATATCACATCACATCGTTTCTCACAACTTTGCAGGGGTGCTATACACCATCCACCCGACTTCCCCCGTAGATATAATCTACTCACCTGAGCTTTGCTTGCCGATGCTGACGTCGCCATGCGCTTGCTTGTCGTCTCGAAGTCCACATGGGGTACCTACATGTCACATATAGCATCGTAAACAGAAATCTCGCACAAAACCAAAACAGTGCACGTATCACACATAGGTTTAAACCTATGGTCTACACGTGCAAGAAGAACAAAACAATTCCGGTGGTATATGTACGAACATCCAACAACCAAATACAACACCAACATCAAAACCAAGCACTAAAAATACGGAAAAACATAACCCAAAACAACCCAAAATGTTCCCAGATTTTGACTCAGGTCAAACTAGTCAATTTTGCATATGGAGTTGCTCTAGATATAAGATAACAATGCCCTGGACCAAAAATCAAAAGGTTCCCCTCTGACCTGGCCATAAATTGCGGCCCAAAACATTAAATTTGCGGCCTGGATTGGGGGTTAGGGTCCAGGGTTTTGGGTATAAGTCCTAGGTTTCCTGCACGTCTCATGGTCAAGGGAGCTTCTTTTACCAAGGTCTCGGGTCATCCCAGATCTCTAAATACCAATTTCCAGTTCAGTAAAAGCCGTAAAACAATTTCAGCAACTAAGTAAAACACTTCCAGATTTTCCTCAGGTGATAATTGGGACATTTTGCATACAAAAGGGGTCTAATTTACTGGAGATGGAGCCACGGACAAATACGAACCAAAATGCAATAGGTCTGGCCGCAAATTGCGGCCAGAGGGAATATTTCTGCGGCCAAGGTGAGTGCTTAGGGGCTAGGGTTTCAGTGGGGGGTCCTAGGTTTCCTGCATGTATCTCAGTGTTTGCTAAATAATTTTTCAGGTCCCCGAGTGTTAGCAGATTTCCAATTACCATCATATTTTCATAATTTTCCGATGTCGGGGTTTCTAAGTTCGTATTCTGGGGTTTATTCTATAGTTTCAGTCCAAGATACAATCCCTACAGGGGTCATAAGGTCTCTACTAATCTCAATTACACTTCACAATTTAAAATTTCTCAAAACCCTCATCTAGGAATTTCTAAGTTCACAAAACCACTCGATATCGATACTAAGCATATATGGATGCCTAAGGAATTTAAATACTATTCGAAGGGTGCAGAAATTACCTCAATTGGCAACTCAAGAAAATTCTTTAGTTGCCCAAAGTCCTCAAAATTTGATTTTTCTTGGTCCAATGTGCTTCCCTTGAGCTTGTGCATGCTTTTTGTGAAATGGAGATGGGATTTTGGGTTTGTTTTGGGGGTGTTTTGAGGCTTGAAGTGGAGGAGGGAGAGAGGGGCTGCCATGGGTGAAGAGGGAGAAGAAATGGTGAAGAGATAAGAGAGAAACAATGAGCCATGACTATGGTTTGACCCCTCACCCTCTCTCTCTCTCTATAAGCATGCCTCTTATCATGATTGTATCCCCCCTCTCTCCAAATCATCATGATACCTTTTTCTCCTTTTCTTTTCTTTTCCTTTTCTTTTCTTTTGTATAAATAGAAACCAAAACAAAAAAAGAAAGCCATGTTGAAAATGTAACACAAGTGTAAAAATGATATGGTGCATATCATGTGCACAAAACTCGCTTAATGCGCGATTAGCGATATTTAATCGCGATTAGCGCTAAAATGGTGCAAAATAAATCATAGAATTTCATAATTCGCCTAAATCATATAAAACACCCTCATTTCAGTAATTTCTATAATTTTCCAAATATTTTCCACTTTATCGGTATTTAATTATACCGCATCATTAAAATATTCCTAATATTTATTATTTAATTATAAAAATTCCCAAAAATGATTATTTTTCCTGAAATGTTACAATCTTCCCCCCTTAAAGAAATTCGGTTCTCGAATTTAAATTTAAACCCCTCAATTACTAAAACATTTCAATAAAAAGATTATGTCGTCGGGGCTCCGAAATCATCAATACATAAAACGCATCATAGCGCAATGCATGCGCATGAAAAATGAGCAGATAACTCAAAATCAAAACTTCGTCAGGCGTCACACAAATCATCGGATTTGCACGCATATCATCGGAGTTACGGTGAAGACACCAATATCAAAATCCAATACGAAAACCAGCATGATATACATCAAAACTATAGTATGTACATAGTACGCATCGTTTTAAACTTGTCAAAACATTTGAAAAGAAATGCATGCCAGTCCCTCTTTTTCAAATCACTGTGCGATGCGCGTATCACAGCACAAGTAGCGGACATCCATTTATAAGAAAATAACTATACATATACTTTGTTTAATATGCCCGTCTCGCCGTTTTGAAAATGATTTAGAAGGGTTTTCTTGTTTTAAACATTTCGTGTCATCTCGGACATGTAGGTAAATACTGAGACTATAGCTCCCTTTTTTGAAATCCCTCCGACAACTATCAATGCATGCAAAATATATCCATGTACTATTTGTTGGATATATGTATGCCCTAGAGGCCATTATGTGATAGTGGATGTATCTATACATGTATATATATTCAGTTTGCATTCTTGCTCGACATGATAGTATGCTATCTGGTTCTTCTTTATTTGACATGTTGATTTGATCATGCTTTTATTCATTCATACATGCTGATAAAGCCCTGAGGATATCGGCTTGACTACTCTGATTATGATAGAGATCATACTAGTGGGACATTTGTAGTCTATAAGCATATCCTGAAATGTCCCTAGTCGGAGGTGTATCGAGACGGGGCATCGATATACCAGAGTAGACTAGCGTATATGATACTAGACCCATGTGATGGGCGATGGATGTTCCCACATTCATCGATGTTTGACATCAAGATCATATACGGGTGCTCAGTGCTGACTGGGTACACTGGACGGACTCACCGAGAACTCCTATATGGAATTATATCTATCGTCGGATAGCAGTTCTCAGGTGACACTGGTACAGGTTAGTCTGTAGACCCGAGATCGTCATGGAGTCTTGTGTGTTCTCCCACTGTACTTTGATTGCCACCCTACCACGGCTCTACTGAGTCGTGCAAACAGGTGACCGTTGGGTACAGTCCCGAGACACACGAAGGCAATGAGCGATAGGAGGGGTTTCGTCTCTCCCGATATTAGGAGTTGATGCTGTACTGTGCCCGACTGGTTATATCAGTAAGTCCCTGGCCAGGGCTGCTGAGATTTGCTGATAAGTGTTATTAGTAGTTTCTCGATCTGTTATAGACCATTCACCGGCACGACTTATTGAGTTATTAGGGTCGACGTGACCATCCCTAGGCTCGATATGCAGCATATCTGACGAAGAGACCGGACTGTACGGTAGTGTTGCCGGATGGCTTGACGGGAGTTGTAGCAGGTTCGCTTGTTTTCTTCTGATCGCTCAATACCCGGGTGGCCGTTACGTTTAGCTGACCGCTTGCGGCTTGGGGGTACTTGATATGATCATCACCCTCTGCCGGCGTATTGACGAGTCTTAGAGTCCCACATAGGAGTTACCCAGTCCAGGCGAAACGTTGTGGTGCGCGTATGCGATATGCGCAAACACCCGATTAAAATGTGCGTATATGATACCGAACATTGATCGGGTGAACTGCTTTTGGTGGGGTCATATGAGATATGACCGGATAGATAAATCAAGTGTTGATTTATCATTTAACCATTAGTTTTCTCACTTAAAACCTTTTCATGGATGATGGATGTGTGCATGCATGTGTGCTTTTCTTTCTTTTTTTTTCATGCTAGTTTCATGCACATAAGGATGTGCATACATACACACATACATACACCCATCTATCATGGTTGTTAACATATGGAAATTGTGGCAATATAAGACTCACACCATGGATTAAATAATGGATTATCATTTGATTTTTGATTTAAAAGAAAATGAAAAGGAAAGGATAATCATTCTAGCTTCTACATTCTTCCTATGACCTAACCATGCTCAACTACCACTAACCTAGGGTTATCCTTCTCTTTATCATTTAAAACCCAAGTTAAATTAACTATCCATCATTTAATCATAGTTGAAAGTGAGAAGGAATAAAATATAAAAGGTTATATTTCATTTCTTTTCACTTAAGGGTTATTTTTTACCTCTAGTTGAAAATAGCCACCATCTTCATCCTCCTTCATCTTTTCCTCTCTAGTTTTTTCTAGTGAGTTAAACACAATTAAAGAAAGGTTTTTGAAGTGAGATCCATAGCCACAACATCATTCTACTCAAGTCTAGCCAACTAGATTAGAGTGTTCTCTTTGCTTTTCCAAAGTTAGAAGCTTGGACGGGAAACTTCGGGTGGATCGTCGTGGACGAAAGAGGACTACAAGTGGACCTTCTTCCAACACCCTAGAGATCAAGGAGTCAAGCAAAAGGGGAGCTACAAAGGTTGTAGCCTTCAAACCCTAATTTTATTAGCTTAATTGTTTCTGTTGGAGGTAGTGCCCTCAGATTCAATTATTCGATCACAGGCACGTGATTACAATGATTGATGGAGGACCTATCCCGATAGGACAATCTTACTCGAGATGATAATATGCTATCTGGTTTACCTTTATCATCGTGTACTGCTTTAAGTGACCTGACAGGTCACTATTGCACGTTGATAGAGCCCCTAGGATTCTTGCTTGACCACCAGCAGTATGAGGGCGATCATATACGTGGGAGCTGGTAGTCTATAAGCACATCCTTAAATGGTCCCTAGTCGTGTGAGTTTCGAGATAGGGCATCGATACTCCAGAGTAGACTAGTGTGTACATTCGAGACCCCGACGAGGGGCGGTGGCCGGTCTCACAAGCCACCGGTGTCAGTTAGTTCACCTAAGATGTATACAGGTGCTCATTGGGTTATGAGTACACCGGACAGGACTCGCCGAGAACATGCTAGTTGGTCATATACCAGACGTCAGATGGCAGTTCCCTGGTGACATGTGTACAGGTTAGTTCATCGACCTGGGGATCGTCATTTGTCTTTTGTGAGTTCCCACTGTACTTTGATTACTACCCTACCACGGCTCAAAGGAGTCGTGCAAACAGGTTTTAGTTGGGTACAGTCCCGAGCCACATAGAGGCAGTGAGCGTATCTTCAGGGGTTCGTCTCTCCCGGTATTGGGGGTGAGGTCGTGCTGTGTCTAGGAGAGCCATTACACGAAGCCCTCGGCCGAGGCAAGGAGATTTACTGGTAGGTATTCCAGTAGTATCTTAGGGTGTTCTGGGCTACACTCCGACACGACTTGTACCGCTTTTGGGGGTCTGAATTTTACCAACCCCCTAGGCCAGCCGTGCGATACTCATAGACGAACGCACCGGACTGTACGGATATTGTCAGTGACAGGCTCAGTAGGGTTGTCGGGCTGAGTTCGCTCACAGACGTCCCTTTTAGTCAATACCTGGTAGCCCGTTACGTATTGGCTTATACCTCTGACGTGCTAGTGGTTAAATCCACAACCATGGTGTTGACGAGTCTTTAGAGTCCCCCACATTCAGTTACTCAGCTTTCGGGCGAAAAGTTGTAGAGGCCGTATGGTGATATGGCAAGGTCCGATCAGATACGCGCGGTATTGCACGGATCAGGATCGGGCAGTTTGTACTATAGGCCGTATGGGTATATGGCAGGGTTCGATCAGATACGTGCGGTATTGCACGGATCAGGATCGAACGGATATTGCTAGCCGGCTTTGGTTTAAGCCGGATCCTAGTATAGTACAGTGTAGATTTTGTCTCATTGCATTTGTATTTCGGTCGGAATACAAATGCGGGTGTGTTTGCACAGTATTGGAGTTTTCCTGTAATTTATTATAGGACCAGTTTTCTGGAGTTGCCAGTTTGCTTTCTGTTTCGGCCGATTTCCTTTGTATCGTTCATTGGCCTAAGTTTGGTGGAGGAGGGCTTATTTGTATTGTTGCAAATAAGTATTTGTGGAGGGGTTCTTTGCATATTGGTTGGATCATCATGGTTGCTCCATTGACCTTGACTTATTGACTTCTTCTAGATGGCTTGACCATTTGGAGTCATCATGGTTGTTTTGGAGTGTTTGCTTATGTTTGTGATGATATTGTTTTAATCATCTCTTTATCCATGCTTGCATGATAGCTCACCCACTCCCTTGACTTTCTCTCCATTCTCACCCTTCACATTAGCTTGGGCCGGCCACTATTGGAGTGGGGATTGGATTCATTTTTGGTGTGGCATTTTTGGTTCTCATGGTGCTAAGAAAAGCTCTCTAGTTCATCTCAAAAATCCTTTCCTCCACCATCTCAAAAGGCAACATCCAAAACCCCAAAAAGAGACACAAGTTCTACACAACATTCTACAGCAAATCTTGGGCATGTCGACTAGCCAGCTTCGTGCCCGAGTTTCCTCGGCATTGAGATGGGAGCCCGTAAAAGAAGTAGGCGATGTGGTGCACTTCCGGCGACGGGGTGGAGACCGGAGCTTCCGCAGGAGATCGGGACGACGACGAGAAGACCGGAGGACTTGGATCAGTCGGTATATCTCTCTTCCCCATCTTGTAGTTAGCTAGGACTAATTAATGGTTCGATCCGGGTATTAGTGCGCGGCGGTTTGCCAGTTCAAGTAAAATTTAAAGTTTATCACCGCTTCCGCATTTGGCCGTCGGATTGACGGCCGGGGCGCCGCCGTGCACTTACAGTGGTATCAGAGCCTCGCCATTAACTTAGTCTAGCTTGTTTTAATGTGTTTTGCATTTCCGATCGACCAAAATTCCAAAATCCGCATTTTTGCTTGCATCAGTTTTCTGTTAAAATTTTTTGGTGTCCAAAAATTTTTCAGGTTACAGAAAAGTGATCTACTAGAAAAGATAAGAGTTCTGTGAAAATTCGATGCAGTAACTCTACAGTAGGAGCGCGGAACCGCGGCCAAACCCCCCTTTGGGCCGCGGTTCCGCCGCACACTGTTGGGTTCCCTGCACCAAATTTCTACAGTATCTTTCTGGGGTGAAAATTGGGTTTTTGGAATAATAACATTGGGCCCAGAATTTCTTGATCTGCTACAGTAATGCTTTGGGGTCCACTTGTTAAAATTTGATTGATCGGATATTTTAAACACATTATTTCACAGTATTTACATTATATCTGCGACCGTGAATGTCACTCGATCGGTAAATCCAGTCTAACTGCTATAGCCCGGTTAGACGGATTTGCGAACGTGATTTTCACGTTGATGTTATGTTTTTGCTGTGATGTTACGGATCGGTCGTGGGGGATAGCCTGGATGCAATGCTAGTACAGTTGTGGTTGTATTATGTACATTTGATATTGCGGGGCGAGCGTCCGACATGTGGACTGCCGTCACTGCCTGATTGTATTATTATTTTGGGGCACGGCCAGGTTGCGGTCGATGTACCCGTTGTGTGTATATTTTACTTTCTGTACTAGGATTACCCCGCGGAGGGGTGCACGGATAGCCGGGTTCTAGAGGGCAACAAGCCCGCATCTCATGGCATTGAGACGGTGGGGGCTTCACTCTAGGATTAGCGGGCTATTCGCCGCACCCGTAAGGGGTACAGGTTGACCCAGGAGGGGTGCCCAAGTTACCGGATTCCGTGAAGTGCTGGGTGGTCCATTCACAGTGCTGAAGGGGGCTGCCTCGCTTCAGGTTTTGGCGGGTAACTTGCCGCGCTCGTAGGGGTCTAGGATTTCAATGCACAGGCTATCCACACGACCAGGGGAACGTCGGGTTTCAGTAGTGGCTCTGTGAAACCCGGGGATCCCAGATATCTGTATTGTTTCTGTGATGCTGTACATTTTCTGTGATGTTGCATTTTATCACGCCTTGAGCGAATATAATATATTGGTATATATATTAGTAGATGCTGTATATGTTTTGCATCCGCTCTAGTCCAGTCCCCGCTCTGTCGTTAGTTAGCTAACCTAACGGGTAATGACGGAACCCAGTGGCGAATGCGGATGGCATATACGTACATCAGTATATTTTCGTTCTTTGTGGTGTGATCAATTGATGGGATTGCGTTGATTCGAATCAATGCAAGTTAAAAACAAACCTAATCTGATGTTGTTGGAACACTTTTCAAAAAGCTGTTATTGCAAGGACGTTCACTTTTGTTTTGCATCGTGGTATTCAGTTGGAATATCCTGCTCCTCAGTCGACGAGGCAAGGGCCGAGATCCCTTCACCGGGAGTGACCCCTTGGACAAAAGTTTGCGTCAGGGCAATGACTTCACTATAGCCGATTACTTTTGCTTTGCACCGTGGTATTCAGTTAGAATATCCTGCACCCCATTCTACGGGGAAAGAGCCGAGATCCCTTCACCGGGAGTGACCTCTTTAGCAACGGTTTTCGTTACTATATTTTTAAAAGCTATCCATTCCTTCAACGATATCAAGTTCTTTACGTTAAAGGTTTTCGCCAGAAACCATTCGTAGCCCTCCTTCGTTTCAGACGGGTAGCACGTAGTATTCATACTATGTTTGTTGACCTTCGTCAAGGCATAGTGTATGGTAGCTGCTTGTTACCTTTCTGCTGCATAGATAGATGCGTTGGTTTGGGACAGTCGTATAGCCTTGTTGACCTTCGTCAAGGGCTTGTACGGGTGGATTCAGATTAACCCTGGATAATGACGGGTAGAACTTGACATGTGACTTATGATTTGTTGACCTTCGCCAAGGTCATAAGAGCATGGGGCAGAAATCACATCGGGAGTTTCAAAAGAACTGAAACTTGCCAGATATGCGCATACCTTCTGGAGTGTGATACAGTGAGCGGATTCCGTTACGTTATCATGCGATGATAGTTGGATCCCGATTCCCACAGATGAGTTGGTATACTCCTCGGGTGATCCCGACTAATTCTTCTTTCAGGTTTGGAGGAGAATTTGACGGTACAGTGGGAGGTTTCCAGATTAGATAAATTGGTAACCATTCTGATCTAGGTTAGAGTGTACGCTGAGTGTTTCTTTTCTCTCTCTCTTTGGCAGCGACCATTGACTCGACCCTAAGACAATGACTCAGTGACCAAGTTGACCGAACCTTCTTTAAGAACCGGCTTTTGGATTGTCTGAGTTGCAAACCTCATTGCCACTACTACTTTTACCCTTTTCTCCTGGACACAACGTTTTACTACGAACGTCCACTTCAATTGGATAAAACCATCGTATGGTTAGATACGAACTCGAAAGAATTTATTCGAGGATGGTTTCTGGTTCTGGAGAAAACGGATAGGATTATTCAGTTGTCTTTTCCTTTTACCTTCTCTCAAGTTGTGAGTACTCCTTGGTTTAGGAGATAGTACACCTATTACGCAAATTGGATAGTCTTCTTCCAAACCATAGGCAGGTGCCGACCGATAGGGAATGAAGAAAACCAATTAGCCTAACGATGGTGTACAGAAGGTATTGAGTTAAGACAAAGCAAGGGATTAGTAAGAGGGCAAAGTAAATTGCGACTGCTATTCACGACCAAACCAAGGATTCCTTCGCCAAACCTAAATCACCTTTGTATTTCTCCAGGACACTCCATATCACTACGAAGATCCACAGTTTATTGGATACTCCATCGTATGGTTATATACGAACTCGAAAGGAACTTGTTCCAGTTCGGGGATGGATTCTGGTTCAGGAGAAATAGGAATAAGGTTTATTCGGTTGTCTTTTATCCTCACCATCTCTCGTATTGCGAGTGCTCCTAGGATTAGGACAGTACACCCATTATGCTTATTGGATAGTCTTCTTCCAAACCATAGGCTGGTGCCGAACGGTAGGGAAGGAAGAAAACCATTTGGCCTAAAGGGGTGTGCAGAAGGTAATGACTAAAGACATATGAAGGGATTTGGAGAGGTGGCAAAGAATTATACGGTTACAGTCGTGAATCTGGAAGAGGCATTACTAGGAATACCAGGATACCCCATCGAAACATTTCAATGTTTCAGTCTCACTGTGTACTGTTAAAGGAAAACTGATTTCCCGATTAGACACTTGCTCCAGGGTATGTATTTACCAGGTACGATTCTCACATCTGTATGGTTTTACAGATGATGAGTGGGAGTAGGTTATTAGGAATTGGGTGATCATCCTCATTATATCAGGATTCGTTGTAATCGGTGATATTTGAGGAAATCACCTGGGCTGTTTGCCGGTCGGCAAATATTTGGTTTTGAATATCCGCTTTTGTGCACCAATTTCAAATTGATATATCTGTACGTCTATTTTCATAGAGTGAGATATACCTTTCTGAAATTATGTCTATGACATTTACCTATATCAGTGGATGGTTAGGTAAGGAGTATTAAACAGCGGTGTAATTCTTCTTAACCATAAGTACAGTTTTCAACCTACGACACACAGTGAATGAGTTATCAGACTCAAGGGACTTATACAGAGTATTGTATGTTGTCCAGGGTCCATCAGGACAGAGGGCTTGGTCCTCGTACTATATTCGGTTTACTTATGACTTCTCTAGTTTTAGACAGGTGTTTCGTGGAAACACAGGGTCCGAATTTTGAGAAGTTATAGGTATTTGAATAGAGTAAAGAACCAGGTGTAGCAAGTATCGGGATTCTTCAAAGCAATCGAAGATGTAGACACTTGTGCATGGTATTCAGTTGATAGTAATGATAAGAGATTTTGCTTCTCTTTCAGATTATTCATAATTGGAAGCATTCCTAAGTTGAGTAACGCTGATAGGCTTCCTTCCTTTTAGTTGACATGCACTGGAGACAGTTGCATGATTTGAATCTGGTTCAATTAAATCAGTGCCTATGGTCCTATATGGGATATAGAACAGTTCGTATCTTAACGATGTTGAGGTACGGGGAGTTGTCCGGCTTATGATTAAAACCAGACACTGGACAACTCAAGGCGCGTTTCTGTAATGGTTGTTTGTGGGTTGACCCAGGCTATGACGAGGGTTGACTTTCTACCATCTGGATGAACAATAGCAATATTGTTCTAGACTCT
This sequence comes from Agapanthus africanus, assembly GCA_030015575.1. NCBI lineage: Eukaryota > Viridiplantae > Streptophyta > Magnoliopsida > Asparagales > Amaryllidaceae > Agapanthus > Agapanthus africanus. The sequence continues at coordinate 364,265,873 of JASDDO010000012.1, forward strand.
CCACAGTTTTATTAAAAATGGATTTTTTCAGAAAACAGTTGTGGGAGTATGGTAGAACTGGAAGTGATTCCAGAACCACAAACGATTACTGAAGATTTGATAAGGAACCTAAAGATTCAATCCGGATTGACATTCCATTTGGCCACTCCGCAGATAAGGTGGGTAACTTCAGGCACCCGAGAGGTACTACGGTAGCCTCAAGGACGGTGACAAGGAAGTTCTTGTTTACCCACAATTACCATTGCTGTTGTTCCAGGCTGCGAGACCCGGCGGGAGGATGAGTATAGCGTCGTTCTGAACTCGCTTCAGAAGTGTACGTGTATATGACTCTGCCAGAGGGTTGTCGTAGTCAGTGGGAGCAGCGGAAGCATTGGTGGACAGGTAGCTTATGTCTATTTATAGACTAAAGCAGATGTAGCGGAGATAGATCATCTATTTCTGACGTGACTGTCATAGGTTTGACTTCATCAGAATAGGGGATGGATCTGTTGAGAAGGTAGTAGGGTGTGATGTCCTGGTATTTGGATAACATACACAAAGTAGGAAGTGACATTCCTATACTACAATCGGTTATACTTTGGTCGTCACACAGTGTTTTCTCCACACAGGACTTGGATATTATATCAGACATACTGGTTACTAGATCTATGATTTTAGATCTAGATTTGGGTGGTTTCCTAATTAAGGGTACTTAGACAGCATTCTAAGAGTATTTAGAATGGACGACTCCTGGCACGGTGGTGTACCTACAGGTGACGGAGTCACCCTCTCTAAAGGTGTCTTACAGACTAAAGTAGAGAGGGATGTGCATGATTGACAGATCACTTGCTTAGGCAATTGAGTCAATCATGAGATGTCAAGTACCACACCAGATGTTGTTCTTGCACTAGATGCAATAAGTTGACATTGATCCAATCCTGGAGAAACAGTCGGAAGCAGTTTTAGAACATAAGTGGATGTTCTAGGGAAATGATAACGACAGCCTCATTCGGGAGACAGTTATCATTCCAGGCTTCCAAGGAGACATGGACGACAAGGAGGTTGTCAGAGTTATAGTTTTTCCTTCTGACGAGGGGCAGTATTTTGGACAGGTGGTCCAAGGCAATACTGAGGGTGGCATGGCGCAGGATACTGATTAAGTTCAGTTGACGATACAGTCTAAGAAGTTTGGATTTGGAGTTCATTTATGAGCTAGGTCCCATCAGACATCCAGACACATTCTAAGACAGGTATTGCTCATTTCAGGAGATGGGTTTCTCCGCGAACTTGAGATATAGAGAGACATAGAAAGAGACATCAAGGCGGATCCACTCACTAAGGCTATTCCTCGAACGCAATAGTTTCGCAAGCGAGCTTTGTGAGACTGACTAGTAGAGGAGTTGGGTGTTCGATATCACACGTGCTGTGAGTATGCGACATCGCAATAATTAGCCTTGAGTGCAAGTGGGAGATTGTTGGAGGTAGTGCCCTCAGATTCAATTATTCGATCACAGGCACGTGATTACAATGATTGATGGAGGACCTATCCCGATAGGAAAATCTTACTCGAGATGATAATATGCTATCTGGTTTACCTTTATCATCGTGTACTTCTTTAAGTGACCTGACAGGTCACTATTGCACGTTGATAGAGCCCCTAGGATTCTTGCTTGACCACCAGCAGTATGAGGGCGATCATATACGTGGGAGCTGGTAGTCTATAAGCACATCCTTAAATGGTCCCTAGTCGTGTGAGTTTCGAGATAGGGCATCGATACTCCAGAGTAGACTAGTGTGTACATTCGAGACCCGGACGAGGGGCGGTGGCCGGTCTCACAAGCCACTGGTGTCAGTTAGTTCACCTAAGATGTATACAGGTGCTCATTGGGTTATGAGTACACCGGACAGGACTCGCCGGGAACATGCTAGTTGGTCATATACCAGACATCAGATGGCAGTTCCCTGGTGACATGTGTACAGGTTAGTTCATCGACCTGGGGATCGTCATTTGTCTTGTGTGAGTTCCCACTGTACTTTGATTACTACCCTACCACGGCTCAAAGGAGTCGTGCAAACAGGTTTTAGTTGGGTACAGTCCCGAGCCACATGGAGGCAGTGAGCGTATCTTCAGGGGTTCGTCTCTCCCGGTATTGGGGGTGAGGTCGTGCTGTGTCTAGGAGAGCCATTACACGAAGCCCTCGGCCGAGGCAAGGAGATTTACAGGTAGGTATTCCAGTAGTATCTCAGGGTGTTCTGGGCTACACTCCGACACGACTTGTACCGCTTTTGGGGGTCTGACTTTTACCAACCCCCTAGGCCCGCCATGCGATACTCATAGACGAACGGACCGGACTGTACGGATATTGTCACTGACAGGCTCAGTAGGGTTGTCGGGCTGAGTTCGCTCACAGACGTCCCTTTTAGTCAATACCTGGTAGCCCGTTACGTATTGGCTTATACCTCTGACGTGCTAGTGGTTAAATCCACAACCATGGTGTTGACGAGTCTTTAGAGTCCCCCACATTCAGTTACGCAGCTTTCGGGCGAAAAGTTGTAGAGGCCGTATGGAGATATGGCAAGGTCCGATCAGATACGTGCGGTATTGCACGGATCAGGATCGGACAGTTTGTACTATAGGCCATATGGGTATATGGCAGGGTTCGATCAGATACGTGTGGTATTGCACGGATCAGGATCGAACGGATATTACTAGCCGGCTTTGGTTTAAGCCGGATCCTAGTATAGTACAGTGTAGATTTTGTCTCATTGCATTTGTATTTCGGTCGGAATACAAATGCGGGTGTGTATGCACAGTATTGGTGTTTTCCTGTAATTTATTATAGGACCAGTTTTCTGGAGTTGCCAGTTTGCTTTCTGTTTCGGCCGATTTCCTTTGTATCGTTCATTGGCCGAAGTTTGGTGGAGGATGGCTTATTTGTATTGTTGCAAATAAGTATTTGTGGAGGGGTTCTTTGCATATTGGTTGGATCATCATGGTTGCTCCATTGACCTTGACTTATTGACTTCTTCATGATGGCTTGACCATTTGGAGTCATCATGGTTGTTTTGGAGTGTTTGCTTATGTTTGTGATGATATTGTTTTAATCATCACTCTTTATCCATGCTTGCATGATAGCTCACCCACTCCCTTGACTTTCTCTCCATTCTCACCCTTCACATTAGCTTGGGCCGGCCACTATTGGAGTGGGGATTGGATTCATTTTTGGTGTGGCATTTTTGGTTCTCATGGTGCTAAGAAAAGCTCTCTAGTTCATCTCAAAAAACCTTTCCTCCACCATCTCAAAAGGCAACATCCAAAACCCCAAAAAGAGACACAAGTTCTATACAACATTCTACAGCAAATCTTGGGCACGTCGACTAGCCAGCTTCGTGCCCGAGTTGCCTCGGCATTGAGGTGGGAGCCCGTAAAAGAAGTAGGCGATGTGGTGCACTTCCGGCGACGAGGTGGAGACCGGAGCTTCTGCAGGAGATCGGGACGACGACGAGAAGACCGGAGGACTTGGATCAGTCGGTATATCTCTCTTCCCCATCTTGTAGTTAGCTAGGACTAATTAATGGTTCGATCCGGGTATTAGTGCGCGGCGGTTTGCCAGTTCAAGTAAAATTTAAAGTTTATCACCGCTTCCGCATTTGGCCGTCGGATTGACGGCCGGGGCGCCGCCGTGCACTTACAGTTTCGAAACCCTAATTTTCTAGGATCGATTCCTTTGCATGTTCGTTTAGCACTATAAAAATTTAAAATTTTGGACATGTGATGCTTCAAAACTCCACCCCATCCAATGGGGTCGCCGTGGCACCAACACTATTCTCTGACTAGTCCTGCTCAGTATGAAAACAATAATAAATTTCATAAAAAAACGTACTGCTCCATAAGAAATCTATCCCAAAATGTGCATAAGAATGTCGCGTGCGTCTGGTGTGCAAGGAAATCGAAATCCATAAACGTGCCATACATGTGCACAGAACAAAAACTAAGTGCAGCGGGTGTGCACGAAACACCTGTCATAGGCAACGGGTGTGCCTGAGAGCAATATCAGGTGCATCTGGTATGCACAAAGAAGCCAATTTAGTGCATCTGGTGTGCACCAAAATCACATCTCATATCATGCGCCCAACATGCGCGAAAATCCAAATCAGGTGCATCCATCATGCACGAATAAAATCTAAATCATGTGCATCCAACAGCATGAAATCACGAAATCCAATATCAAGCGCCGAACATGCGCAAAATTCCAATCCAAGTGCATCAAATATGCTCAAGAATCTAATCAGGTGCACAAGGTGCACAAAATAAATATCGAATATCACAATCGAAATCGACGGTATGCAACACATTCCAATCCAAATACAAATCAGGTATACCGTGGTATATAATCTTACAACCATGTGCTTCAGCGTGCACAAAAGCAAATCAAAATACTAAAAGTGCATGAAAACTATGCCAAAAGCATAAGTCAAATCACATGCATAACATAGGCATGAAATCAAAATCAACATATCGAATGACATCAAAATCGAAGTTAGGTGCAACTGTGGTGCACAAAATACGTATCAATGCACAAAATCAACCCAACTGTATGAAATCCATGAAATCATAAATATGTGCAGCCAAGGCACAAAAACGATATCAAGCGCAATAACTGTGCACACATCATAGATCAACACAACGGTGTATAAAACATATATCAAGTGTAATAACTATGCACTAAATACCCAGTAGGTGCAACCATGGTGCACAAAAGCAAATATCACGAAACTCGGTCATCAAAACTCAATCATGCAATAAATCACCCAAAATACCGAAATCCAAAGTGACTGATATGTGATAGTCAACTCACGAAATCACAAATCGTAATACTGTCGTCGATATGTCCCTCCTTCATGGTCGAGAAGGTGTCGGTGCATCCAATGCTAGCAGAGAAAGATATCTACTTGCCTCCTGATCATGGCCTGTCGTCTGGTTCCCTTAGGCTCTCATCTCTCACTGCGAATTGCTAAGTACATAGCTCCCCGGCTCAACGGTCTAATATGGAAACGATAATGGAAGTAGTCTGCTCTGGCACGTCCTCTAAGGATCTCTGGCCAACTCTTATGGTTGCTCATAACATGTCTCGTCGACGATGCTGAACTCTGGCCTGCTGGCGTGTGCAATATGACTGATTTTGGGTCCAAGTCTTCTCGTATAGTATTTCCAGAAAGGTCCTGTCAAGGTCTTTCCCCAATCTCGTTTCTACCGAACTGCCCGGAAGTCATCATCTTTACTATATATATTTCTTGTTCCGGAACGGCTGCATACTCATCACGACTCCTCCTAGATGATATACACATAGTCAATGCCTCTGCTTGCGTATCACATCTGTGATGTTAGCGGAGTGGAACGTCCTCTCGTCACGATCTCGTACGAACCTCTTACTCCACTTTTCTCTAATATCGACTGATTCGGACTCGTCTCCTCATGGCTGCATGGACTGCGCTCCAACGACTATACTCGTATATGGAGTCTCCCCAGCAAAGTATCCCATCAAATGATATGCGAATGATGTCGAACTTTCCGATCGATTCGTCGAGGTTCCATAATCCCCCAAGAGCTCAACATCTTGGGTACAGTTTAATAGTATCGAATATATGCCACAGCACCTATGGACCAACCGTAGAAGGGCAAACCCAAGCCTCACTAATGGCACCGCTGAACTGCCGCAAACCTTAAGGTTCATCGGAGTTCCATGGTCATTATGTCGAGTTAGGGTTTCATTCTTCTAGAGTGTCCGTAGAATTACTTGCATTGTTTTCTGAATACTTTAAACTTGGAAAATGGGATCCTGACATTCGATCGTCTATATCGACTCTCAACGTATCAGTGTGAAGTCGTCTCTAGCTGGAATCAATCAATCTGATGACCTCGCATCGGGGTAGGCAATGAATCACATGTCCCAATCCTTCATCTTTGGTGACTAGCGATCTTCTATCATATCTTGAAATATAACTCGTGCGGCATTAACTTCAAACATTTTGGGCGAAATCTTTTCATTTGTCGAAGTCGCTGGCTCAATCGTCCGCACGCTGAACAGTGCCTCAATCATCAAAATAATCTGTGCTTTGACGGTCATCACAATCTGGCTGGCCTCTGGCGGTAGCCCAATCCGCTAGTGCTGGTATGTACGTCCGAGAAATCTCATAAAGGCGATCCATCAAACGCTAATGGCGTGAAAACAGAATATAACGACACCTCTATGCAATCGTATGTCCCCGGAATCACGCCCTGGTCAGTCCTCGTCCGTGACGAGCTCGTGCTGACCGCAACTCTAGCCGTAGCTCTCCACACCCATACAACCGTGGTAACAAAACTATAAACTGGTACAGAAGGGGATAGATCATAGGAATGAATATAATACTGTGCAAGGAAATGTACATCCTAAGGCTTCTTAAACGGAGTAGCGTATCGTAAGTATGCCGCGGAACATACACACGGTACGTCACTCTACTAAAGTCGCCTACTCCATCAACCAAGGGTCTTCCTACACTGAGGAGGTAAAACCTAATGCTCTGATATGAACTTTGTCACGACCCGAAAAGTACCGAGCGTGACTGGCACATAAATTACGAAACGTCACGAGGCATACGTAATCTAAGTAAGCCAAAACCCAGAAATCAAAACCAGGTAAAGCAGTAGAGTGAAAGAAACCCAATTTAAAGAAAGAAGTTTAACAACATAAGCCGAAATATGTATTTTTAAAATCTCTAGTCTTTTCTGAAAATTTCGGCAGAGTTTCCTTTGTAAAAACTGACCCCAAACGGGTACAAAACCTGATAAAACATATATAATGAATAAAGGCATCCCCAAGCGGGAGCTAGCTCTTCGTCAATCGACGGACAAAACCACACAATGCAATATAATATACAACGCCAAGGGCGAGGATAAAAGCTCAAAAGGAAACTCAAAATCATCAAGAAAACCATAATAATACAACGCGCGACTCTAAGGTCGAAATAATATACACAGGTCTTCTATGTCTATCAAATATACAAGTCTGGTTGATGGAGTTTTACTAGATACAACTGAAATAACAAATATACAATGGTGGTCACGATGCAAGTGAACCCACCTACCAAAGCAATCACCCGGAAGGAACAGTGTTCCAGGAAAGCCGCAACGAAACCTTTACGGCCAAAGCTGCAAGGAACTGTGGCACAACGGCGGTGAGTTGCCAACTCGTGAGTAGAAAACATCTACGAGTAGAAATCGCATGTATGACGTTATACTAGGTCATATATAGTTGTTGCGCCACGGCAGCGCCCCGGCCGTCTATTCCAAGGCCAAATTGCGGAATCAAAATTTTTCCTTACTTGGAAACCGGCGCTACCGCGGACAATGAAAACCCGGATCGTTAACCATTAACCTATACTAGCTATCAAGAGATGGGAAGAGAAGTATACCGAGTGATCCGAGTCCTCCGGTCTTCTCGTCATCGTCCCGATCTCCCGCGGAAACTCCGGTAGTCGCCTCCTTGCCGGAAGGGCACCACATCGTCTGTATCTTTTACGGGCTCCCACCTCAATGCCGAGGCAACTCGGGCATGAAGCTGGCAAGTCGACGTGCCCAAGATGTGCTGTAGAAGTAGTGTAGAATCACTTTGCCTCATGGGGTATGTGAAGTTGCCTTGATGGAGGAATCAACAAGATATGAACTTGGGGATTTTTGTGGCAATGGAAAAATGATATGAAAGAATAATTTTTCACCACCTTCACCAAAATGAAATGAACCATTCTCTCATTCCTATCAAGTGGCCGGCCCCTCTTCAAAATGTGGAAATGGTGGAGGGAAAAAAAAAATCATGAAGGGAGGTGAGTGAAGGATAAAGGAAGAGGTGACCACATCCCAAAAGTAAACCTCACATCCAAATACAAATCAACTCTAATCACATAAAGCAAATGAGGTGATGGAAAAAGAATATAATCATGAAAGAACTATCATGAAGCCATCATATGCATGAAAACCCCTCCACAAAATGTAATTTGCAAAACTGCAAATTACCCCCTCCATCAGAAAAGTCCGGCCGGGAAAGAACAAAGGAAAACCGGCCGGAACGGAATGCAAACTGGCAACTCCAGAAAACTGGTCCCGTAATAAATTACAGGAAAACCCCGATACTGTGCATACACACCCGCATCTGTATTCCGACCGGATACAAATGCAATGAGACAAAATCTACACTGTACTAAACTAGGACCGGCTTAAGCCAAAGCCGGCTAGTAAAATCCGTTCGATCCTGATCCGTGCAATACCGCACGTATCAGATCGAACCCTGCCATATAACTATACGGACACTAGTACAAAACTGTCCGATCCTGATCCGTGCAATACCGCACGTATCTGATCGGACCCTGCCATATCTCCATACGGCCTCTACAGCGTTTCGCCCGAAAGCTTGAGTAACTGTAAGTGTGGTGGACTCTAAAGACTCGTCAATACTATGGCTGTGGATTTAACCACTAGCACGTCAGAGGTATAAGCCAATACGTGACGGGCCACCAGCTATTGACCAAAAGGGACGTCGATGAGGAAGCTCACCCCGACACCCAACTGAGCCTGTCAGTGACAATATCCGTACAGTCCGGTCCGTTCGTCTATGAGCATCGCATGTCGGGCCTAGGGGGTTGGTAAAAGTCAGACCCCCAAAAGCGGTACAAGTCGTGTCGGAGTGTAGCCCAGAACGCCCTGAGATACTACTGGAATACCTACCAGTAAATCTCCTGCCTCGGCCGAGAGCTTTGCGTAATGGCTCTCCTAGACACAGCGCGACCTCACCCCCAATACCGGGAGAGACGAACCCCTGCAGATCCGCTCACTGCCTCCATGTGGCTCGGGACTGTACCCAACTAAAACCTGTTTGCACGACTCCTTTGAGCCATGGTAGGGTAGTAATCAAAGCACAGTGGGAACTCACACGAGACAAATGACGATCTCAGGTCGATGAACTAACCTGTACACATGTCACTAGGGAACTGCTATCTGACATCTGGTATAAGACCAACTAGCAGGTTCCCGGCGAGTCCTGTCCGGTGTACTCATAACCCAATGAGCACCTGTATACATCTTAGGTGAACCAACTGACACCAGTGGCTTGTGAGACCGGCCACCGCCCCTCGTCGGGGTCTCGACTGTATACACTAGTCTACTAATGGAGTATCGATGCCCTTTCTCGAAACTCCTACGACTAGGGACCTTTTAAGGATGTGCTTATAGACTACCAGCTTCCACGTATATGATCGCCATCATACTGCCGGCAGTCAAGTAAGAATCCTAGGGGCTCTATCAACGTGTAATAGCAACATGCCAGGTCACCTAAAGCAGTACACGATGATAAAGATAAACCAGATAGCATACTATCATCTCGAGTAAGACTGTCCTACCGGGATAGGTCCTCCCTCAATCATTGCAATCACGTGCCTGTGATCCAATAATTGACTCTGAGGGCACTATCTCCAACAATCTCCCACTTGCACTCAAGGCTAATTATTGCGATGTCGCATACTCACAGCCCGTGTGATACCGAACACCCAACTCCTTTACTAGTCAGTCTCACAAAGCTCGTTTGTGAAACTATTGCGTTCGAGGAATAGCCTCAGTGAGTGGATCCGCTGTGATGTTTCTTTCTATGTCTCTCTCTACCTCAAGTTCGCAGAGAAAGCCATCTCCCGAACTGAGCAATACCTGTCTTAGAATGTCTGGATGTCTGATGGGACCTAGCTCATAAATGAACTCCAAATCCAAACTTTTTAGACTGTATCGTCAACTGAACTTAATCAGTATCCTGCGCCATGCCACCCTCAGTATTGCCTTAGACCACCTGTCCAAAATACTGCCCCTCGTCAGAAGGAAAACTATAACTCTGACAGCCACTCTGCCATCCAGGTCACCTTGGAAGCCTGGAATGATAACCGTCTCCTAAAGGAGGCTACCGTTATCATATCCCTAGAACATCAACTTATGTTCTAAAGCTGCTTCCGACCGTTTCTCCAGGATTGGATTAATATCAACTTATTGCATCTACTGCAAGAACAACATCTGGTGTGGTACTTGACATCTCATGATTGACTCAATTGCCTAAGCAAGTGATCTGCCAATCATGAGTATCCCTCTCCCCTTTAGTCTATAAGACACCTTTAGAGAGGGTGACTCCATCAACTGCAGGTGCACTACCGTGCCAGGAGTCGTCCATTCTAAATACTCATAGAATGCTGTCAAGGTACCCAGATTGGGAAACCACCCAAATCTAGATCTAAAACCATAGATCTAGTAACCAGTATGTCTGATATAATATCCAAGTCCTGTGTAGAGAAACCACTGTGTGACAACCAAAGTATAACCGATCGTAGTATAGGAGTATCACTTCCTACTACCTTCTCAACAGATCCATCCCCTATTCTGATGACGTCAAACCTATGACTGTCACATCAGAAATAGATGATCTATCTCCGCTACATCTGCTTTAGTCTATAAATAGACATAAGCCTGATGTCCACCAATGCTTCCGCTGCTCCCACTGACTACGACAACCCTCTGGCAGAGTCATATAGACATGCACTTCTAAAGCAAGTTTAGAACGACGCTATACTCATCCTCCTGCCGGGTCTCGCAGCCTGGAACAACAGCAATGGCAAGTGTGGGTAAACAAGAACTTCCCTGTCACCGTCCTTGAGGCTACCGGAGTACCTCTCGGGTGCCTGAAGTTACCCACCGTATCTGCGGAGTGGCCAATGGAATGTCAAATCAGATTGAATCTTTAGGTTCCTTATCAAATCTTCAGTAATCGTTTGCGGTTCTGGAATCTCTTCCAGTTCTACCATACTCCCACTACTGTTTTTGAAAAATCCATTTTTAATAAAACTGTGGCGAGTCTAGAACAATATTTCTATTGATCTGCCAGATGGTAGAAAGTCAGCCTTCGTCATAGCCTGGGTCAACCCACAAACAGCCATTACAGAAACATACCTTGAGTTGTCCAGTGTCTGGTTTTAATCATAAGCCGGACAACTCCCCGTACCTTAACAACGTTAAGATATGAACTGTTCTATATCCAATATAGAAACAGAGGCACTGATTTAACTGAACCAGATTCAAATCATGCAGCTGTCTCCAGTGCATGTCAACTAAATGGAAAGAGGTCGATCAGCGTTACTCAACTTAGAAATGCTTCCAATTATGAGTAACCTGAAAGAGAAGCAATCTCTTTATCATTACTATCAACTGAATACCATACACAAGTATCTACATCTTCGATCACTTTGAAGAATCCCGATACTTGCTATACCTGGTTCTCTACTCTATTCAAATACCTATAACTCCTCAAAACTTAGACCCTGTGTTTCCACGAAACACATGTCTAAGAACTAGAGAAGTTAAAAGTAAACAGAATATAGTATGAGGACCAACCCCTCTGTCCTAATGGACACTGGACAACATACAATACTCTGTATAAGTCCGCTGAGTCTAACAACTCTTTCACTATGTGTCGTAGGTTGAAAACTGTACTTATGGTTAAGAAGAATTACACCGCTGTTTAATGCTCCTTACCTAACCATCCACTGATATAGGTAAATGTCATCGACATAATATCAAAAGGTATATCTCACTCTATGAAAATAGACGTACAGATATATCGATTTGAAATTGGTGCATAACAGCGGATATTCAAAACCAAATATTTTCCGTCCGGCAAACAACCCAGGTGACTTCCTCAAATATCACCGATTACAACGAATCCCGATATAATGAGGATGATCACCCAATTCCCAATAACTTACTCCCACTCATCATCTGTAAAACCATACAGATGTGAGAATCATACCTGGTAAATACATACCCTGGAGCAAGTGTCTAACTGGGAAATCAGTTTTCTATTAACAGTACACAGTGAAACTGAAACATTGAAATGTCTCGATGGGGTATCCTGGTATTCCTAGTAATGCCTCTTCCATTATCCAGATTCACAACTGCAACCGTATAATTCTTTGCCACTTCTCCAAATCCCTTTATATGTCTTTAGTCATTACCTTCTGTACACCCCTTTAGGCCAAATGGTTTTCTTCCTTCCCTACCGTTCGGCACCAGCCTATGGTTTGGAAGAAGACTATCCAATAAGCATAATGGGTGTACTGTCCCAATCCTAGGAACACTCGCAATGCGAGAGAAGGTGAAGATAAAAGACACCTGAATGTACTTTATTCCTATTTCTCCTGAACCAGAATCCATCCCCGAACTGGAACTAGTTCCTTTCGAGTTCGTATATAACCATACGATGGAGTATCCAATAAACTGTGGATCTTCGTAGTGATACGGAGTGTCCTGGAGAAATACAAAGGTGATTTAGGATTGGCAAAGAAATACTTGGTTTGGTCGTGAATATCAGTCGCAATTTACTTTGCCCTCCTACTAATCCCTTGCTTTGTCTTAACTTAATACCTTCTGCACACCATCGTTATGCTAATTGGTTTTCTTCATTCCCCGCCGTTCGGCACCAGCCTAAGGTTTGGAAGAAGACTATCCAATTTGCGTAATAGGTGTACTATCTCCTAAACCAAGGAGTACTCACAACCTGAGAGAAGGTGAAAAGAAAAGACAACTGAATAGTCCTATCCGTTTTCTCCAGAATCAGAAACCATCCTCGAAGTCCTTCGAGTTCGTATATAACCATACGATGGTTTTGTCCAATGGAAGTGGACGTTCGTAGTAATACGGGGTGTCCTGGAGAAAAAGGGTAAAAGTAGGAGTGGCAATGAGGTTTGCAACTCTGACAATCCAAAAGCCAAAGTTAAGAAGGTTCGGTCAAATTGGTCACTGAGTCATAGTCCAGGGTCGGGTCAATGGTCGCTGCCAAAGAGAGAGAGAAAAGAAACACTCAGCGTGCACTCTAACCTAGATCAGAATGGTTATCACTTTATCTAATCTGGAAGCCTCCCACTGTACCTCAAATTCTCCTCCAAACCTGAAAGAAGAATTAGTCGGGATCACCCGAGGAGTAAACCAACTCATCAGTGGGAATCGGGATCCAACTATCATCGCATGATAAATTGACGGAATCCACTCAAGTCACCACACTCCAGAAGGTATGCGCATGCCTGGCAAGTTTCAGTTCTTTTGAAACTCCCGATGTGAATTTTACCCCTAGGACCCAAGTGACCTTGACTGAGCCAACATATCAAAGGATCCTAGTCAAGTTCAACCCGTCATTATCTTGACTGCATTAGACCCACCCGCACGAGTCCTTGACTGAGCCAAAATGACCGTACGACTGTCCTAACCAATCACATATCCATGCAACAGAAAAGCACTACATAGCTACCGAACACTACGCCTCGGTTAAGCACGACATACGCAGCACGAATACTAAGTAATACTAATCTGAAATGACGGAGGGCTACGACTGGTTTTTGGCGAAAAACCTTTAACGTAATGAACTTGATATCGTTGAAGGAACTGCACAACTTTTTATAAAAATATAGCGACGAAACCTTTGCTAAAGAGGTCACTCCCGGTGAAGGGATCTCGGCTCTTTCCCCGTAGAATGAGGTGCAGGATATTCCAAATGAATACCACGATGCAAAGCAAAAGTAATCGGCTATAGTGAAGTTAATGCCCTGACGCAAACTTTTTGTCCAAGGGGTCACTCCCGGTGAAGGGATCTCGGCCCTTGCCTCGTCGACTGAGGAGCAGGATATTCCAAATGAATACCACGATGCAAAACAAAAGAGAACGTCCTTGCAATAACAGCTTTTTGAAAAATGTTCCAACAACATCAGAATAGGTTTGTTTATCTTGCATTGATCCGAATCAACGCAGTCCCATCAAATGATCACACCAATAAAGAACGAAAATAATAATGTACGTATATGCCATCCGCATTCGCCACTGGGTCCCGTCATCACCCGTTAGGTTACTTAACTAACGACAGAGCGGGGACTGGATTAGCGCGGATGCAAAACATATACAACATCTACTAATATATATACCAATATATTATATTCGCTCAAGGCGTGATAAGAATGCAACATCACAGAAATGTACAGCATCACAGAACAATACAGATATCTGGGATCCCCGGGTTTCACAGAGCCGCTGCTGAAACCCGACGTTCCCCTGGTCGTGTGGATAGCCTGTGCAATGAAATCCTAGACCCCTACGGGCGCGGCAAGTCACCCGCCAAAACTTGAAGCGAGGCAGCCCCCTCCAGCATCGTGAATGGACCACCCAGCACTTCACGGAATCCGGTAACTTGGGCACCCCTCCTGGGTCAACCTGTACCCCTTACGAGTGCGGCGAATAGCCCGCCAATCCTAGAGTGAAGCCCCCTCCGTCTCAATGCCATGAGATGCGGGCCCGTTGCCCCCTAGAACCCGGCTATCCGTGCACTCCTCCGCGGGGTAATCCTAGTACAGAAAGTAAAATATACATACACCGGGTACATCGACCGCAACCAGGTCGTGCCCCAAAAGAATAATACAAACAGGCAGTGACGGCAATCCACATGTCGGACGCTCGCCCCGCAATAACAAATGTACATAATACAACAAAACTGTACTAGCATTGCATCCAGGCTATCCCCCACGACCGATCCGCAACATCACAGCATAAACATAGAACATCAACGTGAAAGTCACGTTCGCAAATCCGTCTAACCGGGCTATAGCAGTTAGACCGGATTTACCGATCAAGTGTCATTCACGGTCGCAGATATAATGTAAATACTGTGAAATAATGTGTTTAAAAATATCCGATCGATCAAACAATTAACAAGTGGGCCCCCAACCAATACTGTAGCATTCACAGAAAACCTGGGCCCAAATTTAATATTCCAAAACCAACAAAATTAGCCCAAAAGCCCACTGTAAAATTTTGACCCAGTGAAGACTCCAGAGTGCGGCGGAACCGCGGCCCAATGGGGGATTTGGCCGTGGTTCCGCGCTAAAGCAGTCGACTGAAAATGTCGAATTTTTACAGTGGTCTTATAATATCATGTACATCAGTTTTCTACAACCTGAAAAAAATTTTGACACCAAAAAATTCCAACAGAAAACTGATGTGAACAAAAATGAGGTTTTTGGAATTTTGGTCGATCGGATAAGCAAAACGCATTAGAACAAGCTAGGCAAGGTTAATGGCGTGGCTCTGATACCATGTTGCGCCACGGCAGCGCCCCGGCCGTCTATTCCGAGGCCAAATTGCGGAATCAAAATTTTTCCTTACATGGAAACCGGCGCTACCGCGGACAATGAAAACCCGGATCGTTAACCACTAACCTATACTAGCTATCAAGAGATGGGAAGAGAAGTATACCGAGTGATCCGAGTCCTCCGGTCTTCTCGTCATCGTCCCGATCTCCCGCGGAAACTCCGGTAGTCGCCTCCTTGCCGGAAGGGCACCACATCGTCTGTATCTTTTACGGGCTCCCACCTCAATGCCGAGGCAACTCGGGCACGAAGCTGGCAAGTCGACGTGCCCAAGATGTGCTGTAGAAGTAGTGTAGAATCACTTTGCCTCATGGGGTATGTGAAGTTGCCTTGATGGAGGAATCAACAAGATATGAACTTGGGGATTTTTGTGGCAATGGAAAAATGATATGAAAGAATAATTTTTCACCACCTTCACCAAAATGAAATGAACCATTCTCTCATTCCTATCAAGTGGCCGGCCCCTCTTCAAAATGTGGAAATGGTGGAGGGCAAAAAAAAATCATGAAGGGAGGTGAGTGAAGGATAAAGCAAGAGGTGACCACATCCCAAAAGTAAACCTCACATCCAAACACAAATCAACTCTAATCACATAAAGCAAATGAGGTGATGGAAAAAGAATATAATCATGAAAGAACTATCATGAAGCCATCATATGCAAGAAAACCCCTCCACAAAATGTAATTTGCAAAACTGCAAATTACCCCCTCCATCAGAAAAGTCCGGCCGGGAAAGAACAAAGGAAAACCGGCCGGAACGGAATGCAAACTGACAACTCCAGAAAACTGGTCCCATAATAAATTACAGTAAAACCCCGATACTATGCATACACACCCGCATCTGTATTCCGACCGGATACAAATGCAATGAGACAAAATCTACACTGTACTAAACTAGGACCGGCTTAAGCCAAAGCCGGCTAGTAAAATCCGTTCGATCCTGATCCGTGCAATACCGCACGTATCAGATCGAACCCTGCCATATAACTATACGGCCACTAGTACAAAACTGTCCGATCCTGATCCGTGCAATACCGCACGTATCTGATCGGACCCTGCCATATCTCCATACGGCCTCTACAGCGTTTCGCCCGAAAGCTTGAGTAACTGTAAGTGTGGTGGACTCTAAAGACTCGTCAATACTATGGCTGTGGATTTAACCACTAGCACGTCAGAGGTATAAGCCAATACGTGACGGGCCACCAGCTATTGACCAAAAGGGACGTCGATGAGGAAGCTCACCCCGACACCCAACTGAGCCTGTCAGTGACAATATCCGTACAGTCCGGTCCGTTCGTCTATGAGCATCGCATGTCGGGCCTAGGGGGTTGGTAAAAGTCAGACCCCCAAAAGCGGTACAAGTCATGTCGGAGTGTAGCCCAGAACGCCCTGAGATACTACTGGAATACCTACCAGTAAATCTCCTGCCTCGGCCGAGGGCTTTGCGTAATGGCTCTCCTAGACACAGCGCGACCTCACCCCCAATACCGGGAGAGACGAACCCCTGCAGATCCACTCACTGCCTCCATGTGGCTCGGGACTGTACCCAACTAAAACCTGTTTGCACGACTCCTTTGAGCCGTGGTAGGGTAGTAATCAAAGCACAGTGGGAACTCACATGAGAAAAATGACGATCTCAGGTCGATGAACTAACCTGTACACATGTCACTAGGGAACTGCTATCTGACATCTGGTATAAGACCAACTAGCAGGTTCCCGGCGATTCCTGTCCGGTGTACTCATAACCCAATGAGCACCTGTATACATCTTAGGTGAACCAACTGACACCAGTGGCTTGTGAGACCGGCCACCGCCCCTCGTCGGGGTCTCGACTGTATATACTAGTCTACTAATGGAGTATCGATGCCCTGTCTCGAAACTCCTACGACTAGGGACCTTTTAAGGATGTGCTTATAGACTACCAGCTCCCACGTATATGATCGCCATCATACTGCCGGCAGTCAAGCAAGAATCCTAGGGGCTCTATCAACGTGTAATAGCGACATGCCAGGTCACCTAAAGCAGTACACGATGATAAAGATAAACCAGATAGCATACTATCATCTCGAGTAAGACTGTCCTACCGGGATAGGTCCTCCCTCAATCATTGCAATCACGTGCCTGTGATCCAATAATTGACTCTGAGGGCACTATCTCCAACAATAGTAATATCCTCAAATAAATATCCTGGTCCATCTATGTATACGTGTAATGCTACATGCTCGTGTCAGTGCCCCAGATAGCAACATATCAGATATATGATGTATGAATGCATGACGAATGGAAACAGAATACATCATGAAATCAACAGAGAAATCAGTGTCAAGCATCGACACCAAATATAAATCTCAGTATCTCAATATCTCAAATCATAAAATCTCCGTATCTAGGGCTCCGTCAGTCCGGATTGGCCCATATCATCAAATCACATGACCATGGACGGTATCCTCTGGATATCCGCCACGCTAGGTAAAATCAACGGTAGGTAGTACTCCCCTGCCAGGCTCATCGTCTACAACTCGAGCTTATTGCCCCGGGGAACCTTACCGGGACCACCATGTACCCGAGACGGTTCATCATCTCCTCGCAACGGGTCTCGAAAACCAACATCAATCATGAAAACTCATGGTGGACGACTCATACATCATGAGAAAACCGCAACTTGCATTTTAAAAAGAGGGAGAGAGAGAAGTTTATATATATTCTTGCGGTTTTCCCCTAAATCCAGAAATCTCATGGAAATCCGAAATCCAAGAATCAAGAGTAAGTAAACAGTGAATATCGGCATAAATCTCCATAATACTGCATGACCAATGAATATATGAATGCATCTGATATCATGCAATGAATGCAATAGTTAAACTAGCATATGGGAGCTATAACATGTTGCGACTATCAGCTAGCAAGCTAGGTCAATGAAATGGTATTTTCTAAAGTGTACGTGACATGGCACCGATGAAGATGTGTGTGAGCCGGCAAGCGAGTGTACGTGGAGCATACGCGCCATCGGTAATGGTGCTGGTGTCCTAGCAACATGGTTTCATAATCACTAAGTACACAATAACATGCAATGGGGCGATAACAATATAATAAGGCAAATGAATAGTAATTGCAACAATAATATGCAGAACATAAATAATAACCTAACACTAAGGAATCTACATTGATATACATGTGTCATACTGTTTTTCCATTTGAAATAATACGAATCATGGTGTTTTTGAAAATAAGGGCTACAGTGTTTTTAAGAAAAGATACATCCTTTGAAATATCCGTAGAATCCCTTGTCCTGTCTTTTAAAATACCCACGATTCGTTAAAATTGAAATAGGTATGAATCGAATCTAATCAACATTTACAATAAACTACAGGACTGAGCGAACAGGCTAATCGAAAAGGGTAAGGAAACTACCTACATCTGAGTCGATATGTATATGTATCTATATAATAGTTGGGATCTCGCCACAATAGTATCCCATACGATACACCATCTAATATAATATCCTCGAGTTAAGAGTGCGGATCTATCATCAATAGACCGTACGGTAAATCCATCGTACGGCATCCCAAATTAGGATACGGGTCAAATATCACATATATCTCATTATTCATCTGGTATCCACATCATCACAAATCGTGAGCAAGGGGTACTAATCTAAGTCTAGTACACTACTAATATCATCAACAATATCATGATCTGGCTACTGATCTAAAGTCTCATACAATCCGATGTCATCAACACATATTATCATATAGAAGTATACATCGCCCAAGCGATCCATTATAAATATCTTAACATATCTCATCTCATATCTCGATCATATGTTAACTATCATATATATATATATATATATATATATATATATATATATATCATCCACATGGTATCGTCGTCCAACGATCCGCTATAACATCATGACATATCTCGGTCACATATTAAAAATCTCACGGTATCATGCCTGATCATATCGACTCATTCCCAAGTATCATATAACATCCTCATCATCCAAGCATATGAATACCAATATATATATTTCCCTAATACGCACAAGGTAGTAAATGTACGCGAGTATGTGTATGTGCGTGTATGCAAATCTTTACAATAGGGTTTTGTGACTAAGAAATCGACTAAAGTCCTTTCTTCAATTCTCGCTAACACTAACCCCTAATCTCCTAAAGCTTTTCTTGCTAAGGTTCATATCACACACTAACATGTAAAAGTATATCTATATCACATCACATCGTTTCTCACAACTTTGCAGGGGTGCTATACGCCATCCACCCGACTTCCCCCATAGATATAATCTACTCACCTGAGCTTCGCTTGCCGATGCTGACGTCACCACGCGCTTGCTTGTCGTCTCGAAGTCCACATGGGGTACCTACATGTCACATATAGCATCGTAAAAAGAAATCTCGCACAAAACCAAAACAGTGCACGTATCATACATAGGTTTAAACCTATGGTCTACACGTGCAAGAAGAACAAAACAATCTCGGTGGTTGATGTACGAATATCCAACAACCAAATACAACACCAACATCAAAACCAAGCAGTAAAAATACGGAAAAACATAACCCAAAACGGCCCAAAATGTTCCCAGATTTTGACTCAGGTCAAACTAGTCAATTTTGCATATGGAGTTGCTCTAGATATAAGATAACAATGCCCTGGACCAAAAATCAAAAGGTTCCCCTCTGACCTGGCCATAAATTGCGGCCCAAAACATTAAATTTGCGTCCTGGATTGGGGGTTAGGGTCCAGGGTTTTGGGTATAGGTCCTAAGTTGCCTGCACGTCTCATGGTCAAGGGAGATTCTTTTACCAAGGTCTCGGGTCATCCCATATCTCTAAATACCGATTTCAAGTTCACTAATAGCCGTAAAACAATTTCATCAACTAAGTAAAACACTTCCAGATTTTCCTCAGGTGACAATTGGGACATTTTGCATACAGGAGGAGTCTAATTTACTGGAGATGGAGCCACGGATAAATACGAACCAAAATGCAATAGGTCTGGACGCAAATTGCGGCCAGAGGGAATATTTCTGCGGCCAAGGTTAGTGCTTAGGGGCTAGGGTTTCAGTAAGGGGTCCTAGGTTTCCTGCATGTATCTCAGTGTTTGCTAAATAATTTTTCAGGTCCCCGAGTGTTAGCAGATTTCCAATTACCATCATATTTTCACAGTTTTTCGATGTCGGGGTTTCTAAGTTCGTATTCCGGGGTTTATTCTATGGTTTCAGTCCAAGATACAATCCCTACAGGGGTCATAAGATCTCTACTAACCTCAATTACACTTCATAAATTAAAATTTCTCAAAACCCTCATCTAGGAATTTCTAGGTTCACAAAACCACTCGATATCGATACTAAGCATATATGGATGCCTAAGGAATTTAAATACTATTCTAAGGGTGCAGAAATTACCTCAATTGGCAACTCAAGAAAATTCTTGAGTTGCTTAAAGTCCTCAAAATTTGATTTTTCTTGGTCCAATGTGCTTCCCTTGAGCTTGTGGATGCTTTTTGTGAAATGGAGATGGGGTTTTAGGTTTGTTTTTGGGGTGTTTTGAGGCTTGAAGTGGAGGAGGGAGATGGAGGCTACCATGGGTGAAGAGGGAGAAGAAATGGTGAAGAGATGAAGAGAGAAACAATGAGCCATGACTATGGTTTGACCCCTCACCCTCTCTCTCTCTCTCTCTACAAGCATGCCTCTTTTCATGATTGTGTCCCCTCTCTCTCTCCAAATCATCATGATATCTTTTTCCCTTTTTCTTTTCTTTTCCTTTTCTTTTATTTTCTCTAAATAGAAACGAAAACAAAACAAGAAAGCCATGTAGAAAATGTAACACAAGTGTAAAAATGATATGGTGCATGTCATGTGCACAAAACACGCTTAATGCGTGATTAGCGATATTTAATCGCGATTAACGATAAAATGGTGCAAAATAAATCATAGAATTTCATAATTCGCCTAAATCATATAAAACACCCTCATTTCAGTAATTTCTATAATTTTCCAAATGTTTTCCACTTTATCGGTATTCAATATACCGCATCATTAAAATATTTCTAATATTTATTATTTAATTATAAAAATTTCCAAAATTAATGTTTTATTTTTCCGAAATGTTACACACGCGTACTCAAAACACTAGAATATAGCAAAGTGGTCCCAGATTTTGATACATTAAAAATTGGTGAAACTTGCAAGTACCACGAGACCACAAACAACCCAGAGACCCCACGACAAAGATTCAACACCCCCAACCCCCACTCTGGCCGCAATTTGCGGCCCAAAATTTAAGGTGTTGTCTCAGGTTTTTATGGTGGGTTCTAGGTCACAACACTAGATCACTGTGATGGGAACTTTTCCAGAAAACACCTGGTTCTACAGCAGATCACAGAAACTCAAAGTTGACACTAAAAATACGATATTTGCACAAAACGCTACCTTTAGTGTTCTAAACCATAACTTTTCTGTGTCCGTAAGTGTAATATTTGGTGTATCACCGGTTTCGTTGCTATATGTCAATAACAATTGGGATACGCATATTTACTTATGTTGATGACATGTGATGTTATGTGTTGCTGGGATATGTTATATTGGATCGTCGTGTTTGAATAGCCGGGGTTTTTATGTGAGATGAGAGTTTTTCATTTTCATTCATGTAAAAAACGTGTATGTAATATTCTGTTATTGGGGCACTTCCGGGATGAGGAAGATGTCACCGTTGATGTATATTATTTACTTTTCCGCATTAGGATAGACCCAAGGAGAGGAGCACAAGTAACCGGGTTCCAGAGTCCAGTGGGAGACCATCTCGAGGCGTCGAGACCGGGTCTCCTAACTCTAGAATTGGTAGGGTTGCTTGCCGCTCTCGTAGGGGTCTAGGGATGTGGGTTTGGCTATTCATCACGACCGTGGAATCCGTGTTTTATACAGGCTTAATATAAAACCCGGAAATCCTAGTAAATCTAATATTTCATATGTTGTTTTCTGCTGCGATATCTGTGATGTGATCATTTGATATGTTGAGATAGATACTGTATATAGTATATATGATATATTATATAGACGTTGCTTATGTTTTACACCCGCGCTAGCCCTGCCCCGCTCTGCCGTTAGTTACCTAACCTAACGGTGCTTGAGGGGACATCGAGGAGAATGCGGATGGCATAAGCGTACGTTGTATTTATCTGTGATGCTTAGGTAACTTAAATGATGGGACTTCATTAATGAGATTAATGAAAGAAAATAAACCTAAAGATGTTGTAGAAACTTGTTTTAAAAACTGGTAGCTCTAGTTTTTTCTTTGCATAGCGGTATTCCTTGTAAAATATCCAGCACCTTATTCGATAAGGAAAGAGCCGAGATCCCTTCACCGGGAGTGACCTCTTTAGCGAAACTAGCAGATGCTACAAACTCGGTTTGTCTTTTGATTGCTTTTATATTTTTTGCTTTGCATAGTGATATTTGTGAAATATCCTGCACCTTATTCGATAAGGAAAGAGCCGAGATCCCATCACCGGGAGTGACCTCTTTAGCAAAACTAGTAAAAGCCTCAAAAACACTCCTTTTTCAAAATCATTTGATTCTACAACGATATCAAGTTCATTTCGCAAAAGGTTTTCTTAAAAACCTGTCGTAGTCCTCCGTCATTTCAGATATGTACTTCATAGTATTTGTGCTACGTTTGTTGGCTTTCGTCAAGGCATAGTGTGCGGTAGCTATTTATGCTTATCTGCATAAGCATATGATGCGATTGAGTTAGGGCAGTCGTGCGACTTTGTTGGCTTTCGTCAAGGGTCGTGCGGGTAGGTTTAATTCAATCAGGAAATGTACGGGTTGAACTTGACTAGCAACCTATCGTTTGTTGGCTTTCGTCAAGGTCATAGGATGCTAGGGGCAAAATTATCGGGAATTTCAAGTGTTGAAATTTGCAATGAGATTGCATACCTTCTATGAGATAGTTGGATCCCGATACCCACCGTGAGTAAGAGTTACTCCTGGGAGAGTTTTACACATTACAATTAGCCGATCAAGTAGGTGTCTAGAAAGGTGTCAATAGGGTTACGCCCCTAGGAAAACGAGGTTTATTTTAATTAGGTCCATGTGAAATCACGGGGAACCTCTCTCAAAGTACCGGCACTGGCCTGGCTGAAAGATTGGCGAACTTGTAGGGTGTAATTAATCCCGGCTAGTCTTTCCCTTTAGGGATTGGAGGAAGATTTGATAAAAACAGTGAGAGCCATCCTGATTAGATAAAATAATAACCAATCTGATCTTGCAAGAGCGCACGCAGAGTGTTTTCTTCTCTCTCTCTCTCTCCAGGTAGCGACCATGTCACGTCTTAATCAAGATAATAATATGGATGTATTGACCGAACCCGCTTGTTATACTTAGCTGGGGAACGTTGGTCCCGCTCCAACTTATAATTGTTATAAGACCAAGCAGGAAATAGGGGATTACCAGGATTCCCGTGCCGCCCAAACGAAGAAAGTGCATGCTGATGCATCTTCTTCGGGTGTGTTCATTACAGAGAACTGTTTCTCAGTATCATATATGTCTTAGGTATGAGATACCGGATCAAGATCCCACATATGTAATCTGTTACATGGGCTACGGAAAGGTAGAGAACTGGGAATGGGTGATAAGTTTCAAGAGTTGGAAATGGTGCAATTGTTGCAGCCAAAGTGTTGGCAGTTATCACCTTGTATCACCCAATACATTGATTCTGAACGAATGTTATTAGATACCGAACCTGATATACAACATTATATCAGTCTCTTTATTTAGTAAAGAAGGATATAATTTTGTATTATTGGATAATGTTTTGAACATTTCCTCTATCAATAGTTGATCGGTTCAGGAACGTTATCTAAAAACATAGACGTTTTAAATCAAACTACAGTTCTCAACTTACAGAACACACACAAGAGGAAGAGTTCAGAAATGAACGAATCCTTCTTGAGGCATTGTAGACTAGGTCATATCAATACGACCCAACTAGCTAAGTTACATTAAGATTCATATTTAAATCAGTTTGAATTTACATCTTGTGAAACTTGTCAGTCATGTCACAAAGATAAGATGACCATAGCTCCGTTTATTGGAAACAGAGAAAGAGTTAGTGAACTCTTGGGACTGATACATAATGATGTATGAGTCCCCTGTCTACAAATGCCAGGACCGGTTCTTTGTACTTCATTACATTCACTGATGATCTCTCAAAATTCGAACATATGTTCCTGTTGAAACACAAGTCTGAAGCTTTTGAGAAATTCAATGAATATAAGTCAGAAGTAGAGAACCAAAACGGGTATAAGTATTACGTCCTTTGATGTGATCAGGGAGGAGTATACTTGAGCATGAAATTCCTAGACTATTCCAAAGGGGAATAAGATTCTCTCTCAGCATTACTCCTCCGAATACACCACAGTACAACGGTGTATCGGGGCGGAGCAATCGCATCCTATTAGATATGGTGGGCTCTATGATGAGTACTACTAAGTTTCCTATTTCCTTTTGGGATTTATGCACTTGAGAAGCTGCATACCTATTGAATTAGGTTCCAACCAAATCAGGTGCCTACCACTCCATATGAGATATGGTATGGGAAGAGCCCATGTCTTAAGTAAGTTAAGATTTGGGGTTGTCCGGCCTATGTATAAAAGCAAAATCCGAACAAGCTCGAGGCAAGATCAGTTCTGTGGAAGTTTGTTGGATATCCCAAGCATTTGCAAGGGAATATCTTCTACCATACCGAGGAACAAAAGGTGTTTTATTTCTCGGCATGCCACCTTTTTAGAAAAGGAATTTATTTTAGAAAGAAATTAGTGATCATGAGGTAGAACTGGAAGGAGTTCCGTCTATACAAACTACATCCGACGATTTGGTAGAACCGGAGGATTCAATAGTTCCTGACGAACCTCAGCCTCTCCGACGATCTGGTAGGGTTCCTCATCCACCTGAGAGATACTTCGGTTTTCTCTATGACAGTGAAAGCGAGGACTGCATCATGAGATGATGACCCAACTGGTTTCGAGCAGGCCATCAAGAGTAGGGACTCTGTAAGAATGGCTGGATGCTATGCGATCTGAGATGGAATCTATATACACCAACAAAGTATAGACTTTAGTAGCTATATCTGAAGGTTAAACCCCCATCAGGAGCAAGTATATCTTGAGAAGATTACTTGGTGTAGATGGAAAAGTTGAGACTTTCAAAGCTAAACATGTTGTAAAAGTTTTTCGTCATCGATCAGGTGTGGATTATGATGAAACCTTTTCTCCAGTGGCTATGCTTAAGTCCATCCAGATCCTACTTGCCATTGCTACATACCATGACTACGATATCTGGCGGTTGGGTGTCATGACAGCTTTTCTAAATACGGATTTAGAAGAAAGCGTCTATAAGTACACAGCCAGAGGGCTTCGTAGACAGTGGAAGCAGCGGAAACAAGTGCAAGTTTCTTTACAGGTTAAAGCAGGCATCGCGGAGTTGGAACATCTGTTTTGATGTGGTAGTCAAATCGTTTGACTTCATCAAAATAGTAGATGAACCTTGTATATACAAAAAGGTAATAGAGAGTAAGGTGGTCTTCCTCGTATTGTACGTAGATGGCATACTCTTGATAGGAAAGGAGTTTCCTATGCTACGCTCGGTCAATCTCCTCTTATCACAAGGATTCTCCATATAGGATCAATGTGATACCTCCTAAATCCTAAGTTTTGGATCTATAAGATAGATCTAAGTGGATATTAGGATTCTCACTAGGTGTAGTGAGATGGTATCAATCGATCCTGGAGAGAATCGTTGGATAGTTTCCAAGGTGGTAAGGTCGACTGAATGTCAGTCACAGGCATTACCTTTACCCTCTGTGGAGGGACGGTATGTTGGAAGAGTTCCAAGCTGGATGCCGTGGCAAATTAGACGATAAAGGCTGGATACATCTCTACCAAAGATGCTACCAAAAAGACGGTCTGGATGTATATTAGTTCATGAGATGAACTTCGTTCCTACCATTATGTGACAATGGAGTTGTGGCTTAGGCCTAGGAACCCTCGTCCCATCAGTGACCCAGACATATTCTAAGGCAGTATCACCTGATCATGGAGATGGTTGATCTTCAGGGAGATCGAAGTTAGTAGAGGACAACACGGAGGATCCACTCACAAAGGCCTTTTCCCAGAGAGAGACTTTTATGGGATGATTGAGTATGAGATACTACAACCACTACTATATGATGGCCCTAGTGCAAGTGGGAGATTGTTAGTTATATGTATGCCCAAGAGGCCATTACTATACATGAGATGTATATTGTAGTGGATGCTTGGACATATATAGGGAGGACTTTCTTGCTCGACATGATAGTATACTATCTGGTTACTCTTTATCTTAACATATACACTGATTGTCTCTCTGTTACATGTTGGTAAAGCCTTTAGGATGTGTACTTGACTACCTAGATTATGATGCAGATCATACTAGTAGGACAAAGGTAGTCGGTAAGTACATCCTTTAATGTCCCTAGTCGTGGGTGTATCGAGACGGGGCATCGATATACCAGAGTAGACTAGCGTATAGCTTCTCGACCCATATAGATGGGCGATAGATGATCCCATATCCATTGGTGTTTGACATCAGAGATGATATACGGGTGCTCAGTGGAGACTAGGTACACTGGACGGACTCGCTGAGAACTCCCAGATGGTATTATACATCATGTCAGATGGCAGTTCTCTGGTGACACTGGTACAGGTTAGTCTGTCGACCCGAGATCGTCATAGAGTCTTGTGTGATTCCCACTATGCTTTGATTTCCACCTTACCACGTTCAAGAGGACATGCAAAATGGTGGTATTTGGGTACAGTCCCGAGTCACATGGAGGTTCCGAGTCATATGGAGGCAATGAGCGATAGGAGGGGATTCGTCTCTCCCGGTATTGGGGGTTGATGTTGCGCTGTGCTCGATTGGCTATAATAGGAAAGTCCTTGGCCAGGGCTGTTTATGAGATTTACTGGTAAGTGTTACCAGTAGTTTCTCGACCCGTTATGAGCCTCATATCGGAACGACTTATCGAGTTACTAGGGTCTGACGTTTACCACCCCTAGACGAGATATGCGACATATCAGACGAAGAAACCGAACTGTACGGTAGTGTTACTGATTGGATTTGCAGGAGTATGAGCAGGCTTGCTTGTTGATCTTCCGATCGCTCAATACCCGGGTGGCCGTTACGTTTAGCAGACCGCTTGCGGCTTGTGGGTGTTTGATATGATCATCACCTACTGCCGGCGTATTGACGAGTCTTTAGAGTCCTACACAGAGGTTTCCTGGTTCATACAAAACGGAGTAGGAGCACATATATGATATGTGTGGGACCGAGATTAATGCGCGTATGAGATACTGCATTCTATTCTCGCGATTTGTAACATAGGTCGGTTATATGAGATATAGCCGGGTTATCGGATCAAGTGTTGATTCGATAATTTGTTACATTTGATATTAGTCGGTTATATGAGATATAGCCGGATTATTAAATCAAGTATTGATTTAATAATTTAATATATAATTATATATTTGATATATTAATTTACATTAACTAGTATTGGCTCACTTAAGTTTTCTTTTCTCACTTGATATTGTGCACAGATATATATGTGATATATATTAATGCACAACTATTGTGTCATGCTTGATGCCACATGCAACATGGGTGTATGAGACTTACACCATGGTTATAATAATGATAAGGTTTTTATTTATTTAGGTAATTCACAAATTAGTGGAAATTGTTACATGCTTGGAAGCTCGGAGAAGCTTGTAGCATCTTTGACTTAGTCCACTAGTTTTGTTTTACTTGTACATATTTATTAACCTAACCATTATTGTAACCCATGGTTTATTCTCTACATGGGTTAGTGTATGACACTAACTCACCCATGGTTGTTATTCTCACCTCATGAGTTCATTCTCTCATCTCTTCACATGAGCTTCTTCTTCCTCATGAGAAAAGCTCACTAGCTTTTCTAAAGGTGAGAAAATATTGTGAGAAAAATAAATCTAAAGAGAGCCAACTTCCTACTTCATCATCCTCTACTACTTGACATTTAGTTTAGGGTGTTTGCTTCACTAATTTCACAATTAGTGAAGAGGTAGCATGAGCTTGAGTCTCCTCGACGTAGATCATCTTCAGCTTCGAAGACTTCGAGCAAGCTTGTTCATTTCTCCGGGAGAACCCTTTCTAGAGTTCGGGAGATCACAACTCGCAGCAAAGGGACTACTACATGGAGCTATTGAAGTGAAGGACCGGTCTACAAAGGTTGTATTCCTCATTCACTTAGATGTAATGGTTGATTACATGTTATTTTGTCTATTTACTCTAGCTTGATCCTAGCTTAGGATTGATTAGCACCTTAGAATTTTTAAATTTGGCATGGTAGTTGCTATGAAAACCCAGTACGGTGCTAAGGAATCCCAACATCTAAACTAACATAGATGCTAAAATGAATCAAATACAATACTAATGGTGATGAAAGTACATCATTTGGCAACTCAAGAATTTTCTTGAGTTGCCCCAAGTGCTCAAAATCCAAACTTTCTTGGTCCAAAGTGCTTGTGATGAGCTTGTGCATGTTTTTAATGAAAATGGGATGAAGTTTTGATGAGGTTTTGATGTTGTTGTGAGGAGGTAGAGGAAGGGGATGAAGAGGACTGCCATGCTTGTGGAAGAGGGAGAATGAAGAGAAAAACAATGAAGGGGAAACCAATGACCAAGTCAACACAAACCCCTCACCCTCTCTTCTCTCTCATGCCCATACCTCTTCTTTATTCCATTTTCTTTTTCTTTTCTATTCTTTTATTTACTTTTCTCTTCTCATTTAAAAAGCCATGCATGAAAATTAAAGAAAAAGCCATGTAGAAAATGAAACACAGGTGTAAAATATGACATGGTGCATATCATATGCATAAATCAAGTTTAATGCACGATTAGTGATATTTAATCGTGATTAGCATTAAAATGGAATATAATTAATCATAAAGAATTTATAATTTGCTTAAATCATATAAAACACCCTCATTTCAGAAATTCCTATAATTTCCCAAATATTTCCCAATTTATCTGTAATTAATTATACCGCATTATCAAAATATTCATAATATTTATTATTTAATTTTATAAATTCCCAAAAATAATATTTTATTTTTCTGAAATGTTACAGTCTTCCCCCCTTAAAGAAATTCGGTCCCCGAATTTAAATTTAAACCCCTCAAATACTAAAACATTTCAGTAAAAAGGTCAAGTCGTCGGGGCCCCGAAATCATAAATACATAAATCACATCATAGCGCAATACATGCGCATGAAAAACGGGTATATAAACCAAAATCAAAACTCCGTCAAGCATCCCGCAATCATCGGAGTTATGGCGAAGACACCAATGTCAAAACCCAATACAAAACCAACATGATATACATCAATCCATACATGTAAACATAATTAAAACATCTGAAAGGAATGCATGCCAAACTCTTTTCCAATCACTGTGCAATGCGCATATCACGGCACAGGGGCGGACGTCTATTGTAAGAAAATAACTATATATACATATATCCTTTGTTTAACATACACGTCCCGCCGTTTTGAAAAATAATTTAGAAGGGTTTCCTTTGTTAAATGTCTCGTGTCATCTCGGACACGTAGGTAAATACTGAGACTATAGCTCCTTTTTGGAAATCCCTTCGATAACTATCAATGCATGCAAAAATATACTCAAGTACTGTCCTCGGACTAGTCCTGCTCAGCTACTAGACCAAATAGTAAATATCACAAAACATACTGCTCCAATAGAAACCGATCCCAAAATGTATATAAGGATGCCACGTGTGTCCGGTGCGCACGGAAATCGAAATCAATGAATGTGCCATACATGTGCATAGAAACAAAATTTAAGTGCAACGGGTGTGCACGAAAACACCTGTCAAGGGCAACGTGTGTGCCTGACAGCAATATCAAGTGCATCTGATATGCACGAAGAATCTCGATTTAGTGCATCTGGCGTGAACCAAAATCACATAAAGCGCCCAAGTATGCACAAGAATCCAAGTCAAGTACACAAGGTGCTCGAAAACAAATATCGAGTATCATAATCGAAATCGACGGTATACAACACATTTCAATTCAAATCCAAATCAGGTATACCGTGGTATATAATCTTACAACCATGTTCATCAGCGTGCACAAACTCGAATCAAAATACTTTAAGTGCATGAAAACTATGCCGAAAACACAAATCAAATCACATGCATACCATAGGTATGAAATCAAAATCAGCATCTCAAATGACATCAAATCGAAGTCAAGTGCAACTGTGGTGCACAAAATCTCAATCATGCAAATAAATCGCCCAAAATACCGAAATCAAAGATGGCGGAAACAGTCCCGCTCTGGCACATCCTCTAAAGATCTCTGGCCAACTGTCATGATCACTCATAACATGTCTCATCGATGATGCTGAACTCTGGCCTACTGGGTGTGTCACGACCCGAAAAGTACGGAACATAACCGGCACTTAAACTACGAAACGTCTCGAGGCGTACATAATCTAAGTAAGCCAAAACCCAGAAATCCAAACCAAGTAAAGCAGTAGAGTGAAGGAAAAACCAATTTTAAAGCAAGAAGTTTAACAACATAAGCCGAAATATGCATTTTTTTAAAATCTCAAGTCTTTTCTGAAAATTTCGGCAGAGTTTCCTTTGTAAAAACTGACCCCAAACGGGTAAAACCTGACAAAGCATATGCAATGAATAAGGCATCCACAAGAGGGAGCTAGCTCTTCGCCAAAAGCGCGGACAAAACCACGCAAGCAATATAATATACAACGCCGAAAGGCGAGAATCAAACTCAGGATAAAAATACAACATCATCAAGAAAACCAGAGGAAAACCATAATAATACAGCGCACGACTCTAAGGTCGAAAGAATATACACTGGTCATCTATCTCTATCAAATATACAAATCTGGTTGATGGAGTTTTTTTCTAGATACAACTGAAATAATAAATATACAATGGTGGTCCTGATGCAAAAGATCCCACCTACCAAAGCAATCACCCGGAAGAAACAGTGTGCCAGCAAAGCCGCAACAAAACCTGTGCGGCAAAACCTGCAAGGAACTGTGGCACAACGGGGGTCAGTTGCCAACTCGTGAGTAGAAAATATCTATGAGTAGAAATCGCATGCATGACGCTATCCTAGGTCATATCAAGTAATATCCTCAAATAAATATCCTGGTCCATCTATGTATAAGTGTAATACTACATGCTCGTGTCAATACCTCAGATAGCAACATATCAGATATATGATGTATGAATGCATGACGAATGGAAACAGAATACATCATGAAATCAACAGAGAAATCAGTGTCAACTATCGACACAAAACATAAATCTCAGTATCTCAAATCTCAAAATCTTAGTGTCTCAAATCCCAATATCTTAATATCTAGGGCTCCGTCAGTCCGGATCGGCCCATAACATCAAATCACACGACCACGGACGGTATCCTCCGGATATCCGCCGCGCCAAACAATCACCGGTAGGCAGTCTGCCCCTGCCAGGCTCATCATCCTCCATGAAATCACTCTCGCCCCGGGGTACCATACCGGGTCCACCATGAACCCGAGACGGTTCATACTACTCCTCGAAACGGGTCTCGAAATCCAACAGCTATCATGAAAACTCATGGTGGACGACTCATACATCACGAGAAAACCGCAACTTGCAT
Source organism: Agapanthus africanus (assembly GCA_030015575.1). Taxonomy (NCBI): domain Eukaryota; kingdom Viridiplantae; phylum Streptophyta; class Magnoliopsida; order Asparagales; family Amaryllidaceae; genus Agapanthus; species Agapanthus africanus. The sequence goes on from JASDDO010000012.1 coordinate 364,297,887, forward strand.
TTTAAAAAGACAGAGAGAGAGAGAAAGAAGTTTATATATATTCTTGCGGTTTTCCCCCAAATCCCGAAATCTCATGAAAATCCGAAATCCAAAATCAAGAGTAAGTAAACAGTGAATATCGGCATAAATCTCTATAATACTGCATGACCAATGAATATATGAATGCATCGGATATCATGCAATTAATGCAATAGTTAAACTAGCATATGAGAGCTATAACATATCGCAGTTATCAACTAGCAAGCTCTGTCAATGAATAGCATTTTCTAAAGTGTACGTGACATGGAAATTACCGATGATGATGTGTGTGAGCCGGCAAGCAGGTGTACATGGAACATACGCATCATCGGTAATGGTGTTGGTGTCCTGACAGCAGGGTTTCATGATAATTACAGATAACATATGTACAAGCATGCAATGAGATGAAACATCATGAATATACAGAAAGTGATGTAGTAACAGCAACACCGAAAAAATATACCTACCCAATATACGAGTGTCACGACCAGAAATAACACGTGACTGGCCCTTGAATCATATGAAGTCTATAGGACCTCCTCTAATTCAAGTAAGCCAAAAGCCCAGAAATCTAAAACCATTTTAAATAATAAATGAAGGAAAACTAGTTTTAAAGAAGTGAAGAAAACATGTTTAAAAAAAACAAGGTTTTTAAATAAGTAAGCCGAATATGCATTTTTTTAAAACCCCAAGTCATTTCTAAAAATTTCGGCAAAGTTTCGTTTGTAAAAACTGGCCCCAAACGGGGTACAACATGAATAATATATGCACAATGATAAAAGGCATCCCCAAGCGGGAGCTAGCTCTTCGTCAATCGACGGTCACAACCACGCAAGCAATATAATATACAACGCCGAAGGGCGAGGATCAAAACTCAAAAGGAAACTCAAAATCATCAAGAAAACCATAATACTACAACACGCGACTCTAAGGTCGAAATAATACACAACTGGTTTTCTAAGTCTGAAATAAATATAGGTCTGGTTGATGGAATTACTAGATACAACTGATTAAAATAAATACAAGGGTGGTCAAGATGCGAGTGAACCCACCTACCAAAGAAATCACCCAGAAAGGAAGCAGTGTGCCAGAAAGCCGCAATGAAATCTGTACGGCAAAACCTGCAACAACTGTGGCACAACGGGGGTGAGTTGCCAACTCGTGAGTAGAAAACATCACAGAGCAGAAATCGTATGTATGACTCAATCCTAGGTCAAACGATCAGTAATAATATATATATATATATATATATATATATATATCCTCAAAATGATAAAGTCTGAAGCATGATAAGATGGCAAGGGTAAACATCTATACATAAGTGTAGTACCAAGTGCTCGTGTCAGTGCCTCAGGTAGCAACGTATCATAAATATGAGGTATGATCAATGTAATCAACATGAATCAATGTCAACTATATCATGAAGTCTATAAGTATGTGGATATCATCCAACTATGTAATCAATGTCTGTATGTATGTGGATCTCGTCCATGTGTCAACCAATGACACAAAACATCATGCATGTAAATATCATAAAGCATATACATGGAAGTATGAGGATATAAATCAACGTGTGTCCCTCGCGACACATCAAAATCATGGAACCTGAGTTTCCAGCATCGACACTCGAAAACATCATGAAACCTGTGCCCAGTATCGGCACGTAAATCCTCATATATATAGGGCTCCGTCAGTCCGGATCGGCCCACGGGCTCCGTTAGTCCGGATCGACCCGTATCATCTCTCAACTCTGGTCGGTATCCTCTGGATATCCGCCGAGCTCAAATACAATCACCGGTAGGTAGTAGTCCCTCTGCCAGGCTCACCGTCTGTATATACAGCATCCCTTTCTTGCCCTGGGTACCATACCGGGTCCACCATGTACCCGCAATCGGCCTCATCCATCTCCTCGAATCGGGTTTCACATGACACACGTCTCAAAATCGAGAAAACGCATGGTGGACGCACAGAAATATCATATCAAGAGAAATCGGTTTTTTAAACAATGCATACTTTCTTTTAAAATGACCACGGTTCTCAAATCCAGAAGTCTCATGAAAACGACATATCTCAATGCATAAAATCATAAAGCATGATGTATGCGACATATGATAGAAATGTAAGCATATCTGTATATCATGCAACAAAAAACAGTAATATGCATACATCGAGGGGAAAACCGTCTTTTAAATGAATCCAGTTTTAAAATATATCTTGCGGTTCCCAAATCTCCAAAATAAAGCAAGAATCATCTATGTATGTGCAAATACGTATGTATGCGAGTATGGGTGTACAATATGTGTGTACGCAAGTATGAGTGTACAATATGTCTGTGCGCCAATATGGATGTACAAGTAGATATATACGCAAGTATAAGTGTACAATATGTATGTGTGCCAGTATGGATGTACAAGTAGGTATATACGCAAGTATAAGTGTACAATATGTATGTGTGCCAATATAGATGTACAAGTAGGTATATACGCTAGTATAAGTGTACAATATGTATGTGTGCCAGTATGGATGTACAAGTAGCATATCCTGATGCAACAATCCTACTGTGTAGTGACACGGCAATTATCGATGATGAAGTGTGTGAGCCGGCAAGTAGGTGTACGTGGAACATACGCATCATCGATAATGGTGCTGGTGTCCTGATAGCATGGGTTTAGTATAACAATAAACACATTTACAAATGCAATATGATGTGAATAGCAAGAATATGCGGAAAATGAATAATAAACACAACAGTGAAGAATCTACATCAATATATATATATATGTCATACAGTTTTGCCATTTGAAATAACACGAATCGTGGTGTTTAGAAAAATAAGGGCTACGGTGTTTTTAAGAAAAGATGTGTCTTTTGAAAATATCCGTAGAATCCCTTGGCCTGTCTTTAAATTATTCACGATTCGTTAGTTTTGAAATAGGTATGACTCAGGTCTAGTCTAACATCTACAAAGTATACATATCTAACTAACAAGCTAATCGAAAGGGTAGGGAAACTACCTAAATCTGAGTCGATATATATATATATATATATATATATATATATATATACATATATAATAGTCGGTGATCTCGCCTCAATAGTACCGCGAACGATACAATATATCATATGACATTCTCGAGTCAAGAGTTCGGATCTATCATCAATATAAAGCTCGTACGGTAAATACATCGTACGACATCCCAAATCTGGGTACGGGTCGAATCTCACATTTATCTCATCAATTATCTGGTATTCTTATCATCATATCTCATGATCTGGGGTATTGATCTATGTCTAGTACAACTGATACCATCTATATAAATATATTTATGTGTGTGTGTGTGTGCGTGTATGAAAACACACGTCCAAAGGCCCGCTAAAATCTCATGTCGTATCTCATAATACGAACCACATCATATCACCGATCTCATGGCACCATGCCCAATCTCATCGACTCATCTCCAAATATCATATACAATCCTCATCATCCATGTATAAGTATACGTATATATATATATACCTAGTCCCATACCTGTGTGTGTGTATATATATACGTATCCCCATGTATGTACAAGTATAACAAAGTAAGCATGTGGGGGGGTGTAAACCTCATTCTAGGGTTCGCGACTACGAAGCTAAGCTAAGTTACTTCTAACTACCCTAAACTAAACCATGAACACAAATCATATCTTGATAATCATCCACATAACATAAACACATATATAACCATATATATATAAGCTATACTACGAACTACGGGGGTGCTATACGCCATCCACCCGACTTCACTCGTAGATATAATCTACTCACCTTGCTCTTCGCTTTCCGTTGCCGACGTCGCTACGCGCTTGCTTGTCATCTCGAAATCTTCGTGGCGTATCTAAATATCATAACGTATCGTGTCGCATTAAAACCCAATTCAAAATCAAAACGACACGCTAAAAGCCTATAGGTTAGAACCTATGGACTATGCTTTCAAAACCACCAAATAACACTCGATTTCGACATACCCACGTCAAGTGATCGAAATAAAGCACAAATACTAAAATTCAGAATTTAAAATACATAAAACCATAACTCGAATCAAAGCAGCAACACAAGGAAATAGTCCAGGATTTTGTCTAGGGTGAAAACAATGTTCCAAAACAACACTAGGGTGATATATTGGGTGTATGTGACCTACTGAAGCAACCTGGACCCTACCCCTCACCAAGTGGCCGAGCCCCATCCCCAGGAATTCGAGCTTGCCGGCCCTACATGCTCCAGTGGGGTTCGTATTGCTACAGGGGGTTTCTAGGGTCAATTCTAGTCCTCTGGCAATGTTTGCTTAACTCGTACTTAACCCAGGTCATTCCAGATTTCCATGCACACTCTAAGTTCTCACAAACCGACATGAAAAGTTCTGTTTTTTTCGTATTTCTCTTTTCAGGTTTGTTAGGTCTGAGTTTTTGGTATTGGGGGGGTTTAAGGTCACCACAAGAGTTCAATTGCACAACCACAACTCAAATTAACCCTAACCCTCTCTAGAATCTCCCAAAATTCACTAAACTTTGCCAAAACGAAAACAAACTTGGAAAGAGGCTAAAGCACTTGAAATACTACACTAATTGTGAAAGGGTTACCTCATTTGGCACTCATGAATCCCTCTACATCACCAAAACACAAACTTTCTTGGTCCAAAGTGTTGCTAGTGAGCTCATGCACATTTTTAATGAAGCGGGGATTGAGTTTTGTGGTTGTTTTGATGGTGTTTTGTGAGTTTGAAGATGGTGGAGGAGAGGGTGCTGCCTTGGGCTGAAGAAGGAGGGAAAAATGAATGAAAAAGATGGAGGAGAAAATGGCCAAGTCAACTAAACCATCATCCTCTCCCACTCTCTCTCATGCCCATGCCTAATACTATATTCATATCCATTTTCCTTTTCCTTTTCCTTTTCTTTTTTTTTTCTTCTCTCCTCAATAGTAAACCCAAAACAAATAACCATTCACCCAAAAATCATGTAGGAAAAAATGTAACAAGTGTTAAAATGACATGTTCAAGTCATGTGCACAAAACACGCTTAAAGCCCGATTAGCGATTTTTAATCGCGATTAGCACAAAATTAGTGTATAATAAATCGTAAAATTTCATAATTTGCATAAATCACATAAAGCACCCTCTTTTTAGTAATTTCCATAATTTTCCAAATTTTTCCCAATTTATCGGTATTTAATTATACCGCCTTATTAAAATATTCAATATTTTATTATTTAATTACAAAAATTCCCAAAAATAATATTTTATTTTTTGAAATGTTACAATCTTCCCCAATTAAAGAAATTCGGTCCCCGAATTTAAATTTAAACCCCTCAATACTAAAACATTTCAGTAAAAAGTCCAAGTCGTCGGGGCTCCGAAATCATCAATACATAAAACGCATCATAGCGCAATGCATGCGCATGAACAATGAGCAGATAACTCAAAAACAAAACTCCGTCAAGCATCCCGCAATCATAGGAGTCATGGGGAAGACATCAATGTCTAAATCCAATACGAAAACCAATATGATATACATCAACACTATACATATAAACACCTGAAGGAAATGCATGACAAACCGTGTTAAGTCGCTGTGCGATGCGCATAATACTGCACAGTGGCGGACGTCTCTAGTAAGAAAATAACTCTCTCTCTATATATATATATCCTTTGTTTACATGCACGTACCGCCGTTTTGAAAACAATTTAGAAGGGTTTCCTTGTTTTAACTGTTTCGTGTCATATCAGACACGTAGGTAAATACTGAGACTATAGCTCTCTTTTTGGAAATCCCTTCGACAACTATCAATGCATGCAAAATATATTCAGGTACTGTCCTCTGACTAGTCCTGCTCAGTACGAAAACAAATAGCAAATATCATAAAAACGTACTGCTCCATAACAAATAAATCTCAAAATGTATATAAGAATACCATGAGCGTCTGGTGCGCACGGAAATCGAAATCAACAAATATGCCCTACGTGGGCACAAAACAAAAATCTAAGTGCAACAGGTGTGCACAAAACACCTGTCAAAGGTAACGGGTGTGCCTGACAACAATATCAGGTGCATCTGATATGCACGAAGAATCCCGACTTAGTGCATCTGGTGTGCACCAAAATCGCATCTCATAACATGCGCCTAACGTGTGTGAAAATCCAATTCAGGTGCATCCATCATGCACGAAATCACGAAATCCAATATCAAGCGCCGAACATGTGCAAAATCCAATCCAAGCGCGCCAAATATGCGCAAGAATCCAAATCAAATGCACAGAGTGCACGAAATCAACATCAATATCAGAATCGAAATCGACGGTAAACAATACAGCTCAAACCAAATCAGGTATACCGCGGTATATAATCTCACAACCATGTTAATCATCATGCACAAATCAAGTCAAAGCACTAAAAGTGCATGAAAACTATGCCGAAAGCATAAGTCGAATCACATGCATAACACAGACATGAAATCAAAATTAACATATCGAATGACATCAAATCGAAGTCAGGTGAAACCGTGGTGTACAAAATGTAAACCCAGTGCAACAAACGCACGAAATATAAATCCGGTGCAACAAATGCATGAAATATAAATCTGGTGCGACAAACGCACGAAATGAAAATCTAGTGCAACAACTGCACGGAACACAAATCCGGTGCATCCTATGCAAGAAATACAAATACAGTGCATCCTGTGCACAAAATACAAATACAGTGCATCTAGTGCACAAAATACCAATACAGTGCATCCTGTGCACAAAACACCAATCCAGTGTATCTAGTGCATAAAATATCAATACAGTGCATCCTGTGTACAAAATACCAAACAATAACTCAAATGCGTAAATAGTAACACCGAGTGTACCAAGGTGTAAAATCATAAACGTGTGCAACTGCGTGCACAAAACACATATCAATGCACTACAAGCACATATAAGCTATACCGAGTGCAAAAACCAAATCGTATGCATACCATGTGCACAAAATCAACCCAATTGTATGAAATCCATGAAATCATAAACATGTGCGACCAAGGCACAAAACGATATTAAGTGCAATCACTGTGCACAAATCATAAATCAACACAACAGTGTATAAAGCATATCTCAAGGGTAATAACTATGCACAAAATATGAATACCCAGTAGGTGCAACCATGGTGCATGATTGAATGTTAGATGTTGTGATCAAAATATTTTTACCGCAATCAAGAACGGCGTCGCTTGGTAGCTAGCCGGTGAGTACGAGTCGGTCCACATGGATGTTGTGTATTTTCTAATTGTTCTAACGAGTTAATTCCAAACAGTGTTGGGTTGATTATCACTAAAAACTAAGTTGATTTAGACTAGGATTAGATTCTTGCTATGGTTAGGTTTAGGTTAAGTTTGGAAATTTAAGATTTCCCACCGCTTTCAATGCCCTAATTTAGATCTATTTGGTGTTATGGTAATAATTAATAAAGGGGATTAGGACGATCGGGAAGAAACGATGTTCTTCCTCTAGGTCCTTATCCGTCCTTTCTTAAATCTTACCCTAACCTCCATGGAAAACATGCACAACCGGTCTTTTAAACTACGGTATCACCGTTACCTCATGGGTAGGGTGCCGTAGGGAGCGGTATGTGTATGTATGCATGGAGTCCTATTAATTAATATGTGATGGGCAAGAAAGGGGTGAGAGATTTTCATCTCTCAAACATTTCCTATTCCTAACCCTAACAAGTGAGGAACTACTCACTCATTAGGGAATCTATAAAAGACATGTTTATGAGTTTTGTTTTTAAAAGATTAACTATCTAAACTATAGCAGATTAATAAAAAGTTCTAATCTAATTTAAACTAAGGCAGATAATAAATCTATACTAGGGCAGGAATAAAAACTAAGAACTAGGGCAATGAAAAGAATCTACTTACTTTATTGATGCTCTCAAAACATTACAAATGATTCTGAATTTTTGATCAATGAAAAGAGCCATACCCCATAGAGAGGTTTAGGATTTCTATCTATAGAGCATAGAAACCCTAGGGTTACAATCGGTTCATATCTGCATTTACAATTTTACCCCTAAGAAGACTAGTCAACGAACCGCCGCACCGACACGAAGTTGCACCGACACGGGCTTCATATGGCCGTGGAATCGCGGCCAAGAGCCATGTTTGGCCGCGGATCCGCGGCCATGTTGGAAGCTTGTTGGTTGCTGCTTCTCTGGTAATTCTCTTGTTGCTTTTTCCTTGGCTTTTCTTCACTTGGTTTCTCAGATTTTCTTCTAGTTTTCTTCCAGATTTCTACAGTGAATAATGTCGTGGACTTTACCGTTTGCTTCGTGTCGAAGTCTTGAACTTTGCGCTGCCTTTGTGCTTTGTGAACTTGTTCATTGATCTTCGTTTATTCTCCAACTGTAGGCTTGATCAAGATTCTTACATTTGTTGGTCGTAGTCTCACTTTTGTATTGTCTTTTCATCTTTTTCACTGTTTTTGTTCCGAGAACCTATAACCTGCAACTATGTAGCAGACATGGATCAAAAGCACCTGTTTATTTGTTAAATGACTAAGAATGGGGAATATAATAATGTAAAATTATGATATGAACAAATACCCCCAAACTTATCTTTTGCTCGTCCTCGAACAAACCTAATTTTATTCTCAAAAAGACATAGCCTCACTTTCGCAGGGAAACACGATTGCACTGAGCTCGTACAACAAGCCGTTAAACCTCTAGGTGTCCCTAGTAGGAGGAGTGTTGTCTCCTGAGGGTTTTCAGCGGATACTACCCACAAAATCCTATCAATTCGGCCCATTGACTTTTATTCTCCAATTAGGTTTTCCAACAAGAAACTCTATTATCTTCGACTCAGAAATTATCCACCCGTATTTTTCACGCTTCCTTATCATTTAACTTAAGATTATATATGTTCTTGTAGATTTATTTAGCTTTTAGCATCTTTTAAGTTTTCCTTCTAGGGTTCCATCTCAACTTAGGAATTTTTATCATCTCTATTAAAGATATAAGTCCTATTCTTCATTCCTATCTTTATCTAAATCCCAATCACATACCCCTGCGTGTGTGTATATATCACCCCTACACTTGGAAATTCAAATCAAGCTATTATACTCTTGTCCATCGTCCAAAGTACTTTTCAATTGGTGAATTTTTAGATGAAATTGCTCACACATTCTTCATGCGACCGTTAATACTTCTTGAGGTACCAACGACCGATTACAAAATGTGCTTGCACATTAATGCGTGATTCCTAGTCTTGTAATACCTAAGGCTTATAGCAGTGACTCCCAAACCAGTTGGTCTAAGGCACTAGGTGATAAAGCACCCTCGCTAAATATTTTTTTCTATTAATGCAGTCTTAAGTAATTACAAAAACCAGTGTTCATTTTTTTTATCTCTTTATTCACACTTGTATTTTTATTTTATTTTTCTTCATACTAAGGACTTTAGACAAGAGCATTTTAAGGTCTCTTCTACTATTCCAAGTTTCAAGGTTCGTGTTTGTGCAATTTGTAGGGTATATATTTTCAGAATTTAGACTTAAGCTTAGGAATTATTTTTCAAACTTATACTTTAGTAAAAATAACAATACTTTTCCCTTGTTTTAACTTAGCCCAAGAAGTCAACTCGAAATTTGCCTATTTCTAAATAAACTACAAAGACATATATTTTCTAACGTTAAATTTTAAGAAAGGTTATTTTTAGGGTTTTTAATTTCCTAAGTCTAAGATCTAGTTGTTCCTAGCTAGTTACCCTTTTTGTCAAACTCAAGTCAATTATGGCCAAAATTAAATGTTTTAATTTTATAATTTGTAAAAAAATTCAATTTTTATGGGTTTTAAAGTATGCAAATGCAAAAATATACATATGAATGCGAAGGAAGAAAGCTTACCGAGCATACCCTCAAACTTAAACTTGACAGTGTCCTCACTGTCATGCTATACCAAGAGGGTCAAAATGGTCGGCACTTCCCTGTTTATTTTCTTATTTTACAAAAATACCCAAATATTAATTTTTTTTATGTTATTTTGTAATTATGTTATTTTGTATTTATGTATTTACAAATGATACATACCCCCAAACTTGTTTGAAACAAAGTCTTGGATAGATGATCGAAAATTTGGGGGTAAAATGGAGGAAAATCAATCAATGTAAATCGGCTCCTGCAAAAACAGGAGCTCCTCCGACGGGTCCGCAGTGAGGAACGGTTTGAGTCGATGTCCGTTCACTTTAAACAAAGTACCGTCCTCCGGGTTTTCTAGGTCTACCGCACTGTGCGGATATACGGTGCGTACCAAAAACGGCCCTTTCCACCTAGATTTTAGCTTGCCGGGGTGAAAGTGTAACCGAGTGTCATAAAGCAAAACCTGCTGACCAGGTTTAAACGTTTTGCACATAAGGTGTTTGTCATGGAACACCTTAGTTCGGTTTTTAACAATGACAGCATTATCATAAGCCTTATCCCGCAGCTCATCTAGTTCATTCAATTGCAGCTTTCGATTGTTGCCCGCATCTCCCATCGATAAATTCAACTCCTTGATCGCCCAAAATGCCTTGTGCTCAATCTCAACTGGGAGGTGGCAAGCCTTCCCATAAACAAGCCGGTATGGAGACATACCAAGATCGGTCTTGTATGCAGTACGGAATGCCCATAGCGTATCAATCAGTTTGTGTGACCAATCTTTACGATTTTTAGAAACCGTCTTCTCCAAGATTTGTTTAATCTGCCGATTTGAAACTTCGGCTTGCCCACAAGTTTGGGGATGGTATGGTGTTGACAATTTGTGAGTAATGGAATATTTGCGCATTAAGGACTCAAAAGTCCTATTGCAGAAGTGAGATCTATTATCACTTATAATTGCTCGAGGGTGCCCAAACCGAGAAAAGATATTTTCTTTAAGAAATCGAATGACAACCTTGTTATCATTCGTTCGGCTAGGCACAGCCTCGACCCATTTTGACGCATAGTCAACGGCCAAAAGAATATACACATTCCCAAAGGAATTGGGAAATGGTCCCATGAAGTCTATTCCCCAAACATCAAAGATATCCACAACCAAAATTGGTTGGAGAGGCATTTTATTTCTCCGCGATATCCGGCCCAAGTGTTGGCACCGGGAGCATATCTTGCAGTATTCATATGCATCTTTAAAAAGTCCTAGCCAGTAGAAACCACACTGTAAGATTTTCTCTGCTGTCTTCTTAGGGCCAAAATGCCCGCCACACGCTTGATCGTGGCAAAAAGACAGCGCACTCTTAAACTCATCTTCAGGTACACACCGACAAATGATTTGGTCGGAACAGTATTTAAAAAGATACGGTTCATCCCAGTAAAAATGCTTTACTTGGGATAAGAATCGGAGTTTATCATGTTTCGACCAATCTTTAGGTATCAAGCCGGTGGCCAAGTAGTTTACTATATCAGCGAACCAAGGTTCGCAAGACACGGTTAAGAGTTGCTCATCGGGAAAAACATCTTTAATTGGAATTTCAAGTGTAGGCGAAGAAGGAAGTCGTGAAAGGTGATCGGCCACTACATTTTCACATCCTCTTTTGTCCCTTATAACAAGGTCAAACTCTTGTAGCAAGAGAATCCAACGTATTAACCGTGATTTAGCATCCTTCTTCGCAAAAAGGTGGCGAAGAGCTGAATGGTCCGTGTACACAATCACTGGAGAGCCGATTAAATAAGGCTGGAATTTTTCAAGTGCAAACACAACGGCTAAAAATTCTTTTTCTGTTGTTGTGTAGTTCAGTTGGGCCTCATTTAAAGTTCGGCTAGCGTAATAAATTACGTGCGGCATCTTATTAATGTGTTGTCCAAGAACAGCACCAATGGAGAAATCAGATGCATCGCATATAATTTCGAATGGATGGGTCCAATCTGGAGATGAAAGAATGGGCGCAGAAATGAGTGAGTGTTTCAATGACTCGAACGCTTCCATGCAAGTTGAGTCAAAATCAAATGTTGTGTCCTTGGCCAATAAGAGAGTCAAGGGTCTAGCTATCTTGCTAAAATCCTTGATTAACCGTCTATAAAAACCGGCATGGCCAAGTAAGGCTCGGATGTCTTTGACGCATTTAGGAGGAGGGAGATTGGAAATGACTTCAATGTTGGCTTTATCAACCTCTATACCATTTTACGAGATGACATGTCCTAAGACAATACCCTCTCGTAGCATAAAGTGGCACTTCTCCCAATTTAAAGTGAGGTTCTTATCCCTACAACGGGTAAGAACTGCGTCAAGGTGTAGCAAACACTCGTCGAAGGAGTCACCCAAAATGGAGAAATCATCCATAAAGATCTCCAAAAAATTTTCAACCATGTCTGAAAAGTTCCCCATCATACACCGCTGAAATGTAGCGGGTGCATTGCATAACCCAAAGAGCATGCGACGGAAAGCGAAAGTACCGAAAGGACAAGTAAATGTGGTCTTGTCTTGATCCTTTTCGGCGATGGGGACTTGGTTATAGCCGGAATAGCCATCCAAGAAGTAATAAAATTCGTGCCCAGCCAACCGTTATACCATTTGGTCAATGAAAGGTAAAGGAAAGTGATCTTTCCTTGTCGCGGCATTGAGTTTTCTATAGTCGATGCAAACTCGCCACCCAGTTTGGGTGCGAGTAGGTATTAACTCATTTGCCTCATTGGTAATGACCGTAATACCCGATTTCTTTGGGACAACATGAATGGGGCTAACCCACTGGCTATCGGAGATAGGGTAAATGATACCACTATCAAGACATTTTACAATCTCCTTCTTGACAGCCTCTTTCATTATGGGGTTGAGGCGTCTTTGTGGATCCCTTACTGGTTTGGCATCATCCATCATGTGTATATGATGTTCAACTATGAGGGGACTAATCCCCTTGATGTCCGCCATAGTCTAGCCAAAAGCTTGCCAGTTATTTTTGCAAGACCATTAAAAGAGCTTTCTCTTGCTCGAGAGCTAGAGAGGCCGATATGATAACGGGAAGGGTCTCATTCTTACCTAGGTAAGCATATTTAAGGTGAGACGGCAAAAGCTTTAGTTCGAGTTTAGGAGGTGAAACAATTGAAGGTAACATTGGTGAAACTGTTTCAAACTCGAAGGATTCCATCAATGGTTCAAATCGAGTGTACGCAACCGCGTCGGATGGTTCAACTAACTCATCCGAAAAATCAAAAGACTCAAACTCGGGTGGTGAGTCTTCAAAATCGTCCAAAAAGGTGAAACACTAATAATCGTTTTCCGGCGTGAAAGCTGTGTCAGATTCTAGGAGGAACGCACTAGAGGCATCAACACTGCTGTGATCGAACAGAAATTTTTCGAGCTCACAGTCCTCCTGTGTGATCTCATGGATCGAGCAAACATCAAGTATACTAGCATTAGGCTCGGAGGGCTGATTTCCCAACTTAAAAATGTTGAGTTCAATTGTCATATTTCTAAAAGATAGGTTTATTGAACCATTACGACAATTGATCACCGCATTAGATGTCGCAAGGAATGGTCGACCAAGTATCACCGGAATTTGACTCCGGGGGTTAGCTACAGGTTGTGTATCCATAACAGTGAAGTCAACGGGGAAAATGAAGTCCCCTACTTTAATTAACACATCCTCCAACTCACCCCTAGGATGGGTGATGGATCGGTCGGCCAGTTGGAGAGTACAATGAGTGGGTTTAAGCTCTCCAACGCCTAATTGTTCGTACACTGAATAGGGTAGCAAATTGACACTAGCACCAAGATCTAATAGTGCTCTATTGATGTTCTTGTCCCCAATTATTATCGAAATAGTAGGACAGCCGGGGTCCTTATGTTTTTGGGGTAAAGATTAGACAAGAGCATCACTAACAGCACTAGCCACGAAAACTTTCTTTGGTACTTGTGACTTCCTCTTCTTGGTGCATAAATCCTTTAAGATTTTCGCGTAAGAAGGAACTTATTGGATTGCATCCAAGAGAGGTATGTTTATGCTAACCTGTTTGAACAACTCTACAATCTTCTCCATTTGTGGAGTTGGTTTATTGGATCTCAACCTGTTTGGAAAAGGAACATTTTGAAAATTTGTTGAGTCCAATGTCTGTGGAGTAGATTGCGGAGTTGGAATGGATCCCAGTGTAGGTGTGTTCGTGATGTGAGAAGTGGGTCCGTTCGAAGTAGAAGAAGTAGAGCCTTGTGAAGAATGAAGAATATGCTCTAACAAGGAAGATAAAGATGAAGAAGAAGAATATGAAGAAGAACCACCGGCAGGGGTGTCATTATTAATACCCACGTTATTGTGCAACACTTTTTCAGATCTCAACGTGGTCACAGCATTTACATTATGATTTTGCTGTTCATATGCAACATGTACGTGACCGGGATTTGGCAATGGTTGAGATGGAAGCTTTCCCTTTTCTCGCTCGCTCAACGCAGCATTTAGTTGTGCAATTTGTGCCTCAATAGATCTGATGCTTTGATCATGTGAAGCACTATTTTGCACTAAAGATTGAATGGAAGTCTCCAACCTTGCTGCGGATTGTGTAGATTGTTTTAGAAACGCATCTAGACTTCTTTCTAGCGAGGTAACCTTATCATTATTTGGTTGAACAAAATTGTTTTGAGGGTAAGAATTGTTGGGCACAAAATTGTTCATTTGGTTTGGGTAAGGTTTTGGTTGGAAAGGTTGCTGGTATTGAGTTTCTTGGGGTGCTTGTTGTTGTGGAGGAGGAGGCCTTTGAAAGTTGTTGTTTCCTTGGGATTGTTGATTTTGATTCCAAGCAAAATTTGGGTGGCTCCTCCAACCCGGATTATAAGTCGAAGAGTATGGATCATTTCTTTGTCGTTGCTGAAAGGCAGCATTGACTTGATCTTGTCCTTGAACAGGCGGATTGTAAGGACACTCTTCGGTAAGATGTGATGGATCCGAACAACAAGCGCAAACAGTTCGTGGGGGTAAAGCAGGGGCAGGAGAAGGCGATGAGATTTTGGTCTCAATTGCTTCTAGCTTTTTCGTAAGTGCGGCCATTTCGGCCTTCATTGCAATTGACATATCTAATTGATGTATACCTGCCCTAGATTGACCAGCAGAAGATGAGGTGGTCTTGGTGCTTTCCCACTGAAGTGTTTGTTCAGCAAGACCGTCGAGAAACTGCCAATTTTCCTCACTAGATTTGGTTAGAAAGTGACCTTGACAAATGGTTTCCAACAACTGCTTCGTTGCTGGGTTCAATCCTTCGTATAAAGTTTGGCAAAGTTGCCAATTCTCGATACCGTGGTGAGGGCATTGAACAAGTAGGTCTTTAAATCTTTCAAAACACTTCCAAAAAGGTTCGGAAGGAAGCTGGAAAAATTGGATAATCTCATTGCGAATTATTGCGGTCTGGTGATGTGGATAAAACTTTTTAAGAAAAGCTTTAACAAACTCTTCCCAATTTTTAATTGAGTGTGATGCTGTGCTGTATAACCATTTCTCGGCTAAGTCACATAAGGTGAAAGGAATGACCCTTAGCCTTATAGCATCATCTGAAAGTTGTGTTGTTTTCACCATTGCACAAACATTCTGGAATTTGTTTATGAAGATATAGGCATCTTCGGATTCCAGTCCGTGAAATTTTGGCAACATGTTGATGAAGTGGGGTTTGATCTCAAAGTTGTCCCCATTTGCCGGTGGGAGTGAAAGACAAGTAGGTAAGGCGGTGCAGATAGGGTAGAAAAGATCCTGGAGCGCGATTCGTTGAGGCGCTTCAACAAGCGGGTGTGTGGGTTATTCGCACCTAGCGGAGGTGGAATCAGTCCCATGGGTAAGGTGTTGTTAGGATTAAATCCCGACATCTCCTTAGAAGACGAAGAATGTGAAAGTGAAGGTAAGGAAGTGGAAGGAATTTCGACTTCGGAGTCGAAAGCGTCGTCGGTCGGTACCAACGAGATACGGACTAATCGGGCACTAGTGTCCCTAGTCCAACCGGACATACACTAAAGAGGTAGTATAGTCAAAAAGTTGAAAAACAGAATGTGGGGGTAAGAAAACGTCAATGGAAAGAAAGTGGGTGTAAGTGGGGTGCACGGATTTCTTAGCGACAAGTTACAAGTTTTCGTAAAAAAAAATTTCTTTTCTCTTTTTGTGTTTTTTTTTATGTGGAGCTTTTTTCAAAAAAGATTTTGGATAAAAGGCTTAGACACACGTTCAATCAATCACATATGCACAATCAAGCCTAAATCTAGGGTCACCTAGGTCAGCTAGACAGCTCCTAATTGTTCCAAAGGGCAAGAAGTAGGACCTCAAACCGCCTGTTCACCGCCCATTGTGGCCAGGTAAGCACAAATAGAGAAAGGAGGGATCCGCTCACGAATCACCGTGAGACGGGCCTTTTAAAGTTACCTTTCACTACCTGTCTAGCCTAGGCACCACAAAGTCAGGTTAGGATCAACGGTCGATGCCTACAACTATTCATTTGTCCTATTGAGCGCGAAGTCCTTAGTGCTGAGTCTAATCTTTTTTAATTAATTGATGGTCAATGCAATATGCCTTATGTGATTTTTAGGGTCCTGGGAAGTGTGATGAAATCCCCACCCAATCTGGATTGATGTTCAAGCCCCTTAAAGTCAATTAAAATATACAAAGTAGTAAACACAATCACTTGCAAACAATTTTTTTTTTAGCGTGGCGCGAAGAATCCTGCACAAGATCAATTATTGGAAGAGGAGAAATTTTTTGCGCAAAGAATCCTGCAGGAAAATTTTACAGAGGAGATATCAGGAGGTTCAGAGAAGGAGAAAGGGAGCTTACAGAGAGTTTTCCACCTGCTGACGTCAGCACCAAGCCCCATTTCCGCGGTCAGAAGGGGCTTTGCGCGGCGGAATCGCGGTTCACTGTGCAGTTCATATCTCGAGATTTTTTTCTACTCCTCTGTACTGATTTTTCTCTGTTGTTCAGACCTAGGGTTTTCTGTTTTTCTCTCCGGATTTTTCCAGATCCGAACTCGTTCGTCGATCCTGCAAAATTCATACGAAACACCCTTCAAACAATAAAAAGATGATAAAATTTTTATATTTCTTAATTTTTCAGTTTTTTATGAGTTTTATGATTTTATATTAACCCAAAATTGCAAAAAGAAAATACTACGCCATCCCCGGCAACGGCGCTATTTGATTGAATGTTAGATGTTGTGATCAAAATATTTTTACCGCAATAAGAACGGCATCGCTTGGTAGCTAACCGGTGAGTACGGGTCGGTCCACAGGGATGTTGTGCATTTTCTAATTGTTCTACGAGTTAATTACAAATGGTGTTGGGTTGATTATCACTAAAAACTAAGTTAATTTAGACTAGGATTAGAATCTTGCTAGGGTTAGGTTTAGGTTAAGTTTGGAAATTTAAGATTTCCCACCGCTTTCAATGCCCTAATTTAGATCTATTTGGTGTTATGGTAATAATTAATAAAGGGGATTAGGACGATCGGGAAGAAACGATGTTCTTCCTCTAGGTCCTTGTCCGTCCTTTCTTAATTCTTACCCTAACCTCCATGGAAAACATGCACAACCGGTCTTTTAAACTACGGTATCACCGTTACCTCGTGGGTAGGGTGCCGTAGGGAGCGGTGTGTGTATGTATGCATGGAGTCCTATTAATTAATATGTGATGGGCAAGAAAGGGGTGAGAGATTTTCATCTCTTAAACCTTTCCTATTCCTAACCCAAACAAGTGAGGAACTACTCACTCATTAGGGAATCTATAAAAGACATGTTTATGAGTTTTGTTTTTAAAAGATTAACTATCTAAACTATGGCAGATTAATAAAAAGTTCTAATCTAATTTAAACTAAGGCAGATAATAAATCTGTACTAGGGCAGAAATAAAAACTAAGAACTAGGGCAATGAAAAGAATCTACTTACTTTATTGATGCTCTCAAAACATTACAAATGATTCTGAATTTTTGATCAATGAAAAGAGCCATACCCCATAGAGAGGTTTAGGATTTCTATTTATAGAGCATAGAACCCTAGGGTTACAATCGGTTCATATCTGCATTTACAATTTTACCCCTAAGAAGACAAGTCAACGCACCGCCGCACCGACACGAAGTCGCACCGACATGGGCTTTATATGGCCGTGGAACCGCGGCCAAGAGCCATGTTTGGCCGCGGATCCGCGGCCATGTTGGAAGCTTGTTGGTTGTTGCTTCTCTGGTAATTCTCCTGTTGCTTTTTCCTTGGCTTTTCTTCACTTGGTTTCTCAGATTTTCTTCTAGTTTTCTTCCAGATTTCTACATTGAATAATGTCGTGGACTTTACCGTTTGCTTCGTGTCGAAGTCTTGAACCTTGCGCTGCCTTTGTACTTTGTGAACTTGTTCATTGATCTTCGTTTATTCTCCAAGTGTAGGCTTGATCAAGATTCTTCCATTTGTTGGTCGTAGTCTCACTTTTGTATTGTCTTTTCATCTTTTTCACTGTTTTTGTTCCGAGAACCTGTAACCTGCAACTATGTAGCAGACATGAATCAAAATCGCCTGTTTATTTGTAAAATGACTAAGAATGGGGAATATAATAATGCAAAATTATGATATGAACAGTGTACGAAAACAAATATCATGAAACTCAGTCATCAAGACTAAATCATGCGAATAGATCGCCCAAAATACCAAAATCCAAGGTGGCGGATGCGTGATAATCGAATCACCAAATCACAAATCATAAATACCGTCGTCGATATTTCCTCATTCAAAGTCGAGAAGGTGTCGGTGCATCCAATGCTAGCAGAGCAAGATATCTACTTGCCTCCTGTTCATGGTCTGACGCCTGGTGCTTTTAGGCTCTTGTCTGTTACTGTGCATTGCTAAATATATAGCTCCTCGGCTCAACGGCCCAATATGGAATGACGACGGAAACAGTCCCGCTCTGTCACATCCTCTACAGATCTTTGGCCAACTATCTCGTCGATGATGCCGAACTCTGGCCTGCAGGGTGTGCGCAATATGACCGCTCCTGGGTCCAAGTCTTCTCGTATAGTATTCCAGAAAGGTCATGTCGAGGTCTCTCCCAAATCTTATTTCTACCGATCTGTCCGGAAGTTATCACCCTTCATTAAAATCTGTTTCTTGTTCCGGAACGGCTGCATACTCATCGCGACTCCTTCTAGAAGATATATCCATGTACAACTCCTCTACATGCGTATCATATCTCTGATGTCAGCGGAGTGGAACGTCATCTCATCAAGATCTTGTACGAACCTCTTACTCCACTTTTCTCTAATGTCGACCGTCTTCGATTCGTCTCTTCGTGGTTGCATGGACTGCGCTCCAACGGCTATACTTGTATCTGGAGTTTCCCAAGCAATGCATCCCATCACATGATATCCGAAAGATGTCAAACCTTTTGATCGATTCGTCAAGGTTCCATATTTCCCCTAAGAGCTCTACATCTTGAGTACAGTTTAATAGTATTCCAGTACATACCACAGCACCTGTGGACCAACCGTAGAAGGATAAACCCAAGCCTCACAAATGGCACCGCTAAACTACCGCAAACCCTAAGGTTCAAAGGCGTTCCATGGTCATTACGTCGAGTTAGGGTTTCATTCTTCTAGAGGATCCATAGCATTACTTGCATTTGTCTCTGAATACTTTATACTTGGAAAATGGGCTCCTGATATTCGATCGTCTCCATCGACTCTTAACGTACCTGCGTGAAGTCATCTCTAGCCGGAATCAATCCATCTGATGACCTCGCATCGGGGTAAGCGAATGGACCACATGTTCTAGTCTTTCATCCTCGGGTGACTAGCGACCTTCCATCATGTCTCTAATTACAACTCGTACTGCAATAGCTCCAACATCTGGGGCAATATCTCGTCGTTCACAGCAACAACTGGCTCATTTGTCTGCACGCTGAACAGCGCCTCAATCATCATGAATAAGCGATACTTCAATGGTCATCACATTCTGGCTGGCCTCTATCAGTGGCTCAATTCTCTGGTGCTGATTTGCTCATCCGAGAAATCTCGTAAAAGCGATCCATCAAATGCTCATGGCGCGAAAACACAATAAAACGACGTCTCTATGCAATCGTATGTCTCTGGAATCACGCCCTGGTCAGTCCTCGTTCGTGACGAGCTCGTGCTGACCGCAACTCAAGCCGTAGCTCTCTCTGCCCGTGTAATCGTGGCAGCAAAATCATAACCAATATCGATGAGGATAGATCATGGGAATGAATATAATACTGTGCAAGGAAATGTACATCCTAAGGCTCCTTAAGAGGAGTGGCATATCGTAAGTATGCCGCAGAACATACACACGGTACGTCACTCTCCTTAAGTCACCTACTCTATCAACCAAGGTCATCCTATGTGACGAAAGTTCGGGTGTAATACCCCCTCGACTAAGTCTAAGTTCTGTAAGGTCAAGCATAAGTTCCGTATATATACAAACGCTCTAGGCTCTGTATAGTCAAACTTAGACTCGAACCAAGGTTAACCTAGCGCTCCGATACCAACTTTGTCACGACCCAAAATAGCACATGACTGGCCCTTGAATCATATGAAGTCTATAAGACCTCCTCTAATTCAAGTAAGCCAAAAGCCCAGAAATCTAAAACCATTTTAAATAATAAATGAAGGAAAACTAGTTTTAAATAAGTGAAGAAAACATGTTTAAAAAAATAAGGTTTTTAAATAAGTAAGCCGAATATGCATTTTTTTTTAAAACCCCAAGTCTTTTCTAAAAATTTCGGTAGAGTTTCCTTTATAAAAACTGGCCCCAAACGGGGTACAACATGAATAATATATGCACAATGATAAAAGGCATCCCCAAGCGGGAGCTAGCTCTTCGTCAATCGACGGTCACAACCACGCAAGCAATATAATATACAACGCCGAAGGGCGAGGATCAAAACTCAAAAGGAAACTCAAAATCATCAAGAATACCATAATACTACAACGCGCAACTCTAAGGTCGAAATAATACACAACTGGTTTTCTAAGTCTGAAATAAATACAGGTCTAGTTGATGGAATTACTAGATACAACTGATTAAAATAAATACAATGGTGGTCATGATGCGAGTGAACCTACCTACCAAAGCAATCACCCAGAAAGGAAGCAGTGTGCCAGAAAGCCGCAATGAAACCTGTACGGCAAAACCTGCAGCAACTGTGGCACAACGGGGGTGAGTTGCTAACTCGTGAGTAGAAAACATCACAGAGCAGAAATCGTATGTATGACTCAATCCTAGGTCAAATGATCAGTAATAATATATATATATATAAATATCCTCAAAATGATAAAGTCTGAAGCATGATAAGATGGCAAGGGTAAACATCTATACATAAGTGCAGTACCAAGTGCTCGTGTCAGTGCCTCAGGTAGCAACGTATCATAAATATGAGGTATGATCAATGTAATCAACATGAATCAATATCAACTATATCATGAAGTCTATAAGTATGTGGATATCATCCAACTATGTAATCAATGTCTGTATGTATGTGGATCTCGTCTACGTGTCAACCAATGACACAAAACATCATGCATGTAAATATTATAAAGCATATGCATAGAAGTATGAGGATAGAAATCAACGTGTGTCCCGCGCGACACATCAAAAGCATGGAACCGGAGTGTCCAGCATCGACACTCGAAAACATCATAAAACCTGTGCCCAGCATCGGCACGTAAATCCTCATATATATAGGGCTCCGTCAGTCCGGATCGGCCCACGGGCTCCGTCAGTCCGGATCGGCCCGTATCATCTCTCAACTCCGGTCGGTATCCTCTGGATATCCGCCGAGCTCAAATACAATCACCGGTAGGTAGTAGTCCCTCTGCCAGGCTCACCGTCTGTATATACAGCATCCCTTTCTTGCCCGGGGTACCATACCGGGTCCACCATGTACCCGCAATCGGCCTCATCCAGCTCCTCGAATCGGGTTTCACATGTCACACGTCTCAGAACAGAGAAAACGCATGGTGGATGCACTGAAATATCATATCAAGAGAAACCGGTTTTTTAAACAATTTCTTTTAAAATGACCACGATTCTCAAATCCAGAAGTCTCATGAAAACGACATATCTCAATGCATAAAATCATAAAGCATGATGTATGCGACATATGATAGAATTGTAAGCATATCCGTATATCATGCAACATAAAACAGTAATATGCACACATCGAGGGGAAAACCGCTCTTTTAAATGAATCCAGTTTTAAAATATATCTTGCGGTTCCCAAATCTCCAAAATAAAGCAAGAATCATCTATGTATGTGCAAATATGTATGTATGCAAGTATGGGTGTACAATATGTGTGTATGCAAGTATGAGTGTACAATATGTCTGTGCGCCAATATGGATGTACAAGTAGGTATATACGCAAGTATAAGTGTATAACATATATGGGTGCCAATATAGATGTACAAGAAGGTATATACGCAAGTATAAGTGTACAATATGTATGTGTGCCAGTATGGATGTACAAGTAGGTATATACGCAAGTATAAGTGTACAATATGTATGTGTGCCAATATAGATGTACAAGTAGGTATATACGCTAGTATAAGTGTACAATATGTATGTGTGCCAGTATGGATGTACAAGTAGTCATATCCTGATGCAACAATCCTACTGTGTAGTGACATGGCAATTATCGATGATGAAGTGTGTGAGCCGGCAAGTAGGTGTACGTGGAACATACGCATCATCGATAATGGTGCCGGTGTCCTGACAGCATGGGTTTAATATAACAATAAACGCATTTACACATACAATGTGATGCGAATAGCAAGAATATGCGGAAAATGAATAATAAACACAACAGTGAAGAATCTACATCAATATATATATATATGTCATACAGTTTTGCCATTTGAAATAACACGAATCGTGGTGTTTAGAAAAATAAGGGCTACGGTGTTTTTAAGAAAAGATGCGTCTTTTGAAAATATCCGTAGAATCCCTTGGCCTGCCTTTAAAATACTCTTGATTCGTTAGTTTTGAAATAGGTATGACTCGGGTCTAGTCTAACATCTACTAATTAAACTATAGATCTAACTAACAAGCTAATCGAAAGGGTAGGGAAACCACCTAAATCTGAGTCGATATATATATACATATAATAGTCGGTGATCTCGCTTCAATAGTACCGCGTACGATACAATATATCATATGACATCCTCGAGTCAAGAGTGCGGCTCTATCATCAATATAAAGCTCGTACGGTAAATCCATCGTACGGCATCCCAAATCTGGGTACGGGTCGAATCTCACATTTATCTCATCAATTATCTGGTATCCTTATCATCATATCTCATGATCTTGGGTACTGATCTAAGTCTAGTACAACTGATACCATCTATATATATATGTGCGTGTATGAAAACACACGTCCAAAGGCCCCCTAAAATCTCATGTTGTATATCATAATACGAACCATATCATATCACCGATCTCATGGCACCATGCCCAATCTCATCGACTCATCTCCAAATATCATATACAATCCTCATCATCCATATATAAGTATACGTATATATATACCTAGTCCCATACTTGTGTATGTATATATATACGTATCCCCATGTACGCACAAGTATAACAAAGTAAGCATGTGTGTGCGTGTGGGTGTAAACCTCATTCTAAGGTTCGTGACTATGAAGCTAAGCTAAGTTACTTCTAACTACCCTAAACTAAACCATGAACACAAATCATATCTTAATAATCATCTACGTAACATAAACAAATATATAACTATATATATATAAGTTATACTACGAACTACGGGAGTGTTATACGCCATCCACCCGACTTCCCCCGTAGATATAATCTACTCACCTTGCTCTTCGCTTTCCGTTGCCGACGTCGCCACGCGCTTGCTTGTCATCTCGAAGTCTTCGTAGGGTACCTACATATCATAATGTATCGTGTCACATTAAAACCCAATTCAAAATCAAAACGACACGCTAAAAACCAATAGGTTAGAACCTATGGACTACGCTTTCAAAACCACCAAATAACACTCGATTTCGACGTACCCACGTCAAGTGATCGAAATAAAGCACAAATAATAAAATTTAGAACTTAAAATACGCAAAACCATAACTCGAATCAAAGCAGCAACACAAGGAAATAGTCCCGGATTTTGTCTAGGGTGAAAACAATGTTCTAAAACAACACTAGGGTGATATATAGGGTGTATGTGACCTACTGAAGCAACCTGGACCCTACCCCTCACCAAGTGGCCGAGCCCCATCCCCAAGAATCCGAGCTTGCCGGTCCTGCATGCTCCAATAGGGTTCGTATTGCTACAGGGGGTTCCTAGGGTCAATTCTAGTCCCCTTGTATTGTTTGCTTAACTCGTACTTAACCTAGGTCATTCCAGATTTCCCTGCACACTCTAAGTTCTCACAAACCGACATGAAAAGTTCTGTTTTTTTTCGTATTTCTCTTTTTAGGATTGTTAGGTCTGAGTTTCTGGTAATTGGGGGGTTTAAGGTCACCACAAGAGTTCAATTGCACAACCACAACTCAAATTTACCCTAACCCTCTCTCGAATTTCCCAAAATTCACTAAACTTCGCCAAAACGAAAACAAACTTGGAAAGAGGCTAAAGCACTTGAAATACTACACTAATTTTGAAAGGGTTACCTCATTTGGCACTCATGAATCCCCCTACAACACCGAAATACAAACTTTCTTGGTCCAAAGTGTTGTTAGTGAGCTCATGTACATTTTTAATGAAGTGAGGATTGAGTTTTGAGGTTGTTTTGATGGTGTTTTGTGAGTTTGAAGATGGTGGAGGAGAGGGTGCTGCCTTGGGCTGAAGAAGGAGGGAAAAATGAAGGAAAATGATGGAGGAGAGAATGGCCAAGTCAACTAAACCTTCACCCTCTCCCACTCTCTTTCATGCCTATGCCTAATACTATATTCATTTCCATTTTCCTTTTTCATTTCTTTTGTTTTTCTTCTCTCCTCAATAGTAAACCCAAAACAAATAACCATTCACCCAAAAATCATGTAGGAAAAAATGTAACAAGTGTTAAAATGACATGTGCAAGTCATGTGCACAAAACACGCTTAAAGCCCGATTAGCGATTTTTAATCGCGATTAGCACAAAATTAGTGTATAATAAATCGTAATAATGTGCACAAAACACGCTTAATCGCGATTAGCCCGGTTGTCGTCTCTAAGTCTTCACGAAGGTACCTACATATAATAAACAATCGCAATCGCTATTAACATCAAGTCCAGAAACCAAAACGGCACACGGATTGCCTATGGATCAAAACCTATAGCCCACGCATGCAAAACGACTAAACAACCCTTGTTGTTGATGTACAAACATGCAAAAACCCAATACGAATCCAAATATCAAGAATTAGCATTTCAAAATACGGAAAACATAGCCAAAACCACACTAGAATGCTCCCAGATTTTGACTCAGGTCAAATAAAGCTAAGCAAACAAGTCTAGGGTGATGTATATGATGTATATGAGCTACTGGACCAACCCCGACACCTCATGCCACCAAGTGGCCGGCCCCTACTCCTAAAATTCCGGCCAGCTCGGGCCACCCTGCTCTGTTGGGCTTCGTCTTCGTAGGGTGGTCTCCTTGTGGTGTATCTAGGTCCCTGGTATTGTTTGCTACTCTTAAAACCTCCCCGGGTCACTCCAGATTTCTCTGCACACCCCAAACACTCACAAAACCGACATGGATCAATTCTAAAGCTTGTATTCTCTGTTCTAAATTCAGTTCCGGGTCTTTAATTTGATCCCTAGGGTCTTGTACAGCCACCACGCATCACTAATTCCCTAAAATCCTCAAACCCTTCTCTTGAATTTTCTAAACACCACATACCCTAACCAAACACATTCTAAACTAATCTAAAATACAAGAAATCTAACACTAAACTAAATGGAAGAATTTATACCTCCTTTAGGCCACTCAAGACAGCCCTAGTTCCCCAAAGTTGTCAAAATCCCATTTTGCTTGGTCCAATGTGCTTCCCTTGAGCTTGTGCATGTTTTTAAAGAAATGGGTATGGCGTTTTGGTGAATATTTTGATATGGGTCAATGAAGATAAAAGATGGAGGGAGATAAGGAAGAAGAAGAAGAAGAAAAATGGTGGAGGAACAATGAGGCAGCACCCCCTTCTCTCTCTCTCAAGCATGGTCTCCTATCATGATTATGTCCCATTTTCTCTCTCCTCAAGTCATCATTACATCCTTTTTCCATTCTTTTTCTTTCTCACCACAATAAAACCAAATACATAACACAAATGAAATGAAACAACATGTAACATATTATGGTGGCCATAAAAACTGTAGAAACACGGATTTGGCTTAATCGAGATTAGCGGTGCACTAATCGGGTTTTTATCAAAACTGCATATAATAAATTTTAAAAATTCCAAATCCTTTAAATATATTTTTAAATGAATAAATCATTTTAAATTTTCATTTATTTCATAATTATAGGTATGTATTTATACCCTTTTTCGAAAACCACAATTTCGCAAATCGGGCTGTTTTCGGGAAATATATTATTTTAATATTAAATTCCAAAAATAATATTTTATTTTTTCTAAAATGTTACAATCTTCTCCCCTTAAAGAAATTCGATCCCCGAATATAAATTTAAATCCCCAATTTCTAAAACATTTCAATAATCAGATCAAATCAACGGGGATCCGTGATTGATTGTTTTAGCGTGCTTGCGCTTTCTAAAAGATAGATCAAAAATATTTGTAACCGCAATCAAGAACGGCGTCGCTTTGCAGCTAGCCGGTGAGTACGGGTCGGTCCACAGGGATGTTGTGAATCTCCTAATCGCGCTAACGAGTTAATTCCGAAGGGTGTTCGGATTAATTATTAAATCTAAAAACATAATTAACCTAGGGCAATTATCTAGATCTACTCTTGCTAAGGCTAGGTTTAGGGATGGTTTGGAAATGTAATTAAATCTCACCGCTTTCAATACCCGAATGAAGATCTGTGAGGAGTTATGATAATTATCAATAAAGTGGATTAGATCCGTTCGGGAAGGTGTTCCTTCCTCTAGGTTCTTGTCCTTCCTTTAGAGATCCTTACCCTAACCTCCATGGAAAACATCACACCCGGGCCTTTATACTACGGTATCACCGCTACCTCGAGGGATAGAGTGCCGTAGGGAGCGGTAAGTGCATGTATGCATGGAGTCCTATTGTAAATATTTGGTGGGTAAGAAAGGGATGAGAGATCTCATCTCTAAAAATCCTTCCCAAAAGCTAAACTCTAAACAAGTTCCTAGGGCATGAAATTAAATCTACCTAGGGCAAGGAATTGAAATCTACACTAGGGCAAGAAATTAATTTACTTACAGATGCATCCCTCCAATCATCCATGCAGGGTTGTCAGATCTGAATTTCTGAATGGAGAAGAAACACCGATGCTCTCCAAAAGATTTCTAAATTTTATTCATTAAAGGGAGGCATAAGAATTACAATTTTTAGAGTTCCTATTTATAGAGAATAGGAAACCCTAGGGTTACATTTGTTTCGCATGTCTGAAATTACAAAAATAGCCCTTAGGAAATCTTTACAGCACCGCCACGACGTTTTGGTAAAAAGAAAATTCCCTTTTGTCTTCTTATGGCCGCGGAACCGCGGCAATGGTGGCCGCGGTTCCGCGGCCCTTTAGAGAGTTCAGCTCATGAAACTTCAGGGTATGCTTCTTGTTGTCTTGGGCTTCTTATTTCTATATATCTTTTTTCATTTGGGCTTCAAGGTTGGTTCCAGATCTTCAGTGAACAATTTGCAATGGATTTTTAACCGTTCGCTTTGAGTCGATGTCTTGAATCTTGCTTTATGAATTGTTCCTTATGTAGGCTTGATCAAGAGTCTCTGTCTGTTGGTTAAAGTCCACATTTTTCATCGTCTTTACATCGTTTGCACTGTTTTCTGTCCAAGAACCTGTAACCTGTAATATGTAGCAGACATGCGTCAAAAGCACCTGTTTATTTATAAAAAGAATAAGAATGGGGAATATAATAATACAATATTCTAGTGTGAACAAATACCCCCAAACTTATCTTTTGCTCGTCCTCGAGCAAACTTATTTTTATTCACTAAAATCCTAACCGCACTTTCGCAGGGAAACGCGATTGCACTGAGCACGTGCAACAAGACGTTAAACCTCTAGGTGTCCCTAGTAGGAGGAGTGTTGTCTCCTGAGGGTTTTCAGCGGATACTACCCACAAAATCCTATCAATTCGGCCCATTGACTTTTGTTCTCCAATTAGGTCTTCTAACAAGGAATTCTATTATCTTCTACTTGTAAATTATCCACCCATATTCTTCACGCTTTCTTATCATCTAACTTAAGATTATATATATCTTGCAGATTTACTTAGCTTTCGGCATTTCTTAAGTTTTTCCTTCTAGGTTTTCATCTCCACTTAGGAATTTCTATCAACTCTATTAAAGATACAAGTTCTATCTTTCATTCCTCTATCTTATCTAAATTCCAATCACATACCCCTACGTGTGTGTATAGATCACCCCTTCACTTGGAAATTCAAATCAAGCAATCGTACTCTCGTCCTTTGTCCAAAGCACTTATTAGTGAATTTTTAATTGAATTTCGCTTACACATCCTTCATGCGACCGTTAATACTTCTTGAGGTACCAACGACCGATTACAAAATGTGTTTGCATATTTAAGCGTAATTCCTAGTTTTGCAACACCCAAGGCTTTTAGCAGTGACTCCCAAACCAGTTGGTCTAAGGCACTAGGTGATGAAGCACCCTCGCTAAATATTTTTCTATTTTTACAGCCTTAAGTAATCACAAAAACCAGTGTTCATTTTTTTTTATTCTTTATTCACAATTTTTCTTTTATTTTCATTGTGCTAAGGACTTTAGACAAGAGCATTTCAATGTCTCTTCTACTATTCCAAGTTTTAAGGTGCGTGATTGTGCAAATTGTAGGGTATATGTTTTCAGAATCTAGACTTAAGCTAGGAACTATTTTTCAAACTTATACTCTAATAAAAACATCAATACTCTTCCCTCATTTTGACTTAGCCCAAGAAGTGAACCCAAAATTTGCCTATTTCTAAATAAACTACAAGGCATATACTTTCTACCGTTAAACTTTAAGGAATGTTATCTTTAGGGTTTTTAATTCACTAAGTCTAAGATCTAGTTGTTCCTAGCCAGTTAACCTATTTGTCAAACTCGAGTCAAATAAACCAATATTGAATACAATAATTTTTATAATTTTTGAAAATTTTCAATTTTTATGGGTTTTTCAAATAAGTATGCAAATGCAAAAATATATACAAATGAATGCGAAGGAAAAAGACGTACCGAGCATACCCCCAAACTTGAACTTGACAGTGTCCTCACTGTCATGCTAAACCAAGAGGGTCAAAATACCGGCACTCCCCTGTTTATTTATTTATATTTTTTTTATATTTTTAATGTTTTGAATTTTTTTTTATTTTATATTTTTTTTAGAAAAAGAAAACAAAAATATATGTACATATATACAAAGGTCCCCCCCAAACTTAAGCTTGGCCTTGCACAAGCCAAAAGTTAGCACCAACCATTCAAAAATCTTATCGTGGAAATGGTATAGTTGGTGCAAGAAAATGAGAAACACGCGAGACCGTGTGGAAAGAAGAATGGTAGAATATGGTCTCGGTGGGGGAGAAGAATGGCGAAAAGAAGAAGGAAGTGGAGTACGATCTTGAGGGTGTAAATTGAGTGAATAAATTAGCGCAATATGTGATGACCGATATGTTATAAGCGATTGCGCTAACCTATCTACTCGTCGAGAAATGGGGTCAAATCCCTCAAGATTCGCAAGAAAACATGGGTATGCCGAACTTGGTATAGGAGATGAAAGCGTAACGGTCATTTGTTCGGTCGGAACAATGGGAAAGACGAAAGGAAGTGAATTAGGGATAGTATCTTTCTCACCGTAGTAAACTGTTTCGAACTTAAAAGATTCCATTAATGGTTCGAAACTACTATAATCAACCGAGTCTGATGGCTCATCTGAAAATATAAAGGACTCAAACTCGGGCGGTGAGTCATCAGCATCGTCCGAAAAAGTGAAACACTCGTAGGTGTTATCGTCTGTGAGAATTATGTCAGATTCAAAGGAAAAGGTTTCAAGCTCACAGTCTTCAAGCGTGGTCGGAACGATGGAAAGGAGGGAGGGTGATTTAGGTAAAGGTTTAAGAGGATGAATTGGAAAATCCGACACATCAAACAAGAATGGTTCAACCTCAATATGATCCTCAAAACTCTCCTCAATACTATCATCATAATTCTCCTCAAGATTCAACTCATCCATGCCATTATCATCAAAATCTAGACGCACATGAGATTCGGGAGAAACATTTAATAACTCAGGATGATGATTTGAACATAAAATTTCAAGCAAATCGACAGGTTCATCATCCGAAATATTCCCGGCATCTATATCCTCAATCAAGTGAAAATCAATTTCTTTAGACACCTCATCAAAAGCATGGATTTTTATCAATGTAGGTTCTAGAGTGGAAGTGTAAAGGTCAAACGGATTGGGTGCTGTTTCACTCGAAGGGGGTTCATCACAATTTGGCAAATCAAACACTACAAAATCACACAACTCATTTTTATCCTTAACTGATGAATCATTTTGGACAATCGATGGAAAACCGGAGTTGTGGGCTTCAATTGGGTATGGGTAGGTTTGATTTGGAAATCCTCTCTCATTCTCACTCTGTCCAACTGCCGCCTCATACATTGAAAAATTTAGAGCTAGCGGGACACTAGCTACCGGTTCACTAGGTTGCATAAGGAGGGCCATGGACGCCTCCACATTCCTCATCATTTTATTTGTTGCAGCAATATATGCCTCCAACGACTCTTCCAAACTAGACTTGGGTAGTGAGGGGGTTTCGGTAAAAGATTCAAAATCGTGTGGATATGTGAAACTCCCTAATGGCTGTGTAGAAACGGTGTCTAATGAAGGTGGTAAGGTCGGGTAGGACTGGTAGGAAGTGGGTGATTAGACAGGGGTAGGGTCAACATATGGATAAAAAGGTGAATAATCGTGCGGATCCCTAAAACTAGATGAGTGGAGAGGGGTGAAAGATCGACTGCGAGATTGAGCAATATGCTCAGCAATGGACATCGGCCTAGGAGTGACAGAAGGACTTGAAGAAGTAGTATCAACATATGTAGGTGGTAAAGGTTGACTCGGTTGACACAAAGTGGGTTGAAAAGTCAAACTATTTCTCCTAGACGCCTCTATTTGATCTTTCAAAGATATTTTTGGCAAGGAGGGATCGTCTTTAAATTGATCGAACAAATTGACGTATGACGCAAAATTAGGTTCGGGATACCAAAGTTCGGCTAATGATTTATTATGTGGGGTACCCATGTTAAAAGAAGGGGAAAAGGAAAGAAAGTTTGTTGTGCAGGGATTTATTTGCGGCTAAAAAAATTTTGCAAGCTCTATAAAATATTTGTCCTTTTTATTTTCATTTTTCATTGATTTTTTCTTTCTCTTTATTTGGAAAAATTTTTGTTGCAAAAAGATTTTAGAGAAAAGATATGCAACAGCAAAATATTACTTGCAATCAATTATTATTTTAAGCATATCACAAGAATCTTTATTTGGAAAGAATTGTTGCAAAAAGATATTCGAGAAAAGATATGCAACAACAAAATATTTCTTGCAATCAATTTAGTTCAAGCGGGGCCCAAAAATCTTGCACAAGATCGTTATTTGGAAGGGAATATATTTTTAATGTGCACAAAATCCTGCAGGCAATTTTCAGAAAATTTATTAAAAATTACAGAAGAGAAATAACAGAGGAGCTTACAGTGCAAAGTTGGTCAGATGACGTCACTATTCCACCGCCCTTCCGCGGCAAAACGCGGCTCCCACCGCGATTTCACGGTCAAATTGACTGAACATTGCCCCAGAAAATTTTTGGTGCTTTGATTGGCCTAGACGGCCGCGGTTCCGCGGCCTAAGGTGGGTTTTGGCCGCGGAATCGCAGCGGTATGGGGGGTTCACTGCTCCAAAAAATTTGCCCTATTCTGTTGTTCAAAATCTCTTCTGTTCCGATATTTTTTTCCTGTTTTGCTTTCTGAAAATCTACAGATCCGAATTTGTATATCCTGCAAAAATTCAACCACAAAGTATCCCTTCCAAAAATAACAAATGATATATATTTTTATATTTTTTTGATTTTTCAGATTTTTATGAATTTTTAAATTTTATGATTAACCCGAAATTGCAAAAAGAAAATTCTACGCCATCCCCGGCAACGGCGCCATTTGATTGATTGTTTTAGCGTGCTTGCGCTTTCTAAAAGATAGATCAAAAATATTTGTAATCGCAATCAAGAACGGCGTCGCTTTGCAGTTAGCCGGTGAGTACGGGTCGGTCCACAGGGATGTTGTGAATCTCCTAATCGCGCTAACGAGTTAATTCCGAAGGGTGTTCGGATTAATTATTAAATCTAAAAACCTAATTAACCTAGGGCAATTATCTAGATCTACTCTTGCTAAGGCTAGGTTTAGGGATGGTTTGGAAATGTAATTAAATCTCACCGCTTTCAATACCCGAATGAAGATCTGTGAGGAGTTATGATAATTATCAATAAAGTGGATTAGATCCGTTCGGGAAGGTGTTCCTTCCTCTAGGTTCTTGTCCTTCCTTTAGAGATCCTTACCCTAACCTCCATGGAAAACATCACATCCGGGCCTTTATACTACGGTATCACCGCTACCTCGAGGGATAGAGTGCCGTAGGGAGCGGTATGTGCATGTATGCATGGGGTCCTATTGTAAATATTTGGTGGGTAAGAAAGGGATGAGAGATCTCATCTCTAAAAATCCTTCCCAAAAGCTAAACTCTAAACAAGTTCCTAGGGCATGAAATTAAATCTACCTAGGGCAAGGAATTGAAATCTACACTAGGGCAAGAAATTAAATTACTTACAGATGCATCCCTCCAATCATCCATGCAGGGTTGTCAGATCTAAATTTCTGAATGGAGAAGAAACACCGATGCTCTCCAAAAGATTTCTAAATTTTATTCATTAAAGGGAGGCATAAGAATTACAATTTTTAGAGTTCCTATTTATAGAGAATAGGAAACCCTAGGGTTACATTTGTTTCGCATGTCTGAAATTACAAAAATAGCCCTTAGGAAATCTTTACAGCACCGCCACGACGTTTTGGTAAAAAGAAAATTCCCTTTTGTCTTCTTATGGCCGCGGAACCGCGGCAATGGTGGGCTTGGGCCGCGGTTCCGCGGCCCTTTAGAGAGTTCAGCTCATGAAACTTCAGGGTATGCTTCTTGTTGTCTTGGGCTTCTTATTTCTATATATCTTTTTCCATTTGGGCTTCAAGGTTGGTTCCAGATCTTCAGTGAACAATTTGCAATGGATTTTTAACCGTTCGCTTTGAGTCGATGTCTTGAATCTTGCTTTGTGAATTGTTCCTTATGTAGGCTTGATCAAGAGTCTCTGTCTGTTGGTTAAAGTCCATATTTTTCATCGTCTTTACATCGTTTGCACTGTTTTCTGTCGAAGAATCTGTAACCTGTAATATGTAGCAGACATGCGTCAAAAGCACCTGTTTATTTATAAAAAGAATAAGAATGGGGAATATAATAATACAATATTCTAGTGTGAACACTCCGAAATCACGGAAGATATAGAAACAGTACAGCGCATCGCGTGTGCCTGAAAGACGAGTACAAAACTCAAAATCGAACTCCGTCAAGCGTCTCTCAAATCATCAAATTCGCACGCATATCATCGGAGTCATGACGAAAACATCAATGTCAAATCCCAAAACGAAACCAACATGATCTACATCAAAACTATACATGTAAACATCATTAAAACATCGGAAAGATGTGCATGCCAAAAATTTTCATGCTGCTGTGTGATGCACGTATCGTGGCGCAGTGGCGGACGTCTATTTTAAGAAAATAACTCTCTCTCTCTCTCTCTCTCTCTATCTATCTATCTATATATATATATATATATATATATATATATATATATATATATATCCTTTATTTAATATGCACGTATCGCCGTTTTGAAAACAATTTAGAAGGGTTTCCTTGTTTTAAACGTTTCGGGTCATCTCAGACACGTAGGTAAATACTGAGACTATAGATCCATTTTGGAAATCTCTTCGATATCTATCAATGCATGCAAAATATATCCAGGTATTGTTCTCTGACTAGTCCTGCTCAGCTACTATACCAAATAGCAAATATCATTATAAAAAAAAAAGAAACGTACTGCTCCATAAGAAATCAATCCCAAAATGTGCATAAGAATGCCGCGTGCGTCTGGTGCGCACGGAAAAATCAAAATCCATGAATGTGCCATACATGTGCACAGAAACAACAAATAAGTGCAGCGGGTGTGCACGAAACACCTGTCATAGGCAACGGGTGTGCCTGACACCAATATCAGGTGCATCTGGTATGCACAAAGAAGCCCGATTTAGTGAATCTGGTGTGCACCAAAATCGCATCTCATAACATGCGCCCAACATACGCGAAAATCCAAATCAGGTGCATCCATCATGCACGAATAAATCTAAATCATATACATCCAACATGCACAAATTCACGAAATCCAATATCAAGCGTCGAACATGCACAAAATCCAATCCAAGCGCGCCAAATATGCGCAAGAATCCAAATCAAATGCACAGAGTGCATGAAAACAACATCAATATCATAATCGAAATCGACGGTATACAATAAAACTCAATCCAAATCAGGTATACCGCGGTATATAATCTCACAACCATATGCATCAGCGTGCATAAATCAAATCAAATACTAAAAGTGCATGAAAACTATGCCGAAAGCACAAGTCAAATCACATGCCTACCATAGGTATGGAATCAAAATCACTATCTCAAATGACATCTAATCAAAGTCAAGTGCTACTGTGGTGCACAAAATCTCAATCATGCAAATAAATCGCTCAAAATATCAGTCATGGAATCAAAATCAACAATTCGAATGATATCAAATCAAAATCAAATGCAACTGTGGTGTACAAAATCTCAATCTAGTGCAACTAACATGCACGAATGGAAATCTCAATCGAGTGCATCCGGTGCGCACAAAATCCAATATTAAGCGCATAATATGCGCAAAAATCCAACCCAAGCGCGTCAGTCCGTGAAAAGTATCTAGTGCAGTAACATGCATGAAAACGAACATCAAGTGCAGACACGCACAAAACACAAATCTGGTAACACAAATGCTCAAAGACATAAATCGGGTGCAACCAAGTTACGGAGTATAATTCCGGCGCAACCAATGCACAAATACCTGGCTGGTGCAACAAATGCTCGAAATATGAATCCGGTGCATCCAGTGCACGAAATACAAAATACAGTGCATCCATAACTCAAATGCGTATAAAAAGCAACACCGAGTGTGCCAAGGTGTATAAAATCATAAACGCGTGCAACTGCGTGCACAAAACACATATCCACGCACTGCAAGCACATGAAAGCTATACCGAGTGCAAAAACCAAATCGAGTGCATACCACCTGCACAAAAATCAAATCAGTTGTATGCAATCCATGAAATCATAAACTTGTGCAGCCAAGGCACAAAACTAAATCAAGTGTAATAAACCTGCACAAATCATAAATCAACACAACGGTGTATAAAGCATATCTCAAGTGCAATAACTATGCACAAAACGTAAATACTCAGTAGGTACAGCCATGATGCACGAAAACAAATATCATGAAACTCGGTCATCAAAACTCAATCATGCGAATAGATCGCCCAGAATACCGAAATCAAGTATGGCGGAATAGTCCCGCTCAAGCACATCCTCTAAGAGTCTCTGGCCAACTGTTGTGGTCACTCATAACATGTCTCGTCGACGATGCCGAACTTTGGCCTGCAGGGTGTGTGCAATATGACTGATCCTTGGTCCAAGTCTTCTAGAAAGGTCCTATCAAGGTCTCTCCCCAAATCTCGTTGTTGCCGAACTGCCCAGAAGTCATCATCTTTACCATATCTATTTCTTGTTCCGGAACGGCTGCATACTCATCACGACTCCTCCTGGAAGGTATATCCATAGTCAACGCCTCTACTTGCGTATCACATCTCTGATGTCAGCGGAGTGGAACGTCCTCTCGTCACAATCTCGTATGAACCTCTTACTCCACTTTTCTCCAATGTCGACTGATTCGGACTTGTCTCCTCGTAGCTGCATTGACTGCGCTCCAACGGCTATACTCGTATCTGGAGTCTCCCAAGCAATGTATCCCATCACATGATATCCGAATGATGTCGAACTTTTCGATCGATTCGTCGAGGTTCCATAATCCCCCAAGAGCTCAACATCTTGGATACAGTTTAATAGTATCGAATATATGCCACAGCACCTATGGACCAACCGTAAAAGGGCAAACCAAAGCCTCCCTAATGGCACCGCTGAACTGCCGCAAACCCTAAGGTTCACCGGCGTTCCATGGTCATTATGTCGAGTTAGGGTTTCATTCTTCTAGAGGGTCCGTAGAATTACATGCATTGTTTTCCGAATACTTTAAACTTGGAAAATGGGTTCCTGTAACACCTTAGATTGTGATTAGTGGCTAATTATACTTTATTGTATGTTTTTTAGTAAAATGTTTACCAAAACGATTTTCAAATATTTTATCAAAATTAATGAATATTTTATTAGATTTTAATTAGTCTTGCACACACTTGTGCATGTAAACTAGGGTTAAGTTTGGGTTAAACCATGTTTAACAAACATGGTGGACTAACCCTTTTCTTTTAAGCTAATTGGAAATTTTATCAAGTGTTTTGGCTATTTTTTTTTATGAAAAATGAATTAGTTTTAGGGGTTGACTTAGAGAGAGAGAGAGGGGGCATGATGGGCTTGCCCATGCTTGCATTTAATGAGGTGAGAGAGAGGGGGTTTTGACTCTCTCATACCTCTCATTTGTTTTATTTTTTATCAAACACTCATTTCTCACTTCTCTCACTCACTCACTCAAACAACAACAAGCAGCAACAGCAGAGGATGCAACAGCAGCAGCAACATAAGCTGAAGCAGCAGCAGAAGCAGCAGCAGAAGCAGTAGCAGCAGCAGCCAGCACACAGCAGCAACTGTAGCAAGCAGCAGAAGCACCCCAGCAGCAGCAACAGCTCCTTCCCTTATTCTTCTTCTCCTTCTCCTTGCACTTGGGATCCCTAGGGGTATAATTTCTGAACTCAACTTCTTTGCTTGCTAAACTTGTGTGTTATTTATCTTCGATTAGTGTTTTAATTCACAGCCCCTACGGATAAATCCGTAGGGGCGAAAAAATACCCCGTAGGTGCAAAGGCCGCAGGTGCAAGTTGAGGCCCTGAACTTGCCCCTACGGTTAAATTTTTGCCCCTACGGATATATGTGTAGGTCCATTTGCCCCTACGGCTTAAGCCGTAGGTTATAAGATTTTATATTATTTATGGTTTATTTTAATAAATTACTTGGCCCTACGGATATACCCGTAGGTAATGTTCCGTAGGGGCATAAATTCAGCAGTCCTGATATGTAGCCCCTACGGAAAAAGCCGTAGGGGCGAGTGAGGAGCCCCTACGAATATATCCGTAGGGGCTTTTCCAACCCCTGGTACTGAGATCTGGGGGAAATATCAGTTACTGCTGATATTTGGCCCCTACGGACATATCCGTAGGTATAACATGTTTGCCTACGGATTAAACCGTAGGTACATATTATCTGAATTTTTTTAAAAATATGGGCTGTTTGATTTTTCCCGCCCTGTGCACAATAATATATACATCAATCAAATCATATATTGCAGTATTCATAATCACATCTCACGCATATATATAATATACAAAAGAAACCCAAAAACTGAATATGATATAAATACAAACCAATATCAATATCGTTTCAAAATGTAGTACAATGTGTATGATATAAATAAATACATGTTTCAAAAAAAAAGAACCAAAAATCTACCCTAGCTCGGTCCAGCTCCACATCTGAATAACGATAGAATAACGCGCGCCTGCTCCTCGGTCAATAAACTATGCAATTTGTCGGTAGCGGGAGTCTGAGCGGCATGTGGTCTGCGCAGCCGCCGTCGAGGTAGTCGCTTGCGGAGCCGCGGCTGCGGGAGTCTGAGTGGGCGGTGGAGCTACATGAGCTGTCTGCGGAACCGCAGCCGATGTAGTGGCTTGCGGAGCCGCAGCCGAAGGAGTTGCGTGTGGAGGCTCGGCCGATCTACCTTGTCGCGTCTGGATATAACGTGTGCTACATGAGCGTGTAAGAACTGTTTATTATTCGAATTCGTATCATTATTAAGTTATTTCGAAACCCTGTTTGGATATCTAGTTTGGAAAAGCGTTGTTTATTTCAATTACATATGTATGTATGATTAATCAAACTTAAGTCTAAAACTAAATAAGCTCAAGCTACGTACTAATTATGGATATGTTGATATGTATATAATATGAAATGATATTTTACTATAAAGTAGTATACATACCAGCATCTCCTTCAACTCCTGAACGCTGGCCCTCAAGATGTGCTCCTCTGGTATCTGCATGTATCAAAATTTGAATAATATTAATTAATTTCAGTACATACATACTAACAAGGTAAACTCGCATATAGCGCTGCTTACACATATGACAGGGAGTGAAGGAGCTCTTGTAGATCATCAGGCGCAAATCTAATCTCATCAAGCAACCCATGATAATGAGTTGGACGACTAAGAGCAAAAGAAATGTGTGTATATTTATGATATAGCATTCTAAATCAATATACATGCCCTATATAATATATAAACATACCTGGAGGAACGGGAGTGGCCTCTGTCCCTGATATGGACGCATCACCAACAACTAGACAATCAAACATTGACAATATAAGTAATTTTGACATAAACAGGCATGGATATCTATAATATTACATTCAAAATGGATATTAGAGGGCGCACCTGCAGTGAGAAGTGGCAAAAGTACCACCCAACTAGGGTGTAATTTACAGAATCAGTTGAGACTCTTAAAAGTCATAGAAGAACCCGACCTGCACAAATCTGATGTATGCTTTCCATTGGACACTAAGAAGTCTCTAAAGGGAAAAGCCATCATTAGTTCATATCAGAGGATTGATGCTGAAACAGAGAACGAGAAATGTCATTTTTTTCTTCTTCCGCCTCATTACTGTCTTCTCCTTCTGCCACATTACTGTCTTCTCCTTCTTATTATGTTCGCGTGCAAATTCAATGACTATATTGAGAATATGGATTAATAGTGGGTAGGAAAAGTATTTCTCAAATGGCTTTTGCGTCTTAAAACCATAAACTACTAAGTAATGACATACATAATTTTTTTAGTATAAAGGTTGTTATTTTAAGTTTTCCCTTATAGAGATATGATCTAACTGCATCTATCAACTATAAGTGTGCAGAAAATTATGATAAGAAATCATAAGAAAGGGTCGTAGCCATGCATAACCTTGAATCTACATACCAAATCATGCAAAAGCATACACTTATTGTCACCTTGCCTTGGAATATAAAATATCTTGGAAGACTATAAGCGAGCATTTAAATCTTGATAGCTTTTGACTTCAACATATATTTTTCTCAAGTACCATGAAATATACTTGCTCCGTATAAACCGTTTTCAGGAAGATGGATTAATAATGACAACTTATCCATTGTGGCTCACTAGGTTAGAATTTTCTCTTCTATTAACCATCTTTCTAATCAGCTTGGTAAATTTATTCGGAACCGGCTGCGAATCATTAAAAGACATGCATAAGAAAGAAAGCTAAAATACAGATATATAGCATACCGATACATCGAAACTTCATAGTTGCGATGGCAATCCAGAGATATTTATTTCTACACACGTGGTGCGCGTGCGAATGCGTCAGGCATCATGGACAAATATTTCATAACATGGAAAGTATTATTCGTATAAAGTAATTAAAACTTTTAAAAAGCTTGGGTAGAGATATTTTCTTAGGTGATGCAATCATATCATGAGGACTAAATTTAAGCTATTATACATATGCATATGTATTTTTCTAACCTAAAATATCACACACACACACAGAAAGAGAGAGAGAGAACACCTGGTAGGTAAAAAAATCAGGTAGCAGGATCCTGAAGAAATGGAGTCCATAGCATTGCTCATCATCATCATCCATGATCCCTTTGATAATATTTTTTCAAAGGGATCACGGATGATGATGATGAGCAATGCTGTGGACTCCATTTCTTCAGGATCCTGCTAACTGATTTCTCTATCTACCTGGTATTCTCCCCCCCCTCTCTCTCTCTCTGTGTGTGTGATATATTAGATTAGAAAAATACATAAGCATATGTATAATAGCTTAAATTTAGTCATCATGATATGATTGCATCAACTAAGAAAATATCTACCCAAGGTGTTTAAAAATTTTAATTACTTTATACGAATAATACTTTTCATGTTCTGAAATATTTGTCCATGATGCCTGACGCATTCGCACGCGCACCACGTGTGTAGAAATAAATATCTCTGGATTGCCATCGCAACTATGAAGTTTCGATGTATCGGTATGCTATATATCTGTATTTTAGCTTTCTTTCTTATGCATGTCTTTTAATGATTCGCAGCCGGTTCCGAATAAATTTACCAAGCTGATTAGAAAGATGGTTAATAGAAGAGAAAATTCTAACCTAGTGAGCCACAATGGATAAGTTGTCATTATTAATCCATCTTCCTGAAAACGGTTTATACGGAGCAAGTATATTTCATGGTACTTGAGAAAAATATATGTTGAAGTCAAAAGCTATCAAGATTTAAATGCTCGCTTATAGTCTTCCAAGATATTTTATATTCCAAGGCAAGGTGACAATAAGTGTATGCTTTTGCATGATTTGGTATGTAAATTCAAGGTTATGCATGGCTACGACCCTTTCTTATGATTTCTTATCATAATTTTCTGCACACTTATAGTTGATAGATGCAGTTAGATCATATCTCTATAAGGGAAAACTTAAAATAACAACCTTTATACTAAAAAAATTATGTATGTCATTACTTAGTAGTTTATGGTTTTAAGACGCCAAAGCCATTTGAGAAATACTTTTCCTACCCACTATTAATCCATATTCTCAATATAGTCATTGAATTTGCACGCGCACATAATAAGAAGGAGAAGACAGTAATGTGGCAGAAGGAGAAGACAGTAATGCGGCGGAAGAAGAAAAAAATGACATTCCTCGTTCTCTGTTTCAGCATCAATCTTCTGATATGAACTAATGATGGCTTTCACATAGGCTTTTCCCTTTAGAGACTTCTTAGTGTCCAATGGAAAGCATACATCAGATTTGTGCAGGTCGGGTTCTTCTATGACTTTCAAGAGTCTCAACTGATTCTGTAAATTACACTCTAGTTGGGTGGTACTTTTACCACTTCTCACTTCTCACTGCAGGTGCGCTCTCTAATATCCATTTTGAATATCGATAATATTACATTCAAAATGGATATTAGAGAGCGCACCTGCAGTGAGAAGTGGTAAAAGTTCCACCCAACTAGAGTGTAATTAACAGAATCAGTTGAGACTCTTGAAAGTCATAGAAGAACCCGACCTGCAAAAATCTGATGTATGCTTTCCATTTGACACTAAGAAGTCTCTAAAGGGAAAAGCTTATGTGAAAGCCATCATTAGTTCATATCAAAGGATTGATGCTGAAACAGAGAACGAGAAATGTCATTTTTTTCTTCTTCCGCCACATTACTGTCTTCTCCTTCTTCTTCTGCCACATTATTCTCTTCTCCTTCTTATTATGTGCGCGTGCAAATTCAAGATATAATATAGCAAACTAGGATTGGTATTCAAATCCCAGTCCAGATCGGTATTCAAAATTTATTTAATTAGTTTGTGATCCACATCATTTGATTCGTTGCTTGAGGCATCAATGTAGGCACAAATATCGGCGACGAGGAACTCGACGAGGAAGAACGAGGGCGGTGGCGGGCTGAGAACGGAGGGCGCGCGCTGGCGACGAAGAGAAAATTGGAGACACGGGAACGAGAGGGAAAGATATCGAGGCGTAGGGCATTTCTGTGCCTTTTTTAATTAAATTCCCATTTAGGTGCCCGTAGGGCCAAACAACAAATTAAGATATAATATTTTTAAATTAAAATGTCGGGCACCGTAGGGAAAAAGTGGCGCTTTTAGTTTCATATATGAGTATCGATGGGAATATGAAGGTTTCATATTATCATCGAGTATCATATATTGGATGTTATGCAAGCTCTGAACAAATCTTGAACGGAACTTTCACAAGAATTTACAATACCCGACCAGAATCCAATCCTGAGTTTGATGAAGCTTCAGGCCTTCAGCTTCCCCACAGAAAATAGTTAGGGCAAACCCTTTGCAAAACCATAGCTTTCATGCAGAGATGACGCTCAGAACATGCCAGCTTCCAAACACATTGAATAATACATAATCTCCCATACTCTCTCTCTCTCAATCAGACAGTTTATATTTGGATTTGAATTTAGGAAAAGAAATAAGATGGCTACAAACCAGCTTGCCTCGCCAATCTCATAACTATAAAGCTCATAAAAGTGGAAGCTTGAGGGCAAGCCATCATCGCCTCCATTCAATTGAAGCCAAATCATCCACAAAAAATAGAAATAAATATAATAATTGATCGATAGGCAAAATTGCAAGAAACCTATTCAGATTTTTGCATGAAAAAATAAGAGATGTAAAATAAGTAAAAGATTACCAAATGAAATTATCCCATCACTTGAACCCCCTCTCAAGACATTTTAGGAAAAATTCCCCCAGTAATTTTCCCAAACTCTGAAGGCTTCACAAAAATTTTAAATACAGATAATAATATGAATGAAGATATCAATCACCAATTTTTTAATGAGGATCAACTGAAACCCCAAACAGAGCAAGCAAATTACAAAGATCCCAAAACCCCGCGTGGCCCAGCCCCAGCCCCCAGCCCCAGCCCAACCCCAGCGTGGCCAGCTAAACCCCAACACCAACCCTAAGGCAAACCCTAACCCTAGCCCCACCCCAGCAGCAGCCGAACCCCAACCCTAACCCTAAGGCAAACACCAAATTAAGAATAGAAAATTTTAATTCTTGAACGTCTGTGCCCGTAGGGGTAACCCTTTAGGGTTACCCCTACGGATTAATCCGTAGGGCCAAGTTAAATCTGCCCCTACGGATTAAAAATTTTGTAGTCAAAATAGAGCCGTCTATTGGGAACGACATCAAACTACATACAGAAAAATTAAGGATCGCTAGAAATTTTGTCAAAATTTTATCACTAACAGTGAACCTGTATCCATCCTACCCACATCCTGGTGAAGGAAGGGATGAAATTTAAGCTAGTGCAAAGGGATGAACCCCCGGCAAACCAGTCAACAAAGAGGAAAGGATAATGTAGTTTAAGCTAGTGTAAAGAAAGGTACAGTCCCCCAAATACTCTCATAGCTCAGGAAAGCATCTTGATGAGGGGGGAGATAAAAAGAGTTTTGCAATAGGGAATTGTGTCCCATTCCTGAGGTACGGCATAAGCCTAGGAGCCAAGTTGAAATGCACTGGCAAATAACCCCTCCACACACACGCATGCACATGCACACAGACACATACAGAGTCGTAAATCATATATGAGGATAATTACACAATGTAAATTCTTGATAATAGAAGCATCCTGCAAAACCACAAACCTTTTCAGTTATATGCAG
The DNA here is from genome assembly GCA_030015575.1 of Agapanthus africanus. Classification (NCBI taxonomy): domain Eukaryota; kingdom Viridiplantae; phylum Streptophyta; class Magnoliopsida; order Asparagales; family Amaryllidaceae; genus Agapanthus; species Agapanthus africanus. The sequence continues at coordinate 364,341,662 of JASDDO010000012.1, forward strand.
TCATGAGGATCAAACTATAGCTAGGTATTGCAAAGATCACAAAATTGAGTAGATTTGTTACATTTGTTCATTCTAGTTTGGGTGTTCAAATTCCATATTCTCGATTCCAATATCACCCCTAACCCTAACCCTAACCCAGCCCCAGCCGAACCCCAACCCAACACCAAACCCTAACCCGGCCTAACCCTAACCCCAACCCAGCCCCAGCCGAACCCCAACCCAACACCAAACCCTAACCCGGCCTAACCCTAACCCCAACCCAGCCCCAGCCGAACCCCAACCCAACACCAAACCCTAACCCGGCCTAACCCTAACCCCAACCCAGCCCCAGCCGAACCCCAACCCAACACCAAACCCTAACCCGGCCTAACCCTAACCCCAACCCAGCCCCAGCCGAACCCTAACCCCAACCGAACCCTAACCCTAACCCTAACCCGAACACCAGTCGAACCCCAACCGCCGATCGAACCCATACCCTAACCCTAATCCTAACCCTAACCACAACCGATACCTAATCCTAACCCTTATCGATCGCTACCCTAACATCATTATAATAATGTTTAACTAATTACCTGTAGGCGACGACGGAGAGGTAATCGGCGACGACGAGGGCGGTGGCGACAACGAGAACTGAGCACGGTGGCGACCACGAGATCACTGCAGGCGTGGCGACGACGACTCGGCTTGGATTCGGCGACGACGAGATCACTGCAGCGCGGCGGCGACGACGATCTCGATTTGGGAATTTGGTTTCGCGCGAGCGAAAGAAAGAGAATAAGAAATAATCGGCGTAATCCCTATTTATATGCCCCTACGGATTTACCCGTAGGTGCTTGGTTTGCGCCACCGTAGGGGCAAAAAACACTTTAAAATTTAATATATTTTAAATAAATATTGAACGACCGTAGGGGCAACCACTTAGACCTACGGATTAATCCGTAGGGCCAAACTTTAACTGCCCCTACGGATGTTTTTATCCGTAGGGGCAACCCCTTATTTTACTAGTGTTAATGAACCTAATCAAGTGTTAGTATTGCTGTTTAAACCTAGTAGTGTCACTAGATTTAGCTTAATCGCCTTAAGTCGCAATACTTGAAGTTTTAAAATATGGTTTTGATATAATATGTAGGTTATGAGATCTGCTACAACCATGATCATTTTCTAGTATAGAAAACATGTACAAATTGGTGTGCAGGTTTTTTTATGTAGTCTGTAGGAATCCGAGCCCACCCCCTTCCCAAAAATCCGGCGACCCCCCATTGAATTCCGGCATCGCCGGCCCCTATGAAGAGTTGGGTGGTTGTGCTTTGGCTAGTGGTGTTTGTGGGTATTTGTCTGGGTTTGGTATTATTTAATTTCTCTAATTGTTTGCAGGTAGAAATCTGGGAGAGTTTGGGGTAGTTTTAGTGTATTGGGGACTTTGACGATAATGTGAGGGTTTGTGTTGGAATTTTGCAGGTAGCTGTCTGTAGGTATTTTAAGATGTTTGGTCTTGTTTGAATTTCTTGTTTTTGCTCCAGATTAAATCTGGGATCGTTTACCTATATTTTGCGTAGCGGGACTTGCACGACACGTATTATACGAGCCGAGTTGGTTCGCTGTGTGCCACAGCGTGTCGCGTTGGGTTTTGGCGTATGCACACACGTTACGTATACACACGCATTTAGTTCGCGACGCGAGTTTCTCGTTTGGTTTTAATATCGCGTTTTTGCAGGATTTTGGCTTATATGTATTCCTTGTGTAAATTCTAGGTTCACAGGCGGGTACGTCGGACGCCGCAAAGAAGGGGAAGCAGATAGTCGGCTACACTTAGCACGAGATCAGGTGAGTAGATTTAACATCTACGGGGAAATCGCCCGTATGGTGTTAAGCGTCAGGGCGTGATAGGATATTGTAGTCACATACATACTTATATGTATATTGTTCGTGCATACGTATTATTGCATCATACCCCTCCTTGTTTCATATAAAAAAGGGTAGTTATATAACACCGCACTGTCACTAACGATTTAAGAGGCACGAGCACTATTGTATGTTACACTCACACCGTTAGTGATTCCCATGACACTCGCACTATAGGATTGCTACGAACCATACATCATTTTGATTACCGCATCATTGATGATTAAACATGTTTCTGCCATATATTGCGCACATTCATATTGTATATTCACATTGATGCACACATACATTGATATACCTATATTGCGCACAAGTCATATTGTATATCCGTATTTGTAGCGTTTTGAAAATCGTTTCGGTGAAATTTCGGAAAATCGGTAAAATGAGGGGGTTTTCTGTAAAAAGTCAAAATACAAATATCTTATTATAAAAAATTAAATATACATATTCTAGCTATGTAATTGCTATTATTTGGTGTTTATTGAGCCGCTGGTGAAATTTCAAATTTTCTGAAAAAAATATTATTTTATTATTATTTTAAGCCGTCACTAATACATTTAATTAGGGAAAATTACAAATTGGAATGAGTTGAAACAAATTTTGTGCATCATAAAACATTAAATAAAAATTTATCATGTGGTTTTTGGAACGAAATCATTTGCCAAAACGGTTTAGAAATTATTGAAGAAAAAAGGCTTTTTTTAGCGTAAATGGATGTTTGGGGTATTGTATTTATCATTTTTCATCACCCCACACCCGTGCCAACACCCCCACTTACTCCTCCCCATGGCTGAGTTCAGCACCCACCATATTTTTACCCACTTGATTTTCAAGGTAAAAGAAATGAAAGAAAAGAAAAGAAAATGAGTGAAGTAGTTAGACTTTTGACTTTGTTTGACCTTGACCTTGTCCCCCCCCCCCATTTTCCTCACCTCCCTCTCTCTCCCCCACCCACTTTTCTGGCCGAAAATTCCTTCTCCCCACAGCAGCCCCCCTCCATTTTCCCCTCTTTTCCCTTCAAAACTTCATGAAAAATTGCATCAAAAATCCACCAAAAATCCCACAAAATCAAAATCAAAGTCCTACCCATTTTAGCTTAGCCCGTTTAGCATGGATCCTTGTGAAAAGAGAGCATTTTGGGAGGCCATGGAGTCTTGTGGACCTTCATATATTTTTGGGTATAATTCTAAAACTTTTTGTTGCTTAAATTGTTACTAATTTCTTAAGCTAATTTAATTAAGTGTTATTTGGGTATATGAGTTTAATTGCAAGTTTTGGAATTCAAGTTGTGAAATTGAATGCAAGTTAGGGTTTATAAAATTGGTGTATGGTTGTGTGTTATAATTAGGCTTTGTTGTCATGTTAATACAAGTTTAGTAGCTAGTGCTAATGGCTAGCTTAAAAATTTTGTTATTTGCTAATTTGCTTACTAGCTTTTTGAAATTTGTTAAATTCTTGGGATTAAAAATGTGATTAGGTTTTTCTTGGCTTCATTAACTTTATTAAGTGTGGTTTAATGCTTTGGATCATGCAATTCTAAGCTAGATTGTAGTTTGTGCATTTTGCTTTGAAATTGTTAAAAAGGGTATTTTTGTAAACTAGAATATTAGGATTTTTGGAATTTAATGAGATTAAATTCCGGAAATTGTTTATACGACTTATTTAAGATATTTAATAAATATATTGGCCGCTACATTCATTTAAACATCGTGTTTTGTACAAAAACGGCAAATTGTGCTTGCTAGATTTTCGGAAAAATGACTTTTTAAGAGAAATTGGCGTTTTTGTGAGTTTTAACCTAGTTTATATTAAAATTAGTGTTCGTGAATGTGCAAATGAGTGTGATTGGATTTTCTCGATGGTTTGACGTTCGTACATCGACATCGAGGGTTGGTTTGACTATTCCTGCATGCGTGGGCGATAGGTTTGGACCTATGCGTGATACGCGTGCCGATTTGATTTTCGTATGCCGTTTCGATTTCGAATTTAATTTTAATGCGATATGGTACGTTATGATATGTAGGTACCCCCATGTAGACTTCGAGACGACAAGCAAGCGCGTGGCGACGTCGGCACCGGCTAGCGAGGACCAGGTGAGTAGATTTATATCTACGGGGAGAAGTCGGGTGGATGGCGTATAGCACCCCCGCAGTCCGTGGTGGTGTATACGGATGCGTATACACACCAACAATTATTATATGTTATTTGGGATTAATAACGATGCTTAGGATGGATATTGGTGTGTTGGATTACTTTAGTGTTGCGAACCCTAGGGTAGTGTTACACATACATACACACATACATACTTGCATACATTCCTATTGATATGTGCTCATGGGCTTCTTTATAGTTATGTGTTCACATGGGTATGGGACTATGTGTTCACATACGGATTGAGGATGATACTTGGGATTGAGCTGAGTCGATGAGATTTGATTTGAGGCCGTGAGATCGGTGATATAGCAAGGTTCGTATCTTAGATACGACATGACGTTGTAGCGGGTCCTTGACGTAGTGTTTCACACACGTCCATGCATACGTAGGCGGTATCAGTATGGTACTAGACGTAGATCAGTACCCCGATCATGATATTTGATAAAGAGGATACCAGGTGAATAGTATGATGAATTTGATATTGACCCGTACCCAGATTGGGATGCCGTACGACGGATTTACGTACGAGCTATATTGATGATTGATCCGCACTCTTGACTTGGGATGCCTGATTATAGATATGGTATCGGATATGATATTATTGAGGCGGGATCACCGACTATACCTATACAGGTATGTATATGTATCGACTCAGATGATAGGCGGTTTCCTTACCTGTAGTTCAGCTTGTTAGTTCAGCCGTATAGTTTAGTGTAGTTGTTAGATTAGATTAGACTTCTTACCTATTTCAAAAACTAACGAATCGTGGGCATTTTTAAAGACAGCTCAAGGGAATCTACGGATATTTCAAAAACGACGTATCTTTTCATAAAAACACCGTAGCCCCTATTTTCAAAACCCCATGATTCGTGTTATTTCAAAAGGCACCATTCATAGGACTTATATTAGATTATTGCAGATTAGTTATCGTTGTGTCTAGTATTCAGCTCCCGCACATTATTGCTGTTCGCTCTGCCTCGCATATTTATTTTGCTGCATATTCCATTATTGATATCATGCTGTTAGGACACCAGCACCATTACCGATGATGCGTATGTACCACGTACACCTACTTGCCGGCTCACACACATCTTCATCGGTAATTGTCATGTCACGTACACTTTAGAGAATATAATTGCTTGACTTAGATTGTTAGCTGGTAGTTTTGACATAATATTAGTGTACTTCCCTTATATGCCATATTAGACATTGTAGTTATTACCTACCACTTCATGCATACTGTTATTCAGTTGTTCATGCCTAGTTCATTATCATTGACATATGCACTTGTGATGATTTCTTGAGATTTATGATATTTCTGGATTTCGGGGAAAGCCGCAAAATTTACAACTTATGATCTTTTAAAATATAAAATGTTGCGGTTTTCTAGTGATCTAAAGTGTCGTCCACCATGAGTTTGCTGTGGTTTTGTAGATCCGTGTCGAGGAGTGGAGGAACCGTCACGGGTATATGGTGGGCCCGGTATGGTACCCCGGGGCAAGAGGAATGTGGTGTTGACGTTGAGCCTGGCTGGGGAGCACTACCTACCGGTGATATTACCCGACGCGTCGGATATCCGGAGGATACCGTCGTGGTCTTGAGATGGATGGTAGGGGCCGGTCCGGACTGACGGCGCCCTAGATATTGAGCTTGAGACATTGATATTTCGAGACAGTGAGATTTATGTTTTGTGTCGATGCTAGACACTGTTGATACTAATTTCATTATGATACCTCAGTTTAAAAATACGAAGGAAATCTCACTAATTTATGAAAACAGTTTCTTCATTTACATGTATTCTGTTTCATGCATTCATACCTCGTTCATATGATATATTGCTACCTGAGGCACTGACACGGGCACATGAAATTATACTCGGGTTAGATATTACCCTAGTCATTGTTATAGGCTGCCCGTTATACTTATATTTGAGGATATATTATGATCATTGACCTAGGTTGCGTTATTTATGCGATTTCTGTGCGTAGATGTTTTTCTATTCACGAGTTGGCAACTCACCCCCGTTGTGCCCCAGTTTCTTGCAGATTTGCCGTACAGGTTTCATTACGGCTTGCGGGCTCAGTTTCATTCGGGTGATTTGCTAGTAGGTGGGTTTACTTGTATCATACCCCCATTATATATCTTGTATATCATTATTCTGTTGTATCTAGAAGTTCCATCAACCAAACATATATCTATTGAGATAGAGACCAGTGTTGTTTATTCTTTCGACCTTAGAGTCGCTCGTTATATTTCTGGTGGTTTTGAGTTCCCTTTTGAGTTTTTGATCCTCGCCGTTGGCGTTGTATATTATATTGCTTATGTGGTTGTGACCGTCGATTGACGAAGAGCTAGCTCCCGCTTGGGGATGCCTTTTTTCTTGATTTCGTATACTATTCATGTTGTATCCCGTTTGGGGGCCAGTATTTACAAAGGAGACTCTGCCGAAATTTTCAGTAAATTTTTGATGTTTTAAAAAACCGCATAATTCGGCTTATGCTATTGAAATTACTTGCTTTAAGTTGGTTTTTCCTGCACTCTACTACTTTCTTGGTTTGGATTTCTGGGTTTTCGGTTTACTTAGATTACGTACGCCTCGAGACGTTCGTAGTTTAAGTGCCGGTCATGTTCCGTACTTTCGGGTCGTGACAAAGTTGGTATCAGAGCGTTAGGTTTTAACCTTCGGAGCATAGGATGACCCTTGGTTGATGGAATAGGTGACTAAAGTAGAGTGACGTACCGTTGGTATGTTCCGCGGCATATTTACGACACGCCACTCCACTTATGAAGCCTTAGGATGTACATTTCCTTGTTCAGTATTATATTCCTTCCTGATCTAGCCTCATCTGTACCAGTATGGTTTTGCTGCTACGGTTACCGGCAGGGAGAGCTACGGCTAGAGTTGCGGTCAGCACAAGCTCGTCACGAACGAGGACTGACCAGGGCGAAATTCCGGCGACACACGATTGCAGAGATATGTCTTTTTACTGTGTTTCCGCGCCGCGAGCGTTTGGCGGATCGCCTTTATGAGGTTACTCGGATGTGCCGATCGACATTAGAGGATTGAGCCACTGACAGAGGCCAGCCAGATTTTGATGACCGTTGGTGTGTTGCTTACTCCTGATGATTGAGGCACTGTTCAGCGTGCAGACGAGCGAGCAAGTTGTTGCTGCGAGCGACGAGATATCGCCCCATATGTTGGAATTATGGCGGGGCGAGTTGTACGAATAGATGATAGAAGGTCGCTAGTCACCCGATGATGAATGACTAGGACAGGTGGTTCGTTCGCTTACCCCGATGCGAGGTCATCAGATAGATTGATTCCAGCTAGAGACGACTTCACGCGGAGGCGTTGGGAGTCGACAGAGACGATCGAATGTCAGAAACCTATTTATCCAAGTTTAAAGTAGTCGGAAAGACATGCAGGCAATTCTATGGTCCCTCTAGAAGAATGAAACCCTAACTCGACTTAATGACCGTGTGAAAGCCTTTGAACCTTCGGGTTTGCGGCAGTTCTACGGCGCCATTAGTGAGGCTTGGGTTTGCCCTTCTACGGCTGGACCACCGATGCTGTGGTATGTATTCGATACTATTAAACTGTGCCCAAGAGGTTGAGCTCTTAGGGAATTATGAGGTTTTGACAAATCGATCGAATGGTTCGACTTCAATCGGATGCTAGGTGGTGAGACGCATTCTTGGGAGACTCCAGATACGAGGATAGTCGTTGGAGCTCAGTCCATGCAGCCGCGACGAGACGAGTCCAAAGCAGACGACATTAGAGAAAAGTGGAGTAAGAGGTTCGCACCAGATCTAGATGAGATGATGTTCCACTCCGCCGACATCAGAGAGGCGATGCGCATGCCGAGGCATGGTACTTGGACTTACCTTCCAGAAGGAGTCGCGATGAGTATGCAGTCGTTCCAGAGCAAGATGCAGATATAGGAAAGGACAATGACTTCCGGACAGTTGGCAGAGACGAGACATGGAAGAGACCGTGAGCAGGATTCCTTCCAGGACACTGCTGCAATGATACTTGCACCCAGGATCAGATGTGTCACGTACATTCAGAGAGCCAGAGGCCGACGCCAGTGATATGCTGTCTTACGAGTGGTTGCGATGATTGACCAAGAGATGACCAGAGGAGTGCCAGAACGGAATCGTCCCCGTTAGCACACCTGACAGGGCCGATGAGCCGATGGACCGAAAGATTGGTAATTCACAGTGAAGACCTTGACCCAGGAGTGGTCATGGTTACGCACGCCAGCAGGACAGAGTTCATGATCATCGACGAGACGTCCCACTAGTGACCGCGACAGTTGCCGAGATTCTTAGAGGATGCGCTTGAGCAGTACTATTCCGCCATTATTGATTACGATGTTTTGGGTGATTTATTCGTATGATTTGATTTTGATGATTGAGGATTTACGATCTTTGCACAGTGTTGCACTTGATATCGTTTTCGTTCTTTAGTTTCACATGTTTGTGATTTTACGGTTTTAAACAGTTGAGTTGGTTTTGTGCGTATGCATGCACACGATTTCGTTCCTGCACTCGGTATAGTTTATATATGCTTGCAGTGCAGTGATACGCCTTTTGTACACTTAGATGCACTGGACTTCGATTTTGATTGTGATACTCGATATTTGTTTTGTGCACCTTGTGCACCTGATTGCTTTTGCGCACGTTCGGCGCTTGATATTGGATTTCATGATTTCATGCACGATAGATGCACCTGATTTGGATTTTCGCGCATGTTGGGCGCATGTTTTGAAGGGTGATTTTGGTGCACACCAGAGGCACTAAATCGAGATTTTTTTTTCGTGCATGTCAGATGCACCTGATTTTGCTGTCAGGCACACATGTTGCCTACGACAGATGTTTCGTGCACACCTGATGCACTTAGATGTTGTTTCTGTGCGCATGTATGGCACATTCATGGATTTTGATTTCCGTGCGCACCAGACGCACGTAGTATTCATGTGCATATTTTGGGATTGATTTCTTATAGAGCAGTACGTTTTTATGATATTGCTATGTGTTTTCGTACTGAGTAGGACTAGTCAGAGGACAGTGCCTGAATACATTTTGCATGCATTGATAGTTATTGAAGTGATTTCCAAAAAGCGAGCTATAGCCTCAGTATTTACCTACGTGTCTGATATGACACGAAATGTTTAAAACAAGGAGACCCTTCTAAATTGTTTCCAAAACGGCGGAACGTACATTTCAAACAAAGGTATATATGTATATAGTTATTTTCTTATGGTAGACGTCCGCCACTGTGCAGTGTTATACGCGTTGCACAGCGACTTAAAGAGATTTGGCATGCATTTCCTTCAGATACTTACAGATATAGATTCGATATTTACATTTATAGTTTCGAGTTATATCATATTGGTTTTGATTTGTATTTGGCATTGATGTCTTCTCCACGACTCCGATGATCGCGGGATGCTTGACGGAGTTTTGATTTGAGTTATATACTCATTTTTCAAGCGCATGCGCTGCGCTACGATTTGTTTTATGTATTTACAATTTCGGAGCCCCGACGACTTGATGGTTTTTCTTAGATGTTTTAGTAATTAGGGGAGTTTGAATTTAAATTCGGGGACCGAATTTCTTTAAAGGGGGAAGATTGTAGCGTTTTGAAAATCGTTTCGGTGAATATTTCGGAAAATCGGTAAAATCAGGGGGTTTTCTGTAAGAAGTCAAAATACAAATATCTTATTATAAAAAATTAAATATACATATTCTAGCTATGTAATTGCTATTATTTGGTGTTTATTGAGCCGCTGGTGAAATTTCAAATTTTCTGAAAAAAATATTATTTTATTATTATTTTAAGCCGTCACTAATACTTTTAATTAGGGAAAATTACAAATTGGAATGAGTTGAAACAAATTTTGTGCATCATAAAACATTAAATAAAAATTTATCATGTGGTTTTTGGAACGAAATCATTTGCCAAAACGGTTTAGAAATTATTGAAGAAAAGGCTTTTTTTAGCGTAAATGGATGTTTGGGGTATTGTATTTATCATTTTTCATCACCCCACACCCGTGCCCACACCCCCACACCCCCACTTACTCCTCCCCATGGCTGAGTTCAGCACCCACCATATTTTTACCCACTTGATTTTCAAGGAAAAAGAAATGAAAGAAAAGAAAAGAAAATGAGTGAAGTAGTTAGACTTTTGACTTTGTTTGACTTTGACCTTGTCCCCCCCCCCCCCCCCATTTTCCTCACCTCCCTCTCTCTCCCCCACCCACTTTTCTGGCCGAAAATTCCTTCTCCCCACAGCAGCCCCCCTCCATTTTCCCCTCTTTTCCCTTCAAAACTTCATGAAAAATTGCATCAAAAATCCACCAAAAATCCCACAAAATCAAAATCAAAGTCCTACCCATTTTAGTTTAGCCCGTTTAGCATGGATCCTTGTGAAAAGAGAGCATTTTGGGAGGCCATGGAGTCTTGTGGACCTTCATATATTTTTGGGTATAATTCTAAAACTTTTTGTTGCTTAAATTGTTACTAATTTCTTAAGCTAATTTAATTAAGTGTTATTTGGGTATATGAGTTTAATTGCAAGTTTTGGAATTCAAGTTGTGAAATTGAATGCAAGTTAGGGTTTATAAAATTGGTGTATGGTTGTGTGTTATAATTAGGCTTTGTTGTCATGTTAATACAAGTTTAGTAGCTAGTGCTAATGGCTAGCTTAAAAATTTTGTTATTTTGCTAATTTGCTTACTAGCTTTTTGAAATTTGTTAAATTCTTGGGATTAAAAATGTGATTAGGTTTTTCTTGGCTTCATTAACTTTATTAAGTGTGGTTTAATGCTTTGGATCATGCAATTCTAAGCTAGATTGTAGTTTGTGCATTTTGCTTTGAAATTGTTAAAAAGGGTATTTTTGTAAACTAGAATATTAGGATTTTTGGAATTTAATGAGATTAAATTCCGGAAATTGTTTATACGACTTATTTAAGATATTTAATAAATATATTGGCCGCTACATTCATTTAAACATCGTGTTTTGTACAAAAACGTCAAATTGTGCTTGCTAGATTTTCGGAAAAATGACTTTTTAAGAGAAACTGGCGTTTTTGTGAGTTTTAACCTAGTTTATATTAAAATTAGTGTTCGTGAATGTGCAAATGAGTGTGATTGGATTTTCTCGATGGTTTGACGTTCGTACATCGACATCGAGGGTTGGTTTGACTATTCCTGCATGCGTGGGCGATAGGTTTGGACCTATGCGTGATACGCGTGCCGATTTGATTTTCGTATGCCGTTTCGATTTCGAATTTAGTTTTAATGCGATATGGTACGTTATGATATGTAGGTACCCCCATATAGACTTCGAGACGACAAGCAAGCGCGTGGCGACGTCGGCACCGGCTAGCGAGGACCAGGTGAGTAGATTTATATCTACGGGGAGAAGTCGGGTGGATGGCGTATAGCACCCCCGCAGTCCGTGGTGGTGTATACGGATGCGTATACACACCAACAATTATTATATGTTATTTGGGATTAATAACGATGCTTAGGATGGATATTGGTGTGTTGGATTACTTTAGTGTTGCGAACCCTAGGGTAGTGTTACACACACATACACACATACATACTTGCATACATTCCTATTGATATGTGCTCATGGGCTTCTTTATAGTTATATGTTCACATGGGTATGGGACTATGTGTTCACATACGGATTGAGGATGATACTTGGGATTGAGCTGAGTCGATGAGATTTGATTTGAGGCCGTGAGATCGGTGATATAGCAGGGTTCGTATCTTAGATACGACATGACGTTGTAGCGGGTCCTTGACGTAGTGTTTCACACACGTCCATGCATACGTAGGCGGTATCAGTATGGTACTAGACGTAGATCAGTACCCCGATCATGATATTTGATAAAGAGGATACCAGGTGAATAGTATGATGAATATGATATTGACCCATACCCAGATTGGGATGCCGTACGACGGATTTACGTACGAGCTATATTGATGATTGATCCGCACTCTTGACTTGGGATGCCTGATTATAGATATGGTATCGGATATGATATTATTGAGGCGGGATCACCGACTATACATATACAGGTATGTATATGTATCGACTCAGATGATAGGCGGTTTCCTTACCTGTAGTTCAGCTTGTTAGTTCAGCCGTATAGTTTAGTGTAGTTGTTAGATTAGATTAGACTTCTTACCTATTTCAAAAACTAACGAATCGTGGGCATTTTTAAAGACAGCTCAAGGGAATCTACGGATATTTCAAAAACGACGTATCTTTTCATAAAAACACCATAGCCCCTATTTTCAAAACCCCATGATTCGTGTTATTTCAAAAGGCACCATTCGTAGGACTTATATTAGATTATTGCAGATTAGTTATCGTTGTGTCTAGTATTCAGCTCCCGCACATTATTGATGTTCGCTCTGCCTCGCATATTTATTTTGCTGCATATTCCATTATTGATATCATGCTGTTAGGACACCAGCACCATTACCGATGATGCGTATGTACCACGTACACCTACTTGCCGGCTCACACACATCTTCATCGGTAATTGCCATGTCACGTACACTTTAGAGAATATAATTGCTTGACTTAGATTGTTAGCTGGTAGTTTTGACATGATATTAGTGTACTTCCCTTATATGCCATATTAGACATTGTAGTTATTACCTACCACTTCATGCATACTGTTATTCAGTTGTTCATGCCTAGTTCATTATCATTGACATATGCACTTGTGATGATTTCTTGAGATTTATGATATTTCTGGATTTCGGGGAAAGCCGGAAAATTTACAACTTATGATCTTTTAAAATATAAAATGTTGCGGTTTTCTAGTGATGTAAAGTGTCGTCCACCATGAGTTTGCTGTGGTTTTGGAGATCCGTGTCGAGGAGTGGAGGAACCGTCACGGGTTTATGGTGGGCCCGGTATGGTACCCCGGGGCAAGAGGAATGTGGTGTTGACGTTGAGCCTGGCTGGGGAGCACTACCTACCGGTGATATTACCCGACGCGTCGGATATCCGGAGGATACCGTCGTGGTCTTGAGATGGATGGTAGGGGCCGGTCCGGACTGACGGCACCCTAGATATTGAGCTTGAGACATTGATATTTCGAGACAGTGAGATTTATGTTTTGTGTCGATGCTAGACACTGTTGATACTAATTTCATTATGATACCTCAGTTTAAAAATACGAAGGAAATCTCACTAATTTATGAAAACAGTTTCTTCATTTACATGTATTCTGTTTCATGCATTCATACCTCGTTCATATGATATATTGCTACCTGAGGCACTGACACGGGCACATGAAATTATACTCGGGTTAGATATTACCCTAGTCATTGTTATAGGCTGCCCGTTATACTTATATTTGAGGATATCTTATGATCATTGACCTAGGTTGCGTTATTTATGCGATTTCTGTGCGTAGATGTTTTTCTATTCACGAGTTGGCAACTCACCCCCGTTGTGCCCCAGTTTCTTGCAGATTTGCCGTACAGGTTTCATTACGGCTTGCGGGCTCAGTTTCATTCGGGTGATTTGCTAGTAGGTGGGTTTACTTGTATCATACCCCCATTATATATCTTGTATATCATTATTCTGTTGTATCTAGAAGTTCCATCAACCAAACATATATCTATTGAGATAGAGACCAGTGTTGTTTATTCTTTCGACCTTAGAGTCGCTCGTTATATTTCTGGTGGTTTTGAGTTCCCTTTTGAGTTTTTGATCCTCGCCGTTGGCGTTGTATATTATATTGCTTGTGTGGTTGTGACCGTCGATTGACGAAGAGCTAGCTCCCGCTTGGGGATGCCTTTTTTCTTGATTTCGTATACTATTCATGTTGTATCCCGTTTAGGGGCCAGTATTTACAAAGGAGACTCTGCCGAAATTTTCAGTAAATTTTTGATGTTTTAAAAAACCGCATAATTCGGCTTATGCTATTGAAATTACTTGCTTTAAGTTGGTTTTTCCTGCACTCTACTACTTTCTTGGTTTGGATTTCTGGGTTTTCGGTTTACTTAGATTACGTACGCCTCGAGACGTTCGTAGTTTAAGTGCCGGTCATGTTCCGTACTTTCGAGTCGTGACAGTATTGGTGCACATATACCTTGACATATCTATACTTGGGCACACACACATTGTATATCCCTATTGGTGCACACATACTTTGACATATCTATACTTATGCACACACACATTGTATATCCCTATTGGTGCACACATACTTTGACATATCTATACTTGCGCACATACACACTGTGTATCCATATTAGTGCACATATACATTGCTACACTCGTATTTGCGTATATATCCACTTTCACGTCCATACCTATATACATACATATGTTACATACATGGATGATATTGACTTGATTTCTAGAAAATAGGGACCGCATGAGATATTTTCAAAACTGGATCCTTTTAAAAGAGCGGTTTTCCCTTTTTACTCTTAATGTCATGCGACACATTGCATGGATTTACGCATTGAGTTTGGATTTATGCGATTTCTGGATTTGAGAACCGGGGTATTATTTTAAGAAAATACGCATTGTTTTAGAAACCCGGTTTCTCTTGATATGATATTTCAGTGCGTCCACCATGCATTTTCTCGGTTCTGAGACGTGTGACATGTGAACCCGAATCGAGGAGCTGGACGAGGCAGATTGCGGGTACATGGTGGACCCGGTATGGTACCCCGGGGCAAGAAAGGGATACTGTGTATACAGACGGTGAGCCTGGCAGAGGGACTACTACCTACCGGTGATTGGTTGGACCTGGCGGTTATCCGGAGGATACTGACCAGAGTCGATAGATGGATACGGGACGACACGTACTGCCGGGGCCGAGGGTCGATTCCGCAGACGGAGCCCGTGGGCCGATTCGGACTGACGGAGCCCGATACATGAGGATTTGCGTGTCGATGCTGGACACGATCATTTTATGATATTTCGAGTGCCGATGTTGGGCACTCACGATTCAATGAGATTTACAGGATTTGAGGGACGATGAGGGTGACGGCGCCTGAGTTTTACTGGGATTTGGGTGCATTGATGGACACCGGTTATTTTTCCACGTTGACATTCCGTGTAGATGTTATTTTATCCCATGCTCAGCATTCATTATTTGCATCTCATCCTGTAGTCGTAGTACCTGATAGAGTATTTTTGCATGATTATTGCATACCCTGCTCATCATATAGAGATGTTATTAGATCATACTTGTTGCATGATTATTGCGCATCCAGCTCATCATATAGATATTATCTGTTGGCATAGGTTAGAGTATTGCAGTACGTGCATACTCGCGATTACCTTTATATGTTATCTACTATTCACGAGTTGGCAACTCACCCCCTTTGTGACACAGTGTTTGCAGGTTGCCCCTCAGAGTAGTTGCGGAAGGGCTACTTTCTTACATCTTTTGCTACGGATACCACTACAGTTGGCGTGTGAGCCCTTTGCTTATAGGTGGGTTTTTGCGGTATCCGTTATTTTCCAGTTATACACACTATTGTATCTAGTACTCTCCATTTACTATTCATGTATTGACTTAGAGACCAGTTGTGAGAACGATGTATATTATTTGTACTCTGGTGTCAAGCTCGTTGTGAGCCGACTTTATTTATGCAGTTTTATCTCTTATGTTGTCTTCCACTTATTTTGCTCATTTCTTCGCTACGGCGTCGTATATTATTCTTGTGGTGACCGCCGTTGGGCGTGATTGCTCCCGTTTTGGGATGCTTTATTCTTATTGTATGTCATTTTACGTATATCATTTCTTGTACCCGATTTCGGGGCTAGTTTTTACAAAGGAAATCCTGACGAAATTTTTAAGAAAACAACTTTAACTCTAAAGATTTTTACTAAATTACTCAAGGTTTTCTAAATGTTTTAACAAATTTTTTCATCAAATGTTTTAACACTCACTACTCTTAATGGTTTTGATTTCTGGGTTTGGCTTACTCAGTCGCGTTACGCCTGAAGACGTTACGTGGTTAAGTGCCGGTCACGGCCCGAACTTTAGGTCATGACAAAGTTGGTATCAGAGCGTAGGTTTTACCTTTCGGAGTGTAGGATGACCCTGGTATGATGGAGTATGTAGCTGAAGCAGAGTGGCGTAGCGTGTGTATGTTCCGTGGCATACTCACAACACGGTACTCCGTCTAAGCGACCTTAGGACTTATTGATTGAAATTCCTTCATGATTATCTACATTCTTGTGATTCGATTTTCGCATCCTTATCGACTCCTACTTTCTTTTCAGCCATTATGCCGCTAAAGACTACGAGGGCGCAGAGAGCGGCCGCGAGAGCCGAGATACTAGTTGACTCGTCCGAGACGAGGAATGACCCGGGCAGTACACCCGTTGTGCCAGAGCAGACTGTTCCTCCTACGACAGATCGGATCGCCATGCTAGGGGCCGGTATGCAGGAGATGCGCCAGATGATAGGGTCGCTAGTCGAGACACTTCGGGCACAGCGACCAGAGGTAGTTCCACCCCTTTCGGGGACCGCGATGGTACCTACAGTACAGGCAGTTGCCCCTGCAGCTACAGAGGTCATTACAGTATCGCTATCAGAGTTTATGAGGCTGAAGCCTCCGGTCTTCACAGGCACCGATGCAGCCAAGGACCCACAGTCTTTCATTGATAGGATGGCTCGGATATGTCGTTCACTCAGATGCTCAGATGCGAGATGGGTAGAGTTCGCGAGCTTTCGCCTGGAAGGTCTTGTGCAGAAATCATGTGAATCGATCGAGAAGGGCAGAGCAGTAGATCTTCCTCCTATGACCTGGACCGAGTTTGTGACGGTATTTCTAGCCCGTTTCCTTCCCCATAGTGTCAGGGATGCCCGAGCGCGCAGGTTCGAGTCTTTACGCCAGACGCCCGAGATGACAGTAGCATAGTATGATGTGCTGTTCACCGAGCTATATGTTTATGCCCCATACTTAGTGGCTACTGAGGAGATGCGAGTCAAGAGATTTGTTCGAGGCTTGCTTACCCCGTTGTTTCTTGCGATCAGCGCGCAGCGTTGCGAGACCTATGCAGCAGCTGTAGATGCAGCCTTATTAATCGAGGAGCGCCTTGCTGAGACTTCGGTAGTTCTAGGGCCGAAGAGAGTTCGTACAGATACGTCAGCACAGAGACAGCCGTTTAGGCGCTACGACAGGTTCCGTTCAGGTACGGGGGTTAGCGGAGGATCGGGACGAGGTCAGCTTTTCAGCTCTTATCCCCAGGAGGGTCAGCCGGCACCATCTAGATGTTTCCGATGCGGGAGTACTTATCATCGTGTTCGAGATTTCCCGGAGCCACGTGAG
Source organism: Agapanthus africanus (assembly GCA_030015575.1). Classification (NCBI taxonomy): domain Eukaryota; kingdom Viridiplantae; phylum Streptophyta; class Magnoliopsida; order Asparagales; family Amaryllidaceae; genus Agapanthus; species Agapanthus africanus. The sequence continues at coordinate 364,359,064 of JASDDO010000012.1, forward strand.
GGCGAGACTGTCGTACCACATGTCACACTTCCACCTTCTCCACCCCAGAGGGCGTTGCCTATTGTACCTACTATTGCTCCGCGTCAGACTCATGCACAGAGAGGCCGTGGTCACGGAGGGTTTGCTCATAGAAGACAGCCAGCTGCCGGCAGAGTGCAGCCAGTTGCTAGTAGGGGACCGCCAGTCGCAGGTGGAGGACAGGCTCGGGTTTTCGCTTTGACGCATCAGGACGCGCAGGCGTCCAATGCGGTGGTCTCAGGTACCCTTTCAGTATGTTCTGTTGATGCACACGTGTTGTTTGATCCGGGATCCACACACTCGTACGTTTCCACACACTTCGTGCCGAGTTTAGGTAGAGAGTCCGGTTTGCTTGATCAGCCGCTTGTTGTGACCAGTCCTGTGGGAGAGTCGTTTGTTGCTAGGCACGTGTTCTGATCCTGTGTTGTCCATATTGGCGAGTGAGAGTTGCATGTCGACTTGATCCTTCTTGAGATGTTGGACTTCGACGTTCTTTTGGGCATGGATTGGTTAGCCATGTGCTATGCGTCTGTGGACTGCCGCGAGAAGACAGTTAGATTTTGTTTTCCCGGCGATTCGGCTTTTGTTGTGCAGGGGGACCTGGTGTCGCCCCTCACAGTTTGATTTTTTCTCTTCGCGCTGGACAGCTGTTGAGGAAGGGATGTCAGGGATTTTTAGCTTATATTTGCGATACTAGAGCTACAGACGTTCCGTTGGACCAGGTTCCGATTGTTTGTGAGTTCCTTGATGCCTTCCCGGACGAGCTTCCTGGGCTACCGCCTGAGCGCAATGTTGTTTTCTGCATTGACTTGATTCCCGGCACGGGGCCTATTTCTATACCGTCTTATCGGATGGCCCCGGCGGAGCTTAGGAAGTTGAAGGGTCAGTTGCAAGATTTGCTGGATAAAGGACTTATTCAACCCAGTGTGTCTCCTTGGGGTGCTCCGGTCCTGTTTGTCAAGAAGAAGGACTGCAGTTTGCGTTTGTGTATCGACTACCGCCAGCTGAATAGGGTTACCGTGCGGAACAGATATCCTTTGCCACGCACCGACGATTTGTTCGACCAGCTTCAGGGTGCAGGGTACTTTTCGAGGATCGACTTGCGATCAGGATACCATCAGTTGCGGGTTCGACAGGAGGATATTCTGAGAACAGCTTTCCACACGCGTTACGGCCATTATGAGTTTTTGGTGATGTCGTTCAGACTCACCAATGCCCCAGCAGCCTTTATGGACTTGATGAACCGTGTCTTCAGGCCGTATCTTGACTTGTTCATCATCGTATTCATTGACGATATTTTGGTGTATTCCCGGAGCCGAGAGGAGCACGAGCAGCACCTGCGGATCACACTGCAGACTTTGAGGGAGCACCAGTTATTCGCAAAATTCCCGAAGTGCGCATTTTGGCTTGACAGCATAGACTTCTTGGGTCACGTGATTACACGAGATGGTATATGTGTGGACCCGAAGAAGATCGAAGTCGTTAAGCGTTAGCCCAGACCCGCATCAGTTACTTAGATCGGTAGCTTTCTAGGACTGGCCGGCTACTACAGACTGTTTGTACAGGACTTCTCCCGCATTGCCGCACCTTTGACCGGGTTGACCCGGAAGGGAGTTCCTTTCGATTGGACGGAGGAGTGCGAACATAGCTTTCAGCAATTGCGGACTCGTTTGACCACGGCGCCGGTGTTATCATTGCTTTCAGGATCGGGCGGATTTGTGGTCTATTGTGACGCTTCTCGAGTGGGGCTAGGGTGCGTATTGATGCAGCATGATAGGGTGATCGCGTATGCTTCACGGCAATTGAAGAAACATGAACAGAACTATCCCACTCATGATTTGGAGATGCCTGCAGTGGTCTTTGCAATCAAGATCTGGCGACATTACCTTTACGGCGAGTCGTGCCAGATATTTACTGATCATAAGACCCTAAAGTATATATTTCAGCAGCGAGACCTGAATCTTAGACAGCGCCGTTGGATGGAACTGGTAAAGGACTACGATTGCGAGATCTTATATCACCTGGGCAAGGCGAATGTAGTGGCGGATGCCTTGAGTAGGAGGCACGGGGGTAGTCTATCTTGTTTGAGCGCAGTGCAGAGGCAGTCGTCGGTAGATTGGCAGATTTTATGCGACAGCCGAGTGAAGTTCGAGTTCACGCCGATCGGGGGACAGCTTGCGCATGTTTGTGCACGCCCACAGTTGCTTAACCGTATACATGAGGCACAGTACAGTGATGACCGTTGTTCAGAGATCATGGCACATATTAGACAGGGCAGATTTTCCGAGTTCGTGATTGATGATCAGGGGATACTGCGATTTGGGACTAGACTGTGCGTACCAGATGCTGAGGGACTGCGGCGTGAGATTCTTGAGGAGGCACATCGATCGGTGTACAGTGTTCATCCGGGTTCCACCAAGATGTACCATGATATGAGAGATGTTTACTGGTGGGACGGAATGAAGAAGGACATCACAGACTTCGTGTCGAGGTGCCTGACTTATCAGCAAGTCAAGGCCGAGCACCAGAGGCCAGCGGGAGAGCTACAGCCGTTACCCATTCCGGAGTAGAAATGGGAGCAGATTTCTATGGATTTCGTTGTGGGTCTACCCAGGACTAGGCGAGGGTATGACTCCATTTGGGTGATCGTGGATCGTTTGACGAAAGCGGCTCACTTCCTGCCGGTGAAGACGACTTTCAGATTTGCTCAGTATACCCAGATATACATCGATGAGATTGTACGACTGCATGGAGTCCCGACGTGTATCGTGTCTGACCGAGGCACCCAGTTTACCAGCCGACTATGGCAGAGGCTTCAGGAGGCGTTGGGCACCCGCTTGAGTTTCAGCACGGCATTTCATCCGCAGACCGATGGCCAGTCAGAGCGGACTATTCAGACTCTCGAAGACATGCTCCGAGCATGCGTTTTAGACTTTGGTGGTAGCTGGGATCATCATTTACCCTTGGTGGAGTTCTCCTACAACAATAGTTTCCAGGATACTATTCAGATGGCACCTTTCGAGGCCTTGTATGGGAGGAGATGTAAATCGTCCGTCTGTTGGACAGAGCTCAGTGAGAGCAGTATTTTGGGGCCGCAGATCGTACAGGAGACGATCGAGAAGATACAGCTGATTCGAGATAGGATGAGGATAGCTCAGAGCAAGCAGAAATCGTATGCTAACAGACACCGCCGCAGATTAGAGTTCGCCGTTGGCGATCACGTTTTTCTGAGTGTCTCTCCGATGAAGGGAGTGATGAGGTTTGGACGGAAGGGGAAGCTTAGCCCCAGATTCATAGGTCCCTTCGAGATCCTCGAGCGTGTGGGCGCAGTAGCATATCATTTGGCTCTTCCACCCGACTTCCCATATGTTCACCCTGTATTCCACGTGTCGATGCTTCGCAAATACCTACATGACCCTTCGCACATGATTCAGCATCAGACCGTTCAGCTCGAGCGCGATCTTTCGTTCACCGAGCAGCCGGTCGTGATATTGGACCGGCAGGTGAAGAAGTTTCGATCGAAGGTCTTGCCATATGTGAAGGTGCTTTGGTGCAGCCCGAATGGTGAAGAGATCACTTGGGAGGCCGAGGGAGAGATGCGGAAGAAATTCCCTCATCTCTTTGGAGGTACGCGTAGATATAATTTTTAAATTCGGGGACAAATTTTTTTAAGGGGGGAAGATTGTAACACCTTGGATTGTGATTAGTGGCTAATTATACTTTATTGTATGGTTTTTAGTAAAAAGTTTACCAAAACGATTTTCAAATATTTTATCAAAATTAATGAATATTTTATTAGATTTTAATTAGGCTTGCACACACTTGTGCATGTAAACTAGGGTTAAGTTTGGGTTAAACCATGTTTAACAAACATGGTGGACTAACCCTTTTCTTTTAAGCTAATTTGAAATTTTATCAAGTGTTTTGGCTATTTTTTTTATGAAAAATGAATTAGTTTTAGGGGTTGACTTGGAGAGAGGGAGAGGGGGGGCATGATGGGCTTGCCCATGCTTGCATTTAATGAGGTGAGGGAGAGGGGGTTTGACTCGCTCATACCTCTCATTTGTTTTATTTTTTTTCAAACACTCATTTCTCACTTCTCTCACTCACTCACTCACACAACAACAAGCAGCAGCAGCAGCAGAAGATGCAACAGCAGCAGCAACACAAGCAGAAGCAGCAGCAGCAGCAGCCAGCAACAACAACAATAAATAGCAGCAGCTGTAGCAAGCAGCAGCAGCAGCCCAGCAGCCCCTTCCCTTCTCCTTCTTCTTCTTCTCCTTCTCCTTGCACTTGGGATCCCTAGGGGTATTATCTCTGAACTCAACTTCTTTACTTGCTAAACTTGTGTGTTATTTAGCTTCAATTAGTGTTTTATGTGGGCATTAGTGCTAGATTTGTGTTTTATATGAAGATTTAGCTAAGTTAAGGTTGTTTTAGCTTAATGAACCTAATCAAGTGTTAGTATTGCTGTTTAAACCTAGTAGTGTCACTAAATTTAGCTTAATCGCCTTAAGTCGCAAAACTTGAAGTTTTAAAATACGGTTTTGATATAATATGTAGGTTATGAGATCTGCTACAACCGTGATAATTTTCTAGTATAGCAAACATGTACAGATTGGTGTGCAGGTTTTTTTTGTGTAGCCTGTAGGAATCCGAGCCCACCCCTTCCCAAAAATCCGGCGACCCCCCATTGAATTCCGGCGTCGCCGGCCCCCATGAAGAGTTGGTTGGTTGTGCTTTGGCTAGTAGTGTCTGTGGGTATTTGTCTGGGTTTGGTATTATTTAATTTCTCTAATTGTTTGCAGGTAGAAATCTGGGAGAGTTTGGGGTAGTTTTAGTGTATCGGGGACTTTGACAATAATTTGAGGGTTTGTGTTGGAATTTTGCAGGTAGCTGTCTGAAGGTATTTTAAGATGATTGGCCTTGTTTGATTTTCTTGTTTTTGCTCCAAATTAAATCGGGGATCGTTTACCTATATTTTGCGTAGCGGGACTTGCGCGACACGTACGATACAGTCGAGTTGGTTCGCTGTGTGTCACAGCGTGTCACTGTGTGCCACAGCGTGTCGCGTTGGGTTTTGGCGTATGCACACACGTTACGTATACACACGCGTTTAGTTCGCGACGCGAGTTTCTCGTTTGGTTTTAATATCGCGTTTTTGCAGGATTTTGGCTTATATGTATTCCTTGTGTAAATTCTAGGTCCACAGGCGGGTACGTCGGACGCCGCAAAGAAGGGGAAGCAGATAGTCGACTACACTTAGCACGAGATCACGTGAGTAGATTTAACATCTACGGGGAAATCGCTCGTATGGCGTTAAGCGTCATGGCGTGATATGATATTGTAGTCGCATACAGACTTATATGTATATTGTTCGTGCATACGTATTATTGCATCATACCCCTCCTTGTTGCATATAGAAAAGGGTAGTTATATAACACCGCACGGTCACTAACGGTTTAAGAGGCACGAGCACTATTTGTATGTTACACTCACACCGTTAGTGATTCCCATGACACTCGCACTATAGGATTGCTACGAACCATACATCATTTTGATTACCGCATCATTGATGATTAAACATGTTTCTGCCATATATTGCGCACATTCATATTGTATATTCACATTGATGCACACATACATTGATATACCTATATTGCGCACAAGTCATATTGTATATCCATATTGGTGCACATATACCTTGACATATCTATACTTGTGCACACACACATTGTATATCCCTATTGGTGCACACATACTTTGACATATCTATACTTATGCACACACACATTGTATATCCTTATTGGTGCACACATACTTTGACATATCTATACTTGCGCACATACACACTGTGTATCTATATTAGTGCACATATACATTGCTACACTCGTATTTGCGTATATATCCACTTTCACGTCCATACCTATATACATACATATGTTACATACATGGATGATATTGACTTGATTTCTAGAAAATAGGGACCGCATGAGATATTTTCAAAACTGGATCCTTTTAAAAGAGCGGTTTTCCCTTTTTACTCTTAATGTCATACGACACATTGCATAGATTTACGCATTGAGTTTGGATTTATGCGATTTCTGGATTTGATAACCGGGGTATTATTTTAAGAAAATACGCACTGTTTTAACAACCCGGTTTCTCTTGTTATGATATTTCAGTGCGTCCAGCATGTGTTTTCTCGGTTCTGAGATGTGTGACATGTGAACCTGAATCGAGGAGCTGGACGAGGCCGATTGCGGGTACATAGTGGACCCGGTATGGTACCCCGGGGCAAGAAAGGGATGCTGTGTATACAGACGGTGGGCCTGGCAGAGGGACTACTACCTACCGGTAATTGGTTGGACCTGGCGGTTATCCGGAGGATACTGACCAGAGTCGATAAATGGATACGGGACGACACGTACTGCCGGGGCCAAGGGCCGATTCCGCAGACGGAGCCCGTGGGCCGATCCAGACTGACGGAGCCCGATACATGAGAATTTGCGTGTCGATGCTGGACACGATCATTTTATGATATTTCGAGTGCCGATGTTGGGCACTCACGATTCTATGAGATTTACAGGATTTGAGGGCCGATGAGGGTGACGGCGCCTGATTTTTACTGGGATTTGGTTGTGTAGGGTTCCTAGGCACTCCCAAGAGGTCTCACAAGGCATCAACCATGCCAATTTCAAAAAATCTAGGTGTCGAGAAACCCGACTACGGATCGTTGGCTAGAAATCTAGGCGAAACATTAAACTAGTTAACACTTAACTATAAGAATACGGAAATACAACCTTTGTAGATCCGGTTCTCCACCTCCATAGCTCCGCAACGAAGTATCCTCGCTGTCCAAATCGAAATCCGGGCTCTTGCGTCGGCTTCATCGGAGAAGAAGCGGGCTAGGTCATCGACGACGTGCCGAAAATGATCTACGTCAAGGCATCACTAGATCAAGCTCCACCTTCACCAAGCCATGAAAACTTGTGAAGGAAACACACTCTACTACTTGGCAAGAGGTAGAGAATGAAGAAATAGGAAGTGGGTAGACTTTAGAATTGGATTTCTCACTTGTTTCATCAATCCACCATTGATGAAGTCAAGCTTCTTCATGGAAGAAGAAGATGAAGATGAAGAAAGAATTATTATGATAAGTTTTTTAAAAAGAAAAGAAAAAGGATACTTATCATAATAATAACCATGATTAGGTGTAGAGAATAGACCATGGTTAATTGCAAGGGTTAGGGTTAAGCATGAGACAAAATGGTCACAAAGTCAAAGCTTCATGAAGCTTCAAAGAAAGAGACAAAACATGCAACCATTTCATTTCTAATCTTTTCCAAATAAATAAATAAATAAATGATTAAGAAAAAGAAAACCCTAATCATCAATTTAACCATGGTTTAATCTTTACACTTAACCAAGTTAACATGTATCATCAAACATGATACAAACATTTGCACAAAAAGTATATCACATATACAACTTGTACATTCAAGTGAGAAAATCCATATAAAGTGAACCAATACTAGTTAATGCAAAGTAATATATCAAATATATAATTATACATTAAATCATTAAATCAACACTTGATTTAACGATCCGGTCATATCGCATATAACCGACTAGTATCCAATGTATCGGCTTATCGAATCAATCCTTGATTCGATAACTAGGTTATATCGCATACAACCATTCGATACATTCATCGCGAGAATAGAATACGGTATCACATACACGCATTATTCTCGGTCCCGCACATATCTGATATGCGCTCCTATTTCGTTTCGCTTGAGCCAGGAAACCTCTGTGTAGAACTCTAAAGACTCGTCAATACGCCGGCAGCAGATGATGATCATATCAAACACCCACAAGCCGCAAGCGGTCTGCTAAACGTAACGGCCACCCGGGTATTGAGCGATCAGAAGATCGACGAGCAAGCCCGCTCAAACTCCAGTGAATCCAACCAGTAACACTACCGTACAGTCCGGTCTGTCCGTCTGATATGTCGCATATCTTGCCTAGGGGTGGTAAACGTCAGACCCCAATAGCTCGATAAGTCGTGTCGATATGAGGTCTATAACAATTCGAGAAACTACTGGTAACACTTACCAGTAAATCTCAGCAACCCTGGCCAGGGATTTCCTGTTATAGCCAATCGAACACAGTGCAACATCAACTCCCTATACCGGGAGAGACGAATCCCCTCCTATCGCTCATTGCCTCCATGTGATTCGGGACTGTACCCAAAAACCACCGTTTTGCACGCCCTCTTGGACGTGGTAAGATGGAAATCAAAGCACAGTGGGAACCACACAAGACTCTATGACGATCTCGGGTCAACAGACTACTCTGTACCAGTGTCACCAGAGAACTACCATCTGACGTGAGGTATAATACCATCTGGGAGTTCTCGGCGAGTCCGTCCAGTGTACCCAGTCTCCACTGAGCACCCGTATATCATCTCCGATGTCAAACACCAATGGATATGGGATCATCCATCGCCCATCTGTATGGGTCGAGAAGGTATACGCTAGTCTACTCTGGTATATCGATGCCCCGTCTCGATACACCCACGACTAGGGACTTTGAAGGATGTACTTATGGACTACCATGTCCCCACTAGTATGATCCGCATCATAGTCCAGGTAGTCAAGTACACATCCTAAGGGCTTTACCAACATGTAACAAAGAGACAATCAGTATACACGTTAAGGTAAAGAGCAACCAGATAGCATACTATCATGTCGAGCAAGAAAGTCCTCCCTATATATGTCCCAGCATCCACTACAATATACATCCTATGTACAGTAATGGCCTCTAGGGCATACATATAACTAACAATCTCCCACTTGCACTAGGGCCATCTGTAGCAGTGGTCGAAGTATCTCATACTCAACCATCCCTTAAAAGTCTCTCTCTGGGAATAGGCCTTCGTGAGTGGATCCGCCTTGTTATCCTCTGAGTCTGCTCTCCTTGCCTCGATCACCTTGGAGATCAACCATCTCCATGATCAGGTAATACTGCCTTAGAATAAGTCTGGATCACTGATGGGACAGGCGTTCCTTGGCATAAGCCACAACTCCATTGTCTCACAATGGTAGGAACATAGTTCATCTCATGAACCATTATACATCCAAACCGCCTCTTTGGTAGCATCTTAAGTAGCGATGTATCCTGCCTTTATCGTCTAGTATGTCACGGTATCTAGCTTGGAACTCTTCCAACATACCGTCCCTTTACTGAGGGTAAAGACAATGCCTGCGACTGACATTCAGTCGTCTTTATCACCCTGGAACCCTTCCATTGATTCTCCCCAGGATCAGCTGATACCATCTCACTACAACTAGTGAGTAGCCTAACATCCATTTAGATCTATCTCATAAATCCAAAATCCAGGATTTAGTAGGTATCATTTTGATCCTATATGGAGAATCCTTGTGATAAGCGGAGATTGACTGAGCGTAGCATAGGAAACTCCTTCCCTATCATGAGTATGTCATCCACGTACTCTACGAGGATCACCACCATACTCCCTACTACCTTTTGTATATACAAGGTTCATCTACCATTTTGATGATGTCAAACTCTTCGACTAACTCATCAAAACAGACGTTCCATCTCCGCGATGCCTGCTTTATCCTATAAAGCATCTTGCACTCGTTTCCGCTGCTCCTACTGTTTACGAGGCCCTCTGGCTGTGTACTTATAGACGTTCTCTTCTAAAACATCATTTAGAAAAGATGTCATGGCACCCAACCGCCAGATATCGTAGTCATGGTATGTAGCCGTGGCAAGTAGGATCTGGATGGACTTAAGCATAGATACTGGAAAAGGTTTCATCATTATCCACGCCTAATCGATGACGAAAACCTTTAACAAGTCTAGCTTTGAAAGTCTCAACTTTTCCATGTACACCAAGTAATCTTCTCAAGATATACTTGCTCCTGATGGGGATTTAACCCTTCAGATATAGCAACTAAAGTCCATACTTTGTTGGTGTATAAGGATTCCATCTCAGATCACTAAGCATCCAGCCATTCTTACAGAGTCTTACTCCTGATGGCCAGGTCGAAGCTAGTTGGGTCATCATCTCATGATGCAATCCCCGCTCCCACTGTCATAGAGAAACCGAAGTATCTCTCAGGTGGGTGAGGAACCCTACTAGATCGGCGGAGAGGCTGAGGTTCGTTGGAATCTACTGAATCCTTTGGTTCTATCAAATCATAAGCTGTAGTTTGCATAGCTGGAACCTTTCCAGTTCTACATTACAGACCTTGCCTCGAGCTTGTCCGGATTTTGCTTTTAGACATTAGCCGGACAACCCCAAATCTTAACTAGCTTAAGACATGGGCTCTTCCCTTTCCATATCATATATGAAATGGTAGGCAACTGATTTGATTTGAACCCTATTCAATAGGTACGCAGCTTCATAAGTGCATAACCCCCAAAAGGAAATAGGTAACTCAGTAGTACTCATCATAGAGCACACCTTATCATATAGGGTGTGATTGCTCCGCCCCGATATACCATCGTGCTATGGTGTATACGGAGGAGTAATGCTGAGAGAGAATCTCATTCTCCTTTAGAATAGTCCAGGAATTCCATGCACAAGTATTTTCCTCCCTGATCTCATCATAGAACATAATACTTATACCCGTATTTTGGTTCTCTACTTCTAACTTATATTCTGTGAATATCTCAAAAGATTCGGACTTGTGTTTCAACAGGAACATAGGTCTGAATCTCGAAAGATCATCAGAGAATGTAATGAAGTATAAAGAACCATTCTTGGTATGTGTAGACAGGGGACCTACATACATCAACATGTATCATCCCAAGAGTTCACTAACTCTTTCTCTGTTTCCAATAAACAGAGCTATGGTCATCTTATCTTTGTGACATGACTGGCGAGTTTCACAAGATGTAAATTCAAACTGATTTAAATATACATCTAAATGCAACTTCAGCCAGTCAGGTCGCATTGATCTGACCTAGTCTACAATACCTCAAGAAGAATTCGTTTATTTCTGAACTCTTCCTCTTGTGTGTGTTCCGAATACTAAGAACTGTAGTTTGATTTAGAACATCAACGCTTTTAGATAACGTGCCTGAACCGATCAACTTTTGATATAGGAAATGTTCAAAACATTATCCAACAATACAAAATTTTATCGTTTCTTTACTAATAAAGAGACAGATATGATTTTGTATATCAGGTTCGGTATCTAATAACATTCGTTCAGAATCAATGTATTACAATACAGGGTGACAGTGACCAACAGACTTGGCTGCAACACTTGCCCCGTTTTCTGCCTCATGAAACTTATCACCCGTTCTCAGTTTTTCTACCCTTTTGTAGCCCTATGTAACAGATTACATATCTGGGATCCTTATCCGGTATCATATACCCAGGATGCGGAGGATACTGAGAAACAGTTATGTATAATGAACATACCTGAAGATGATGCATCAGCATGCACTCTCTTCGTTTGGGCGGCATGGGAAATCTGGTATTCCCCAATTTCCTGCTCTGTCTTATAACAATTATAAGTTCGAGCGGGACCAACGTTCCCCAGCTCAGTATAACAAGCGGGTTCGGTCAATAATCCGTATTATTATCTTGATTAAGGCGTGATATGGTCGCTACCTGGAGAGAGAGAGAAGAAAACACTCAGCGTGCGCTCTTGCAAGAATAGATTGGTTATTATTTTATCTAATCAGGATGGCTCCCACTGCTTTTTATCAAATCTTCCTTCAAACCCTAAAAGGAAAGACTAGCCGGGATTAATTACACACTACAAGTTCGCCAATCTTTCAGCCAGGCCAGTGTCGGTACTTTGAGGGAGGTCCCCCGTGCTTTCGCACGAACCTAATTAATGTAAACCTCATTTTCCCAGAGGCGTAACCCCGTAGACACCTTTCTAGACACCTACTTGATCGGCTAATTGTAATGTATAAAACTCTCCCAGGAGTAACTCTTACTCGCAGCGGGTATCGGGATCCAACTATCTCATAGAAGGTATGCAATCTCATTGCAAATTTCAACACTTGAAATTCCCGATAATATTTTGCCCCGAACGATCTATGACCTTGACAAGGTCAACAAACCATAGACCGCAAGTCAAGTTCAACCCGTCATTTCCTGATTGAATCAAACCCACCCGCACGACCCTTGACAAGGTCAACATGGCCGCACGACTACCCTAACGCAATCTGCATCATATGCATAAGCAGATAAATACTGGTTAGCTACCGCACACTGCGCCTTGACAAGGTCAATAAACGCAGCACGAATACTAAACAGGACTTATCTGAAATGACGGAGGGCTACGACAGGTTTTTCTGAAAACCTATTGCGTAATGAACTTGATATCGTTGTAGGATCGAATGAATTTTAAAATGGAGTGTTTTTGAGGCTTTTCTTGTTCTGCTAAAGGAGTCACTCGCGGTGAAGGGATCGTCGGTCCTTTCCTCGTCGAATGAGGTGCGGGATATATCATATATATCACTGTGCAAAGCAAAAACACTTAAAAGCAATCATAAGACAAATCGAATGTGTAGCATCTGCCAGTCATTGCTAAAGGAGTCACTCCCGGTGAAGGGATCTCGGTCCTTTCCTCATCGAATAAGGTGCAGGATATATCACATATACCGCTGTGCAAAGCAAGAACTGTAGCTACCTGTTTTATTTTGAAATTCGATTCTACAACATCTTTAGGTTTCTTTTATTTCATTAATCACATTAATGAAGTCCCATCATTTAAGTACCTAAACATCACAGATAAATACGACGTACACTTATGCCATCCGCATTCGCCTCGATGTCCCCTCGTGCACCGTTAGGTTAGGTAACTAACGGCAGAGCGGGGCAGGGCTAGCGCGGGTGTAAAACATAAGTAACGTCTATATAATATATCATATATACTATATACTGTATCTATCACAGAACATCACATAATCAAATCACAGATATCGCAGCAGAAGAATCATATGAAATATTGGATATATTAGGACGTCCGTGTTTTCAATACGAGCCAGTATAAAACACGGATTCCACGGTCGTGATGAATAGCCAAACCCACACCCCTAGACCCCTACGAGAGCGGCAAGCAACCCTACCAATTCTAGAGTTAAGAGACCCGGCCTCGACTCCTCGAGTTGGTCTCCCACTGGACTCCAGAACCCGGTTACTTGTGCCCTCCTCCTTGGGTCTATCCTAGTGCGGAAAAGTAAATAATATACAACGGGTGACAACTTCCGCAACCTGGAAGTGCTCCAATAAAAGAATATTACATACAAGTTTTTACATGAATGAAAATGAAAAACACTCATCTTACATAAAAAACCCCGGCTATTCAAACACGACAATCCAATATAACATATCCAGCAACACATAACATCACATGTCATCAACGTAAGTAAATATGTCCATCCCAATTGTCGTTGACATATAGCAACGAAACCGGCGATATCACATATTACACTTACGGTCACAGAAAAGAAAGTGTAAAACTACAACAGTTGGAATCCGCAACCTGCATAGACATCGCATGCCTAATCAAATGAATTACTTAGACATCGCATGCCTAACAATTATAAACCCCGCATTTTAGTCTCATTATCGAAAACTCTTTTCAATATCAAGTCGGGCAATTCAACAAGATTCCCGACAACCTGATCGAATGCTCGTCGCAAACTTTAGTAGACGGCCGCACCCCCGATGCTGTCGACGAAGTGCACCAAGGCGGAACACCGCTGCCGCGAGCACCCGAACGGATGCTTTCGGCGACGGGGTTCTCCTACAGTCACTTGGTCGGGGCAATGGAGCGAGGCTGTCTATTAAGTTTACCCGACGAGTATCCGCGTACGCTACGTGATCGCGACGGACTTTTGATCACATCAAAATTCCGTGGTAACCGATCAAGTGAGACTAAACTGCTACGTTTATAATATTCATTCAGTTATCTCATAACTTCTTGTGAATTCCAATTATTGTATCCCATTCCGGATAAATAGAAAATGTCAAACTTTCCGATCGAACAATCGAACACCCAAGTTTTCCCGATACAGATCAACACATGAAACAAGTCTAAAAACATTCAGTTCGTGCCTCAGTACCAACGGTCCAGCCGTAGAAGGGTCAAGCCAACGCCTCAAATGTGTCACGCCGTACTGCCCCAAACCCGAAGGTTCAAAGGGTAGTTCAAGACGGTCACATAATCGAGTTAAGGTTTGTTGTCTTCTAGAGGGACCATCGTGTTACTTGCACTACTTAGAACGTGATTAAACTACAGAAATATCCAACACTTGGAAATTTCCCGACAGGGGAAAAATTGGGTATTTATATCCGGTCGAACTTTTTAACATATTCAAAAAAATTATCCGGATAGACACATAGACAAAGTTTGACAATCCGATCGAATATATGAACTCCCAATACAACCCAAAATACTCAACTCTTGATTTCAGATTAAAAATTCCCAGGAAAACCAGCACTGAAAACTAGGAGTTACTGTGCAAAATTCAATAGCAGATAAGACAAAAGGGCCGCGGAAGGGCCGCATTAGCACGCTAATGCTGCGGTTCCGCCGCACTTTAGAAAGATCATTAGGTAATTTTTGCATCGTAATTCTTATATTTACCTGCTGATTTTTCTGCATATTTTTAATTTGCAAAAATCCACATTTTACAAAAATGTCCAGAGAGCATTTTAATGTCGGGGTTTCGGGTCGATCGGACTTCAAACTCCGTCTACGCATCGTCTAAGGCTCTAGCTAGGCTCTGATACCACTGTAGGGTTCCTAGGCACTCTCAAGAGGTCTCACAAGGCATCAACCATGCCAATTTCAAAAAATTTAGGTGCCGAGAAACCCGACTACGGATCGTTGGCTAGAAATCTAGGCGAAACATTAAACTAGTTAACACTTAACTATAAGAATACAGAAATACAACCTTTGTAGATCCGGTTCTCCACCTCCATAGCTCCGCAACGAATTATCCTCGCTGTCCAAATCGAAATCCGGGCTCTTGCGTCGGCTTCATCGGAGAAGAAGCGGGCTAGGTCATCGACGACGTGCCGAAGATGATCTACGTCGAGGCATCACTAGATCAAGCTCCACCTTCACCAAGCCATGAAAACTTGTGAAGAAAACACACTCTACTACTTGGCAAGAGGTAGAGGATGAAGAAATAGGAAGTGGGTAGACTTTAGAATTGGATTTCTCACTTGTTTCATCAATCCACCATTGATGAAGTCAAGCTTCTTCATGGAAGAAGAAGATGAAGATGAAGAAAGAATTATTATGATAAGTTTTTTAAAAAGAAAAGAAAAAGGATACTTATCATAATAATAACCATGATTAGGTGTAGAGAATAGACCATGGTTAATTGCAAGGGTTAGGGTTAAGCATGAGACAAAATGGTCACAAAGTCAAAGCTTCATGAAGCTTCAAAGAAAGAGACAAAACTTGCAACCATTTCATTTCTAATCTTTTCCAAATAAATAAATGATTAAGAAAAAGAAAACCCTAATCATCAATTTAACCATGGTTTAATCTTTACACTTAACCAAGTTAACATGTATCATCAAACATGATACAAACATTTGCACAAAAAGTATATCACATATACAACTTGTACATTCAAGTGAGAAAATCCATATAAAGTGAACCAATACAAGTTAATGCAAAGTAATATATCAAATATATAATTATACATTAAATCATTAAATCAACACTTGATTTAACGATCCGGTCATATCGCATATAACCGACTAGTATCCAATGTATCGGCTTATCGAATCAATCCTTGATTCGATAACTAGGTTATATCGCATACAACCATTCGATACATTCATCGCGAGAATAGAATACGGTATCACATACACGCATTATTCTCGGTCCCGCACATATCTCATATGCGCTCCTATTTTGTTTCGCTTGAGCCAGGAAACCTCTGTGTAGGACTCTAAAGACTCGTCAATACGCCGGCAGCAGGTGATGATCATATCAAACACCCACAAGCCGCAAGCGGTCTGCTAAACGTAACGGCCACCCGGGTATTGAGCGATCAGAAGATCGACGAGCAAGCCCACTCAAACTCCAGTGAATCCAACCAGTAACACTACCGTACAGTCCGGTCTGTCCGTCTGATATGTCGCATATCTTGCCTAGGGGTGGTAAACGTCAGACCCCAATAGCTCGATAAGTCGTGTCGATATGAGGTCTATAACAATTCGAGAAACTACTGGTAACACTTACCAGTAAATCTCAGCAACCCTGGCCAGGGATTTCCTGTTATAGCCAATCGAACACAGCGCAACATCAACTCCCTATACCGGGAGAGACGAATCCCCTCCTATCGCTCATTGCCTCCATGTGATTCGGGACTGTACCCAAAAACCACCGTTTTGCACGCCCTCTTGGACGTGGTAAGATGGAAATCAAAGCACAGTGGGAACCACACAAGACTCTATGACGATCTCGGGTCAACAGACTGCTCTGTACCAGTGTCACCAGAGAACTACCATCTGACGTGAGGTATAATACCATCTGGGAGTTCTCGGCGAGTCCGTCCAGTGTACCCAGTCTCCACTGAGCACCCATATATCATCTCCGATGTCAAACACCAATGGATATGGGATCATCCATCGCCCATCTGTATGGGTCGAGAAGGTATACGCTAGTCTACTCTGGTATATCGATGCCCCGTCTCGATACACCCACGACTAGGGACTTTGAAGGATGTACTTATGGACTACCATGTCCCCACTAGTATGATCCGCATCATAGTCCAGGTAGTCAAGTACACATCCTAAGGGCTTTACCAACATGTAACAGAGAGACAATCAGTATACACGTTAAGGTAAAGAGCAACCAGATAGCATACTATCATGTCGAGCAAGAAAGTCCTCCCTATATATGTCCCAGCATCCACTACAATATACATCCTATGTACAGTAATGGCCTCTAGGGCATACATATAACTAACAGGTTGCATTGATGGACACCGGTTATTTTTCCACGTTGAAATTCCGTGTAGATGTTATTTTATCCCATGCTCAGCATTCATTATTTGCATCTCATCCTGTAGTCATAGTACCTGATAGAGTACTTTTGCATAATTATTGCATACCATGCTCATCATATAGAGATGTTATTAGATCATGCTTGTTGCATGATTATTGCGCATCCAGCTCATCATATAGATGTTATCTGTTGGCATAGGTTAGAGTGTCGCAGTACGTGCATACTCGCGATTACCTTTATATGTTATCTACTATTCACGAGTTGGTAACTCACCCCCGTTGTGCCACAGTGTTTGCAGGTTGCCCCTCAGAGTAGTTGCGGCAGGGCTACTTTCTTGCATCTTTTGCTACGGATACCACTACAGTTGGCGTGTGAGCCCTTTGCTTATAGGTGGGTTTTTGCGGTATCCGTTATTTTCCAGTTGTACACACTATTGTATCTAGTACTCTCCATCTACTATTCATGTATTGACTTAGAGACCAGTTGTGAGGACGATGTATATTATTTGTACTCTGGTGTCGAGCTCGTTGTGTGCCGACTTTATTTATGCAGTTTTATCTCTTATGTTGTCTTCTACTTATTTTGCTCATTTCTTCGCTACGGCGTCGTATATTATTCTTGTGGTGACCGCCGTTGGGCGTGATTGCTCCCGTTTGGGGATGCTTTATTCTTATTGTATGTCATTTTACTTATATCATGTCTTGTACCCGATTTCGGGGCTAGTTTTTACAAAGGAAATCCTGACGAAATTTTTAAGAAAACAACTTTAACTTTAAAGATTTTTACTAAATTACTCAAGGTTTTCTAAATGTTTTAACAAATTTTTTCATCAAATGTTTTAACACTCACTACTTTTAATGGTTTTGATTTCTGGGTTCGGCTTACTCAGTCGCGTTACGCCTGTAGACGTTACGTGGTTAAGTGTCGGTCACGGGCCGAACTTTGGGTCGTGACAGTTCCTGACATTCGATCGCCTCTATCGACACTCAACGTACCTGCGTGAAGTCATCTCTAGCTGGAATCAATCAATCTGATCTAGTCATTCATCCTCGGGTGACTAGCGATCATCTGTCATATCTCTAAGTACAACTCGTACTGCAATAGCTCTAACATCTGGGGCGATATTTCGTCGTTCGCAGCAACTACTGGCTCATCCTTCTGCATGCTGAACAGTGCCTCAATCATCATGAATAAGCGATACATCAATGGTCATCACATTCTGGCTGACCTCTATCAGTAGCTCATTCCTCTGGTGCTGATCTGCACGCCCGAGTAATCTCGTAAAAGCGACTCATCCAACGCTCATGGCGCAAAAACACAATAAAATGACGCCTCTATGCAATCGTATGTCCCTGGAATCACACCCTGGTTAGTCCTTGTCCGTGACGAGCTCGTGCTGACCGCAACTCTAGCCGTAGCTCTCCACACCCGTACAACCGTGATAACAAAACCATAAACTGGTACCGATGAGGATAGATCATAAGAATGAATATAATACTGTGCAAAGAAATGTACATCCTAAGGCTTCCTAAGCGGAGTATCGTATCGTAAGTATGCCGCGGAACATACACACGGTACGTCACACTACTTGAGTCACCTACTCCATCAACCAAGGGACATCCTACACTCAGGAGGTAAAACCTAACTCTCTGATACCAACTTTGTCACGACCCGAAAAGTACGAAACATGACCGGCACTTAAACTGCGAAACGTCTCGAGGCGTACGTAATCTAAGTAAGCCAAAACCCAGAAATCCAAACCAAGTAAAGCAGTAGAGTGAAGGAAAAACTAATTTTAAAGCAAGAAGTTTAACAACATAAGCCGAAATTTGCATTTTTTAAAAATCTCAAGTCTTTTCTGAAAATTTCGGCAGAGTTTCCTTTATAAAAACTGACCCCAAACGGGTACAACCTGATAAAGAATATGTAATGAATAAGGCATCCCCAAGCGGGAGCTAGCTCTACGCCAAAAGGGCGAACAAAACCACGCAGCAATATAATATACAACGCCGAAAGGCGAGGATCAAACTCAGGATAAAAATCCAACATCATCAAGAAAACCAGAGGAAAACCATAATAATACAGCGCACGACTCTACGGTCCGTGGTATTGTTTGCTACTCTCAAAACCTCCCCGGTTCACTCCAGATTTCTCTACACACCCCAAACACTACTACAAATAAGGGTTGCCCCTACGGATTTATCCGTAGGGGCAAACCACTGCCCCTATGGATACTTCCGTAGGGGCGAAAAAATAACCTGTAGGTGCAAACGCCGTAGGTGCAAGTTGAAGCCCTGAACTTGCCCCTACAGAGTTTTGTGTAGGGCCAGTTTCACCTACGGAGTAGGCCGTAGGGTAAAAAAAGTTATTTTATTTACGGTTTTTTAAATATATTAACTGTACCTATGGAGATATCCGTAGGGCCAAGTGATCTCCCCTACGGATATATGCTTAGGTACTTATCCGTAGGGGCAAAATATCAGGATTTCTGATATTTTGCCCCTACGGATAACTCCGTAGGGGCCTTTGTTTGCCCCTACGGATATGTCCGTAAGGGCACTCCCAACCCCCTGATACTAAGATCAGGGGGGAAATATCAGTTACTGCTGATATTTTGCCCCTACGGTTTAATCCGTAGGGGCAACATGTGTACCTACGGATTAATCCGTAGGTACACATTATCTGTATTTTTTTTTTAAAAAGGGCTGCCTGATTTTTTCCCGCCCTGTGCACAATAATATATATATATCAATAAAATATAAAATTAATCATCACACAATATATATCGCAGTATTCATAATCACATCTCACGCATATAATATACAAAAGAAACCCAAAAACTGAATATGATATAAATATAAACCAATATCAATATCAATATCATTTCAAAATGTAGTACAATATGTATGATATAAATAAATACATGTTTCAAAAAATATGAATCAAAAAGCTACCCTAGCTCGGTCCAGCTCCACCTCTGATAAACGATAGAATCAAGCGCGCCTACTCCTCGGTCAATAAACCATGCAATTCGGCGCGTGCGGGAGTCTGAGCGGCCTTTGGAGCTGGCGATGTGGTCTGCGCAGCCGCCGTCGAGGTAGTCGCTTGCGGAGCCACGGCTGCGGGAGTCTGAGCGGGCGGTGGAGCTATAGGAGCTGTCTGCGGAACCGCAGCAGATGTAGTGGCTTGCGGAGCCGCAGCCGAAAGAGATGCATGTGGAGGCTCGGCCGATGTACCCTGTCGCGTCTAGACCTAATGTGTGTAAGAAGCGTGTAAGAACTGTGTATTATTCGAATTCGTATCATTATCAAGTTATTTCGAAACCCCATTTGGATATCTAGTTTGGAAAACCGTTGTTTATTTTAATTACATATGTATGTATGATTAATCAAACCTAAGTCTAAAACCAAATAAGCTCAAGCTACGTACTAATTATGGATATGTTGATATCTATAATATGACATGATATTTTATTATAAAGTAGTATACATACCAGCATCTCCTTCAACTCCTGAACGGTGGCCCTCAAGCTCTCCAGTTCCTGCTGGACACGTCGCTCACTGGAGACGGAGGAAGTAACCGCTGGGGTGGAGTCCAACCTCATATGGGCCCTGCTAGGGCCCAGTCCCCGGCCTCTCTCCCAACCTCCGTGGTGCCCTCCGTGTGCGGCGTCCAGAACTGGGGTCAGCAGCCTCGGATCGCTCTGTCCGGTAAAATCGATCCCCGAGGCCTCGGCCTGCTCAACCACCCGCTCCTACACCCACATTAAGCAGTAAAGTATAAGTATAAAATTTAAACTTGAACCTTCCAAAACTAAAATTTCAAATATGGGTAGAATAAATATTAGAACTTACGCAATACTCCTGGGTAGCGACGTCGGGATATCGAAGCTCGCCCGTGGCGGGATCTGTCGAGGTGCCGTGGACGGCAAGATATGCGGACAGCACGCTCGGTGTACCACCTGACGCCACGGTCCGAGCTGTCTGCGATATTAGAAAATAACTCTTAATATTAGAAATATTAGAAAATAACTCTTAATATTGCAGAATATCACAAAGGTCGGTCTATTGTAATTTACCGATAACTCCATGGCTCAAGTAATATTCCTCGAGCCACCTGTGTAAGTAGGGCGACCCCTCTTCGCCGACTTCCTGTTCTCTGTATTCTAAGCGGCCTGTTTCTGCACAACGCATTAACATTTAGTTTTCTAATTAAGGAACACAAGAAAATAAATTATATCCTAAACAATGAATTACATTTAAAATACATACCTGTTTGCGTTGGGAGTCGAAATATTCGCACAATAGAGGCCATGTCTCTACGTCGACTCTCGCAAACGCCGGAGTAGATAGGAGGCCCGATCTCTCTGCCTCGGGGGTCGACATCCACAGGGAGTAGCAGTCGGCCTTCAGCTCATTCCTGTTGTATGGGACCTTGGCCTGCATGTTCTTCATCAGGCCATTGTACAGAGCATGAAGGTCGAGCATCCTCCCCGGGTGATCAGGGTCGGCTACAGGATGAAAATCGTAATCCAACTGAAAATACAAAAAAAACATTGTTATTAGATTGCAAGTGTTAATAATAAATATATTGGATAGATCAAATGAAAATATATATTAATACGTACCCGAGCCTGATCAAAGAAGAGGGCGAATGAGCGTTGGTGCTGCTCGCCCCACTCAACGTGAAGTGGATAGTTCTTCACGAGCCGGCTCTCGTCCCCCATATACCGGCCGAACCTCTCGGCATGAAGACCGGTATAGCGATAGTCAAGGGTAAAAAAGAGGGGGAATGCTGCCTCCCCCCTAGCTCGGTCAGGCCTCAGCTTATGGGACTGATTCGGGCCTCGAGTCCCCCTTTGGGGATGAGGAGGCCCTGCGTCTGCATGAAATATCAAGACAATCAATATTAAGACAAAGTTGTATTAAGAAATCAAGGTTAAAAGAAAATTGAAGTGTGATATATACCTCCGGTGACTATCTCACGAGCCTGGGCCCGGGCAGCAGCACGAGCGGGACAATAGTTCCTCCGGTGAGGAACAACCGGGGTCCCGAATGCGGACGCATCCCCTCCAACTAGAAAATAAACATTGACGCTAAATTTCCATGAAGTTCATATTTATTCTATAGAGCATATGTAAAATGAATAAATATTTTATATTTATTCATACTAACCTGCAGATGATACGGAGGGTATGGAAGCGGCAGGAGTCGCCCCTGCGGAAGATGTGGACGCTCCACCTATAATTAGACAATTAAAAATAGGTTATATAAGTAATTGCAAAAAGAATGTGTAGATCAATAATATAACGTTCTAAATCAATATGCATGCACTATAGGATATATAAACATACCCGCAGGTGCGGTGGTGTCACCACCTACAGCTAGACAATAATAAAAATTGCTAAGTAAGAGCAAAAGGAATGTGTGTATTTATGATATAGCATTCTAAATCAATATACATGCACTATATGATATATAAACATACCTGGAGGAGCGGGAGTGGCCTCTGTCCCAGATGTGGACGCATCACCAACAACTAGACAATCAAACATTGATACTATAAGTAATTTTGACATAAACATGCCTGAATATCTGTAATATTACATTCAAAATGGATATGCGTGCAATATACCTGGAGGTGTGGCAAAATCCACACGGAAGGAAGCATCCGAAGGGGTCTCCAATCTGGGTGCAAGACCGGCCCTCTGAAGCTCCCTACGGAGCTCTCCGGGCGGCAGAACCGATCTGCCTCTGCCTCTGTCGCGGCTGGAGCTCCTACCGTCCCTCGCTACTCCCGACATCGTCATCAAATCTAGATAAACGATTCATGGACGCATTAGACAATCATTAAAAGTATTGACTATATATGTATAGAGCGTAAAATGTGAAGTAATAATATAACATTACTGATAACCTTTTTCGTTTCGTGGGCGCATTATACATATCTACTTAGATTTCATCGTCGATGTCATTTCTTACCCACGTAACTTCATGATCGGTCGAAGACAACCCGTCCTTCGAAACAGACGGTCGGAGCACTTTAAGCCTTCTCTCTTCTTCGTCCTCATCGCTGTCATCGAATTCTGGGACATCGTAGACATCTCTGGGTTTCCATCGGCATACAACACTCCATCCTGGATGCTTCAAACACTGTGAGTAGTATACTTGGAACGCTTGGTTCGGAAAGATAAACGAATCTTCCTGACCGTAAAATCGAAGTTTGTTCATACTGGTCAATCCATATTCATCTTTCCAAGTCCCAAGATTGCTTCTCCACCTATCCGTATCGGTTCGCGTATCGTACCAAGTACACTGGAATATATAAAAGGGTTCTGATCGTCCGGGATAGTGGATGCCGAGTATACAATTTAAGTACCCATAATAAATCACACCGTCCGATCCTACCATCGCAATCCCACTATTCTGAGTGGTTCTAGATGTTTCTATGTCCTTAACTTCGAATTAGTATCCAAGGACACCAAATCCTTTATAATATGCAACCTCCATACTAGGAAATTGAGCTAAACATCTTGAATCACTCTTAAATGATGCAGACAAGTTCGGATCTTGGATCTAACAAAACAAATTTTACGGCAAATACATAACGATACAAGTTTAGATTAAAACTGATAGCAATAAAATGTTATTCGAATAACTTACATGATCTGTGACCCAATCACAAAAATTATCCTGATGATATTTTTCCAAACGTTCTTCGTTCCAATCAGGATACCCCTCACGTATCTCGTTAAAATGAATTCTGTTTTCGACAAATAATTATGACATTAATATTATATCATTTCATACACACACAAACACAGATATAACAATTAATCCAAAAAAACTTACTCTCTAATTTGTTCAAGACATGCGCAATTAAGAAAGATAAACCGGTATATCTTGTTGATAAACATAGTGTCTACCCTCTTATACTCGGCTTTACCATATGGCCCGTCTTGAATTCTTCGTGGTCGGTTAAGCCTTGTCTCAATGTTCTCGTCCAGATAGCGGGAACAAAATGTGGTTGCTTCATCAAGAAGATAACCTTGCATGATAGAACCCTCTGGTCGATTTTTATTGCGTATATACTTCTTAAGAGTGTAGAGGTACCTAATGAAAATATGTTGAATAAATAAATACGAGCATACAGGACAACAATAAATTTATAAATTGCGCGAAACGAAAAATTACACGTACCTCTCGAAGGGATACATCCATCGATATTATACCGGTCCGGCTAACTTCGCCTCAGTTGCATGTAAGTCGATGTACAACACCCCACGACTTGCGGGGAGGCGGAATAATGAAAAACGATCTTGTTTTAGGCGTAATCATCGACTAACCGAGAATCTTTGCATAAACAATAACTAACAAGAAACCATAGAAGAGTTAACTACTATGATAAGTGATTATACCTATAGAACCGGGTCTTTCGTCTTGTCGATCTCCACGTCCTCTCCGGCCTTCTCTATGTAGTAGAAGATCCACCCGAGAGCTTAACTACAAGCTTCACCTCTAACTTGAGGTAACTAGGTTTCTTAAATCGCTAATCTAAGTAACCTAGGTGATATAGAGAATGGTTAAGGATTAAGCAGTCTACTCTAATCCTTGGTCTCAACACATGAGAGGGGAGGATTAGGGTTTGAAGAGGGAGAGCTTGAGGAGAGAGAAAGTGAGCAAAAGAATGAGATGAGATAATAACCTATCATAACATATATCAAGCATTATGATTTATCCAACAAAAGAAAATGAATGATTAATCATCATGCTTAATAAATATAAGAGGGTGATTCAACTCCATGAGTCATTAAGTATTTATGATGCATTAATGACTTGGATGAATCACTCAAATGACTCACTAATCTCATTTAATGCATATGCCACCTTAACCCCCAAGTCACTATCTTCTAGAAGCTTCACGCGCAATTACGAGAACGCCCCTCCTATCCGTGAAAACACGGAAAAACTTTAGACTGTATAAATCCAATAACCGGATACTAGAAACTGGCTTAAACCAAAGACGACTAGTAAAAACTGTCCGGATGTCGTACGTGCGTAAACACACGTATGCGTCCGAACCCTTGTCGTAAAACCATACGACCTCTATATCGTTTTGCCTGGAGTAGGGAAACTCTCTGTGTGGGACTCTAGAGACTCGACTACTATGCTGGCAGTGGGTTTAACCACAGACCGCAAGCGGCACTAACTGTACGTAACGGTCCCCAGGTAGATGTCGATAAGAAGGCCGATGAGGAAACCCATCCGAACTCCTACTGAGTCTGATGTGACAATCTCCGTACAGTCCGGTCTGTTCGTCTAAAACTATCGCATATCGGGCCTAGGGGGCAGCAAGCGTCAGTCCCCTAATAGCGGTATAAGTCGTGTCGGAGCGAAGCCAATTACACCCTGAGAAACTACTGGAACCTACCAGCAAATCTCGCTTTCCCTGGCCAGGGACTTTGTATAATGGCTCTCTGACACAGCGCGATATCAACCCCCAATACCGGGAGAGACGAATCCTGTCTAACCGCCACTGCCTCCAAGTGCTCGGGACTGCACCCAACTGCTACCTGTTTGCACGACTCCTTTGAGCCGTGGTAGGGTAGCAATCTAAGAATAGTGGGACACACTCGAGGCGAAGCAACATTGTCAAGTCTGCGGACTATGTTGTACTCATGTCACCTGGGAACTGTTCACTGACGGCTGGTATAAAACCAACCAACAGTTCCCTGTGAGTCCTGTCCGGTGTACCCGTAACCTAACGAGCACCTGCATACTATCTCCAGTACGACGTACTGACGGCTGTGGGACAGACCATCTCCCCAACTGGGATGAGAAGCGTACACACTAGTCTACTCCGGAGTATCGATGCCCTGTCTCGATAATCCTACGACTAGGGACCTGAATAAGGATGTGCTTGTAGACTACCCAGCCCCCACTAGTGTGACTGCCATCACAACGCTGGTAGTCAAGCAAGATCCTAAGAGCTCTATCAATACGTATACTCACATATTAAGATAGAAAAACCAAGTAGCATACTAACATGTTTAGCAAGACTGTTATATACATGTAAATATCCCAAGCTTCCATTAAGTAATATACAAACTAGTATGATACAATAATAGCCCCTAGGGCATATACACTAACAATCTCCCACTTGCACTAGGGCCATGTACTGGCATATCGAAGACCGATGATCTCGAGTAGCCTCTCGAACTGAATCTGAGGTAGGGCCTTTGTGAATGGATCAGCAATGTTCTCTTCAGTAGCAACTCTCCGAACCTCGATCTCCCGACGATCAATGATCTCCCTGATCAGGTGATACCGCCTTAAGATGTGTTTGGACTTCTGATGGGACCTTGGTTCCTTCGCTAAAGCTATAGCTCCGTTGTTGTCGCAATACAGAGGTATTGGATCAACAATGGTAGGAACCACCTGAAGTTCTGTTAGGAACTTCTTCATCCTGACCGCTTCTTTTGCGGCATCGCAAGCATCTATATACTCCGCTTCCATCGTCGAGTCAGCAACGGTGTCCTGCTTGGAGCACTTCCAGCACACCGCCCCTCCATTGAAGGTAAAGATATAACCTGACATGGACTTAGAATCGTCCTTATCACTCTGGAAGCCAGAATCAGCATAGGCCTCCATCCTGAGGTCTTTTCCGCCGTAAACCAAGAACATCTCCTTAGTCCTCCTCAGGTACTTGAGAATGTTCTTTACTGCTATCCAGTGCTTCTCCCCTGGGTCTGACTGATACCGGCTTACCATGCTCAGTGCGTAAGCTACATCTGGTCTGGTGCACAACATCGCATACATTATAGAGCCTACCGCAGAAGCGTAGGGTATAATAGACATGCGTTCCCTTTCCAAATCAGTCTTGGGAGACATCTCTTTGGATAGGGTGATTCAGTGACAAGCCGGTAGATTACCGCGCTTAGAATCTTCCATACTGAATCTTTTCAGTACAGTGTCGATATACCTGGACTGCGAAAGTCCCAACATCCTCTTGGATCTATCACGATAGATCTGGATCCCCAGAATGTAAGAGGCATCACCCAGGTCTTTCATGAAGAACCTGTGTGACAAGGATCCTTTGACAGATTGTAGCATAGGAATGTCATTTCCTATCAATAGAATGTCATCCATGTACAAGACGAGGAATACGACAGTTCTTGCTACAACTTTACTATATATGCATGGTTCATCTGGATTTTTGATAAAGTCATGATCTTTGACTGTTTCATCAAAACAGATGTTTCAACTCCGCGATGCCTGCTTCAGTCCATAAATGGACTTAAGCAACTTGCATACTTTCCCGCTGCTCCCACCCTGATTGAAACCCTCTCGCTGATCCATATAGACGCACTCTTCTAAATTTCCATTCAGAAAAGCCGTCTTTACGTCCATCTGCCAGATTTCATAATCATGGAAGGCAGCAATAGCAAGAAGGACCCGAATGGATTTGAGCATAGCCACTGGAGAAAAAGTTTCGTCATAGTCCAAACCAGGTCTTTGACGAAAACCCTTTGCAATAAGTCTAGCCTTATAGGTTTCCACCTGTCCATCTACACCAATCTTTTTCTTGAAGATCCATTTGCATCCTATAGGTTTTACCCCATCCGGAGCAAAGTCCAAAGTCCATACTTTGTTGGTGTACATGGACTCCATTTCGGTCCGCATTGCATCTAGCCATCGTACCGAGTCGCCGCTCTGGATGGCCTGCTGGAAGCCAGTAGGTTCATCATCATCTATGATGCAATCCTCTCTATCCCCATCTATGAGAAAACCGTAGTATCTCTCAGGCGGATGAGACAGCCTACTACTCCTGCAGAGGGGTGCGGGAATGTCCTGTTCTTCTTGAACTACTTGTTCTACCAAACTTTCAGTATTAGTTTGTTGTTCTGGAATTTCTTCCAGTTCTATTTCGCTCCCATTTATTTCCTTTTCTAAAAACTGATATTCTAGAAAATGGGCATTACGAGAAACAAACACCTTTTGTTCCTCTGCGTAATAGAATAGATACCCCTTGGAGTTCTTTGGATATCCCATAAACTTACACTTTACTGATCGTGCCTCGAGCTTGTCCACATGCTGCTTTTTAACAAAAGCTGGACATCCTTATATTTTCAGATACTGAAGATAGAGTTTCTTCCCACTCCACATCTGATATGGCGTGGTAGGCACAGTCTTGGTAGGTACCATGTTCAAAAGATATGCCGCTGATTCTAGCGCATAACCCCAAAAAGATCGCGGTAATTCAGCATTACTCATCATCGATCGTACCATATCCAATAGGGTTCGATTCCGTCTCTCCGATACACCATTATTCTGTGGAGTGTATGGAGGAGTAAGCTGAGAGAGAATTCCTTTCTCTTTTAGGTAACCTAGGAACTCGGCACTCAAGTATTCACCACCTCGATCAGATCTTAGTGTCTTGATACTTTTGCCGGTTTGGTTTTCTACTTCATTCTTATACTCTTGGAATTTCTCAAAAGCCTCGGATTTATGTTTCATCAGATAAATGAATCCGTACCTTGAGTAATCATCCGTGAAAGTAATGAAATAGGAAAAACCACCTCTTGCATGTGTAGACATTGGACCACATACATCGTTGTGTATGAGTCCTAAGAGCTCGCTCGCTCTTACTTCATGTCTAGTAAATGGAGTCTTTGTCATCTTTCCTTTGAGACAAGATTGACAAGTGTCATAAGTTTGATATTCGAACGTGTCCAAATATCCTTCTCTATGTAACTTAGTCAACCTTCTCTCATTGATGTGACCCAGTCTACAATGCCATAAGAAAGCTTTATTTAAATATGGAGACTTTCTTTTTAGTGTGTTCTGGACATTGAAAATTTGGAGTTGGTTTAACACATGTATACCGTTATCCAGTGTACCGGACCCAATCAAACCATGATTAAGGTGGATGTTGACAACATCACTTACAAACGTGAAATCATAACCTTTATTTGATAACAAGGAAACAGATATGATATTACACGTTAAGCTGGGTACACAAAAACAGTTATGTAAAACCAAAATGTGTCCACTCGTCAATCCCAGGTGATAACCCCCTACGGAAACAGCTCCCACGCTAGCTCCGTTAGCAACCATCAGGGTCATATCACCTTCCTTCAGCACTCTACGGTTTCTCAGTGCCTGCAATGAATTGCAAATATGAGATCCTGATCCGGTATCCAATCCCCAGGAAGTAGAATTGATTGACAGACAATTCTCAATTACAAACACACCTGAAGTCGAAGCCACAGCTTGCTTCGGTTCCTGGTTCTTGGCGTTCCACGCCTTGCAATCCTTTTTCCAGTGCCCTTTCCTGTGACAATGGAAGCACTCATCCTGGGCCACTACCGGTACCGTAAACTTTTTCTTTCCCTTCCCTCCCACCTTACTTACACCTCCTCTAGGTTTGGGGGCGGCCTTCTTTTTCCTTCCTTTGGCCCTAGCCTTGGACCCGGAAGAAGAAGCACCACTAACAAACATAGCGGGTGTTTCCCTTGCCTTCTGCAAGGTGCCCTCTGCACTCCTCAACATGTTAAGGAGTTCCGGAAGTTCAACTTCTTTTCTTTGAATGTTGAAGTTCAGAATAAACTGGGCGTAGGTGGACGGAAGGTACTAGAGAATAAGGTCTGTATAGAGCTCATTATCCAAAGTCGTCCCAAGGTCTGCGAGCTCTTCTATATAGCCGATCATCTTTAGGTTATGTTCTCCTACCGACGATCCGACAGCCAACCTCGCTCGTAACAAGTTCTTAGAGGTCTCGTATCTTGCTATACGAGATTGCTCTCCATAAAGTTCCTTTGTATGGAGAAATATGGCATCTAGTTCTATATCCTCGTGCCTCCTCTGATGTTCATTGTTCATCGAGGCAAGCACGATGCACTTGGCTTTCGCGCAATAGAAATCCCAGGTTTTGCGGATTTCCTTATCCGCATTACTGGATTTGGGACCAGGGACAACAGGTGCATTAGCGGTGAGGACGTACCCTAATTTGTCATAGGTCAAAGCCATTTTGACATTCCGCAGCCAATCTTTATAGTTTGGCCCTGTCAGTATATTTTTCTCTAAAAGTAACTTAAGTCCAGTCATTTTCAGGGTCGCTGCAATTAGGAGAGAGAGGAGAAAACTCTTTAGCATGATGCTCTTGCAAGTTTAGAGTGGTTTTTAATTTATCTAAACTGGATGGCTCCCACTGTTTCTCGAATCCTTCCTCAAACCATAAAAGAAGAATTAGCCAGGACTATTCTCATTGTACAATACTTGCTTAACCGTTCAGCCAGGCTGGTGTCGGTACTTTGAGGGAGGTTTTCCAACGCTTTCGCGGAGTTCCTTAATTAAATAACCTCTTTTCTCTGGGGGCGTAACCCCGCTGACACCTTTCTTGACACCTACTTGGTTTATAGCATTGATCGTTAAGTGACGAATATCCTGATGAGTAGCATATACTCACAGTAGGATCGGGATCCAAATATCATCGTATGATAATGTTGAAGGAATCCTACCAACATTCATCAAACTCCAAATGGTATGCAACTCTTTGCAAATTTCAGTTTCTTTAGAAATTCCCGATATATATTTTTGCCCCATGCTCTTATGACCTTGGCGTTGGTCAAAATGTCATAAGTCACATGTCAAGTTCTACCCATCATTATCTTGTTAATTTGAACCCATCTGTACATATCCTTGACGTTGGCCAAAATGATAATACGACTGTCCCAAACCAACTCATATATCTATGCAACAAATGAATACCCAGTAGCTACCAAACACTATGCCTTGGCGTTGGTCAAAATACATAGCTTGAATACTACTGAATACCCAAATGAAATGACGGAGGGCTACGAATGGTTTTGGCGAAACCGTGAACGTAGTGAACTTGATATGACCGAAGGAACCTGATAGCTTTTTAGAAGGAGTGGTTAAAGCTCCGCAATTAAAAAATATCATCTGTTTTAAAATAACCGAGTGGTTTCTTTTAAATTGTTCCAACGATTCAGCTTTTGGTTTATTTTCTTTGCATTATAAATAATGCGTCCCATCATTAACCTATCATTGCAGAAAACAACGAAAATACAACGTCCTCTTATGCCATCCGCATTCGCCACGGGGTCCCGTCATCACCCGTAAGGTTACTTAACTAACGACAGAGCGGGGGCTGGGCTAGCGCGGGTGTAAAACATAAGTGACGTCTAAATGGCTATCATATATAGATATTGTACATTCGTCAGACGTAATAATAGGCATTCCAGATCTCATATGAACTTTATTGGATTTGCAAGAAATCCGTGTTTGTTTAGAGCCTGCAACAAAAGACGGATTACACAGTTGTGATGAATAGCCATTACCCCACCCTAGACCCCTACGGGTACGGCAAACTACCCGTCAAATACCCGAAGTGAAGCGGTCTCCCTCAACAAAGTGAGTAGGCCACTAAACACTTCAAAGTACCCGGTAGTTTGTGCACCCCATCTTGGTGTAAGTCTACGTTAGCGCCCCGGCAGTCTACAGACGCCAAATGCGGAACAAAAAACTTTTAACTGGCGCTATCGTATACTTTAACCCGGATCTACCATTATTGCTAAACTAACAAACTGTAAAGAGTGTAGAAAGGTTATACCGAACGATCCGAGTCCTTCGTTCTTCAACCATCATCCCACGCTCCGTTGCGGCTGCTCCGATCTCGTCGATCTCCGATATCCTCGTCGAGGTGGCACCACATCACCGATTCTTTAAATGGGCTCCCGCCTCTGACTTGAGGCAACTCGATCGTCAAGTTTTCTAAAAGAGACGACCAAGAATGATGTAGAGAATGAGTAGATGACTTTGTCTCACTTCGTCCAAATCCGTGGACGATCGGTTAATGAAGTTGCCGAGGGAATCGGGTGATGGAATGAAATGAACTGTAAAATTCCATGCACCCCAAATACTATAATATCTTTTTACAACCATGAAAAACTCAAGTGAGAGAGAGTGTGGAGGAGAGAGAGGGCCGGCCATTCTTATAGAAGAGGAGGAGGTGACCGTAGGAGAAAGAGAGTAACCTTAAGCAAAATATCATATGTGAACACAAACTAAATATCTTGCATAAAGATCTTAAGGAAAACAAGAAATGGTTGAAATCAAAGCATGTGTCATAATCCTTGTCACCAAATTCTAGAACCTTCTAGAAGCATGACTCACTCTCATCCAAGAAAAGATAAATCCGTCTTTAACCGAATGTTAAAAGACGGCTGATAGAAAACTGGAAACTGGCAACTTCCAAAAGTGATCCTGAAACGAATTTCAGGACAACCCCGAAACTGTATAAATATACCCGCATTTATATTACGACCGAATACAAATGCAACTGAGACAAAGATATTATACCTACTCAATATAATACTCAGATTCAGCTTAAACCAAAGCCGACCAGTATCATCTGCCCGAAAAATAACACGTACGTAAACGAACGTGCATTTTCCGAACCCTGCCATAAAACCATACGGCCTCTACAACGTTTCGCCCGAACTTGGGAAACTGTCTGTGGGGGACTCTAATGACTCGTCAGTACCCTGGCAGTGGGTTTAACCACAAACCGTCAGTGGCACTAGCTATGCATAACGGCTGCCCATGGACTGACCTCAAGGGAGGCTGATGAGCGAACTCAAGGGAGGCCGATGAACGAACTCATCCAGAAACCCTACTGAGCCTAACAGTGACAATGTATATACAGTCTGGTCCGTTCGTCAATGAGTATCGCATATCTGCCTAGGGGGCTAGTAACGTCAGACCCCCAATAGCAGTATAAGTCATGTCGGAGTGAAGCCCAATAACACCCTGAGATACTACTGGAGTACCTACCAGTAAATCTCCTGCCATGGCCATGGACTTTGTGTAATGGCTCTCCTAGACACAGCACGACCTCGCCCCCAATACCGGGAGAGACGAATCCCCTGCCGATCCGCTCACGTGCCTCCATATGGCTCGGGACTGTACCCAAAAACTACCTGTTTGCACGACTCCTTTGAGCCGTGGTAGGGTAGAAATCAAAGCACAATGGGAACTCACACGAGACAAATGACGACCTCAGGTCGATGAACTAACCTGTACACATGTCACCAGGGAACTGCTATCTGACGGTAGATATAATACTAACTAGCAGATTCCCGGCGAGTCCTGTCCGGTGTACTCATAACCCAATGAGCACCTGTATACATCTTAGGTGATCCAACTGACACCAGTGGCTTGTGAGACCGGCCACCGCCCCTCGTCGGGGTCTCGACTGTACACACTAGTCTACTCCGGAGTATCGATGCCCTGTCTCGAAACTCCCACGACTAGGGACCACAATTAAGGATATGCGTATAAACTACCCAACTCTCACGTATATGATCGCCATCATACTGTTGGTAGTAAAGCAAGATCCTAAGGGCTCTATCAAAGTGTAACATGCAATCAGTCACCTGAACATGTACACGACTGATAAAGGCAAACCAGATAGCATACTATCATCTCGAGTAAGACTGTCATACCGGTATAGGTCCTCCGCAATCGTTGCAATCACGTACCTGCGATCCAATAATTGACTATGAGGGCACTATCTCCAACAATCTCCCACTTGCACTCAAGGCTAATTATTGCGATGTTGCGTACTCACAGCCCGTGTGAAACCAACACCCAACTCCTCTACTAATCAGTTTCACAAAGCCCATTTGTAAAACTATTGTGTTCGAGAAATAGCCTCAGTAAGTGGATCCGCCTAGAAGTTTCTTTCTATATCTCTCTAAATCTCAAGTTCGCGGAGAAAGCCATCTCCCGAATCGAGTAATACATGTCTTAGGATATGTCTGGATATCTGATGGGACCTTGTTCATAAATGAACTCCAAATCCAAACTTCTTAGACTGTATCGATCACTGAACCTAATCATTATCGGGCACCAAGCCACCCACAGTATCCTCTTGGACCACCTGTCCATAATACTGTCCCTCTTCGTCAGAGGGAAAAACTATAACTCTGACAATCACTCTGTCGACCATGTCACCTTTGAAGCTTGGAATGATAACCGTCTCCCGAAGGAGGCTGCCGTCATCAAATCCGTAGAACATGTACTTATGTTCTAAAACTGCTTCCTTATGTTTCTCCAGGATTGGATTAATACAAACTTATTGCATCTAGTGCAAAACCAACATTTGGTGTGGTACTTGACATCTCATGATTGACTCAATTGCCTAAGCAAGTGATCTGCCAATCATGCACATCCCTCTCCCCTTTAGTCTGTAAGACACCTTTAGAGAGGGTGACTCCATCACCTGCAGGTACACCACCATGCTAGGAGTCAACTATTCCAAAAACCATTAGAATATCTGTCAAAGTACCCACATTGGGAAACTACCCAAATCTAGATCTAAAACCATAGATCCAGAAACCAGAATGTCAAATATTATATCCATATCCTGTCTGGAGAAACAACTGTGTGACGACCACAGTACAACCGATCGTAGTATAGGAATTTTACTTCCCACTCTGTGTATGTCATCCAGATACCTTGACATCACACCCTACTACCTTCTTAACTGATCCATCCCTTATTCTGATTGAAGTCAAACCTATGACTGTCACATCAAAATTAGATGATCTATCTCCGCTATAACTGCTCAAGTCTATAAATAGACGTAAGCTACTTGCCCACTATACTTCTGCTGCTCCCACTGACTACGACAACCCTCCTACCGGGTTTCATAGTCTGGAACAACAGTAGTGTCAAGTCTGGGTAGATAAGAACCTCCCTGTCACCGTCCTTGAGGCTACCAAAGTACCTCTCGGGTGTCTGAGGTTACCCACCAAATCTGCGGAGTGGCAATTGGAATGTCAACCCTGATTGAATATATAGGTCCTATTAAATTTTCCGTAATCGTTCGCAGTTCTGGAATCACTTCCAGTTCTACCATACTCCCACTACTGTTTTCTGAAAAAGATCCATTTTTACTAAAACTGTGGCGAGTCAAGAACAATATCACTATTGATCTTCCAAATGGTAGAATATCAACCCTCGTCATAGCCGGGGTCAACCCACAAACAGCCATTACAGAAACGTGCCCTGAGTTATCCAGTGTCTGGTTTTAATCATAAGCTGGACAACTCCCCGTACCTTAACATCTTTTAAGGTACGATCTATTCTATATCCAATATAGAAACTTTGGCACTTATTTAATTGGAACCAAGATTCAATCCATGCAGCTGTCTCCAGTGCATATCAACTTAATGGAAAGAGGCTAATCAGCATTACTCAACTTAGGAATCCATCCAATTATGAGTAACCTGAAAGAGAAACACGTTTCTCAAAACCATCACTATCATCTGAATACCAATCACAAGAATCTACATCTTCGATCTCTTTGAAGAATCCCGATACTTGTGACACCTGGTTCTCTACTTTATTCTTATACCCACAACTTCTCAAAACATAGACTTTGTATTTCTACGAAACACTTGTCTAAATACTAGAGAAGTTATAAGTAAACAGAACATAGTACGAGGACCTACCCCTTTGTCCTGATGGACACTGGACAACATACAATACTCTGTATAAGTCCGCTGAGTTAAACAACTCAAAACCTGTGCGTTGTAGGTGGAAAACTGTACCCTGGCGATTTCCTCAAATATCACCAATTACAACGAATTCCGATATAATGAGGATAATCACCTAATTCCCAATATCTTACTCCCACTCATCATCTGTAAAACCATACAGATATGAGAATGAAACCTGGTAAATACATACCCTTGGAGTAAGTGTCTAATCGGGAAAACAGTTTTTCTTTAACAATGCACTGAAACATGAAAATGTTTCGTAGGGGTATCCTGGTATTCATAGCAATGCCTCTTCCATAATCAAATTCATGACTTCAACCGTATATTTTATTGCCATCTCTCCAAATCCCTTTATTTGTCTTTAGTCGTTACCTTCTGTACACCATCGTTATGCTAAATGGTTTTCTTCCTTCCCTACCGTTCGGCACCAGCCTATGGTTTGGAAGAAGACTATCCAGTAAGCATAATAGGTGTACCCTCCTAAACCAAGGAGTACTCGCATCTCGAGAGAAGGTGATGATAAAAGACAACTGAATAATACCTTATTCCTTTAAAGGTGAAATAGGAGTGGCGATGAAGTACGCGGTTTTGGTCGTGAATGATATCAGTCGCAATTTACTTTGCCCTCTTTCTAATCCCTTTATTTTGTCTTTACATATTACCTTCTGCACACCCTACTTAGGCTAATTGGTTTTCTTCATTCCCTACCTTTCGGCACCAGCCTATGGTTTGGAATAAGACTATCCAATAGGCGTAATAGGTGTACTCTCCTAAACCAAGGAGCTCTCGCAACCTGAGAGAAGGTGATAATAAAAGACAACTGAATAAACCAATTCTATTTCTCCTGAACCTGGATCCATCCTCGAAGAAGTCCCTTCGAGTTCGTATATAACCATACGATGGATCTATCCAATGGAAGTGTATATCCGTAGTAATACGGGTGTTCTGAGAAATGCAAAGGGTAAAAGAAGGAGTGGCAATGACTTATGCAACTCAGACAATCCAAAAGCCAGTATTTTAAGAAGGTTCGGTCAACCTGGTCACTGAGTCATAGTCTAGGGTCGGTCAAAGGTCGCTGCCAAAGAGAGAGAGAAAAGAAACACTCTGCGTGCACTCTAACCTAGATCAGAATGGTCATCACTTTATCTAATCCGGAAACCTCCCATTGTCCTGTCAAATTCTCCTCCAAACCTAAAGAAGAATCAATCGGGATCGCCCGAAGAGTAAACCAACTCATCAGTGGGAATCGGGATCCAACTCTCATCGCATGATAACGTGATGGAATGCATCCACGTTACTCATACTCCAGAAGGTATGCGCATACTTGGCAAGTTTCAATTTCTTTAGAAACTCCCGATATGATTTTTGCCCCATGCTCTTATAACCTTGGCGTTGGTCAAAATGTCATAAGTCACATGCCAAGTTCTACCCGTCACTATCTTGTCAATTTGAACCCACCCGCACATGCCCTTGACGTTGGCCAAAATGGCAGAACGACTGTCCCAAACTAACTCATCTATCTATGCAACAATTGAATACCCAGCAGCTACCAAACACTATGCCTTGGCGTTGGTCAAAATACATAGCTTGAATACTACTGAATACCCAAAAGAAGTGACGGAGGGCTACGGCTGGTTTTTGGCGAAAAACCTTTAACGTAGTGAACTTGATATCGCTGAAGGAACCTGATAGCTTTTTAAAATATAGTGGCGAAAACCTTTTGCTAAAGAGGTCACTCCCGGTAAAGGGATCTCGGCTCTTTCCTCGTGGAATGAGGTGCAGGATATTCCACTGAATACCGCTATGCAAAGCAACTTGTAATCGACTATAGTGAAGTTATTACTCTGACGCAAACTTCTGTCCAAGGGGTCAGTCCCGGTGAAGGGATATCAGCCCTCGCCCGGTCGAATGAGGTGCAGGATATTCCACTGAATACCGCTATGCATAACAAAAGAAAACGTCTTTGCAATAACACTTTTTAAATTTGTTCCAACAACAGAAAACAGGTTTGTTTTACTTTGCATTGATCAAAATCAATGCAGTCCCATCAATTAATCACACCAGAAAAGAACGAAAATAAAATGTACGTATATGCCATCCGCATTCGTCACTGGGTCCCGTCATCACCCGTTAGGTTACTTAACTAACGACAGAGCGGGGACTGGACTAGCGCGGGTGTAAAACATATACAACATCTAATAGTATATAAACCAATATACAATAATCGCTCCAGGCGTGATAATATGCAACATTACAGAAAAGTAATAAGCATCACAGAACAATACAGATAATCTGGGATCCCCGAGTTTCACAGAGCCGCTGCTGAAACTCGACGTTCCCCTGTCGTGTGGATAGCTTGTGCAATGAAACCTAGACCACTACGGGTCCGGCAAGTTACCCGCCAAAACCTGAAGCGAGGCAGCCCCCTACAGCATAGTGAATGGACCACCCAGCACTTCACGGAATCCGGTAAGCTTGGGCACCACTCCTTGGGTCAACCTGTACCCCCTACGAGTGCGGCGAATAGTCTGCCAATTCTAGAGTGGGACCCCTCTGCCTCTCAAAGCCATGAGATGCGGACCCGTTGCCCCCCAGAACCCGGCTATCCGTGCACTCCGTCGTGGGGCAAAACCTAGTACAGTAAAGAAAAATAGTACAATAGGTACATCGACCGCAACCTGGTCGTGCCCCAAAAGAATATTATACAACAGGCAGTGACGGCAGTCCACAAGTTGGACGCTCGCCCCGCAATATCAAATGTACAAATAAACACAAAATGTACTACCATTGCACACTGCTATCCACCACGACAAATCCGCAACATCACAGCACAACACAGAACATCAACGCGAATGTCACGTTCGCAAACCCGTCTAAAAGAACTATAGCAATCAGACGCGGTTTACCGATCAAATGACATTCCCGGTCGGAGATATAATGTAAGCACTGTAAACTAACGTGTTTAAATTTCGATCGACCAAATATCAAAAAGTGGGCCCCACGACTTACTGGTGAACAGTAACAAAACCTGGGCCAAAACGATATATATCAAAA
This sequence comes from Agapanthus africanus, assembly GCA_030015575.1. Taxonomy (NCBI): domain Eukaryota; kingdom Viridiplantae; phylum Streptophyta; class Magnoliopsida; order Asparagales; family Amaryllidaceae; genus Agapanthus; species Agapanthus africanus. Next base: position 364,397,761 of record JASDDO010000012.1, read on the forward strand.
ATCCCAATTTCCAATATAGAATGCACTGTAGAAAATTGGCAAACTGATTTGACTTTCCCGAGGCGGATCCGCGGCCAAACCCATGCTTGGGCCGCGGATCCGCGGCGGAACAGTCGAATTAGTTCGTCGAATTTCTGCAGTTTTCCTAAAAAAGCCTGCTTGATTTTCTGGTATGGTCCAAATGTCATTTTGACCAGTTTAAAAATTAACAGAAACTGTCAAATGAAGAAATTGCGATTTTTGATTTCCGGTTCGATCGATATTTTAAACGCGTTAGCACAAGTTAGTATAGCAAAATGGTGAGGCTCTGATACCACTGTAAGTCTACGTTAGCGCCCCGGCAGTTTACAGACGCCAAATGCGGAACAAAAAACTTTTAACTGGCGCTATCGTATACTTTAACCCGGATCTGCCATTATTGCTAAACTAACAAACTGTAAAGAGTGTAGAAAGGTTATACCGAACGATCCGAGTCCTTCGTTCTTCAACCATCATCCCACGCTCCGTTGCGGCTGCTCCGATCTCGTTGATCTCCGATATCCTCGTCGAGTTGGCACCACATCACCGATTCTTTAAACGGGCTCCCGCCTCTGACTTGAGGCAACTCGATCGTCAAGTTTGCTAAAAGAGACGACCAAGAATGATGTAGAGAATGAGTAGATGACTTTGTCTCACTTCGTCCAAATCCGTGGACGATCGGTTAATGAAGTTGCCGAGGGAATCGGGTGATGGAATGAAATGAACTGTAAAATTCCATGCACCCCAAATACTATAATATCTTTTTACAACCATGAAAAACTCAAGTGAGAGAGAGTGTGGAGGAGAGAGAGGGCCGGCCATTCTTATAGAAGAGGAGGAGGTGACCGTAGGAGAAAGAGAGTAACCTTAAGCAAAATATCATATGTGAACACAAACTAAATATCTTGCATAAAGACCTTAAGGAAAACAAGAAATGGTTGAAATCAAAGCATGTGTCATAATCCTTGTCACCAAATTCTAGAACCTTCTAGAACCTTCTAGAAGCATGACTCACTCTCATCCAAGAAAAGATAAATCCGTCATTAACCGAATGTTAAAAGACGGCTGATAGAAAACTGGAAACTGGCAACTTCCAAAAGTGATCCTGAAACGAATTTCAGGACAACCCCGAAACTGTATAAATATACCCGCATTTATATTACGACCGAATACAAATGCAACTGAGACAAAGATATTATACCTACTCAATATAATACTCGGATTCGGCTTAAACCAAAGCCGACCAGTATCATCTGCCCGAAAAATAACACGTGCGTAAACGCACGTGCATTTTCCGAACCCTGCCAAAAAACCATACGGCCTCTACAACGTTTCGCCCGAACTTGGGAAACTGTCTGTGGGGGACTCTAATGACTCGTCAGTACCCTGGCAGTGGGTTTAACCACAAACCGTCAGTGGCACTAGCTATGCGTAACGGCTGCCCATGGACTGACCTCAAGGGAGGCTGATGAGCGAACTCAAGGGAGGCCGATGAACGAACTCATCCAGAAACCCTACTGAGCATAACAGTGACAATGTATATACAGTCTGGTCCGTTCGTCAATGAGTATCGCATATATGCCTAGGGGGCTAGTAACGTCAGACCCCCAATAGCAGTATAAGTCGTGTCGGAGTGAAGCCCAATAACACCCTGAGATACTACTGGAGTACCTACCAGTAAATCTCCTGCCATGGCCATGGACTTTGTGTAATGGCTCTCCTAGACACAGCACGACCTCGCCCCCAATACCGGGAGAGACGAATCCCCTGCCGATCCGCTCACGTGCCTCCATATGGCTCGGGACTGTACCCAAAAACTACCTGTTTGCACGACTCCTTTGAGCCGTGGTAGGGTAGAAATCAAAGCACAGTGGGAACTCATACGAGAAAAATGACGACCTCAGGTCAATGAACTAACCTGTACACATGTCACCAGGGAACTGCTATCTGACGGTAGATATAATACTAACTAGCAGATTCCCGGCGAGTCCTGTCCGGTGTACTCATAACCCAATGAGCACCTGTATACATCTTAGGTGATCCAACTGACACCAGTGGCTTGTGAGACCGGCCACCGCCCCTCGTCGGGGTCTCGACTGTACACACTAGTCTACTCCGGAGTATCGATGCCCTGTCTCGAAACTCCCACGACTAGGGACCACAATTAAGGATATGCGTATAAACTACCCAACTCTCACGTATATGATCGCCATCATACTGTTGGTAGTAAAGCAAGATCCTAAGGGCTCTATCAATGTGTAACATGCAATCAGTCACCTGAACATGTACACGACTGATAAAGGCAAACCAGATAGCATACTATCATCTCGAGTAAGACTGTCATACCGGTATAGGTCCTCCGCAATCATTGCAATCACGTACCTGCGATCCAATAATTGACTATGAGGGCACTATCTCCAACACTTGGGTCTATCCTAGGAGCAAAAAACAGTAAAACGAAATAATACAACGGTGGCTACAACCGCAACCTGGATGTGCCCCGCAAAATAATATTACAACATATTACAGTTACATCGAATGAATGAATATAACAACCCATCTCAAACCCCGGCTAATCATCACAACAGTCCAATACAGTTCACAACCACAAACAGTAAAAACCATTACAGAAATGTGCAACCCCCTGCCAACCGACATACTAGCAGTTAGGGGAGGTTTACGAACACATTATACAAACACAGATATAATCATATTAGCAAACTTCATATAATTTCGATCGAGCAAACATATCATATTATACTCCCAAAACTTCTCTGTGCACCTGAGACTTTGAGCAGAAAATAAACATTCCAGAAAACACAACAATATCACAAAAGAATAACATGAGCAAACTGGATCGAATCGGCCCTAACTCGGCCGCGGATCCGCGGCGGATCGGTGGGATCGGCCGCGGTTCCGCGGCTGTATGGACGATTCACTAACCCATTTTTCTCCTGTGTTCTTATCTTTCTATACTTGTTACTCTGCAGCAACCTGAAAAATTTTTAGAGCCTGTTTAAAAATCGACAGAAACTTGTGATATCGATGTCGTTTTTTGGTTCGTTTTGCGTTCGAAATTCATACGACTTTGCTAATGAGTTAATTATTGTTTAGCGAGGCTCTGATACCACTGTAAGTCGATGTACAACACCCCACGACTTGCGGGGAGGCGGAATAATGAAAAACGATCTTGTTTTAGGCGTAAACATCGACTAACCGAGAATCTTTGCATAAACAATAACTAACAAGAAACCATAGAAGAGTTAACTACTATGATAAGTGATTATACCTATAAAACCAAGTCCTTCGTCTTGTCGTTCTCCACGTCCTCTCTGGCCTTCTCTATGTAGTAGAAGATCCACCCGAGAGCTTAACTACAAGCTTCACCTCTAACTTGGGGTAACTAGGTTTCTTAAATCGCTAATCTAAGTAACCTAGGTGATATAGAGAATGGTTAAGGATTAAGTAGTCTACTCTAATCCTTGGTCTCAACACATGAGAGGGGAGGATTAAGGTTTGAAGAGGGAGAGCTTGAGGAGAGAGAAAGTGAGCAAAAGAATGAGATGAGATAATAAGCTATCATAATATATATCAAGCATTATGATTTATCCAACAAAAGAAAATGAATGATTAATCATCATACTTAATAAATATAAGAGGGTGATTCATCTCCATGAGTCATTAAGCATTTATGATGCAATAATGACTCGGATGAATCACTCAAATGACTCACTAATCTCATTTAATGCATATGCCACCTTAACCCCCAAGTCACCATCTTCTAGAAGCTTCTCGCGCAATTACGAGAACGCCCCTCCTATCCGTGAAAACTCGGAAAAACTTTAGACTGTATAAATCCAATAACCGGATACTAGAAACTGGCTTAAACCAAAGCCGACTAGTAAAAACTGTTCGGATGTCGTACGTGCGTAAACACACGTATGTGTCCGAACCCTTGTCGTAAAACCATACGACCTCTATATCGTTTTGCCTGGAGTAGGGAAACTCTCTGTGTGGGACTCTAGAGACTCGACTACTACGCTGGCAGTGGGTTTAACCACAGACCGCAAGCGGCACTAGCTGTACGTAACGGTCCCCAGGTAGATGTCGATAAGAAGGCCGATGAGGAAACCCATCCGAACTCCTACTGAGTCTGATGTGACAATGACCGTACAGTCCGGTCTGTTCGTCTAAGACTATCGCATATCGGGCCTAAGGGGCGGCAAGCGTCCGTCCCCTAATAGCGGTATAAGTCGTGTCGGAGCGAAGCCCATTACACCCTGAGAAACTACTGGAACCTACCAGCAAATCTCGCTTGCCCTGGCCAGGGACTTTGCGTAATGGCTCTCTGACACAGCGCGATATCAACCCCCAATACCGGGAGAGACGAATCCTGTCTAACCACCACTGCCTCCAAGTGCTCGGGACTGCACCCAACTGCTACCTGTTTGCACGGCTCCTTTGAGCCTTGGTAGGGTAGCAATCTAAGAACAGTGGGACACACTCGAGGCGAAGCAGCAGTGTCAAGTCTGCGGACTATGCTGTACTCATGTCACCTGGGAACTGTTCACTGACGACTGGTATAAAACCAACCAACAGTTCCCTGTGAGTCCTATCCGGTGTACCCGTAACCTAACGAGCACCTGCATACTATCTCCAGTACGACGTACTGACGGCTGTGGGATAGACCATCTCCCCAACTGGGATGAGAAGCGTACACACTAGTCTACTCCGGAGTATCGATGCCCTGTCTCGATAATCCTACGACTAGGGACCTGAATAAGGATGTGCTTGTAGACTACCCAGCCCCCACTAGTATGACTGCCATCACAACGCTGGTAGTCAAGCAAGATCCTAAGAGCTCTATCAATATGTATACTCACATATTAAGATAGAAAAACCAAGTAGCATACTACCATGTTTAGCAAGACTGTTATATACATGTGAATATCCTAAGCTTCCATTAAGTAATATACAAACTAGTATGATACAATAATGGCTCCTAGAGCATATACACTAACATTGCAAGATGAACCGTCAAGTGTATTATGATATTGAAGAATGACGGTGGGAAAATACGCTCAAACTTGCAAAGTATCAACGCAATAGAATTTTCTAGTTTATCCAGCAACACAACCTCCAGTGTTTTAGCATATAACTCCCTGAAAAAACAACATAGGTCATTGATTGCTAGACCAACCGAGTCGTGGAGAGAAGTCCTGAGGGCTAATGGAGGAAGGTGCTCCACGATAACATGGTGATCATGACTTTTCAGCCCATCGATCTTGCCCTTCAGAATTTTTATTTTCTTGTTGAATGATCCTGAGAAACCTGTAGGGACTTTCAAATCATGCAACACCTGCATGAATCTTTTCTTCTCCGGTTGTGACATATGATAAGCGGCATTAAAAAGTACAAACTTGCTCGGTTTACCCGCTACCGGTCTAGGGTGCAATTCACTTCTTATTCCCCACTCTTGTAGATCCATCCGAGCATTCATGTTGTCTTTCGATTTCCCGTCTTTACAAAAAAACAAGTTAAGTATGTGCTCTGATACTCCCTTCTCTATATGCATGACATCCAGACAATGACGCACTGAATTTATAGACCAGTACGGAAGCTCAAAGAAAATTCTTAACTTGTTCCAATATGGTGGTTTGACCTGTTTCGTCGGATCCATCCCGAAGGTCACATTATTGTAACCATCCCATTTAGCAGTCACGTCCTCTCCGGACAATGGGGATGGAGGTCCAAGAAGCTCCTGATGACCATCAAAGTGAACCGTGTCTAACCTATAGGGGTGGTCTGGAGGCAGGAAACGTCGATGGCCGCAATAACAAACCTTCCTGTTAAAATTCAAGAATTTCGATGTTGTGTGTTCATGGCAATGAGGACATGCTTTGTGACTATGTACGGACCAACCTGATAGCATTCCATACGCAGGAAAGTCATTAATTGTCCACATTAAAGCCGCACGCTATATGAAGGTTGTATTTGTGTTTGCATCATATGTCTCTACACCATCAATGAACAAAGATTTCAACTCCTCAATCAGAGGTCGGAGATAGACGTCGATATTGTTCCCCGGTGAGGTTGGTCCGTCAATAAGAAGAGGCATCATAAAGTATGATTGGTCCATAGCCAACCAAGGTGACAGATTATAAATTATCATTACAACGGGCCATGTGCTGTGACTTCCAGCCATATAGTTGAATGGGCAGAAGCCATCAGTAGCCAGTCCGAGCCGGACATTGCGAGGATCGCTACTGAATATTGCGTGCCTCCTATCGAAATCCTTCCATGCCGGTGAATCTCTTGGATGGCTCATTTTTCCATCTTCACTTGGAGGAGCACGGTGATGCCAAATCATTGCCTCGGCTGTTTTCTTGCACCTGAATAGCCTCTGTAGCCTCTGTGTTATGGGAAAGTATCGTGCTATCTTCACAGATATATCAGGCTTCTTATCAGAATCTTTCGGCTTATACCTGGCCTCTCCGCATGTTGGACACTCTTTCAAATCTGAATTCTCTTTCCAGTACAACACGCAATTTTTAGGACATGCTTGAATCTTCTCGCACTTTAGACCCAAATGAGACATCATCTTCTGGGCTCCGTACCAGCTGTCGGGTACGTTATTTCCCTGGGGCATAGAATCTTTCAAGAACGAAAGAAGCATTGTGAATGACTTGTTGCTCCATCGATTTAGGCACTTAATCTGGAAAAGTTGAACGAACCATGAGAGCGTGGAATACTTCGCATTCTCATAAATTGGTTTTCTAGCATCATTCATGAAATTTTCATATTTATCCGCACACGGTCCTTGACCGGAAGGAATGTCATCTTCGGTACGAATAGATTCACCTAGGGCAGCCTCTACCATATCCTCCATTTCTTCTGATGGAAATAAATTACCGTCTTCTCCTTCTGCCGCATTACCGAATTCTTCTTCTTCTCCTGCCGCATTATCGTGTTCTTCTTTTTCTTCTGCCGCAGTACTGCATTCTTCTCCTTCCCCGTGATATTTCCAAGTTGTATAAAGTCTAGTAAACCCATGTTTTACAATATGAAGCTCTGCCAATTCTACCTTCTTCTAGTACTTATTGCCACATCTATCGCACGGACAGAGAATCTTCTCTATTATGATTTTATTATGTGCGCGTGAAAATTCAATGAAAGCAGCAACTCCTGCGACAAACATAGGTTGCATACGTTGTTGCCAATCCACATACATCCAGTCCTTAACTCTGACGTACTCATGGGCCATGTTAGACTGTATAACATATAAATTGTAGGTTACGGTGACTATATTGAGAAATATAAGAACGGGATAGTTACTGACAAGGGAGAAAATCCGTGTATATGCTTTGTGTGTGCGTTTGTCGTTGAAAAGAATAAATTATCGAATGTATGTTAACCGATAGACGGGGACTAAGTGGCGCTTTTAGTTTCATATATGAGTATCGATGAGAATATAAAGGTTTCATATTATCATACATTGGTTTTAACTTGAACATCTCGAATCACTCTCTAATTATGCGTTTGTTGTGTATTCTTGATGTATGTGTGTGTTCCGGCTGTCGGGGGTAGGCTTCTATCCCATTAAGAATGTATAGAGCGAACACCCATCACTTGTGCTTTCAACCGTTTCGAGTAAATTTCGGCAGCACCTCCCCGCTGTTCTCCGAGTACACTGTAATAGAATAGATAATCATTTCAAAGCTGTGAAACAACGTTGAAATGAACATCTAATCTATCTTTGTACACGGAGAACCAGCGGAAAGGTACCGACGGAATATCTCGAAACAGATGAAAACATAAGTGAATGAAGGCGTTTGCTTTATACATTCTTAACTTGTCCACACGGGACAAATCTATGGGTTACCATACGATTGAATTTTCTCGTCGCGTAGACTATACGACGGTTGTTAGTATCGAGATATACTGTCCGATATTTAACAACCTTCGTATAGTTCTATGTCACGACGAGTATCGCACGTATGTTAACCGATAGACGGGGACTAGGTGGCGCTTTTAGTTTCATATATGAGTATCGATGAGAATATGAAGGTTTCATATTATCATATATTGGTTTTAACTTTAACATCTCGAATCACTCTCTAATTATCCGTTTGTTGTGTATTCTTGTTGTATGTGTGTGTTCCGGCTGTCGGGGGTAGGCTTCTATCCCATTAAGAATGTATAGAGCGAACACCCATCACTTGTGCTTTCAACCGTTTCGAGTAAATTTCGGCAGAACCTCCCCACTGTTCTCCGAGTACACTGTAATAGAATAGATAATCATTTCAAAACTATGAAACAACCTTGAAATGAACATCTAATCTATCTTTGTACACGGAGAACCAGCGGAAAGGTACCGACGAAATATCTCGAATCGGATGAAAACACAAGTGAATGAAGGTGTTTGCTTTATACATTCTTAACTTGTCCACACGGGACAAATCTATCGGTTACCATAGGATTGAATTTTCTCGTCGCGTAGACTATACGACGGTTGTTAGTATCGAGCTATATCGTCCGATATTTAACAACCTTCGTATTGTTCTATGTCACGACGAGCATCGCACGTATGTTAACCGATAGACGGGGACTAAATGGCGCTTTTAGTTTCATATATGAGTATCGATGAGAATATGAAGGTTTCATATTATCATCGAGTATCATATATTGGTTTTAACTTGAACATCTCGAATCACTCTCTAATGATGCGTTTGTGTGTATTCTTGTTGTATGTGTAACATGATTTTAAACCATTGAGATCAAGATTGATAGAACTGATCATCCTACATTGCAATGGCATTCATCAACCAAAAACTATTATTGCAGTGGTATTCATCTATAACAATCAACAATTAAAACTACAAATGTAGGGTACTGATATCATAAAGCGTTATACGCAACATATGAATTCACATGACTGAAACATGCATCAAAAAAACATGTTCATCCAAAAGAAAGGCCACTGTCAACAAATATAGACAAATACGTCATAAAAACAATAACTAATTAACAAGTTGATTAGCATCTGGATCAAGAAAATGATAGGAAAAACAATTGACTATGATCTATAATGACAAGTCTATTACCATGACTCTCGACTAACAAAGTTGGCTTTTCGTCCTCGGTAGCTTGATAATTGGGATTTCATGGCGAATAAAAATATGCATATGCCGTTTGACCGGGAACTTCAATAGGAAACTCAATGAGGTCGGGTGTACTGAAGTACGCTTTGTATTTCGCTATATCAGGTGATGAAGCCCAAGCCCTATCTAGCCCCATCCCCACCCCAACCGAACCCTATCGAAGGTAAAGAACGTCCTTACACTTTCATATTTCTATTAATGATGCAAGTCTCCACCAAGTCAAATTCTTGCAATATCATTCTTTTTAGAGTATGTCTAATTTAATAGATAGAATTTTCAAAGTTGGGCAACCAAGAAAAAGTAACAAGGGATTTTACATACATGCCAAAGCTTTGATTATTTATTTATTTATTTTCCATTTCATATTAGTACTTTTATATGTTTGATGATGGCAAGAAATACAAATTATATTAGAACATTGTACATACCTAATTTCCACTTGAAATCAGTTTTTTCTTTTATCGGTACTCGTTCACATATAGTAACAAACAATGTTTGATTAGAAGGACCCAAGATTTTCTCGATCAACAATAATTTTAGTAATCAAACTAGGCTAAAATTGCTGGAAATTCCTCTCAGGTTTGTCAAATTCAGCAAACCCCAACCCCAACCTAACCCTAACCCCAACCCAGCCCCAGCCCAGCCCCACCCCAACCCCAACCTAACCCCAGCCCCAGCCCCAGCCCCAGCCCAGCCCAGCCCCAACCTAACCCTAACCCCAGCCCCAGCTAAACCCCAACCCCAACCCTAACCCTAACCCTACCCCCAGCCCCAGCCCCAGCCGAACCCCAACCCTAACCCTAACCCCAAACCCAACCCCAACCGCAACCCCTGCCGAACCCCAACTCCAACCGCAACCCCAGCCCCAGCCATGAACCCTAGCCCTAAATAATCAAAAATTTGTTTAGTTGAAGATTTACTAACCTGTACGATGGAGGAGACGATCGATCGGTGGCGACGACGAAACGGAGGCGACGACAAAAACGGAGACGAGGAAGAACGGTGACGAGAATGGCGGTGGCGACGACGAGAACGGCGGTGGCGACGACGAGAACGGCGGGAATGATTTGGGGATTTTGGTTCGCGCGCGATCGAGAGAGAGAGAAAGAGATAATCAGCGTAGGCGATCTATGCCTTTTTAATTAAATCGCTATTTAGTTGCCCCTACGGATTTGTCCGTAGGTCCTTGGTTTGCGGCTCCGTAGGGGCAAACACCAAATTAAGATTTAATATTTTTACTCTTGAACGTCTTGGACCGTAGGGGCAACCTTCTAGCCCTACGGCTTAATCCGTAGGGCCAACATAAATCTTCCCCTACGGATTTCAATATCCGTAGGGGCAATCCCCTATTGTAGTAGTGAAACACTAACAAAACCGACATGGATCAATTCTAAAGTTTGTATTCTCTGTTCTAAACTCAGTTCCAGGTCTCTAATTTGATCCCTAGGGTCTTGTACAGCCACCACACATCACAAATTCCCAAAAATTCTCAAACCCTTCTCTTGAATTTTCTAAACACCACATACCCTAACCAAACACATTCTAAACTAATCTAGAATACAAGAAATCAAAAACTAAACTAAATGGAAGAATTTATACCTCCTTTAGGCCACTCAAGATAGCCCTAGTTCCCTAAAGTTATCAAAATCCCATTTTGCTTGGTCCAATGTGCTTCCCTTGAGCTTGTGCATGTTTTTAAAGAAATGGGTATGTGGTTTTGGTGAATATTTTGATATGGGTCAATGAAGGTAGAAGATGGAGGGAGATGATGAAGAAGAAGAAGAAGAAGAAGAAGAAGAAAAATGGTGGAGGAACAATGAGGCAGCACCCTCCTTCTCTCTCTCTCAAGCATGGTCTCCTATCATGATTATGTCCCCTTTTCTCTCTCCTCAAGTCATCATTACATCCTTTTTCCATTCTTTTTCTTTCTCACCACAATAAAACCAAATACATAACACAAATGAAATGAAACAACATGTAACATGTTATGGTGCACTAGCCATGAAAACTGTAGAAACACGGATTTGGCTTAATCGCGATTAGCAGTGCACTAATCGGGTTTTTATCAAAACTGCATATAATAAATTTTAAAAATGCCAAATCCTTTAAATATATTTTTAAATGAATAAATCATTTTAAATTTCCATTTATTTCATAATTATAGGTATATATTTATACCCTTTTTCGAAAACCCCAATTTCGCAAATCGGGCAGTTTTCGGGAAATATATTATTTTAATATTAAATTCCAAAAATAATATTTTATTTTTTCTGAAATGTTACAGGGTGTGCGTAATATGACCGATCCTGGGTCCAAGTCTTCTCGTATAGTATTCCAGAAAGGTTATGTCGAAGTCTCTCCCAATTCTCATTTTTGCCGAACTGCGCGGAAGTTATCACCCTTTACTAAATCTATTTCTTGTTCCGGAACGGCTGCATACTCATCGCGACTCCTTATGGAAGGTATATCCATATACAACGTCTCTGCATGCGTATCACATCTCTGATGTCAGCAGAGTGGAACATCATCTCATCAAGATCTCGCACGCACCTCTTACTCCACTTTTCTCTGATGTCGACTGATTCGGACTCGTCACTTCGTGGCTGCATGGACCGCGCTCCAACGGCTATACTCATATCTGGAGTCTCCCAAGAAATGTATCCCATCATATGATATCCGAACGACGTCGAACTTTTCGATCGATTCGTCAAAGTTCCATAATCCCCCAAGAGCTCAACATCTTGAGTACAGTTTAATAGTATTCCAGTACATGCCACAGTATCTATAGACCAACCGTAGAAGGGCAAACCCAACTCATTAATGGCACCGCGGAACTGCTGCAAACCCTAAGGTTTCAAAGCGTTCTCATGGTTATTATATCGAGTTAGGGTTTCATTCTTCTAGAGGGTCCACGGAATTACTTGCATATTTTTCCGAATACTTTAAACTTGGAAAATGGGTTTCTGACATTCGATTATTTTCCTTCGACTCCCAACGTACCTGCGTGAAGTCGTCTCTAGCTGGAATCAATCAATCTGATGATCTCGCATCGGGGTAGGCAATGAATCACATGTCCTGGTCATTCCTCCTTGGGTGACTAGCGATCTTCTATCATATCTCTAAGTACAACTTGTACGGCATTAGCTTCAAACATCTGGGCGACATCTCGTCAGTCGCAGCAACAACTGAATCATTCATCCGCATGCTGAACAGTGCCTCAATCATCAAGAATAATCGGTGCATTGACGGTCATCACATTCTGGCTGGCCTCTAACAGTGGTCCAATCCTCTGGTGTTGATCTGCACGTCCGAGAAATCTGTAAAAGCAATCCATCAAACGCTCATGGCGTGAAAACATAATAGGACGATACATCTATGCAATCGTGTGTCCCTGGAATCACGTCCTGGTCAGTCCTCATCCGTGACGAGCTCGTGCTGACCGCAACTCTAGCCGTAGCTCTCTCTACCTGTGTAATCGTGGAAGCAAAAACCATAAACCGATATCGATGAGGATAAATCATATGAATGAATATAATGTTGTGCAAGGAAATGTACATCCTAAGGCTTCTTAATCGGAGTAGCGTATCGTAAGTATGCCGCGGAACATACACACGGTACTTCACTCTCCTTAAGTCGCCTACTCCATCAACCAAGGTCAACCTACGCAACAAAAGTTCGGGTCTAATACCCCCTCGACCAAGTCTAAGTTCCGTAAGGTCAAGCCTAGGTTCCGAATATATATACGCCCTAGACTCCGCATAGTCAATCATAGATTCAAACGAAGCTTAACCTAGCGTTCTGATACCAACTTTGTCACGACCCGAAATGGCACGTGATTGGCACTTGAATCATATGAAGTTTATAGGACCCCATCTAATTCAAGTAAGCCAAAATCCCAGAAATCTAAACCATTTAAAAGAAGAAAGAAGGAAAAGTTTAGTTTTAAGGCATGTAATTTAACAACATAAGCCAAAGGATTGCAATTTTAAAAGCTCAAGTCTTTTCTGAAAATTTCGGCAGAGTTTCCTTTGTAAATACTGAGCCCAAAAGGGTACAACATAAATCATATACATAAATGATAAAAGGCATCTCCAAGCGGGAGCTAGCTCTTTGCCAATTGGCGGTCACAACCACGCAAGCAATATAATATACAACGCCGAAGAACGAGGATCAAAACCCAATAGGAAACTCAAAATCATCAAGAAAACCATAATAATACAGCGCGACTCTAAGGTCGAAATAATATACACGGGTCTTCGAAGTCTAATAATAATACAAGTCTGGTTGATGGAGTTACTAGATACAACTGAATAAAATAAAGTACAATGGTGGTCACGATGCAAGTGAACCCACCTACCAAAGCAATCACCCGGAAAGAAGCAGTGTGCCAGCAAAACAGCCAAGGAAACCTATACGGCAAAACCTGTAAGAAACTGTGGCACAACGAGGGTGAGTTGCCAACTTGTGAGTAGAAAACATCACCGAGCAGAAATCGCATGTATGACTCAATCCTAGGTCATACGATAGTAATATTCTCAAAATAATAATATAACCTGAAACATCTGCTAATGGCCAGGGTAAACATACGTACATAACTGTAATACCAAGTGCTCGTGTCAGTGCCTCAGGTAGCAATAAATCATATATATAATGTATGAATGCATCGAAATGAAAACAGAATACATCATGAATGAAAAACTGCTTTCTTAAAATAGTGAGATTTTTGTATATTTAAATCGAGGTATCATCAATGAAATCAACATAAATCAGTGTCTAGCATCGACATAAAAATATATATCTCACTATCTCAATATCTGGGGCTCCGGCAATCCGGACTGGCCCGCATCATCAAATCTCAATATATAGGGCTCCGGCTATCCGGACTGGCCCATATCATCAAATCTCAAGACCACGTCGGTATCTTCCGGATATCCGACGCGTCATAATAAAATCACCGGTCAGTAGTGCTCCCCTGTCTCAGGCTCAACGCCATCATCTGCGACCTTCTCGTCCCGGGGTACCGTACCGAGTCCACCATGCACCCACGGATGGTTCCTCCTCCTCCTCGAATCGGGTGTATCACATCGCTCAAGAGCCGAGAAAACTCATGGTGGACTCCTCTCAAATCATATCATGAGAAAACTGCAATTTTCTATCTTTTGAAAATGATAATCAGTTTATAAAATCCTTGCGGTTTCTCCAAATCCAGAAATCTCATGGAAATCCGAAATCCAAATCTCAAGGGTAAATAAATAATGAATTCCATAATACTGGGTTCCGGCAATCCGGACTGGCCCATAATGTTATGGCAAATGAATATATAAATATACATGAAAATCACAGTAATAAATGCAATGCGTAAGCTATCATATAAAAGCAAGTGCACAGTACCATGTCGAAACTATCAGCTAACAATTTATACTAATGAATAGTGTTTTCTAATGTGTACGTGACATGGCAATTACCGATGATGATGTGTGTGAGCCGGCAAGCAGGTGTACGTGGAGCATACGCATCATCGGTAATGGTGCTGGTGTCCTGACAGCATGGGTTTCATAATAATTACGAAAACACAAATAAGCATGCAATGCGATGCGAATAATAAGATTATGCGGAAAATGAATGGTAAACGCAGCAATAAAGAATATACATTTATATAAACAAGTCATACAGTTTTGGCATTTGAAATAGCACGAATCGTGGTGTTTAGAAAATAGAGGCTACGGTGTTTTTAAGAAAAGGTACGTTCTTTGAAATATCCGTAGCATCCCTTGGCCTATCTTTAAAATACTCACGATTCGTTATTTTTGGAAATAAGTATGACTCGGTTCCAGTCTAACATCTACTAAGTAAACTACGGTACTAAACTAACAGGCTAATCGAAAGGGTAAGGAAAACCACCTAAGTCTGAGTCGATATATATATATATATATATATATATATATATATATATATATATAGTCGGTGATCCTGCCTCAATAGTATCACGTACGATACAATATATAATATGACATCCTCGAGTCAAAAGTGCGGATAAATCATCATAATTATCTCGTACGGCATCCCAAATCTGGGTACGGTTCGAATATCACATTTATCTTATCATTTATCTGGTATCCTTATCATCATATTCTGAATTAGGGGTATCTAAGTCTAGTACAATCTGATACCATCAACATATATATATATATATATGCGTATGTATGAAAACACATCGCTTAAAGATCCGCTAAAATATCATGTCGTATCTCATAATACGAACCAAGTCTCATCACCGATCTTGTGGCATCATGCCCAATCACATCGACTCATCTCTAAGTATCATGTACTATCCTCATCATCCATGTATATGTATATATATATATATATATATATATATATTTACAACATATATGTATATATATATCCCCATATACGCACAAGAAGGTAAAATGTATGCGAGTGTGTGTCTGCGCGCGCGTGTGGGTGTAATCTTTACTCTAGGGTTTCACGACTAAGAAGCTAAACTAAGTTACTTCTAATTACACTAAAACTAACCCATGAACACCTAAAACCTATCTTGATAAGCATCCATGTATCACAATACACATATTTATAATCATATATAACGTATTTGTATACTACACTACAAACTGCGGGGGTGCTATATGCCATCCACCCGACTTCCCCCGTAGATATATATCTACTCACATCGATCCTCGCTTGCTGGAGTCGATGACGCCACGCTCATCTGTTAGTTATATATATGCCCTAGAGGCCATTACTGTACATGAGATGTATATTGTAGTGGATGCTTGGACATATATAGGGAGGATTTTCTTGCTCGACATGATAGTATGCTATCTAGTTACTCTTTATCTTAAAATGTACATTGATTGTCTCTCTGTTACATGTTGGTAAATCCCTTAGGATGTGTACTTGACTACCTGGATTATGATGCAGATCATACTAGTGGGACAATGGTAGTCTGTGAGTACATCCTTTAAAGTCCCTAGCCGTGGGTGTATCAAGACGGGGCATCGATATACCAGAGTAGATTAGCGTGTACTTTCTCGACCCATATAGATGGGCGATGGATGATCCAATATCCATTGGTGTTTGACATCAGAGATGGTATACGGGTGCTCAGTGGAGACTGGGTACACTGGACGGACTCGCCGAGAACTCCCAGATGGTATTATACCTCACGTCAGATGGCAGTTCTCTAGTGACACTGGTACAGGTTAATCTGTCGACCTGAGATCGTCATAGAGTCTGTGTGATTCCTACTGTGCTTTGATTTCCACCTTACCACGTTTATGAGAACGTGCAAAACGGTGTTTTTTGGGTACTGTCCTGAGTCACATGGAGGCAATGAGCGATAGGAGGGGATTCGTCTCTCCCGGTATTAGGGGTTGATGTTGCGCTGTGCACGATTGGCTATAACAGGAAGTCCCTGGCCAAGGCTGTTTATGAGATTTACTGGTAAGTGTTACCAATGGTTTCTTGCCCCGTTATGAGCCTCATATCGGCACGACTTATCGAGTTACTGGGGTCTGACGTTTACCACCCCTAGACGAGATATGCGACATATCAAATGAACAGACCGGATTGTACGGTAGTGATACTGATTGGATTCGCAGGAGTATGAGCAGGCTTGCTTGTTAATCTTCTGATCGCTCAATACCCGGGTGGCCATTACGTTTGGCAGACCGCCTGCGGTTTGTGGGTGTTTGATATGATCATCACCTACTGCCGGCGTATTGACGAGTCTTTAGAGTCCTACACAGAGGTTTCCTGTGTAGGGTTCCTAGGCACTCTTACAAGGGTTAATAAGGCATCAACCATGCCCGAATAAAAATTTAGACGTGCCGAACAACCCAAAGCCGGGATCTTTGCTAGATTATTAGAGTTTAACATGCAAGTAAACATCTTTACAACTAAGTGTGAGGGATTACAATCTTTGTAGTCCGCTCCTTCGCTTCATAAGCTCCGAGTAGAAGTCCTTTCGCCGCGATCCACGATCTCCCGGACTCAAGAGAGGCTCCACAACTCGAATGATCCATGCTAGCTTGTAGTCTTCCTTTTCTCCGATGATTTACCTCGAAGTTTCTATAACTCAAGCTCTCTCACTCTAATGAGGTGAACACCCTAATCTAATTGGCTAGATTAGATGAGGATGATGGAATAGTATTTATGCTTTCTTTTTATATCAAATTCTCACATGAAATCATCACAAAATGAAAACCTAGTAAGCTTTCTCAAAGCTCAAGGTTGAAGAAAAAGAAGAAATAATGCATAATCCTTTTTTTGATGAATAATGAAATGATATATCATTAATAATGCAACCATGGTCAGGGATGACAAGGATAACTCATGTAGAGAATTAACTAGGGATAGGGTTTGGGTTGAGTTAAACAATGAGTCATAAGAAAATATCAACCATAATATCTTTCTCATGACAAAAGAAAAGCTTCTGGAATGTTCATGAATGAACTAACCCAAATCAAACCCTAACCTTGTTTAATCTCCACTAAACATGTTGCATTAGTAATCATATCATGTTACAATAATATATATCACATATATATTATATATTTGTAACAAAAGAAAATAATACAATTAATATATATCGCATATATATCAATGCATTACCCGGTGAGAAAATGAAATAATAAAGCGAGCCAATATTAGATAATGTAATGCAATATATCATATATATTATTATACATTAAATTATCGAATCAACACTTGATCCGACAATCCGGCTATATCGAATATAACCGACTAATATATCATGTACCGATTCATCGAATCAACACTTGATCCGATGACCCGGCTCATATCTAAATATCGCGAGAATATAATACGGTATCTCATATCGCATTATCCTCGGTCGTGCACATATCACATATGTGCCCCTACTCCGTTTTGCCTGAGTCAAGAAACCTCTGTGTAGGACTCTAACGAATCGTCAATACGCCGGTAGCAGGTGATGATCATATCAAACACCCACAAGCTGCAAGCGGTCAGCTAAACGTAACAGCCACCCAGGTATTGAGCGATCAGAAGATCAACAAGCTAGCCTGTACATTCTCCTGTGAATCCAATCAGTAACACTCCCGTACAGTCCGGTCTCTTCGTCTGATATGTTGCATATCTAGTCTAGGGGTGGTATACATCATACCCCAGTAACCGATAAGTCGTGTCGATGTGAGGCTCATAACGGGTCGAGAAACTACTGGTAACACTTACCAGTAAATCTCTATATCAGCCCTGGCCAGGGACTTCCAGTTATAGCCAATCGAACACAGCACAACATCAACTCCCTATACCGGGCGAGGCGAATCCCCTCCTATCTCTCATTGCCTCCATGCGATTCGGGACTGCACCCAAAAGCCACCGTTTTGCACGCCCTCTTGGATGTGGTAAGGTGGAAATCAAAGCACAGTGGGAATCACACAAGACTCTATGACGATCTCGGGTCTACAGACTACCCTGTACCAATGTCACCGGAGAACTGCCATCTGACGTGTGGTATATCACCACCTGGGAGTTCTTGGCGAATCCGTCCAGTGTACCCAGTCTCCACTGAGCACCCGTACACCATCTCTGATGTCAAAACACCAATGGATATGGGATCATCCATCGCCCATCATATGGATCAAGATGCGTATACGCTAGTCTACTCTGGTGTATCGATGCCCTGTCTCGACACACCCTCGACTAGGAACAGTTATAGGATATACTCATCGACTACCGTGGCCCCACTAGTATGATCTCATCATAGTCCTAGTAGTCGAGTACAGATCCTAAGGGCTTTATCAACATGTGAGAGTAAGACAGTAAACTAATATAAGTCAACATGTTAAGATAAAGGGAAACCAAATAGCATACTATCATGACGAGCAAGAATGTCCTCTCTATATATATCCAAGCATCCATTATAATATACATCATATGTACAACAATGGCCTCTAGGGCATATACATAACTAATATCTGGCTCAAGCGAAACGGAGTAGGAGCACATATGTGATATGTGCGGGACCAAGATTGATACGAGTATGTGATACCGTATTGTATTCTCGCGATGTGTGACATGATTGGTTATATGTGATATAGCCGGGTTATCGGATTAAGTGTTGATTCGATAAGATGTTACATTTTATATTAGTCGGTTATATGTGATATATCCGGATTATTAAATCAAGTGTTGATTTAATAATTTAATGTATAATTATATATTTGATATATTAAATTACATTAACTAATATTAGCTAACTTAAGATTTCTTTTCTCACTTTGGATACATTGATATATATGTGATATATGTTAAATGTATCATGCTAGGTTACAAATGCAACTAGGGTTAATGAGGGTTAAACCATGCTAGGGTTAAGATTAGGGTTTATATTTATCATTAAGTAATTCAAATATTGTGGATATTTGTCATTGTTGATATTTGTTGAAAGCTTGTAGAAGCTTGTAAGCATCTTTGACTTTGTCCATTTTCTTTGTCTAGCTTAAGATATTTTTTGACGTAACTTTTAACCCAAGCTCATAGTTAACTCTCTACAAGGGTTAAGCATGACATGCTTGACCCTTTGTTTCATTTCTAACCTCACACAATAATTCATTTCATCACTTGTTCTTCTTCTTCTTCTTCACAAAAAGCTTTCTAGCTTTTTCACAAGTGATGATTTTGAGTGAGAAAATGATTTCTAATGTGAGAAAAATTCCTACTTCATCATCCTCTACTACTTTCCATTTAGTATAGGGAGTTTGCTTCACTAATTCCATGATTAGGGAAGAGATAGCTTGGGTTAGTGTCTCCTCGACGTAGATCATCTTCGGCCTCGAAGACTTCGAAGCAAGCATGTTCGTTTCTTCATCGGAGCCTCTCTAGAGTCCGGGACTTCTTGATCCCAGCGAAAGGACTACTAAACAGAGCTAATGAAGTGAAAGACCGGTCTACAAAGGTTGTATTCCTTGTTCACTTTACTTGCAAAGTCGTTTGCATTTACATTCCGTCCGATTTCTAGTTAATGATTCTTAGTTAGGGTTAGCTAGAACGGCAAAAATTTGAATTTGGGATGAACGATGCCTCCCAAAACCTTGCTACCATCCTAGACAACCCTGCAGTGGTATCAGAGACATGCTAGAAATTTAGACGGATTTTGTTAGAATTACGAAACCGAAATACTCCGAAACATGAATCGCTAAATTGAAGTTTCTGTCGTTTTTAAAAAGTGTTCAAAATTTTTTTTTAAAAAGTACAGAATGATGTATGAGATATATCAAGAACACCATAAAAATTTCAGGAAAAATAAAGATTTTTTGGCCGGCCACTACCCCCCACATCTCGGCCAAAATCTGAGCTCACCCCCTGAATTTTTTTGTGTGTTCCAGTGACTTGGTTTTGATGTTTCAGATGTTGTTTGCTTTTGGTAATTTTGCATGTGATGTGAACTTACACTATAAGCAATTCGGAGTGTTTCGTATTCGTAGTTTTAACAATATTTCGGGTTATTCACATATTGTCTAGGCGAAGTTAAAAAGTTCGAACGATTATCAAAAACTCATTTTTCCAAGTTTAACGTATTCGGAAAAACATGCAAGTAATTCTATGAACCTTCTAGAAGAATGAAACCCCAACTCGACTTTTTGGATCGCGGAACTGCGGTCAAACCCTAGGGTTTGCCACAGTTCCATGGCGACGTGAGTGGGGCTTGGGTTTGTCCTTCTACGGTTGGTGCATAGGTACTGTGGAATATTCTGGGTATTACTAGACTGTGCTCAAGTGTTGAGCTGTCGGAAAATTGTAGGACTTTGATGAATCGATCGAATAGTTTAACGTCGTCCGGATATTATGTGATGGGATACAATATTTGGATTCCACAAAAGTAGTTATGAGATAACTAATTTGAATGTTATAAATCTAGCAATTTAGTCTCATTTAATCGGTTGCCACGGGATTTTGATGTGATCAAAAGTCCATCGCAATCACGTAGCGTACGTGGATACTCGCCGGGTAACCTTATTAGATAGCTACGCCCCATAGCCCTGACCAAGTGACTGTAGGAGAACCCCATCGCCAAAAGCATCTGTTCGGGTGCTCGCGGCAGCGGTGTTCCGCCTTAGTGCACTTCGTCGACGATATTGGAGGGTGCGGCCGTCTACTAAAGTTTCCGACGAGCATTCGATCAGGATGTCGGGAATCTTATTGAATTGCCCGACTTGATATTGAAAAGTGTTTTCAATATCGAGACTAAAATGTGGGGTTTACAATTGTTAGGCATGCGATGTCTAAGGAATTCATTTGGTTATGCATGTGATGTCTAAGGTGGTTGCGGATTCCAACTGTTGTAGTTTTTCACTTTCTTTTATGCGACCGTAAGTGTAATATATGGTGTATCGCCGGTTTCGGTGCTATATGTCAACGACAATTTGGATACGCGTATTTACTTACGTTGATGACATGTGATGTTATGTGTTGCTGTGATATGTTATATTGGATCGTCGTGTTTTGAATAGCCGGAGGTTTTATGTGAGATGAGAGTTTTTCATTTTCATTCATGTAAAATTCATTGTATGTGATATTCTTTTATTGGGGCACTGCCGGGTTGAGGATGTTATCACCATTGTGTATTATTTACTTTTCCGCATTAGGATAGACCTAAGGTGGGGAACACAAGCAACCAGGTTCTAGGTTCCAGTAGGAGACCATCTCGAGGCGTCGAGACCTGGTCTCCTAACTATAGAATTGGTAGGGTTGCTTGTCGCTCTCGTAGGGGTCTAGGGATGTGGGTTTGTCTATTCATCACGACCGTGGAATCCGTGTTTTATACAGGCTTAAAATAAAACCCGGAAATCCTAGTATATCCAATATTTCATATGTTGTGTTCTGCTGCGATATCTGTGATGTGATCATTTGATATGTTGAGATAGATACTATATATAATATATGAGATATATTATAGACGTTGCTTATGTTTTACACCCGTGCTAGCACTGCCCCGCTCTGCCGTTAGTTACCTAACCTAACGGTGCACGAGGGAACATCGAGGCGAATGCGGATGGCATAAGCGTACGTTGTATTTATCTGTGATGTTTAGGTAACTTAAAAGATAGGACATTCATTAATGAGATTAATGAAAGAAAATGAACCTAAAGATGTTGTGGAATCGAATTTTCAAAAACAGGTAGCTCTAGTTGTTGCTTTGCATAGCGGTGTTCCTTGTAGAACATCATGCACCTTATTCGATAAGGAAAGAGCCGAGATCCCTTCACCGGGAGTGACCTCGTTTGCAATAACTGGCAGATGCTACAACCCTCGGTTTTGTCTTTTGATTGCTTTTCTAGTTTTTTTTTTTTTTGCATAGTGGTATTGTGAATATCCTGCACCTCATTCGACGAGGAAAGAGCCGAGATCCCTTCACCGGGAGTGACCTCTTTAGCAAAACTAGCAAAGGCCTCAAAAATACTCCATTTGAAATCATTTGATTCTACAACGATATCAAGTTCATTACGCAAAAGGTTTTCTTAAAAACCTGTCGTAGCCCTCCGTCATTTTAGATAAGTACTAGTTAGTATCCGTGCTACATTTGTTGACTATGTTAAGGCGTAGTGTGCGGTAGCTAATTAGTGCTTATCTGCTTAAGCAAGAGATGCGATTGGATTAGGGTAGTCGTGCGACTTTGTTGACTATGTTAAGGGTCGTGCGGGTGGGTTTAATTCAATCAGGAAATGACGGGTTGAACTTGACTAGCACTTATGATTTGTTGACTATGTTAAGGTCATATAGATGCTAGGGGCAAAATATTATTGGGAATTTCAAGTGTTGAAATTTGCAATGAGATTACATATCTTCTATGAGATAGTTGAATCCCGATACCCACTGCGAGTAAAAGTTACTCCTAGAAGAGTTTTACATAATGCAATTAGTCGATCAAGTAGGTGTCTAGAAAGGTGTCAATAGGGTTACGCCCCTGGGAAAACGAGGTTTATTTTAATTAGGTCCGTGCGAAAGCACGGGGAACCTCCCTCAAAGTACCGGCACTGGCCTAGCTGAAAGATTGGCGAACTTGTAGGGTGTAATTAATCCCGGCTAGTCTTTCCTTTTAGGGTTTGAAGGAAGATTTGATAAAAACAGTGAGAGCCATCCTGATTAGATAAAATAATAACCAATCTAATCTTGCAAGAGCATACACTGAGTGTTTTCTTCTCTCTCTCTCTCCAGGTAGCAACCATGTCACGCCTTAATCAAGATAATAATATGGATGTATTGACCGAACCCGCTTGTTATACTGTGCTGGGGAACGTTGGTCCCGTTCCAACTTATAATTGTTATAAGACCGAGCAGGAAATAGGGGAATACAAGGATTCACGTGCCGCCCAAATGAAGAAAGTGCATGTTGATACATCTTCTTCGGGTGTGTTCATTACCAAGAACTGTTTTTCAGTATCCTCTACGTCCTGGGTATATGATACCGGATCAGGATCCCGCATATGTAATATGTTACATGGGCTACAGAAAGGTAGAGAACTGGGAACGGGTGATAACTTTCAAGAGTTGGAAACGGTGCAAGTGTTGCAACCAAGCTTGTTGGCAGTTATCACCCTGTATTACCAAATATATTGATTCTGAATGAATATTATTAGATACCGAACCTGATATACAACATCATATCAGTCTCTTTATTTAGTAAAGAAGGATATAATTTTGTATTGTTGGATGATGTTTTGAATATTTCCTATATCAAGAGTTGATCGGTTCAGGCATGTTATCTAAAAGCATATACGTTCTAAATCAAACCACAGTTCTTAACGTACAGAACACACACAGGGGGAAGAGTTCAGAAATGAAAGAATCCTTCTTGAGGCATTGTAGACTAGGTCATATCAATGCGACCAGACTAGCCAAATTACATTAAGATGCAAATTTAAATCAGTTTGAATTTACATCTTGTCAAACTTGCTAGTCATGTCACAAAGATAAGATGACCATAGCTCCGTTTATTGGAAATAGAGAAAGAGTTAGTGAACTCTTGGGATTGATACATGATGATGTATATAGGTCCTCTGTCTACACATGCCAGAACTGGTTCTTTGTACTTCATTACATTCACTGATGATCTCTCAAGATTCGGACATATGTTCCTGTTGAAACTGTTAGTTATATGTATGCCCTGGAGGCCATTACTATACATAGGATATATATTGTAGTGGATGCTTGGACATATATAGGGATGACTTTCTTGCTCGATATGATAGTATGCTATCTGGTTACTCTTTACCTTAACGTGTACACTGATTGTCTCTCTGTTACATGTTGGTAAAGCCCTTAGGATGTGTACTTGACTACCTGGACAATGATGTGGATCATACTAGTGGGGACATGGTAGTCCATAAGTACATCCTTCAAGGTCCCTAGTCGTGGGTGTATCGAGACAGGGCATCGATATACCAGAGTAGACTAGCGTGTACCTTCTCGACCCATATAGATGGGCGATGGATGATCCCATATCCATTAGTGTTTGACATCAGAGATGATATACGGGTGCTCAGTGTAGACTGGGTACACTGGACGGACTCGCCGAGAACTCCCAGATGGTATTATACCTCACGTCAGATGGCAGTTCTCTGGTGACACCGGTACAGTTTAGTCTGTAGACC
Source organism: Agapanthus africanus (assembly GCA_030015575.1). Classification (NCBI taxonomy): domain Eukaryota; kingdom Viridiplantae; phylum Streptophyta; class Magnoliopsida; order Asparagales; family Amaryllidaceae; genus Agapanthus; species Agapanthus africanus. Next base: position 364,422,596 of record JASDDO010000012.1, read on the forward strand.
CGAGATCGTCATAGAGTCTTGTGTTATTCCCACTGTGCTTTGACTTCCATCATACCACGTCCAAGAGGGCGTGCAAAAAGGTGGAATTTGGGTACAGTCCCGAATCACATGGAGGCAATGAGCGATAGGAGGGGTTTTGTCTCTCCCGGTATAGGGAGTTGATGTTGCGCTGTGCTCGATTGGCTATAACAGGAAGTCCTTGGCCAAGGATGAATTAGGGATTTACTGGTAAGTGTTACCAGTAGTTTCTCGACCCGTTATGAGCCTCATATCAACACGACTTATCGAGTTATTGGGGTCTGACGTTTACCACCCCTAGACGAGATATGCGACATATCAGACGAAGAGACCGGACTGTACGGTAGTGTTACTAATTGGATTCACAGGAGTGTGAGCAGGCTTGCTTGTTGATCTTCTGATCGCTCAATACCCGGGTGGTCGTTACGTTTAGCAGACCGCTTGCGGCCTGTGGGTGTTTGATATGATCATCACCTACTGCCGGCGTATTGACGAGTCTTTAGAGTCCTACACAGGGGTTTCCTGGCTCAAGCGAAACAAAATAGGAGCGCATATGAGATATGTGCGGGACCGAGAATAATACCAGTATGTGATACTGTATTCTATTCTCGCGATTTGTGACATTGATCGGTTGTATGCGATATAGCCGGGTTATCGGATCAAGTGTTGATTCGATAAGTTGTTACTATTGATATTAGTCGGTTATATGCAATATGACCGGATCATTAAATCAAGTGTTGATTTAATGATTTAATGTATAATTATATATTTGATATATTACTTTACATTAACTAGTATTGGTTCACTTAAGATTGATTTTCTCACTTGATTGTGCACATTGTTTATATATGATATATGCAAGTGTACATGTTTGTATCATGTTTGATGATACAAACAAGTTGTGTGTATGAGACTTATACCAAATCAAGGTTAAATTAGGGTTTTCTATTTTCCTAACAAATAACAAAAGAGTGAGACTTTGGTCAAAGTTATCAAGCTTCATGAAGCTTGAAGAAACTTTGACAAAGTCAAATCTTTTGTCATTTCCTTAGGATATTAGTTAACCCAACCCTTAACCTAATGCTTTGGTTAATTCTCTACATGAGTTAAGCATGAGAGCTTAACTCAACCATGGTGCCATAATTAAAAGGATTATTTTCATTTTATTCTATTATTCTTTTCTTCTTCTTCTTCATCATCAAGCTCCACAAAAGCTTGCTAGCTCCAATGGTGCCAAGATAAAAAGAGTTAGAAATCCAATTCTAAAGTGAACCCACTTCCTATTTCTTCATCCTCTACTACTTGCCATGTAGTATAGGGTGTTCTCTTCATAAAGTTTATGACCAAGTGAAGGAATAGCTTGAGTTTGAGTCTCCCCGACGTAGATCATCTTCGGCCTCGAAGTCAACGACCTAGCCCGCACATTTCTCCGATGAAACCAACGCTAGGGTCCAGGATCCCGATGATCGCAGCGAAGGGACGTCAACACGGAGCTATTGAAGTGAAGGACCGGATCTATAAAGGTTGTAATCCCTTTCACTTACTAGTAAAGTAGTTTACTAGCTTTTCGTTTCGCCTAATCTCTAGTTAACGATCTTGCATAGAGTTGTTAGGCACATAAAAATTTGAATTTGGCATGGTAGATGCCTTGTGGAACCTTTTGAGTGTGCCTAGTAACCCTACAGTGGTATCAGAGCCTAGCTAGAGTTTTAGGCGAAGTGTAGACGATGTTAGAAACCCGATCGAACCCCGAAACCCTAATCGCAACCCCTCTCTGTACATTTTCTGAAATTGTGTATTTTTGTGTATTAAAAATTGTCAAAAAATTAAGCAGGGTTTTCTAGGAGTTACTGTGGAGCTCCTGCCTCCAACTCGACTAATGCGCCGCGGAACCGCGGCCCCACCGTGGCATGCGCGGCGGTTCCACGGCCATAAAGGAGCATCTTGTCACGTGCTTTGCACAGTAATCCCCGTATGTAATGCCTGTGTTTTTGGGAATTTTTAATCTATACTCAACAGTTGAGTTTTCTGGGTTGTTGTGAGGACTCGATGATTCGATCGGATTGTTTAACTTTGTCTATGTGTTTTTCCGGATAATTTAGAATATGTTAAAAAGTTCGACCGGATATAAATACCCACTTTTTCCCCTGCCGGAAAATTTCCAAGTGTTGGATTTTTCCGTTGTTTGAGAACTTCTAAATCGTGCAAGTTACGCAATAGACCCTCTAGAAGACAACAAACCTTATCTCGATTATGTGACCGTCTTGAACTGCCCTTTGAACCTTTAGGTTTGGGGCAGTACGGCGTGCCACATGTGAGGCGTTGGCTTGACCCTTCTATGACTGGACCGTTGGTACTGTGGCATGTGATGGATGTTTTTAAACCCCCCTCAAGTGTTGAGAACCATTAGGGAAAACTTGGGTGTTTGATCATTCGATCGGAAAGTTTAACATTGTCTATTTATCTGGAATGTGATACAATATTTGGAATCCACAAGTAGTTATGAGATAACTAATTTGAATGTTATAAATCTAGCACTTTAGTCTCACTTGATCGGTTGCCACGGAATTTTGATGTGATCAAAAGTCCGTCGCAATCACGTTGCGTACACGCATACTCGCCGGGTAAACTTAACAGATAGCCACGCCCCATAGCCCCGACCAAGTGACTGTAGGAGAACCCCGTCGCCGAAAGCATCCGTTCGGGTGCTCGCGACAGCGGTGTTCCGCCTTAGTGCACTTCGTCGACGGTATGGGGGGTGCGGCCGTCTACTAAAGTTTGCGACGAGCATTCGTACCGGATGTCGGGAATCTTGTTGAATTGCCCGACTTGATATTGAAAAGAGTTTTCGATATAGAGACTAAAATGCAGGGTTTATAACTGTTAGGCATGCGATGTCTAAGGAGGTTGCGGATTCCAACTGTTGTAGTTTTACACTTTCTTTTCTGCGACCATAAGAGTAATATGTGATATCACCGGTTTCGTTGCTATATGTCAACGAAAATTGGGATGCGCACATTTACTTACGTTGATGACATGTGATGTTATGTGTTGCTGGATATGTTATATTGGATCGTCGCGTTTTGAATAGCCGGGGGTTTTATGTGAGATGAGAGTTTTTATTATCTTTCATGTAAAATTTGTTGTATGTAATATTCTTTTATTGGGGCACTTCCGGGTTGAGGTTGATGTCACCATTTGTATATTATTTACTTTTCCGCACTAGGATAGACCCAAGGAGGAGAGCACAAGTAACCGGGTTCTAGAGTCCAGTGGGAGACCAACTCGAGGAGTCGAGTCCGGGTCTCCTAACTCTAGAATTGGTAGGGTTGCTTGCCGCTCTCGTAGGGGTCTAGGGGTGTGGGTTTGGCTATTCATCGCGACCGTGGAATCCGTGTTTTATACAGGCTCGTATTGAAAACACGGACGTCCTAGTATATCCAATGTTTCATATGTTTCTTCTGCTGCGATATCTGTGATGTGATCATTTGATATGTTGTGATAGATAATGTATATAGTATATATGATATATTATATAGACGTTACTTATGTTTTACACCCGCGCTAGCACTGCCCCGCTCTGTCGTTAGTTACCTAACCTAACGGTGCAAGAGGGGACATCGAGGCGAATGCGGATGGCATAAGTGTACGTCGTATTTATCTGTGATGTTTAGGTGATTTAAATGATGGGACTTCATTAATATGATTAATGAAATAAAAGAAACCTAAAAGATGTTGTGGAATCGAATTTTCAAAAACAGATAGCTACAGTTCTTGCTTTGCATTGCGGTGTTCCTTGTAGAACATCCTGCACCTTATTCGATAAGGAAAGGGCCGAGATCCCTTCACCGGGAGTGACCCCTTTAGCAATGACTGGCAGATGCTACAACCATCGGTTTGTCTTTTGATTGCTCTTATAGTTCTTGCTTTGCACAGTGGTATATATGATATATCTTGCACCTTATTCGATGAGGAAAGGGCCGACGATCCCTTCACCGGGAGTGACCCCTTTAGCAAAACTAGAAAAGCCTCAAAAACACTCCATTTTAAAAATCATTTGATTCTACAACGATATCAAGTTCATTACGCAATAGGTTTTCAGAAAAACCTGTCGTAGCCCTCCGTCATTTCAGATAAGGACTGTTTAGTATTCGTGTTGCGTTTGTTGGCCTTTGTCAAGGCGTAGTGTGCGGTAGCTGAATAGTACTTATCTGCTTATGTATATGATGCAGATTGGATTAGTGTAGTCGTGCGACCTTGTTGGCCTTTGTCAAGGGCCGTGCGGGTGGGTTTAATTCAATCAAGAAATGACGGGTTGAACTTGACTAGCAGCCTATGGTTTGTTGGCCTTTGTCAAGGTCATAGGACGCTAGGGGCAAAATATTATCGGGAATTTCAAGTGTTGAAATTTTCAATGAGATTGCATACCTTCTATGAGATAGTTGGATCCCGATACCCACTGCGAGTAATTGTTACTCCTGGGAGAGTTTTACACATTACAATTAGCCGATCAAGTAGGTGTCTAGAAAGGTGTCAACGGGGTTACGCCTCTGGGAAAATGAGGTTTACTTTAATTAGGTCCGTGCGAAAGCACGGGAAACCTCCCTCAAAGTACCGACACTGGCCTGGCTGAAAGATTGGCGAACTTGTAGCGTGTAACTAATCCCGGCTAGTCTTTCCTTTTAAGGTTTGAAGGAAGATTTGATAAAAACAGTGGGAGCCATCCTGATTAGATAAAATAATAACCAATCTGATCTTGCAAGAGCGCACGCAGAGTGTTTTCTTCTCTCTCTCTCCAGGTAGCGACCATGTCACGCCTTAATCAAGATAATAAAACGGATATATTGACCGAACCCGCTTGTTATACTGAGCTGGGGAACGTTGGTCCCGCTCTAACTTATAAATGTTATAAGACAGAGCAGGATTTAGGGGATTACCAGAATTCCCGTGCCACCCAAACGAAGAAAGTGCATGCTGATGCATCATCTTCGGGTGTATTCATTACCGAGAACTGTTTCTCAGTGTCCTTTACGTCCTGGGTATTTGATACCGGATCAGGATCCCACATATGTTATATATTACATGGGCTACAGAAAGGTAGAGAACTGAGAACGGGTGATAAGTTTCATGAGGCAGAAAACGGTGCAAGTGTTGAACCAAGTCTGTTGGTCACTATCACCCTGTATTACCAGAATACATTGATTCTGAACAAATGTTATTAGATATCATACCTGATATACAAAATCATATCAGTCTCTTTATTTAGATAAAGAAGGATATAATTTTGTATTGTTGGATAATGTTTTGAACATTTCCTAAATCAAGAGTTGATCGGTTCAGGCACGTTATCTAAAAGCATTAACGTTCTAAATCAAACTACAGTTCTTAGTATACAGAACACACACAAGAGGAAGAGTTCAGAAATGAACGGATCCTTCTTGAGGTATTGTAGACTAGGTCATATCAATGCGACCTGACTAGCTAAGTTACATTAAGATGCATATTTAAATTTGTTTGAATTTACATCTTGTGAAACTTGCCGGTCATGTCACAAAGATAAGATGACCATAGCTCCGTTTATTGGAAACAGAGAAAGAGTTAGTGAACTCTTGGGATGATACATGTTGATGTATGAAAGTCTCCTGTCTACACATGCCAAGACCGGTTCTTTGTACTTCATTACATTCTCTGATGATCTCTCGAGATTCAGACATATGTTCCTATTGAAACTCAAGTCCGAAGCTTTTGAGATATTCACAGAATATAATTAAGAAGTAGAGAACCAACAACGGGTATAAGTATTATGTCCTTTGATGAGATCAAGGAGGAGAATACTTGAGCACGGAATTCCTGGATTATTCTAAAGGAGAATGAGATTCTCTCTCAGCATTACTCCTCCGGATACACCACACCACCTCGGTGTATCGGGGCGGAGCAATCACACCCTATTAGATATGGTGTGCTCTATGATGAGTACTACTGAGTTTCCTATTTCCTTTTAGGGAGTTATGCACTTATGAAGATGCATACCTATTGAATAGGGTTCCGATCAAATCAGTTGCCTACCACTTCATATGTGATATGGAAAGGGAAGAGCCCATATCTTAAGTTTGTTAAGATTTGGGGTTGTCCGGCCTATGTCTGAAAAGCAAAATCCGGACAAGCTCGAGGCAAAGTCAGATCTGTGGAAGTTTGTTGGATATCCCAAGCATACGCAAGGGAATATCTTTTACCTAACCGAGGAACAAAAATGTTTTGTTTTTCAGCATGCCACATTTGTGAAAGGGAATTTCTTGTGAAGAAATTATTGGTCATGAGGTAGAACTGGAAACAGTTCCAGCTATACAAACTGCAGCTGATGATTTGGTAGAACCAAAGGATTCAATAGCAACCAACGAACCTCAGCCTCTCCGCCGATCTAGTAGGTTTCCTCACCCACCTGAGAGATACTCCGGTTTCTCTATGACAGTGGGAGCGAGGATTGCATCATGGGATGATGACCTAACTAGTTTCGAGCTGGCCATCAGGAGTGGGACTCTGTAAGAATGGCTGGATGTTTATCGATCTGAGATGGAATCCTTTTACACCAACAAAGTATGGACTTTGGTTGCTTTATCTGAAGGGTTAAATCCGCATCAGGAGAAAGTATATCTTGAGAAGATTACTTGGTGTACATGGAAAAGTTGAGACTTTCAAAGCTAGACTTGTTAAAGGTTTGCATCATTGACCAGGTATGGATTGTGATGAAACCTTTTCTAAGTACCTATGCTTAAATCCATCCAGATCCTACTTGCCACGGCTACATACCATGACTACGATATCTGGCGGTTGGGTGTCATGACTGCTTTTCTAAATAAATATTTAGAAGAGAGAGTCATAAGTACACAGTCAGAGGGCTTCGTAGACAGTGGGAGCAGCAGAAACGTGTGCAAGATGTTTTATGTGATAAAGCAGGCATCGCGGAGTTGGAACACCTGTTTTGATGTGGTAGTCAAAGAGTTTGACTTCATCAAAATGGTAGATGAACCTTGTATATACAAAAAGGTAGTAGGGAGTATGGTGGTGATCCTCGTAGAGTACGTGGATGACATACTCATGATAGGGAAGGAGTTTCCTATGCTACGCTCGGTCAATCTCCGATTATCACAAGGATTCTCCATATAGGATCAAAGTGATACCTCCTAAATCCTGGGTTTTGGATCTATGAGATAGATATAATTGGATGTTAGTATACTCACTAGTTGTAGTGAGATGGTATCAATCGATCCTGGGGAGAATCACTGGAAAGGTTCCAGGGTGATAAAGACGACTGAATGTCAGTCGCAGGCATTGTCTTTACCCTCAGTGGAGGGGCGGTATGTTGGAGTTCCAAGCTAGATACCGTGGCATACTAGACGATAAAGGCTGGATACATCGCTACCAAAGAGGCAGTCTGGGTGTATTTTAGTTCATGAGATGAACTTCGTTCCTCCCGTTGTGTGCAATGGAGTTGTGGCTTATGCCAAGGAATGCCCGTCCCATCAGTGATCCAGACATATTCTTAGGCAGTATCACCTGATCGTGGAGATGGTTGATCTCCAGGGGATCGAGGTTAGGAGAGTAGACTCAGAGGACAACACGGCGGATCCACTCACAAAGGCCTTTTTCCCAGAGAGAGACTTTCATGGGATGGTTGAGTATGAGATACTACAACCACTGCTATCAGATGGCCCTAGTGAAAGTGGGAGATTGTTAGTTATATGTATGCCCTAGAAGCCATTACTATACATAGGATGTATATTGTAGTGGATGCTTGGACATATATAAGGATGACTTTCTTGCTCGATATGATAGTATGCTATCTGGTTACTCTTTACCTTAACGTGTACACTGATTGTCTCTCTGTTACATATTGGTAAAGCCCTTAGGATGTGTACTTGACTACCTGGACTATGATGCGGATCATACTAGTGGGGACATGGTAGTCCATAAGTACATCCTTCAAGGTCCCTAGTCGTGGGTGTATCGAGACAGGGCATCGATATACCAGAGTAGACTAGCGTGTACCTTCTCGACCCATATAGATGGACGATGGATGATCCCATATCCATTGGTGTTTGACATTAGAGATGATATACGGGTGCTCAGTGTAGACTGGGTACACTGGACGGACTCGCTGAGAACTCCCAGATGGTATTATACCTCACGTCAGATGGCAGTTCTCTGGTGACACTGGTACAGGTTAGTCTGTAGACCCGAGATCGTCATAGAGTCTTGTGTGATTCCCACTGTGCTTTGATTTCGATCATACCACATCCAAGAGGGCGTGCAAAAAGGTGGCTTTTGGGTACTGTCCCAAATCACATGGAGGCCATGAGCGATAGGAGGGGTTTCGTCTCTCCCGGTATAGGGAGTTGATGTTGCGCTGTGCTCGATTGGCTATAACAGGAAGTCCTTGGCCAAGGCTGAATTAGGGATTTACTGGTAAGTTTTACCAGTAGTTTCTTGACCCTTTATGAGCCTCATATCGACACGACTTATCGAGTTATTGGGGTCTGACATTTACCACCCCTAGACGAGATATGCGACATATCAGACGAAGGGACCGGACAGTACGGTAGTGTTACTAATTGGATTCACAGGAGTGTGAGCAGGCTTGCTTGTTGATCTTCTGATCGCTCAATACCCGGGTGGCCGTTACGTTTAGCAGACCGCTTGCGGCTTGTGGGTGTTTGATATGATCATCACCTACTGCCGGCGTATTGACGAGTCTTTAGAGTCCTACACAGGGGTTTCCTGGCTCAAGCGAAACGAAATAGGAGCGCATATGCGATATGTGCGGGACCGAGAATAATACCAGTATGTGATACTGTATTCTATTCTCGTGATTTGTGACATTGATCGGTTGTATGCGATATAGCCGGGTTATCGGATCAAGTGTTGATTCGATAAGTTGTTACTATTGATATTAGTCGGTTATATGCAATATGACCAGATCGTTAAATCAAGTGTTGATTTAATGATTTAATATATAATTATATATTTGATATATTACTTTACATTAACTAGTATTGGTTCACTTAAGATTGATTTTCTCACTTGATTGTGCACATTGTTTATATGTGATATATGCAAGTGTACATGTTTGTATCATGCTTGATGATACAAACAAGTTGTGTGTATGAGACTTATACCAAATCAAGGTTAAATTAGGGTTTACTATTTTCCTAACAAATAACAAAAGAGTGAGACTTTGGTCAAAGTTATCAAGCTTCATGAAGCTTGAAGAAACTTTGACAAAGTCAAATCTTTTGTCATTTCCTTAGGATATTAGTTAACCCAACAACCCTTAACCTAATGCTTTGGTTAATTCTCTACATGAGTTAAGCATGAGAGCTTAACTCAACCATGGTGCCATAATTAAAAGGATAAGTTTCATTTTATTCTATTATTCGTTTCTTCTTCTTCATCATCATCATCAAGCTCCACAAAAGCTTGCTAGCTCCAATGGTGCCATGAGAAAAAGAGTGAGAAATCCAATTCTAAAGTGAACCCACTTCCTATTTCTTCATCCTCTACTACTTGCCATGTAGTATAGGGTGTTATCTTCACAAAGTTATGACCAAGTGAAGGAATAGCTTGAGTTTGAGTCTCCCCAACGTAGATCATGTTCGGCCTCGAAGTCAATGACCTAGCCCGCACATTTCTCCGATGAAACCAACGCTAGGGTCCGGGATCCCGATGATCGCAGCGAAGGGACGTCAACACGGAGCTATTGAAGTGAAGGACCGGATCTACAAAGGTTGTAATCCCTTTCACTTACTAGTAAAGTAGTTTACTAGCTTTTCGTTTCGCCTAATCTCTAGTTAACGATCTTGCATAGAGTTGTTAGGCATATAAAAATTTGAATTTGGCATGGTAGATGCCTTGTGGAACCTCTTGAGTGTGCCTAGTAACCCTACAGAAACACAAGTCTGAACCTTTTGAGATATTCAAAGAATATAAGTTAGAAGTAGAGAACCAAAACGGGTATAAGTATTATGTCCTTTGATATGATCAGGGAGGAGAATACTTGAGCACAGAATTCCTCGACTATTCTAAAGGAGAAGGAGATTCTCTTTCAGCATTACTCCTCCGTATATACCACAGCATGTTGGTATATCGGGGCGGAGCTGTAACGCCGTAGATTTCGGTTAGTGTTCGTTTAGACGTTAATGAGGGTTTACTGTAAAAAATTTACCAATTCGTGTTCCTCACATTTTATAACATTTAATTAATAAATTATTATTGTTTGTTATAAGCATGCACGCACGTGTGCACGTAAATGTGAGTTTTGTTTGTGCTATTTTTGATCTTAGCAACCTTGACACTTAACCTAATCCTTGTTTAATCCAATCCTTAACCTAAACCCTAATTCCTTAGATCTTTTGTGAGAGAGAGATATATATATTTCTTAGAGTGGTGAGGTGTGTGTGAATGCTTTAATGGTGCATTAATTGCATTGGTTGCACTCACCTCTCACCTCACCCTACACTCACCTCCCTCTCTCATATCCTTACACACTCTCTCTTTTCTCTAACTCTTTTATTCTTTCATCTCTCCCTCGACTAAACTGAACACTCTCTCATTTCTATACAAAATCCATCACTAAACATCACAAACTTCATCAAAATCACATCTTTATCTTGGTTTTGCCTCATGGATGCCTAGAAGCATGCAAAGCTTGGATCTTTGAGTTCTTTTGGCTAGGTAATGATCCATATCTGTTCTTTTTATAGTTTTTGTGCTTTGTAGATTGTTAGATTTAGTTTAGATAGTGTAATGTTTAGTTTTGTGCATAATATCGTATTTTTAGTGTCTATTTGTGATATCTGTATTCTGCTGTGACCCGGGATGTGTACGAGAAAATCAAACAATATATTTGTGTTGTACCTATGACCATAGGACCTCACCTGGAGCACGAACCCCTAGATCTCCGACTCGGTCGGCGACGTATGAAGGCAATTCCGGCGACATCGGTCCCTGGGTGGAGTTAGGGTTTGGGTTTTTGTGGGTAGGTCTATGTTGTGGTTTGGGTGTATTTGGTCTTGTTTGATTGTTGAGTTTTCTCAGTATGCAAAATCTGGGATTCACTTAGGTAGTTTCTATTGTTTTGTGTCCGCGCGATACGTTATACGACACGGATCGTGCACTTTATATGGTTTTGCTCTTGGGTTAGTTTCGTCGTGTCACTACGCACGTTAGTCACAATACGAACACTTGAGAGTATGTTTTGTGTTGTTACGTCGGTCTAATGTAGTTTGTACGTGTTTTGGGTCTATTATTAATAAATACTTGTTTTATTGTTTTAATATTGCAGGTTCGCAGGTGGGGACTTCGGACACTGCTACAAGAGGAAAACAGGTGGTAGACTTCACCTAGCTTGGAGCGTTGGTGAGTAGATTTAACATCTACAGGGGAATCGCCCGCATGGCGTTATGCGTCTGGGCTAGAGATGTTATTTCTATCGCATATTCTATGTCATATTTAGAATTGCGCATTCACCCTACTGCTTAGTTAGTGTTGTGCTTGGACTAGTATCCTTAGGACACTGTACTATTATTGACGATTCATGTTGCACGAGCACTGATTGTATGTCACACACACCGTCAATAATTATCATGTCACGCACAACCCACTTATAGATATGATATTGCTTGGTTAGGGACATTGGGACTTTGATTCATATTTCTTATCGCATATGACATATAGCATACCTGTATATCCACATGCTTACACATATGCCTTCACATACTTACATGCTAGATACCTGTATACCTATAGGGTATTGTACCATTAGTGATAGGTACATACACACTTTATGACATAGCTACAGGTATACCTTGTACGCATATTTCACTTATACCCAGGGGGTATACTACATCATTACTCATAGGTAGATACATATATCTTGCTATACCTTTATGTTTTCACATATACCTGGTTATAGCTACATGTTTACCTTTTCTTGATGTTATATAGACTTGGAGAAATTAGGAACCGCCTGATTTATATGTTAACTTGCTGCAGTTAAATAGCGGCTTTTCCTTTATATGCTCGCATTTCAGATTTATTATGCGTATATTATATTCATGGATTTCCGCATTGAGATATGGATTTTGTAGGGTTCCTGGGCACACTAATGAAGTCTCACAAGTGATCAAACATGGCCAATTAATACTTTACAAGTGCCGAGAAACCCTAATACGGATCGTTAACTAGATATATAGGCGATGCAAAGCAAATAAACGAATTTATAGCTAAAGGAAAGGGGCTACAACCTTTGTAGATCCGGTCCTCCACCTCCTAGGCTCCGTGATGACGTCCCTCCGCTGTCCAAATCGAATCCCGGACTCTAGCATCAGCTTCATCGGAGAAATGGGCGGGCTAGGTCGTCGACTTCGATGCCGAAGATGATCTACGTCGAGGCATCACAAGATCAAGCTCCCACTTCACCAAGTCATGAAACTTGTGAAGAAAACACCCTATACTACTTGGCAAGAGGTAGAGGATGAAGAAATAGGAGGTGGGTTCACTTTAGAATTGGATTTCTCACTCATTTGCTCAAGTTGCCATTGAAGCTATCAAGCTTTTTCTTCTTGAAGAAGAAGAAGAAGAAGAAAGAATATGATAGAATAAAAAGGATTATTTTCAAAAAGGAAAATCCAACTCATTCTTATCATAATCCAACCTTGGTCAAGTGTAGAGAATGAACTAGGGTTAAGTTAAAGGGTTAGGGTTTAGGAAAGAAACAAAATGGCTTTGACTTTCAACACTTCAAGAAGTTTCAAGAAAGAAACAAAATAAGTCACCATTTTATTTATCCTTCCAAAAAGAATAAATAAATAAATAAATGAATAGATAACAAAATCAAAAACCCTAACCATTTAAATAACCATGGTTTAATTCTTTACACAAACTCAAATTAGGATGTATCATCAAACATGATACAATCAAGTGCACACTAAAATATATCACATATACAATGTGCACATCAAGTGAGAAAATCCTATTAAAGTGAACCAATACTAGTTAATGCAAAGTAATATATCAAATATATAATTATACATTAAATCATTAAATCAACACTTGATTCAATGATCCGGTCATGTCGCATATAACCAACTAGTATCCAATGTATCGACTTATCGAATCAATCCTCGATTCGATAACTAGGTTATATAGCATACAACCAATCGATACAACCAATCGATACATTTATCGCGAGAATAGAATACGGTATCACATACCCGCATTATTCTCGGTCCCGCACATATCTCATATGCGCTCCTATTTCGTTTCGCTTGAACCAGGAAACCTCTGTGTAGGACTCTAAAGACTCGTCAATACGCCGGCAGCCGGTGATGATCATATCAAACACCCACAAGCCGCAAGCGGTCTGCTAAACGTAACGGCCACCCGGGTATTGAGCGATCAGAAGATCGACGAGCAAGCCCGCTCACACTCCTGTGAATCCAACCAGTAACACTTACCGTATAGTCCGGTCTGTTCGTCTGATATGTTGCATATCTCGCCTAGGGGTGGTAAACGTCAGACCCCAATAGCTCGATAAGTCATACCGACGTAAGGTCCATAACATTCGTGAAACTACTGATAACTCTTACCAGTATATCACTGCAACCCTGGCCAGGGATTTCCTGTTATGGCCAGCCGAGCATAGCACAACATCAACCCCCAATACCGGGAGAGACGAATCCCCTCCTATCGCTCATTGCCTCCATGTGAATCGGGACTGTACCCAAAAACAACCTGTTTGCACGACTCAGTAGAGCCGTGGTAGGGTGGAAATCAAAGCACAGTGAGAGACACACAAGACTCTATGACGATCTCGGGTCAACAGACTAAGCTGTACCAGTGTCACCAGAGAACTGCCATCTGACGTGAGGTATAATACCATCTGGGAGTTCTCGGCGAGTCCGTTCAGTGTACCCAGTCTCCACTGAGCACCCGCATACCATCTCCGATGTCAAACACCAATGGATATGGGATCATCCATCGCCCATCACATGGGTCGAGAAGATATACGCTAGTCTACTCTGGAATATCGATGCCCCGTCTCGATATTCCCACGACTAGGAACAATGAAGGATGTACTCATTGACTACCCAGGCCCCACTAGTATGATCTTCATCACAGTCCTGGAAGTCGAGTACACATCCTAAGGGCTTTATCAACATGTAATCAGAGAGATAGAAAGTATACATGTTAAGATAAAGAGCAACCAGATAGCGTACTATCATGTCGAGCAAGAAATTCCTACCTATATATGTCCCAGCATCCACTACAATATACATCCTATGTACAGTAATGGCCTCTAGGGCATACATATAACTAACAGATTTTTCATGATGTTTTCTGGATTTGGGGACCGTGGTAGTTTCATGAAATTATGCATTATTTGAAAAACCCGGTTTCCCTTGATATGATATTTCAGCAGCCACCATGAGATTTATCGGTTCTGATATATATATACCCCACGCGAGGAAAGGAGGGGTCCGTGTGCGGGTACATGGTGGGGCCCGGAGGTACCCCGGGGCAAGAGTCGTGGAGTAGACGATGAGTTAGTGGGGGAACCATACCATCTGGTGACATTACCTATGACTCAGCGGTTATCATGGGGATACCGACGGGAGTCATGTACGTATAGATACGTCGAGAGGCGAGGGTCAGAGCTAGGCACTCGTGCTTTCGGTATAGCGTATGATACGTACCTATCAGGGTGCCAGTCTTGGTGACAGCACCTGATAGATCAGCATTTCTGTGTCGATGCTTGACACATTGGTTTCATGATATTTCTTTTTTACTCCTAAGTATATATAACATTGGAATGGGACGCTGTTATATATGCCTTTACACCAATATTAGTGGAATGGGACGCTAATATATGTGTATTGATATCAATTTATATACATTATCATATTTATTCATGCAAATATATTTAGGATGTTAGAATTTTACTTGATAATTGGATTTGGGATATAGGAGAATTATTTGAGATTTGATACAGGATATATATGTTGCTGATTTTGTACATTCAGGATATATGAGATTTATTCGATATTGTACATTCAGGATTTGTGAGACTAATATGATATGAGAGCCAATTTGGGGGCTGATTTGAGTAAATTGGGATTTGGATTGTCTTGATGGATTGTGATCTTACCACGATGTCAGGATTCCGTGGAAATGACATATTTCATTCCATATTCCACATTTATTGTTTATGCACTGCTTCATGTATTAGTAGTACCTGTTAGTGTACCTTTCATGACTGTTGCATATATACATTTTCATATCATTATTGCATGATTATTGCATGCCGATTGTCATATTATTATTTCTTCATGTATTAGTTGTACCTGTTAGTGTACCTTTCATGATTATTGCATTCATATGACCTTTTATTGCTATTATTTGCATATGTTAGATTTGCGTTGTACGTGCATACTTGCGATTACCTGCATATGTTATTTACTATTCACGAGTTGGCAACTCACCCCCGTTGTGCCACAGTTGTTTTGCAGGGTGTTCCCCAGAGTAGTCGAGGCAGGCTATTAATCTATTTGATCATCTTTTACTGCGGATACCGCTTCAGCTCATAGTATGCAGTTTTGCTTAGGTGGGTTTTGTGGTTATCCGTATTGTTGTATTGTATATTCATTGTATCCTTGTACTCTCCATCTACTATATTTACTTGTTGACTTGGAGACTTGGTGAGGAAGATATTGTATATTATTTGTGACTTGTTGTCTTTTATACAGTTTCCTTCCTATCGTCTTTTTTTTCTTCGCTACGTCGTCGTATATTTGTTGTGGTGGTTGTTTTCCACCTTTGGGCGTGTATTTGCTCCCGTTTGTGGATACTTTATTTATATTTATGTTATACCCATTTTGGGGCTAGTTTTTACAAAGGAGGTGCTGCCAAAATTTTAAAGAAAGAAAGTTGGACTTTTTAAAGAATTTGGGTTGTGATTTCAAAGACTTTTAAACAATGTTTCTTATCTTATCTTGTCTTTTAATGGTTTAGATTTCTGGGTTTTGGCTTTCTTTTACTGCGTTATGCCTGTAGACGTTGTGTAGTATTAGGGCCGTCACGTGCCAATTTCGGGTCGTGACAGGAGCAATCGAACCCTATGTGATAAGGTGTGCTCTATGATGAGTACTACTAAGTTGCCTATTTCCTTTTGGGGGTTATGCACATGAGAAGTTGCATACCTATTGAATAGGGTTCCAACCAAATCAGGTGCCTACCACTCCATATGAGATATGGTATGGGAAAAACCCATCTCTTAAGTAAGTTAAGATTTTGGGTTGTCCGGCCTATGTCTAAAAGCAAAATCCGGACAAACTCGAGGCAAGGTCAGTTCTGTAGAAGTTTGTAGGATATCCCAAACATTCGCAAAGGAATATCTTCTACCACACTGAGGGGCAAAATGTGTTTTGTTTCTCAGCATGCCACCTTTTAGAAAAGGAATTTCTTATGAAGAAATTAGTGGTCATGAGGTAGAACTGGAAGGAGTTCCAGCTATACAAACTACAGCTGAAGATTTGGTTGAACCGGAGCATTCAATAGTTCCCGACGAACCTCAGCCTCTCCGTCGATCTGGTAGGGTTCCTCACCCACCTGAGAGATACTTAGGTTTTCTCTATGACAGTGGGAACGAGGATTGCATCATGAGATGATGACCCAACTAGTTTCGAGCAGGCCATCAGGAGTGGGGACTCTGTGAGAATAGCTGGATGCTAAGCGATTTGAGATGGAATCTATGTACACCAACAAAGTATGGACTTTGGTTGCTTTATCTGAAGGGTTAAATCCCCATCAGGAGCAAGTATATCTTGAGAAGATTACTTGGTGTACATGGAAAAGTTGAGACTTTCAAAGCTAGACTTGTTGAAAAAGGTACTTGTCATTGACTAGGTGTGGATTATGATGAAACCTTTTCTCCAGTGCCTATGCTTAAGTCCATCCAGATCCTACTTGCCATTGCTACATACCATGACTACGATATCTGGCGATTGGGTGTCATGACTGCTTTTCTAAATAGTTATTTAGAAGAGAGCGTCTATAAGTACACAGCCAGAGGTCTTCGTAGACAGTAGGAGCAGCGGAAACGTGTGCAAGTTGCTTTACAGGTTAAAGTAGGCATCGCGGAGTTGGAACATCTGTTTTGATGTGGTATTCAAAGAGTTTGACTTCATCAAAATGGTAGATGAACCTTGTAAATACAAAAAGTCAGTAGGGAGTATGGTGGTGATCCTCGTATTATACGTGGATGACATACTCTTGATAGGGAAGGAGTTTCATATGCTACGCTCGGTCAATCTCCTCTTATCACAAGGATTCTCCATATAGGATCAAGGTG
Organism: Agapanthus africanus; assembly: GCA_030015575.1. Taxonomy (NCBI): domain Eukaryota; kingdom Viridiplantae; phylum Streptophyta; class Magnoliopsida; order Asparagales; family Amaryllidaceae; genus Agapanthus; species Agapanthus africanus. The sequence goes on from JASDDO010000012.1 coordinate 364,440,018, forward strand.
ATACCTCCTAAATCCTGGGTTTTGGATCTATGAGATAGATCTAAATGGATGTTAGGATTCTCTTAGTAAGATGGTATCAATAGATCCTGTGGAGAATCACTGGATAGCTTCCAGGGTGGTAAGGTCGACTGAATGTCAGTCACAGGCATTGTCTTTACCCTCAGTGGAGGGACGGTATATTGGAAGAGTTCCAAGCTAGATACCGTGGCAAACTAGATGATAAAGGCTGGATACATCGCTACCAAAGATGCTACCAAAGAGGCAGTCTGGATGTATATTAGTTCATGAGATGAACTTCGTTCCTACCATTGTGTGACAATGGAGTTGTGGCTTATGCCTAAGGAACCCCCATCCCATCAGTGACCCAGACATATTCTAAGGCAGTATCACCTGATCATGGAGATGGTTGATCTCCAGGGAGATCGAGATTAGGAGAGTAGACTTAGAGGTTAACACGGCAGATCCACTCACAAAGTCCTTTTCCCAGAGAGAGACTTTTATGGGATGGTTGAGTATGAGATACTACAACCACTGCTATATGAAGGCCCTGGTGCAAATGGGAGATTGTTAGTTATATATATGCCCTAGAGGCAATTACTGTAATGAGATGTATATTGTAGTGGATGCTTGGACATATATAGGGAGGACTTTCTTGCTCGACATGATAGTATGCTATCTGGTTACTATTTATCTTAACATGTACACTGATTGTCTCTCTGTTACATGTTGGTAAAGCCCTTAGGATGTGTACTTGACTACCTGGATTATGATGCGGATCATACTAGTGGGACAATGGTAGTCTGTGAGTACATCATTTAAAGTCCCTAGTCGTGGGTGTATCGAGACGGGGCATCGATATACCAGAGTAGACTAGCGTGTACCTTCTCGACCCATATAGATGGACGATTGATGATCCCATATCCATTGGTGTTTGACATCAGAGATGGTATACGGGTGCTCAGTGGAGACTGGGTACACTGAACGGACTCGCCGAGAACTCCCAGATGGTATTAAACATCACGTCAGATGGGAGTTCTCTGGTGACACCGGTACAGGTTAGTCTGTCGACCCGAGATCGTCATAGAGTCTTGTATGATTCCTACTGTGCTTTGATTTCCACCTTACCACATTCATGAGAATGTACAAAACGGTGGTTTTTGGGTACAGTCCCGAGTCACATGGAGGCAATGAGCGATAGGAGGGGATTCGTCTCTCCCGGTATTGGGGGTTGATATTGCGTTGTGCACGATTGGCTATAACAGGAAGTCCCTGGCCAGGGCTGTTTATGAGATTTACTGGTAAGTGTTACCAATGGTTTCTCAACCCGTTATGAGCCTCATATCGGCACGACTTATCGAGTTACTGGGGTCTGACGTTTACCATCCCTAGACGAGATATGCAACATATCAAACGAAGAGACCGGACTGTACAGTAGTGTTACTGATTGGATTCGCAGGAGTATGAGAAGGATTGCTTATTGATCTTCTGATCGCTAAATACCCGTGTGGCCGTTACGTTTGGCAGACCGCTTGCAGCTTGTAGGTGTTTGATATGATCATCACCTACTGCCGGCGTATTGACGAGTCTTTAGAATCCTACACAGAGGTTTTCTGGCTCAAGCGAAACGAAGTAGGAGCACATATGTGATATGTGCGGTCCAAGATTGATACGAGTATGTGATACCGTATTGTATTCTCGCGATGTGTGACATGATTGGTTATATGTGATATAGCCAGATTATCGGATCAAGTGTTGATTCGATAAGATGTTACATTTGATATTAGTCGGTTATATGTGACATAGCCGGATTATTAAATCAAGTGTTGATTTAATAATTTAATGTATAATTATATATTTGATATATTACATTACATTAACTAATATTAGCTAACTTAAGATTTATTTTCTCACTTTGGATACAATGATATATATGTGATATATGTTAAATGTATCATGCTAGGTTACAAATGCAATTAGGGTTAATGAGGGTTAAACCATGCTAGGGTTAAGATAAGGGTTTATATTTATCATTAAGTAATTCAAATATTGTGGATATTTGTCATTGTTGATATTTGTTGAAAGCTTGTAGAAGCTTGTAAGCATCTTTGACTTTGTCCATTTTCTTTGTCTAGCTTAAGACATTTTTTGACGTAACCTTTAACCCTAGCTCATGGTTAACTCTCTACAAGGGTTAGGTATGACATGCTTAACCCTTGGTTGCATTTCTAACCTCACACAATAATTCATTTCATCACTTGTTCTTCTTTTTCTTCTTCACAAAAATCTTTCTAGCTTTTTCACAAGTGATGATTTTAAGTGAGAAAATGATTTCTAATGTGAGAAAAATTCCTACTTCATCATCCTATACTACTTGCCATTTAGTATAAGGTGTTTGCTTCACTAATTCCACGATTAGGGAAGAGATAGCTTGGGTTAGTGTCTCCTCGACGTAGATCATCTTCGGCCTCGAAGACTTCGAAGCAAGCATGTTCGTTTCTTCATCGGAGCCTCTCTAGAGTCCGGGACTTCTTGATCCCAGCGAAGGGACTACTACACGGAGCTAATGAAGTGAAGGACCGGTCTACAAAGGTTGTATTTCTTGTTCACTTTACTTGCAAAGTCGTTTGCATTTATATTCCGTCCTATTTCTAGTTAACGATTCTTAGTTAGGGTTAGCTAGATCGGCAAAAATTTGAATTTGGCATGAACGATGCCTCTCGAAACCTTAATGCCGTCCTAGACGACCCTGCATCATCCTCATCGTCTCAAAGTCCATATGGGGGTACCTACAATTTCCAATGCGTCATATAGTATCAAGAATCAAACATGAAAACCAAAACGGCATGCGAATTGCTTATAGGTTAGAACCTATAGCCTACGCCTGCAAAACCACCAAACTGTTAGTTATATGTATGCCCTAGAGGCCATTACTGTACATACGATGTATATTATAGTGGATGCTTGGACATATATTGGGATGACTTTCTTGCTCGACATAATAGTATGCTATCAGGTTGCTCTTTATCTTAACATGTACGCTGATTGTCTCTATGTTACATGTTAATAAAGCCCTTAGGATGAGTACTTGACTACCAAGACTATGATGCAGATCATACTAGTGGGGACAGTGTAGTCGATAAGTACATCCTTCAAATGTTCCTAGTCGAGGGTGTATCGAGACAGGACATCGATATACCAGAGTAGACTAGCGTATAGCTTCTCGACCCATGTAGATGGGCGATGGATGATCCCATATCCATTGGTGTTTGACATCAGAGATAGTATACGAGTGCTCAGTGGAGACTGGATACACTGGACGAACTCGCCGAGAACTCCCAGATGGTATTATACCTTACGTCAGATGGCAGTCCTCTGGTGACACTGATACAGGTTAGTCTGTAGACCCGAGATCGTCATAGAGTCTTGTGTGATTCCCACTGTGCTTTGATTTCCACCTTACCACATTCAAGAGAACGTGCAAAATGGTGGCTTTTGGGTACAGTCCCGAGTCACATGGAGGCAATGAGCGATAGGAGGGGTTTCGTCTCTCCCGGTATTGGGAGTTGATGTTGCGCTGTGCTCGATTGGCTATAACAGGAATTCCTTGGCCAAGGATGCTTCAGAGATATACTGGTAAGTGTTATCAGTAGTTTCATGACCTGTTATGAGCCTCATATCGACACAACTTATCGAGTTACTGGGGTCTGACATTTACCACCCCTAGACGAGATATGCGACATATCAGACGAAGAGACAGGACCGTACGGTAGTGTTACTGATTGGATTCGCAGGAGTGTGAGCAGGCTTGCTTGTTGATCATCTGATCGCTCAATACTCGGGAGGCCGTTACGTTTAGCAGATCGCTTGCGGCTTGTGGGTGTTTGATATGATCATCACCTACTGCCGGCGTATTGACGAGTCTTTAAAGTCCTACACAGGGGTTTCCTGGCTCAATCGAAACGGGGTAGGAGCACATATGTGATATGTGCGAGACAGAGATTGATACGATATGAGATACCGTATTCTATTCTTGCGATATGAGATATCAGTCGGTTATATATGATATAGCCTGGTTATCGGATCAAGTGTTGATTCGATAAGTTGATTCATATGATATTAGTCGGTTATAGGTGATATAGTCGGATTATTAAATCAAGAGTTGATTTGATAATCTAATGTATAATTATATATTTGATATATTACATTACATTAATTAGTATTAGCTCACTTATGATTTCTTTTCTCACTTTGGATACATTGATGTATATGTGATATATATTAAATGTATCAATCTAGGTTACAAATGCAACTAGGGTTAATGAGGGTTAAACCATGCTAGGGTTAAGATTAGGGTTTATAATTTATCATTAATTTATTCAAATATTGTGGATATTTGTCATGGATGATATTTGTTGAAAGCTTATAGAAGCTTCAAGGCATCTTTGACTTTGTCCACTCTCTTTGTCTAGCTTAAGATTTTTTTTACCTAACCTTTAACCCTAGCTTATGGTTAACTCTCTACAAGGGTTAAGCATGATATACTTAACCCTTGATTGCATTTCTAACCTCACACAATAATTCATATGATGAGTTCATTCTTCTTCTTCTTCTTCCTCAAAGCTTTCTAGCTTCAATGGAGGTATGAGAAAAAGTGTGAGAAAATCAAATCTAAAGTGAGCCCACTTCCTACTTCATAATCCTCTACTACTTGCCATTTAGTATAGGGTGTTTGCTTCACTAATTCCATAATTAGTGAAGAGATAGCTTTGGTTAGTGTCTCTCGACGTAATTCCTCTTCGGCCTTGAAGACTTCGAAGCGAGTATGTTCGTTTCTTCATCGGAGCCTCTCTAGAGTCCGGGACTTCTTGATCGCAGCGAAGGGACTACTACACGGAGCTAATGAAGTGAAGGACCGGTATACAAAGGTTGTATTCCTTGCTCACTTGGGATGTAAAGTGTTTACATATGTTATTCCGTCGATTTCTAGTATACAATTCTAGGGTTAGGGTTAGCTAAAACAGCAAAATTTTAATTTGGCATGGACGATGCCTCCCAAAACCTTACTGCCGTGCTAGAAAACCCTGTAGTGGTATCAGAGCCATGCTAGAAATTTATACGGATTTTGTTTGAATTACGAAACCGAAACAACTCCGAAACTTGCAACGCGAAACCTTAGTTTCTGTCAATTTTAAAAAGCTTTCAAAAAAAATTTTTAAACAAGTACAGAGTGATGTATGAAATATATCAAGAACATTGTGAAAATTTGAGGGGGTTTCATGAAATTTTGGCCGGCCACCTACCCCCTGATCTCGGCCAAAACCGAGCCCCCCCTGAATTTTTTTGTGTGTTCCAGAGACTTGGTTTTGATGTTCCAGGTGTTGTTTGTTTTTGCTAATTTTGCATGTGTTGTAATTTTACACTATAATCAATTCGGAGTGTTTTGTATTCTTAGTTTTAATAATGTTTCGGATTATTCACATATTGTCTAGGTGAAGTTAAAAAGTTCGAACGATTATCAAAAACCCATTTTTCCAAGTTTAACGTATTCGGAAAAACATGCAAGTGATTCTATGAACCCTCTAGAAGAATGAAACCCTAACTAGACTTTTTGGATCGCGGAACCACGATCAAACCCTAGGGTTTGCCGTAGTTCCGTGGCGGCATGAGTGAGGCTTGGGTTTGCCCTTCTACGGCTGGTGCATAGGTACTGTGGCATATTCTAGGTATTGTTGCATTGTGCTCAAGTGTTGAGCCGTCGGGAAATTGTGGGACATTGATGAATCGATCGAAAAGTTTAACGTCGGCCGGATATTATGTGATGGGATACAATATTTGGAATCCACAAGTAGTTATGAGATAACTAGTTTGAATTTTATAAATCTAGCAGTTCAGTCTCATTTGATCGGTTGCCACGGGATTTTGATAAGATCAAAAGTCTGTCGCAATCACGTAGCATACGCGGATACTCTCTAGGTAAACTTAATAGATAGCCACACCCCATAACCCTGACCAAGTGACTGTAGGAGAACCCCATCACCAAAAGCATCCGTTCGGGTGCTCGCGGCAGCGGTGTTCCACCTTAATGCACTTCGTCGACGGCATCGGGGGGTGCGGCCGTCTACTAAAGTTTCCGACGAGCATTCGATCAGGATGTCGGGAATCTTGTTGAATTGCCCGACTAGATATTAAAAGGTGTTTTGAATATCGAGACTAAAATGCGGGGTTTATAATTGTTAGGCATGCGATGTCTAAGGAATTCATTTGGTTAGGCATGAAATCCAAAGTATATGATACGTTGGGTTTATGATCTTTAAGGTGGTTGCGGATTCCAACTGTTGTAGTTTTTCACTTTCTTTTCTGCGACCGTAAGTGTAATATGTGGTGTATCGCCGTTTTCGTTGCTATATGTCAACGACAATTGGGATACGTATATTTACTTACGTTGATGACATGTGATGTTATGTGTTGCTGTGATATGTTATGTTGGATCGTCGTGATTCAATAGCCTGGGGTTTTATGTGAGATGATTGTTTTTTCATTTTCATTCATGTAAAATTCATTGTATGTAATATTCTTTTATTGGGGCATTTCCGGGTTGAGAATGATATCACCATTGTATATTTTTTACTTTTCCGCATTAGGATAAACCCAAGGCGGGGAGCATAAGTAACCGGGTTCTAGGGTCTAGTGGGAGACCATCTCGAGGAGTCGAGACCGGGTCTCCTAACTCTAGAATTGGCAGGGTTGCTTGCCGCTCTCGTAGGGGTCTAGGTGTATGGGATTGGCTATTCATCACGACCGTGGTATCCGTGTTTTATACATGCTTAAAATAAAACTCGGAAATCCTAGTATATCCAATATTTCATATGTTTTTATTCTGCTGCGATATTCTGTGATGTGACCATTGATTATATTCTGAGACGAATGCCTATATATTATATATTTGAAAAATAATTAATATTGCTGCTTTCGTTTCATATGTGATGCTTGGGAAGCATAATAAATGGGACTTCATTAATGAGATTAATGGAATAAAAGAAACCTAAAAGATATTGTAGAAACTTGTTTTAAAAACTGGTAGCTCTAGTTCTTGCTTTGTATAGCGGTATTCCTTGTAGAATATCCAGCACCTTATTCGATAAGGAAAGAGCCAAGATCCCTTCACCGGGAGTGACCTCTTTAGCGAAACTAGCAGATGCTACAAACTCGGTTTGTCTTTTGATTGCTTTTATAGTTTTTGTTTCGCATAGCGGTATTTGTGAAATATCCTGCACCTTATTCGATAAGGAAAGAGCCGAGATCCCCTCACCAGGAGTGAGCTCTTTAGCAAAACTAGTAAAAGACTTAAAAACGCTCCTTTTCAAAATCACTCGATTCTACGACGATATCAAGTTCATTACGCAAAAGGTTTTCTTAAAAACCTGTCGTAGCCCTCCGTCATTTCAGATAAGTACTAGTTACTATTCGTGCTACGTTTGTTGACCTTAGCCAAGGCGTAGCGTGCGGTAGCTAATCAGTGCTTATCTACTAAGCATATGATGCGATTGAGTTAGGGTCGTCGTGCGACTTTGTTGACCATAGCCAAGGGTCGTGCGGGTGGGTTTAATTCAATCGAGAAATGACGGGTTGAACTTGGCTAGCATTTATGATTTGTTGACCTTAGCCAGGGTCATAAGTTACCAGGGGCAAAACATTATCGGGAATTTCAAGTGTTGAAATTTGCAATGAGATTGCATACCTCCTATGAGATAGTTGGATCCTGATACCCGCTGCGAGTAAGAGTTACTCCTGGGAGAGTTTTACACATTACAATTAGCCGATCAAGTAGGTTTCTAGAAAGGTGTTAACGGAGTTACGCCCCTGGGAAAATGATGTTTATTTTAATTAGGTCCGTGCGAAAGCACGGGGAACCTCCCTCAAAGTATCGGCACTGGCCTAGCCGAAAGATTGGCGAACTTGTAAACTGTAACTAATCCCGGCTAGTCTTACCTTTTGGGATTTGAAGGAAGATTTGACTAAAACAGTGGGAGCCATCATGATTAGATAAATTAATAACCAATATAATCTTGCAAGAGCATACGCTAAGTGTTTTCTTCTCTCTTTCTCCAGGTAGCGACCATGTCACGCCTTAATCAAGATAATAATATGGATGTATTGACCGAAGCTGCTTGTTATACTGAGTTAAGGAACGTTGGTCCCGCTCCAACTTATAATTGTTATAAGACCGAGCAGGAAATTTGGGGATTACCAGGATTCCCGTGCCGCCCAAACGAAGAAAGTGCATGCTGATGCATCTTCTTCGGGTGTGTTCATTACCGAGAACTGTTTCTCAGTATCCTCTACGTCCTGGGTATGTGGTACCAGATCAGGAACCCGCATATGTAATATGTTACATGGGCTACAGATAGGTAGAGAACTGAGAAAGGGTGATAAGTTTCAAGAGTTGGAAACGGTGCAAGTGTTGCAGCCAAGTTTGTTGGCAGTTATCACCCTGTATTACCAAATACATTGATTCTGAACGAATGTTATTAGATACCGAACCTGGTATACAACATCATATCAGTCTCTTTATTAAGTAAAGAAGGATATAATTTTGTATTGTTGGATAATGTTTTGAACATTTCCTATATCAAGAGTTGATCGGTTCAGGCACGTTATCTAAAAGCATATACGTTCTAAATCAAACTACAGTTCTTAACGTACAAAACACTCACAAGAGGAAGATTTCAGATATGAATGAATCCTTCTTGAGGCATTGTAGACTAGGTCATATCAATGCGACCAGACTAGCCAAATTACATTAAGATGCATATTTAAATCTGTTTGAATTTACATCTTGTGAAACTTGCCAGTCATGTCACAAAGATAAGATGACCATAGCTCTGTTTATTGGAAACAGAGAAAGAGTTGGTGAACTCTTGGGATTGATACATGATGATGTATGTAAGTCCCCTGTCTATACATGCCAGGACTAGTTCTTTGTACTTCATTACATTCACTGATGATCTCTCAAGATTCGGACATATGTTCCTGTTGAAACACAAGTCTAAACCTTTTGAGAAATTCAATGAATATAAGTCAAAAGTAGAGAACCAAAAACGGGTATAAGTATTATGTCCTTTGATGTGATCAGGAAGGAGAATACTTGAGCACGGAATTCCTGGACTATTCTAAAGGAGAATGAGATTCTCTCTCAGCATTACTCCTCCGTATACACCACAGCACGTCGATGTATCGGGGAGGAGCAATTGCACCCTATGTGATAAGGTGTGCTCTATGATGAGTACTACTAAGTTGCCTATTTCCTTTTGGGGGTTATGCACTTATGAAGCTGCATACCTATTGAATAGGGTTTCAATCAAATCAGGTGCCTATCACTCCATATGTGATATGGTATGGGAAGGGCCCATCTCTTAAGGATGTTAAGATTTGGGGTTCTCCGGCCTATGTCTAAAAGCAAAATCCAGACAAGCTCGAAGCAAGGTCAGTTCTGTGGAAGTTTGTTGGATATCCCAAGCATTCGCAAGGGAATGTCTTCTACTACACAGAGGAACAAAAGGTGTTTTATTTCTCGGCATGCCACCTTTTTAGAAAAGGAATTTCTTATGAAGAAATTAGTGGTCATGAGGTATAACTGGAAGGAGTTCCAGCTATACAAACTACAGCTGATGATTTGGTAGAACCGGAGGATTCAATAGCTCCCGACGAGCCTCAGCCTCTCTGCCGATCTAGTAAGGTTCCTCATCCACCTGAGAGACACTTCGGTTTTCTCTATGACAGTGGAAGCAAGGATAGCATCATAAGATGATGACCCAACTAGTTTCGAGCAGGCCATCATGAGTGGGGACTCTGTGAGAATGGCTGGATGCTAAGCGATCTGAGATGGAATCCATATACACCAACAAAGTATAGACTTTGGTTGCTTTATCTGAAGGGTTAAATCCCCATCAGGAGAAAGTATATCTTGAAAAGATTACTTGGTGTACATGGAAAAGTTGAGACTTTCAAAGCTAAGACTTGAGGCAAAAGGTTCTCGTCATTGACCAGATGTGGATAATGATGAAACCTTTTCTAGTCCCAATGCTTAAGTCCATCCAGATCCTACTTGCCATTGCTACATACCATGACTACGATATCTGGCGGTTGGGTGTCATGACTGCTTTTCTAAATAGTGATTTAGAAGAGAGCGTCTATAAGTACACAACCAGAGGGCTTCGTAGACAGTGGGAGCAGCGGAAACGTGTGCAAGTTGCTTTATGGGATAAAACAGGCATCGCGGAGTTGGAACATCTGTTTTGATGTGGTATTCAAAGTGTTTGACTTCATCAAAATAGTAGATGAACCTTGTATATACATAAAGGTAGTAGGGAGTATGGTGATGATCCTCGTATTGTACGTGGATGATATACTCTTGATAGGAAAGGAGTTTCCTATGCTACACTCGGTCAATCTCCTCTTATCACTAGAATTCTCCATATAGGATCAAGGTGATACCTCCTAAATCCTGGGTTTTGGATCTATGAGATAGATCTAAATGGATGTTAGGATTCTCACTAGGTGTAGTGAGATGGTATTAATCGATCCTAGGGAGAATCACTGGATAGCTTTCAGGGTGGTAAGGACGACTGAATGTCAGTCACAGGCATTGTCTTTACCCTCAGTGGAGGGACGGTATGTTGGAAGAGTTCCAAGCTAGATGCTGTGGCAAACTAGACTATAAAGGCTGAATACATTGCTACCAAGGATGCTACCAAAGAGGTAGTTTGGATGTATATGAGTTCATGATATGAACTTCGTTCCAACCATTGTGTGACAATGGAGTTGTGGCTTATGCCTAGGAACCCCCGTCCCATCAGTGATCCAGACATATTCTTAGGCAGTATCACCTGATCATGGAGATGGATGATCTCCAAGGAGATCGAGGTTATGAGAGTAGACTATAGAGGACAACACGGCGGATCCACTCACAAAGTCCTATTCCCAGGAGAGGCTTTTATGGGATGGTTGAGTAAGAGATACTTCAACCACTGCTGATTGTTGGGTATGAGATACTACAACAGATGGCCCTAGTACAAGTGGGAGATTATTAGTTTATATGTATGCCCTAGAGGCCATTACTGTACATACGATGTATATTGTAGTGGATGCTTGGACATATATAGGGATGACTTTCTTGCTCGACATAATAGTATGCTATCAGGTTGCTCTTTATCTTAACATGTACGCTGATTGTCTCTATGTTACATGTTGATAAAATCCTTAGGATGAGTACTTGACTACCAGGACTATGATGAAGATCATACTAGTGGGGACAGTGTAGTCGATAAGTACATCCTTCAAATGTTCCTAGTCGAGGTTGTATCGAGACAGGGCATCGATATACCAGAGTAGACTAGCATATAGCTTCTCGACCCATGTAGATGGGCGATGGATGATCTCATATCCATTGGTGTTTGACATCAGAGATAGTATACGGGTGCTCAGTAGAGACTGGGTACACTGGACGGACTCACCGAGAACTCCCAGATGGTATTATATCTTACGTCAGATGGCAGTTCTCTGGTGACACTGATACAGGTTAGTCTGTAGACCCGAGATCGTCATAGAGTCTTGTGTGATTCCCACTGTGCTTTGATTTCCACCTTACCACATTCAAGAGAATGTGCAAAATGGTGGCTTTTGGGTACAGTCCCGAGTCACATGGAGGCAATGAGCGATAGGAGGGGTTTCGTCTCTCTCGGTATTGGGAGTTGATGTTGCGCTCTGCTTGATTGGCTATAACAGGAAGTCCTTGGCCAAGGCCGCTTCAGAGATATACTGGTAAGTGTTATCAGTAATTTCTCGACCCGTTATAAGCCTCATATCGACACGACTTATCGAGTTACTGTGGTCTGATGTTTACCACCCCTAGACGAGATATGCGACATATCAGACGAAGAGACCGGACTGTACGGTAGTGTTACTGATTGGATTCGCAGGAGTGTGAGCAGGCTTACTTATTGATCTTCTGATCGCTCAATACCCGGGTGGCCGTTACGTTTAGTAGACCGCTTGTAGCTTGTGGGTGTTTGATATGATCATCACCTACTGCCGGCGTATTGACGAGTCTTTAGAGTCCTACACAGGGGTTTCCTGGCTCAAGCGAAACGGAGTAGTAGCACATATGTGATATGTGCGGGACCGAGATTGATATGATATGAGATACCGTATTCTATTCTCGCGATATGAGATATCAGTCAGTTATATATGATATAGCCGGGTTATCGGATCAAGTGTTGATTCGATAAGTTGATTCATATGATATTAGTCGGTTATAGGTGATATAGCCGGATTATTAAATCAAGATTTGATTTGATAATGTAAGTGCACGGCAGCGCCCCGGCCGTCAATCCGACGGCCAAATGCGGAAACGGTGATAAACTTTAATTTTTGCGGACTTAGCAAACCGGCACCACCGCACACTAAACATCCGGATCGTAACCATTAACAAGTCTAAGCTAACTAGAAGATGGGTTAGAGATGTACCGACTGATCCGAGTCCTCCGGTCTTCATCTCCACTCCGATCTCCTCGCGGGATCTCCGGTCGTCGCCTCCTCGCCGGAAGGGCACCACATCGTCTGCATCTTTTACGGGCTCCCGCCTCAATACCGAGGCAACTCGGGCGCGAAGTAGGCTAGCCGACGCGTCCAAGATTTGCTGTAGAATGTAGTGTAGAGTGCATGTCTCACTTTGGGTTTGTTGCCATTTGAAGATGATGGAGGAAACAAGATATGAAAAATGGTGCTTGCATTTTTCTTAGCATGAAAAGAGATCAAGAATGAAACACTCTCAAAGATGAAGCTCTCTCCTTCTCTTTTCTTCTTCTCACTTTTCTAATGAAAACTTTCTCACTTAGAAAATGGTGGAGGAAAGATTATCAAGCATGAAGGGAGGTGATGGTAGGAGCATAAGTGGTGACCACATCCAAAATGAAATGATAACAAAAGCAAATCAAACCTCACTTCATTTCTAATCACTTCTAATCCTTTCTTATCAACAAAAAGCAAGTGAAAAGACTAAGAAAGAATCAAAAGGATGGTTGAAAAGAAAAGATGCTTTCATAATTAAAACATATGCAAGAAAATCCTCCACAATGTGTTATTTGCAAACTTGCAAATAACACCCTCCATCGGAAAAGTCCGGCCGGGAAAGAACAAAGGAAAACCGGCCGGAACGGAATGCAAACTGGCAACTCCAGAAAACTGGTCCCGTAATAAATTACAGGAAAACCCCGATACTGTGCATACACACCCGCATCTGTATTCCGTCCGGATACAAATGCAAAGAGACAAAAACTACACTGTACTATACTAGGATCCGGCTTAAACCAAAGCCGGCTAGTAATGTCCGTCCGATCCTGATCCGTGCAATACCGCACGTATCTGATCGAACCCTGCCATATAACCATACGGCCACTAGTACAAACCGTCCGATCCTGATCCGTGCAATACCGCACGTATCTGATCGGACCCTGCCATATCTCCATACGGCCTCTACAGCGTTTCGCCCGAAAGCTTGAGCAACTGAAAGTGTGGTGGACTCTAAAGACTCGTCAATACTATGGCTGTGGATTTAACCACTAGCACGTCAGAGGTATAAGCCAATACGTGACGGGCCACCAGCTATTGACTAAAAGGGACGTCGATGAGTGAACTCATCCTGACACCCTACTGAGCCTGTCAGTGACAATATCCGTACAGTCCGGTCCGTTCGTCTATGAGCATCGCATGTCGGGCCTAGGGGGTTGGTAAAAGTCAGACCCCCAAAAGTGGTACAAGTCGTGTCGGAGTGCAGCCCAGAACACCCTGAGATACTACTGGAATACCTACCAGCAAATCTCCTGCCTTGGCCAAGGACTTTTCATGTTCTGGCTCTCCTGGACACAGCGCGAGCTCACCCCCAATACCGGGAGAGACGAACACCTGAAGATCCGCTCACTGCCTCCATGTGGCTCGGGACTGTACCCAACTAAAACCTGTTTGCACGACTCCTTTGAGCCGTGGTAGGGTAGTAATCAAAGCACAGTGGGAACTCACACGAGACAAATGACGATCCCCAGGTCGATGAACTAACCTGTACACATGTCACCATGTCACCTGGGAACTGCTATCTGACGTCAGGTATAAGACCAACTAGCATGTTCCCGGCGAGTCCTGTCCGGTGTACTCATAACCCAATGAGCACCTGTATACATCTTAGGTGAACCAACTGACACCAATGGCTTGTGAGACCGGCCACCGCCCCTCGTCGGGGTCTCGACGGTATACACTAGTCTACTCTGGAGTATCGATGCCCTGTCTCGAAACTCCCACGACTAGGGACCTTTTAAGGATGTGGTTATAGACTACCAGCTCCCACGTATATGATCGCCCTCATACTGCCGGTAGTCAAGCAAGAATCCTAGGGGCTCTATCAACGTGCAATAGCGACATGTCAGGTCACTTAAAGCAGTGCACGATGATAAAGGTAAACCAGATAGCATACTATCATCTCGAGTAAGACTGTCCTACAGGGATAGGTCCTCCCTCAATCATTGCAATCACGTGCCTGTGATCCAATAATCGACTCTGAGGGCACTATCTCCAACAATCTCCCACTTGCACTCAAGGCTAATTATTGCGATGTCGCATACTCACAGCCCGTGTGATACCGAACACCCAATTCCTCTACTAGTCAGTCTCACAAAGCTCGTTTGCGAAACTATTGCGTTCGAGGAATAGCCTCAGTGAGTGGATCCGCTCTGATGTTTCTTTCTATGTCTCTATTTATCTCAAGTTCGCGGAGAAAGCCGTCTCCCGAAATGAGCAATACATGTCTTAGAATGTCTGGATGTCTGATGGGACCTAGCTCATAAATGAACTCCAAATCCAAACTTCTTTAGACTGTATCGTCAACTGAACTTAATCAGTATCCTGCGCCATGCCACCCTCAGTATCACCTTGGACCATCTGTCCAAAATACTGCCCCTCGTCAGAAGGATAACTATAACTCTGACAACCTCCTTGTCGTCCAGGTCACCTTGGAAGCCTGGAATGATAATTGTCTCTCGAATGAGGCTGTCGTTATCATATCCCTAGAATATCCACTTATGTTCTAAAACTGCTTCCGATTGTTTCTCCAGGATTGGATCAATATCAACTTATTGCACCTACTGCAAGAACAACATCTGGTGTGGTACTTGACTTCTCATGATTGACTCAATTGCCTAAGCAAGTGATTTGCCAATCATGCGTATCCCTCTCCACTTTAGTCTGTAAGACACCTTTAGAGAGGGTGACTCCATTACCTGCTGGTATATTACCGTGCCAGGAGTCGTCCATTCTAAATACTCATAGAATGCTGTCAAGATACCCAGATTAGGAAACCACCCAAATCTAGATCTAAGACCATAGATCTAGTAACCAGAATGTCTGATATAATGTCCAAGTCCTTTGTGGAGAAACCACTGTGTGACGACCAAAGTATAACCGATCGTAGTATAGGAATATCACTTCTTACTACCTTCTTAACAGATCCATCCCCTATTCTGATGACGTCAAACCTATGACTGTCATATCAGAAATAGATGATCTATCTCCGCTATATCTGCTTTAGTCTATAAATAGACATAAGCCTGATATCCACCAATGCTTCCGCTGCTCCCACTGACTACGACAACCCTCTGGCAGAGTCATACAGACGTGCACTTCTAAAGCAAGTTTAGAACGACGCTATACTCATCCTCCTGCCGGGTCTCGCAGCCTGGAACAACAACAATGGCAAGTGTGGGTAAACAAGAACTTCCCTGTCACCGACCTTGAGGCTACCGAAGTACCTCTCGGGTGCCTGAAGTTACCCACCTTATCTGCGGAGTGGCCAATGGAATGTCAAATCAGATTGAATCTTTAGGTTCCTTATCAAATCTTCAGTAATCGTTTGCGGTTCTGGAATCACTTCCAGTTCTACCATACTCCCACTGCTGTTTTTGAAAAAATCCATTTTTAATAAAACTGTGGCGAGTCTTGAACAATATTTCTATTGATCTCCCAGATGGTAGAAAATCAACCCTCGACATAGCCTAGGTCAACCCACAAACAGCCATTACAGAAACGTGCCTTGAGTTATCCAGAGTCTGGTTTTAATCATAAGCCGGACAACTCCCCGTACCTTAACAATGTTAAGATATGAACTGTAATATATCCAATATAGAACCAGAGGCACTGATTTAATTGAACCAGATTCAAATCATGCAGCTATCTCCAGTGCATGTCAACTAAATGGAGAGAGGCCTATCAGCGTTACTCAACTTAGGAATACTTCCAATTATGAGTAACCCGAAAGAGAAGCAAGTTCTCTTAATCATTACTGTCAACTGAATACCATACACAAGTATCTACATCTTCGATCACTTTGAAGAATCCCGATACTTGCAATACCTGGTTCTGTACTTTATTCAAATACCTATAACTTCTCAAAATTCAGACATTGTATTTCCACGAAACACCTGTCTAAGAACTAGAGAAGTTACAAGTAAACCGAATGTAGTACGAGGACCAACCCCTCTGTCCTAGTGGACACTGGACAATATACAATACTCTGTATAAGTCCGCTGAGTCTTGCGACTCAATCACTGTGTGTCGTAGGTTGAAAACTGTACTTTTGGTTAAGAAGAATTACACCGCTGTTCAATGCTCCTTACCTAACCATCCACTGATATAGGTAAATGTCATCGACATAATATCAAAAGGTATATCTCACTCTATAAAAATAGACGTACAGATATAGCAATTTGAAATTGGTGCACAACAGCAGATATTCAAAACCAAATATTTGCCGACCGGCAAACAACCCAGGTGGCATCCTCAAATATCACCAATTACAACGAATTCCGATATAATGAGGATGATCACCCAATTCCCAATAACTTACTCCCACTCATCATCTGTAAAACCATACAGATGTGAGAATCATACCTCGTAAATACATACCCTGGAGTAAGTGTCTAATCGGGAAATCAGTTTTCCATTAACAGTACACAGTGAAACTGAAACATTGAAATGTTTCGTTGGGGTTTCCTGGTATTCCTAGTAATGCCTCATCCATTATTCAGATTCACAACTGTAACCGTATAATTCTTTGCCACCTCTCCAAATCCCTTCATATGTCTTTAGTCATTACCTTCTGTACACCCATTTAGGCCAAATGGTTTTCTTCCTTCCCTACCGTTCGGCACCAGCCTATGGTTTGGAAGAAGACTATCCAAAAAGCATAAAGGGTGTACTGTCCTAATCCTAGGAGCACTCGCATCGCGAGAGAAGGTGAAGATAAAAGACACCTGAATGTACTTTATTCCTATTTCTCCTGAACCAGGATCCATCCCCGAACTGGAACGAGTTCCTTTCGAGTTCGTATATAACCATACGATGGATTATCCAATAAAATGGGATCTTCGTAGTGATACGGAGTGTCCTGGAGAAATTCAAAGGTGATTTGGGATTGGCGAAGAAATACTTGGTTTGGTCGTGAATAGCAGTCGCAACTTACTTTGCCCTCTTACTAATCCCTTGCTTTGTCTGAACTTAATACCTTCTGTACACCGTTTAGGCTAACTGGTTTTCTTCATTCCCTACCGGTCGGCACCAGCCTATGGTTTGGAAGAAGACTATCCAATTTACACAATAGGTGTACTACTCCTAAACCAAGGAGTACTCGCAACCTGAGAGAGGGTGAAAAGAAAAGACAACTGAATAATCCTATCCGTTTTCTCCAGAACCGGAAACCATCTTCGAATTCCTTCGAGTTCGTATCTAACCATACGATGGTTTTGTCCAATGGAAGTGGACGTTCGCAGTAATACGGGGTGTCCTGGAGAAAAAGGGTAAAAGTAGGAGTGGCAATGAAGTCTGCAACTCTGACAATCCAAAAGCCAGTGTTAAGTAAGTTCGGTCAACTTGGTCTCTGAGTCATAGTCTAGGGTCGGGTCAATGGTCGCTGCCAAAGAGAGAGAGAAAAGAAACACTCAGCGTGCACTCTAACCTAGATCAGAATGGTTATCACTTTTTCTAATCAGGAAACCTCCCACTGTACCTCAAATTCTCCTCCAAACCTGAAAGAAGAATTAGTCGGGGTCACCCGAGGAGTAAACCAACTCATCAGTGGGAATCGGGATCCAACTATCATTGCATGATAACGTGACGGAATCCGCTCACGGTATCACACTCCAGAAGGTATGCGCATATCTGGCAAGTTTCAGTACTTTTGAAACTCCCGATGTGATTTTTACCCCATGCTCTTATGACCTTGACGAAGGTCAACAAATCATAAGTCATATGTCAAGTTCTACCCGTCATTATCCAGGTTAATTTGAACCCACCCGTACAAGCCCTTGACGAAGGTCAACAAGGCTATACGACTGTCCCAAACCAACACATCTATCTATGCAGTAGAAAAGCAACAAGCAGCTACCATGCACTATGCCTTGACGAAGGTCAACAAACATAGCATAAATACTACGTGCTACCTGTCTGAAACGACGGAGGGCTACGAATGGTTTCTGGCGAAAACCTTTAACGTAATGAACTTGATATCGTTGAAGGAACGGATAGCTTTTTAGAAAATATAGTGACGAAAACCTTTACTAAAGAGGTCACTCCCGGTGAAGGGATCTCGGCTCTTTCCCCGTAGAATGAGGTGCAGGATATTCCAAATGAATACCACGATGCAAAGCAAAAGTAATCGGCTATAGTGAAGTTAATGCCCTGACGCAAACTTCTGTCCAAGGGGTCACTCCCGGTGAAGGGATCTCGGCCCTTGCCTCGTCGACTGAGGAGCAGGATATTCAAACTGAATACCACGATGCAAAACAAAAGAGAACGTCCTTGCAATAACAGCTTTTTGAAAAGTGTTCCAACAACATCAGAATAGGTTTGTTTATCTTGCATTGATCCGAATCAACGCAGTCCCATCAATTAATCACACCACAAAGAACGAAAATATACTGACGTACGTATATGCCATCCGCATTCGCCACTGGGTCCCGTCATCACCCGTTAGGTTAGCTAACTAACGGCAGAGCGGGGACTGGACTAGCGCGGATGAAAAACATATACAATATCTACTAATATATATACCAATATATTATATTTCGCTCAAGGCGTGAAAAAAATGCAACATCACAGAAATGTACAGCATCACAGAACAATACAGATATCTGGGATCCCCGGGTTTCACAGAGCCACAACTGAAACCCGACGTTCCCCTGGTCGTGTGGATAGCCTGTGCAATGAAATCCTAGACCCCTACGGGCGCGGCAAGTTACCCGCCAAAACCTGAAGCGAGGCAGCCCCCTTCAGCGCCGTGAATGGACCACCCAGCACTCCACGGAATCCGGCAACTTAGGCACCCCTCCTGGGTCAACCTGTACCCCCTACGAGTGCGGCGAATAGCCCGCCAATCCTAGAGTGAAGCCCCCTCCGTCCCAATGCCATGAGATGCGGGCTTGTTGCCCTCTAGAACCCGGCTATCCGTGCACTCCTCCGCGGGGTAATCCTAGTACATAAAGTAAAATATACATACACCGGGTACATCGACCGCAACCAGGTCGTGCCCCAAAAGAATAATACAATCAGGCAGTGACGGCAGTCCACATGTCGGACGCTCGCCCCGCAATATCAAATGTACATAATACAACAGCACTGTACTAGCATTGCATCCAGGCTATCCCCCACGACCGATCCGCAACATCACAGCATAAACATAGAACATCAACGTGAAAATCACGTTCGCAAATCCGTCTAACCGGGCTATAGCAGTTAGACCAGATTTACCGATCAAGTGACATTCACGGTCGCAGATATAATGTAAATACTGTGAAAAATGTGTTTAAAATTTTCCGATTGACCAAAAATTAACAAGTGGGCCCCCAAGCAATACTGTAGCACTCACAGAAATAATTGGCCCAATTTTAATATTCCAAAACCCCTAAAACTAGCGCAGAAGCCCACTGGGAAATTTTGGCCCATTGAACTCTCTAGACTGCGGCGGATCCGCGGCCAAATAGAAGGGTGAGGCCGCGGTTCCGCGCTCTGGATGAGAGATCAGTGTGTCGAATTTTCCCAGAGTTCTTAGAACTCCCTGCACATCATTCTGAGACCACCAGAAAAATTTTTAGACTTCAAAAAATTTCAACAGAAACTGATGTGAAGGAAAAATACGGTTTTGGAATTTTGGTCGATCGGAACTGAAAAACACATCAAACGAAGCTAGACGAAGTTAATGGCGAGGCTCCGATACCACTGTAAGTGCACGGCGGCGCCCCGGCCGTCAATCCGACGGCCAAATGCGGAAACGGTGATAAACTTTAATTTTTGCGGACTTAGCAAACCGGCACCACCGCGCACTAAACATCCGGATCGTAACCATTAACAAGTCTAAGCTAACTAGAAGATGGGTTAGAGATGTACCGACTGATCCGAGTCCTCCGGTCTTCATCTCCACTCCGATCTCCTCGCGGGATCTCCGGTCGTCGCCTCCTCGCCGGAAGGGCACCACATCGTCTGCATCTTTTACGGGCTCCCGCCTCAATACCGAGGCAACTCGGGCGCGAAGTAGGCTAGCCGACGCGTCCAAGATTTGCTGTAGAATGTAGTGTAGAGTGCATGTCTCACTTTGGGTTTGTTGCCATTTGAAGATGATGGAGGAAACAAGATAAGAAAAATGGTGCTTGCATTTTTCTTAGCATGAAAAGAGATCAAGAATGAAACACTCTCAAAGATGAAGCTCTCTCCTTCTCTTTTCTTCTTCTCACTTTTCTAATGAAAACTTTCTCACTTAGAAAATGGTGGAGGAAAGATTATCAAGCATGAAGGGAGGTGATGGTAGGAGCATAAGTGGTGACCACATCCAAAATGAAATGATAACAAAAGCAAATCAAACCTCACTTCATTTCTAATCACTTCTAATCCTTTCTTATCAACAAAAAGCAAGTGAAAAGACTAAGAAAGAATCAAAAGGATGGTTGAAAAGAAAAGATGCTTTCATAATTAAAACATATGCAAGAAAATCCTCCACAATGTGTTATTTGCAAACTTGCAAATAACACCCTCCATCGGAAAAGTCCGGCCGGGAAAGAACAAAGGAAAACCGGCCGGAACGGAATGCAAACTGGCAACTCCAGAAAACTGGTCCCGTAATAAATTACAGGAAAACCCCGATACTGTGCATACACACCCGCATCTGTATTCCGTCCGGATACAAATGCAAAGAGACAAAAACTACACTGTACTATACTAGGATCCGGCTTAAACCAAAGCCGGCTAGTAATGTCCGTCCGATCCTGATCCGTGCAATACCGCACGTATTTGATCGAACCCTGCCATATAACCATACGGCCACTAGTACAAACCGTCCGATCCTGATCCGTGCAATACCGCACGTATCTGATCGGACCCTGCCATATCTCCATACGGCCTCTACAGCGTTTCGCCCGAAAGCTTGAGTAACTGAAAGTGTGGTGGACTCTAAAGACTCGTCAATACTATGGCTGTGGATTTAACCACTAGCACGTCAGAGGTATAAGCCAATACGTGACGGGCCACCAGCTATTGACTAAAAGGGACGTCGATGAGTGAACTCATCCTGACACCCTACTGAGCCTGTCAGTGACAATATCCGTACAGTCCGGTCCGTTCGTCTATGAGCATCGCATGTCGGGCCTAGGGGGTTGGTAAAAGTCAGACCCCCAAAAGCGGTATAAGTCGTGTCGGAGTGCAGCCCAGAACACCCTGAGATACTACTGGAATACCTACCAGCAAATCTCCTGCCTTGGCCAAGGACTTTTCATGTTCTGGCTCTCCTGGACACAGCGCGACCTCACCCCCAATACCGGGAGAGACGAACCCCTGAAGATCCGCTCACTGCCTCCATGTGGCTCGGGACTGTACCCAACTAAAACCTGTTTGCACGACTTCTTTGAGCCGTGGTAGGGTAGTAATCAAAGCACAGTGGGAACTCACACGAGACAAATGACGATCCCCAGGTCGATGAACTAACCTGTACACATGTCACCTGGGAACTGCTATCTGACGTCAGGTATAAGACCAACTAGCATGTTCCCGGCGAGTCCTGTCCGGTGTACTCATAACCCAATGAGCACCTGTATACATCTTAGGTGAACCAACTGACACCAATGGCTTGTGGGACCGGCCACCGCCCCTCGTCGGGGTCTCGACTGTATACACTAGTCTACTCTGGAGTATCGATGCCCTGTCTCGAAATTCCCCCGACTAGGGACCTTTTAAGGATGTGCTTCTAGACTACCAGCTCCCACGTATATGATCGCCCTCATACTGCCGGTAGTCAAGCAAGAATCCGAGGGGCTCTATCAACGTGCAATAGCGACATGTCAGGTCACTTAAAGCAGTGCACGATGATAAAGGTAAACCAGATAGCATATTATCATCTCGAGTAAGACTGTCCTACCGGGATAGGTCCTCCCTCAATCATTGCAATCACGTGCCTGTGATCCAATAATCGACTCTGAGGGCACTATCTCCAACAGATAATCTAATGTATAATTATATATTTGATATATTACATTACATTAACTAGTATTAGCTCACTTATGATTTCTTTTCTCACTTTGGATACATTGATGTATATGTGATATATGTTAAATGTATCAAGCTAGGTTACAAATGCAACTAGGGTTAATGAGGGTTAAACCATGCTAGGCTTAAGATTAGGGTTTATAATTTATCATTAAGTTATTCAAATATTGTGGATATTTGTCATGGATGATAGTTGTTGAAAGCTTGTAGAAGCTTCAAGGCATCTTTGACTTTGTCCACTCTCTTTGTCTAGCTTAAGATATTTTTTTACCTAACCTTTAACCCCTAGCTCATGGTTAACTCTCTATAAGAGTTAAGCATGACATGCTTAGCACTTGGTTGCATTTCTAACCTCACACAATAATTCATATGATGAGTTCATTCTTTTTCTTCTTCTTCTTCCTCAAAGCTTTCTAGCTTCATTGGAGGTATGAGAAAAAGTGTGAGAAAATCAAATCTAAAGTGAGCCCACTTCCTACTTCATCATCCTCTACTACTTTCCATTTAGTATAGGATGTTTGCTTCACTAATTCCGTAATTAGCGAAGAGATAGCTTGGGTTAGTGTCTCCTCGACGTAGATCATCTTCGGCCTCGAAGACTTCGAAGCAAGCATGTATGTTTCTTCATCGGATGCTCTCTAGAGTCCGGGACTTCTTGATCGCAGTGAAGGGACTACTAAACGGAGCTAATGAAGTAAAGGACCGGTCTACAAAGGTTGTATTCCTTGCTCACTTAGGATGTAATGTTTTTACATATGTTATTCCGTCGATTTCTAGTATACGATTCTAAGGTTAGGGTTAGCTAGAACGGCAAAATTTTAATTTGGCATGGACGATACCTCCCGAAACCTTGCTGCCATGCTAGGCAACCCTGCATAAACAACCCCCGTTGCTGACGTACAAACATCAGACAATGGAACATAATATCAAATACCAAATCCCAAATTAAAACGAAGTCGCAAAACAATGCAGCAACTCAAGAAAATGGTCCCAGATTTTACCCTAGGTGAAACTAGCCAATTTTGCACATGTGGAGGGTCTAATTTACTGGAGATATTGTTAGTTGTATGTATGCCCTAGAGGCCATTATTGTACATGAGATGTATATTATGGTGGATGCTGGGACATATATAGGGAGGACTTTCTTGCTCGACATGATAGTACGCTATCTGGTTGCTCTTTATCTTAATATGTATACTTTCTGTCTCTCTGTTACATGTTGATAAAGCCCTTAGGATGTGTACTCGACTTCCAGGATTATGATGCAGATCATACTAGTGGGGCCTGAGTAGTCCATGAGTTCATCCTTCAATATTCCTAGTCATGGGAATATCGAGACGGGGCATTGATATTCCAGAGTAGACTAGCGTATATCTTCTCGACCCATGTGATGGGCGATGGATGATCCCATATCCATTGGTGTTTGACATCGGAGATGGTATACGGGTGCTCAGTGGAGACTGGGTACACTGAACGGACTTGCCGAGAACTCCTAGAAGGTATTATACCTGACGTCAGATAGCAATTCTCTGGTGACACTGGTACAGATTAGTCTGTCGACCCGAGATCATCATAGAGTCTTGTATGTCTCTTACTGTGCTTTGATTTCCATCCTACCACGGCTCTATTGAGTCGTGCAAACAGGTGGTTTTTGGGTACAGACCCGAGTCACATGGAGGCAATGAGCGATAGGAGGGAATTCGTCTCTCCCGGTATTCGGGGTTGATATTGCGCTATGCTCGATTGGCCATAACTGAAATCCATGTCCAGGGTAGATGTGATTTACTGGTAAGTTTTATCAGTAGTTTCACGCCCGCTATGGATCTTACATCGGCATGACTTATCAAGCTACTGGGGTCTGACGTTTACCACCCCTAGGCAAGATATGCGACATATCATACGAACATACTGGACTGTACGGTAGTGTTACTGGTTGGATTCGCAGGAGTATGAGCAGGCTTGCTTGTTGATCTTCTGATCGCTCAATACCCGAGTGGCCGTTACGTTTAGCAGACCTCTTGTGGCTTGTGGGTGTTTGATATGATCATCACCTACTGCCGGCGTATTGACGAGTCTTTAGAGTCCTACACAGAGGTTTCTTGGCTCAAGCAAAAAGAAGTAGGAGCACATATGTAATATGTGCAGGACCGAGATTGATACGAGTATGTGATACCGTATTGTATTCTCACGATATGTGATATCGACCGGGTATATGTGATATAGCCGGGTTATCGAATCAAGTGTTGATTCGGTAAGTTGATATTATTGATATTAGTCGGTTATATGTGATATAGCCGGATCATTAAATCAAATATTGATTTAATGTATATTTATATATTTGATATATGAATTTACATTGACTAATATACCTCACTTGACTTTTTCTTTTTCTCACTTATGTATGCATTTTATATATGTGATATATATTATGTATCATGTAAGGTTATATATGCAACTTGTGTGTGTAGGACTCATACCATAACCATGATAAGAATTAGGGTTTTATTTAGATTTAGTAATTCAAAATAGTGAGAATTAAGTCATGGCTTGAAGCTTGTAGAAGCTTGTAAGCTTCATTGATTTAGTCCACTCTTTTGTTTTATTAAAGATATTTATAAACCCAAACACTTATCATAACCCATGGTTAATTCTCTACAATGGTTAAGTGTATGACACAAAACTCACCATGGTTGAAAATCTAACCTCATTCTTTTCTCTTGTTCATTCCCATCTTTATCTTCTTCTTCACAACTCCAAAGCTTTCTAGGTTTTGGATTAATGAAGAAATATAGTGAGAAAATAAAATCTAAAGTGAGCCCACTTCCTATTTCATCATCCTCTACTAATTTCCATTTAGTTTAGGGTGTTCTCTTCACAAGTTCATGACCTAGTGAAGGGTTAGCTTGAGTTTGAGTCTCCTCGACGTAGATCATCTTCGGCCTCGAAGACTATGAGCAATCTTGTTCATTTCTCCGAGGGAATCCATACTAGAGTTCGGGAAATAGATGATCGCGGCGAAGGGACGTCAACATGGAGCTTTAGAAGTGAAGGACCGGGTCTACAAAGGTTGTATTCTTGATCACTTCTTATGTAATGTTTGATTACATTATTATGTTACCCTAGTTTTCTAGTATGTATCCTTGGATGTTTGCTTAGCACCCCCTTAAATTCGTGTTGTGGCATGCTTGATGCTTGCAAACCCTAGGCTAGGTGCTGAGGAAATCCCAACATGGTATCAGAGCCTAACTAGAAACTTAGACAATGTTAGATTAATACGAAACTGAAAAACTCCGCAAAATACAATTTGAGAAACCCTAGATTTTGCTCTCTGGAAATTTTTTGGAAAATCGTTTAAAAATTATTTTAGCAACTGCAAAGTGATGTATGTGATAATTTTAGAACACATGTGAAATACGGGGGGGGTGCTCGGATTTTGACCGAGCACGAGGCCTATAATTCCGGCGGCGTCGGCCATTCATGCTCCATATCCCCTCGTATTGCACCAGTGCTCTAGTCAATTGGATTTAGGGTTTCTGGTATTGTTTGTTTAGTCCAGATTGTCATGTGATGATAATTGTGTTGTGGGCTAATTGCGGAATATTTCGTAGTCGTATTTTTTAGCATTGTAATGGTAACCTAGGCTATGTTTAACAGTTCAAACGAACTTCAAACATCACCCCATGACACCCCACTGAAATTTTCAAGAGTTGGAATTTTCTTAAGTTAATTATATTCGATAGTCATGCAAGTAACTCTATGGACCCTCTAGAAGAACAAAAACCTTAACTCGATTCTATACCCAAGGAACCGCGATCGAACCCTAGGGTTTGCCGTAGTTCCGCGGTGACATAAGTGAGGTGTTGGTTTGACACTTCTACGGCTGGATCATAGGTACTATGGCACATTATGGATACTTTAACTTTGCTCAAGTGTTAAGCTCAATGGGAGTTGTGGGGATTTGTTGATTCGATTGAAACGCTTAACATCGTCTAGTAAATTTTGATACAATAATTGGAATCCACAGTATTTCAATTTTATAAATCTAGCAATTTAGTCTCATTTGATCGGTTGTCACGGGATTTTGATGCGAACAAAAGTCCGTCGCAATCACGTTGTGTATGCGGATACTCGCCGGGTAACATTATTAGATAGCCACGCCCCATAGCCCCGACCAAGTGACTGTAGGAGAACCCCGTCGCCAAAAGCATCCATTCGGGTGCTCGCGGCAGCGGTGTTAGTTATATGTATGCCCTAGAGGCCATTAATACACATAGGATGTATATTATAGTGTATGCTTGGACATATATAGGGAGGACTTTCTTGCTCGACATGATAGTATGCTATCTGGTTACTCTTTACTTTAACGTGTACACTGATTGTCTCTCTGTTACATGTTGGTAAAGCCCTTAGGATGTCTATTTGACTACCTGGACTATGATATGGATCATACTGGTGGGGACATGGTAGTCTATAAGTACATCCTTCAAGGTCCCTAGTCGTGGGTGTATCGAGACGGGGCATCGATATACCAGAGTAGACTAGCGTATACCTTCTCGACCCATACAGATGGGCGATGGATGATCCCATATCCATTGGTGTTTGACATCAAAGATGATATACGGGTGCTCAGTGGAGACGGGGTACACTGGACGGACTCGCCGAGAACTCCCAGATGGTATTATACCTTACGTCAGATGGCAGTTCTCTGGTGACACTGGTACAGGTTAGTCTGTAGACCCGAGATCGTCATAGAGTCTTGTGTGATTCCCACTGTGCTTTGATTTCCACCATACCACGTCCAAGAGGGCGTGCAAAACGGTGGCTTTTGGGTACAGTCCCGAATCACATGGAGGCAATGAGCGATAGGAGGGGATTCGTCTCTCCCGGTATTGGGAGTTGATGTTGCGCTGTGTTCGATTGGCTATAACCGGAAATCCCTGGCCAGGGTTGCTGAGATTTACTGGTAAGTGTTACCAGTAGTTTCTCGAACTGTTATAGACCTCAAATCGACACGACTTATCGAGCTATTGGGGTCTGACGTTTACCACCCCTAGGAAAGATATGCGACATATCAGACGACGAGACCGGACTGTACGGTAAGTGTTGCTGGTTGGATTCACAGGAGTGTGAGCGGGCTTGCTCGTTGATCTTCTGATCGCTCAATACCCGGGTGGCCGTTACGTTTAGCAGACCGCTTGCGGCTTGTGGGTGTTTGATATGATCATCACCTGTTGCCGGCGTATTGACGAGTCTTTAGAGTCCTACACAGAGGTTTCCTGGCTCAAGTGAAACGAAATAGGAGCGCATATGAGATATGTGCGGGACCGAGAATAATACGTGTATGTGATACCGTATTCTATTCTCGCGATGAATGTATCGATTGGTTGTATGCGATATAACCTAGTTATCGAATCGAGGATTGATTCGATAAATCGATACATTGGATATTAGTCGGTCATATGAGATATGACCGGATCGTTAAATCAAGTGTTGATTTAATGATTTAATGTATAATTATATATTTGATATATTACTTTACATTAACTAGTATTGGTTCACTTAAGATTATTTTCTCACTTGCTTGTGCACATTGTATATATGATATATGTTTGTGCACTATTTTGTATCACGTTTGATGATACATGCAAACTTGGGTGTGTGTATGCTTTGAACCATGTTTAGGTTAATGGTTAGGGTTTTTATTTATTTATTTATTTATTTATTTATTTATCCATTTTGGCAAAAATAAAATGGTGGAATTCTTTGTTTTTATTTGAAGCTTCATGAATCTTTGAAAAGTTCAAACCATTTTGTTTTTTCCTAAACCAAACCATTCACCTAAACCTTAGTTTAGTCTCTACACTAGTTACACTAACCCATGGTTGCTATATGATAAGATCACTTGATTTATTATTATTAATCAATTGATTTTATTATGCTTATCATATTCTTTTCTTCTTCTTCTTCTTCAAGAAGAAGAAACATTGCTACCTCCAATGGTGCCATGATCAAAAGAGTGAGAAATCCAAATCCAAAGTGAACCCACTTCCTATTTCTTCATCCTCTACCACTTGCCAAGTAGTAGAGTGTGTTATCTTCACAAGTTCTATGACCAAGTGAAGGTGGAGCTTGATCTTGAGTTGCCTCGACGTAGATCATCTTCGGCATCGAAGTCGACGACCTAGCCCGCCCATTTCTCCGATGAAGCCGACGCTAGAGTCCGGGATCCGATGATCGCAGCGAAGGGACATCGTCACGGAGCTATGGAAGTGGAGGACCGGATCTACAAAGGTTGTAGTCCCTTTCACTTTTTAGTTAAGTTGTTAACTTGCTTGTAGTTTCGCCTTTACCTTTAGTAACGATCTAGTTTAGGGTTCTTTGGCACATGAAATTTTTGAATTGGACATGATTGATCAGTTGTAGAACCTCATGGGTGTGCCTAGGAACCCTACAGTGGTATCAGAGCCTAGCTAGAGCCTTAGGCGAAGTGTAGACGAAGTTAGAAATCCGATCGAACCCGAAACCCTAATTGGACACCCTTCTCTGTAAATTTTTTCAAAACTGGGATTTTTCCAGATTAAAAATAGCCAAAAAATTCAGCTGGGCTTTATTGGAATTACTGTGCATCACTTGCGACTAAGTCGACAAAAGCGCCGCGGAACCGCGGCATGAGCCTGCCTCGTGCGGCGGTTCCGCGGCCATATAGTCACATTATTTTTTGAAATTTGCATAGTAATGTCCTTTAGAGTTTCCTCTGTTTTCTGGGAATTTTTAATCTATACTCAAGAGTTGAGTTTTCTGGGTTGTATTGGGGGCTCGATAATTCGATCGGAAACTATAACTTTGTCTATGTGTTTTTCCGGATAATTTTAGAACATGTTAAAAAGTTCGACCGGATATAAATACCCAATTTTTCCCTTGCCGGGAAATTTTCAAGTGTTGGATTTTTCCGTAGTTTGAGAACGTTCTAAGTAGTGCAAGTAACGCGATGGACCCTCTAGAAGACAACAAACCTTAACTCGATTATGTGACCGTCTTGAACTGCCCTTTGAACCTTAGGGTTTGGGGCAGTACGGCGTGCCACATGTGAGGCGTTGGCTTGACCCTTCTACGGCTGGACCATTGGTACTGTGGCATGAAATGGATGTTTTTGAACTTATTTCATGTGTTGAGCTGTTTCGGGAAAACTTGGGTGTTTGATTGTTCGATCGGAAAGTTTAACATTTTCTGTTTATCTGGAATGTGATAAATATTTGGAATCCACAAGTAGTTATGAGATAACTGATTTGGATGTTATAAACATAGCACTTTAGTCTCACTTGATCGGTTGCCACGGAATTTTGATGTGATCAAAAGTCCGTTGCAATTACGTAGCGTACGCGGATACTCGCCGGGTAAACTTAATAGGCAGCTACACCCCATAGCCCCGACCAAGTGACTGTAGGAGAACCCCGACGCCGAAAGCATCCGTTCGGATGCTCGCGGCGGCGGTGTTCTGCCTTGGTGCACTTCATCGACGGCATCGGGGGTGCGGCCGTCTACTAAAGTTTGTGACGAGCATACGATCAAAATGTCGGGAATCTTGTTGAATTGCCCGACTTGATGTTGAAAAGAGTTTTCGATAATGAGACTAAAATGCGAGGTTTATAAATGTTAGGCATGCGATGTCTAAGGAATTCATTTGGTTAGGCATGCGATGTCTATACAGGTTGCGGATTCCAACTGTTGTACTTTTACACTTTCTTTTCTGCGACCGTAAGTATAATATATGATATCGCCGGTTTCGTTGCTATATGTCAACGACAATTGGGATGCGCAAATTTACTTACGTTGATGACATGTGATGTTATGTGTTGCTGGATATGTTATATTGGATAGTCGTGTTTGAATAGCCGGGGGGGGTTTATGTGAGATGAGTATTTTTTTCATTTTCATTCATGTAAAAACTTGTATGTAATATTCTTTTATTGGGGCACTTCCAGGTTGCGGAAGATGTCACCATTGTATATTATTTACTTTTCCGCACTAGGAAAGACCCAAGGAGGAGGGCACAAGTAACCGGGTTCTGGAGTCCAGTGGGAGACCAACTCGAGGAGTCGAGTCCGGGTCTCCTAACTCTAGAATTGGTAGGGTTGCTTGCCGCTCTCGTAGGGGTCTAGGGGTGTGGGTTTGGCTATTCATCGCGACCGTGGAATCCGTGTTTTATACTGGCTCGTATTGAAAACACGGACGTCCTAGTATATCCAATGTTTCATATGTTACTTCTGCTGCGATATCTGTGATGTGATCATTTGATATGTTGTGATAGATATTGTATATAGTATATATGATATATTATATAGACGTTACTTATGTTTTACACCCGCGCTAGCCCTGCCCCGCTCTGCCGTTAGTCACCTAACCTAACGGTGCACGAGGGGACATCGAGGCGAACACGGATGGCATAAGTGTACGTCGTATTTATCTATGATGTTTAGGTGATTTAAATGATGGTACTTCATTAATATGATTAATGAAAGAAAAGAAACCTAAATAATGTTGTGGAATCGAATTTTCAAAAACAGGTAGCTACAGTTCTTGCTTTGCATCGCGGTGTTCCTTGTAGAACATCCTGCACCTTATTCGATAAGGAAAGGGCCGGGATCCCTTCACCGGGAGTGACCCCTTTAGCAATAACTGGCAGATGCTACAACCCTCGGTTTGTCTTTTGATTGCTTCTATAGTTTTTGCTTTGCACAGCGGTATATATGATATATCCTGCACCTTATTCGATGAGGAAAGGGCCGACGATCCTTTCACCGGGAGTGACCCCTTTAGCAAAACTAGAAAAGCCTCAAAAACACTCCATTTTAAAATCATTTGATTCTACAACGATACCAAGTTCATTACGCAATAGGTTTTCAGAAAAAACTGTCGTAGCCCTCCGTCATTTCAGATAAGTTGTATATAGTATTCGTGCTACATTTGTTGGATTTCGTCAAGGTGTAGTGTGCGGTAGCTATATGCTGCTTATCTGCTGCATACGATGCGATTGGATTAGGGTAGTCGTACGGCTTTGTTGGCTTTCGTCAAGGGTCGTGCGGGTGGGTTTAATTCAATCAAGAAATGTACGGGTTGAACTTGACTAGCGGGCTATGGTTTGTTGGCTTTCGTCAAGGTCATAGCACGTTAGGGGCAAAATTATCGGGAATTTCAAGTGTTGAAATTTGCAATGAGATTGCATACCTTCTATGAGATAGTTGGATCCCGATACCCACTGCGAGTAATTGTCACTCCTGGGAGAGTTTTACACATTACAATTAGCCGATCAAGTAGGTGTCTAGAAAGGTGTCAACGGGATTACGCCTCTGGGAAAACGAGGTTTATTGTAATTAAGTCCGTGCGAAAGCACGGGGAACCTCCCTCAAAGTACCGACACTGGCCTGGCTGAAAGATTGGCGAGCTTGTAGCGTGTAATTAATCCCGGCTAGTCTTTCCTTTTAGGGTTTGAAAGAAGATTTGATAAAAACAGTGGGAGCCATCCTGATTAGATAAAATAATAACCAATCTGATCTTGCAAGAGCGCACGCAGAGTGTTTTCTTCTCTCTCTCTCCAGGTAGCGACCATGTCACGCCTTAATCAAGATAATAAAACGGAAATATTGACCGAACCCGCTTGTTATACTGAGCTGGGGAACGTTGGTCCCGCTCCAACTTATAATTGTTATAAGACAGAGTAGGAAATTGGGGATTACCAGAATTCCCGTGCCGCCCAAACGAAGAAAGTGCATACCAATGCATCATCTTCGGGTGTGTTCATTACAGAGAACTGTTTCTCAATGTCCTTTACGTCCTGGGTATATGATACCGGATCAGGATCCCACATATGTAATATATTACATGGGCTACAGAAAGGTAGAGAACTGAGGACGGGTGATAAGTTTCATGAGGCAGAAAACGGTGCAAGTGTTGCAGCCAAGTCTGTTGGTCACTGTTACCCTGTATTACCAGAATACATTGATTCTGAACAGATGTTATTAGATACCGAACCTGATATACAAAATCATATCAGTCTCTTTATTAGTAAAGAAGGATATAATTTTGTATTGTTGGATAATGTTTTGAACATTTCCTATATCAAGAGTTGATCGGTTCAGGCACGTTATCTAAAAGCATTAACGTTCTAAATCAAACCATAGTTGTTAGTATATAGAACACACACAAGAGGAAGAGTTCAAAAATAAACGAATCCTTCTTGAGGTATTGTAGACTAGGTCATATCAATGCGACCCGACTAGCTTAAGTTACATATAGATGCATATTTAAATTAGTTTGAATTTACATCTTGTGAAACTTGCCAGTCATGTCACAGAGATAAGATGACCACAGCTCTGTTTATTGGAAGCAGAGAAAGAGTTAGTGAACTCTTGGGATGATACATGTTGATGTATGTAGGTCCCCTGTCTACACATGCCAAGACCGGTTCTTTGTATTTCATTACATTCTCTGATAATCTCTCAAAATTCAGACATATGTTCCTGTTGAAACACAAGTCCAAACCTTTTGAGATATTCAAAGAATATAAGTTAGAAGTAAAGAACCAAAACGGGTATAAGTATTATGTCCTTTGATGTGATCAAGGAGGAGAATACCTGAGCACGGAATTCTTAGACTTTTCTAAAGGAGAATGAGATTCTCTCTCAGCATTACTCCTCCGTATTCACCATAGCACGATGGTATATCAGGGCGGAGCAATCACACTCTATATGATAAGGTGTGCTCTATGATGAGTACTACTGAGTTACCTATTTCCTTTTGGGAGTTATGCACTTGAGAAGCTGCATACCTATTGAATAGGGTTCAAATAAAATCAGTTGCCTACCGCTTCATATGTGATATGGATAGGGAAGAGCCCATATCTTAAGTTAGTTAAGATTTAGGGTTGTCCGGCCTATGTCTAAAAGCAAAATCTGGACAAGCTCGAGGCAAGATCTGTTATGTAGAACTGGAAATGTTTCAACTATAAAACTGCAGCTGATGATTTGGTAGAACCAAAGGATTCAATAGTTACCAACGAACCTCAGCCTCTCCGCCAATCTAGTAGGGTTCCTCACCCACCTGAGAGATACTTCTGTTTCTCTATGACAGTGGGAGCGAGGATTGCATCATGAGATGATGACCCAACTAGTTTCGAGCAGGCCATCGAGAGTAGGGACTCTGTAAGAATGGCTGGATGCTTAGTGATCTGAGATGGAATCCATGTACACCAACAAAGTATGGACTTTGGCTGCTATATCTGAAGGGTTAAATCCCCATCAGGAGCAAGTATATCTTGAGAAGATTACTAGGTGTAGATGGAAAAGTTGAGACTTTCAAAGCTAGACTTGTTAAAGGTTTTCGTCATTGACCAGGCGTGGATAATGATGAAACCTTTTCAAGAATCTATGCTTAAGTCCATCCAGATCCTACTTGCCACGGCTGCATACCATGACTACGATATCTGGCGGTTGGGTGTCATGACTGCTTTTCTAAAATGATGTTTTAGAAGAGAGCGTCTGTAAGTACACAGCCAGAGGGCTTCGTAGACACTGGGAGCAGCGGAAATGTGTACAAGTTGCTTTATAGGATAAAGCAGGCATCGCGGAGTTGGAACATCTGTTTTGATGAGTTAGTCAAAGAGTTTGACATCATCAAAATGGTAGATGAACCTTGTATATACAAAAAGGTAGTAGGGAGTATGCTAGTGATCCTCGTAGAGTACGTGGATGACATACTCTTGATAGGGAAGGAGTTTCCTATGCTACGCTCGGTCAATCTCCGCTTATCACAATGATTCTCCATATAGGATCAAAGTGATACCTACTAAATCTTGGGTTTTGGATCTATGAGATAGATCTAATTGGATGTTAGGATACTCACTAGTTGTAGTGAGATAGTATCAATTGATCCTGGGGAAAATCACTGGAAAGGTTCTAGGGTGATAAGGACGACTGAATGTCAGTCGCAGGCATTGCCTTTACCCTCAGTAAAGGGATGGTATGTTGGAAGAGTTCCAAGCTTGATACCGTGGCATACTAGACGATAAAGGCTGGATACATCGCTACCAAAGATGCTACCAAAGAGGCAGTCTGGGTGTATATTAGTTCATGAGATGAACTTCGTTCCTCCCATTGTATAACAATGGAGTTGTGGCTTATGCCAAGGAACGCCCGTCCCATCAGTGATCCAGACATATTCTAAGGCAGTGTCACCTGATCGTGGAGATGGTTGATCTCCAGGGGATCGAGGATAGGAGAGCAGACTCAGAGGACAACACGGCGGATCCACTCACAAAGGCCTTTTCCCAGAGAGAGACTTTTATGGGATAGTTGAGTATGAGATACTACAACCACTGCTACAGATGGCCCTAGTGCAAGTGGGAGATTGTTAGTTATATGTATGCCCTAGAGGCCATTACTATACATAGGATGTATATTGTAGTGGATGCTTGGACATATATAGGGAGGACTTTCTTTCTCGACATGATAGTATGCTATCTGGTTACTCTTTACTTTAACGTGTACACTGATTGTCTCTCTGTTACATGTTGGTAAAGCCCTTAGGATGTCTACTTGACTACCTGGACTATGATATGGATCATACTAGTGGGGACATGGTAGTCCATAAGTACATCCTTCAAGGTCCCTAGTCGTAGGTGTATCGAGACGGGGCATCGATATACCAGAGTAGACTAGCGTATACCTTCTCGACCCATACAAATGGGCGATGGATGTGTTAGTTGTATATATGCCCTAGAGGCCAGTATTGTACAGATGATGTATATTATATTGGATGCTTAGACATATATAGAGATGACTTTCTTGCTCGATATGATAGTATGCTATCTGGTTACTCTTTATCTTAACATGTACACTAGTCTCTTTATACTGTCTTAAAGTTACATGTTGGTAAAGCCCTTAGGATGTGTACTTGACTGCCTGGACTATGATGCAGATCATACTAGTGGGGACATGGTAGTCCATAAGTACATCCTTCAAGATCCCTAGTCGTGGGTGTATCAAGACGGGGCATCGATATACCAGTGTAGACTAGCGTATACGCTTCTCGACTCATGAGATGGGCGATGGATGATCCCATATCCGTTGGTGTTTGACATCAGAGATGGTATACGGGTGCTCAGTGGAGACTGGGTACACTGGACGGACTCGCCGAGAACTCCCAGATGGTATTATACCTCACGTCAGATGGCAGTTCTCAGGTGACACTTGTGCAGGTTAGTCTGTAGACCCGAGATCGTCATAGAGTCTTGTATGATTCCCACTGTGCTTTGATCTCCACCTTACCACGTCCATGAGGGCGTGCAAAACGGTGGTTTTTGGGTACAGTCCCGAGTCACATGGAGGCAATGAGCGATAGGAGGGGTTTCGTCTCTCCCGGTATTGGAGGTTGATGTTGCGCTGTGCTCGATTGGCCGTAACAGGGAAGTCCCTGGCCAGGGCTGATCAGAGATTTGCTGGTAAGTGTTACCAGTAGTTTCTCGACCCGTTATGAGCCTCACATCGGCATGACTTATCGGTTATTGGGGTCTGACGTTTACCACCCCTAGACTTGATATGCGACATATCAGACGAACAGACCGGACTGTACGGTAAGTGTTACTGGTTGGATTCACAGGAGTGTGAGCGGGCTTACTCGTCGATCTTCTGATCGCTCAATACCCGGGTGGCCGTTACGTTTTGCAGACCGCTTGCGGCTTGTGGGTGATTGATATGATCATCATCTGCTGCCGGCGTATTGACGAGTCTTTAGAGTCCTACACAGAGGTTTCCTGGCTCAAGCGAAACGAAATAGGAGCGCATATGAGATATGTGCGAGACCGAGAATAATGCGTGTATGTGATACCGTATTTCATTCTCGCGATGAATGTTTCGATTGGTTGTATGCGATATAACCTAGTTATCGAATCGAAGAATGATTCGATAAGTCGATACATTGAATACTAGTCGGTTATGTGCGACATGACCGGATCATTGAATCAAGTGTTGATTTAATGATTTAATGTATAATTATATATTTGATATATTACTTTGCATTAACTAGTATTGGTTCACTTTAAAAGGTTTTTCTCACTTGATGTGCACATTGTATATGTGATATATTTTTGTGTACACTTGATTGTATCATATTTGATGATACATGATTACTTGGCTTTGTGTAAAGACTTATACCATGGTTATGATAATGATTAGGGTTTTGATTTTATCAATTATTTATTTATCCATTCTTTTTGAGAAATAGATAAAAGAAAAACAAAATGGTTTCTTTTTATCATGAAGCTTGTTGAAGCTTCATGAAGCTTTGACTAAAGTGACCATTTTGTCTTCATGCTTAACCCTAACCATTCCCACTAACCATGGTCTATTCTCTACACCTAACCAAGGTTAGGATATGATAAGTATTCATTTCTTTTCTATTTTTGAAATACTTTTTATCATATTCTATCTTCATCTTCTTCTTCTTCCTCAAAGAGAAAAACTTGCCACCATTAATGGCATCTTGGTAAAAAGAGTGAGAAATCCAATTCTAAAGAGAACCCACCTCCTATTTCTTCACCCTCTACCTCTTTCCAAGTAGTATAGGGTGTTTTCTTCACAAGTTTCACGACTTGGTGAAGTTGGAGCTTGATCTTGTGTAACCTCGACGTAGATCATCGTCGGCATCGTAGCCGACGACTAGTCCGCTCATTTCTCCGATGAAGACGATGCTAGAGTCCGAGATCCGACATGGACAGCGAGAGGACGTCTACGTAGAGCTAAGAAAGTGGAGAAACGGATCTACAAAGGTTGTAGCTTGTTACTTTTAGCTAAATCGTTAACTAGTTTTACTTTTCGCCTAAACTCTAGTCAACGAATCCGTATTAGGGTTTCTCGGCACTTGTAAAATTTTAAATTGGCATGGTTGATGCCTTGTGAGACCTCCATAGTGTGCCTCGGAACCCTACAGTGGTATCAGAGCCTAGCTAGAGCCTTAGGCGAAGTCTAGACGACGTTTGAAATCCGAACGAACATCGAAACCCTAATCATTCATGCTCTCTGGACTTTTTTCAAAAACTGGGTTTTTTCCAGATTAAAAATGCTTAAAAAATTCAGCAGGGAATTATAAGAATTACGGTGCAAAAATTACCTCATGATACGTCCAAAGTGCGGCGGAACCGCGGCAGAAGCTTGGCTTCTGCGGCGGTTCGGCGGCCAAATGATGACGTCAGCCTTCCAACTTTGCACAGTAATTTGTTATTTGAGATGCTGAGATTTCTGGGATGTTTTAATCTGAACTCAAGAGTTGAGTTTTCTGGGATGTTTTGGGGCGTAGATGATTCGATCGGATTATCAGATTTTGTCTATGTGGCTTTCCGGATATTTTAGAATATGTTGAAAAGTTCGACCGGATGTAAATACCCAATCTTTCCCCTGCCGGGAAATTTCCAATTGTTGGACTTTTCCGTAGTTTAATGACGTTCTAAGTAGTGCAAGTAATGCGATGGTCCCTCTAGAAGACAACAAACCTTAACTCGATTATGTGACCGTCTTGAACTACCCTTTGAACCTTCGGGTTTGGGGCAGTACGGCGTGCCACATATGAGGCGTTGGCTTGACCCTTCTACGGCTGGACCGTTGGTACTGAGGCATGAAGTGAATGTCTTTGAACTTATTTCATGTGTTGATCGGTTTCGGGAAAACTTGGGTGTTCGAATGTTCAATCGGAAAGTTTAATATTTTCTATTTATCCGAAATGGGATACAATAATTGGAATTCAAAAACAGTTATGAGATAACTGAATGAATGTTATAAATCTAGCGGTTTAGTCTTACTTGATATTGAAAAGAGTTTTCGATAATGAGACTAAAATGCGGGGTTTATAATTGTTAGGCATGTGATGTCTAAGTATTTCATTTGATTAGGCATGCGATGTCTAAGGAGGTTGCGGATTCCAACTGTTGTAGTTTTACACTTTCTTTTCTGTGACCGTAAGTGTAGTATGTAAATATCGCCGGTTTCGTTGCTATACGTCAATGACAATTGGGGTATGCATACTTACTTACGTTGATGACATGTGATGTTCTGTGTTGCTGGATATGTTATATTGGATCGTCGTGTTTGAATAGCCGGGGGTTTTTATGTGAGATGAGTGTTTTTCATTTTCATTCATGTAAAAACTTGTATGTAATATTCTTTTATTGGGGCACTTCCAGGTTGCGGAAGCTGTCACCATTTGTATATTATTTACTTTTCCGCATTAGGATAGACCCAAGAAGGGAAGCACAAGTAACCGGGTTCTAGGGTCCAGTGGGAGACCATCTCGAGGAGTCGAGTCCGGGTCTCCTAACCCTAGAATTGGTAGGGTTGCTTGCCGCTCTCGTAGGGGTCTAGGGGTGTGGGATTGGCTATTCATCACGATCGTGGAATCCGTGTTTTATACTGGCTCGTATTAAAAACACGGACGTCCTAGTATATCCAATATTTCATATGATATTTTCTGCTGCGATATCTGTGATGTGATCATTTGATATGTTCTGATGGATACAGTATATAGTATATATGATATATTATATAGACGTTACTTATGTTTTGCACCCGCACTAGCCCTGCCCTGCTCTGTCGTTAGTTACCTAACCTAACGGTGCACGAGGGGACATCGAGGCGAATGCGGATGGCATAAGTGTACGTCATAGTTATCTGTGATGTTTAGGTGACTTAAATGATGGGACTTCATTAATGTGATTAATGAATGAAAAGAAACCTAAGATGTTGTAGAATCAAATTTTAAATAAAACAGGTAGCTACAGTTCTTGCTTTGCACAGCGGTATATGTGATATATCCTGCACCTTGTTCGATGAGGAAAGGACCGAGATCCCTTCACCGGGAGTGACTCCTTTAGCAATAACTGGCAAATGCTACACACTCGGTTTGTCTTTTGATTGCTTCTATAGTTTCTGCTTTGCACAGTGATATATATGATATATCCCGCACCTCATTCGACGAGGAAAGGGCCGACGATCCCTTCACCGGGAGTGACCCCTTTAGCAAAACTAGAAAAGCCTCAAAATCACTCCATTTCAAAACTTCACTTGATTCTACAACGATATCAAGTTCATTACGCTCATGGTTTTCAGAAAAAACCTGCGTAGCCCTCCGTCAATTCAGATATGTAATATTTAGTATTCGTGCTATGGTTGTTTGGCATGCGTCAAGGCGTAGTGTACGGTAGCTGATTATTACTTATCTGTAGCATGAGATGCGATTGGATTAAGGTATTCGTACGGCGTTGTTTGGCATGCGTCAAGGGTCGTACGGGTGGGTTTAATTCAATCACGAATTGTATGGGTTGAACTTGACTAGCGGACTATGGGTTGTTTGGCATGCGTCAAGGTCATAGCACGCTAGGGGCAAAATATTATCGGGAATTTCAAGTGTTGAAATTTGCAATGAGATTGCATACCTTCTATGAGATAGTTGGATCCCGATACCCACTGCGAGTAAGAGTTACTCCTGGGAGAGTTTTACACATTACAATTAGCCGATCAAGTAGGTGTCTAGAAAGATGTCAACGGGGTTACGCCTCTGGGAAAACGAGGTTTACTTTAATTAGGTCCGTGCGAAAGCACGGGGAACCTCCCTCAAAGTACCGACACTGGCCTGGCTGAAAGATCGACGAAGTTGTAGGGTGTAATTAATCCCGGCTAGTCTTTCCTTTTAGGGTTTGAAGGAAGATTTGATAAAAACCAGTGGGAGCCATCCTGATTAGATAAGATAATAACCAATCTGATCTTGCACGAGCATACGCTAAAGTGTTTTCTTCTCTCTCTCTCCAGGTAGCGACCATGTCATGCCCTAATAAAGATAATAATATGGATGTATTGACCGAACCCGCATGTTATACTGTGCTGGGGAACGTTGGTTCCGTTCTTTCTTATAAGAGTTATAGGACTGAACAGGATATAGGGGAATACCAGGATTCCCATGCCACCCGAATGAAGAAAGTACATGTTGATGCATTTTCTTCGGGTGTGTTCGTTACAGAGAACTGTTTCTCCATTTGCTCTACGTCTTGGGTATTAGATACCGGGTCAGGATCCCATATATGTAATCAGTTACATGGGCTTAGGAAAGGTAGAGAACTTGGAGAAGGTGATAAAGACATTAGAGTTGGAAATGGTGCAATTGTTGCAGCTAAGACTGTCGGGGAATATCACCTCGTATTACCAACTGGTAATACATTGGTTCTGAACGAATGCTATTACATGCCGAACCTGATATGCAACATTATATCGGTTTCTTTGTTGAGTAAAGAAGGATATAATTTTGTATTACAGGACAATGTTATGAACATTTTCCGTAACCAAAAGTTGGTTGGATCAGGCACGTTGTGCAATGGCATTTATGTTCTAAATCAATCAACAGTTCTAAGTATAACAAACACACACAAGAGGAAGAGTTCAGAACTGAACGAATCCTTCTTGTGGCATTGTAGACTGGGTCACATCAATGTGACACGACTAGCTAAGTTGCATAAGGATGGATATTTGAAACCTTTCAAATTTTCATCTTATGACACTTGCCAGTCATGTCTCAAAGGCAAGATGACCAAAACTCCGTTTACGGGACACGGAGAAAGAGTTACCGAACTCTTGGGACTGATACATAGTGATGTATGCGGTCCCATGTCTACAAAGCCAGGGATGGTTCTTCGTACTTCATTACATTCACTGACTATCTCTCTAGATTCGGATATGTGTTCCTGATGAAACACAAATCAGAAGCTTTTGAGAAATTTAGAGAATATAAACAAGAAGTCGAAAACCAAACCGGAAAAAGTATTAAAATCCTTCGATCTGATCGAGGAGGTGAATACTTAAGCAATGAATTCCTGGACTTCCTAAAAGAGAATGGGATTCTCTCTCAGCTGACTCCTCCATATACACCACAGCACAACGGTGTATCAGAACGGAGGAACCGCACCCTATTAGATATGGTGCGCTCAATGATGAGTACAGCTGAGTTACCTATTTCCTTCTGGGGATATGCGCTTGAGACAGCCATGGACCTATTGAATAGAGTTCCTACCAAATCAGTGCCTACCACTCCATATAAGATATGGAAAGGGAAGAGACCACATCTTAATTACATTAAGATATAGGGTTGTCCAGCCTATGTCAAAAGACAAAATCCGGACAAACTCGAGGCAAGATCAGTCTTATGTAAGTTTATAGGATATCCCAAAAATTCACAAGGGTATATCTTCTACCACCCCGAGGAACAAAAGGTGTTTGTTTCTCGACATGCCACTTTCTTAGAAAAAGGTTTTCTTATGAAACAGACAAGTGGCATTGAGGTAGAACTGGAAGAGGTTCCAGCGACACAAACTATAATAGAAGACTTGGTAGAACTAGAGGATTCAGTAGCTCCCGACGAACCTCAGCCTCTCCGCCGATCTGGTAGGGTAC
Source organism: Agapanthus africanus (assembly GCA_030015575.1). Lineage (NCBI taxonomy): Eukaryota > Viridiplantae > Streptophyta > Magnoliopsida > Asparagales > Amaryllidaceae > Agapanthus > Agapanthus africanus. Next base: position 364,482,125 of record JASDDO010000012.1, read on the forward strand.
CTCGCCCACCTGAGAGATACTACGGTTTTCTCATGGATGGTAGGAGCGAGGATTGCATCATGGAGGAGATGACCCAACTAGCTTCGAGTAGGTCATCACGAGTGGGGACTCAGTGAAATGGCTGGATGCTATGCGGTCCGAGATGGAATCCATGTACACCAACAAAGTATGGACTTTGGAAGTTGCTCCTGAAGGGGTAAAACCCATTGGGAGCAAGTGGATATTCAAGAAAAAACTTGGTGTAGATGGGAAAGTGGAGACTTTCAAAGCTAGACTTGTAGCAAAGGGTTTTCGTCAAAGACCAGGTGTGGACTATGACGAGACCTTTTCTCCAGTGGCTATGCTTAAATCCATCCGGATCATGCTTGCCATCGCTGCATATCATGATTACGAAATCTGCCAAATGGATGTTAAGACCGCCTTTCTAAATGGTGATTTAGAAGAGTGCGTGTACATGACTCAGCCAGAGGGCTTCGTAGACAGTGGGAGCAGCGGGAAGGTGTGCAAGCTGCTTAAATCCATTTATGGATTAAAGCAAGCATCGCGGAGTTGGAACATCTGCTTTGACGTCGTTATCAAAGAGTTTGATTTCGTCAAAAACCCAGATGAACCTTGTATCTACAAGAAGGAAGCAGAGAGTAAGGTTGTCTTCCTCGTATTGTACGTGGACGACATACTCTTGATAGGAAATGATATTCCTATGCTGCAATCGGTCAAGCTCTTCTTATCACAAAGATTCTCAATGAAAGATCTTGGTGATGCCTCCTGCATATTGGGGATTAGGATCTATAGAGATAGATCCAAACGGATATTGGGATTGTCCCAATCCAGGTACATTGACACCATACTAAAGATGTTTAGTATGGAAGAATCCAAGTGTGGGAACTTGCCCACGATCTCTGGAGTCACTCTCTCCAAAGAGATGTCTCCCAAGACTGATTTGGAGAGAGCTCGCATGCAAGGGATACCCTATGCTTCGGCTGTAGGCTCTATCATGTACGCGATGCTATGTACCAGACCCGATGTTGCATACTCACTAAGTGTAGTGAGCAGGTATCAAGCTGATCCTGGAGAGAGTCACTGGACAGCTGTGAAGAGCATTCTCAAGTACTTACGAAGGACTAAAGAGATGCTCTTGGTGTATGGTAACGGAGAACTCCAAGTGGAGTCCTTTACCGATTCGAGCTTCCAGAGTGATAAGGACGACTCTAAGTCGCAGTCGGGATTTGTCTTTACCCTTTACGGAGGGGCGGTTAGCTGGAAGAGTTCCAAGCAGGAAACCGTGGCAGACTCGACGATGGAGGCTGAATACATCGCTGCCAACGATGCTGCCAAAGAGGCTGTCTGGATCAAGAAGTTCATTACTGAACTTGGAGTGGTTCCATCCATTGAGCATCCAATACCTTTGTATTATGATAACAATGGAGCGGTGGCTTTGGCCAAGGAACCCAGGTCTCATCAGCGATCCAGGCATATTCTGAGGCGGTATCACCTGATCCGGGAGATAGTTGATCGCCGGGAGATCGAGGTCAGGAGGGTTGACACGAAGAACAACACGGCGGATCCACTCACGAAGGCCATTCCCCAGATACAGTTTGAGAGACTCTTCGGGATGCTCGGTATGCGATACTACAGCAGCTGGCCCTAGTGCAAGTGGGAGATTGTTAGTTGTATGTATGCCCTAGAGGCCTGTATTGTACAGATGATGTATATTATATTGGATGCTTGGACATATATAGAGATGACTTTCTTGCTCGATATGATAGTATGCTATCTTGTTACTCTTTATCTTAACATGTACACTAGTCTCTTTATACTGTCTTAAAGTTACATGTTGGTAAAGCCCTTAGGATGTGTACTTGACTGCCTGGACTATGATGCAGATCATACTAGTGGGGATATGGTAGTCCATAAGTACATCCTTCAAGGTCCCTAGTCGTGGGTGTATCGAGACGGGGCATCAATATACCAGTGTAGACTAGCGTATACGCTTCTCGACTCATGAGATGGGCGATGGATGATCCCATATCCGTTGGTGTTTGACATCAGAAATAGTATACGGGTGCTCAGTGGAGACTGGGTACACTGGACGGACTCGCCGAGAACTCCCAGATGGTATTATACCTTACGTCAGATGGCAGTTCTCAGGTGACACTTGTGCAGGTTAGTCTGTAGACCCGAGATCCTCATAGAGTCTTGTATGATTCCCACTGTGCTTTGATCTCCACCTTACCACGTCCATGAGGGCGTGCAAAACGGTGGTTTTTGGGTACAGTCCCGAGTCACATGGAGGCAATGAGCGATAGGAGGGGTTTCGTCTCTCCCGGTATTGGGGGTTGATGTTGCGCTGTGCTCGATTGGCCGTAATAGGGAAGTCCCTGGCCAGGGCTGATCAGAGATTTGCTGGTAAGTGTTACCAGTAGTTTCTCGACCCGTTATGATCCTCACATCGGCATGACTTATCGGTTATTGGGGTCTGACGTTTACCACCCCTAGACTTGATATGCGACATATCAGACGAACAGACCGGACTGTACGGTAAGTGTTACTGGTTGGATTCACAGGAGTGTGAGCGGGCTTACTCGTCGATCTTCTGATCGCTCAATACCCGGGTGGCCGTTACGTTTAGCAGACCGCTTGCGGCTTGTGGGTGATTGATATGATCATCATCTGCTGCCGGCGTATTGACGAGTCTTTAGAGTCCTACACAGAGGTTTCCTGGCTCAAGCGAAACGAAATAGGAGCGCATATGAGATATGTGCGAGACCGAGAATAATGCGTGTATGTGATACCATATTTCATTCTCGCGATGAATGTTTCGATTGGTTGTATGCGATATAACCTAGTTATCGTATCGAAGAATGATTCGATAAGTCGATACATTGAATACTAGTCGGTTATGTGCGACATGACCGGATCATTGAATCAAGTGTTGATTTAATGATTTAATGTATAATTATATATTTGATATATTACTTTGCATTAACTAGTATTGTTTCACTTTAAAAGGTTTTTCTCACTTGATGTGCACATTGTATATGTGATATATTTTTGTGTACACTTGATTGTATCATGTTTGATGATACATGATTACTTGGCTTTGTGTAAAGACTTATACCATGGTTATGATAATGATTAGGGTTTTGATTTTATCAATTATTTATTTATCCATTCTTTTTGAGAAATAGATAAAAGAAAAACAAAATGGTTTCTTTTTATCATGAAGCTTGTTGAAGCTTCATGAAGCTTTGACTAAAGTGACCATTTTGTCTTCATGCTTAACCCTAACCATTCCCACTAACCATGGTCTATTCTCTACACCTAACCAAGGTTAGGATATGATAAGTATTCATTTATTTTCTATTTTTGAAATACTTTTTATCATATTCTATCTTCATCTTCTTCTTCTTCCTCAAAGAGAAAAACTTGCCACCATTAATGGCATCTTGGTAAAAAGAGTGAGAAATCCAATTCTAAAATGAACCCACCTCCTATTTCTTCACCCTCTACCTCTTGCCAAGTAGTACAGGGTGTTTTCTTCACAAGTTTCACGACTTGGTGAAGTTGGAGCTTGATCTTGTGTAACCTCGACGTAGATCATCTTCGGCATCGTAGCCGACGACTAGTCCGCTCATTTCTCCGATGAAGCCGATGCTAGAGTCCGAGATCCGACATGGACAGCGAGAGGACGTCTACGTGGAGCTAAGGAAGTGGAGAACCGGATCTACAAAGGTTGTAGCTTGTTACTTTTAGTTAAATCGTTAACTATTTTTACTTTTCGCCTAAACTCTAGTCAACGAATCCGTATTAGGGTTTCTCGGCACTTGTAAAATTTTAAATTGGCATGGTTGATGACTTGTGAGACCTCCATAGTGTGCCTCGGAACCCTACAGGATGATCCCATATCCATTGGTGTTTGACATCAGAGATGATATACGGGTGCTCAGTGGAGACTGGGTACACTGGACGGACCACCGCGAACTCCCAGATGGTATTATACCTTACGTCAGATGGCAGTTCTCTGGTGACACTGGTACAGGTTAGTCTGTAGACCCGAGATCGTCATAGAGTCATGTATGATTCCCACTGTGCTTTGATTCCACCTTACCACGTCCAAGAGGGCGTGCAAAACGGTGGCTTTTGGGTACAGTCCCGAATCACATGGAGGTAATGAGCGATAGGAGGGGATTCGTCTCTCCCGGTATTGGGAGTTGATGTTGCGCTGTGTTCGATTGGCTATAACCGGAAATCCTTGGCCAGGGTTGCTGAGATTTACTGGTAAGTGTTACCAGTAGTTTCTCGAACTGTTATAGACCTCAAATCGACACGACTTATCGAGCTATTGGGGTCTGACGTTTACACCCCTAGGCAAGATATGCGACATATCAGACGACGAGACCGGACTGTACGGTAAGTGTTGCTGGTTGGATTCACAGGAGTGTGAGCGGGCTTGCTCGTTGATCTTCTGATCGCTCAATACCCGGGTGGCCGTTACGTTTAGCAGACCGCTTGCGGCTTGTGGGTGTTTGATATGATCATCACCTGTTGCCGGCGTATTGACGAGTCTTTAGAGTCCTACACAGAGGTTTCCTGGCTCAAGCGAAACGAAATAGGAGCGCATATGAGATATGTACGGGACCGAGAATAATGCGTGTATGTGATACCGTATTCTATTCTCGCGATGAATGTATCGATTGGTTGTATGCGATATAACCTAGTTATCGAATCGAGGATTGATTCGATAAATCGATACATTGGATATTGGTCGGTCATATGAGATATGACCGGATCGTTAAATCAAGTGTTGATTTAATGATTTAATGTATAATTATATATTTGATATATTACTTTACATTAACTAGTATTGGTTCACTTAAGATTATTTTCTCACTTGCTTGTGCACATTGTATATATGATATATGTTTGTGCACTATTTTGTATCATGTTTGATGATACATGCAAACTTGGGTGTGTGTATGCTTTGAACCATGTTTAGGTTAATGGTTAGGGTTTTTATTTATTTATTTATTTATTTATTTATTTATCCATTTTGGCAAAAATAAAATGGTGGAATTCTTTGTTTTTATTTGAAGCTTCATGAAGCTTTGAAAAGTTCAAACCATTTTGTTTTTTTCCTAAACCTAACCATTCACCTAAACCCTAGTTTAGTCTCTACACTAGTTACACTAACCCATGGTTGCTATATGATAAGATCACTTGATTTATTATTATTAATCAATTGATTTTATTATGCTTATCATATTCTTTTCTTCTTCTTCTTCTTCTTCTTCAAGAAGAAGAAACATTGCTACCTCCAATAGTGCCATGATCAAAAGAGTGAGAAATCCAAATCCAAAGTGAACCCACTTCCTATTTCTTCATCCTCTACCACTTGCCAAGTAGTAGAGTGTGTTATCTTCACAAGTTCTATGACCAAGTGAAGATGGAGCTTGATCTTGAGTTGCCTCGACGTAGATCATCTTCGGCATCGAAGTCGACGACCTAGCCCGCCCATTTCTCCGATGAAGCCGACGCTAGAGTCCGGGATCCGATGATCGCAGTGAAGGGACATCGTCACGGAGCTAAGGAAGTGGAGGACCGGATCTACAAAGGTTGTAGTCCCTTTCATTTTTTAGTTAAGTTGTTAACTTGCTTGTAGTTTCGCCTTTACCTCTAGTAACGATCTAGTTTAGGGTTCTTTGGCACATGAAATATTTGAATTGGACATGATTGATCAGTTGTAGAACCTCATGGGTGTGCCTAGGAACCCTACAAGCGGTGTTCTGCCTTAGTGCACTTCGTCGATGACATCGTGAGGTACGGCCATCTACTAAAGTTTCCGACGAGCATTCGATCAGGATGTCGGGAATCTTGTTGAATTGCCCGACTAGTTATTGGAAAGTGTTTTCAATATCAAGACTAAAATGCGGGGTTTATAATTGTTAGGCATGCGATGTCTAAGGAACTCATTTATTTAGGCATGTGATGTCTAAGGCGGTTGCGGATTCCAACTGTTGTAGTTTTTCGCTTTCTTTTTTGCGACCGTAAGTGTAATATGTGGGGTATTGCCGGTTTCGTTGCTATACGTCAACGACAATTGGGATACGCATATTTACTTACGTTGATGACATGTGATGTTATGTGTTGCTGTGATATGTTATATTGGATTGTCGTGTTTGAATAGCCGGGGGGTTTTATGTGAGATGAGAATTTTTCATTTTCATTCATGTAAAATTCAATGTATGTAATATTCTTTTATTGGGGCACTTCCGGGTTGAGGAAGATGTCACCGTTGATGTATATTATTTACTTTTCCGCATTAGGATAGACCCAAGGAGGAGAGCACAAGTAACCGGGTTCTAGAGTCCAGTGGGAGACCATCTCGAGGAGTCGAGACCGGGTCTTCTAACTCTAGAATTGGTAAAGTTGCTTGCCGCTCTCGTAGGGGTCTAGGGATGTGGGTATGGCTATTCATCACGACCGTAGAATCCGTGTTTTAAATAGGCTCAAAATAAAACACGGACATCCTAGTATATCCAATATTTCATATGTTGTTTTCTGCTGCGATATCTGTGATGTGATCATTTGATATGTTGAGATAGATACTGTATATAGTATATATGATATATTATATAGACGTTGTTGGAGATAGTGCCCTCATAGTCAATTATTGGATCGCAGGTACGTGATTGCAATGATTGCGGAGGACCTATACCGGTATGACAGTCTTACTCGAGATGATAGTATGCTATCTGGTTTGCCTTTATCAGTCATGTACATGTTCAGGTGACTGATTACATGTTACACTTTGATAGAGCCCTTAGGATCTTGCTTTACCACCAACAGTATGATGGTGATCATATACGTGAGAGTTGGGTGGTTTATACGCATATCCTTAATTGTGGTCCCTAGTCGTGGGAGTTTCGAGACAGGGCATCGATACTCCGGAGTAGACTAGTGTGTACAGTCGAGACCCCGACGAGGGGCGGTGGCCGGTCTCACAAGCCACTGGTGTCAGTTGGATCACCTAAGATGTATACAGGTGCTCATTGGGTTATGAGTACACCGGACAGGACTCGCCGGGAACCTGCTAGTTGGTATTATACATATCGTCAGATAGCAGTTCCCTAGTGACATGTGTACAGGTTAGTTCATCGACCTGAGGTCGTCATTTGTCTCGTGTGAGTTCCCACTGTGCTTTGATTTCTACCCTACCACGGCTCAAAGGAGTCGTGCAAACAGGTAGCTTTTGGGTACAGTCCCGAGCCATATGGAGGCACGTGAGCGGATCGGCAGGGGATTCGTCTCTCCCGGTATTGGGGGAGAGATCGTGCTGTGTCTAGGAGAGCCATTACACATAGCCCACGGCTGTGGCAGGAGATTTACTGGTAGGTACTCCAGTAGTATCTCAGGGTGTTATTGGGCTTCACTCTGACACGACTTATACTGCTATTGGGGGTCTGACGTTGCTAGCCCTCTAGGCAGATATGCGATACTCATAGACGAATGGACCGGACTGTATATACATTGTCACTGTTAGGCTCAGTAGGGTTTCTGGATGAGTTCGCTCATCAGCCTCCCTTGAGGTCAGTCCATGGGCAGCCGTTACGCATTGCTAGTGCCGCTGACGGTTTGTGGTTAAACCCACTGCCAGGGTACTGACGAGTCATTAGAGTCCCACACAGACAGTTTCCCTAGTTCGGGCGAAACGTTGTAGAGGCCGTATGGTTTTATGGCAGGGTTCGGAAAATGCACGTGCGTTTACGCACGTGTTATTTTTCGGGCAGATGATACTGGTCGGCTTTGGTTTAAGCCGGATCCGAGTATTATATTGAGTAGGTATAATATCTTTGTCTCAGTTGCATTTGTATTCGGTCGTAATACGAATGCGGGTATATTTATACAGTTTCGGGGTTATCCTGAAAGTCGTTTCAGGATCACTTTTGGAAGTTGCCAGTTTCCAGTTTTCTATCAGCCGTCTTTTAACATTTGGTTAAAGACGGGTTTATCTTTTCTTGAGATGATTGTGGAAGCTTCTAGATGATGACTAGGATGGTGACTTGACATAGTGAGTCATTAGTGCATTAATGGTGTCATTAATGCAATGATGACTAAGGGTTTTAAGGTTCATTGTTTCTAATGACTCATGGTTTTGCATTTATTGTATTCTTACATGATAGCTTTCTTGTGGTCACTCTCTCCCTCCTCCTACACTCACCCCCCCATCTATATATGGCCGGCCCCCTCTCCCACTCTCTCACTTGAGGTTTTCATTTTTGTAGAAAAGATATGATAGTATTTGGGGTGCATAGAATTTTACAGTCCATTTCATTCCATCACCCAATTCTCTCGGCAACTTCATTAACCGATCGTCCACGGATTTGGACGAAGTGAGACAAAGTCATCTACTCATTCTCTACATCATTCTTGGTCGTCTCTTTTAGCAAACTTGACGATCGAGTTGCCTCAAGTCAGAGACGGGAGCCCGTTTAAAGAATCAGTGACGTGGTGCCACCTGGACGAGGAGATCGGAGATTGAGGAGATCGGAGCAGCCGCAACGGAGCGTGGGATGATGGTTAAAGAACGAAGGACTCGGATCGTTCGGTATAACCTTTCTACACTCTTTACAGTTTGTTAGTTTAGCAATAATGGCAGATCCGGGTTTAAGTATACGATAGCGTCAGTTAAAAGTTTTTTGTTCCGCATTTGGCGTCTGTAGACTGCCGGGGCGCTAGCGTAGACTTACAGTTGTATCAGAGCCTAACCATTTTGCTATACTAACTTGTGCTAACGCGTTTAAAACATCGATCGAAGCGGAAAACTAAAAACTGCAATTTCTAACTTCACAGTTTCTGTTGTTTTTAAATGGTCTCCTAAAATTTTTCTACATGTCTCAGAAAACTGTGCAGGCTTTTCTAAGAACCACGACAAAATTTGGGCACATGACTCCACCAAACCGCCGCGGAAACGCGGCCAAACCCATGGTTTGGCCGCGCATCCGCGGCCACTTGGTGAGCTCATGCTCCCAAATTTGTACAGTGGGTTCTTCTGTGGGAATTGAGGTTTTTGGTATATATATTTTGGGCCCAGGTTTTGTTACTGTTCACCAGTAAGTCGTGGGGCCCACTTCTTGATATTTGGTCGATCGAAATTTAAACATGTTAGTTTACAGTGCTTACATTATATCTCCGACCGGGAATGTCATTTGATCGGTAAACCGCGTCTGATTGCTATAGTTCTTTTAGACGGGTTTGCGAACGTGACATTCGCGTTGATGTTCTGTGTTGTGCTGTAATGTTGCGGATTTGTCGTGGTGGATAGCAGTGTGCAATGGTAGTACAGTTTGAGTTTATTTGTACATTTGATATTGCGGGGCGAGCGTCCAACTTGTGGACTGTCGTCACTGCCTGTTGTATAATATTCTTTTGGGGCACGACCAGGTTGCGGTCGATGTACCTGTTGTACTATTTTTCATTACTGTACTAGGTTTTGCCCCGCGACGGAGTGCACGGATAGCCGGGTTCTGGAGGGGCAACGGGTCCGCATATCATGGCTTTGAGAGGCAGAGGGGCCCCACTCTAGAATTGGCAGACTATTCGCCGCACTCGTAGGGGGTACAGGTTGACCCAAGGAGGGGTGCCCAAGATTACCGGATTCCGTGGAGTGTTGGGTGGTCCATTCACTATGCTGTAGGGGGCTGCCTCGCTTCAGGTTTTGGCGGGTAACTTGCCGCACCCGTAGGGGTCTAGGTTTCATTGCACAGGCTATCCACACGACAGGGGAACGTCGAGTTTCAGCAGCGGCTCTGTGAAACTCGGGGATCCCAGATTATCTGTATTGTTCTGTGATGCTTATTACTTTTCTGTAATGTTGCATATTATCACGCCTGGAGCGATTATTGTATATTGGTATATATACTATTAGATGTTGTATATGTTTTACACCCGCGCTAGTCCAGTCCCCGCTCTGTCGTTAGTTAAGTAACCTAACGGGTGATGACGGGACCCAGTGACGAATGCGGATGGCATATACGTACATTTTATTTTCGTTCTTTTCTGGTGTGATTAATGATGGGACTGCGTTGATTCTGATCAATGCAAAGTAAAACAAACATGTTTATAGTTGTTGGAACAAATTTAAAAAGGTGTTGTTACAAAGACGTTTCCTTTTGTTATGCATAGCGGTATTCAGTGGAATATCCTGCACCTCATTCGACGGGGCAAGGGCCGATATCCCTTCACCGGGACTGACCCCTTGGGCAGAAGTTTGCGTCAGCGTAATAACTTCACTATAGTCGATTACAAGTTGCTTTGCATAGCGGTATTCAGTGGAATATCCTGCACCTCATTCCACGAGGAAAGAGCCGAGATCCCTTTACCGGGAGTGACCTCTTTAGCAAAAGGTTTTCGCCACTATATTTTAAAAAGCTATTAGGTTCCTTCAGCGATATCAAGTTCACTACGTTAAAGGTTTTTTCGCCAAAAACCAGCCGTAGCCCTCCGTCACTTCTTTTGAGTATTCAGTAGTATTCAAGCTATGTATTTTAGCCAAAGTTAAGGCATAGTGTTTGGTAGCTGCTGGGTATTCAATTGTTGCATAGATAGATGAGTTAGTTTGGGACAGTCGTTCTGCCGATTGGCCAAAGTCAGGGGCATGTGCGGGTGGGTTCAAATTGACAAGATAGTGACGGGTAGAACTTGGCATGTGACTTATGACACTTTGACCAAAGCCAAGGTTATAAGAGCATGGGGCAAAAATCATATCGGGAGTTTCTAAAGAAACTGAAACTTGCCAAGTATGCGCATACCTTCTGGAGTATGAGTAACGTGGATGCATTCCATCACGTTATCATGCGATGAGAGTTGGATCCCGATTCCCACTGATGAGTTGGTTTACTCTTCGGGTGATCCCGATTGATTCTTCTTTAGGTTTGGAGGAGAATTTGACAGGACAGTGGAAGGTTTCCGGATTAGATTAAGTGATAACCATTCTGATCTAGGTTAGAGTGCACGCAGAGTGTTTCTTTTCTCTCTCTCTTTGGCAGCGACCTTTGACCGACCCTAGACTATGACTCAGTGACCAGGTTGACCGAACCTTCTTAAAATACTGGCTTTTGGATTGTCTGAGTTGCATAAGTCATTGCCACTCCTTCTTTTACCCTTTGAATTTCTCAGAACACCCGTACTACTACGGATATCCACTTCCATTGGATAGATCCATCGTATGGTTATATACGAACTCAAAGGGACTTCTTCGAGGATGGATCCAGGTTCAGGAGAAATAGAATTGGTTTATTCAGTTGTCTTTTATTATCACCTTCTCTCAGGTTGCGAGAGCTCCTTGGTTTAGGAGAGTACACCTATTACGCTTATTGGATAGTCTTATTCCAAACCATAGGCTGGTGCCGAAAGATAGGGAATGAAGAAAACCAATTAGCCTAAGTAGGGTGTGCAGAAGGTAATATGTAAAGACAAAATAAAGGGATTAGAAAGAGGGCAAAGTAAATTGCGACTGATATCATTCACGACCAAAACCGCGTACTTCATCACCACTCCTATTTCACCTTTAAAAGAATAAGGTATTGTTCAGTTGTCTTTTATCATCACCTTCTCTCGAGATGCGAGTACTCCTTGGTTTAGGAGGGTACACCTATTATGCTTACTGGATAGTCTTCTTCCAAACCATAGGCTGGTGCCGAACGGTAGGGAAGGAAGAAAACCATTTAGCCTAACGATGGTGTACAGAAGGTAACGACTAAAGACAAATAAAGGGATTTGGAGAGATGGCAATAAAATATACGGTTGAAGTCATGAATTGGATTATGGAAGAGGCATTACTATGAATACCAGGATACCCCTACGAAACATTTTCATGTTTCAGTGCATTGTTAAAGAAAAACTGTTTTCCCGATTAGACACTTACTCCAAGGGTATGTATTTACCAGGTTTCATTCTCATATCTGTATGGTTTTACAGATGATGAGTGGGAGTAAGATATTGGGAATTAGGTGATCATCCTCATTATATCGGAATTCGTTGTAATTGGTGATATTTGAGGAAATCGCCAGGGTACGGTTTTCCACCTACAACGCACAGGTTTTGAGTTGTTCAACTCAGCGGACTTATACAGAGTATTGTATGTTGTCCAGTATCCATCAGGACAAAGGGGTAGGTCCTCGTACTATGTTCTGTTTACTTATAACTTCTCTAGTATTTAGACGAGTGTTTCATAGAAATACAAGGTCTAAGTTTTGAGAAGTTGTGGGTATAAGAATAAAGTAGAGAACCAGGTATCACAAGTATCGGTATTCTTCAAAGAGATCGAAGATGTAGATTCTTGTGATTGGTATTCAGATAATAGTGATGGTTTTGAGAAACGTGTTTCTCTTTCAGGTTGCTCATAATTGGATGGATTCCTAAGTTGAATAATGCTGATTAGCCTTTTTCCATTAAGTTGATATGCACTGGAGACAGTTGCATGATTTGAATCTGGTTCCAATTAAATTAGTGCCAAAGTTTCTATATTGGATATAGAATAGTTCGTACCTTAAAAGATATTAGGGTACGGGGAGTTGTCCAGCTTATGCTTAAAACCAGACTCTGGATAACTCAGGGCATGGTTCTGTAATGGCTGTTTGTGGGTTGACCCTGGCTATGACGAGGGTTGATATTCTACCATTTGGAAGTTCAATAGTGATATTGTTCTTGACTCGCCACAGTTTTAGTAAAATGGATCTTTTTCAGAAAACAGTAGTGGGAGTATGGTAGAACTGGAAGTGATTCCAGAACCGCGAACGATTACGGAAAATTTTAATAGGACCTATATATTCAACCAGGTTTGACATTCCAATAGACACTCCGCAGATTTGGTGGGTAACCTCAGACACCCGAGAGGTACTTCGGTAGGCTCAAGGACGGTGACAGGGAGGTTCTTATCTACCCAGACTTGACACTACTGTTGTTCCAGGATATGAGACCCGGTAGGAGGGTTGTCGTAGTCAGTGGGAGCAGCGGAAGCATAGTGGGCAAGATGCTTATATCTATTTATAGACTTGAGCAGTTATAGCGGAGATAGATCATCTAATTTTGATGTGACAGTCATGGGTTTGACTTCAATCAGGATAAGGGATGGATCTGTTAAAGAAGGTAGTAGGGTGTGATGTCATGGTATCAGGATGACATACACAGAGTAGGAAGTAAAATTCCTATACTACGATCGGTTGAACTGTGGTCGTCACACAGTTGTTTCTTCAGACAGGATATGGATATAATATTTGACATTCTGGTTTCTAGATCTATGGTTTTAGATCTGGATTTGGGTAGTTTCCCAATGTAGGTACTTTGACAGTATTCTAATAGTTTTTAGAATAGATGACTCCTAGTATGGTGGTGTACCTGCAGGTGATGGAGTCACCCTCTCTAAAGGTGTCTTACAGACTAAAGTGGAGAGGGATGTCCATGATTGGCAGATCACTTGCTTAGGCAATTGAGTCAATCATGAGATGTCAAGTACCACACCAAATGTTGGTTTTGCACTAGATGCAATAAGTTTGTATTAATCCAATCCTGGAGAAATATAAGGAAGCAGTTTTAGAACATAAGTACATGTTCTACGGATTTGATGACGGCAGCCTCCTTCGGGAGACGGTAATCATTCCAAGCTTCAAAGGTGACATGGTTGACAGAGTGATTGTCAGAGTTATAGTTTTTCCCTCTGACGAAGAGGGACAGTATTATGGACTGGTGGTCCAAGAGGATACTGTGGGTGGCATGGTGCCGGATACTGATTAGGTTCAGTGATCGATATAGTCTAAGAAGTTTTGGATTTGGAGTTCATTTATGAACTAGGTCCCATCAGATATCCAGACATATTCTAAGACAGGTATTACTCAATTCGGGAGATGGCTTTCTCCGCGAACTTGAGATTTAGAGAGATATAGAAAGAAACATCTAGGCGGATCCACTCACTAAGGCTATTTCTCGAACACAATAGTTTTACAAACGGACTTTGTGAAACTGATTAGTAGAGGAGTTGGATGTTCGGTTTCACACGGGCTGTGAGTAGTCGACATCGCAATAAGTAGCCTTGAGTGCAAGTGGGAGATTGTTGGAGATAGTGCCCTCATAGTCAATTATTGGATCGCAGGTACGTGATTGCAATGATTGCGGAGGACCTATACCGGTATGACAGTCTTACTCGAGATGATAGTATGCTATCTGGTTTTCCTTTATCAGTCATGTACATGTTCAGGTGACTGATTACATGTTACACTTTGATAGAGCCCTTAGGATCTTGCTTTACCACCAACAGCATGATGGCGATCATATACGTGAGAGTTGGGTGGTTTATACGCATATCCTTAATTGTGGTCCCTAGTCGTGGGAGTTTCGAGACAGGGCATCGATACTCCGGAGTAGACTAGTGTGTACAGTCGAGACCCCGACGAGGGGCGGTGGCCGGTCTCACAAGCCACTGGTGTCAGTTGGATCACCTAAGATGTATACAGGTGCTCATTGGGTTATGAGTACACCGGACAGGACTCGCCGGGAACCTGCTAGTTGGTATTATACATATCGTCAGATAGCAGTTCCCTGGTGACATGTGTACAGGTTAGTTCATCGACCTGAGGTCGTCATTTGTCCCGTGTGAGTTCCCACTGTGCTTTGATTTCTACCCTACCACGGCTCAAAGGAGTCGTGCAAACAGGTAGCTTTTGGGTACAGTCCCGAGCCATATGGAGGCACGTGAGCGGATCGGCAGGGGATTCGTCTCTCCCGGTATTGGGGGCGAGATCGTGCTGTGTCTAGGAGAGCCATTACACATAGCCCACGGCCGTGGCAGGAGATTTACTAGTAGGTACTCCAGTAGTATCTCAGGGTGTTATTGGGCTTCACTCCGACACGACTTATACTGCTATTGGGGGTCTGACGTTGCTAGCCCTCTAGGCAGATATGCGATACTCATAGACGAACGGACCGGACTGTATATACATTGTCACTGTTAGGCTCAGTAGGGTTTCTGGATGAGTTCGCTCATCAGCCTCCCTTGAGGTCAGTCCATGGGCAGCCGTTACGCATTGCTTGTGCCGCAGACGGTTTGTGGTTAAACCCACTGCCAGGGTACTGACGAGTCATTAGAGTCCCCCACAGACAGTTTCCCTAGTTCGGGCGAAACGTTGTAGAGGCCGTATGGTTTTATGGCAGGGTTCGGAAAATGCACGTGCGTTTACGCACGTGTTATTTTTCGGGCAGATGATACTGGTCGGCTTTGGTTTAAGCCGGATCCGAGTATTATATTGAGTAGGTATAATATCTTTGTCTCAGTTGTATTTGTATTCGGTCGTAATACAAATGCGGGTATATTTATACAGTTTTGGGGTTATCCTGAAAGTCGTTTCAGGATCACTTTTAGAAGTTGCCAGTTTCCAGTTTTCTATCAGCCGTCTTTTAACATTTGGTTAAAGACGGGTTTATCTTTTCTTGAGATGATTGTGGAAGCTTCTAGATGATGACTAGGATGGTGACTTGACATAGTGAGTCATTAGTGCATTAATGGTGTCATTAATGCAATGATGACTAAGGGTTTTAAGGTTCATTGTTTCTAATGACTCATGGTTTTGCATTTATTGTATTCTTACATGATAGCTTTCTTGTGGTCACTCTCTCCCTCCTCCTACACTCACCCCCCCATCTATATATGGCCGGCCCCCTCTCCCACTCTCTCACTTGAGGTTTTCATTTTTGTAGAAAAGATATGATAGTATTTGGGGTGCATGGAATTTTACAGTCCATTTCATTCCATCACCCAATTCCCTCGGCAACTTCATTAACCGATTGTCCACGGATTTGGACGAAGTGAGACAAAGTCATCTACTCATTCTCTACATCATTCTTGGTCATCTCTTTTAGCAAACTTGACGATCGAGTTGCCTCAAGTCAGAGGCGGGAGCCCGTTTAAAGAATCAGTGACGTGGTGCCACCTGGACGAGGAGATCGGAGATCGACGAGATCGGAGCAGCCGCAACGGAGCGTGGGATGATGGTTAAAGAATGAAGGACTCGGATCGTTCGGTATAACCTTTCTACACTCTTTACAGTTTGTTAGTTTAGCAATAATGGCAGATCCGGGTTTAAGTATACGATAGCGTCAGTTAAAAGTTTTTTGTTCCGCATTTGGCGTCTGTAGACTGCCGAGGCGCTAGTGTAGACTTACAGACGTTGCTTATGTTTTACACCCGCGCTAGTCCAGCCCCGCTCTTCCGTTAGTTACCTAACCTAACGGTGCATTACGGGACATCGAGGCGAATGCGGATGGCATAAGCGTACGTTGTATTTATCTGTGATGTTTAGGTAATTTAAAATGATGGGACTTCATTAATGAGATTAATGAAATAAAATAAACCTAATGATGTTATGGATTCGAATTTTCAAAAACAGGTAGCTCCAGTTGTTGCTTTGCATAGTGGTATTTCTTGAAGAATATCCAGCACCTTATTCGATAAGGAAAGAGACGAGATCCCTTCACCGGGAGTGACCTCTTTAGCAATAACTGGTAGATGATACAACCCTCGGTTTGTCTTTTGATTGCTTTTCTAGTTCTTGCTTTGCATAGTGGTATTGAGAATATCCTGCACCTTATTCGACGAGGAAAGAGCCGAGATCCCTTCACCGAGAGTGGCCTCTTTAGCGAAACTAGCAAAAGCCTAAAAAACCCTCCATTTAAAATCATTTGATTCTGCAACGAGATCAAGTTCAAAGCGTTAAAGGTTTTCATAAAAACCATCCGCAACCCTCCGTCATTTTAGGAAGTAGAGTACTTAGTATTCGTGCTACGTTTGTTGACCTTAGCCAAGGCGTAGTGTGCGGTGGCTAAGTGATGTCTTCCTACACAGCATATGATGCGATTAGTTAGGACAGTCATGTGACTTTGTTGACCTTAGCCAAGGGTCATGTGGGTGGGTCTAATTAATCATGAAATGACGGGTAGAACTTGATTAGTGCTTATGATTTGTTGACCATAGCCAAGGTCATAAGTGCTATGGGTAAAAACCTTTATCGGGAGCTTCAAGTGTTGAAATTTGCAATGAGATTGCATACCTTCTATGAGATAGTTGGATCCTGATACCTAATTGTTACTCCTGGAAGAGTTTTGTACTTTACAATTAGCTAATCAAGTAGGTGTCTAGAAAGGTGTCAGCGGGGTTACGCCCCTGGGAAAACGAGGTTTATTTTAATTAGGTCCGTGCGAAAGCGCGGGGAACCTCCCTCAAAGTACCGGCACTGGCCTGGCTGAAAGATTGGCGAACTTGTAGGGTGTAATTAATCCCGGCTAGTCTTTCCTTTTAAGGTTTGAAGGAAGATTTGATAAAAACAGTGGGAGCCATCCTGATTAGATAAAATATATAACCAATCTAATCTTGCAAGAGCGCACGCAGAGTGTTTTCTTCTCTCTCTCTCCAGGTAGCGACCATGTCACGCCTTAATCAAGATAATAATATGGATGTATTGACCGAACCCGCTTGTTATACTGAGCTGGGGAACGTTGGTCCCGCTCAAACTTATAATTGTTATAAGACCGAGCAGGAAATAGGGGAATATCAGGATTCCCATGCCGCCCAAACAAAGGAAGTGCATAATGATGCATCTTCTTCGGGTGTGTTCGTTATAAAGAATTGTTTCTCAGTATCCTCTACGTTCTGGGTATGTGATACCGGATCAGGATCCCGCATATGTAATCTATTACATGGGTTACAGATAGGTAGAGAACTGAGAATAGGGTGATATGTCTCTATGTATAAAGATTGGTGCAATTGTTACAGCCGAATTAGTTGGCAGATATCACCCTGTATTACCAAATACATTGATTCTGAACGAATGTTATTAGATATCGAACCTGATATACAACATCGTATCAATCTCTTTATTTAGTAAAGAAGGATATAATTTTGTATTGTTGGATAATGTTTTGAACATTTCCTGTATGAAAGTGTTGATCGGTTCAGGCACGTCATCTAAAAGCATATACGTTCTAAATCAAACCACAGTTCTTGACGTAATGAACACTCACAAGAGGAAGAGTTCAGAAATGAACGAATCCTTCTTGAGGCATTGTAGACTAGGTCATATCAATGCGACCCGACTAGCCAAGTTACATTTAGATGCATATTTAAATCAGTTTGAATTTACATCTTGTGAAACTTGCCAGTCATATCACAAAGATAAAATGACCATAGCTCTGTTTATAGGAAACAGAGAAAGAGTTAGTAAACTCTTGGGACTGATGCATAATGATGTATGTGGTCCCCTGTCTGCACATCCCAGGACTGGTTCTTTGTACTTCATTATGTTCACTAATGATCTCTCAGAATTCGGACATGTGTTCCTGTTGTAACACAAGCCTGAAGCCTTTGAGAAATTCAATGAATATAAATTCAAAGTAGAGAACCAAAACGGGTATAAGTATTATGTCCTTTGGTGTGATCATGAAGGAGAATACTTGTGCATGAAATTCTTGGACTATTCTAAAGGAGAATAAGATTCTCTCTCAGCATTACTCCTCCGTATACACCACAACACAATGGTGTATCTGGGCGGAGCAATCGCACCCTATAAGATATGGTGCGCTCTATGATGAGTACTACTGAGTTACCTATTTCCTTTTGGGGGTTATGCGCTTGGGGAAGCTGCATACCTATTGAATTGGGTTTCAATCAAATCAGGGCCTACCACTCCATATGAGATATGGTACGGGAAGAGCCCTTGTCTCAAGTAAGTTAAGATTTGGGGTTGTCCGGCCTATGTCTAAAAGCAAAGTCCGGACAAGCTCGAGGCAAGGTCAGTTCTGTGGAAGTTTTTTGGATATCCCAAGCATTCACAAGGGAATATCTTCTACCGCACCAAGAAACAAAAGGTGTTTTATTTCTTGGCGTGCCAAATTTTTAGAAAAGGAATTTTTTATGAAAGAAATTTGTGGTCATGAAGTAGAAATGGAAGGAGTTCCAGCTATACAAACTACAGCTGATGATTTGGTAGAACCGGAGAATTCAATAGTTCCCAACGAACCTCACCCTCTCCACCGATCCAGTAGGGTTCCTCATCCACCTGAGAGATACTTCGGTTTTCTCGATGACAGTGGGAGCGAGGATTGCATCATGGATATGATGACCCAACTAGTTTCGAGCAGGCCATCAAGAGTAGGGACTCTGTAAGAATGGCTGGATGCTTAGCGATCTGAGATGGAATCTATATACACCAACAAAGTATGGAATTTGGTTGCAATATCTGAAGGGTTAAATCTCTATCAGGAGCAAGTATATCTTGAGAAGATTACTTGGTGTATGTCACGTCCCGAAAGTACGGAACATGACCGGCACTTAAACTACGAAACGTCTCGAGACGTACGTAATCTAAGTAAGCCGAAAACCCAGAAATCCAAACCAAGAAAAGTAGTAGAGTGAAGGAAAACCAATTTAAATCAAGTAGTTTTAATAGCATAAGCCGAATTATGCGTTTTTAAAACATCAAATATTTCTTGAAAATTTCGGCATAGTCTCCTTTGTAAATACTGGCTCCCAAACGGGATACAACATGAATAGTATACGAAATCAGTAAAAGGCATCCCCAAGCGGGAGCTAGCTCTTCGTCAATCGACGGTCACAACCACACAAGCAATATAATATACAACGCCAAGGGCGAGGATCAAAACTCAAAAGGAAAACTCAAAACCATAAGAAATCCACAGAAATATAACGCGCAACTCTAAAGTCGAAAGAATAACATCACTGGTCTCTATCTCAAAAATAAATACATGTTTGGTTGATGGAATTTACTAGATAGAACTGAATAATATTATACAAGGTAATATGATGGGTACGATACCAAAAAACCCACCTACTAGCAAGTCACCCGAACGAAACTGTGCCCGCAAAGCCGTAATGAAACCTGTACGGCAAACCTGCAAGAAACTGGGGCACAACAGGGGTGAGTTGCCAACTCGTGAATAGAAAAACATCTACGAACAGAAACCACATGAACAACGCAATCCTAGGTCAACGATCATAATATCCTCAAATATATATAACATGCAGCCTAACAATGATTAGGGTAAATATCTAACCCGAGTGTAATCCCATGTGCCCGCGTCAGTGCCTCAGGTAGCGATATATCATATGGATGATGTATGAATGCATGAAACAGAATGCATGCACTGAATAAAACTTCTTTCATAAATCAGTGAGATTTCTGTATTTTAAAAATGAGGTACCATAAATGAAATCAGCATAAAACAGTGCCCAGCATCGACACAAAACAAGTGTCCAAATACCTCGGTATCTCTGTGTCACAATCTCTGTACCTCAAATCTCAAAATCTCAATGTCTCAATCACAATATCTAGGGTGCCGTCAGTCCAGACCGGCCCCTACCATCCATCTCAAGACCACGACGGTATCCTCCGGATATCCGACGCGTCGGGTAAAATCACCGGTCGGTAGTGCTCCCCTGCCAGGCTCAACGTCAACAACACGGTCCTCTTGCCCCGGGGTACCGCACCGAGCCCACCATGTACCCGAAACGGTTCCTCCACTCCTCGAATCGGGTCTCGAAATCCATCAGCAAACTCATGGTGGAAGACTCATACATCATGGGAAAAACCGCACATTTTATTTAAAAGAGAGAAAGCAGTTTATATAAGTTTTGCGGTTTTCCTCCCAAATCCAGAAAATCTCATAGAAATCCGAATCCAAATCATCAATAGCATGTAAAACCATGAATATAGGCATAAGAATCCATGAATGTGGCATAACAATGAATAACAATATGCATGAAGTGACAAGTAATAACTACAATGTTAAGCTGGCATATTAGGCAGGTACACTAATATCATGTCAAATTACTAACTAACAAGCTAAGTCAAGAAATAATATTTTCTAAGGTGTACATGACATGGCAATTACCGATGAAGATGTGTGTGAGCCGGCAAGTAAGTGTACGTGGTACATACACATCATCGGTAATGGTGCTGGTATCCTAACAACATAATATCAACAATGCAATATGAAATAACAATGTAAGTATGCGATGCGGAGCGAGCAACCATAATGAGCGGGAGTTAAATATTAAACAACGGTGCCATTTGAAATAACACGAATCATGGGGTTTTGAAAATAAGGGCTACGGTGGTTTTAAGAAAGGATACGTCTTTTGAAATATCCATAGATCCCTTGACCTGTCTTTTAAAATACCCATGATCCGCTAGTTTTGAAATAGGTAGGAGTCTAAACTAATCTAACAACTACACTAAACTATACGGCTGAACTAACAAGCTGAACTACAGGTAAGGAAACCACCAATCATCTGAGTCGATACATATACATACATGTATATGTATAGTCGGTGATCCCGCCTCAATAATATCATATCCGATACCATATCTATAATCAGACATCCCCAAGCCAAGAGTGCGGATCAAACATCAATATATAGCTCGTACGTACATCCGTCGTACGGCATCCCAAATCTGGGTACGGGTCAATATCACATTCATCTCACTGTTTATCTGGTATCCCCTTTATCAAAGATCATAATCCGGGTATTGATCTATGTCTAGTACAATACTGATACCACCTACGTATGCATGCACATGTGTGAAACACTACGTCAAAGGACCCGATACAACATCATGTCGTATCTCAAATACGAACCCTGCCAAATCACCGATCGCACGGTCTCGAATCAAATCTCATCGACTCGTCTCAAATCCCAAGTACTATCCTCAAATCCAGTATATGAACACATAGTCCCATACCCATGTGAACACATAAATATAATCCCATATACGCACATGTAAAAGAAAGGATGTCTGCAAGTATGTGCGTGTGTGTGTATAGGTGCAACCCCTACTCTAGGGTTTCGCGACTACACTAAACCAATCACAGAACACCAAAAGTCCATCTTTATCATCAATAAACTCAACAATATATAATCAATATATGTGTGTGTATACGTATTCGTATACATCACCACGAACTGCGGGGGTGTTATACGACATCCACCCGACTTCTCCCCGTAGATATAAATCTACTCACCTGATCTGAGCTCGCCGGTGCCGACGTCGTCACGCGCTTGCTTGTCGTCTCGAAGTCCACATGGGGTACCTACATATCATAACGCACCGTATCTCATTAAAACCAAATTCGAAATCGAAACGGCATACGAAAATCAAATCGGCACGCGTATCACGCATAGGTCAAAACCTATCGCCTACGCATGCAAGAATAGCCAAACCAACCCTCGATGTCGATGTACAAACGTCAAACCATCGAGAAAACCCAAACACACTCATTTGCGCATCCACGAACACTAACTATAATATAAAATAGGTTAAAATTCACCAAAACCCCAAATTCACCTTAAAAGCCATTTTTCCGAAAATCTAGCAAGAAAAAATTTACCGTTTTAGTACAAAACTTGATGTTTTAACAATTCTAATGTCCATAATACTTATTAAATATCTTAAATAAGTCATAAAAACCATTTTCATAATTTAATCTCATTAAATTTCATTAGCCCCAAAATTCTAGTTTGCAGATTATCCAATTTCAACAATTTCATAGTAAAAATGCACAAACAACAATTTAGCTTGGTTTTGCATGATCTAAAGTGTTAGACTATTACTTAAAATGTTAATAATGCCATGAATACCCTAATTATATTTTTATCTCCATTATCTAAATAATTTTCAAAAACCTAGTTTGCTTAAAAAAACTTGATTTGGACAATTTATATGCAACAATTTACATAATAGCAACTAGATTAGGTTTTCCATGTCCTCGCATGCCAAAATACACTTTGTAAACTTAAACAAGTGACAATAACCATATTTGAATTCAAACCCTAACTTATCAATTTTCCAAACTAGCAATTAAACCTAATTAAACACCTAATTAAGTTTATCCAAAACATTAAACCAACCATTAAACACTAGGGTTTGGATTTACCTCAACAAAACATGAATCAAGCATGCAACCTAGCCTCCTAAAGATGCCTCCTTGCTCCAAGATCCATTCTAGCTTGGCTAATGAAACATGTGTAAAGGTTTAATGAAGAAATTGTGAGGTTGTGTGTTAATTTTGGATGGATTTTATGTGATTTTTGAGGTGGAAATGAGTGGGGAAAATGGGGGGAATTGGGGGTTGCTGGACATAGCCGAGCAAGGGGGATGGGGCTGATGCCATGTGATGAGTGGAAGAGAGAGAGAGTGTATGTCCAAGTGATGTAAGCACATACCTCTTTTAACTTTAACCCCTTTTCTTTTTAATTTTTCTTTTCATTCAAACATTGGAGTGAGAGGTGTGTGGGTGAGGGGGCAGCCATGGGCTCGGCCAGAATTGGGTGGGGGTTATGTGTGTGTGTGTGTATGTGGAATTCCAAGTGAAAAATAAACCCCAATATCTATTTACACTAATTTCACTAAAAAAGCCTTTTTTCTTCGATATTTTCTAAACCGTTTTGGCAAACCATTTCATTTCAAAAATCACATGATAAAATTTTATTTAATGTGTTATGATGCACAAAATTTGTTTCAACTCATTCCAATTTGAAATTTTTCCTAATTAAATGTATTAGTGACGGCTTAAAATAATATTAAAATAATTAATTTCGGAAAATTTTTCAGAAAATTAGAAATTTTACCAGTGGCTCAATAAACACCAAATATTAGTAATTACATAGCTAGAATATGTATATTTAATTTTTATATTAAAGATATTTATATTTTGACTTTTTACGGAAAACCCCCCTTATTTTACCGATTTTCCGAAATTTCACCGAAACGATTTTCAAAACGTTACAGTGTAGATGGAAAAGTTGAGACTTTCAAAGCTAGACTTGCAAAAGGTTCACGTCATTGACCAGGCGTGGTTAATGATGAAACCTTTTCTCCAGTAGCTATGCTTAAGTCCATCCAGATCCTACTTGCCATTTGCTACATACCATGACTACGATATCTGGTGGTTGGGTGTCATGACTGCTTTCCTAAATGGTGATTTAAAAGAGAGCGTCTATAAGTACACAGCCAGAAGGCTTCATAAACAGTGGGAGCAGCGGAAACATGTGTAAGTTGCTTTATGTGTTAAAGCAGGCATCGCGGAGTTGGAACGTCTGTTTTGATAGTAATCAAAAAGTTTGACTTCATCAAAACGGTAGATGAACCTTGTATATACAAAAAGGTAGTAGAGAGTAATGTGGTCTTCCTCATATTGTATGTAGATACCATACTCTTGATAGGAAAGGAGTTTCCTATGCTACACTCGTTCAATCTCCTCTTATCATATAGATTCTCCATATAGGATCAAGGTGATACCTCCTAAATCTTGGGTTTTGGATCTATGAGATAGATCTAAGTGGATGTTAGGATTCTCACTAGGTGTAGTGAGATGGTATCAATCGATCATGAGGAGAATCACTGGATAGCTTCCAAGGTGGTAAGGATGACTGAAAGTCAGTCACAGGCATTGTCTTTACCCTCAGTGGAGGGACGGTATGTTGGAAGAGTTCCAAGCTAGATATCGTGGCAAACTAGACGATAAAGGCTGGATACATCGCTACCAAAGATGCTACCAAAGAGGATGTCTGGGTGTATATTTGTTCATGAGATGAACTAGGTTCCTACCATTGTGTGACAATGGAGGTATGGCTTTGGCCTAGGAACCCCGATCCCATCAGTGACCCAGACATATTCTAAGGCAGTATCACCTGATCAAGGAGATGGTTGATCTCCAAGAGATCGAGGTTAGGAGAATAGACTCAGAGGTTAACACGGCGGATTCACTCACTGAGGCCTTTCCTGCAAGATACATTTAAAGGGTGTTGGGTATGCTATGCTACAACAACTGGCCTTAGTGCAAGTGGGAGATTTTTAATTGTATGTATGCCCTAGAGGACATTATTGTACATGAGATGTATATTATAGTGGATGCTGGGACATATATAGGGAGGACTTTCTTGCTCGACATGATATTACGCTATCTGGTTGCTCTTTATCTTAACATGTATACTTTCTGTCTCTCTGTTACATGTTGATAAAACCCTTAGGATATGTACTCGACTTTCAGGATTATGATGCAGATCATACTAGTGGGGCCTGAGTAGTCCATGAGTTCATCCTTCAATGTTCCTAGTCATGAGAATATCGAGACGGGGCATTAATATTCCAGAGTAGACTAGCGTATATCTTCTCGACCCATGTGATGGGTGATGGATGATCCCATATCCATTGGTGTTTGACATCGGAGATGGTATACGTGTTCTCAGTGGATACTGGGTACACTGAACGGACTCGCCGAGAACTCCTAAATGGTATTATACCTCACGTCAGATAGCAGTTCTCTGGTGACACTGGTACAGGATAGTCTGTCAACCCGAGATCGTCATAAAGTCTTGTGTGTCTCCCACTGTGCTTTGATTTTCACCCTACCACGGCTCTACTGAGTCATGCAAACAGGTGCTTTTTGGGTACAGTCCCGAGTCACATGGAGGCAATGAGCGATAGGAGGGGATTCTTCTCTCCCGGTATTGGGGGTTGATGTTGCGCTATGCTCGATTGGCCATAACTGAAATCCCTGGCCAGGGTAGATGTGATTTACTGGTAATTGTTATCAGTAGTTTCACGTCCGTTATGGACCTTACATCGGCATGACTTATCAAGCTACTGGGGTCTGACGTTTACCACCCCTAGGCGAGATATGCGACATATCAGACGAACATACCGGACTGTATGGTAGTGTTACTGGTTGGATTCGCAGGAGTATGAGCAGGCTTGCTTGTTGATCTTCTGATCGCTCAATACCCGGGTGGCCGTTACGTTTAGCAGACCTCTTGCGGCTTGTGTGTGTTTGATATGATCATCACCTACTGCCGGCGTATTGACGAGTCTTTAGAGTCCTACACAGAGGTTTTCTGGCTCAAGCGAAACGAAGTAGGAGCACATATGCGATATGTGCGGGACCGAGATTGATACGAGTATGTGATACCGTATTGTATTCTCGCGATATGTGATATCGACCGGGTATATGTGATATAGCCGGGTTATCGAACCAAGTGTTGATTCGGTAAGTTGATATTATTGATATTAGTAGGTTATATGTGATATAGCCGTATCATTAAAATCAAATATTGATTTAATGTATATTTGTATATTTGATATATGAATTTACATTGACTAATATACCTCACTTGACTTTTTCTTTTGCTCACTTATGTATGCATTTTATATATGTGATATATATTATGTATCATACAAGGTTATATATGCAACTTGTGTGTATAGGACTCATACCATGACCATGATAAGAATTAGGGTTTTATTTAGATTTAGTAATTCAAAATGGTGAGAATTAAGTCATGGCTTGATGCTTGTAGAAGCTTGTAAGCTTCATTGACTTAGTCCACTCTTTTATTTTATTAAAGATATTTATAAACCCAAACACTTATCATAACCCATGGTTAAGTCTCTACAATGGTTAAGTGTATGACACAAAACTCACCATGGTTGCAAATCTAACCTCATTATTTTCTCTTGTTCATTCTCATCTTCATCTTCTTCTTCACAACTCCAAAGCTTTCTAGGTTTTAGATTAATGAAGAAATATAGTGAGAAAATAAAATATAGAGTGAGCCCACTTCCTATTTCATCATCCTCTACTAATTTCCATTTAGTTTAGGGTGTTCTCTTCACAAAGTTCATGACCTAGTGAAGGGTTAGCTTGAGTTTGAGTCTTCTCGACGTAGATCATCTTCGGCCTCGAAAACTACGAGCAATCTTGTTCATTTCTCCGAGGGAATCCATACTACAGTTCGGGAAATAGATGATCGCAGCGAAGGGACGTCAATACGGAGCTTTAGAAGTGAAGGACCAAGTCTACAAAGGTTGTATTCTTGATCACTTCTTATGTAATGTTTGATTACATTATTGTGTTACCCTAGTTTTCTAGTATGTATCCTTGGATGTTTGCTTAGCACCCCCTTAAATTCATGTCGTGGCATGCTTGATGCTTGCAAACCCTAGGCTAGGTGCTGAGGAAATCCCAATAGATAAAGCCCTGGACCAAGCACGAGCCCACAATTCCCTGCTCTGGCCGCAAATTGCGGCCAGAATGGATTTATTTGCGGCCATGGGTTGGGGTTTGGGTCTCGGGTCTTGGGTAATGCTTCTAGGTTGCCTACTTGTATCACAGTATTTGCTAAATAATTTTTAGGTCACCCGGGTTATAGCAGATCATCAAAACACATCACAATTTCCATAAAATACGATATCGGGGATTTCTAAGTTTGTGAATTGGGGTTTAATCTCTGGTTTTAGTCCAAAATACAGTCACTAAGGGGTTGTAGTCACTAATTACACCTCAATTGCACCTTGGATTCAAATCAAACCCTAATTCTCAACTTGGAATTTTCAAAGTTCACTAAACCTCATTTAACCCACTCTAAACTAACATAGATGCTAAAATGAATCAAATACAATACTAATGGTGATGAAAGCACCTCATTTGGCAACTCAAGAATTTTCTTGAGTTGCCCCAAGTGCTCAAAATCCAAACTTTCTTGATCCAAAGTGTTTGTGATGAGCTTGTTCATGTTTTTAATAAAAGGGGGATGAAGTTTTGATGAGGTTTTGGTGTTGTTGTGAGGAGATAGAGGAAGGGGATGAAGAGGGCTGCCATGCTTGAGGAAGAGGGAGAATGAAGAAGAAAACAATGAAAGGGAAACCAATGACCAAGTCAACATAAACCCCTCACCCTATCTTCTCTCTCATGCCCATCTCTTCTTTATTCCATTTTCTTTTCCTTTTCTATTCTTTTCTTTTCTCTTCTCTTCTCATTTAAAAAGCCATGCATGAAAAATTAAAGAAAAAGCCATGTAGAAAATGTAGCAAAAGTGTAAAATATGACATGGTGCATGTCATGTGCACAAATCAAGCTTAATGTACGATTAGTGATATTTAATCGCGATTAGTATTAAAATGGAATATAATTAATTATAAAGGATTTATAATTTGCTTAAATCATATAAAACACTCTCATTTCAGAAATTCCTATAATTTTCTAAATATTTCCTAATTTATCTGTAATTAATTATACCGTATTATCAAAATATTCATAATATTTATTATTTAATTTTATAAATTCCCAAAAATAATATTTTATTTTTCTGAAATGTTACAATTTGTATTTCGTGCACTAGATGCACCGGATTTGTATTTCGTGCACTGGATGCACCCGATTTGTATTTTATGCATTTGTTGCACCAGATTCGTATTTCGTGCATTTGTTGCACTAGATTTGCATTTCATGCATTTGTTGCACCGGATGGGTATTTCGTGTATTAGTTGCACTAAATTTATACTCCGTACATCAGTTGGACCCGATTTGTGTATTTGAGCATTTGTTTCGCCAGATTTATGTTTTGTGCATGTTTGCTCTTAACGTTCGTTTTTCGTGCGCTTTACCGCACTGGGCATTTATACGGACTGGATGCACTTGATTTGGATTTTCGCGCATGTTGGGCGCATGATATGAGATGTGATTTTGTGCACACCGGATGCACTCGATTGGGATTTTCATCCGTGCATGTTAGTTGCACTAGATTGTGATTTTGTGCACTATAAATGCACTTGATATTATTGTCGTGCACACCCGTTGCACTGGACAGATGTTTTCGTGCACACCCGTTACACTTAGTTTGGTTTTGCGCACATTCGTAGCACTTGTGTTTGGTTTTAATTTCCGTGCGTACCAGACACACGTGATTGTTGGATACGCCTTTCGAGGCTGATTTTGCTCTTGAGCACGTTGTTTTCATGATAGGTACTATATTATATAGTGGCTGAACAGGACTGATCTGAGGACGGTACCTGAGTACTTTACATGAATTAAAAGTTTATCAAGAGGTTTTCAAAAATGAGTTATAGTCTCGCTATTTCCTACATGTCCGCGAGCAACACGAACATTTATAAAAGAAAACCTTTTGGGATATTTTAAAAGGGCAGAACGTATATTTTAGCAAAATCTATATGAACATATATTTATTACCTAAAAAATGAATGTCCGTCACTTGTACCGTGAGTTACGCATCACACGGTGATTCAGAAAAGATTTTGCATGAGTTTTATTCAGTTTTTAGAAGATTTTCAATGATGCGTACTATATATGTATTATAGTATTTGACTAGTGTATACTGGATTTCAGTGTTGGATTTCGAGATCTGTATCTCCATTGTAACTCCGATGATTGTGTTACGCTTGGCGGAGTTTGATTTTTGAGTTTTGTACTCGTTTTCAGGCGCACACGATGCGCTGTATTATCTCTATATCTTCCATGATTTCGGAGCCCCGTTGATTTGAGTTGATTATTGAAATGTAACATTTGGGGGTTTAAATTTAAATTCGGAGACCGAATTTATTTAAGGGGAGAAGATTGTAACATTTCAGAAAATATAAAATATTATTTTTGGAATTTAATATTAAAATAATATATTTCGTGAAAACTACCCGATTTGCGAAATTGGGGTTTTCGTAAAATGGTATAAATATATACCAATAATTGTGAAATAATTGGAGATTAAAATGATTTATTCATTTAAAAAATATATTTATTGTATTTTGTATTTTTGTAATTAATTATATACAGTTTAAATAAAAAGTGATTGGTGCACTACTAATCGCGATTAGGCCAAATCCGTGTTTTTACAGTTTTCCATAGCTAGTGCACCATGACATGTTGAATTTTGTTACATGTTGTTTCATTTGTGTTGTTTTATTGGTGTTATGTGAATTATTGTGAGAAAGAAAAATGAGGAGAGAAAAAGAGAATTATTGGAGATAGAGTGTGACTTGGCATGAGAGAGGGTGAGGGTGAAAATAAGAGAGAGGGGGCTGCCCATTTCCTTCATCCTCCCCTATTATTTTCCTTCAACTCCTTCATCTCCAAGCTTCCCTCCACATCCACCTCCAAATATCATCTCAAAATCTTCATCAAAACTCTATACTCACTTCATTAAAAATGATCCCCACCTCATCCTCAACACATTGGACCAAGCAAAGTTGTATTTTGAAAATGTTGAGTAACTCAAGAAAATTCTTGAGTTGCCAAATGAGGTATAATTCTAAACCCTAGCTAAGTTATTATGTTTAGTGTATTATAGTTTAGTTTAGAATGTGATTAAGTGTGGATTGTGATCTTAGAAATTTCCTAGATGAGGTTTAGGGTTTGAGTTGTGTTGTGGTGATGTTTAGGGGCTGTTTAAAAGACCCCTAAAGGTGTTTTACTGGCCAAGATCAAAAATTAGAACCAAAACACGAACTTAGAACTTTCTGACATCGATTAATTGACAGTTTGTGAATGTATATGGGAATCTGGGATGACCCTAGACCACTATAAATTAAGTTCCCTTGACAGTGAGACGAGCAGGCAAACTTGAATCATCCCTTGAAACCTGAGCCCCTCCCCTCTTTATCTGGCCGCAAATAAATTCCCTGTGGCCGCAAATTGCGGCCACATCAGGGTGAAATATATTGATTCTTGGTCTGTGGCTCCCTTAAATCATATCTAGACCAACCCTATATGCAAAATGTTCTGATTTGACCTAGGATAAAATCTGGGATGGATTTCCTTAGTTGCTGAATTTGGTATTTGCGATTTTGTGAACTTGGGATTATTGGTTTTGATATTTGATATTGTATTTGGTCGTTGGATGTTTGTATGTCGACGGCGAGAGTTGTTTGGTTGTTTTTACATGCGTAGGCTATAGGTTCTAACCTATGAGCACACCGTGTGCCGTATTGGTTTTCCGGACTTGATTTTAATAGCATTTGCGATTGTGTATTTATTGTAGGTATCTTCACGTGGATTCCGAGACGACGGAGCATATCGACTACGGCTGAACAAGGAGTTCCGCGGGTGAGTAGATTTATATCTACGGGGAAAGTCGGGTGGAGTGGCGTATAGCACCCCCGCAAGTTTTGATGGAAACCGATATATAGAATATGGTTAAAGAATTAGTAGGAGATAAGATGTAACATGACTTAAAGTAATAGCTTATGGTTTAGATGATATGATATGATAGGAATGATGTCTCGAATTGATGTATAAGGATGTTAAACGTAAATGTGAATTACGATATATAAATATAGGTAGTGCACGAGAATAAGTATGAGATTTAGGGTAGCATGGCATGAGATTTATAAGATAGAATGTATATGTATGATGACTTGATGTGAGAAATTAATGTGATGAGAAGAGTATACGATGTGATATGATGACTTGGTATGATATATCGTTATATGGATGCGAGTCGATATGAGATAGTTGATACCTTTGCCGGTCCCACGATATGAGATTTATACGGATGTGACCTGGGATATAGGTATATAGATATATAATGTTGTGAATCATGAGTGATATGACGTACGAGACGTTAGGTCCGTACTCTCATTGTCATATAGGTTGATAGGATTCTCAATTGTTTAATACCGTCGTACGATGATTTACCGTACGTGATGAGTTTTATCTGATGATTGATCCATACCCTTGACTTGAGGATGTCATACGATGGATTATACCGTACGTGATGTTGTGAGGCTGGATGCCGATTGTAGATTCACAGACTCGGATATATCGTAGATACGTATACTTGGTAGCATTTCGCTTACGATGTACCATATACTACGTTCATGATACTCTCGTTGCATTATATATACCTGTGCTAGTACACCTACACCATTATCGATGATGCGTATGTTACACTTACATAGATTTGTCGGCTCACACACTTTCATCATCGATAATTGCTATGTCACTTACACAGTAGAATTGCTACATCATGCTATGATATATTGCTATGCTCACATCACTATACCATGTCGCATGATATACTTGATATGCTCACACTTCTATTCTATATTTGTATATATCATGTTTTACGATTTTACGCATTGAGATGCTGTTTTCATGAAATTCTGGATTTGAGAACCGTGGTTATATTTTAAAGGAAATTATGTATTGTTTTAAAAAACCCGGTTTCTCTTGATACGATATTTTGTAAGTCTACGTTAGCGCCCCGGCAGTCTACAGACGCCAAAATGCGGAACAAAACTTTTAAACTGGCGCTATCGTATACTTTAACCCGGATCTGCCATTATTGCTAAACTAACAAACTGTAAAGAGTGTAGGAAGATTGTACCGAATGATCCGAGTCCTTCGTTCTTCAACCACCATCCCACGCTCCGTTGCGGCTGCTCCGATCTCGTAGATCTCCGATATCCTCATCGAGGTGGCACCACATGATCGGTTCTTTAAACGGGCTCCCGCCACTGACTCGAGGCAACTCGATCGTCAAGTTTGCCAAAAGAGACGACCAAGATTGATGTAGAGAATGAGTAGATGACTTTGTCTCACTTCGTCCAAGTCCGTGGACGATCGGTTAATGAAGTTGCTGTGGAAATCGGGTGATGGAATGAAATGAACTGTAAATTCCATACACCCCAAAACTATCATATCTTTTCAAGAATGAATCAAGTGAGAGTGAATCAGAGAGAGAGGAGGCTTATCATATATATAGAATGAGGAGGGTGAGTGTAGGAGCTTCAAGTGGTGACCATATCCCTTCATACTTATCTTAACCTAACAACAAAGCATGAATCACTAGATATCATTAAAAGCAAACCAATCATATTAAACCTAGTCATGCTTTATCATTAATGACCATTAATGACACAAATGAGTCATAAGCCACTTCATCACTTCTAGAACCTTCTAGAATGATGACTCACTCCATCTGAAGAAAAGATAAATCCGTCTTTAACCGAATGTTAAAAGACGGCTGATAGAAAACTGGAAACTGGCAATTTCCAAAAGTGATCCTGAAACAACTTTCAGGATAACCCCGAAACTGTATAAATATACCCACATTTGTATTACGACCGAATACAAATGCAACTGAGACAAAGATATTATACCTACTCAATATAATACTCGGATCCGGCTTAAACCAAAGCCGACCAGTATTATCTGCCCGAAAACTGACACGTGCGTAAACGCACGTGCATTTTCCGAACCCTGCCATAAAACCATACGGCCTCTACAACGTTTCGCCCGAACTTGGGAAACTGTCTGTGGGGGACTCTAATGACTCGTCAGCACCCTGGCAGTGGGTTTAACCACAAACCGTCAGCGGCACTAGCAATGCGTAACGGCTGCCCACGGACTGACCTCAAGGGTGGCCGAGGAGCGAACTCAAGGGAGACCGATAAGCGAACTCCTCCGAAAACCCTACTGAGCCTAACAGTGACAATGTATATACAGTCCGGTCCGTTCGTCAATGAGTATCGCATATCCTGCCTAGGGGGCTAGCAACGTCAGACCCCCAATAGCAGTATAAGTCGTGTCGGAGTGAAGCCCAAATACACCCTGAGATACTACTGGAGTACCTACCAGTAAATCTCCTACCATGGCCATGGATTTGTGTAATGGCTCTCCTAGACACTGCACGACCTCGCCCCCAATACCGGGAGAGACGAATCCCCTGCCGATCCGCTCACGTGCCTCCATATGGCTCGGGACTGTACCCAAAAACTACCTGTTTGCACGACTCCTTTGAGCCGTGGTAGGGTAGAAATCAAAGCACAGTGGGAACTCACACGAGACAAATGACGACCTCAGGTCGATGAACTAACCTGTACACATGTCACCAGGGAACTGCTATCTGACGGTAGATATAATACTAACTAGCAGGTTCCCGGCGAGTCCTGTCCGGTGTACTCATAACCCAATGAGCACCTGTATACATCTTAGGTGATCCAACTGACACCAGTGGCTTGTGAGACCGGCCACCGCCCCTCGTCGGGGTCTCGACTGTACACACTAGTCTACTCCGGAGTATCGATGCCCTGTCTCGAAACTCCCACGACTAGGGACCACAATTAAGGATATGCATATAAGCTACCCAACTCTCATGTATATGATCGCCATCATACTGTTGGTAGTAAAGCAAGATCCTAAGGGCTCTATCAAAGTGTAACATGCAATCAGTCACCTGAACATGTACACGACTGATAAAGGAAAACCAGATAGCATACTATCATCTCGAGTAAGACTGTCCTACCGGGATAGGTCCTCCGTAATCATTGCAATCACGTACCTGCGATCCAATAATTGACTATGAGGGCACTATCTCCAACAATCTCCCACTTGCACTCAAGGCTAATATTGCGATGTCGACTACTCACAGCCCGTGTGAAACCGACACCCAACTTCTCTACTAAGCAGTATCACAAAGCCCGTTTGTAAAACTATTGTGTTCGAGAAATAGCCTCAGTGAGTGGATCCGCCTAGAAGTATCTTTCAATATCTCTCTAAATCTCAAGTTCGCGGAGAAAGCCATCTCCCGAATTGAGTAGTACCTGTCTTAGAATATGTCTGGATATCTGATGGGACCTTAGTTCATAAATGAACTCCATATCCAAACTTCTTAGACTGTATGGATCACTGAACCTAATCAGTATCCGGCACCATGCCACCCACAGTATCCTCTGGAACCACCTGTCCATAATACTGTCCCTCGTCAGAGGGAAAAACTAAAAACTCTGACAATCACTCTGTCATCCATGTCACCTTTGAAGCCTGGAATGATAATCGTCTCCCGAAAGAGGCTGCCGTTATCAAATCCGTAGAACATGTACCAATGTTCTAAAACTGCTTCCTTATGTTTCTCCAGGATTGGATTAATACAAACTTATTGCATCTAGTGCAAAACCAACATTTGGTGTGGTACTTGACATCTCATGATTGACTCAATTGCCTAAGCAAGTGATCTGCCAATCATGCATATCCCTCTCCTCTTTAGTCTGTCAGACACCTTTAGAGAGGGTGACTCCATCACCTGCAGGTACACCACCATGCTAGGAGTCAACTATTCCAAAAACCATTAGAATATCTGTCAAAGTACCCACATTGGGAAACTACCCAAATCCAGATCTAAAACCATAGATCTAGAAACCAGAATGTTAAATATTATATCCATATCCTGTCTGGAGAAACAACTGTGTGACGACCACAGTACAACCGATCGTAGTATAGGAATTTTACTTCCTACTCTGTGTATGTCATTCAGATACCATGACATCACACCCTACTACCTTCTTAACTGATCCATCCCCTATTCTGATTGAAGTCAAACCCATGACTGTCACATCAAAATTAGACGATCTATCTCCGCTATAACTGCTCAAGTCTATAAATAGATATAAGCATCTTGCCCACTATGCTTCCGCTGCTCCCACTGACTACGACAACCCTCCTACCGGGTCTCATATCCTGGAACAACAGTAGTGTCAAGTCTTGGTAGATAAGAACCTCCCTGTCACCGTCCTTGAGGCTACCGAAGCACCTCTCGGGTGTTTGAGGTTACCCACCATACCTGCGGAGTGGCTATTGGAATGTCAAACCTGATTGAATGCATAGGTCCTATTAAATTTTCCGTAATCGTTCGTGGTTCTGGAATCACTTCCAGTTCTACCATACTCCCACTACTGTTTTCTGAAAAAGATCCATTTTTACTAAAACTGTGGCGAGTTAAGAACAATATCACTATTGATCTTCTAAATGGTAGAATATCAACCCTCGTCATAGCCAGGGTCAACCCACAAACAGCCATTACAGAATCGTGCCCTGAGTTATCCAGTGTCTGGTTTTAATCATAAGCTGGACAACTCCCCGTACCTTAATTTCTTTTAAGGTACGAACTATTCTATATCCAATATAGAAACTTTGGCACTAATTTAATTGGAACCATGTTCAATCCATGCAGCTGTCTCCAATGCATATCAACTTAATGGAAAGAGGCTAATCAGCATTACTCAACTTAGGAATCCATCCACTTATGAGTAACCTGAAAGAGAAACACGTTTCTCAAAACCATCACTATCATCTGAATACCAATCACAAGAATCTACATCTTCGATCTCTTTGAAGAATCCCGATACTTGTGATACCTGGTTCTCTACTTTATTCTTATACCCACAACTTCTCAAAACTTAGACCTTGTATTTCTACGAAACACTCGTCTAAATACTAGAGAAGTTATAAGTAAACAGAACATAGTACGAGGACCTACCCCTTTGTCCTGATGGACACTGGACAACATACAATACTCTGTATAAGTCCGCTGAGTTAAACAACTCAAAAACCTGTGCGTTGTAGGTGGAAAACTGTACCCTGGCGATTTCCTCAAATATCACCAATTACAACGAATTCCGATATAATGAGGATAATCACCTAATTCCCAATATCTTACTCCCACTCATCATCTGTAAAACCATACAGATATGAGAATGAAACCTGGTAAATACATACCCTTGGAGTAAGTGTCTAATTGGGAAAACAGTTTTTCTTTTAACAATGCACTGAAACATGAAAATGTTTCGTAGGGGTATCCTGGTATTCATAGTAATGCCTCTTCCATAATCCAATTCATGACTTCAACCGTATATTTTATTGCCCTCTCTCCAAATCCCTTTACTTGTCTTTAGTCGTTACCTTCTGTACACCATCGTTAGGCTAAATGGTTTTCTTCCTTCCCTACCGTTCGGCACCAGCCTATGGTTTGGAAGAAGACTATCCAGTAAGCATAATAGGTGTACCCTCCTAAACCAAGGAGTACTCGCATCTCGAGAGAAGGTGACGATAAAAGACAACTGAATAATACCTTATTCTTTTTAAAGGTGAAATAGGAGCGGCGATGAAGTACGCGGTTTTGGTCGTGAATGATATCAGTCGCAATTTACTTTGCCCTCTTTCTAATCCCTTTATTTTGTCTTTACATATTACCTTCTGCACACCCTACTTAGGCTAATTGGTTTTCTTCATTCCCTACCTTTCGGCACCAGCCTATGGTTTGGAATAAGACTATCCAATAGGCGTAATAGGTGTACTCTCCTAAACCAAGGAGCTCGCGCAACCTGAGAGAAGGTGATAATAAAAGACAACTGAATAAACCAATTCTATTTCTCCTGAACCTGGATCCATCCTCGAAGAAGTCCCTTCGAGTTCGTATATAACCATACGATGGCTCTATCCAATGGAAGTGGATATCCGTAGTAATACGGGTGTTCTGAGAAATACAAAGGGTAAAAGAAGGAGTGGCAATGACTTATGCAACTCAGACAATCCAAACGCCAGTATTTTAAGAAGGTTCGGTCAACCTGGTCTCTGAGTCATAGTCTAGGGTCGGTCAAAGGTCGCTGCCAAAGAGAGAGAGAGAAAAGAAACACTCTGCGTGCACTCTAACCTAGATCAGAATGGTCATCACTTTATCTAATCCGGAAACCTCCCACTGTCCTGTCAAACTCTCCTCCAAACCTAAAGAAGAATCAATCGGGATCACCCGAAGAGTAAACCAACTCATCAGTGGGAATCGGGATCCAACTCTCATCGCATGTTAACGTGATGGAATGCATCCACGTTATTCATACTCCAGAAGGTATGCGCATACTTGGCAAGTTTCAGTTTCTTTAGAAACTCCCGATATCATTTTCTTGCCCCATGCTCTTATGACCTTGACGTATGCCAACAAATCATAAGTCACATGTCAAGTTCTGCCCGTCATTATCTTGTTAATTTGAACCCACCCGTACATACCCTTGACGTATGCCAACAAGGTAATACGACTGTCCCAAACCAACTCATCTATCTATGCAACAAATGAATACCCAGCAGCTACCAAACACTATGCCTTGACGTATGCCAACAAACATAGCTTGAATACTACTGACCATCCATAAGAAACGACGGAGGGCTACGGCTGGTTTTTGGCGAAAAACCTTTAACGTAGTGAACTTGATATCGCTGAAGGAACCTGATAGCTTTTTAAAATATAGTGGCGAAA
The DNA here is from genome assembly GCA_030015575.1 of Agapanthus africanus. Taxonomy (NCBI): domain Eukaryota; kingdom Viridiplantae; phylum Streptophyta; class Magnoliopsida; order Asparagales; family Amaryllidaceae; genus Agapanthus; species Agapanthus africanus. The sequence goes on from JASDDO010000012.1 coordinate 364,520,058, forward strand.
ACCTTTTGCTAAAGAGGTCACTCCCGGTAAAGGGATCTCGGCTCTTTCCTCGTGGAATGAGGTGCAGGATATTCCACTGAATACCGCTATGCAAAGCAACATGTAATCGACTATAGTAAAGTTATTACCCTGACGCAAACTTCTGTCCAAGGGGTCAGTCCCGGTGAAGGGATATCAGCCCTTGCCCCGTCGAATGAGGTGCAGGATATTCCACTGAATACCGCTATGCATAACAAAAGAAAACGTCTTTGCAATAACACTTTTTAAATTTGTTCCAACAACTGTAAACAGGTTTGTTATACTTTGCATTGATCAGAATCAACGCAGTCCCATCATTCGATCACACCAGAAAAGAACGAAAATAAAATGTACGTATATGCCATCCGCATTCGTCACTGGGTCCCGTCATCACTCGTTAGGTTACTTAACTAACGACAGAGCGGGGGCTGGACTAGCGCGGGTGTAAAACATATACAACATCTAATAGTATATAAACCAATATACATAATCGCTCCAGGCGTGATAATATGCAACATTACAGAAAAGTAATAAGCATCACAGAACAATACAGATATCTGGGATCCCCGAGTTTCACAGAGCCGCTGCTGAAACTCGACGTTCCCCTGTCGTGTGGATAGCCTGTGCAATGAAACCTAGACCCCTACGGGTGCGGCAAGTTACCCGCCAAAACCTGAAGCGAGGTAGTCCCCACAGCATAGTGAATGGAACACCCGGCACTTCACGGAATCCGGTAAATTGAGCACCCCTCCTTAGGTCAACCTATATCCCCTACGAGTGCGGCGAATAGTCTGCCAATTCTAGAGTGGGACCCCTCTGCCTCTCAAAGCCATGAGATGCGGACCCGTTGCCCTCCCGAACCCGGCTATCCGTGCACTCCGTCGCGGGGCAAAACCTAGTACAGTAATGAAAAATAGTACAATAGGTACATCGACCGCAACCTGGTCGTGCCCCAAAAAGAATATTATACAACAGGCAGTGACGGCAGTCCACATGTTGGACGCTCGCCCCGCAATATCAAATGTACAAATAAACTCAAACTGTACTACCATTGCACACTGCTATCCGCCACGACAAAACCGCAACAGCACAGCACAACACAGAACATCAACGCGAATGTCACGTTCGCAAACCCGTCTAAAAGAACTATAGCAATCAGACGCAGTTTACCGATCAAATGACATTCCCGGTCGGAGATATAATGTAAGCACTGTAAACTAACGTGTTTAAATTTCGATCGACCAAAGACCAAATATCAAAAAGTGGGCCCCACAGCTTACTGGTGAACAGTAACAAAATCTGGGCCAAAATTATATATACCAAAAACCCCAAAATCCAACACTGAACACACTGACCAAATTTGGGAGCACGTGCTCCTCACATGGCCGCGGAAGCGCGGCCAAACCATGGGTTTGGCCGCCCTTCCGCGGCGGTTTGGAGGAGTCACGACTCCAAATTTCGTCGTGGTTCTTAAATATGCCTGCAAGGATTTTTAAGACATCCAGAATTCAATTTTGAAACCGTTTAAAATCAACAGAAACTGTCGGCATAGGATTTTGTAGTTTTCGATTTCCGGTCAGATCGATGTTTTAAACGCGTTAGCACAAGTTAGTATAGCAAAATGGTGAGGCTCTGATACCACTGTAAGTCTACGTTAGCGCCCCGGCAGTCTACAGACGCCAAAATGCGGAACAAAACTTTTAAACTGGCGCTATCGTATACTTTAACCCGGATCTGCCATTATTGCTAAACTAACAAACTGTAAAGAGTGTAGGAAGATTGTACCGAACGATCCGAGTCCTTCGTTCTTCAACCACCATCCCACGCTCCGTTGCGGCTGCTCCGATCTCGTAGATCTCCGATATCCTCGTCGAGGTGGCACCACATGATCGGTTCTTTAAACGGGCTCCCGCCTCTGACTCGAGGCAACTCGATCGTCAAGTTTGCCAAAAGAGACGACCAAGATTGATGTAGAGAATGAGTAGATGACTTTGTCTCACTTCGTCCAAGTCCGTGGACGATCGGTTAATGAAGTTGCCGTGGAAATCGGGTGATGGAATGAAATGAACTGTAAATTCCATACACCCCAAAACTATCATATCTTTTCAAGAATGAATCAAGTGAGAGTGAATCAGAGAGAGAGGAGGCTTATCATATATATAGAATGAGGAGGGTGAGTGTAGGAGCTTCAAGTGGTGACCATATCCCTTCATACTTATCTTAACCTAACAACAAAGCATGAATCACTAGATATCATTAAAAGCAAACCAATCATATTAAACCTAGTCATGCTTTATCATTAATGACCATTAATGACACAAATGAGTCATAAGCCACTTCATCACTTCTAGAACCTTCTAGAATGATGACTCACTCCATCTGAAGAAAAGATAAATCCGTCTTTAACCGAATGTTAAAAGACGACTGATAGAAAACTGGAAACTGGCAATTTCCAAAAGTGATCCTGAAACAACTTTCAGGATAACCCCGAAACTGTATAAATATACCCGCATTTGTATTACGACCGAATACAAATGCAACTGAGACAAAGATATTATACCTACTCAATATAATACTCGGATCCGGCTTAAACCAAAGCCGACCAGTATTATCTGCCCGAAAACTGACACGTGCGTAAACGCACGTGCATTTTCCGAACCCTGCCATAAAACCATACGGCCTCTACAACGTTTCGCCCGAACTTGGGAAACTGTCTGTGGGGGACTCTAATGACTCGTCAGCACCCTGGCAGTGGGTTTAACCACAAACCGTCAGCGGCACTAGCAATGCGTAACGGCTGCCCACGGACTGACCTCAAGGGTGGCCGAGGAGCGAACTCAAGGGAGACCGATAAGCGAACTCCTCCGAAAACCCTACTGATCCTAACAGTGACAATGTATATACAGTCCGGTCCGTTCGTCAATGAGTATCGCATATCCTGCTTAGGGGGCTAGCAACGTCAGACCCCCAATAGCAGTATAAGTCGTGTCGGAGTGAAGCCCAAATACACCCTGAGATACTACTGGAGTACCTACCAGTAAATCTCCTACCATGGCCATGGATTTGTGTAATGGCTCTCCTAGACACTGCACGACCTCGCCCCCAATACCGGGAGAGACGAATCCCCTGCCGATCCGCTCACGTGCCTCCATATGGCTCGGGACTGTACCCAAAAACTACCTGTTTGCACGACTCCTTTGAGCCGTGGTAGGGTAGAAATCAAAGCACAGTGGGAACTCACACGAGACAAATGACGACCTCAGGTCGATGAACTAACCTGTACACATGTCACCAGGGAACTGCTATCTGACGGTAGATATAATACTAACTAGCAGGTTCCCGGCGAGTCCTGTCCGGTGTACTCATAACCCAATGAGCACCTGTATACATCTTAGGTGATCCAACTGACACCAGTGGCTTGTGAGACCGGCCACCGCCCCTCGTCGGGGTCTCGACTGTACACACTAGTCTACTCCGGAGTATCGATGCCCTGTCTCGAAACTCCCACGACTAGGGACCACAATTAAGGATATGCATATAAGCTACCCAACTCTCACGTATATGATCGCCATCATACTGTTGGTAGTAAAGCAAGATCCTAAGGGCTCTATCAAAGTGTAACATGCAATCAGTCACCTGAACATGTACACGACTGATAAAGGCAAACCAGATAGCATACTATCATCTCGAGTAAGACTGTCCTACCGGGATAGGTCCTCCGTAATCATTGCAATCACGTACCTGCGATCCAATAATTGACTATGAGGGCACTATCTCCAACATATTTCGAGACGTCCACCATGTGTTTTCTCGGTTCTGAGATTGGCATGTGAAACCCGATTCGAGGAGCGGGAAGCACCGTCTGCGGGTACATGGTGTACCCGGTATGGTACCCCGGGGCAAGAAATGATTTTCGTGGTGTAGACGATGAGCCTGACAGAGGGACTAGTACCTACCGGTGATTGGTTAGACCCGGCGGTTGTCCGGAGGATACCGGCCGGAGTCATGAGATGGATATGAGGGCCGATCAGAATATGCGGCACCTGAGATAAGATAGATATGAGGGCCGATCTGAGGATGCGGCGCCTGAGCTATGAGGATTTATGTGTCGATACTGGACACGGGTTTCATGATGTTTCGAGTGTCGGTATTGGACACTCAGGTTCCATGATTTTGATGTGTCGTTGATGTTGGAGATAGTGCCCTCAGAGTCGATTATTGGATCACAGGCACGTGATTGCAATGATTGAGGGAGGACCTATCCCGGTAGGACAGTCTTACTCGAGATGATAGTATGCTATCTGGTTTACCTTTATCATCGTGCACTGCTTTAAGTGACCTGACATGTCGCTATTGCACGTTGATAGAGCCCCTAGGATTCTTGCTTGACTACCGGCAGTATGAGGGCGATCATATACGTGGGAGCTGGTAGTCTATAAGCACATCCTTAAAAGGTCCCTAGTCGTGGGAGTTTCGAGACAGGGCATCGATTCTCCAGAGTAGACTAGTGTATACAGTCGAGACCCCGACGAGGGGCGGTGGCCGGTCTCACAAGCCACTGGTGTCAGTTGGATCACCTAAGATGTATACAGGTGCTCATTGGGTTATGAGCACACCGGACAGGACTTGCCGGGAACATGCTAGTTGGTCTTATACCTGACGTCAGATAGCAGTTCCCTGGTAACATGTGTACAGGTTAGTTCATCGACCTGGGGATCGTCATTTGTCTCGTGTGAGTTCCCACTATACTTTGATTACTACCCTACCACGGCTCAAAGGAGTCGTGCAAACAGGTTTTAGTTGGGTACAGTCCCGAGCCACATGGAGGCAGTGAGTGGATCTTCAGGGGTTCGTCTCTCCCGGTATTGGGGGTGAGGTCGCGCTGTGTCTAGGAGAGCCAGAACATGAAAAGTCCTTGGCCAAGGCAGGAGATTTACTGGTAGGTATTCCAGTAGTATCTCAGGGTGTTCTGGGCTACACTCCGACACGACTTGTACCGCTTTTGGGGGTCTGACTTTTACCAACCCCCTAGGCCCGACATGCGATGCTCATAGACGAACGGACCGGACTGTACGGATATTGTCACTGACAGGCTCAGTAGGGTGTCAGGATGAGTTCGCTCATCGACGTCCCTTTTGGTCAATAGCTGGTGGCCCGTCACGTATTGGCTTATACCTCTGACGTGCTAGTGGTTAAATCCACAGCCATAGTATTGACGAGTCTTTAGAGTCCACCACAGTTCCAGTTACTCAAGTTTTCGGGCGAAACGCTGTAGAGGCCGTATGGAGATATGGCAGGGTTCGATCAGATACGTGCGGTATTGCACGGATCGTGATCGGACGGTTTTTACTAGCCGGCTTTGGCTTAAGCCGGATTCTAGTGTTAGATAGTGTAGTTTTGTCTCTTTGCATTTGTGTTCAGTGGGAATACAAATGCGGGCATGTATTTGCAGTTGCGGGGTTTTCCTGTAATTTATTACGGGATCGGTTTTCTGGGGTTGCCAGTTTGCATTCCGTGCCGGCCGTTTTTCTTTTATTCCTTCGCGGCCGGACTTTTCGTTGGAGGGGGTAATTTGCAATTGTGCAAATTACTTTTGATGAGGGCTTTATTGCATTTGTGCCTTTATCATGATGAGATTCCTTTTTGGTCACTTCCTTTGCATTAATTGGATGGTTGTTGATTTGGCTTTGGATTTGAAATGGAAGCGATTTTTGATCATTATCTTTCCTTTTTCTCCATGAATTAATTCATTCCATTATCTCCAAATAGTGGGGGCCGGCCACATGACCTGTGAGTGAGGAGAGAGGTTTATATTTTTGGTAGGAAAATGTTTCTTCATGATTAAATTTCGTGGGCCCCCCTCTTTGTGTGTGTGTGTGTGCTGTGAAGTGTTTATTTCCTTTGCATGGTTTTAATTTGTGTAAGATACACACATCATTTTTCCAGTGAGCAAAAATCTTGCTTTGGCCGAGCTCCCTTTTCATTTTTTTGCAAGCTCCAAATTCTCCATCAAGCATCCATGAAATTGTTATGCAAAATTCCTCCAACATGGCAACCTCTTAAACCCCAAAAGAGACAACATGTTCTACACTAATTCTACAGCAAATCTTGGGCGCGTCGGCTAGCCTACTTCGCGCCCGAGTTGCCTCGGTATTGAGGTGGGAGCCCGTAAAAGCTACAGGCGATGTGGTGCCCTTCCGGCGAGGAGGCGACGACCGGAGATCCCGCGAGGAGATCGGAGTGGAGATAAAGACCGGAGGACTCGGATCAGTCGGTACATCTCTAACCCATCTTCTAGTTAGCTTAGACTTGTTAATGGTTACGATCCGGGTGTTTAGTGCGCGGTGGTGCCGGTTTGCTAAGTCCGCAAAATTAAAGTTTATCACCGTTTCCGCATTTGGCCGTCGGATTGACGGCCGGGGCGCCGCCGTGCACTTACAGTGGTATCAGAGCCTCGCCATTAACTTCGTCTAGCTTCGTTTGATGTGTTTTGCATTTCCGATCGACCAAAATTCCAAAATCTACATTTTAGTTCACGACAGTTTTCTGTTGAAAATTTTTGGTGTCAAAAAATTTTTCAGGTTGTATAAAAGTACTGTGCTGGAAGACCTAAGACTACTGGAAAAATTCGATACATTCAGTCTTCGATTGGAGCGCGGAACCGCGGCCAAACCCCCCCCCCCCCCGGGGCCGCGGTTCCGCCGCAGATTGGAGTCTTCAATGCATCATTTTTTCCCAGTAGGCTTCTGGGCTATTTTTAGGGGTTTTGGAATATTAAAATTGGGCCCAGGTTTTCTGTGAGTGCTACAGTTTTGATTGGGGGCCCACTTGTTAATTTTTGATCGATCGGATATTTTAAACACATCTTTCACAGTATTTACATTATATCTGCGACCGTGAATGTCACTTGATCGGTAAATCCAGTCTAACTGCTATAGCCCGGTTAGACGGATTTGCGAACGTGACTTTCACGTTGATGTTTTGTGTTTTTGCTGTGATGGTGCGGATCGGTCGTGGGGGATAGCCTGGATGCAATGCTAGTACTGTTTTGTTTTATATGTACATTTGATATTGCGGAGCGAGCGTCCGACATGTGGACTGCCGTCACTGCCTGATTGTATTATTCGTTTGGGGCACGACCTGGTTGCGGTCGATGTACCCGGTGTATGTATATTTTACTTTCTGTACTAGGTTTACCCCGCGGAGGGGTGCACGGATAGTCGGGTTCTGGAGGGCAACAAGCCCGCATCTCATGGCATTGGGACAGAGGGGGCTTCACTCTGGGATTGGCGGGCTATTCGTCGCACTCGTAGGGGGTACAGGTTGACCCAGGAGGGGTGCCCAAGTTGCCGGATTCCGTGAAGTGCTGGGTGGTCCATTCACGGAGCTGAAGGGGGCTGCCTCGCTTCAGGTTTTGACGGGTAACTTGCCGCGCCCGTAGGGGTCTAGGATTTCATTGCACAGGCTATCCACACGACCAGGGGAACGTCGGGTTTCAGTAGTGGCTCTGTGAAACCCGGGGATCCCAGATATCTGTATTGTTCTGTGATGCTGTACATTTCTGTGATGTTGCATTTCTTTTCACGCCTTGAGCGAAATATAATATATTGGTATATATATTAGTAGATGTTGTATATATTTTTCATCCGCGCTAGTCCAGTCCCCGCTCTGCCGTTAGTTAGCTAACCTAACGGGTGATGACGGGACCCAGTGGCGAATGCGGATGGCATATACGTACGTCAGTATATTTTCGTTCTTTGTGGTGTGATCAATTAATGGGACTGCGTTGATTCGGATCAATTCAAGTTGAAACAAACCTATTCTGATGTTGTTGGAACACTTTTCAAAAGGCTGTTATTGCAAGGACGTTCACTTTTGTTTTGCATCGTGGTATTCATTTGGAATATCCTGCTCCTCAGTCGACGAGGCAAGGGCCGAGATCCCTTCACCGGGAGTGACCCCTTGGACAGAATTTTGCGTCAGGGCATTAACTTCACTATAGCCGATTACTTTTGCTTTGCACCGTGGTATTCAGTTGGAATATCCTGCACCCCATTCTACGGGGAAAGAGCCGAGATCCCTTCACCGGGAGTGACCTCTTTAGTAAAGGTTTTCGTCACTATATTTTCTAAAAAGCTATCCGTTCCTTCAACGAGATCAAGTTCATTACGTTAAAGGTTTTCGCCAGAAACCATTCGTAGCCCTCCATCATTTCGGTTAAATATTCGGTAGTATTCAAGCTATGTATTTTGACCTCACGCCAAGGCATAGTGATTGGTAGCTGCCGGATATTTATCTGTAGCATAGATAGATGCGTTGGTTTGGGACAGTCGTACTACTATTTTGGCCTACGTCAAGGGTATGTACGGGTGGGTTCAAATTAACCTGGAAAATGATGGGTAGAACTTGACATGTGACTTATGATATTTTGACCTCACGCCAAAGTCATAAGAGCTTGGGGCAGAAATCACATCGGGAGTTTCAAAAGAACTGAAACTTGCCAGATATGCGCATACCTTCTGGAGTGTGATACCGTGAGCGGATTCCGTCACGTTATCGTGCGATGAGAGTTGGATCCCGATTCCCACTGATGAGTTGGTTTACTCCTCGGGTGACCCCGACTAATTCTTCTTTCAGGTTTGGAGAAGAATTTGAGGTACAGTGGGAGGTTTCCTGATTAGAAAAAGTGATAACCATTCTGATCTAGGTTAGAGTGCACGCTGAGTGTTTCTTTTCTCTCTCTCTCTGGCAGCGACCATTGACCCGACCCTAGACTATGACTCAGTGACCAAGTTGACCGAACCTACTTAACACTGGCTTTTGGATTGTCAGAGTTGCAGACCACATTGCCACTCCTACTTTTACCCTTTTCTTCGGGACACCCCGTATTACTACGAACGTCCACTTCCATTGGACAAAACCATCGTATGGTTATATACGAACTCGAAGGACTTCGAGGATGGTTTCCGGTTCTGGAGAAAACGGATAGGACTATTCAGTTGTCTTTTCTTTTCACCTTCTCTCAGGCTGCGAGTACTCCTTGGTTTAGGAGTAGTACACCTATTACGCAAATTGGATAGTCTTCTTCCAAACCATAGGCTGGTGCCGACCGGTAGGGAATGAAGAAAACCAGTTAGCCTAAACGGTGTACAGAAGGTATTAAGTTCAGACAAGGCAAGGGATTAGTAAGAGGGCAAAGTAAATTGCGACTGCTATTCACGACCAAGCCAAGTATTTCTTCGCCAATCCTAAATCACCTTTGTATTTCTCCAGGACACTCCGTATCACTATGAAGATCCCATTTTATTGGATAATCCATCGTATGGTTATATACGAACTCGAAAGGAACTTGTTCCAGTTCGGGGATGGATCCCGGTTCAGGAGAAATAGGAATAAAGTACATTCAGGTGTCTTTTATCTTCACCTTCTCTCGCATTGCGAGTGCTCCTAGGATTAGGACAGTACACCCTATATGCTTTTTGGATAGTCTTCTTCCAAACCATAGGCTGGTGCCGAACGGTAGGGAAGGAAGAAAACCATTTGGCCTAAAGGGGTATACAGAAGGTAATGACTAAAGACATATGAAGGGATTTGGAGAGGTGGCAAAGAATTATACGGTTACAGTTGTGAATCTGGATAATGGATGAGGCATTACTAGGAATACCAGGATACCCCATAGGAACATTTCAATGTTTCAGGTTCGCTATGTACTGTTAAAAGAAAACTGATTTCCCGATTGGACACTTGCTCCAGGGTATGTATTTACCAGGTTTGATTCTCACATCTGTATGGTTTTACAGATGTTGAGTGGGAGTAAGTTATTGGGAATTGGGTGATCATCCTCATTATATCGGAATTCGTTGTAATTGGCGATATTTGAGGATGCCACCTGCGTTGTTTGCCGGTCGGCAAATATTTGGTTTTGAATATCCGCTGTTGTGCACCAATTTCAAATTGATATATCTGTACGTCTATTTTTATAGAGTGAGATATACCTTTTGATATTATGTCGATGACATTTACCTATATCAGTGGATGGTTAGGTAAGGAGCATTGAACAGCGGTGTAATTCTTCTTAACCAAAAGTACAGTTTTCAACCTACGACACACAGTGAATGAGTCACTAGACTCAAGGGACTTATACAGAGTATTGTATGTTGTCCAGGGTCCATCAGGACAGAGGGGTTGGTCCTCGTACTGTATTCTGTTTACTTATGACTTCTCTAGTTCTTAGACAGGTGTTTCGTAGAAACACAGGGTCGAAGTTTTGAGAAGTTATAGGTATAAGAATAAAGTAGAGAACCAGGTGTTGCAAGTATCGGGATTCTTCAAAGTGATCGAAAATGTAGATACTTGTACATGGTATTCAGTTGATAGTAATGGTTAAGAGAACTTGCTTCTCTTTCGGGTTACTCATAATGGAAGTATTCCTAAGTTGAGTAACGCTGATCGGCCTCTCTCCATTTAGTTGACAGGCACTGGAGATAGCTGCATGATTTGAATCTGGTTCAATTAAATAAGTGCCTCTGGTTCTATATTGGATATAGAACAGTTCATATCTTAACGTTGTTAAGGTACGGGGAGTTGTCTGGCTTATGATTAAAACCAGACTCTGGATAACTCAAGGCACGTTTCTGTAATGGCTGTTTGTGGGTTGACCCAGGCTATGACGAGAGTTGACTTTCTACCATCTGGAAGATCAATAGTGATATTGTTCTTCACTCGCCACAATTTTAAAAGAAATGGATTTTTTCAGAAAACAGTAGTGGGAGTATGGTAGAACTGGAAGTGATTCCAGAACCGCAAACGATTACTGAAGATTTGATAAGGAACCTAAAGATTCAATCTGATTTGACATTCCATTGGCCACTCCGCAGATAAGGTGGGTAACTTCAGGCACCCGAGAGGTACTCCGGTAGCCTCAAGGACGGTGACAGGGAAGTTCTTGTTTACCCACACTTGCCATTGTTGTTGTTCCAGGCTGCGAGACCCGGCAGGAGGATGAGTATAGCGTCGTTCTAAACTTGCTTTAGAAGTGCACGTCTATATGACTCTGCCAGAGGGTTGTCGTAGTCAGTGGGAGCAGCGGAAGCATTGGTGGACATCAGGCTTATGTCTATTTATAGACTAAAGCAGATGTAGCGGAGATAGATCATCTATTTCTGATGTGACAGTCATAGGTTTGACGTCATCAGAATAGGGGATGGATCTGTTGAGAAGGTAGTAGGAAGTGATATTCCTATACTATGATCGGTTATACTTTGGTCGTCACACAGTGGTTTCTCCACAAAGGACTTGGACATTATATCAGACATTCTGCTTACTAGGTCTATGGTCTTAGATCTAGATTTGGGTGGTTTCCTAATCTGGGTACCTTGACAGCATTCTATGAGTATTTAGAATGGACGACTCCTGGCACGGTAATATACCTGCAGGTAATGGAGTCACCCTCTCTAAAGATGTCTTACAGACTAAAGGGGAGAGGGATACGCATGATTGGCAGATCACTTGCTTAGGAAATTGAGTCAATCATGAGAAGTCAAGTACCACACCAGATGTTGTTCTTGCAGTAGGTGCAATAAGTTGATATTGATCCAATCCTGGAGAAACAATCGGAAGCAGTTTTAGAACATAAGTGGATGTTCTAGGGATATGATAACGACAGCCTCATTCGAGAGACAGTTATCATTCCAGGCTTCCAAGGTGACCTGGACGACAAGGAGGTTGTCAGAGTTATAGTTTTCCTTCTGACGAGGGGCAGTATTTTGGACAGGTAGTCCAAGGCAATACTGAGGGAGGCATGGCGCAGGATACTGACTAGATTCAGTTGACGATACAGTCTAAGAAGTTTGGATTTAGTGTTCATTTATGAGCTAGGTCCCATCAGACATCCAGACATTCTAAGACAGGTATTGCTCATTTCGGGAGATGGCTTTCTCCGCGAACTTGAGATATAGAGAGACATAGAAAGAAACACCACAGGCGGATCCACTCACTAAGGCTATTCCTCGAACGCAATAGTTTCGCAAACGAGCTTTGTGAGACTGACAAGTAGAGGAGTTGGGTTTCGGTATCACACGGGCTGTGAGTATGCGACATCGCAATAATTAGCCTTGAGTGCAAGTGGGAGATTGTTGGAGATAGTGCCCTCAGAGTCGATTATTGGATCACAGGCACGTGATTGCAATGATTGAGGGAGGACCTATCCCGGTAGGACAGTCTTACTCGAGATGATAGTATGCTATCTGGTTTACCTTTATCATCGTGCACTGCTTTAAGTGACCTGACATGTCGCTATTGCACGTTGATAGAGCCCCTAGGATTCTTGCTTGACTACCGGCAGTATGAGGACGATCATATACGTGGGAGCTGGTAGTCTATAAGCACATCCTTAAAAGGTCCCTAGTCGTGTGAGTTTCGAGACAGGGCATCGATTCTCCAGAGTAGACTAGTGTATACAGTCGAGACCCCGACGAGGGGCGGTGGCCGGTCTCACAAGCCACTGGTGTCAGTTGGATCACCTAAGATGTATACAGGTGCTCATTGGGTTATGAGTACACCGGACAGGACTCGCCGGGAACATGCTAGTTGGTCTTATACCTGACGTCAGATAGCAGTTCCCTGGTGACATGTGTACAGGTTAGTTCATCGACCTGGGGATCGTCATTTGTCTCGTGTGAGTTCCCACTGTACTTTGATTACTACCCTACCACAGCTCAAAAGGAGTCGTGCAAACAGGTTTTAGTTGGGTACAGTCCCGAGCCACATGGAGGCAGTGAGTGGATTTTCAGGGGTTCGTCTCTCCCGGTATTGGGGGTGAGGTCGCGCTGTGTCTAGGAGAGCCAGAACATGAAAAGTCCTTGGCCAAGGCAGGAGATTTACTGGTAGGTATTCCAGTAGTATCTCAGGGTGTTCTGGGCTACACTCCGACACGACTTGTACCGCTTTTGGGGGTCTGACTTTTACCAACACCTTAGGCCCGACATGCGATGCTCATAGACGAACGGACCGGACTGTACGGATATTGTCACTGACAGGCTCAGTAGGGTGTCAGGATGAGTTCGCTCATCGACGTCCCTTTTGGTCAATAGCTGGTGGCCCGTCACGTATTGGCTTATACCTCTGACGTGCTAGTGGTTAAATCCACAACCATAGTATTGACGAGTCTTTAGAGTCCACCACGGTTCCAGTTACTCAAGTTTTCGGGCGAAACGCTGTAGAGGCCGTATGGAGATATGGCAGGGTTCGATCAGATACGTGCGGTATTGCACGGATCGTGATCGGACGGTTTTTACTAGCCGGCTTTGGCTTAAGCCGGATTCTAGTGTTAGATAGTGTAGTTTTGTCTCTTTGCATTTGTGTTCAGTGGGAATACAAATGCGGGCATGTATTTGCAGTTGCGGGGTTTTCCTGTAATTTATTACGGGATCGGTTTTCTGGGGTTGCCAGTTTGCATTCCGTGCCGGCCGTTTTTCTTTTATTCCTTCGCGGCCGGACTTTTCGTTGGAGGGGGTAATTTGTAATTGTGCAAATTACTTTTGATGAGGGCTTTATTGCATTTGTGCCTTTATCATGATGAGATTCCTTTTTGGTCACTTCCTTTGCATTAATTGGATGGTTGTTGATTTGGCTTTGGATTTGAAATGGAAGTGATTTTTGATCATTATCTTTCCTTTTTCTCCATGAATTAATTCATTCCATTATCTCCAAATAGTGGGGGCCGGCCACATGATCTGTGAGTGAGGAGAGAGGTTTATATTTTTGGTAGGAAAATGTTTCTTCATGATTAAATTTCGTGGGCCCCCCTCTTTGTGTGTGTGCGCGCTGTGAAGTGTTTATTTCCTTTGCATGGTTTTAATTTGTGTAAGATACACACATCATTTTTCCAGTGAGCAAAAATCTTGCTTTGGCCGAGCTCCCTTTTCATTTTTTTGCAAGCTCCAAATTCTCCATCAAGCATCCATGAAATTCTTATGCAAAATTCCTCCAACATGACAACCTCTTAAACCCCAAAAGAGACAACATGTTCTACACTAATTCTACAGCAAATCTTGGACGTGTCGGCTAGCCTACTTCGCGCCCGAGTTGCCTTGGTATTGAGGTGGGAGCCCGTAAAAGCTACAGGCGATGTGGTGCCCTTCCGGCGAGGAGGCGACGACCGGAGATCCCGCGAGGAGATCGGAGTGGAGATAAAGACCGGAGGACTCGGATCAGTCGGTACATCTCTAACCCATCTTCTAGTTAGCTTAGACTTGTTAATGGTTACGATCCGGGTGTTTAGTGCGCGGTGGTGCCGGTTTGCTAAGTCCGCAAAATTAAAGTTTATCACCGTTTCCGCATTTGGCCGTCGGATTGACGGTCGGAGCGCCGCCGTGCACTTACAGTTGATAGACACGCGTAGTTGATATCCTCATACATACAGACATGCTTTCATGATATTTACATGCATGATGTTGTTGTGTCATTGATGGACACGTAGATGTTATCCACATGCAGATAGGCATTGATTATATTGTTGGCACATACGCAGATACAGTCACCCTAGATATCATAATATTACCTTTATGATATAGTTCACCTAGGAAATCGTTGTTTTATTCAATTTCTACCTGATGATGTTTTCTACTCACGAGTTGGCAACTCACCCCCATTGTGCCACAGTTTTTGCAGGTTGACCGCATGGATCAGTAGCGGCATCGCTTGCACACAGCTTGCATTCGGGTGATTTGCTTTAGTAGGTGGTACATATTGGATCGTGCCACTATTGTATTTATTATTCCTATTGTATCTAGTCAATTCCATCAATCAGAAACTAATACTTGTATAAGTAGTGAGATTTAGCAAGACTTGTAGTTGCGAGACTTAGAGCAATAGGTTACATGTTCACTTGGTGGGTTGATGTCTTGCTTATTTCATTATTCTTTATGTCGATCTTCGCCGTTGGGCGTCGTATACATATATTCTGTCTTGCGTGGTTGTTATTCCGCCGATTGGCGAAGAGCTAGCTCCCGCTTGGGATGCCTTTATTGTTGTTATGTATATGTGGTTTTGGATCAAAATATATAAAGGAGGTGCTGCCCAAATTTTTAAAAGACGAAATATGTTTTCCAACTAGTAGAATCCACTTGCATTTTTCATGTTCCATTATCTATGCATTTAATAAAACGCACATTTTCATCATACCTTTATTTCAAAACTTCACCTCTTGTATTTGCTTAAAAAGGTTTAGATTTCTGGGCTTTGGCTTACTTGAATTACTTTACGCCTTTAGACATTGTGTTATTTAAGTTCCGGTCACGAACTAAATTTTCGGGTCGTGACATTGACATAGTATAAGTAATAGATACGATGGGTGGCAAACGGGCCAGCCCGAAGCCCGTCCGACTTGGCCGGTCAACAGGCCGGGCCAAGCCCGGTTGATCGGGCTTCAGGCAGGGCCTCAGCCCAGCCCGGGTGCCCCAAACCCGGCCCTAGCCCCGGCTTAAGTCGGGTTGGCCCAAATGCGATTTAAATATTGTTTTTTAAACTTGGTTTTTTGGGGATTTTTTTCTACTGATAAACATGCGGTTGCAGTATAAAATACATGTTCATTAAGAATTTTACTAACATAAAACAATTGTTATACTGATAAACATATAGTTGGGTAGTAAAAACCAGACAAAGTTTTAGTTGCAGTATAAAAATATTTTTAAAAATTATATAACATATCCAAAAACAAACCAATCAAACTCCTCTAAATCATTATCAGGCATTCAAAAAAACCCTCCCCATCACATCACACAGTATTCCCTCCCTTTATCTCTATAAATTCAAATGAATTTTTTCTTTCAAATTAACTTTTCTTATTTTCTCCCAAAAACTACACTTACATTAACTATGTCAAAGAAAACCATGTCAACAAGGAGCACCTCCACTGTCAAGAGAGGGTCAACTTCATCAAAGAAACTTGATGTCAAGAAAGAGTCCCTTTCTCCTGTACGACTGACACCGAACCCCTCACGAATTCTGCCATTCACTCTGCCTCATTCTCCTTCAAGTCCGTAAGAAGAACTCTTTGATGAGTATACCTTTCATGCACATCCGGCAAAAGAAATCCCTGCAGAAAATCCCCCTTCTACCGATCCCCGCGATCAAGGACCACCACCAAACGAGAATAATGACACTCGGTATCACTTTGACCCCACCGAACATAAAACCGACATGAATGATCCTCTCTATGTCCATCCTCCTCCTGATCAACGTTTCATGTTTATCGCACGGTATGAAGTAAACGGCGTTCTTACTCATATATTCGACCGGGTCAAGAGGATTTTCGTCAAGGAACGGAAAACGAAGACAACAGAATACTGGAAACATCTTAAGACTCTAGGAATCCGTTCTTTCTATCAGTCTGTCGGAAGGTGTATTTAGTATTTTATGTATGTATGTGCTTTGTTTGTTTGATGTTATGTTTGTATTTCTATATTTCTATCTGTATGATGTTGTACTTCTACTATGAATGTTAAGTTATTTCATATACGTTAATCCATATTTATATGAATAGTATAAATTAAAATCCACTTAACTCCAAGAAAATCAAAACTCCTCCCCAGCGTTGACTGGGCCCAGGCCGGGATGCTCCAGTCAAGGCGAGCCCGACCCTAGGCCGAGCGTGGACCCACCGCATGGCAGCCAGGACAGGCCAAAAAGCAAGTCGAGCGGCCCAATTGCGATCGATGAATATGATCTCAAGCTCTAAAGTGTTAACTAGACAAGCACATACAAATATACAGAACAAAACCATACATGAATTCAACAATATAATCACAGCATTTAATTTAATCATCACCTTAGGTGTACAAGTTTTATCTTTTTCCAAGAAGTTATATATATATATATGAGAATAATGTTGGAAAGAGGCCCTAAGAGGCTTTTTGCGTTAGGCGGCGCCACAAATCACGTACTCCACCATTTTATTCGACGACGATCAGCACCGGCCATCTTGATCTTCATTATGTAATATGTCAATACACCAAATTTCATGTGATTCCAACATCTTTTCACCGTCGATTTAGTGGGTGCAAAATTAGCGGTTTACCGACAATAGAACTTTTTACATTGCTAAATCAACGGTGAAATGGTGTTGGAATCACATGAAATTTGGTGTATTGACATATTACATAATGAAGATCAAGATAGCCGGTGCCGATCGTCAAATAAAATGATGGAAGACGTGATTTGTGGCGCCGCCTAACGCAAAAAGCCTCCTAAGGCCTCTTTCCTCCATTATTCTCTCTCTCTCTCTCTCTGTATGGGGGATCTGACCTTTTGAGGTCCGGCCCCATTTCTTATTTTAAAGTTCACTTTTCAAACACAAAATCCGTCGTGTTTTTCACCGATACGCACTGCTCATCACGATCTACACATTTTAGATAGGTTATGTATCAAATTTTACGAGATTTAAAGATCTCTAACTAATCCATCAAATAGACTAAAACATCGACGGCTTTACGATGCATGAAAAACAAGATCGCTTGATGGATATGTCAGAAGTCTCCAAATCTAATGAAACTTTATACATAACCTATCTAATACAAGTAGATCAAAATGACCAGTACGGATCGCTGAAAATCACGGTCAGTTATGTGCTTAAAAGTTTGGCCTCAAAATAAGAAATGAAAATCGGCCTCATAATATATATATATATATATATATATATATATATATATATATATATATATATATATGCTCCATGTATATTACATCATTATTGATATTTCTTCCATAAAAACTTAGTTCAAATTATACAAGAACAGGCCAACAGTCTGCTCAGTTAAAAACACAAGAAAATATGAATGCTTTAGAACAAAGTTTCCCTTCATGAAAGGAAATCTTTTTCAGCGCCCGAATCTCACTAAGGTGGTTATATCTGAGCTGCTTCCATAAAATCAAGTGTGGATCGACAAAATTTATCGATTGCATAACCATCTCAACCAGCAACAAATGCACGATCTATTTCAGAGCGATAATCTTCAAAATTTTCTGGCAGAGGAATTTGCTGATCCGTGAGGTGAGAACCAGCCAAGGAATTATCCCAACCTGCATTTTGTATAAATACAGTTACTCAAAAGTTGCACAAGAAGATTGATTTTGAATTTAAGGGGACGATGGGTGTCTACCATCAGAAGGCCATTGGCGGATTTGTTAGCTCTCCATGACAGAAACCTCCCTGCCATAGCATTATAATTTATTTTGAAGAGAACAAGAAACAAAAGCTGCTTGTGAAAATGAATAATTATGCTAGAAAAATGCAAATAAAAAAGCACATGGACACCCCATCTAACAATTTCAATAATGGGATTAGCCATATAAAAACCTACAGATAAACTAAGAGAGGGATCCATTAAACTAAAAAGAATAGGGCCATGAACTAGATAGACAACGTCTAGTTAAGTTTACTAATATTTTGCACGTGTGATACACGTGTGTGTGTATTTTGAACAACATACATGCATCGCACTGAAGGCGTCTGCAAATTTTTTTTTTATCCTGGACATTAAATGAAAATCTCTAAAGATATCTATAATTTTTCTAAAGTTAAATTAAATGAATACGGCTAATGGAAATATTACAATTGAAAAATGTTGAGTTATACAAAAAATCAAAAATATAAAGGCTTGTGTGTAAATTTGCAAGGTATATCACTTTTTGGGCTTTTGAGCATGAGTGTGTAATGAATGAGAGGGAGGGAGGAGAAAGAGAGTTGTTGACTTTCCATTTTCTTATTTTTGTGTTTTGTGAAGGATGAGGTGCACATCTCCAATTCTCAACTCTGACTACTGGAGTTGTCATTTTTTCTGTTTTTTATTTTGTTGATTAATGATATCATCTAAGGATTTCTAGTTATAATATTAACGATAGATCCACCAGCACCCTTGGGATGCGCTTGGTAGGAGCTAATCTTGGTGGTAATCTTAGATTCTCATGAAATATTAGCTTGTTTAGGTGTAAAAAAAATTTCCTGGGAATATTACATTACCGTGGTAATCAAATAAACCCCATTTCACGGGAATCCAATTCCCCCCAAAATATGTGTCTATCATAAATTACCATGAAATATGTCTACCTAACACGACATGTGCCATGACCATCCGCCACACGCCGTTGGCCTTCCCCCCCCCCCCCCCCCGCCGAAGGCCTCCCTTGCCGTCTACCGTCGGCCATTCGACAGTTGAAAGTTTGTCGCCGGTCGTCCGCCGGTCGGAAGTTCGTCTCCGGCCTTCCTCGTAGCTCGCCGCCAGTCGTCCACCGGTCGGACGTTCACCGCTCGCCTCCGGCCTTCCTCGCCGGCCATCACCGATCGGCCGCAGGTTGGACGTTCGCTGCAAGCCTCCCTCCCCGCCGACCGCTGGTCTGATGTTCGCCACCCGCCTCCCTAGCCTACCGCCGGGCTCCCTAGCCAGCCATCGCCGGCCGGCAGCCGGTCGAACATTCGTTGCCAGTCTCCCTAGCCGCCAACCACCCGTCGTCTTCCGGTCAGACATTTGCCGCCCGTTGCCGGTCGTCCGCCGCAGTCCTGGCCGCCAGTCGCACCTCCATTGTTCGTCGACGGTCAACAGTTGCATACATATATTACCGTGGATTAAAATGTACCAAGCACGGTAATGCAAGATTCCTTGGAATCGGATGCCCGATCGTCACATTTCCCGGAATATGAGAATTTCCGGTAATCTTCCATTCCATGTACCAAGCGCAACCTAGGATATTAAAATTTTTGCCTAAAATTAGCAGAACAGCTGCTAGATGTCTTAAATTTCGCTCATTTTCTGAGATTGTTAAACTAGTAGACCTACTAGGGAAAGCCCTGCCCAAAACAGAACATGTTCTAGATATCTTAAATTTCGCTTATTTCTGAGCTGTGGAATGATCTCTAAATTCATTTCTATATTAGTAAAGTTTTAAATTTACCAATTTGATTACTTTTATTAATATCATTAAGTATATTATTATTTTTATTAAACAATCGTTTTGCGATAAGTTTTTTCTTAAATTAGTCATATTAAACAGTGCATCTGACATTCTGGCTGGTAATGTGGTCAATCTATTGGTATGTACCAACATCGATGGAAGACTAGTATTTCGATATATATTGAGTGCCATACATTAGCGATTCTCTCAGCAAAACTGAGTTCCCGAACAAAATGGACAAAACGCCATCAAGTATACCATATAGCACCAGTTACACCACATTGATTCCTTACACAATAAAAATTCCACTTTCTCAGCAGTCACCAAAATTTTTAACAGGCTCTTCTCATATACATTCGAAATATTGATTTACTCATCCATCAAGTATATTTAAAGACCTTTGCACGATTAGGCTAGACTTTTACGCATCATTGTCAAATCTACATTCACCATTACTCCACCATACAGATACAAACGTGAGCAATTTTCAAAATTCTAGCAGATATATTCTTAATCTACTTCTAACTTCAAACCGTGCCCCAACAATCAAGCTAGCAACAGGCAAAATGGCATAGCATGAAAATTCCAACAACAAAATGTTCCTCCTTCCCCATCTAGCTTCAATTAACAGATATGATACATGAGGCCATGAAGGGCATAATGTGAAAACATTTTTAAAACAGGGTTACAGCTGATAATGATACACAAAGGGCAAGGTTGGAAAAAACCATTTGCTCGTTGCTTTTTATCATACATAAAAATATCAAAAACATGCCCATTCCGTCCAGCATCTAGCTTTCTATTATGTAATAGATAGATTGATAGGATCACTTGTTACACCGGTCATGATGCTGAATCTATAAACATGTATTGATAATGCTTGTGTTGATTTCCATCAATGTAGAACAGCATACGCAACAAATTGAAAACCCCATTTTTTTTATTTATGAAAAACCATACTTGAATAAGATATAGTTGGACCATGTTGGCATTGAAGTCTACCTAATACCCATGGTTCATTATTTATCATGTGACAAAAACAGCAATATTAACAATTCAAGAATTTGATAGATAATGCATTTCCCTAAGGATGAAAGTAATTTGCTTATTGAGTTCGGCTTTGTCCCATCGCCATTCAGATTTCAATCAACAACTAGAGCTACATATATCTTCCATTCACGGAAACTTTGGAGTGTGGGATCGTCCTCTCAGAAGATAACACCAATTATTTATGATCTTGTAGTTCAAAGATTGCAGTTTTTTTTAGGATAAAAAGTTTATTGCTATTGAAACATCATAGACATTATATCCACATTAAATTAATTTCATACAAGCTTGCTACAAGCAGTTTCATTGCACCAGCTTTTCGAAGTATTGATATGTGATCCCACACATGCAGTTTCATTCCATGATAGATTAGAGGCAACTTACTATAAGCAACCAGTTCTATCTTCAAATCATTATAATAGTAAGCAACTTACTATAAGCAGCTGATTCTACCTTAAAATCATTATAATATTAAACTAAAATTTTAGGTTGAAATCGGCCTGTGAAGAAATTACCAAAAGGCTGCAAAAGATGTTGAGGGACTGCTGCTACAGGAATACTCCAAAAATGCCATACAAATCCGATATATAACACTACCTACAAAATTTCAGTTGAACCATATCAATTTCAGCATGAAACGGAATGGGATTGTTTAATGGGAATCACGGTGCACCTTAAGAACAAGGAGGGTTCTTGCATACAAATCATGTGACAATCTGCTATCCTTGCTCTGCTCCTCCTGTTCTGCAGTTTGTAATGAAGGAGAATTACATGTTGAAAATTTTCTACCAAAAGCATGGAATATAATAAGAGTTATGAAGGGCAATTTATATGACAACACAAACTTTTAAAAAAGAAAGAAAGAGATGATATCCTTCCTTTGGTAATCATGTTTTACATCACATTGTTAAAGATGGCCGGCTTCAAATTATTTTCAACTTAATAGTTAAACACCTTGATTGACACAATAAATTCATTTGAAAATGATCTGATGACCTTAAAACAAATTTGGACTTATTCGTTTCCCTCGCCCTGTGTGAATTACAGATTACTGTATATGAAAATTAAGATAAAGATTGCACTTTTATAAATAGAAACTACCAAAATTTATAGGAGAACATTTTATAATGAACCTGATTCTAATAAGAGAAGGCCACAGCATTAGCACGGTGGCACATAATTCGATTATGCATCATAAACCCAGACTATAAGATTATTTACTTTCAAACCAAGTGCCGAAATACCAAAAGGCAGGAATCAATCCAGACAACTAATGATGCTTCAGTCGGTTTACAAATCCAGTTTTGAATTTATATTTATATTGATAAACTACCATGAATTAGCATCCAGCCCATTTTTCCTCGCCACTATCATTATGACTGAAAACCTTTACGGAAACGTGAGAATTTATAAAATAACATATGTAGTATTTACCTTTCTACCTTCATCCCCAAACCCTATTGATCTGCTCCCTTTGGCAATGATGGGTTTTGATTTTAATGAGAACAAGGTTGCTTTGCAAAACCATATAGGAATTGTTGTTTGCGCCCAAGTAAGAAATATAACCATCGTTTTAAGTATTATTCAGTAAATTGAAGCTAATTCAATAAAACTAAATCCTTCAACTGATTTCTCCCTATACGGCCTTTATTTTATTTTTTTGCTCGAATGCAAATATGTGTTGATGTGAATGAATGAGGTTGGTTTGAAACGAAATCCTTTTAACATGACAAATCATGGATTCATGTATTATTAGATTATTTTTCGAACTGAGACCTACCATGCATCTAGATCTGACTTTCAGTGTATTGAAAACTTCTTTTTCCTCTTTCTCTTGCCAATTTTCTGCTTGCCATGACGAGCTTTGGCAAATCCGTGGAGGTGGACGCCAGAGTCTTCACTTTTTTTGGCAGTGTGAATTATTAATAAATTCATCATAGCCTACCCTATGACACATCACAAATAATGAATAGGCATGTGGAATGAATTCAGTCAAATCAACAACTCTAAAGTTTAATCAAGAGACCATTTAGTCTATGGGCTTCGGGCTTCGTATTTGTTCTGCCTATACTAGCTGAGTGCAATTATAGGACCAATAAGTTGCAAGAAATTTGAGAAAAGGTTGGGCCTTATCTAATCAAATATAAAATCGTACACACAATTAGTAAACAAAGTATCTTATTAAGACAGGTATATGAGATGATAACTGCTAAACCAGTTATGAGAAAGCACATTTGAGTGCGACCTTCATATAACTTGTTTTTCGCATATGTGATGCATGCGGAATGAAGTAAGCTTGCATTGCATATGAAGTTAAAAACTATTTGTTTGATAGATTGTGTATACAAAATTCCCACCTTGATGCTATTCATTATAAAGATATAATAATAAATAATATAAATGATTTCATGAAATGTGAAACTTCATCTTGTATATATCATAATTTAGATATAATAATTTTTATTATTATTGAGCTCGTCATTATATTATTATAGCAATAAGTTGAAATATTTATAAGGATTTGTATGCACTCATTTTTCTTTTTTAAATGGATCACTTGAAAGAAATTCTTTTCTTTTTATTTGGAAAGAGTGGGGGAAGAGATTTTATTTGGAGAGGGGGGAGGGAGAGAGAGAGAGAGATTTTATTTGGAATATGAGAGCGCTTGTTTGAAATGTACCATTTGAAAATATAATTTTATTGGACATTGATGACATGTATAGCTTAGGATGGAGTGGTTTTAAAGAGGATTTTTCTCTTTTTTAATAACTTCTCACAAAAGCAGAGGTTAACTACATCTACACAAAAAGACAAAATCAATTTAGACCCCAAAGAGTTTGCATTATAATAGTTGCGATTTCATAAATACACAACCTTACATCACTTTCCCAAATTGGTTCCACACACATTAGCCCATAACATGTGTTCCTATTATAGCTGAAGCCATGAAGATCAAGGGGGCACTTGACAGGATTACAAGTCCACGAACTCAGTGGTAGGTGAAGAAAATCAATATTGGTACTCGATGTAAGTAACCTATTATGTTCGGCATTTTATGTTGTCAATTACATATTGAACGATGTTACTCAAACACTTCGTACTTTAAATCCTTTCTTTTTATGGGCAGGGTTTCTTTTGGAGTGGC
Organism: Agapanthus africanus; assembly: GCA_030015575.1. NCBI lineage: Eukaryota > Viridiplantae > Streptophyta > Magnoliopsida > Asparagales > Amaryllidaceae > Agapanthus > Agapanthus africanus. Next base: position 364,544,215 of record JASDDO010000012.1, read on the forward strand.
ATGTGAGCATTTGAACGATTTGGATATACTCTGAAGGCAATTTAGGAGAATCGAAAATTGAATCAAATCAACATATAAAGATTATATTGCCCTACCACTTCAATATTGGAGATGAAAGGAATGAAGTCTTATCTCTACAATGTCTATCTAAATTAGTTTATCAAATGATTGCATAGATTCACATCTACATAAACTCATAATTGCATATAAATTTACCAATACAATTGTGTAGGACAGTATGTGCGCCTGTGCAAAATTTTTTGAAGGCTCGTGTGAGACCACCTTTGGACAAACAAATACTTGCGGGGGTTTTAAGCTAGGTTGCACAGACACATCCGACGGGTTGTCGTGTCTGTGGACACGGACACTTGTATGACACCGAACCAACCGATGCTCGGCCCTAGCAAAAGGGTTATGAGTCCGGTTATCCAATGCTAAAAGATTAGAATTCAACAATAATCAAAGCAAACTGTTCTTAAGAATAGGGTAAGAAAGAGAAAATACGTCAAACTTTTAGAGGTTGTGGCTATTACGAAAAGTCAAAACATATAGGGGGGAAAATCTGAAATATGGATCCTAAAAGTGCAGCTAAAGCATTATGCACACAAGAGAGGGACAAAAGAGCAACTATACATTAAAGTATCGATTTACTGCAAAAAAGAATTTATGAATGATTCTATTTAAGAATATTTTGTGCTGCAAGAACGCAAGAAGATAGAATAGGAAATGTAAAGTTTGGAAAATTATGTTCAGTCAAGATTAAGCATTCGAATGCAGTTTTACTTGGGCGATCATGTTCCTTTATCCTTATCAGACATGTTTTTGTAACGGAAAATGATAAAAGGAAAAATTATGTTTTTGTAATGGATTATGATATAATAATATAATGATAGTAAGCATACTCTTCAATAGTTCCTTCTCTTTAGCTGCTGCCATTCGTCTAAGTTTTGCAGCCTGTGCAAATGTAGAGGGCCTGAACACAGATAAAACATATCATATTAACATGTATGGAGCCACCCCCTGTAGTTACTATGTATGTATTTCTGATATGAGTAAAAGTAGACTACAGGACTACTGATATAAACTGCTGCACTGATCTAGTAACGAGAGGGCGTAGTATGATAGTGTTAAGTATAAGGACTAAGATCATATGTAGAATTAGATTGACACATGCAAATGTGAAGCAATGACCTTAATTAGGGTATTTGGAACATACATCGACAAGGAGCTTGCCTCTCTCAAAAGTTGCTTTATCTCTTGCCGCACCTCTAATTGTTCGTTGCTGCTTGTTCCTCTCTAAGAAGGCAAATGACTCAAATTAGATACTGATAAGCAGCATAGCACACAATGAGTTTGAGTTAAAAGTGATAAAGAGAGACATATACTGGGATTATTATAGAGCATTTAATCAATTTATCATAAAAGCACCGTTACTGTGAGCTATATGTGAACTACACATTGCTTATTTATATATGCAAATGAAATGTTTTTTTTGGTAAATATGTCTGGAGCCAAAGTAACACATCTTTCTTATATAAAAGTAATGTTATCATCAACTTATAATGAACGGAGGCTAAATAACTTTAGTTCATCAACAGTTTTGGAGCCTTTCGCTTGGCCTCACCACAAAAATTTTTTGACAAGAATATTTAACATTCTCACATTAACATGTGTTTGCAATGTAACATTCCATATAAAACAATAGATAAATATATTCAATCAGGGGTGTAATCATATATGTATGATGTTGATAGGTATTAGTAAGATGATATTGATACATTTAATATGCTCGGAACCAAAAGGTGTCATGCTGCCACTTTATGCTTGTGATAGAAACATTCTTCATATATTTTTCATGTTATTCATCATTTCCAATCAAAATGAAGTCAACTATGAAGCAAGGCTCCATTAAAGATTTGATAAAATTCTACGATTGGATGTCAAACCTCTTGTCGTTAGTCTCCAATTTGTAGCCAAAAAACACTATTGGCAAGAGAGGGACTCTTTGGTAATCCTAAATGACAAGTTGGACTTTTACAATATTCATGGACCGAGCAAAACACTAAAATGAGAAGGAAAGTATATGTGTTGTATTTATTCAGATAAACAGCTAACTCATCTTATAAACATTTGCCAGCATGAAGAACTAACGTTTCTCCCTTGAAACACATTTCTACCCAAAATTCAGCTGCAAACTTCCTCATCCCTCTTTTAAATTTGTGGTGAGAGGAAAATGCACTGGCAAATCAATGGCAAGGGAGAAATTATTCAATGTGCCAGGTGTAATACACCCGAGCATGAGGGAGAAAAAGATGGGCAATTCTAGGCATCCATCAGGCAGCTTGGTGGGTCCGTGTCTTATTTCTTTCTCTTTCATGACCGGGCACATGTGGCCAACACACAGTAGAATTTTTCGTAGAGACATACTAATTCTCTACAGATTCATAAGCAACTACTCCCCTCGTTTTCTTTTAAGTCTCCAATTTTGGGTTTGCACCCCTTTTAAGAATTTTTTTGAAAAACTACTATCTCATTCTAAGTTGCACGGACACTTCCATCGGGTTGACGTATCCGTGGCCAACACGTATCGAACACTGACACTTGCAAGACACTTGCACGACACATTGTATGTATGTCATTTACGTATAGTATATTAGTATGTGTTCTATACTTGTCATATACATATAAATATGTTTTTAGTATGATATTAGCATATATCATGTTAAGACTTATTATTTTTTCCTTATTTAATGGTCATAATGTTTGATATCTTATTTATCCGTAGAAGAGAATATATATAGCCGTGTCCTTGTATTCTATATTTTGGGATTTTGCCTTGTCGCCGTAGCGCATCGTGTCATGTCCGTATCCTCGTATCCATGTCCATGTAACCTTGATCTCATTTAAACTTATGATATGCTTGATACTAAAATACTATATTAATCTCATTTAAAGTTTACCTCATTAAAGGCGTGTTTGGTTAGGGGATTCATAAAAACGGATTCCCTAATCCTTGCACTAGAAAAAACTTGGATTTAATAATTTTTTGTTTGGTTTGTACCAATGCTGAAGATGATGACCCAAAAAGTCTATAATCCTTTATTTGGTTGCACCAAATTGATATGGATTCCAAAACTTGAATTTGGAGGTAACATTAAGGTGGTGAGATTATCTCTGTCACCTCCAAAGACAAAAAATCCAATTTCCATGGCAATAAAACGAAGCAAATATCAATTGTTTATTCATAAAAAAGGTTTGGTGGAGAGAGTTTCTCCCAAATCCCTACTTTATTTTGGGATTCATGAATCTAGATTCTTGTTTATGTGGTAACAAATCTTTCCTAAACCAAATCCACCAACCAAACAAAAAAACTATCAAAGCCATGTGGATTTGGCCCCAAAATTCACAAATCCTACCCAAATCTCTCAACCAAACAGGCTAAGTCTCCATTTATGTCTATCTCATCTTTTTTTCCTAGTTATCAATATTAATGATGGTTAGTATATGGATCAAATTTTAAATTTGTATTGGTAACACAAAAAGTAGCATTGATATTATAAATAGACACTTATAATGGAACCAAAAAAACCAAAATTAGACACTCAGAAGGGACTGAACGAGGGAGTACATCAAAGAATCTACAACAATTTACTATTTAACCCCTGCTATTAATGATCCAGGACAATGATGTTTCTTTGCCCCAAAAAATGTTACTCCCAAAATTTACACATTTCATCCAAGGAACCCATTTACATAACCATTTTAATCCAGAATCACTACGATATCATTAGCATCGCAATTTAACAACAAATTCCATATTTTTAATGCATTATTTTTCCTATTCAACCTCGAACAACAATTTTCGATTCTTCATCACAACGCACGGAATTTAAAACTAGTCAAATTTTAAACTTTCGCGACCCAGTCAAAGGATCGTTACCTTCTTAAGAATCGCGAGGAACTCGTCGAGGGCATGGAGCGAGAGAACGATCAAGAAGATGAAGAGAGGGCAGATAGTTCCGCCGCCGATGCCGATGACTGCTCCGACAACGCCGTTTAGGGTTCCGTCCATCTCCGTAGCTGTCTCCGTCAAGGGAAGAGATGATGAGAAGAGCTTTGGATCGTCAGAGGGTGACATCCACAAATTGGATCCGTGTTATATTGGGTTCGGGTGCCGATTTGTAACCGACCGGGAAACAACGTTAATGAGTCGGATGTAAACGAGTGTTGGTCAGCTTTATATCTATACTGTTATCTTTATCTTTATTATTATAACACAAACCCTTAATTTCATTATTCAATCATTTTCCAAAAAAATAAATTCCAAAAAAGGAGAAAATTTTATTGTCTCATACTTCGCCATATGCTTCCTCACATCATCCGGAGAAAATGACAAAAAATATCCAATCCATCTCTTTCTCTCATGGCTCCTTATAAAAAAGACAAAAAAAATACTTAATTCATCTCTCTCACACAATTGTTGGGGTAAAAATTTATACCCCGTTTCCAAACTCAAAAATCAAAATCAAGCACAAAGTCAGAGTCAAAATTAAAATCAAAAGGCAAGTGGGACCAAGCCCAAGCCTAAATCAAGCTCTAGCATGAAGAGAGGGTCAGCCATAGAAAAGAAAAACTAAATGTAATTTTTGTTTTTAATAGGCAATAAGACAATTTTTGTACAAGCTATGGGGTTAAATGTCAAAAATGTAAGCCTATAAAAGGCCCCCATGACGATTAAAAAAAAGACAACAAAAAATCTTAATCTTGAATCCAAAAAGAAAAATCAAAATGTTGAGTTTTGAGTCACACTTTATTGCGCAAATCTTTTTCTCCTCTCTCCTTTCTTTTTTTCAAAGTGCGTACGTCAGGAGGTCTCAAAAGGGGGAAAAGAACCTCTTTTGATATTCAAAAGTCAAAATCTTGGTATTTTGGACTGTTGCTTCATTGGGTTTCGATTCTATTTGCACCATGCTAGGTGCGTATCCCGTTGTGTGCACATTTAACCAAGTACGCACCTACTCAGGTATGCACTTCCCTAAGTACGCACCGTACTGGACCTTTTGGCCCATTCGGGGCCCTTTGGCCCCCTTCACTCCCTCGCACTCGACAAGTGCGCACCTTGCTAGGTGCGTACCTGGACAGGCACGCATTTGGCTCGGCAGGTGTGCACTTGTCATGTGTGCCCCTTTACCAAGTGTGCACCTTTCTAGGTGAGCGTTTTGGCAGGTGCACACTGTCACGTGCGCATCTTGCCACATGCTCACTTGGCTAAGTGCGCACTTGACGTATATACACTCATCACCTCTCTCGTTAGAGAAAAATTTCTAACAGGACGCTGTCCCGCACCACGCAAGGGGGCTGCTAACCTCCTTGACCCCCAGCCCGCTATCCGGATAGCGAGACCCCCGTAAACTCTACAAGGCCCCTAATACGTCCAAAACACAACATACGCACGCCGCATATTGAGTTTGCATGACTAGTTTGGCTCGTCAATCGGAGGTTCTCATGCTTCAAAGGCGAGGGGTAATTAACAACGACTTAGTCCGCGGCTGCCGGAGATTTGGATCCCCACAATCAATAAACCCCAGCCTACCCTAGGCAGAGAGAATCTGTATATGCCTAACAAGTGCGCGCGTTCCTATCTCAATAGGGTGACGAAAAACACTCTACAGATTCTGGCACTCCCGGTGGGACTTTTCTCTCCTCCCATATCTCGGGTCAAACGTTCATGCGAACTCATTTAACATATATACCAATGTTTATACTGAAATATTACTTTTTCATCCAACAATCAACTTTCAACAACAATGTCTTCCAAGATGAATTCAGCTTCTGACGCAAATCCGGTTACCTACGTGGTCAAGAAAAACGCCCACGTGATTCTCCCCGCAAGTCTCATCGGCAGTGGGAGGAACTACCCTGTCAATTTGGTTCTGTCATCATCTACCCTGCCGGAAGCGCTCAGCTGGCCGAGACCTAGGCAAACCAAGTGGCTAAATCGACCTCAAAGGGAAGGAGGCCGAACGTTGTGATCGCCAAGGCACCACAACCCAAACGTAAGACAGTGTTCGAACGACTCCCTGGTGCTCTAGCTGGGGGCAAGACTGCCGGAATAAAGGGCATTATCAAATGTCGCGGACAAGCTCATGCGACGCGTCCGACAAGTGCACAATCAAGCGTATCTCCAAAGCTCTCCATCGCTCAGCCTACGGCGTCTTCCCGAAGAGCCGAAACCTGCAAAGTGCTCAAAATAGAAAAGTTGAGATGGAAGCGACTCAGATTTAGAGCCACAAAAAGGCTAGGGCTCTGGCCAAGTTGAATTTTATAAAATTCCAAGAACCCGGTTACCCCGCGACACAAGCCGGGCCGGCAGTGAAGCTTGCTAACCCTTTTAAGCCGTTGAAATTAGTTCAGAAGAATGCTATGATCGCAAAAATCAAGAAGACTGCGATCCAGAGGACACTGCGAAATGACATATCCAAGCCCCAAAGTAGAAAGCATGGCGCTATCTCTTCCGAAGTCTACCAAGTACTTCATGCCGCACGAAAGCAGCGGGGCAAAAATTGAAAAGAAGCGCCAATGCCACTCAACAACCAGGCCAGGCAAACCGTTTTCGGTCGAATGACCTTTCCCGAAGCAGAAAGGCCACGGCGACTGTCACGCCCCGCGTCCCAGAGTGCGCTAAGATCGGCACATGACAGAGCCAACCATGCTACCTGTGGCTAGAAAACATCCCTCCACGGTCACATTACGGCTGTCTATAAGATATCAAGAACAATAAAATAAAATGAACTATCTAGTACATGTCCATATGCCAGAATAAACGAGTCAAGAAATAATATACGGAAGCAATAAATCCAATAAACAATAACGTCTGGAAAATACGTCCCAAATACGGGCTGACATCAGGAAATGAAAGTACGGCAATAAAACTAAACTAAACTAGATACTAACAGGATCCTCACTGCTCGGCCTGACGGCGGAAATACTCCTGATCAGCCTGCGAAAGAGACAGGGGATCTGGGCCATGCAAAACCCAGACGTCAGTGCGTCATAATATCAAACAATAAAATATAATCAGGAGATAACAAGATATGCAGACATGAGTATGAACAGGAATGAGTGTATAACAGTAACACGAATATGGAACAGTGAAGTGTATGTGCATGTGGTGAGTAATCTATGCTACCGGGTTAATTACTCCCAAGTCTTTGAAATCAATTTAATGATCGTCGATATAACTCAATAGTATCCCGTGCATGCCCGAGACCACGGTTCAGATTCTCGGACTGAAACCGAGACGTGCCGCTAAGCACAAAACAGGAAACATGTATAGATGAATGATGTCAGCAGCATCATCCCGAGACTGGCCTAGCCTCCAAAACTGATCAGTATAAGCGTCGAACTGTTGAGTTACAAGTCAGGTTTCATCATTGATTTCCCCTTACCCCCAAATTATGTGTTCAAGTCAGGTATTGATAAATATGGAGCACCAACACGGGATCAAGCAGGTAAAGGTTTTGTCTGAATAGACAACATGATATGTCCATCAGGACAACATGTCAGGATTGTCGGCATTAGTAACAGGATCAAGTAACAGGTCAAGCAGTGGTGTATCAGGTCATGTCAGGTAGTGCACATGTATCAAATGGATGCCCAACAGTAAAATATAGCAAGTATCGAATCACGATAAAAGCATGGATGCACGAATAGAAATTAGCGGTAACATGATATAATATGACATGGCATGAAACTAGATATATATCAATAACACGGATACGAACGGATATCAGAGAAACGGTAAAACTGTAACATGGATGTGAAATGCAATGAACATGTAATAATTCTATACCTATAAATGTAAAATACGTTGCATAACCTGTAACAAGATAAAATTGCATGCGACTAGATAAGTAAATAACGGTATGGATACATACGGGTATCGAAAAACTGTAAAACTGTAACATAGGATGCACAATGTAGTAAACATGTAATATTTTTATTCATATGGATGCAAATACAATAATATAGCATGTAGCAAGATAAACTTACCTGATCAGATCTCACGACAGAATGCGTACGCTGCGTACGATATCGGTAAATGTCACGACGCACACGCGGGTATACAGAACTGAACCAAGCAAAGTAAGAATGTGGCCATGCTGGCTGGGGATGTCCACTGGGTCGTCCGGATCACTGGCGACGGCACGGCTCCAGCGATGACCGGAAAATACACGATCAAGAAAAGAGAAAAAAAAGTAGAAGAAGAAGAGAGCTGGTGCTCAGGGTTGGTGTTTGGGGACAGAGGCGAGGTGAGGAGGACGTTGATGATGAGTCGTGGGTTTTCCGGCGAGTTTTCCGGCGATAGCAGCGGGGGTTGTGGGTTCTTGAAGTCGGATGATCGAGGTTCTTGCGCAGGGGGTCGTGGGTTTGCAGAGGAGAGGAGAGGAGAGAGGTTTGAGGCGGTGATGAATGCACGGAGGCGATAGGGTCGGAGCTCCGGCGAGGAGGGTGCAGCAAGGTTTCTTGCAGTGTTTGGGGTTTGGGTTGCCGGGTTCACGTCGGGGAAGGAGAGCGGGAGAGAAGGAAGAAGAGAAGAGGAGAAGAAGGCGAGGAGGTTGATGAGGAGAGCGGAGGGCGCGGTCATGGCGACGGTGACGGCGAGACGAGGGCAAGCGAGGTCGGGTTGATGGGTTCGGGTCGTCACGGTGGGTGTGCTGGGGGAGGAGTGGAGGAGGGGAGAGTTGGTCGAGGAGATGAGAGGAGGAGGTCGACGTCGAGGGTGTAGCGATGAGGGTCAACGGCGACGAGGGGCGCGGGCGGAGGGTTGGGGTCGTGTTCGCAGAGGCGGGAAAAAGAGAAGTGCGAGAGAGAAGAACGTGGGTATGGGTTAAAAAATATATAAGAATATGGATAGAGAGAACGTGAAGGATTGGGTAAATAGATATAGGATAATTAAAAGAGGAGAGAGTGAGAGTCACGAGAGAAGAGAGAGAGAGATCTGTGATGGTTAGGATTAGGATTTAAAAATATTTGAATATATTTGTATATGTGTGCAGAGAGAGAGTTAACTGTTAGGATTTTATTATATGAAATATATTTTAGTTTAAACTTATATAAAACATTTTAATATATAAAAGAATTTTATATTATATACTTTGAGATTTTGGCTAAACCAAAAGTAGTCCAAAACACGCCCGGTTTGAGTCTAAAATTACGGTTAATATACGTGTCAACCAAAACCAAAATAGGATATCCGGGTAACGAAAATGCATACCCCCAAGAACGGATACACGTAGCGTGCACGTAGCTATCCAAACGAGTCCGTTTCACTGAACGGAACGAGAACAGGATGTACGGGTGCTACAACAGGGTTAGGGGTATGATGCAGGCCATGCTAAATATTTTAAAAATATTTTATTAGACTTTATATGTTATATTAAAAAAATGCAGATGCCAGATATAATACAGATGAATAGGGTATACAACATGAAAATGCACGGATCCTCATAACTAGCCGGGATGGATCCAAAACAGGAATCAAGATGGGTTTTCAGCACGCGGGTCGGGTCGGATGCAAATACGGATACCAATTAGACTATTCGCACCCAAAACAAAATAAATCAAGAAATAACTATAAATAAAGAGATTAATCAAATCAAGCATGGTATAACAAACTAGGGTGTTACATTATACCCAACTACAAAAAGAATTTCGTCCTTGAAATTCCCGGAACAAGAAAAGAAAAACAAGCATGAATCAAGGAAAAGAGGTGTTGAAACTTCTGTCGAATCTCATCTTCTTGTTCCCAAGTCGATTCTCCATGCGAGCGATTCCCCCATGAAACAAGTACGAGAGGGATAACCTTGTTCTTGAGGATCTTTTCTCTTCGATCAACAATCGACATCGGTCGTTTCTCATAGGTCAAATCCTCCCTTACAGTCAGCTCCGAATGATCTAGCACATGCGTCTCATCTCGAACATACTTACGGAGTTGAGATATATGAAACACGTCATGAACATTCGCCAAAGATGGTGGTAAAGCCAATCGATAAGCTACTTCTCCAACCCGCTCAATAATATCGAAAGGCCCCACGAATCGAGGACTAAGCTTGCCTCGGCTCCCAAAACGAATCATTCCTCTAGTCGGTGATATCTTCAAGAATACAAGATCGCCAACAGCGAACTCTAAAGGTCTTCTCGATATATCGGCCAACTCATCTGCCGATCATGTGCTGCCTTCATGTGATTCCGGATGGTATTAACTTTCTCCACGGTTTGCATGATATGATCCGGTCCCAAAAATTTTCGTTCTCCAATATCGTCCCAACAACGGGTGAGCGACACTTGCGACCATACAAAGCCTCGAATGGAGCCATCTGGATAGTCGCCCGAAAACTGTTATTGTACGAAAACTCCACCAAGTGTAGATGATCCTCCCATGAACCCTTGAAGTCCAACATGCCAGCTCTCAACATATTTTTAAGAGTTTGGATCGTTCTTTCTGACTGGCCATCTGTCTGAGGATGATGAGCGGTGCTAAATTTCAATCGAGTCCCCAAACTTTCCTGTAAACTCCTCCAGAAGTGCGATAAGAATCGGGTATCACGATCGGAAACGATGCTCACAGGTACTCCATGCAATCTCATAATCTCCTGCATGTACCGTTCTGCTAATGCTTCCATCGACTGACCAACTCGAAACGGTATGAAATGGGCCGCCTTGGTCAATCGATCAACAATCACCCAAACTGCATTGTTGCCCTTTGGACTCCGCGGTAAAGCTGTCACGAAATCCATGGTTATATGTTCCCACTTCCATTGAGGAACCAGAAGTGGTTGCAATAAACCAGCTACCTTTTTATGTTCAGCCTTAACTTGCTGACACACCAAGCACTTCGCTACAAAGCGGGCAATCTTCCTTTTCATGCCTTCCCACCAGAAATGTTGTCATAGATCACGGTACATCTTTATGCCTCCTGGATGTACAGAATATGCGGAACTGTGCGCCTCCTTCATAAATTCTTCGCGAATATCTCCTTTCGGCACACAAGAACGGCTATCATATCGCAACGAACCATCTTCATGAATCAACAAGTCCGTTCGAAATCCCGCTTCAACCTGTTCTTGAAACTTCTGCAATTTTGGATCCCGTGACTGCGCTGCCTAAATATTATTGATCAACGATGACTGTACTTGCAGCTGCATCAACTGTCCCGAAGAATGCGGTAGCACGATCTCCAACTTGAATCTCCAAAAATCATCGATAAGATCTTTTTGTATAGTTAACATCCGAATTGCTGGAAACCGACTAAGCACATCCGGTACTACATTAACTTTCCTGGGATAGTACTTGAAATCAAGTTCATAGTCAGCCATCAGCTCCAACCATCTACGCTGCCTCATGTTAAGCTCTTTCTGCGTGAATACATACTTTAGGCTTTTGTGATCGGTGAATACTTTGACCTTTTCGCCCAATAAGTAGTGTCTCCAAATCTTCAAAGTGAAAATCATAACTGCTAGCTCCAAATCATGAGTTGGATAATTCTCCTTATGAGTCTTCAACTGCCGTGATGCGTAGGCTATATAACCTTCCCATGCTGCATCAGAACCCATTACAAACCTTTCCTAGATGCGTCGCTATGAATCACAAATCCTCCAGAACCGTCTGATACGGTCAAAATAGGAGCGGTTATCAACCTTTGCTTCAACGCCTCAAAAGCTGACGCACAACTATTCGTCCAAACGAACGGTACTTCCTTCCACGTAAGCTTGGTCAAAAGCTTAGCTAAACGAGCAAAATTCTCCATGAATCCTCTGTAATATCCTGCAAGTCCAAGAAAACTTCTGATCTCCGCTACATTCTTCGGAATCGGCCAATCTTGAACTATTGCAATCTTCTCAGGATCAACGGCGATTCCATCTCCGGATACGACGTGCCCCTAAAACTTCACTTCTTCAAGCCAAAACCCGCACTTGCTCATCTTTGCATATAATCTTTCTTGCCTCAACGATTGTAGTGCAATCCTCAAGTGTTCTGCATGCTCTTCTAGGCTCCTCGAATAGACCAGAATATCATCGATAAACACCACAATAAACTGGTCCAAGAACGGTGAAAAGATTCGGTTCATCAAGTCCATAAATATCGCCGGTGCATTCGTGACTCCGAATGGCATCACTAAATACTCGTAATGTCCATATCGAGTTCGGAACGCAGTCTTGCAAATATCCTCTGATTTTACTCAAACTTGATGATATCTGGATCGCAAATCCAACTTCGAGAATACCCTCGCGCCACTGAGTTGCTCAAACAATTCGCCAATGCGAGGGATCGGATACTTGTTCTTAATAGTCACCCGGTTTAATTCTCGATAATCGATGCACATCCTCCTTGTGCCATCTTTCTACTTGACTAGAAGAACTAGAGCCCCCAAGGTGAATTGCTGCTGCGAATCCAACCCTTCTCTAGCAATTCGGTAACCAGTTTCTTTACTTCTTCCAACTCCACTGGTGCCATCGGATAGTACGCCCTTAAAATTAGCGCTGCACCAGGAACAAGATCGATCGCAAAATCCACATCTCGTTTTGGCGGTAAACCCGAGATGTTCTCGAACACGTTCATGAACTCTCGAACTACAGCTGACGTTTCCTTCTTATTAACTTCCATCAACGAAAGAACGACGCTTGTCGGCCTAGCCCTAAACTCGACTGGCCCGACAGAACTGCTACATCCAGCAAATACAAACTCCGGATGTCCGGAAATCTGGAAAATTACTTTCTTAGCCCTACAATCAATGTGAGCGTGGAAAGTGCCGAGAAAGTCCATTCCCAAGACAACATCAAAACTACTGGTGTCGATCACCAAGAAATCTGCAAATAACTCCCATCCGTATATAACAACCAAACAATCCTTGCACTCGCTACTAGATATGATCTTCCCATTCCCAGTGTGTATGTCCCAACAACAATACCGGGCCATGCTTGAAATCGAGTATGCAGTAATAAACTTGGATGACATACAACAATGAGATGCACCAGAAACGAATAATGCTAAAGCGGGAAAATCATAAACAAGTGGGATACCCGAAATGACTTCATCTGAAGCCAAACACTGAAGAAGATTAGCACGGTAAACAGGATTCAAGCTTGCGATAAAACATGAACTGGTAAACAATGAAACCGAGAGAAGCAAGATAATATAACTACCATAAAACAAGGAGATGAATCAAGACTAGGATTCCAAGTTACTTAAATAGAGTACCGCATTATAACCATACTGCAGTTCATAGTTACAATCACATAACTCCGTTCAAGTCGCCCAAATCCTGTTAGTGTGATATGCCCTAGAGGCCATTATTGTATAGTACTAGTTTGTACATTACATTTTGGAAGCTTGGGATATATACACGGATTTATGACAGTCTTGCTCGAAATAGTAGTATGCTACTTGGTTTGTATCTATCTTAATATGTGTGTATGTTTCTTTTAACGTATCACTAATACATATTGATAGAGCCCTTAGGATCTTTGCTTGACTACCAGCGTTGTGATGACAGTCACACTTGTGGGGGTTGGGTAGTCTACAAGTACATCCTTATACAGGTCCCTAATCATAGGATTATCGAGACAGGGCATCGATACTCCAGAGTAGACTAGTGTGTACGCTTCTCGTCCCAGCTGGGGAGATGGTCTGTCCCACAGCCATCAGTACGTCGTGCTAGAGATAGTATGCAGGTGCTCATTAGGTTATGAGTACACTGGACAGGACTCGTTGGGAACTGTTGGTTGGTACTATACCTATCGTCAGTTAGCAGTTCCCATATGACATGAATACAGCTTAGTCCGTTGACTTGACACTGCTGCTTCGCCTCAAGTGTGTTCCCACTGTTCTTAGATTACTACCCTACCATGGCTCTATCGAGTCGTGCAAACAGGTAGTAGTTGGGTGCAGTCCTGAAGCACTTGGAGGCAGTGGCGGTTAGATAGGCTTCGTCTCTTCCGGTATTGGGGGTTGATATCGCGCTGTATTTGGAGATCCATTACACAAAGTCCCTGGCCAGGGCAAGCGAGATTTACTGGTAGGTACTCCAGTAGTTTCTTTGGACTACACTCCGACACGACTTATACCGCTATTAGGGGACTGACGTTTACCGCCACCTAGGCCCGATATGCGATGCTCTTAGACGAACAAACCGGACTGTACGGAGATTGTCACATTAAGGCTCAGTAGGAGTTCGGATGGGTTTTCTTCATCGGCCTTCTTACCGACATCTACCTGGGGACCGTTACGTACAGCTAGTACCGCTTGCGGCCTGTAGTTAAACCCACTGCCAGCGTAGTGTCGAGTCTTTAGAGTCCTACACAGAGGGTTGTTCACCTTTGGGCGATAGAAGTAGATGTCGTATGGTTTTACGATAGGGTTCGTACACATACGCGCACTTGTGCGTGTTCGGTGTTCGGGCAGTAGATACTAGTGGGCTTTGGTTTATGCCGGATCCTAGTATTGGATTTTAGATTGGTTTAGTCTCATTGTATTCGTGTTTCTCAGAACACGTATACGGGTATTTACATACAGTTGACAGAGGCAGAGGAGGAGACACCTCATTAGGGTTTTGACCACTGACTTGATCAAAACCATAATGAGAAGGAGGAAATTGATTAATAATTTTAATTAGAGATAATTGTATCATGGCTAATGTTGGTTTGACCATTTGACTTGTTGACCCATGTTGACTTAGATATTTTTGTTAAGCATGGGATATTTTCTTTGAGCATGCTTAGCATTAATTATGACATGATAAAGGTCAAATCAATACACCATCACAATTATCTTAATTAATATTATTATTATCATATTTCCTCATATGAGAGCTTTATCCTCTCATTCTCATATTATCTCTCTCTCATGGTATGCTCTCTCCTTTTCCTCTCTCAAAGCTTTAATCTTTCATGAGTTGAAAATCAAAAGCTTTTGAGACAAAACCACCAAAATACTTCTCTACTCACTCTAGGGTTCTTAGTCTAGCAAGCCAAGCACTCTATTACTTCATTGTTGAGGTAGGAGCTCAAGGTAGCGGCCTTCGGGTGGATCTTCTTCGATATAGAGAAGCCGGTGAGGAGGAGCCATCTACATCATTCCAAGGAGCTCACAACAAGGAGAAGAAGGAGTTCAAGACCAAGGTATAATCATCTAACCTAGTAGTTAAAATTCTAAGTTAGTTTGTTAGTTATTGTTTAGCAAAGATCCTAATGCATAGTCTATGTTACCTTGTGATAAAAATTCAATTTTTACTCTTTCCGCCTCCCTATAAGTACCGGGGTGGGTATCATAGACTTACAGTGGTATCAGAGCCTAGCTAAACAACAACTAACATGTTAGCAAAGTCTTTAGAACTTCGATCCCGGAAAAATCGCAAAATACATAAAAAATTTATGTTTTCTGCCGATTTTCAAAACAGGTCTAAAAATATTTTCAGAGGCCTGAAAAATACGTGCAGGTTTTAGGGACACCCAAGAAAATCGAGCTCGTGACTCGGTCAGACTGCCGCGGAAGCGCGGCGAAACCATGAGTTTCACCACGGATCCGCGGCCGAGTCGACTCGGAGTCAACTCGTTTTTCCTGCAGAATGTCCAGCTTGATGTTTTGTGATTTTTCTGATATTTTGTTTCTGTCCAAAATCTTTTGAGTACAGTGTCGTATTTGGGGTAGTTTCAAATTTGGTTATCGATCGAAATTCTATAAACATTAGCTAATCGGATTATATCTGTGATGTGTTATATGTACTGAACGTCTACTAATTGCTATACGCCGATTAGTGGGGGTTGTACATATCTGTGATCTGTGTTATTGGTTTGTGTATATAAACTTGTTGGATCGTCGTGATGAATAGCCGGGGATGTGAGATGAGGGTTTTCATTTTTCATTCGATGTAAATTTGTAAATTGATATAATATTGTTTTATGGTCGCACATCCGGGTTGAGGTTGTAGCCACCATTGTATATTATTTCTTTTACTGTTTTTTCTCCTAGGATAAACCCAAGGTGTGGTGCACAAATTACCGGGTACTTTGAAGTGCTAAGTGGCCTACTCACGTTGTTGAGGGAGGCTGCTTCACTTCGGGTATTTGGCGGTAGTTTGCCGCACCCATAGGGGTCTAGGGTGGGGTTTGTCTATTCATCGCGACCGTGTAATCCGTCTTTCGTTGCAGGCTCAAACGAAACGCGGATTCCTAGTATATCTAATGTGTTCATCTGTGATCTGGAATGACTATCATTGCGTCTGACGAATGTATATATATATATGATATCTAGTAGGCGTTGCTTATGTTTTGCATCCGCGCTAGTCCAGCCCCCGCTCTGTCGTTAGTTAAGTAACCTAACGGGTGATGACGGGCCCAGTGGCGAATGCGGATGGCATAAGCGTACGTCATATTTTCATTGTTTTCTGCAATGGTAGGATTAATTGATGGGACACATTATATTAATGCAAAGAAAACAAACCAAAGTTGAATCGTCGGAACAATTTCAAAACCACTCGGTTTTTCCAAAACAGCAAAACTTTTAAAATGCGGAGCTTAAACCTCCTTTTAAAAAGCTATCAGGTTCCTTCGATTATATCAAGTTCACTACGTTCACGGTTTCGCCAAAACCATTCGTAGCCCTCCGTCATTTCAGTTAAATATTCAATAGTATTCAAGCTACGTATTTTGACCTTCGCCAAGGCATAGTGATTGGTAGCTGCCGAATATTTATCTGTTACATAGATAGATGCATTGGTTTGGGACAGTCGTACTGCTATTTTGGCCTTCGTCAAGGGTATGTACGGGTGAGTTCAAATTAACCTGGATAATGATGGATAGAACTTGACATGTGACTTATGATATGTTGGCCTTCGTCAAGGTCATAAGAGCATGGGGCAAAAATCCATATCGGGAGTTTCTAAAGAAACTGAAACTTGCTAGTATTGCATACTATTTGGAGTGTGACAATTTTGGTAGGATTCCTTCAACTTTATCACACAATGATATTTGGATCCCGGTCCTACTGTGAGTATATGCTACTCCTCGGGAATTTTTCTCACTTAACGATCAATACTATAAACCAAGTAGGTGTCTAGAAAGGTGTTAGCGGGGCTACGCCCACAGGGAAAAGAGGTTATTTAATTAAGGAACTTCGCGAAAGCGTCGTAAAACC
Organism: Agapanthus africanus; assembly: GCA_030015575.1. Lineage (NCBI taxonomy): Eukaryota > Viridiplantae > Streptophyta > Magnoliopsida > Asparagales > Amaryllidaceae > Agapanthus > Agapanthus africanus. Next base: position 364,561,408 of record JASDDO010000012.1, read on the forward strand.
TCCCTCGAAGTACTGACACCGGCCTGGCTGAACGGTTAAGCAAGTATTGTACGGTGAGATCAAATTCGACTAGTTCTTCTTTTATGGTTTGAGGAAGGATTCGAGAAATAGTGGGAGCCATCCTATTTAGACAAACTAAAAACCACTCTAAACTTGCAAGAGCATCATGCTAAAGTGTTTCTTCTCTCTCTCCTAATTGCAGCAACCAAACAACATGACGGGCCTTAAGTTACTATTAGATAAAAATATATTGACAGGGCCAAACTACAAAGATTGGTTCAGGAATGTCAAAATGGCAATCACTTATGACAAGTTGGGGTATCTCCTTACCACTAAGGCCCCCGCCGTCCCAGGTCCAGAATCTAGTGTCGCGGATAAGGAAATCCGTAAGACCTGGGAGATTGACTGCGCGAAGGCCAAGTGCCCCATGCCTGCCTCTATGGACAATGAACATCAGAGGAGGCACGAGAATATGGATCTTGAATCCATATTTCTCCATACTAAGGAACTATATTAAGAGCAATCCCGTATCGCAAGATACGAGACCTCGAAGAAGCTGTTTCAAGCGAGGTTAGCCGTCGGATCATCTGTAGGGGAACACGTCCTGAAGATGATTGGCTACATTGAGGAGCTCGCGGACCTCGGGACCACGTTAGAGAATGAGTTGTACACTGACTTGATTCTCCAGTCCCTTCCTTCTATCTATGGCCAGTTTATCCTGAATTTCAACATGCAAGAAAAAGAAGTTGAACTTCCGGAACTCCTCAACATGTTGAGGAGTGCAGAGGGCACCCTGCAGAAAGTCAGGGAAAAACCCGCTTTGTTTGTTGGAGGATCTTCCTCTTCTAGGTCCAAGACGAAAGCCAAAGGAAAGAAGAAGAAGGCCCCCACCAAACCAAAGGGTGGTGTTAGTAAGGTGGAAGCCAAGGGAAAAGAAAAGGTAGCGGGATAGATTGTGGGAAAGGAAGAATGCTTTTATTGTCACAAGAAGGAACACTGGAAGAAAGATTGCAGGGCTTGGAAGGCTAAGAACCAGGACCCGAAGCAAGTTGTGGTTTCGGCTTCAGGTGTGTATGTTATTGAAAACTGTCTGTCAATCAACTCTACTTCCTGGGTATTGGATACCGGATCAGGATCTCTGATTTGATTATTTTCGTGGATGTGTTTATCGAATCAAATAGTAAAGAAATCACAACCAAAAATATTTGACCGCAATCAAACAACGGTGTCAGTTGAAGTTAATGAATGAGTGCGGATCGTCCTCAGGGATCTCGAGATTCGTTTGTACTTTTATTTGTTTGAAATGAAATGTTAAGCAACAATAAGAGAAAACACGATTCAATTGATTGATTTGTATTCGTGTGTCACTAATCTTTTCTAAAGAATCAAGAACTATAAACAACAAGAATCGGTTTCAATGGTATTTTCCAAACGACAATCAAGAATGATATAGAGGCTCGTAGGAATCGATAGGATCTTTAGATGTGTTGTAGTCTACAATATTTCATATTCTTGTCCTTCGAGGAATTGACACTAGATCAATGGTTATCGACGAGAGTTAGGGTTTTCTTGATGAAATTAAAGTTTCATCTCTTAACCCTTGCCCTTTCGAGGATACCATTTATATTCTAGCCTCTAGCAATTTCAAGAATCGATCGGATCACCCCAATCTCGAGCGATGTTGATCAAGAAAGCATCGCATCGGATTGGGTTGTCGATTCTTGAACTTGCTAGGGTTTACAATTTCGTGGGATTCAAGAATTCATTACAAATTTGCTACATCATCATACTAAAGATCTTCTCGACTCCTTAACGAGCGGAGTTTTACTCGCGCATCACCACATAGACAATATTCAAGAACAGTAAAGATAACATGATGCGGAATTTTAAAGAAAACAAGAATGGAGAAAATATCACCTTTTATTTAATCAACAATTGTCAATACATTCTTTCAAGATCTACAAGAAGAAAGAAAAATCGATCGTTGACTCGGCTTCGCTCGACTCCGTGGATCGTGGATCTACTTTTGATCTCTTGCCCGATGGAAGATCGGCTCGGCTCATAAAAGGGTTGAAGGAATCTTGCTTGGCTTGCACTCAAGATCTTGAATTGTGGATGGATTTAGGGTTAGGGTTTCCTACAAGATTTCTCACTAATCTTGAGGAAGAAGAAGATGGAGAAGAGAAAGGCTAAACTAAAAATGGGTTGAATCTATCACTCTCTAAGATTTCTTGATTTTTCCAAGATGATCCAAGATGAGAAATGAGAGAGCCTAGGGTCTTATTTATAGACCTAGGTTTAGGTTTGAATTAGACTTTCCCTCCCAAAGTTTGTTGACAAGTTTGTTGGGGTTTAGCTTAGGGTTTAAGCAAGGGTTTAGGAAAGTTCTAGAAGTTCTAGGCTAGTTTAGGAGCTTGATGATCTGGTGGAAGTGTCTGGACTCTTCTGGACTTTTGTATGCATTTTTGAGCTGCAGGTACTAGCACTGGAGTTGTGATGAAGTTTGAGAAGTTGATTCCCTGGTTCAGCCGCGGATCCGCCGCGTGAGGTAGGGTTTTGCCGCCCTTCCGCCGCGACTTGATGGTCTTGGGAACTGTGCTTTCTGCAGTTGCTTTGTACTGCTGTATAGATTATTCTTTGATGTTCAGAATTGTAGTTGCCCTTCTATGTTGATACCAGATTTGCTTTCAATGAGTTTACGAGCAATTGTAATGGTCGAGCGATGAATTGATCGAGCAAGTATCTCTTTTCCTGCATAGACTTCAAAATAGGGGTTGCAAGATATAGAAAATATGCTATGTAATGCAATGCGGTTACTTTCCCTAGAATTTCCGGTTTTAAGGTCGAATACATGTAATTTGATATTTTGCGACCAATTAGCTAATATGTGAATTATGAATACCGTACTCTCCTATATGTATGCAGATGACAAGGAAATTGCCGGTTAAAATATGCAGTATTTTCGACTGATCAAATACCCCCAAACTTAATTTCGATCGTCTCGAGAGAATGTTTTATTAAAAAGAGAAGGAGAAAACAAAGAAAGAGAAAAAACTAACTAGCACACTTTCGTAGGCAACACGATTGCACTGAGCACGTGCAACAAGCCTTTAAACCTCTAGGTGTCCCTAGTAGGAGGAGTGTTGTCTCCTGAGGGTTTTCAGCGATTGCACCCACAAAATCCAAAAATAAAAGCAAGATCATGAATATTACATTTAAAGATAAGAATTGTAAAAGAAAAGCCTTGAAAATTAGGGTTTCCAACTAAGCTAGCTTTTCGGTTGTCATGAGCCCTATCTTAATGGTCATGAAAAGATGTCAGAAATCACGTCCTCCCTCAATAAAACATCGTCTTATTCTTCATTCCTATCTTTATTCCAAACATCGATCATATAACCCTGCGTGTGTGTAAAGACATCCCTACACCCGGAGAATTCAATTCAAGCTATCATACTCTTGCCCATCGACCTCAGTACTTCTTGGCAAACGAGATTGCTTACACACTTTCATGCGACCGTTAATACTTCTTGAGGTACTAACCGACCGATTACTGATGTGCTTGCTAACTTGGTGTATTTTCCTAATCTTGCACCACCTCAGGCATAGCAGTGACTCCCAGACCAGTTGACCTTGGGGCACTAGGTGAAGAAGCACCCTTTTGCTATATATTTTTCTTGCCCTTGGTGATAACAAAACCAGTGTCCATTTTTCTCACCACTTTAAAACACTCTTTTCTTTTTTTTTCATACTTTTGGCTTTAAGACAAGAGCATTTCAAGGTATCCTCTACTATCCCAGGCTTCAAGACGTGTGTAAGTGCGAATAGCAGGGTAGCAACGTTCAAAATGTTTGGCTTCCAGAATAGAAACTATTTTTCAGACTTATTTTTATCCTCAGATTAGTGACGTCTTTCATCTTACTAACCCTTGGGACAACGGCTCATAACTACTTATTACTAGTTCGTATAAGAAAACTTCTAATTTTCTTAGTTTTCTAAAATTTTTCTAATCTCATGGATGTAATTGTTCACTGTCTAAACTTTCATTATCTTATTTATATACAAAAAAGTGTAAATATTAAAATTATTTTTATATTTGAAATTTTTTTAAATTTTTATGGGTTTTGAAATTTTTCAATTTTTATAGATTTTTAAAAGAAATGTTTTGTGCTTATGCAGATGATATGCAAGTGATGCGAAAGTAAGCACAAACCTCCCCCAAACTTGTTTTCAACAGTGTCCTCACTGTTGCCGACAGTTATACCTACAAAAATCTGTAAATCTGGGAGGAATTATTAGTGGGGGCAAATATATAAGTGAAGAACTTCCCCCAAACTTGTTTTATTTACTCACCTTCACTCAAAATATGATACAATGATATACTGGACATGAAAGTGAGACGGAGGAATTTTAATCAAGATAAACTGGCTCTTGTAAGAACAAGAGCTCCTCCGTGGGGTCAGTGGAAAAATACGGCTTTAATCTATGTCCATTTACTTTGAAAACAGTGCCGTTTTTAACATTTTCAACATCTACTGCCCCGTGCGGGTATACAGATCGCACAACAAAAGGTCCCTTCCAACGAGATCGGAGCTTACCCGCATGAAGGTGTAATCGTGAATCATAAAGAAGGACTTGTTGACCAGGCAAAAATGTTTTCCTTACAATGTTTTTATCGTGAAAAACCTTAGTCCTATTCTTTGTGATTACAGCATTATCATAAGCTTCATCGCGGAGTTCGCTTAGCTCGTTTAGTTGCAGCTTCCGAAAGTTGCAAGCAAGGTTTAGATCAAAATTAATTTCCTTTATAGCCCACAATGCTTTATGTTCTATCTCAACAGGTAGATGACATGCTTTTCCAAACACTATCCTATATGGAGACATTCCTAGGTCGGTCTTATATGCAGTCCTGAATGCCCAAAGAGCATCCGTCAATTTGGTCGACCAGTCTTTTCTATTTTTAGCAACAGTTTTCTCCAGGATAAGTTTGATTTGTCTGTTTGAGATCTCAGCCTGCCCGCTTGTTTGGGGGTGATAGGGTGTAGAAAGTCGGTGGTTGATTGAATATTTCCGCATCAGAGTCTCGAAAGATCTGTTGCAGAAGTGTGTCCCATTATCGCTAATAATAGCGCGTGGGTGTCCAAATCGCGAGAAGATATTCTCTTTCAAGAACTTAATGACAACTTTCCTGTCATTAGTGCGACTTGGAATGGCTTCTACCCACTTGGAGACATAATCAACCGCCAGCAATATGTACAGATTCCCAAAGGAGTTGGGAAAAGGACCCATAAAATCTATGCCCCAAACATCAAACATTTCAACAACCAGAATGGGTTGCTGAGGCATTTCATTCCTTTGGGATATTCTACCCGTATACTGACATTGTGTACAGGTTTTGCAATGTTCAAATGCGTCCTTGAATAAGGTCGGCCAATAAAATCCAGATTGCAAAACCTTTTCCGCTGTTTTTCTTGGACCAAAGTGACCCCCACAGGCCTGATCATGACAAAATGAAAGAATACTCTTGAACTCTTCATTCGGGACACACCGGCGAATGATCTGATCAGGACAGTATTTAAACAAATAAGGCTCGTCCCAGTAATAGTGTTTTACTTGGGAAAGAAAGCGGTATTTGTCCTGTTTAGACCAATCGCTCGGTATCAATCCCGTGGCATGATAGTTCACAATATCCCTGAACCATGGTTCAGAGGATACGCTCAAGAGTTGTTCGTCAGGGAATGAGTCATTGATCGGCAGGGTCACAGGGGAAGAAACGATGCGTGAAAGGTGGTCAGCTACTACGTTTTCACATCCTTTCTTATCTTTGATAACAAGATCGAATTCTTGTAAAAGAAGGATCCAACGTATTAGTCGACCTTTGGCATCTTTCTTCGCCAACAGATGTTTTAAAGCGGAATGATCAGTATATACAACAATAGGTGAGCCGATTAAGTAAGGCCTGAATTTCTCTAATGCGAATACAACCGCTAATAGTTCTTTCTCTGTGGTTGTATAATTGATTTGCGCATCATTCAGGGTCTTACTAGCATAGTAAATCACATGTGGCATCTTTTCGATGTGCTGTCCAAGGACAGCACCTACTGCAAAATCAGATGCGTCACACATCAGCTCAAAAGGGTAGTTCCAGTTTGGTGATGATAAAACGGGGGCTGAAGTGAGTGAGTGTTTAAGTGAGTCGAAAGCTGTCTCGCAATCCGAGTCAAAGTGGAAGGTTGTATCCTTGGCCAGGAGTAGTGTTAAAGGTCTAGCAATTTTGCTAAAGTCCTTTATGAATCTCCTATAAAAGCCAGCATGGCCAAGGAAAGAGCGAATATCTTTGACGCTTTTGGGATGAGGGAGGTTTTGAATGACATCTACTTTAGCTCTGTCAACCTCAATGCCCTTCTGTGAAATGATATGTCCAAGGACAATTCCTTCTTGGACCATAAAGTGGCATTTTTCCCAGTTCAAAGTCAAGTTCTTCTCTTTGCATCGAGTAAGAACAGCGTCCAGATTCGCTAGGCATTCAGAAAAAGAGTCTCCAAAAATCGAAAAGTCGTCCATAAAGATCTCCAGGAAATTCTCTACCATATCAGAGAATATCCCCATCATACACCGCTGAAAGGTAGCGGGAGCATTGCATAGCCCGAAGGGCATGCGACTGTAAGCAAAGGTACCAAAAGGACAAGTAAAAGTGGTTTTATCTTGATCCTTTTTGGCGATGGGGACCTGATTATAGCCTGAGTAACCGTCCATGAAACAATAGTATTGTCGTCCCGCTAAGCGTTCCAGCATTTGATCAATAAATGGCAGAGGAAAATGATCTTTCCTCGTGGCAGCGTTGAGTTTTCTATAATCGATGCATACACGCCACCCAGTTTGGGCGCGTGTTTGAATCAACTCATTTGCTTCATTTGTGATAACTGTGATGCCGGATTTCTTAGGAACGACGTGTATAGGACTTACCCACTGGCTATCGGAGATCGGGTATATAATACCACTATCTAAGCATTTGACGATCTCTTTCATGACAGCTTCCTTCATGACGGGATTTAACCGTCTCTGTGGTTCTCGGGTCGGTCTGGCATCATCCATCACATGTATATGATGTTCAACAATCAAGGGACTGATCCCTTTGATGTCCGCCATACTCCAACCAAACGCCTCTTTATTAGATCTTAATACCGATAAAAGTGCATTCTCTTGCTCTGATGCAAGAGAAGTGGAAATTATAACCGGTAAAGTCTCGTTCTCACCAAGATATGCATATTTCAGGTGAGAAGGTAAGACTTTGAGATCTAATTCAGGCGGAGAAATGATTGAAGGAAGGATCATAGAATGATTTTTGGATTTACAAAGAAGCTCAGAGCCTGTGAAAGATACAGACTCGGGTGGAGAAAAGTCAGAAGTGCAGGACTCAAGTGTAAGTGTAGTGTCCTCACTAAGATCAAGTGTAAGATCAAGCAGAGATGTGCTAATGTCATCGAGATCATTAAAGCAAAGTTCCTCGGCTCCACAACTATCGGGAGCGATCTCATGGACAGAACACACATCTAAAATATGAGCACTAGGTTCTGATGGCTGACTCCCAACTCTATAGATATTTAGTTCAATGGTCATATTTCCAAATGATAAATTCATTGAACCATTTCTACAGTTTATAACAGCGTTGGAAGTGGCAAGGAAAGGACGACCTAAAATCACCGGAATTTGGCCCCGGGGGTTTGCTACAGGATGTGTGTCGAGCACAATGAAGTCTACAGGGAAAACAAATTCCCCGACCTTTATTAACACATCCTCTAATTCACCCCTTGGTTTGGTGATAGATCGGTCCGCCATCTGGAGAGTACAATGAGCAGGTTTCAGCTCTCCAATTCCTAATTGCTCATAGACAGAATAAGGTAACAGGTTAACACTCGCGCCAAGGTCTAAAAGAGCACGATTTATGTTTTTACCCCCAATCGAAATCGATATTGTAGGACATCCTGGGTCCTTTCGTTTCTTTGGCAGCTGGGGAATAAAAGCAGTGCTGATATTATTAGCCATAAAGACCTTCTTCGGCACTTGAGTCTTCCTCTTCCTAGTGCACAAGTCCTTTAGAATTTTCGCATAAGCGGGGACTTGTTGAATTGCATTTAGGAGAGGGATATTGATGTTAACCTGTTTGAACATTTCTAAAATTTTCTCCATATGAGGACTCGTTCTGTTAGCCCTTAGCCGGTTCGGGTAAGGTGCTTTCGTAATAAGCGCAGGGTCCGTCATAGGAGAAGGAAAGGGGGGTAGACGAGATCCCAAAAGAGGTGTGGGGACCGTCTGTGGAGAACTATAAGGGTTGGGTGAAGGTGTTGAGCCTAAAGGGAACTGGAGAATAGGCTCGTGCGAAGGTGGTTTGGTAGAAGAAGAAGGATCAGAAGGAGAAGTGTGTGTATGTGGAAAGGTCTCAGCCGGGGTTTTGACATGATTTTCAGTATTATCAATATCTTCCCCGACATTATTATTCAGCACTCTTCCCGATCTCAACGTGGTAATGGCATTTACATTGTAATGCCCAGGATTCTGTAGGGGTTGAGAGGGAAGTTTCCCTTTTTCTCTCGCACTCATTTCAGCTTTGAGGCGTGCGATTTCAGCTTCCATCGTTCTAATACTCTCAGCTTGTGACGCTGAGTTTTTCTTTATTTCGCTGACGGAAGATCTAACCTCAGTTGAAACCTCCATGAAATTGGATAAAAGTGATTTCATGGTTTGAGTAAATTGAGAGAAATCGTCAGAACAGGACTGCATAGGATTAGACTGTGCATGAGTGTTGCCCTGGTTTTGGAAATTTTGTGACTGGTAGGGGTGCTGAGTGAGTTGGAGGGGTTGCTGTTGTGGTGGAGGAAGAGCCCTTTGAAAGTTATTTGTGTTTGGAACCGTGTTTTGAGATTGATTTTGGTTCTAAGCAAAATTAGGGTGGTTCCTCCAACCCTGATTGTACGTGGAAGAATATGGATCGTTTCGAGGTCGTTGAAATGCGGCATTAGAATGCTCGTGACCTTGAAACGCCGAGTTTAAAGGACATTCTTCCGTTAAGTGTGACGGATCAGAACAGCACCCACAAATAGTTTTGGGGAGTGATACCGGGTTTAGGGAGGCTGCTGCAAATTTGTGTTCCATAGCGTCGAGCTTCTTTTGCATTGCTGCCATTTCAGCTCGAACACCTATGGACACATCTACTTGGTGTACGCCACCCCTATTCAAAGGTTGGGTTCCACTCTCCCAAATCAGTGATTTTTCAGCGAATTCTTCTAAGTATCGCCAGGCTTCCCCATCGTCTTTAGTCATAAATGTACCCTGACACATATTTTCAAGGCTTTGTTTCGTGCTAGAGTTACTGCCCTCATAGATGATTCGGCAAAGCTCCCATCTAGGGATGCCGTGATGAGGACATTGAACCATTAAATCCTTGAAACGTTCAAAGTACTTTGAAAATGGTTCGGTAGGGAGCTGGGCAAATTGGTTCAATTCACTACGAATTCGAGCCGTTCGTTGGACTGGGTAAAATTTCTTTAGGAATGCTGCGACGAATTCTTCCCAATTTGTGATGGAGTGTGCGGTGGTGTTATATAGCCACTTCTCGGCTATATCGCACAAGGTAAAAGGAAGAAGTCGTAGACGCATCGCATCCACAGAAAGTTGAGACGTACCCATCATAGCGCATACGTTTTCAAATTTGGTAATGAAAACGTAAGCGTCCTCGGTCTCGAGTCCGTGATACTTAGGTAGAAGGTTGATATACTGGGGCTTTATTTCAAAGTTATCCCCGTTTGCTGGTGGTGTGGATAAGCAGGTCGAAAGAGGACCTCTAAGTGGATAACATCTTTCCTGAAGAGAAATGTGTGGAGGATTCTGCGCACCAACGGACGGTGGCAGATTGGGGTTAAAGAAGTTTGATGGATTCGGATCCATCGGTGTGGGTGTGGTAGTAGGTAAAGAAAAGGTAAATGGAGAATTATCGACTTCAGAGTCGATAAAAGGTACGCGGACTAAACGGGCACTAGAATCCCGTGTCCAGCCTATCTTGTACTAAAAAGGGTTAGCACAAGTGGCAGCGTTGGCTTATAATTAGGGGTAAAATGAATGCGGTGTTTGCTTTTGAAAAGGGACGGATTTTGAAAAAATGATGCGACAACCAAATGCAGCAACACAAACCCTAGAATCTAATGGTCACCTAGGTTCGGCTCTAGACCGCTCCTAACTGCCAAAAGACAAGTCGCGGGATCAATCCTTCACTGCCTCTTTGTCCCCTGTGGCCGGATAAGTGCCAGGTAAGTGGGAAGGAACCACCACTACAGTGGACCTAATTAATAACCACTAGCCTTAGACACACTCGCCTTAGGCACCACAGAAAAACGCGGATAAGCAATGAATTACCCACGGCCCTCTCTTGTCCTAAATGAGCGCGACAGTCCTTAGAGTCATCTCTAGATTTCTTTTAGTTAATGGGGGTAAATGTGGATGCAGGTTTGGTGGTTTTCGGGGCCTAGGAAGGGTAATGAAATCCCCACCTAATTTGGATTTGGCCGTGCCCCTTAAATTCCGTATTTAATAATGCAAAACAACCAAGAAAAGCAAAATCACGCACAATTTTAATTTGCTTTTGCGGCGCAGCTATTGTTTGCAAAGAATCCTGCAGAAAGGATTAGTTGGAGCTAAAAAGGGAGAGAGGAGAGAGCAAGAAATCACCTGCTGGAAAATTTTCCAGAGAACCCCCTACACTGCGGCGCTTCCGCCGCGAATACAGGGCTCAGGCCGCGCTTCAGCGGTTCAACAGTGGGTTTACTGTACCAATTTCCTTCAGCTGCTTCCTGTTCCTATCTCCAGCTCTCTGGTATATCCCAAATAATTTTTCCACGGCTCAGAATGCTCCAGATCACCTTGCAATCAATTCACAACACACGTATAAGAGTTTGTACGAATTTTGAATTCAAGAAATGAAACGTAATAATTCTTTCACTTCAAACTATAAAATGTAAACGAATTAACGCGCGATCCCCGGCAACGGCGCCATTTTGATTTGTTATAATTTCTGTGATTGTAATAAATCGAATCAAATAGTCCCCGGCAACGGCGCCATTTTGATTTGATTATTTTCGTGGATGTGTTTATCGAATCAAATAGTAAAGAAATCACAACCAAAAATATTTGACCGCAATCAAACAACGGTGTCAGTTGAAGTTAATGAATGAGTGCGGATCGTCCTCAGGGATCTCGAGATTCGTTTGTACTTTTATTTGTTTGAAATGAAATGTTAAGCAACAATAAGAGAAAACACGATTCAATTGATTGATTTGTATTCGTGTGTCACTAATCTTTTCTAAAGAATCAAGAACTATAAACAACAAGAATCGGTTTCAATGGTATTTTCCAAACGACAATCAAGAATGATATAGAGGCTCGTAGGAATCGATAGGATCTTTAGATGTGTTGTAGTCTACAATATTTCATATTCTTGTCCTTCGAGGAATTGACACTAGATCAATGGTTATCGACGAGAGTTAGGGTTTTCTTGATGAAATTAAAGTTTCATCTCTTAACCCTTGCCCTTTCGAGGATACCATTTATATTCTAGCCTCTAGCAATTTCAAGAATCGATCGGATCACCCCAATCTCGAGCGATGTTGATCAAGAAAGCATCGCATCGGATTGGGTTGTCGATTCTTGAACTTGCTAGGGTTTACAATCTCGTGGGATTCAAGAATTCATTACAAATTTGCTACATCATCATACTAAAGATCTTCTCGACTCCTTAACGAGCGGAGTTTTACTCGCGCATCACCACATAGACAATATTCAAGAACAGTAAAGATAACATGATGCGGAATTTTAAAGAAAACAAGAATGGAGAAAATATCACCTTTTATTTAATCAACAATTGTCAATACATTCTTTCAAGATCTACAAGAAGAAAGAAAAATCGATCGTTGACTCGGCTTCGCTCGACTCCGTGGATCGTGGATCTACTTTTGATCTCTTGCCCGATGGAAGATCGGCTCGGCTCATAAAAGGGTTGAAGGAATCTTGCTTGGCTTGCACTCAAGATCTTGAATTGTGGATGGATTTAGGGTTAGGGTTTCCTACAAGATTTCTCACTAATCTTGAGGAAGAAGAAGATGGAGAAGAGAAAGGCTAAACTAAAAATGGGTTGAATCTATCACTCTCTAAGATTTCTTGATTTTTCCAAGATGATCCAAGATGAGAAATGAGAGAGCCTAGGGTCTTATTTATAGACCTAGGTTTAGGTTTGAATTAGACTTTCCCTCCCAAAGTTTGTTGACAAGTTTGTTGGGGTTTAGCTTAGGGTTTAAGCAAGGGTTTAGGAAAGTTCTAGAAGTTCTAGGCTAGTTTAGGAGCTTGATGATCTGGTGGAAGTGTCTGGACTCTTCTGGACTTTTGTATGCATTTTTGAGCTGCAGGTACTAGCACTGGAGTTGTGATGAAGTTTGAGAAGTTGATTCCCTGGTTCAGCCGCGGATCCGCCGCGTGAGGTAGGGTTTTGCCGCCCTTCCGCCGCGACTTGATGGTCTTGGGAACTGTGCTTTCTGCAGTTGCTTTGTACTGCTGTATAGATTATTCTTTGATGTTCAGAATTGTAGTTGCCCTTCTATGTTGATACCAGATTTGCTTTCAATGAGTTTACGAGCAATTGTAATGGTCGAGCGATGAATTGATCGAGCAAGTATCTCTTTTCCTGCATAGACTTCAAAATAGGGGTTGCAAGATATAGAAAATATGCTATGTAATGCAATGCGGTTACTTTCCCTAGAATTTCCGGTTTTAAGGTCGAATACATGTAATTTGATATTTTGCGACCAATTAGCTAATATGTGAATTATGAATACCGTACTCTCCTATATGTATGCAGATGACAAGGAAATTGCCGGTTAAAATATGCAGTATTTTCGACTGATCAATCTCATATCTGTAATTCTTTGCAGGCACTGAGAAGCCGTAGGGTTTTGAAGGCAGGTGATATGACCCTCAGAGTTGCAAACGGAGTAAGCATTGATGCTGTGTCCGTGGGGACTATCACTTAGGATTGACTGATGGACATGTTTTGGTTTTGCGCAACCGTTATTTTGTACCCAGTTCGACTTGTAATATCATATCTGTATCTTTAATGTCTAAAGAAGGTTATGATTTTGCATTTGTAAGAAATGTTGTAAATATTCACCTTAATCATGTTTTGATTGGGTCAGGTACATTAAGCAACGGTATATACGTATTAAACCAATCGCATATTTTCAATATCCAGAATACACACAAAAGAAAGTTTCCAGAATTAAATCATGCTTTCTTATGGCATTGTAGACTGGGTCACATTAATGAAACAAGGTTGACCAAGTTACATAAAGAAGGATATTTGGATCCGTTCGAATATCAATCTTATGCAACCTGTCAATCATGTCTCAAAGGAAAGATGACAAAGACCCCATTCACTGGACACGGAGTAAGAGCGGGCGAGCTCTTGGGACTCATACACAGCGACGTGTGTGGTCCAATGTCTACACATGCAAGAGGTGGTTTTTCATATTTCATTACTTTTACGGATGATTTCTCTAGGTATGGACATGTCTTCTTGATGAAGCATAAATCCGAGGCCTTTGAGAAATTCCAGGAATATAAGAATAAAGTAGAAAAAAAACCCGGCAAAAGTATCAAGACACTGAGATCTGATCGAGGTGGTGAATACTTAAGTGCCGGGTTCCTGGATTACCTAAAAGAGAATGGAATTCTCTCTCAACTTACTCCTCCATACACACCTCAGCACAACGGTGTATCGGAGAGATGGAACCGAACCCTATTGGATATGGTACGTTCCATGATGAGTAACGCTGAGTTACCGCGATCATTCTGGGGTTATGCACAAGAATCAGCTGCATATCTTTTGAACAAAGTTCCTACTAAGACTATGCCTACCACACCATATCAGATGTGGAGTGGGAAGAAACCCTATCTTCAATATCTGAAGATATTGGGATGTCTAGCTTTTGTCAATAAGCAGCATGAGGACAAACTCGAGGCACGCTCAGTACTGTGTAAGTTTGTGGGATACCCGAAGAACTCTAGTGGGTATCTTTTCTATTACGCAGAGGAACAAAAGGTTTTGGTTTCTCGTCATGCCCACTTTCTGGAACATCAGTTCTTAGAAAAAGAAACAAGTGGGAGCGCAATAGAACTGGAAGAAATTCCAGAACCACAAGCTATTACTGAAAGCTTGGTGGAACAAGAAGTTTCAAAAGAACAGGACATTCCTGCACCGCTCCGCAGGAGTAGTAGGCTTTCTCATCCACCTGAGAGATACTATGGTTTTCTCATAGACGGGGATAGAGAGGATTGAATCATTGACAATAATGAGCCGACTAAGTTTCAGCAGGCCATTCAGAGCACTGACTCGGTAAAATGGCTGGATGCAATGCGGACCGAGATGGAGTCCATGTACACCAACAAAGTGTGGACTTTGGACATTGCTCCAGAAGGGGTAAAACCCGTAGGCTGCAAATGGATCTTCAGAAAGAAGATTGGTGTAGATGGACAGGTTGAAACCTATAAGGCTAGACTCGTTGCAAAGGGTTTTCGTCAAAGACCTGGTTTGGACTATGACGAAACCTTTTCTCCAGTGGCTATGCTCAAATCCATTCGGATCCTTCTTGCCATTGATGCCTTCCACGATTATGAGATTTGGCAGATGGACGTAAAAATGGCTTTTCTAAATGGCAGTTTAGAGGAGTGTGTCTATATGGACCAGCCAGGGGGTTTCATTCAGAGTGGGAGCAGCGAGAAAGTGTGCAAGTTGCTTAAGTCCATTTATGGACTAAAGCAGGCATCGCGAAGTTGGAACATCTGTTTTGATAAGACGGTCAAAGAATTTGACTTTATCAAAAATCCAGATGAATCATGCATTTATAGTAAGATTGTAGCACGAACTGTTGTATTCCTCGTCTTGTATGTGGATGACATTCTCTTGATAGGAAATGAAATTCCTATGCTACAATCTGTCAAAGGGTTCTTGTCACACTGGTTCTCCTTGAAAGACCTGGGTGATGCCTCTTACATTCTGGGGATCCAGATCTATCGTGATAGATCTAAAAGGATTTTGGGACTTTCGCAGTCCAGGTATATCGACACCATATTGAAAAGATTCAGTATGGAAGATTCAAAGCGCGACAATTTACCGGCTTGTCACGGAATCACCCTCTCCAAAGAGATATCTCCCAAGACTGATTTGGAAAGGGATCGCATGTCTATTATACCCTACGCTTCTGCGGTAGGCTCTATAATTTATGCGATGTTGTGTACCAGACCAGATGTAGCTTATGCACTGAGTGTAGTAAGCCGGTATCAGTCAAACCCTAGGGAGAAGCACTGGGTAGCGGTAAAGAACATTCTCAAGTACCTGAGAAGGACTAAGGATATTTTCTTGGTTTACGGCGGAAAAGACCTCCAGATCGAGGCCTTTGCTGACTCCAGCTTCCAGAGTGACAAGGATGACTCCAAATCCATGTCGGGTTATGTCTTTACCCTCAATGGAGGGGTGGTCTGTTGGAAGAGTTCCAAACAGGAAACCGTTGCTGACTCGACGATGGAAGCGGAGTATATCGCAGCTTCTGATGCCGCAAAAGAAGCAGTCTGGATGAGGAAGTTCTTAACAGAACTTCAGGTGGTTCTGTCCATTACTGCTCCAATACCACTGTATTGTGACAACAATGGGGCTATAGCTTTAGCAAAGGAACCCAGGTCCCATCAGAAGTCCAGACACATCTTGAGGAAGTATCACCTGATCAGGGAGATCGTGGATCGCCGGGAGATCGAGATTCGGAGGGTTGCTACAGAGGATAACACTGCAGATCCATTCACAAAGGCCATTCCTCAGACGCAGTTCGAAAGGCTATTCGAGATGATAGGTCTGCGATATTCCAGCACATGGCCTTAGTGCAAGTAGGAGATTGTTAGTGTGATATTCCCTAGAGGCCATTATTGTACAGTACAAGTTTGTATATTACATTTTGGAAGCTTGGGATATATACACAGATTTATAACAGTCTTGCTCGATATAGTAGTATGCTACTTGGTTTGTATCTATCTTAATATGTGTGTATGTTTCTTTTAACGTATCACTAATACATATTGATAGAGCCCTTAGAATCTTTGCTTGACTACCAGCGTTGTGATGGCAGTCACACTTGTGGGGGTTGGGTAGTCTACAAGCACATCCTTATACAGGTCCCTAGTCGTAGGATTATCGAGACAGGGCATCGATACTCCAAAGTAGACTGGTGTGTACGCTTCTCGTCCCAGCTGGGGAGATGGTCTGTCCCACAGCCATCAGTACGTCGTGCTAGAGATAGTATGCAGGTGGTCATTAGGTTATGAGTACACTGGACATGACTCGTTGGGAACTGTTGGTTGGTACTATACCTATCGTCAGTTAGCAGTTCCTATGTGACATGAATACAGCTTAGTCCGTTGACTTGACATTGCTGCTTCGCTTCAAGTGTGTTCCCACTGTTCTTAGATTACTACCCTACCACGGCTCTATTGAGTCGTGCAAACAGGTAGTAGTTGGGTGCAGTCCCGAAGCACTTGGAGGCAGTGGCGGTTAGATAGGCTTCGTCTCTTCCGGTATTGGGGGTTGATATCACGCTGTATTTGGAGAGCCATTACACAAAGTCCCTGGCCAGGGCAAGCGAGATTTACTGGTAGGTACTCCAGTAGTTTCTCAGGTGTTTTGGACTATACTCCGACACGACTTATACCGCTATTAGGGGACTAACGTTTACCGCCACCTAGGCCCGATATGCGATGCTCTTAGACGAACAAACCGGACTGTACGGAGATTGTCACATTAAGGCTCAGTAGGAGTTCAGATGGGTTTTCCTCATCGGCCTTCTTATCGACATCTACCTGGGGACCGTTACGTACAGCTAGTACCGCTTGCGGCCTGTGGTTAAACCCACTGCCAGCGTAGTGTCGAGTCTTTAGAGTCCTACATAGAGGGTTGTTCACCTTTGGGCGATATGAGTAGATGTCGTATGGTTTTACGATAGGGTTCGTACACATACGCGCACTTGTGCGTGTTCGGTGTTCGGGCAGTAGATACTAGTGGGCTTTGGTTTAAGCTGGATCCTAGTATTAGATTTTGGATTGGTTTAGTCTTATTGTATTCGTGTTTCACGGAACACGGATACGGGTATTTACATACAGTTGACAGAGGCAGAGGAGGAGACACCTCATTAGGGTTTTGACCATTGACTTGATCAAAACCATAATGAGAAGGAGGAAATTGATTAATAATTTTAATTAGAGATAATTGTATCATGACTAATGCTGGTTTGACCATTTAACTTGTTGACCCATGTTGACTTAGATATTTTTGTTAAGCATGAGATATTTTCTTTGAGCATGCTTAGCATTAATTGTGACATGATAAAGGTCAAATCAATACACCATCACAATTATCTTAATTAATATTATTATTATCATATTTCCTCATATGAGAGCTTTATCCTCTCATTCTCATATTATCTTTCTCTCTCATGGTTTGCTCTCTCCTCTTCCTCTCTTAAAGCTTTAATCTTTCATGAGTTGAAAATCAAAAGCTTTTGAGACAAAACCACCAAAATACTTCTCTACTCACTCTAGGGTTCTTAGTCTAGCAAGCCAAGCACTCTATTACTTCATTGTTGAGGTAGGAGCTCAAGGTAGAGTCCTTCGGGTGGATCTTCTTCGATATAGAGAAGCCGGTGAGGAGGAGCCATCTACATCATTCCAAGGAGCTCACAACAAGGAGAAGAAGGAGTTCAAGACCAAGGTATAATCATCTAACCTAGTAGTTAAAACTCTAAGTTAGTTTGTTAGTTATTGTTTAGCAAAGATCTTAATGCATAGTTTATGTTACCTTGTGATAAAAATTCGATTTTTACTTTTTCCGCCTCCCCGTAAGTACCGGGGGGGGGGTATCATAGACTTACAAATCCTACTATCAGAATCGAAAGAATAGGTATGGAGAAACAATAAGGAATCAAAAGGATTTCAAGCCGAGATGCAAAGTCATTCCATCTCGTCAAGATAAACGGCCAAGAGAAAGATAAGATTCAAGAATGGCAAGATGGTAAAGTGGCAGAACATGTTCCTAATTATGGGTTTTTTGACTCATGTATTAGGTCCAATACCCAACTACAAAAGAATCAAACCCGATTAACCTAAATTCAATGGCTCTGATACCAAACAAACTCTGTCATGCCCCGCGTTCCAGAGTGCGCTAAGATCGGCATGTGACAGAGCCAACCATTCTACCTGTGGCTAGGAAACATCCCTCCACGGTCACATTACGACTGTCTATAAGATATCAAGAACAATAAAATAAAATGAACCATCTAGTACATGTCCATATGCCAGAATAAACGAGTCAAGAAATAATATGCGGAAGCAATAAATCCAATAAACAATAACGTCTGGAAAGTACGTCCCAAATACGGGCTGACATCAGGAAATGAAAGTACGGCAATAAAACTAAACTAAACTAGATACTAACAGGATCCTCACTGCTCGGCCTGACGGTAGAAATACTCCTGATCAGCATGAGAAAGAGACAGAGGATCTGGGCCATGCAGAACCCATACGTCAGTGCGTCATAATATCAAACAATAAAATATAATCAGGAGATAACAAGATATGAAGGCATGCGTATGAACAGTAATGAGTATATAACAGTAACACGAATATGGAACAGTGAAATGTATGTGGATGCGGTGAGTAATCTATGCTACCGGGTTAATTACTCTCAAGTCTTTGAAATCAATTTAATGAATCGTCGATGTAACTCAATAGTATCCCGTGCATGCCCGGGACCACGGTCCAGATTCTTGGGCTGAAACCGAGACGTGCTGCTAAGTACAAAACAGGAAACATGTACAGATGAGTGATGTCAGCAGCAGCATCCTGGGACTGGCCTAGCCTCCAAAACTGATCAGTATAAGCGTCGAACTGTTGAGTTACAAGTCAGGTTTCATCATTGATTTCCCCTTACCCCCAAGTTATGTGTTTAAGTCAGGTATTGATAAATCTAGAGCTAATGCCAACACGGGATCAAGCAGGTACATGTTTTGTCTGAATAGACAACATGATATGTCCGTCGGGATAACAATTCAGGATTTTCGGCATCAGTAACAGGATCAAGTAACAGGTCAAGCAGTGGTGTATCAGGTCATGTCAGGTAGTGCACATGTATCAAATGGATGTCTAACAGTAAAATGTAGCAAGTATCGAATCACGATAAAAGCACGGATGCACGAATAGAAATCAACGGTAACATGATATAATATGACATGACATGCAACTAGATATATATCAATAACATGGATACGAACGGATATCGGAGAAACGGTAAAACTGTAACATGGATGTGAAATGCAATGAACATGTAATAATTCTATACCTATGGATGTAAAATACGTTGCATAACCTGTAACAAGATAAAATTGCATGCGACTAGATATGTAAATAACGGTATGGATACGTATGGGTATCGGAAAACTATAAAACTGTAATATAGGATGCACAATGCAGTAAACATGTGATATTTTTATTCATATGGATGCAAATATAATAATATAGCATGTAACAAGATAAACTTATCTGATCGGATCTCACGACGGAATGCGTACGCTGCGTACGATGTCGGTAAATGTCGCGACGCACACGCGGGCGTACAGAACTGAATCAAGCAAAGCAAGAATGTGACTATGCTGGCTGGGGATGTCCACTGGGTCGCCCGGATCATTGGCGACGGCATGGCACCGGCGATGACCGGAAAATACACGATCAAGAAAAGAGAAAAAGAAGTAGTAGTAGAAGAAGAGAGCTAGTGCTCAGGGTTGGTGTTTGGGGACAAAGGCGAGGTGAGGGGGACGTTGACGATGAGTCATGGGTTTTCGGCAAGTTTTATGGCGATGGCAGCGAGGGTTGCGGGTTCTTGAAGTCGGATGATCGGGGTTCTTGCGCAGGGGGTCGTGGGTTTGCAGAGGAGAGGAGAGAGGTTTGAGGCGGTGATGAGTGCACGGAGGCGACGGGGTCGGAGCTCCGGCGAGGAGGGTGCAGCGAGGTTTCTTGCAGTGGTCTGGGTATGGGTTGCCGGGTTCACGTCGAGGAAGGAGAGCGGGAGAGGAGGAAGAAGAGAAGAGGAGAAGAAGGCGAGGAGCTTGGCGAGGAGAGCGGAGGGCACAGTCGTGGAGACGGCGAGACGAGGGCAAGCGAGGTCGGGTTGATGGGTTCGGGTCGTCGCGGTGGGTGTGCAGGGGGAGGAGTGGAGGAGGGGAGAGGTGGTCAAGGAGATAAGAGGAGGAGGTCGACGTCGAGGGTGTAGCGACGAGGGTCGACGGCGACGAGGGGCGCGGGCGGAGGGTTGGGGTCGTGTTCGCAGAGGCGGGAAAAAGAGAAGTGCGAGAGAGAGAGGAACGTGGGTATGGGTTAAAAAATATATAAGAATATGGAAAGAGAGAACGTGGGGGATTGGGTAAATAGATATAGGATAATTAAAAGAGGAGAGAGAGAGTCACGAGAGAAGAGAGAGAGATCTGTGATGGTTAGGATTAGGATTTTAAAATATTTGAATATATTTGTATATGTGTGGAGAGAGAGAGAGAGTTAACTGTTAGGATTTTATTATATGAAATATATTTTAGTTTAAACTTATATAAAACAGTTTAATATATAAAAGAATTTTATATTATATACTTTGAGATTTTGGCTAAACCAAAAGTAGTCCAAAACACGCCTGGGTTGGGTCTAAAATTACGGTTTGAAAATACGGTTAATATACGTGTCAACCAAAACCAAAATAAGATATCCGGGTAACGAAAATGCATACCCCCAAGAATGGATACACGTAGCGTGCACGAAGCTATCCAAACGAGTCCGTTTCACTGAACGGAACAGAACACAATGTATGGATGCTACAACAGGGTTAGGGGTATGATGCAGGCCATACTAGATATTTTTAAAATATTTTATTAGACTTTATATGTTATATTTAAAAAATGCAGATGCCAGATATAATACAGATGAACATGGTATACAACATAAAAATGCACGGATCCTCATAACTAGCCGTGATGGATCCAAAACAGGAATCAAGATGGGTTTCCAGTATGCGGGTCGGGTCGGATGCAAATACGGATACCAATTATACTATTCGCACCCAAAACACAATAAATCAAGAAATAACCATAAATAAAGAAATTAATCAAATAAAGCATGGTATAACGAACTATGATGTTACAACGACGATCCGAAAAATCAGCTACCAAAGATAAAGAGATGGCCGGATATGTGGTCTACAACGTCTACATGAAAGGAATACGTAGCAAGAGTAAGGATGGGGCCACCACATCTCAAGTCCAACCGAGTTTGAATGTGGCTGCCACTTCCTAAGCCATGCCTCCTCCAGAAGATTATGAAAACCTCGCCAGTGAGGCTGATAAGCTGAGAGATCTCTCGGTTCATGAGAAATCGGGCTCTGAGAATAAAGAGGAGCCGACTTTCCGTCCCAGGACCGCAGAGCAGCAACTTTTTCAAGAGCTCCAAAAGCAGCTCAGAAACAAAGACAAGGAGATGGTCAGGTTTTACTAAAAAATTGACGACTTGACAAACGTCGTCTTACAGCTCACGATCCAAGTTGCCTCTCAACAGCCTAATCAAGCACAAGATTCTATTCGTGGGCTGAGTGACAACCACCCGAAGCAGCCAAAACCAGTCTCCCAAAGTCCAAAAGCAGGTGAACCGCATGAAAGTCAGCCGTATCCTATCTCTGGAAATGTCTTGACTACCGATGACAGCTACCTGCTAACGCAAGATTAAATCATAGATTTGGTCGTGTAACATTTTAGGAAAATAAAATATTATTTTTGGAATTTAAATAAATAAAATAATAAATCTTATGAATATTATAAAAATATAGAAATTGGTTTTAATGAAATAGTATGATTATATACTTATGGTTTGGAAAATAATTGGAAAATTTATATGAATTATTGATTTTGAAAGAATTCATGTGATTTGGACATTTTATAAAATATTATACAATTAATTGTATACAAGATTATGCTAAACTTGAGTAATATTTCACTAATTATGCATTCATCTCATATATGTATTATTTCATGCAACATGACATGTTGCAAGGCTTTTTATATTTTATTGAACCATATAATTCTTTAGTTGCTTATTTGGTTTTGGTTTTAAATTAGAAAAGAAAAGGAAAAGAATTTGGAGAGATATTTTGTGAGAGGGGGACAGAGGGTTAATTGGCAAGTGAGGGAGGGAGAGGTTTTTTTTCCCTGGCTCATTAACAATTCCTCCATTTTCATCTCATTTTCTTCTTGCTTCTTCTTCTCAATTTTCTTTCTCCAAGAAATTCAAATAGAAGCCACTTCATGAATTCAAGTGAACCCAATGTCAAGTGTCAAATAGCTCCACACAAGCCTTGGATCATCTCTTTTGTTCAAATCCTCCATGTTAAACCATTTGTTTTCAAATTATTGTTGAGAGTTTCGCCATGAAAAATATATCTTTTGTATAAAAATCTTGTTTTTATGGTTCAGATCTAGCAAAGAGAGGTTTTTAAACGGTTACTGAAATTCTTGTTGCTCAAATGTGCACTTGCTTACATATCTGTAACTTACTACAAGATTACAGAATTATCATCAATAGTGTTCTTGATCTCTTGCTTACAAAAAAAAAAGTTAAATGCCACAAGTGTAGCCTACTGGATGCCTAAATAGATGTCATAGTCATAATTTGGTACCCATTCACATCTATTTGAGTATTAACCATACCATCAAAATTGTAGTTTGAGATCAAGAAGCCACTACACATAAGAGAAAACATCCTAATCTTTTCATCAATTATCTTTGAGCACTTGCTTTATTATGGTTTTGCACCCTTGACTGTTTGATTGCGGTTAATTCTTTCTTGATATTCAAAAAGAATAACTCCTTTCACTTATCATTCTTCATAAATGATTACTGCATGCTTGATTCTTTTTATAGCTTGGCTATTATTAGCACTATTTCTAGAAAGTCTAATAAATGTTTGCTAACTGTTAAGGTGTAAGTATTCTACATGACTTATTTGAAAAATATTGCATTATTCCGTATTTGTATATGTTGGTATGTGTTGGTTATCATCGACAAATTGATGTTTTGTCGTGTTTTTTTATATCGATATTGACGGGTTTTCACTTATATGTTTATGGATATTATTGGATATCGGGATTCAACTAGCTAGTGCCGCAGTCGGTATCTTCGCATGGACTTCGGGACGACAAGAGAGAGCATGGCGTACATCGACTTCGGTTAAAGCGAGAATCGTAGGTGAGTAAATGTATATCTACGGAAGAAGTCGGGTGGATGGCGTATAGCACACCCGCAACCGTAGACCAGGATATTTATATATATTACATATTTGTGTTAATGCAAGACTTGGAGACTTAGCAAATAAGGATTTAGAAGACCGTAAGATTAGAATAAGCGTGCTCGTAGGAAGATATAATCTTAACCTCTTTTATCTTAGTCGCAAACCTTTAGGGTATATGTTGTCACACACATGCGCACGCACACACTTGGTATGATACACACACGTTCATACACACACACACACGTTCATACACACACACACACACACACACGTTCATACACACACACACACACACACACACACATGTGAGATGAGGATATGATATGTTTACTGGATATGAGTCGATATGACCGGATATGATGTCGTGAGGTTATGATATATGATTTGATACTGAGATATCGTATATGATATGATATATTAAAAGATCGTTGGGCGATATATGCATAACATGCGATAATATGTGACTTGATGATATAATAGAATGTACGTGACCTTAGATCCGTATCCTTGATTATGATATTGTACGATGGATGATACCGTACGAATTATGATATATATGATATTTGACCCGTACTCTCAATTTTGAGGATGCCGTACGACGGATTTTACCGTACGAGATATATTTATATGATGATTGATCCGCACTCTTGACTCGAGGATGCCGTACGATAGATATTACCGTACGTAATGCTATGAGGCTGGATCGCCGACTACTAGATATATCGACTTGAATATGCTTTCGATTTTGATTTACTTTCATTTCCGTTTTTAGTTTAGTCTTTTAGTTACATAAGTTGATGTTAGAATATGGTTAGAGTCATACGTATTTTCAAACTAACGAATCGTAATTATTCTCAAAGGATAACCCGATGGGCGCTACGGATTTTCAAAAGATATATCTTTTCTCAAAAACACTGTAGTCCCTACTTTTCCAAACAACGATTCATGCTATTTCCAATACTATAACTGTATGGCTCGTATATATATATAATGTTGCGTTTACTGTGTATTTCCTATTAGGTTCATATTGTTCTCATTTCATTTTGTATATACATGTGTTTTCATTAGCTGTTATGATCACGTCTGCTAGGACACATGCACCATTACCGATGATGCGTATGTTGTACGTACACCTGCTTGCCGGCTCACACACATCATCATCGGTAATTGCCATGCCACATACATATTAGAGAACCGTTACTTCATTCATATAACTTGATAAATTGTAGCTTAGTAGTATTGTTTAGCATTTATGATCTCACATGCTAGTTTAGAAGACATTGCATTTCTTACTTAAATGCCACATGCATTCACACACACACACACATACATATATATATTCTGGTTATACACTATGGATTGACTCCTTTCCAGCATTCATTGTTCATTATTAGCTCATGATTATGAGATTCCAATTTTCATGAGATTTCTGGATTTGGGAAACTGCATGTGAAATTGAAAACTTATGCTCCTTTTAAAAGAAAAAAGCGGTTTTCCTTGATATGATGTGTGCCGTCCACCATGAGCTTTTTCGATTCTGGAGCATATATGTATACCCGATTCGAGGAGCGAGGAGACATCGTCTGTGGGTACATGGTCGGCCCGGTGCGGTACCTCGGGACAAGAAGGCCGTATATCGAGACGTTGAGCCCGGCAGGGGAGCACTATCGACCGGTGATAGTTGGTGCGGCAGATATCCGGAGGATACCGACTGTAGTCGTGAGATCAGATGGATATGGGCCGATCCGGACTGACGGATGCCGAGATATGAGGATTATGTGTCGCTGCTGGACATGATTTTCATAATGTTTTCGAGTATCGATACTGAACACTCAGGTTTTATCATGATTGTGTATGTCGTTGCTGGACACACCCATTGATGATGCATTTATACATGATACACATGACATGTAGTTACTTTATGATTCGGACACGAGTACTTGATATTACACATATGCTTATATTGTTACCTTTGCTACTACTCGATATTATCGTGTTATTATCATTATTGTATTATATTGTATGACCTAGGAGATAGTCATACATTCGGTTTCTACTCGGTGACATCTTCTACTCACGAGTTGGCAACTCACCCCCGTTGTGCCACAGTTTTCTTGCAGGTTTGACCGCACAAGTTCCGTTGCGGCTTTGCTGGCACACCGCGTTCTTCCGGGTGATTGCTTTGGTAGGTAGGGTACACTTGCATCATGACCACCAGTAGTACTTGTATATTTATTCTGTTGTATCTAGTTAAAGCTCCATCAACTAGACTATATATACTCGTAGATTTAGAAATCTTTGCTGTATATTTTTTCGGCCTTAGAGTCAAGCTCATGTATTTATTATTGTTTCTGGTTTCTTGATAATGCTTTGTTTTCTTTACTTTATTTCTGTGTTTTGATCCTCGGCTTCGGCGTTGTATATTTATATCATTGCGTGGTTATTTCCACCCATTTGGCGAAGAGCTAGCTCCCGCTTGAGGATGCCAATTATTAATATTGCTTGTATCGTTTTCGGGTTAAAATATACAAAGGAGGCACTGCCCAAATTTCAAACGACGAAACATGTTTTAAAGATAGTTTCAAAACATCGTTTTTCATATGATATTACTTATGTTTTCAAAGAAAGAACCTGATTCCAGTAAACCTTTATTTCAAAACTTCACCTCCACTATTTTCCCTAAAATAATTTAGATTTCTGGGCTTTTGGCTTACTTGAATTAGGTGGGGTCCTATAAACTTCACATGATTCAAGTGCCAGTCACGTGCCTTTCCCGGGTCGTGACAGGTCACCAACAAAGTCAAAATATTGGTAGCCGAAGCCGAATCGCAAAAAGATGTCAGCAGTAGCGGGAGACAATATCCTGCTCGGTATGATCTGGTAGAGTTTCCTAGTGGCTATATCATCCCTAAATTCGGAAGGTTCGATAGGACGGAAAATGCGAATCAGCACATCACCTACTTTAAAGCCTCATGCGGGAATACTGGGGGCAATAATATGCTTCTCCTTCGCCAGTTAGTTAATAGCCTAACCGATGCCACTTTCGATTGGTACGCGAGCATACTGGATGGATCCATTACTACTTTCGTCCAAATGGAATCTCTGTTTTGACAATGGTTTATGAGTGTCAGCGATAAGATCACCATTGTCGACCTCATAAGGACCAAGCCAAAGAACAACGAAAGCAGCACGGATTTTATAACCCGATGACGCAATCTCTCCGTCAAATGTGAGACACCATTGGAACAAGACCAATCCGTCAATTTCTTCATCGGAAATCTTAGCACCTGGATAAATCATTTTCTATGCACCGCAGGTCTCAAGACATTTTAAGAGCTGACCAAGTGGAACGCTCAAATCAGGAATCTTCCTCGGATTCCCAAAATAACAATAAATCCTGGAGAAACCGAAAGGCGGAAATTCCGACGATGATGAATTTTTAACACTTCGTCTAACCGAAATAAGCGAGAGATGAGCGGGCCTAATGCCAACTAGTCTCGGAAGCCAGTGTTGGGAGAGGGAGGAGAATCGCCCCTGCAAGAGAAGCTGGATAAGGTCTATTCTTTCAGAAGGGACAAAATCCATAAAATATTCAAAGATGCCCTAAGAAATGGTCTACAATTGCCAGAATAAAAAAGATCGCAAGAAGCGAATATGCCCGACGACCCCAAATATTTCCCTTTTCACAGAGTGATAGCTCGTGCCATTGAGAACTGCTTTGTCTTTAAAGATTGGATCGAAAAATAATACAAGGCAGGAGAGATAAAGCTGTCTAGAGGCGTGTTAACAAACAATCAAGCTGCGACTGCCAATTTTATACAAACAGAGACCGAAGCCCTTCGGAAACCTGCTTCTCTCGGTCGTCTGCCCTTCTCTGAAAAGAGCGGATCAAGGCAACAAGCCAAAAGCCAAACGAGCGACATTGCCAATGAAGAAGCAGTAGACGGGTACACAACCCATACGGTCTATATGGTGGAGCCCAGTATAGTGGCCAGAAGAACAAGCCCTCCTACACCTTATAGCCATGACAATGACGCGGTTGTTGCCATCCAACACCGGCTCGGTCCAGATAATGAAGAGCCCGTTTAGGCCATTAAGGAAAAGGAGCCAATGGTCCCTGCAGAATCAAGCTCGGGTAGTAAGGATGACCCGGTTATCATACCCGGAACTATAGAACAAGCATTATTCCAATGGCTTCAAAGAAAGCTTTAGGACAGGGACTAGAAGTTGGCCAAGGTCCGTTGCAAAGTTGACGAGATGGAAAATGTCGTAGCAGATCTCACGACCCAAGTCGCCCAATTGTAACTACAACAAAATCAAAATCTAGTTCATGAACCAGGGGATGATATCCTGAAACAGCCAACCGATACTCTCTCCAGCCCAAGAGCGGAACATCTTTGTGAAAAACGGCCGCGATCAGCCTTTAATCCTTCCGATACGTACACTGAACGGGATAAGCGGACAGCGGGTGAACCAAAGACCGATCGGCCTCGAGGACCAGTATCAGGAAAGGAGCCGACTCTAATAGAGAGAAAGAAGAAAGTATACTCTTTCAGGAGGGACGAAATCCGCAAAATATTCAAGGACGCCTTGAACAACGGTCTGCAACTGCCTATTCCAAAGAGGCCATATGAAATGAACATGACTGGCCATCCCATGTACTGCTCATATCATAGGGTGGTGAGTCATACTATCGAGTACTATTGCGTGTTTAAAGACTGGGTGGGGGACCAATACAAGATTAAGAAAACCACAATGTCTTTTGATGGGCTGGTAAACTACCGAGTTACGGTCATCAATCCAGCTTTGCCAAAATCAAAGCGTGAAAAATTTGAATAAGCACACAAAAAATGACCCCTACGTCGTTAAACTGGGAACAGTCGACCTCTAAGTCATTAAACTGGGAATAATTGACCTCTAAGTCATTAAACTGGGAAATAAAAAAAGAGAAAGAAAAAAAGAAGAAGAAGAAGAAAAAAAATTAAAAAAATAAAGGGTCAATCCATAAGCAAAAGGGGCATGAATGAAAATTCGAGAAGACTTCATGAGTAAAAACAACGAGACTACCTGCGAATTTGTGAAAAAAAAATCCCAAACGACGAATGATGAGTCACTCATGGTACCATATTCTAGTGCAACGATGCAGACGCCAACCAAAATCCAAATCTCCAAATAGCGAATGATGAGTCGCTCGTGGTACCATATTCCAGTGTTAGCGATGCAGATGCCAACAAAAGTTCAAATCCCCCAAATTCTCCTAGCCCTATGGTCGGTCTCTAAACTGACCACCGTATACAATCTATGGGCACAAATGATCCCCATCCTAACCAAATTCCTCAAATTCTTCCTGCCCTTCGGTCAACCCCTAAATTGACTATCGTGTACAATCCATGGGCATAACCAAGCTAAACCACACCCATACCCCATTGCAATCACCAGCCCCATGGCCGGTCTCCGTCCTTAGAATTATGCTCCATTTGGGAAGACCCACTCATATGTCCTCATGTTATATGAGGAGAATAAAACTTACGAGATCCTCTTGACCCGTAAGAAAATATCTTAGTGTGATCCTTACGACTTACAAGGGAAAAACACATTTAGGAGTTCTCACGATTCCTAAGGAGAAAATACACCTACGAGATCGTTTCGACTCGTAGGGAGAAAATGCTTTTATGGGATCCTTACGGCTCATAAAATTAAAAAGCCTTAGGTGATAGGGACCTAAACCTGTCTCCTAACCCAGCGTTCCCCAACAGGCAAAGGCAAATGATGAATTGCTCCTGGCACCTGTGCTCCAGTGTTAGCAACGCTAATGCCGACCCCAACCCTAAAATTCTGAACTTTCGATCCAATAAACCCCTAAATCGTTAAACTGGGAACAGATGACCCCCCTAAGTCGTTAAACTGGGAACTAGGGAAATCCCCTCACGGCAAATGATGATTCGCTCCTGGTACCATATTCCAGTGTAGCGATACTGACGCCAAACAAAACCCCAAATTCCAAATCCCACACTCGCAAAGTCCTCTCGACCTTGTGAGGAGAATATTCCTGCGTGAGATCCTTACGACTCACAAAGGAGCAACACACTTGGGGGTCCTCACGACTCCTAAGGAGAAAATACATCGACAAGATCCTCTCGACTCGTAGGGAGAAAATGCTTTTATGAGACTCTTATGGCTCATAAAATTGAAAAGTGTTAGGTGACAGAGGCCTAAACCTGTCTCCTAAGCCATCGTTCCCTAACGGGTATGGCAAATGATGATTCGCTCCTGGTACCATATTCCAGTGTAGCGATACTGATGCCAAACCAAAACCAAAATCCCTAAATTCTCTCATGACAAATGATGATTTGCTCCTGGTACCATATTCCAGTGTTGCGATGCTGACGCCAAACCAAAACCAAAATCCTTAAATCCTCTCATGGCAAATGATGATTCGCTCATGGTACCATATTCTAGTGTAGCGATACGGATGCCAAACAAAATCCAAATTCCAAGTTCCCCTCAAATTCAGAAGTCCCACCAAGTAAGACGAAAATAAAATAAATCAAATCAAAGTCCCATCGGCAGTGGTTCCAAGCTCAAAAGGCCCGGCAAAATGGACAAGGACTCTAAAACCATACCAAATCAAATCAACAAACCAACCAACAATCTTCCCGTCGGAATCAAGCTCCGCCTCGAAATCAAGTTAACTAGCAACCTCCTTTTCGGAATCAAACTCCGTCTCGGAATCAAACTCCGTCTTCGAATCAAGTCAACCAATGATTGTTGGGGTTAAAAATTACACCCCGGTTGACCAAGTCAAAGTCAAAGTCAACCCCAAACCAAGTTGGCCCAAGCCCAGATCAAGTGGGCTTATGCTCGAGTCGAGCCCGAACATGAAGCGGCCGGCCTCCCCCATACCAAAATAAAAATCATGTAATAAATAATTTTGATGTAATTTTTTATTCATGAATGTAAGAAAAATGGGCATAAAGCAAAATTTTTGTAAAGCCCATGGCTCATGTGCAAAAGAAATGAGCACATAAGGCATGGGATGGGCAAAATGCCATTTTGTAAAGCCCAAGGGGCTATATGTAAATTTGTAAGTCTATATAAGGTAACATGATAATGAAATAAAGAAGAATTCATTCTCCCCAAAAATTAGGGTTTGTGCCTCCTTCTCCTTCCTCAAGGTTCTAAAACCCCCCTTTTGAATTAAATCAAGAGTTTAACTCTTCCTTTTCCAAAAATAAACAGTTTTTCACCATTAAACCCTCGAAGGGGAACTCAGATCTTCTATCAGATCTAAAAAAGAGGAGATTTTTAAATCTCACCCCCTTTTTTCTCCAAGATCCAGCCAACAGAAGAGGAGGAAGAAGGAGACCCACCTCCAAAATCCCACTTTGGGGAAGATCCAGGGCCAAAGGGGGGAAGAAAGGGCTCCCCTTCGGTCATTTCCAAAGATTTCTAGGAGTTTAACTCCATTCAAGATCTGTTGGAGTTTAACTCTATAAACAAAACCCTTTTAGGAGTTTAACTCCAAATCTACACATAATCCCTGTTAGGAGTTCAACTCCAAAGTCCCTTTGGGAGTTCAACTCCTAACCCATGGACTAAGCCCCTTTTCCCGCTAGTGTTTCCAGGGTCGCGTGCCATACACGTAACCAGTGGGCGCCCATGTAAGTCGATGTCGTGCACCCCACGTGTTTGCAGGGAGGAGAAATTTGCAAAAAATGATTTTTACGGGTTTCACAACACCGAGTACAACCAAGGATCGACCATAAACCCTAACTAGCAAACTACATGAGATTTAACTACTCGGAAAGAATGTTATACCTCATGATACAAGTTCTCCGGGTCTTCTCCGCTGTCCTCTTCGTCATCGTAGGCTCCGAGGATCGATCCGGATCGTAGCTTCCTCGTTGGCTTCCTCGAGTCAAAGACGATCCACCCGAGAGTCTATAGTCCGAGCTCCAACCTCAAATCCGAGGTAACTAGGGCAACTAACTTGCTAAACTAGATGTCCTAGGTGATGTAGAGAATGCATATGGATTTATTTGTCTCTTGGAATGTCACAACCCAAAATTTAGGCACGTGACCGGCACTTAAACCACGTAACGTCAACAGGCGTAACGCAATTTAAGTAAGCCGAAAAACCCAGAAATCTAAACCATCAAAAGTAGTAAGTGATAAAAACATTTGGAAATCTCAAGTAAAAATCTTTAAAGTTTAAATTTTATTTTCTTAAAAATTTCGGCAGCACCTCCTTTGTAAAAGCTAGCCTCGACATAAGATATAAGTAAAGCATCTCTAAACGGGAGCAAATCATGCCCAAAGGCAGAAAATACCACCACAAGCATAAATATACGACGCCGTAGCGAAAAAATAGACGATATATAGTGAAAACAACATAAGAGATAAAACTGCATAATAAAAACCGGCTCACACGAGCTCGACACCCAGAGTCACAAAATATATAATATCGTCCTCACAACTGGTATCTAAGTAAATACATGAAATGGTAGATGGAGAATACTAGATAAAATAAGATGTACAATGAATATAAATGGATAACCGCAAAACCCACCTATAACAAAATGGCTCACAGCCAACCATAGCGGTATCCGCTCAAAAAAAATACAATAAGATAGCCCTGCCGCGACTACTCTGAGGGCCAAGCCTGCAAAACACTGTGGCACAATGGTGGTGAGTTACCAACTCATGAATAGTAAGTAATATCGTATAGATAATCGCATGTATGCACGTACAGCGATAATCTATCACATGTAATTTGATAGTATCAATATGGTAATCTGGATATGCAACAATCATGAAAGGTACTCTATCAGGTACTACAAATACATGAAGCAATACATATCGAATGAATGCTGAGTATGGGATAAAATATATCATTATCAATGAATCATCATCGTGGAAAAACCGGTGTCCATCAACGACACCCCAAATCCCAATACCTCAGACGCCGTCACTCTGATCGGCTCTCGTATCCTGTAAATCTCATGGAACCTGAGTGCCCAACATCGGCACTCGAAAACATCATGAAATACTCGTATCCAACATCGACACGCAAATCCACATATATCGGGCTCCGTCAGTCCGGATCGGCCCACGGGCTCCGTCAGTCCGGATCGGCCCATATCCATCTCTCGACTCCGGTTGGTATCCTCCGGATAACTGCCATGTCCAACCAATCACCGGTAGGTAGTAGTCCCTCAGCCAGGCTCATTTTCTACTGCACAATATCCCTTTCTTGCCCCGGGGTACCATACCGGGTCCACCATGAACCTGCAAACGGATCATCCAACTCTTCGAATCGGGTTCCTATCATAAGTCTCAGAACCGAGAAAACTCATGGTGGACGCACTAAAATATCATATCAAGAGAAAACTGGTTTTTAAAATAGTGCATACTTTCTTGAGATAATACCACGGTTCTCAAATCCATAAATCACATGAAATCCGTATCTCAATGCGTAAATCCATGAAATATGATATATGCAACATAAAACCGTAATATGAGCATATCAAGGAAAAAATGCTCTTTTAAATGAATCCAGTTTTAAAATATGTCATGCGGTTCCCATTTTCTCCAAAATCAAATGCAACATCATATAAAGGTGTACATGTAGCTATGTATGCACGATTCATTTCATATGCGCAATAGAACAAGAATCAATGTGTCAACATCAATAGCAATACAATACTGCATATGTGTATAGGCTGTGCGTGTCATGGCAATTACCGACGGTGTGGGTGTAGAATACAATTTAATGCTCGTGCAACATGAATCGTTGGTAATGGTGCAGTGTCCACTAGGTACTAAGTCAAAGCACAATAAGTAATGGTATGCAATGATGCTTATGCACAATCAACATATATGAATATAATCGTGCAGCTATAATATCACATCTAGCCCTGACGCATAACGCCATACGGGCGATTTTCCCGTAGATGTTAAATCTACTCACCGATGATCTCGAGCTAAGTAAATTCGACCACCTGCTTCCCTTTCTTCGCAGCGCCCGAAGTCCCCGCCTGTGATCCTATTAACACAAAACACAATAACGCGTGGATTTAGCAAACTACGCAATAATAAAGAACACAACGCCAATTTAACAAATCGGTTCCCTTAAACTACAAAAGGGTTCGCTTAGCGGCTAACGTGTGTGTCGACATTACCAAAACAAACCCACGACAGCAAACTACCCGAAACACTACAACTACGTCGGATCAATCGTAACGCGCGTCGTCGAAACACTAAAAACTAGCTAATTGTTCCCAGATTTTGCATACTGTCAAAACCTAAAAATCTAGCAGTACCAAACACCCTAAAAAAACAGCAGCCAGCTACCCTAAAAATTACAGCATCCCAGTCACCAAGATGGCCGAGCTCGCTGGATTTATCCCCTATGTCGCCGGCCAAAACCGCTCATGTAGGGTTCGTTCTTCAGGTGAACACCTAGGGTCTTTAGTGCAACACTACCATACTGCTAGAATTTACAGTAACAACTCGGGGTAACAGCAGGTTATTGAGACTAAAAAACAACATTAAAAATACGATATTTGCTCAAAATGATCTCTTTAGTGTTCTAATTAACGATTACCAAGCCACACAACATATTAGACACCTAATTAACAGTGAGAGATCTTTACCTATCCACACTTGGTCAAATTCCTAGCTTTCCATGCTCCAAGTGATCACCATAGGCTTTAGATCAAGTTTAATGAAGGGTTTAGTGAGTTTTGTGGTGATTAGTGAGTTTTGTGGTGATCAGTGAGGGTTTAACTTTGGTTTAGTGAAGAACAAGACATGGTTTCAGTTGAGGGTGTGAAGAAATGAGATGAAGAAAAATGAGGATGAGAGGGTGTGAGGGAAATAAGAGTGTATGTGTGAGTGAAGGATGAGGGAATGAGAGTGTGAGTTTAGTATAGAGCCATGCCTCCCTCTTCTCTCTTCTCATTTAATGCATGACATGCTTGCCCCATGCTCATCATGCCCCCCTCTCTCTCTCTTCCTCTCTTAAGTCAACATATTTTCAAAACCCTTTATTTTATTTTGAAAACTAATTACATAATACTTAATGGAATGGGGTTAATATGCCATGGCTACTTAAGCATGGTTACCACTAATTAACCCTAGGTTAACATGCACAAGTGTGTGCAAGCCCAAAATAAATATTAATAAAATATTAGTTAATTTTTATAAAATATGAGAAAACTATTTTGGTAAACTTTTTACTAAAAATCTGCATTATCGCTTAATTAACACTAATCTTATTCTAAGGTGTTACAATTTTCCTCCTTAAAGAAATTCATCCCCGAATTTAAAAATCTTACTATGCGTACCTTTAAAGAGATGAGGGAATTTCTTCCGCATCTCGCTCTCGGCCTCCCCAGTGATCTCTTCAATATTCGGGCTACGCTAAAGAACCTTCACAGATGGAAAGACCTTTGACCGAAGTTTCTTCACCTGCCGATCCAATATAACTACCGGCTGCTCGGTGAACGAAAGATCGTGCTCTAGCTAAAAGGTCTGGTGCTGAATCATGTAAGAAGGGTCATGAAGGTACTTGCGAATTATCGACACATGGAATACGGAGTGAACATCCGGAAAACTGGGCGGAAGTGCCAAACGATAGGCAACGGTACCAACTCGCTCAAGGATCTCAAAAGGACCTACAATTCTGGGACTAAGCTTCCCTTTCTTCCCAAATCTCATCACGCCCTTCATCGGAGAAATCCGTAGGAATACATGATTCCCCACTGCGAACTCGAGCCTGCGACGACGACGGTCGGCATAAGACTTCTATCTGCACTGGGTTGCTCTCATCCTATCCTGAATCAACTGAATTTTCTCCGTAGTCTCTTGAACTAGCTGGGGTCCCAAAATCCCGCTCTCGCTGAGTTCGGTCCAACAGACTGGCGATCGACACTTTCTACCATACAAGGACTTAAAAGGTGCCATCTGAATCATCTCCTGATAACTGTTATTGTAGGAGAACTCTATCAACGGTAAGTGACGATCCCAACTGCCACCAAAATCAAGCACGCATGCATGAAGCATATCCTCCAGAGTCTGTATAGTCCGCTCTGACTGACCATCTGTCTGCGGATGGAAAGCAGTGCTAAAGCTCAAACAGGTACCCAAAGCTTCCTGTAGCTTCTGCCAAAGACGACTAGTGAACTGGGTGCCCCTATCGGATACAATGCATGTGGGAAGGCTGTGCAAACGCACAATCTCATCAACGTACAACTGAGCATACTGAGCATAACCGAAAGTGGCCTTCACTGGAAGGAAGTGAGCCGTTTTCGTCAACCGGTCAACAATCACCCAAATGGAGTCATACCTTCGATTAGACCTGGGTAGACCCACAACGAAGTCCATGGAGATCTGCTTCCATTTCCACTCCGGAACGGGTAAAGGCTGCAATTCTCCTGCCGGTCTCTAATGCTCAGCCTTGACTTGCTGACAAGTTAGGCACCTCGAAACGAAATCCGAAACACCACTCTTCATCCCTGCCCACCATTAGATATCTCTCAAGTCACGATACATCTTGGTGGAACCTGGGTGAACACTAAAAGCCAACTGATGTGCCTGTTCTAGGATCTCGCGTCTCAACCCATTGGTATCAGGTACACACAAATGAGTCCCGAAATGTAGCACACCCTGGTCATCAATCAAGAACTCCGAATCTCTTCCCTGCCGAACATGCTCAAGAATCTCAGACAAACGGGCATCGGCGGGCTGTGCCTCACGAATACGATCAAGTAGAAGTGGACGGGCACGGACATGAGAAAGCTGTCCCCCAGTGGAAGTGAACTCAAACTGTACTCTGCTGTCGCACAAGATCTGCCAATCTGCCGAAGACTATCTCTGAACTGCGCTCAACTGGGACAAGCTACCCCCGGGCCTACGACTCAAAGCATCGGTTACCACATTCGCCTTGCCCGGGTGATAAAGGATCTCACAATCATAATCTTTCATAAGCTCCATCCAACGACACTGTCTCAAATTCAGGTCCCACTGTTGGAAGATATACTTTAAGCTCTGGTGGTCTGTGAAAATTTGACACGACTCCCCGTACAAGTGGTGTCTCCAAATCTTAAGCGCAAAGACCACCACGACCATCTCAAGATCATGAGTGGGATAATTCCGCTCGTGCTTCTTTAACTGCCGGGAAGCGATAAATCTATCATACTGCATCAATATACAACCGATCTCCACTCGAGAAGCATCACAGTAAACGACAAAGCCGCCCGATCCAGAAGACAAAGATAAAACTGGTGCAGTCGTCAACCGAGTCTTCAACTGCTGAAAACTTTGCTTGCATGCCTCAGTACAAAGAAAAGGAACCCCTTTCCTGGTCAGTCCGGTCAGCGGTACAGCGATACTCGAGAAGTCCTGAACGAAACGGCGGTAGTAACCGGCTAAGCCCAAAAAGCTGCGGACCTCTGTCATTGATACAGGTCTAGGCTAAAGCTGTAGGATCTCGATCTTCCTCGGGTCCACACGAATACCGTCTCCCGTAACCACATGACCAAGGAAGTCAACACTATCAAGACAGAAGGCACACTTCGAGAATTTAGCAAATAGCTGGTGCTTTCTCAATGTCTGCAAAGCAATCCTCAAGTGCTGCTCATGCTTATCTCGACTCTTGGAATAAACCAGAATGTCATCAATAAACACAATAATAAACTGGTCGAGGAACGGCCTGAAAATCCGGTTCATCAAATCCATGAACGCTGCTGGGGCATTGGTGAGTCTGTTCTCCGCCGAAAGACGCGGCCGGGACGTTGGGACGTCTGGCCTGAATTTTGGGGGCAGATGCTATTTGGTTTTATTTGCCCACCTCTCCGAAGATGCCAAGTTGATTTATGGCACCGTATATCGGAGGTTTAGACAGATGTGGCCGTTGTAGCAGACTTCGTCAGATTCCCCCTAGTTGTGAGGGGTTTTTGATTATGGGGACGCTCTTTCCTGCTGGCGCAAGCCTCTGCAGTTAATTACGCTACCGCATCACGGTAACCACTTTCTCCTTCTCCAGATGTTCACTTAGTGTTGTGTGTATTTGTTTTATTTTTGGTTGCCTGTGGATTGTATACGGAGACTAATTTATGTTGTCGCACGTATGGCGTGGATTAGTCCAAATCCGTATTTTCTTAGATTTGGTTTTGGGTTTGTTCTAAGGATTGTTAACCTCATTTGAGATTAAGATCAACTTAAATGCTTGTTAAGGATACGTTAGTCTAATTTTAGACTAAGATCTACTTAACAGGATTTTGGGATCATTTAGATCCAACGAAAGAGTATTTGCACTCTATCATTTTAGTTTAGGGACATTGCGGTCTATTGGGTTTAAGGACATCATAGTCCATGAGTTTAAGGACCTCATAGTCCATAAGGTTAAAATACATCATAGTCTGTATGGTTTAAAGACATCATAGTCTGGTTTAAAGACATCATAGTCTGTATGGTTTAAAGACATCATAGTCTGGTTTAAAGAAATCATAGTCTGTAAAGTTTTGGTTTAACCATTTGGGGACGCACCAAAAGTTATTGGTTATTGAGACCCCCCATCTCTCTGAAGACGTTAAAGAATTACAATGACATCTATCAGAGGTATGAAGAGATGTACCCTTGAACCAATGTTGGTTGGGAGATCTATAGTCAGGTTTGGGATTAAGACCAATTAAAAAGATTGTGAGCACATGGGCTCGGTTAATTTGAATTAGGGACTTGTGGCCAACTTGGGCTCAGTCCACTCAATTCTGAATAAAGTGTTTGAATACTTGTTTGGACTCAGTCTACTCATTTTGAATAAAATGTTGAACATTTGTTTGGGCTCAGCCCCTTTTTATTCAATAATGCTGAGCATTGATTTGGGTTCTGACACCCCCTTTTCTTTTTGTCTTTTATTGAGTGTTGAACACTTTCTATGGCGCTGGGGCCTTATTTACAGAGCGCTTTGTAATTCCTTAACATCCACATGAGGAGCACGTGGAGCGCCTGGTGCTGAGCGCCAGACTGGGAGCGCTACAACGCTTCTTATAAAAGGGCGCCCACGTGAGGAGCACGTGGAGTGCTTGGCGCTGAGCGCCAGACTTGGAGCACTAAAGCGCTTCTTATAAAATAGAGCCCTCGTGAGGAGCACATGGAGCGCTTGGTGCTGAGCGCCAGACTTGGAGCGCTAAAGCGATTCTTATAAAATAGCGCCCTCGTCAGGAGCACGTGGATCACTTGGCGCTGAGCGCCAGACTTGGAGCGCTAAAGCGCTTCTTTTAAATTGGAGCGCTAAGACGCTTCTTTGGCAGCTCTGATCAGTTCTGTGCTCTGAGAGTATTAAATTCTCGGTTTATAAGAAACTTTGTCTCATGGATCTAAGAACTGAGTTCTTCTTTTATGAGGAGATGCTATGATCTCTTTTGTTTTTATTTATGGGAGACTTTGTCTCATGGGTCTGTGATCTGAAAAAGAACTAAGTTCTTCTGATGTGAGAGTTAAACTCTCAAATATGGAGGAGATTCCATGATCTCTCTTCTTGCTATTTACCTTGAGAAGAAATTGCTCTCGTCTTTGAAGTTTCTTGAAACTTATGTGGAGGTTCTTCTGTACAAGACTTGAAGTCTTGGGTCCTTTATATAGGGGAGGCTGATTTGTTGAATCAGTTAAGGAAATCTCTTATTGAGAGATCTCTGATTGATTTGGGGATGTTCTCCACCATTGGATCTTTGATCCAAGGGCTTCTATTTTACAGAAAACATTTTTCTTGTTTTTAACAAGATTGGGAAAATATTTTCCCATACAGAATTTATTCTGTATTTTGGTGATTTTTAATCACCATTGGATCTTTGATCCAACGGTGCTCTGATTTACAGAGCACAATTTTTCTTGTTTAGAATGATTTGAGGAGTATTTCCTCAACAGAATTTTATTCTGGTAATTTGATGATTCATCATATTCGTTGGATCTTTGATCCAATGGTGGAGAACATTTAGTTCTAGCGCTGGCGCTCTCGTGCTTTGCACGTGAGGCGCTGCCTTAGAGTTTCTGACTCTTGGCGCTGGCGCTCTCGTGCTTTGCACGTGAGATGCTGCCTCAGAGTCTTTGACTCTTAGCGTTGGCACTCTTGGCACGAGCGCTCTCATGATGCGCTGCCTCATTTCAAATTTCAAATTTTGAATAGAGCTTTACTCTCTTATTGGGAGAAACAAATGGCCCCCACCGTTGCGCTCACGTGGCTTACACGTGAGTGCAGCGGTGGCAACTTTTCCACCGTTGGATCAATTTGGAAG
This sequence comes from Agapanthus africanus, assembly GCA_030015575.1. NCBI lineage: Eukaryota > Viridiplantae > Streptophyta > Magnoliopsida > Asparagales > Amaryllidaceae > Agapanthus > Agapanthus africanus. The sequence continues at coordinate 364,601,151 of JASDDO010000012.1, forward strand.
TTGAATCGACTTCCAGTGCCTATAAATAGGGCCTTTGGCTCTTGAGATGACTGCTTGTTCATCTTCTTGTTTTCTTGTTCTTGAGAATTTAATTCTCCTTCAGAGCTAAGCTAGAGGCCTTAAGAAATTTTTTAGAGTCAAAACTCTACCCAAATTTGGTAAGGATTGAACTTATTAATAGAGCTTTGCTCTTCTCAGATCGTAGATCTTAAAATGTTTTAGGGTTTTACCCTTTAACAGAGCCATGCTCATCTTTAGATCATAGATCTTCAAGATATAATCTTTTTAGGGTGATTTTAACCCATGAACCGGAACACTGGTCATCTTCCATGACGAACTCTTAGAGTTCGTTCACAGATCTTGAAGATCTTAGAGTTTTTACTCTGCAAAATCTTTGCTTTTTTAGGGTTTTGATGGATGATTCCATCGTCTTCACAGAGGATAGCTCTTGAAAATTTTAGGGAATTTTATTCCTCTCATGATTAGAGTTGATAGATATCACTCCTGTCTGCAGAGTGTTGCTCTCGAGGGAGTTTAATTCCTTGGCCCGAGGAGCCTCTCATTAAATGAGAATCCTTTTAGGATTTCCTATTTAATGAGTGACCGTCTCATCAAAGATGAGCCGTCATCTTGATTTTGTGGGTCCCTTCTGGTCTTTTTCCACTGCATTGTAGTGCGGTAAAAAATTTAAAGTACCAAGTGTCAGAATTTGAACTGTAGCCTTGACAGCTAACTATTATTCTTTTTCGCGCAGGTACTATCTCTTTTGACACTTATTTCCTATTTGTTCATCCGGAAAGCGCAATCCTTGAAACGCCCGTGGATAGGGAAGTCTTCACGCTGATCAAAGATCACGACCCGGAGCAAAAGTCTCTTCATTTATGGGGGGTCGTGGTATAATCAAATCATCCGGGGTCGACGCAGCTTCTCTTGTGCGGTGCCTTCGGAGCCCATTTCGGCGATCCATTACGACGACTCAGCCCTAGTAAACTATGCCGTAGAGGAGGTCAACTGGACTTCGGAGGGTTGCCTTCAGCCCTCTATAGCCGCGATACCCGTAAAGCCGCCGATGGTTTTGGATATTCTGGGACGGCGTATATGTCAAGGCGAGTCGTGCCCTTGGGGATAGCCGTGCATGATAGGATTGACTCCTCGCCATCCAGCCGGATACTTGCAGTGGGCTCGATACATTTTGTCGGCCAAGAAATCACTGCTGCTAAAGCTTGGGTTGTACCCCGCTGTTTACGCGTGTCACGACCCGGAAATGGTACGTGACTGGCACTTGAATCATATGAAGTCTATAGGGCTCCATCTAATTCAAGTAAGCCAAAATCCCAGAAATCTAAACCATTTTTAATGAAAAAGTTTTGATAAAATAAGCCGAATATGCGTTTTTAAAACATCAAGTCTTTTCTGAAAATTTCGGCAGAGTTTCCTTTGTAAAAACTGGCCCCGAACGGGCTACAACATGATAAATATATGTATCAACGATAAATGGCATCCCCAAGCGGGAGCTAGCTCTTCGTCAATCGACGGCCACAACCACGCAAGCAATATAATATACAACGCCGAAGGGCGAGGATCAAAACTCAAAAGGAAACTCAAATCAACATGAAAAAATCCATAATAATACAACGCGCGACTCTAGGTCGAAAGAATATACAACACTGGTCTCTAGTCAGAAATAAATATACATATCTAGTTGATGGAGTTTACTAGATACAATGAATAAAATAAAGTACAATGGTGGTCACGATACAAGTGAACCCACCTACCAAAGCAAATCACCCGGAATGGAAGTAGTGTGCCAGCAAAGCCGTAACGGAACCTGTACGGCAAAACCTGCAAGAAACTGTGGCACAATGGGGGTGAGTTGCCAACTTGTGAGTAGAAAACATCACCGAGCAGAAATCGTATGTATGACTCAATCCTAGGTCAATACGATCAAATATATGTAACCTCAAATGATAAAGTTTGAAGCATGAAAGGTGGCAAGGGTAAACATCTATACTAAAGTGTAATCCCATGTGCTCGTGTCAGTGCCTCAGGTAGCAATATATCATATGTATGAGGTATGAATGTAATGTAGTGAAAACAGAATACAAGTAAATGAAGAAACTGTTTTCTTACTTTAGTGAGATTTCTGTTTATATAACACGAGGTATCATTAATGAAATCAACATAATCAGTGTCTAGCATCGACACAAAACATAAATCCCAATATCCCAATATCTCAGGCTCCGGCTATCCGGACTGGCCTGTATCATCAAATCTCAATACCTCAATATCTCAAATTTCAATATCTCAATACCTCGGGCTCCGTCAGTCCGGATCGGCCCATATCATCAATCACACGACCACGAACGGTATCCTCCGGATATCCGCCGCGCCAACCAATCACCGGTAGGCAGTCTGCCCCTGCCAGGCTCATTATCCTCCATGAAATCACTCTCGCCCCGGGGTACCATACCGGGTCCACCATGTACCCGAGACGGTTCATACTACTCCTTGAAATGGGTCTCGAAATCCAACAGCTATCATGAAAACTCATGGTGGACGACTCATACATCACGAGCAAACCGCAACTTGCATTTTTAAAAGAGAGAGAGAGAGAGAAGTTTATATATATTCTTGCGGTTTTCTCCCAAATCCCGAAATCTCATGAAAATCCAAAATCCAAAATCAAGAGTAAGTAAACAGTGAATATCGGCATAAAACCCCAAAATACTGCATAACCAATGAGTATATGAATGCATCTGATATCATGCAATGAGTGCAATAGTTAAACTAGCATATGAAAGCGTTAACATATTGCAACTATCAGCTAGCAGGCTATGTCAATGAAATAATATTCACTAAAGTGTACGTGACATGGCAATTACCGATGATGATGTGTGTGAGCCGGCAAGCAAGTGTACGTGGAGCATACGCATCATCGGTAATGGTGTTGGTGTCCTAACAGTGTGATCTCAATAATGGCATATGAAAACACAATATAAGCATGCAAATGCGATGGGAACAACAATATGCGGGAGCTGAATAATAAACCCAACAATAATGAATAGGCATCAATATATATATGTGTCATACAGTTTTTCCATTTGAAATAACACGAATCGTGGTGTTTAGAAAATAAGGGCTACGGTGTTTTAGAAAAGATGCGTCTTTTGAAAATGTCCGTATAATCCCTTGGTCCGTCTTTAAAATACTCACGATTCGTTAGTTTTGAAATAGGTATGACCCGAGTCTAGTCTAACATCTACAAGTAAACTACAGGACTAAACGAACAATCTAACCGAAAGGGTAAGGGAAAACCACCTAAATCTGAGTCGATACATATAAATATAATAGTCGGTGATCCCGCCTCAATAATATCACGTACGAAACAATATAAATATAATATGACATCCTCGAGTCAAGAGTGCGGATCTATCATCAATATAGCTCGTACGGTAAATCCATCGTACGGCATCCCAAACTGGGTACAGGTCAAATATCACATTCATCACATCATTTATCTGGTATCCTGATCATCATATCTCATGAACCGGGGTACTGATCTAAGTCTAATACAAACTGATACCATCTGCATATATATATACGTGTATGAAAACACACGCCCAAAGGCCCGCTAAAATCTCATGTCGTATCTCATAATACGAACCACATCGTATCACCGATCACATGGCACCATGCCCAATCTCATCGACTCATCTCCAAATACCATATACAATCATCATCATCCATGTATATATACACACACACACACACACACATATACATAGTCCCATACCCATGTGTATATATATATACGTATATCCCCATATACACACAGGTAAATAAAATGAATGTATATGTGTGTGCGCGTGTATGCAAATCACTACCCTAGGGTTCGCGACTAAACACTAACTTACAAGTACACTATACTAATCTAAAGTCATTCCATATCACATCGGTATGTATATATAATATAGATATAACGCATTTGCGTTCTAATACAAAATTGCGGGGGTGCTATACGCCATCCACCCGACTTCCCCCGTAGATATATATCTACTCACCTTGCTCCTTTCTTGCCGAAGTCGAAGTGCTTCGTCGTCTTGGAATCCATGCGGAGGTCCCTACAACAATACCCAATTGCAATTGCGTATTAAAATCAAATCGGAAAACCCAAACGGCACCCGTTTCGCCCATAGGTCAAAACCTATAGCCTCACATGCAAAACACGACCAATAACCCTAGTCGTTGGCGTTCAAACGCCACACGACGGAAACACTATATCAAATACCAAATTCCAAATCATCAAAAGCCGCAAAACGAAATTAGAAACTTGGAAATATGCTCCAGATTTTACCCTAAGTCAAATTAGCCAAATCTGCACATATGGAGGGTCTAATTCACTGGAGATAAAGCCCTGGAACAAGCACGAACCCAAACAGAAATGCCCAGGACGCAAATTGCGGCCTAAAGGGATAAATTTGCGGCCAAGTGAGGCATTTGGGGTCCTGGGTTTTGGTGGTACACTCCAGGTTTCCTGCACATCACTCTGTGTTTGCTAAATAATTTTCAGAGGTTCCGGGTGATAGCAGATACCAAAATACATCACAATTTCCATAAAATCTGCCGATGTTGGGGTTTTCAAAGTTTGGGTTTGGGGGTTCTATTCTCGAGTTTTAATCCAAAATGTTATCACTAAGGGGGTTTAAGGTCACTACTAAGTCAATTACACTATCTCAAATCAAAATCCCTTCAAACCCTAACTAGGGATTTTCAAAGTTCACCAAACCGCATCAAAACACTTCTAAACTTGTATGGGTGCTAAGGTAATGGAAATACAAATCTAATGGTGCAGAAATTACCTTATTTGGTAACTCAAGAAAATTCTTGAGTTGCCCCAAGTCTCAAAAATCCTTGCTTTCTTGGTCCAAAGTGTAGCTTGTGAGCTTGTCCATGCTTTTTGTGAAATGGAGTTGAAGTTTTGATGAATTTTTGGTGGTGTTTGTGAGGGTTGAAGAGGAGGGGGAAAATGTGCTGCCATGGGAGAGGAGAAGGGGGAGAAAAATGAAGGGGATGAAGAATGAAGACTAGGTCAATGAACCCCTCACCTCACTCCCTCTTCTCTCTCATGCCCATCCCTCTTTTTTCTATTCTTTTGTTTTGTTTTGTTTTGTTTTGTTTTCTCTTCTTTTAAATTTAAAACCAAACCCAAATGACAAATAAAGAGAAACCATGATGGAAAAATGCAACAAATATGAAAAATGACACGGTGCATGTCATGTGCACAAAACACGCTTAATGCCCGATTAGCGATATTTAATCGCGATTAGCATTAAAGTAGTGTCAAATAAATCATAAATTTTCATAATTTGCTTAAATCCAATAAAGCACCCTCTTTTTACTAATTTCTATAATTTTCCAAATTTTTTCCCCATTTATCGGTATTTAATTATACCGCTTTATTAAAATATTCAATATAATATTATTAAATTATAAAAAAATTCCCAAAAATAATATTTTATTTTTCTGAAATGTTACAACGCGTCTCTTTTCCAGTATTCCATGCCCCCTGTATGGTGGGTCAAAGCTTTCTTGGAACAATGGAATGCACCGACTCACACCTTCCTTTTATCATATCAGGAAGTTTCCATTTCTCTGGAAGAGTTCACGGAGATCTCCGGCTTACCTGTCAGGGGAGAACATTACGAGGAGCTACTTCCTCCTGACGAGTACATATTTGCCACCAAATCAGTGGTGATGGGCCTTACCCCGGAGAATGCCATTCAACATCAATTCCCAAGTCTGATTAAGTTGTTGAAAATTTTACGAAAGTTTGTTTCTCGAATTCGAAGGACACGGGGTCAGCTTCGCGGATTTCATTGCTCGCTTTCTTCGCCCGGAAGTCTTATCAAAACAAGCTACAAAATTCGCCAAGCTTGACGACCCGTTTGGTTTTGGCTTGGACAGCCAGCCAACAGCGGAGGCCGATCAAAGGAATTTCTTTCTCCCGGATACCCCGGTCGTCCCCTTTGCAGAGCTTGCAGCTTCAGACATTGACGAAGAGGCGTTCTTTTTAGGGTTTCTCGGCCTATGGTTAAGTTGGTTTGTGCTCCCAATGCACCATCGCCATATGAGTCCATCCGTCTTCTACCCGGCTCACCGAATGGTTGTTGGGATGCGAGTGGCCGTCGGGGTTGCTGGGCTGGCTCACTTGTATCATGGCCTTAGCTTGGCGGCAGACACCACTCAACCAGGGGTGCAGTCCGTAAATTTCCCACTGCACTATTTCACTTCGTGGCTTGAGCTGCATGTGCTCAGCACTTTTGGAGTCCACAAGCGGCCCCGTTTCTATGAAAGTTATAACTTTCCTCGGGTTATGCGGCTAGTTGACGCTTCCGCTTTGGAACCGACTCAGTGAGAGGCTCGGGGTCTGGTTCCTCACCCACGTACAGTTGGAGATGGCATGACCTTTGTCGATAAGGTTTTAACTATCGGTAAGGAATCCACTAAGACGGTGCAGCCGCTGCGGGACACCTTCAAAGACGGGGTTTCTACCTTGAAAGCTCGGAAGATTCTTCACTTATATTCAATCAGGCCGGGCTTTTTAGTGTTTAGGCAGAACGATTCGGTGCTGTTCATGAGATACAACCCACACCGTTTTGCTCAACAATCAAGCTACAATCAGGGTGTCCCGCTTGATGCCTTTTTAGCTGAGTCTGCTGCTACAGAGGAAGGTATCTATAGTGCGCTGCACCATTTCATGCGGCTAAACACCGGGTCTATATTCTTTATCAGCGAGCCGAGCTGCGTTCCGAAAGTCTTGAACGTATACGTGGCGTGGTACCAGCATGCGATGGGTGCTGTTATCAGGGAAGAAAAGCGATTATTGCTTGATCGCAAGGGTGCTGTCCCAGCTGGTAATCCAGCCGTTCCCTTGAAGCGACGGACCATCGTTCGTCCTTCCCTAAGAGAAGCTGCTGCAGTTGTGGTCCCGTGCGCTTTTCCTGATAAGCCTCTACCTCGTGTGCCTGTAGAAGCGGTGGCTGCAGCGTCTCTCGAGTCTGGCGTAGGTACGGAGATCGGGACTCGTCGCCCAAAGTTTCCTGCCAAGCGCAAACTCCTGTCAGCGGCTGCCGGTGCTCGCTCGCAGAAGAAGAAGAAGTCGCTATTTTCTGTCGACGTTATGCTCGGCCAGGAGCCTCATGCTCTCTACATCGAAGGCTTAAGTGAGTATGGAACCAATGAGGGTTTATTTATCGTGCCTGCGGATGATACTGATCTTCAAGCTGCCCTTGTGGCTTCCGAGCGACTGGCTCATGATGAAGCAGCACTGATCACTATCGCACAGTCAGGTAGACTTCAGTCGTATCTCTCCGCGGTTATCTTTTTTTTAATTATGCTTTCACTGACATTTTCTTCCTCAACAGGTATCTCTGCCGAAGAGGCTCTTGCGGATTCCTTCAAGACATTCGAAGAGGAAGAGAGGCTCCGTGCTTCTTTGGGCCTTGGTATACTTCGGCTCATTGTTCCTTCATTCCCTTTTTCTTTATTCGTGGTTTGTCCCTCTCTTTTATTTTATTGTAGGGACTACCTTGACTCGGGTTATTCCAAGTGCGGTACCGATCGCGAGTGGTGATGCAGCGGCGCTTCCAGAGCCGGCTATTGTAGCCCCAGCTCCCCCGACAGTACCGCAGGAGGCTTCACTTAAGCAGCCGATGACGGACGCCGTAATGTCTCTAGAGGCAGATCTTGGTTCGGACGATGACATCCCTTTGACAGAGGTCTTGAAGAGATCGCTTCTCACCGCTCAGACCGAATAGAAACGCAGGAAGCGCGTAGTGAAGGAACGTGATGCCGCTTTGGCTGTAGGTGCAGGCTCAAGCACCATTCCGTCTGTCGCTATTCTAGAGGATACTCCAGCTGCCCTGTCTACTGCCCATAGACGGGTTGCGCGCACGGCTCGGGAAGAAACCGAAAAGCTGTCCGAAGGTAACGTAACGCTGAGTCTTTTATTAGAACTTGATCTTCAAATTCTTATATACCATATCCTACAGGGCCAAGTCCTGGCGATGAGATGGCAAGCGAGACGATGGTGACCACAGAGCCCAAAGTGGCTACTCTTTCTCAGGAGTCCGGGACTGCTCAAACCGCTGCTCTTTTGTAACGTTTTAAAAATCGTTTCGGTAAAATTTCGGAAAATCAGTAAAATAAGGGGTTTTTCCGTAAAAAGTCAAAATGTAAATATCTTTTAATATAAAATTAAATTTACATATTCTAGCTATATAATTGCTAGTATTTGGTGTTTATTGAGCCACTGGTAAAATTTCTAATTTTCTGAAATTTTTTCCGAAATTAATTATTTTAATATTATTTTAAGCCGTCACTAATACATTTAATTAGGGAAAATTACAAATTGGAATGGGTTAATACAAATTTTGTAATTCATGACACACTAAACTAACATGTAAAATATTATTTTTGAAATGAAAGGAAACTGCCAAACGGTGTTAGAAAATATCGAAGAAAAATGCTTAAATAGTGAAAATAATTTAAGTGGAAATTGGGGTATAATATTTATCTTTTTCCCTCACCCTACACACACACACCCACACTCCCTCTCTCCTATCCAAGAATGGCCGAGCCCTATGCTGCCCCACACTCACACCTACACCTCACACTTCAAGTTAAGAATGAAAGATTAAAGGAAAATGAAATATTAAACAAAAGAGGTATGGGTTTATATATGGAAAATTACAAATTAGGGAAAATTACAAATTGGAATGGGTTAATACAAATTAGAATGGGTTAGGTTTTCGGAAAAACCTATCGCCTACGCATGCAAGAACAGCCAAACCAACCCTTGATGTCGATGTACAAACGTCAAACCATCGAGAAAAACACCAAACGTACCAATCATGGTTTCACAAATCACTAATTATATAAGAAATATGTTAAAATTCACAAAAACCCCAAACTCACTTTAAAAGCTATTTTTCCGAAAACCCAGCAAGTAAAATTAACCGTTTCAGTACAAAACTTGATGTTTTAACCAATCTAAATATTTTAACGACTCTAATGGCCAAAATGCTCATAAAAAAACATAACTAGGTCATACCAATCACTTCCATATTTTTAACCTCACTAATTATCATTAACACATGTTATTTTATGGGCATTTTGGCCATTAGGGTCATTAAAATATTTAGATTGGTTAAAACATCAAGTTTTGTACTGTAACGGTTAATTTTACTTGCTAGGTTTTCGGAAAAATAGCTTTTAAAGTGAGTTTGGGGTTTTTGTGAATTTTAACCTATTTCTTATATAATTAGTGATTTGTGAAACCATGATTGGTACGTTTGGTGTTTTTCTCGATGGTTTGACGTTTGTACATCGACATCAAGGGTTGGTTTGGCTGTTCTTGCATGCGTAGGCGATAGGTTTTGAACTATGCATTATAATGAGTGGTTTAATATCTTAGGTTATGCAAAATCAAGCTTAGTGGTTGATGGTGTGTTGTTGCTTTAAAAATTGTTAAAATTGGCTATTTTTGCAAACTTGAATTTTGTGTTAATGATAATTAGTGAGGTTAAAAATATGGAAGTGATTGGTATGACCTAGTTATGTTTTTTTATGAGCATTTTGGCCATTAGAGTCGTTAAAATATTTAGATTGGTTAAAACATCAAGTTTTGTACTGAAACGGTTAATTTTACTTGCTAGGTTTTCGGAAAAATAGCTTTTAAAGCGAGTTTAGGGTTTTTGTGAATTTTAACCTATTTCTTATATAATTAGTGATTTGTGAAACCATGATTGGTACGTTTGGTGTTTTTCTCGATGGTTTGACGTTTGTACATCGACATTAAGGGTTGGTTTGGCTGTTCTTGCATGCGTAGGCGACAGGTTCTTGCATGCGTAGGCGATAGGTTTTCACCATTTAATTAGGGAAAATTACAAATTGGAATGGGTTAATACAAATTTTGTAATTCATGACACACTAAACTAACATGTAAAATATTGTTTTTGAAACGAAAGGAAACTGCCAAACGGTGTTAGAAAATATCGAAGAAAAAGGCTTAAATGGTGAAAATAATTTAAGTGGAAATTGGGGTATAATATTTATCTTTTTCCCTCACCCTACACACACACACCCACACTCCCTCTCTCCCATCCAAGAATGGCCGAGCCCTATGCTGCCCCACACTCACACCTACACTTCACACTTCAAGTTAAGAATGAAAGATTAAAGGAAAATGAAATATTAAACAAAAGAGGTATGGTTTTATATACTTAATGTATGGGTTCTTGACTTGGTCAAACTCCCCACACCCTCACTCTCCTCTCCCCACATGCATTTGGCCGAGCCCCCCCTTTTAGAACAACCCCTTCATTTCTTCATCTCACTTTCTCTTCAAAAAATCCACAAAAATGCTTAAAAATCCACAAAAATTCAAAGCAAAATCAAAATCCACCTCCTATCCATTTTTCCTTGGCTACTTTAGCATGGATCTAGGGAACAAGATTTCAATTTGGAAGGCTAAGTGTGCTTGTGGGATCTTCAAATTAATTGGGTATAAATTCTAACCTTTTTGCTTAATTTGTTGTTAATTGCTTTAGGTTAGCTTAATTAAGTGTTTAATTAGGTTTTTAATTGGTTCTAATTGCATGTTTTAAAAATTCAAGAGAGGGGTTTGAATTCAAATTGGGGTTTTGTGTTGTGAGATTATGGTTGTGTGATGTATTTGACATATTAATGTTATGCTAAAATTAATTTAGTTGCTAGTTGCAAAAGGTTAATTTAAATTTGTAATAATTTTAAAAAAAATTTCAAACTAGGCTTTGTTAATTAATTCAAAATTGAGAATTTAAGTTATTGTAAGGGTTTCATCACATCATTAGCATTATAATGAGTGGTTTAATACCTTAGGTTATGCAAAACCAAGCTTAGTGGTTGATGGTGTGTTGTTGCTTTAAAAATTGTTAAAATTGGCTATTTTTGCAAACTTGAATTTTGTGTTAATGATAATTAGTGAGGTTAAAAATATGGAAGTGATTGGTATGACCTAGTTATGTTTTTTATGAGAATTTTGGCCATTAGAGTCGTTAAAATATTTAGATTGGTTAAAACATCAAGTTTTGTACTGAAACGGTTAATTTTACTTGCTAGGTTTTCGGAAAAATAGCTTTTAAAGCGAGTTTGGGGTTTTTGTGAATTTTAACGTATTTCTTATATAATTAGTGATTTGTGAAACCATGATTGGTACGTTTGGTGTTTTTCTCGAGGGTTTGACGTTTGTACATCGACATCAAGGGTTGGTTTGGCTGTTCTTGCATGCGTAGGCGATAGGTTTTGACCTATGCGTGATACGTGTACCGACTTGGTTTTCGTGCGTGACTTCGTTTACGATGCTATATATGACATGTAGGTACCCCATGTAGACTTCGAGACGACAAGCAAGCGTGTGGCGACGTCGACACCGGCGAGTGAAGATCAGGTGAGTAGATTTATATCTACGGGGAGAAGTCGGATGGATGGCGTATAGCACCCCCGCAAAGTTGTGAGGAATGAGGTGATATGGTAAAGATATACTTTTATATGTCATTATGTGATATGAACACCTAGTAAGAGAAGCCTTAGGAGCTTATTGGTTTAGGGTTAGCGAGAATTGAAGAAAAGACTTTAGCGGATTTCTTAGTCACGAAACCCTAGAGCAAGGATTTGCATACACGCATACATATACACTTGCATATATCATTTTCTTGTGCGTATATGGGAATGTGTATATATGTATATACGCATGGGTATGGGACTATGTATATATACATTCATATACACATGCATGAATGCTGAGGATATTGTATGATATTTGGAGACGAGTCAATGAGATTGGGCTTGATGCCATGAGATCGGTGATGTGATATGGTCCGTATTTGAGATACGACTTGATATTTTAGCGGATTCTTTTGGCATGGTGTTTTCATACACACGCATGCATTTCATAGATGGTATCAGTATTGTACTAGACGTAGATCAGTACCCTGATCATGATATTTGATAAAGAGAATACCAGATGATTAATGTGATAGATATGACATTTGACCCGTACCCAGATTTGGGAGGCCGTACGACGGATTTACCGTACGAGCTATATATATTGATGATAGATCCTTACTCTTGACTCGAGGATGTCATATTATATAGGGTATCACATGGGATACTATTGAGGCGGGATCACCGACTATTATACATACATACATATATATATATATACATACATATATATATATACACATACATACATATATATATATATACATACATACATATACACACACACACACACACACACACACACACACACATATATATATATATATATATATATATATATATATATATATATATATCGACTCAGATTTAGGTAGTTTCCATACCCCTTCCGATATATATATATATATATATATATATATATATATATATATCGACTCAGATTTAGGTAGTTTCCATACCCCTTCCGATTGGTTGTTAGTTAGACCTGTAGTTTCCTAGTAGGTGTTAGACTGGACCCGAGTCATACCTATTTCCAAAACTGACGAATCGTAAGAATTTTAAAGACATACCATGGGATACTACGAATATTTTAAAAGACGTATCTTTTCTTAAAAACACCGTAGTCCTTATTTTCAGACACCACGATTCGTACTATTTCAAACGGCAAAATAGTATAACACATGTATAGTAAGGTAGATTCCTTGTTGTCACGTTATTATTCATGTTCCGCACATTATTGTTGTATTTACTATTCATTTTCCTTATTATGTTGTTATCGCCTCATTGCATGTTATTGTGTACGTAGTAACTATGAAACCATGTTGTTAGGACACCAGCACCATTACCGATGACGCGTATGCTCCACGTACACTCGTTTGCCGCCTCACACACATCTTTATCGGTAATTGCCATATCACGTACACTTTAGAAAATACTATTTCAGTGACATAGCTTGCTAGCTGATAGTTGTAATATGTTATAGTTTCCATATGCTAGTTTAATTATTGCATTCATTGCATGATATCAGATGCATCCATATATTCATTGGTTATGCAGTATTATGGAGATTTATGCCAGTATTCACTGTTTATTGGTATCACGATTTTGATGATTTCGGATTTACATGAGATTTCTGGATTTGGAGGAAAACCGCAAGAATTTAATAAAAACTTAGTATCATCATTTTAAAATGCAAATTTGCGGTTTTCTCGTGATGTATGAGTGTCCACCATGATATTTTCTCGGTTCTGAGATGGTTTTTAAGACCCGATTCGAGGAGTTGGATGAACCGTCTGCGGGTACATGGTGGACCCGGTATGGTACCCCGGGGCAAGAATTTCGAGGAGTAGACGATGAGCCTGGCAGGGGCAGACTACCTACCGGTGATTTTACCTGGCACGACGGATATCCGGAGGATACCGTTCGTGGCCGTGAGATTGATGTTATGGGTTGATCCGTTCTGCCGGAGCCCGAGGGCCGATCCCGCAGATGATACGGATGCCTGAGATATTGAGATTTGAGATATTGAGATTTGATACTGAGATACTGAGACTTATGTTTTGTGTCGATGCTTGACACTGATTTCTCTGTTGCGTTCATTGATGATACGTGATTGACATACATATAGAAATATCATTAATTAAAGAAAACAATTGTCTCACTCATGATAGATTCTGTTTCCATTCGTAATGCATCCATACATCATATATCTGATATGTTGCTATCTGAGGCACTGACACGAGCAGGTAGTATTACACTATACATAGCTGGACCAGGATTTTTATTTAAGGATATTACCTTATATGACCTAGGATAGCGTTATGCATGCGATTTCTACTCGTAAATGTTTTCTACTCACGAGTTGGCAACTCACCCCTGTTGTGCCACAGTTCCTTGCAGGTTTTTCCGTACAGGTTCGTTGCGGTTTTGCTGGCACACTGTTCCTTCCGGGTGATTGCTTTGGTAGGTGGGTTCTTTGCATCAGGACCACCATTGTTTATTTATTATTTCTGTTGTATCTAGAAAACTCCATCAACCAGATTGTATATTTGAGACAGATAGAAGACCAGATTTGTTATTCTTTCGACCTTAGAGTCCCGCGTTGTATTATTTTGGGTTTTCTTGCTGATTTGGGTTTTCTTTTGAGTTTTGATCCCCGTCCTTCGGCGTTGTATATTATATTGCTTGTGTGGTTATGACCGTCGATTGACGAAGAGTTAGCTCCCGCTTGAGGATGCCTTTTTTTTATTGATTTCTTATACTATTCATGTTGTATCCCATTTAGGGCCAGTATTTACAAAGGAGACTCTGCCGAAATTTTCAGAAAATACTTGTGATTTTAAAAATACACACTTCGGCCTATGTTGATTAAAACTACTTGCTTTAAATTGGTTTTTCCTTCACTCTACTGCTTCTTGGTTTTGATTTCTGGGTTTTGGCTTACTTAGATTACGTACGCCTCGAGACGTTTCGTAATTTAAGTGCCGGTCATGTTCCGTACTTTTCGGGGCGTGGCATCTTTCTCTTTGTGGTTCCCTGTTATCGGCGGGCATTACGAGTGTCACGACGGCCCTCGTCGAATCAGGGGATGAAGCCATGGGCGTTGAAACTATTCCACTGAAGGAGACCGAAGAAGCCGCTGCGCCTGGTGATACTTCCATCGCGGTTTTGGCTGATGACCAATCAGGTAGGTCTTGGGTCGCTGTTTACTTTTTATTTCGCAATCCCTTTTAGTCCCCTTTGATGACATTTTGTTCGTTTTGAGTGTAGGTGTGGTGAGCGCTGAGGTTGTGCCACCCGAAGAAGCGTCACCAATTGCTGCTCTGACGGTCTCCGTCCCTTCGCCTTCTCTCGTGTCCTCTCAAATGCTGGAAGGTATGGGTTTGCGATTCATTTAATTTAAATTGTGGATACCATATTCTTTGTATTGACAGTATATTTTCGCAATTCTGCAGGAGTCCTTTTCGACCATCTGTATCAGGTGTTGAACCCACATTTCTCCTTCCAGTCAGAAATCGTCCTGCCTGCTGGTGTCAGTGAGTATAGTTTTTAACTGACGTCCTTTCCTTTCTTTTACGGGCTATCATGTCGTTGCTAATTCTTCTTTGAATTGATTACAGCGTTACAGATTGGAGGAGCAGACGAGAGAATAGCCGCGCCTCCGGTACTCCCAACTTTTCCACCTGTCGCAGCCAGTATAGAAGACTCCATCGCTCGTGCATTTTCTTTATCTCTTGAGCTAACATTTGACCATGACTTGTTTTGCAGCAATCGCACCAGCTCCAGCTCCCTTTGAGTCTCACATCTTAATGCCGGCAGGGCCCTTTTCTAGACGTCTATCTTCCAGGAGCGCTGCGACGAGCCTGCGAATATTGAGCGAGTTCGTCGAAGATATTGACGCGGAGGCCCTCATATCTGCTGCAGACTTTGCTGCTGAGGTTAATCCCATGCTGGCGACGCTCGTAAACTTTCATGATGAAGGCGTCGTCGAGTCTTGGGTCAATTACTGCAGGAAGACCGAGGCCTGCCTGCATGAGATTGAGCTCAAGCGTCCCACTCCGGAAGTATCAGCTTTGAACTCCCAGTGAGCTGCATGGGTTGAGTAGAGTGCTCCTTTCCTTCGCCATTTTGAACAAGAGGCGACCCTAAAGCGAAAGGAATGTGAGGCGACTTCCACCGAGTCTGTCCAAATGCGTGCCCAGGTCGAAGCGAACACTCCAAAGCTGAAGGTTATTTTTGAAAACCTCCAACGATGTATTTCTGACGGGCTGGTGCTGAGGAAAAAGCTTGACTTCACTGAGCAGGTTACGCAGAGTCAGGAAGCCACTCAGCAAGAAATCGACGAGAAGCTTTCATCCTGTTTACAACAACGGGATCGAATTGAAGCGGAGTTGGCCGCGACGGCTGATCGTGAAAAGGAATTGAGAGGAGTGCGAGAGCGGCTTGCTGATTTGCTAAAAACGTCTCCTTCTCAGTAGCCATCTTTGTATCGATCGAAATTTTTTAATTTATGAAGAACATGCCTTTATTCATTTTTTTATTCTTTTGTATGATGTATCTTGTACTCAATTGAATTCATGAATAAAAGACACACATTTTTTATCTCCTATTACCGCTTTCTTTTCTTTGCTGTGTCGTTGGCATGTTACTCTAGCAAGTGTAGCCTGTAGATGATAGATAACAATTCATCTTAAACTCTTTGTAGGGTAGTGATGGCTTAGGAAACAGGTTCAGGTCTGCTGCCTAAGACTTTTCAACTTTATGAGCCGTAAGGGTCTCATAAAGACTTTTCTCCCTACGAGTCGAGAGGATCTCGTAGGTGTATTTCCTCCTTAGGAATCATAAGGATGCCTAAGTGCGTTTTCTCTTGAGAGTCGTAAGGATCTCACAAGAGAATTTTCTCCCTCACAAGTCGAGAGGACTCGTAAGTGGTTGGTGAGTTGACTTGTTTCCGAGATGGAGGTCATTTGTTGACGTGTTTCCGAGACGGAATCATTGGATGACGTATTTCCGAGACGGGGTCATTGGATGACGTATTTCCGCAACGGGGTCATTGGATGACGTATTTCCGACACGGGGTCATTGGCTGACGTATCTCCGAGACGGGATCATTGGCTGACGTATTTCTGAGACGGGGTCATTGGATGACATATTTCCGTGACGGGGTCATTTGCTGACGTGTTTCCGAGACGGGGTCATTTGCTGACGTATTTCCGAGACGAGGTCATTAGATGACGTATTTCCGCGACGGGGTCATTTGCTGACGTATTTTTGAGACGGGGTCAGTGGATGACGTATTTCCGAGACGGGGTCATTGGATGACGTATTTCCGCGACGGGGCGTATTTCCGAGACGGGGTCATTGGATGACATATTTTCGAGACGGGGTCATTGGTTGACGTATCTCCGAGACGGGGTCATTGGATGACGTATTTCCGAGACGGGGTCATTTGCTGACGTATTTCCGAGACGGGGTCATTGGATGACGTATTTCCACGACAGGGTCATTTGTAGACGTATTTCCGCGACGGGGTCATTTGCTGACGTATCTCTGAGACGGGGTCATTGGCTGATGTATTTCCGAGACGGGGTCATTGGATGACGTATTTCCGCAACAGGGTCAATTGCTGATGTGTTTCCGAGACGGGGTCATTTGCTGACGTATTTCCGAGACGGGGTCATTGGATGACGTATTCCGCGATGGGGTCATTGGATGACGTATTTCCAAGACGGGGTCATTTGCTGACGTATTTGAAAGGTTCCTAGGCACCCTATAGAGGTCTCATAAGGCATAGAACATGCTAATATAAAAATTTATGGGTGCCGAGAGACCCTAATACGGATCTTAGACTAGAAGTTTAGGCGAAAAGATAATCTAGTTAACTACTTAACTAAAAGTTAGATGCTACAACCTTTGTAGATCCGGTTCTCCACTTCCTTAGCTCCACGTGGGTGTCCTCTCGCTGTCCATCATGAATCCCGAACTCTATCGTCGGCTTCATCGGAGAAACGGGCGAGCTAGGTCGTCGGCTTCGTGTCAAAGACGATCTACGTCGAGGCATCACAAGTTCAAGCTCCGACTTCACAAAGTTGTGAAACTTGTGAAGAAAACACCCAAAACAACTTGGCAAGAGGTAGAGAGTGAAGAAATAGGAGGTGGGTTCACTTTAGAATTGGATTTCTCTCACTAGAACTCAAGTTGCCATTGATGGCATCAAGGTTTCTATCTTGAAAAAGAAGGAGAAGATGAAGCTAGTTTTATGATAAGTCTTTTAAAATGAAAAGAAAAAATCATACTTATCATAATCTAACTAGGGTTAAGTGTAGAGAATAAACCATGGTCATTTGGAGAGTTAGGGTTAAGCATGAGGACAAGAATGGTTGCAAAAGTCAAGGCTTCATGAAGCTTCAACTAATGACAAAAGAAAGCCACCATTCTCTTTAAATCATTTCCAAATAAATAAATGAACAAATAAATAAATGAAAAGACAAAACCCTAATCAACACTTAACCATGGTTTAATCTTTATACTTAACAACAAGATCAAGTATCATCAAACATGATACAAATATGTGCACAAAAGTATATCACATATACTTCTTGCACATCAAGTGAGAAAATCCATATAAAGTGAACCAATACTAGTTAATGCAATGTAGTATATCAAATATATAATTATACATTAAATCATTAAATCAACACTTGATTTAACGATCCGGTCATATCGCATATAACCGACTAGTATCCAATGTATCGGCTTATCGAATCAATGATTCGATAACTAGGTCATATCGAATATAACCAATCGAAGCATTTATCGCGAGAATGAAATGCGGTATCACATACACGCATTATTCTCGGTCCCGCACATATCTCATATTCGCTCCTATTTCGTTTCGCTTGAGCCAGGAAACCTCTGTGTAGGACTCTAAAGACTCGTCAATACGCCGGTAGCAGATGATGATCATATCAAGCACCCACAAGCCGCAAGCGGTTTGCTAAACGTAACGGCCATCCGGGTATTGAGCGATCAGAAGATCGACGAGCTAGCCCGCTCATACTCCTGTGAATCCAACCAGTAACACTTACCGTACAGTCCGGTCTGTTCGTCTGATACGTCGCATATCAAGTCTAGGGGTGGTAAACGTCAGACCCCAATAACCGATAAGTCGTGCCGATGTGAGGCTCATAACGGGTCGAGAAACTACTGGTAACATTTACCAGCAAATCTCTGATCAGCCCTGGCCAGGGACTTCCCTGTTACGGCCAATCGAGCACAGCGCAACATCAACCCCCAATACCGGGAGAGACGAAACCCCTCCTATCGCTCATTGCCTCCATGTGACTCGGGACTGTACCCAAAGACCACCGTTTTGCACGCCCTCATGGACGTGGTAAGGTGGAGATCAAAGCACAGTGGGAATCACACAAGACTCTATGACGATCTCGGGTCTACAGACTAACCTGCACAAGTGTCACCTGAGAACTGCCATCTGACGTGAGGTATAATACCATCTGGGAGTTCTCGGCGAGTCCGTCCAGTGTACCCAGTCTCCACTGAGCACCCGTATACCATCTCTGATGTCAAACACCAATGGATATGGGATCATCCATCGCCCATCCCATGGGTCGAGAAGCGTATACGCTAGTCTACTCTGGTATATCGATGCCCCGTCTCGATACACCCACGACTAGGGACCTTGAAGGATGTACTTATGGACTACCATGTCCCCACTAGTATGATCTGCATCATAGTCCAGGTAGTCAAGTACACATCCTAAGGGCTTTACCAACATGTAATCATAAGACAGTGTAAAGAGACTAGTGTACATGTTAAGATAAAGAGTAACCAGATAGCATACTATCATATCGAGCAAGAAAGTCATCTCTATATATGTCCAAGCATCCAATATAATATACATCATGTGTATAATACTGGCCTCTAGGGCATACATACAACTAACAATCTCCCACTTGCACTAGGGCCAGCTGCTGTAGTATCGCATACCGAGCATCCCGAAGAGTCTCTCAAACTGTATCTGGGGAATGGCCTTCGTGAGTGGATCCGCCGTGTTATTCTTCGTGTCAACCCTCCTGACCTCGATCTCCCGGCGATCAACTATCTCCCGGATCAGGTGATACCGCCTCAGAATATGCCTGGATCGCTGATGGGACCTTGGTTCCTTGGCTAAAGCCACAGTTCCATTGTTATTGCAATACAAAGGTATTGGATGCTCAATGGATGGAACCACTCCAAGTTCAGTAATGAACTTCTTGATCCAGACAGCCTCATTGGCAGCATCGTTGGCAGCGATGTATTCAGCCTCCATCGTCGAGTCTGCCACGGTTTCCTGCTTGGAACTCTTCCAGCTAACCGCCCCTCCGTAAAGGGTAAAGACAAAGCCCGACTGCGACTTAGAGTCGTCCTTATCACTCTGGAAGCTCGAATCGGTAAAGGACTCCACTTGGAGCTCTCCGTTACCATACACCAAGAACATATTTCTAGTCCTTCGTAAGTACTTGAGAATGCTCTTCACAGCTGTCCAGTGATTCTCTCCAGGATCAGCTTGATACCTGCTCACTATACTTAGTGAGTATGCTACATCGGGTCTGGTACATAGCATAGCATACATGATAGAGCCTACTGCCGAAGCATAGGGTATCCCTTGCATGCGAGCTCTCTCCAAATCAGTCTTGGGAGACATCTCTTTGGAGAGAGTGACTCCAGAGATCGTGGGCATGTTCCCACGCTTGGACTCTTCCATACTAAACCTCTTTAGTATGGTGTCAATGTACCTGGATTGGGACAATCCCAAAATCCTTTTGGATCTATCTCTATAGATCCTAGTTCCCAATATGCAGGAGGCATCACCAAGATCTTTCATTGAGAATCTTTGTGATAAGAAGAGCTTGACCGATTGCAGCATAGGAATATCATTTCCTATCAAGAGTATGTCGTCCACGTACAATATGAGGAAGACAACCTTACTCTCTGCCACCTTCTTGTAGATACAAGGTTCATCTGGATTTTTGACGAAATCAAACTCTTTGATAACGACGTCAAAGCAGATGTTCCAACTCTGTGATGCTTGCTTTAATCCATAAATGGATTTAAGCAGCTTGCACACCTTCCCGCTGCTCCCACTGTCTACGAAGCCCTCTGGCTGAGTCATGTACACGCACTCTTCTAAATCACCATTTAGAAAGGCGGTCTTAACATCCATTTGCCAGATTTCGTAATCATGATAAGCAGCGATGGCAAGCATGATCCGGATGGATTTAAGCATAGCCACTGGAGAAAAGGTCTCGTCATAGTCCACACCTGGTCTTTGACGAAAACCCTTTGCTACAAGTCTAGCTTTGAAAGTCTCCACTTTCCCATCTACACCAAGTTTCTTCTTGAAGATCCACTTGCTCCCAATTGGTTTTACCCCTTCAGGAGCAATGTCCAAAGTCCATACTTTGTTGGTGTACATGGATTCCATCTCGGACCGCATAGCATCCAGCCATTTCACTGAGTCCCCACTCGTGATGGCCTGCTCGAAGCTAGTTGGGTCATCATCCTCCATGATGCAATCCTCGCTCCCACCATCCATGAGAAAACCGTAGTATCTCTCAGGTGGGCGAGGAACCCTACTAGATCGGCGGAGAGGCTGAGGTTCGTCGAAAGCTACTGAATGCTCTGGTTCCACTAAATCTTCTGTTGTGTTTTGTTCAGCTGGAACCTCTTCCAGTTCTACCTCAGAGCCACTAATTTCTTTTGCAAGAAATTCCTTTTCTAAAAAGGTGGCATGTTGAGCAACAAATACTCTTTGTTCCTCACTGTGGTAGAAGATATACCCTCGCGAATGTTTGGGATATCCAACAAACTTACACAAAACAGATCTTGCCTCGAGTTTGTCCGGTTTTTGTCTTTTGACATAGGCCGGGCAACCCCATATCTTTATAAAATTAAGATACGGTCTCTTCCCTTCCCATATCTCATATGGTGTGGTAGGCACAGATTTGGTGGGAACCCTGTTCAGTAGGTATGCGGCCGTTTCCAGTGCATATCCCCAGAAGGAAACAGGTAACTCAGCTACACTCATCATAGAGCGCACCATATCTAATAGGGTGCGGTTTCTCCACTCCGATACACCGTTGTGCTATGGTGTATATGGAGGAGTTAGCTGAGAGAGAATCCCATTCTCTTTTAGGAAGTCCAGGAATTCAATGCTCAAGTATTCTCCTCCTCGATCAGATCGTAGGATTTTAATACTTTTTCCGGTTTGGTTCTCAACTTCTTGTTTATATTCTTTAAATTTCTCAAAAGCTTCTGATTTGTGTTTCATCAGGAACACATATCCGAATCTAGAGAGATCGTCAGTGAATGTAATGAGGTACGAAGAACCATCCCTGGCATGTGTAGACATGGGACCGCATACATCACTATGTATAAGTCCCAAGAGTTCGGTAACTCTTTCTCCGTGTCCCGTAAACGGAGTTTTGGTCATCTTGCCTTTGAGACATGACTGGCAAGTGTCATAAGATGAAAATTCAAACGGATTTAAATATCCATCTTTATGCAACTTAGCTAGTCGTGTCGCATTGATGTGGCCGAGTCTACAATGCCACAAGAAGGATTCGTTGAGTTCAGAACTCTTCCTCTTGTGTGTGTTTGTTATGCTCAGAACTGTTGATTGATTTAGAACATAAATGCCATTGCATAACGTGCCTGATCCAACCAACTTTTGGTTACGGAAAATGTTCATAACATTGTCCTGTAATACAAAATTATATCCCTCTTTACTTAATAAAGAAACCGATATAATGTTGCATATCAGGTTCGGCATGTAATAGCATTCATTCAGAACCAATGTATTACCAGTTGGTAATACAAGGTGATATTCTCCGACAGTCTTAGCTGCAACAATTGCACCATTTCCAACTCTAATGTCTTTATCACCTTCTCCAAGTTCTCTTCCTTTTCTAAGCCCATGTAACTGATTACATATATGGGATCCTGACCCGGTATCTAATACCCAGGACGTAGAGCAAATAGAGAAACAGTTCTCAGTAACGAACACACTCGAAGAAAATGCATCAACATGTACTTTCTTCATTCGGGTGGCATGGGAATCCTGGTATTCCCCTATATCCTGTTCATTCCTATAACTCTTATAAGAAAGAATGGAACCAACGTTCCCCAGCACAGTATAACATGCGGGTTCGGTCAATACATCCATATTATTATCTTCATTAGGGCATGAAATGGTCGCTACCTGGAGAGAGAGAGAAGAAAACACTTTAGCGTATGCTCGTGCAAGATCAGATTGGTTATTATCTTATCTAATCAGGATGGCTCCCACTGGTTTTTATCAAATCTTCCTTCAAACCCTAAAAGGAAAGACTAGCCGGGATTAATTACACACTACAAGTTCGCCAATCTTTCAGCCAGGCCAGTGTCGGTACTTTGAGGGAGGTCCCCCGTGCTTTCGCACGAACCTAATTCACCGTTTTCCCAGAGGCGTAACCCCGTTGACACCTTTCTAGACACCTACTTGATCAGCTAATTGCAATGTGTAAAACTCTCCCAGGAGTAACTCTTACTTGCAGTGGGTATCGGGATCCAACTATCTCATAGAAGGTATGCAATCTCATTGCAAATTTCAACACTTGAAATTCCCGATAATATTTTGCCCCAAGCATCCTATGACCTTGACGGAGGTCAACAAACCACAGGGTGCAAGTCAAGTTCAACCCGTCATTTCTTGATTGAATCAAACCCACCCGCACGACCCTTGACGGAGGTCAACAAGGTCGTACGACTACCCTAATCCAATCTGCATCATATGCATAAGCAGACAAATACTAGTTAGCTACCGCACACTACGCCTTGACGGAGGTCAACAAACGTAGCACGAATACTAAGTAGGATTTATCTGAAATGACGGAGGGCTACGTCAGGTTTTTCTGAAAAGCTATTGCGTAATGAACTTGATATCGTTGTAGAATCAAATGAAGTTTTAAAAATGGAATGATTTTGAGGCTTTTCTAGTTTTGCTAAAGGGGTCACTCCAGGTGAAGGGATCGTCGGCCCTTTCCTCGTCGAATGAGGTGCGGGATATATCATATATATCACTGTGCAAAGCATAAACTATATAAGCAATCAAAAGCAAACCGAGTGTGTAGCATCTGCCAGTTATTGCTAAAGGAGTCACTCCCGGTGAAGGGATCTCGGTCCTTTCCTCATCGAATAAGGTGCAGGATATATCACATATACCGCTGTGCAAAGCAAGAACTGTAGCTACCTGTTTTATTTTAAAATTCGATTCCACAACATCTTAGGTTTCTTATCTTTCATTAATCACATTAATGAAGTCCCATCATTTAAATACCTAAACATCACAGATAGATATGACGTACACTTATGCCATCCGCATTCGCCTCGATGTCCCCTCGTGCACCGTTAGGTTAGGTAACTAACGACAGAGCAGGGCAGGGCTAGCATGGGTGTAAAACATAAGTAACGTCTATATAATATATCATATATACTATATACTATATCCATCACAGAATCACATCACAGAAATCGCAGCAGAAGAAACATATGAAATATTGGATATACTAGGACGTCCGTGTTTTCAATACGAGCCAGTATAAAACACGGATTCCACGGTCGTGATGAATAGCCAATCCCACACCCCTAGACCCTTACGAGAGCGGCAAGCAACCCTGCCAATTCTAGGGTTAGGAGACCCGGACTCGACTCCTCGAGTTGGTCTCCCACTGAACCCCAGAACCCGGTTACTTGTGCTCCCCTCCTTGGGTCTATCCTAATGCGGAAAAGTAAATAATATACAAAGGGTGACAACTTCCGCTACCTGGAAGTGCCCCAAATAAAAGAATATTACATACAAGTTTTTACATGAATGAAAATGAAAAACACTCATCTCACATAAAAACCCCCCGGCTATTCGAACACGACGATCCAATATAACATATCCAGCAACACATAACATCACATGTCATCAACGTAAGTAAATATGCGCATCCCAATTGTCGTTGACATATAGCAACGAAACCGGCGATATCACATATTACACTTACGGTCACAGAAAAGAAAGTGTAAAACTACAACAATTGGAATCCGCAACTTCTTTAGACATCGCATGCCTAATCAAATGAAATACTTAGACATCACATGCCTAACATATATAAATTCCGCATTTTAGTCTCATTATCTAAAACTCTTTTCAATATCATGTGGGACTAAACTGCTAGATTTATAACATTCATTCAGTTATCTCATAACTGTTTGTGAATTCCAATTATCGTATCACATTCCAGATAAACAGAAAATGTTAAACTTTCCGATCGAACAGTCGAATACCCAAGTTTTCCCGATACAGCTCAACACATGAAATAAGTCTAACAACATTCAGTTCGTGCCTCAGTACCAACGGTCCAGCCGTAGAAGGGTCAAGCCAACGCCTCACATGTGGCACGCCGTACTGCCCCAAACCCGAAGGTTCAAAGGGCAGTTCAAGACGGTCACATAATCGAGTTAAGGTTTGTTGTCTTCTAGAGGGTCCATCGCGTTACTTGCACTACTTAGAACGTCGTTAAACTACGGAAAAATCCAACACTTGGAAATTTCCCGACTGGGGAAAAGTTCGGTATTTATATTCGGTCGAACTTTTTAACATATTCTAAAAATTATCCGGAAATACACAAAGACGAAATTTGATAATCCGATCGAAACTACGAAGCTCCAAAACACCCCAGAAAATGCAACTCTTGAATAAATTTTAAAAATTCCCATAAAACTCAGCACCAGAAAAGAAGAATTACTGTGCAAAGAATATTGCGCAATGTGAACAGTAGGCGGCGGAACCGCGGCAGAAGCCATGCTACTGCCGCGTTTCCGCGGCTGTTTGGATGAATCATGAGCTCGTGTTTCACCATAATTCTTAGATCTTCCTGCTGAATTTTTTAGGCATTTTTAATCTTGAAAAATCCCAGATTTTAGAAAATGTACAGAGAGCATTTTGTGAGTTAGGGTTTCGGTTCGTTCGGACTTCAAACTCCGTCTAGACTTCGTCTAAGGCTCTAGCTAGGCTCTGATACCAGTGAAAGGTTCCTAGGCACCCTATAGAGGTCTCACAAGGCATAGAACATGCCAATATAAAAATTTATGGGTGCCGAGAGACCCTAATACGGATCTTAGACTAGAAGTTTAGGCGAAAAGATAATCTAGTTAACTACTTAACTAAAAGTTAGATGCTACAACCTTTGTAGATCCGGTTCTCCACTTCCTTAGCTCCACGTGGGTGTCCTCTCGCTGTCCATCATGAATCCCGAACTCTATCGTCGGCTTCATCGGAGAAACGGGCGAGCTAGGTCGTCGGCTTCGTGTCAAAGACGATCTACGTCGAGGCATCACAAGTTCAAGCTCCGACTTCATAAAGTTGTGAAACTTGTGAAGAAAACACCCAAAACAACTTGGCAAGAGGTAGAGGGTGAAGAAATAGGAGGTAGGTTCACTTTAGAATTGGATTTCTCTCACTGGAACTCAAGTTGCCATTGATGGCATCAAGGTTTCTATCTTGAAGAAGAAGGAGAAGATGAAGCTAGTTTTATGATAAGTCTTTTAAAATGAAAATAAAAAATCATACTTATCATAATCTAACTAGGGTTAAGTGTAGAGAATAAACCATGGTCATTTGGAGAGTTAGGGTTAAGCATGAGGACAAGAATGGTTGCAAAAGTCAAGGCTTCATGAAGCTTCAACTAATGACAAAAGAAAGCCACCATTCTCTTTAAATCATTTCCAAATAAATAAATGAACAAATAAATAAATGAAAAGACAAAACCCTAATCAACACTTAACCATGGTTTAATCTTTATACTTAAAAACAAGATCAAGTATCATCAAACATGATACAAATATGTGCACAAAAGTATATCACATATACTTCTTGCACATCAAGTGAGAAAATCCATATAAAGTGAACCAATACTAGTTAATGCAATGTAGTATATCAAATATATAATTATACATTAAATCATTAAATCAACACTTGATTTAACGATCCGGTCATATCGCATATAACCGACTAGTATCCAATGTATCGGCTTATCGAATCAATGATTCGATAACTAGGTCATATCGAATATAACCAATCGAAGCATTTATCGCGAGAATGAAATGCGGTATCACATACACGCATTATTCTCGGTCCCGCACATATCTCATATGCGCTCCTATTTCATTTCGCTTGAGCCAGGAAACCTCTGTGTAGGACTCTAAAGACTCGTCAATACGCCGGTAGCAGATGATGATCATATCAATCACCCACAAGCCGCAAGCGGTTTGCTAAACGTAACGGCCATCCGGGTATTGAGTGATCAGAAGATCGACGAGCTAGCCAGCTCATACTCCCGTGAATCCAACCAGTAACACTTACCGTACAGTCCGGTCTGTTCGCCTGATACGTCGCATATCAAGTCTAGGGGTGGTAAACGTCAGACCCCAATAACCGATAAGTCGTGCCGATGTGAGGCTCATAACGGGTCGAGAAACTACTGGTAACACTTACCAGCAAATCTCTGATCAGCCCTGGCCAGGGACTTCCCTGTTACGGCCAATCGAGCACAGCGCAACATCAACCCCCAATACCGGGAGAGACGAAACCCTTCCTATCGCTCATTGCCTCCATGTGACTCGGGACTGTACCCAAAGACCACCGTTTTGCACGCCCTCATGGACGTGGTAAGGTGGAGATCAAAGCATAGTGGGAATCACACAAGACTCTATGACGATCTCGGGTCTACAGACTAACCTGCACAAGTGTCACCTGAGAACTGCCATCTGACGTGAGGTATAATACCATCTGGGAGTTCTCGGCGAGTCCGTCCAGTGTACCCAGTCTCCACTGAGCACCCGTATACCATCTCTGATGTCAAACACCAATGGATATGGGATCATCCATCGCCCATCCCATGGGTCGAGAAGCGTATACGCTAGTCTACTCTGGTATATCGATGCCCCGTCTCGATACACCCACGACTAGGGACCTTGAAGGATGTACTTATGGACTACCATGTCCCCATTAGTATGATCTGCATCATAGTCCAGGTAGTCAAGTACACATCCTAAGGGCTTTACCAACATGTAATCATAAGACAGTTTAAAGAGACTAGTGTACATGTTAAGATAAAGAGTAACCAGATAGCATACTATCATATCGAGCAAGAAAGTCATCTCTATATATGTCCAAGCTTCCAATATAATATACATCATGTGTACAATACTGGCCTCTAGGGCATACATACAACAGTATTTCCGCGACGGGGTCATCGGATGACGTATTTCCAAGACGGAGGTTATTGGCAGACGTGTTTCCGCGACGGGGTCATTGGATGACGTATTTCCGAGACGGGGTCATTTGCTGACGTATTTCCGTGACGGGGTCATCGGATGACATATTTCCGAGATGGAGGTCATTGGCTGACGTGTTTCCGCGACGGGGTCATTGGATGACGTATTTCCAAGACGGGGTCATTTGCTGACGTATTTCCGCGACGGGGTCATTGGCTGACGTGTTTCCTCGACGGGGTCATTGGATGACATATTTCCGCGACGGGGTCATTGGATGACGTATTTCCGTGATGGGGTCATTGGATGACGTATTTCCGAGACGGGGTCATTTGTTGACTTTAGGTTGTCTGTGAACCGTAGAGTCTTGGAACTGGGGACTTTGCCATGGCTCCGATTGGTGGTGTCGCGTCCGTATCCTGCTGGAATTGTAAGTCCATGTCATGCACCCCACGAACTTGCGGGGAGGCAGAATATATGAAAAACGATTATCAAAGCTTCGTAACACGGACTTGAGCGCATAAATCGTTTCTAAACCGTTACTAGCAAACTACGAAAGGTTTAACTACTCGGATTCGAAGTTATACCTCACGTTACTTGTCCTTCGGGTCTTCATCGCAGTCCTCTACTCCTCGTAGGCTCCTTGGAACATCGGCACCTCAACGGCCTCCTCGAGTCAAAGACGATCCACCCGAGAGCTCCTACGCCAAGCTTTATCTCTAACTTGAGATAACTAGGTTGCTCAAAGTGCTAATCTAAGCTACCTAGGGGATATAGAGTGAGGTTATGGAAGTATTAGTCTAGCTAACCCTTGATCTCAACACATGAGAGGTTAGGGTTAGGGTTTGAAGAGGGAGAGCTTGAGGAGAGAGAATGTGAGAATTTGAATTACTTTGGATGAATGAAATCATTTGAGTATATATGAAACATATGATATTATTAAGTAATTAATAAATAAAGCATTATCATCATGTTTCATTAATACCCTAAGTGATTCATAATATGAGTCATATAAATCATTAAATGAATCATTAACTCATTGCATGAATCACTACATGACTCACTAATCCAATTAATGCAAATGCCACCTTAGCCCCCAAGTCACCATGCTTCTAGAAGCTTCCCGGAAAATTACGAGAACGCCCCTCCAATCCATGAAAACACGGAAAAACTTTAGACTGTACAAATCCAATAACCTGATACTAGAAACTGGCTTAAACCAAAGCCGACTAGTAAAAACTGTCCGAACGCCGTACGTGCGTTTAAATACGTATGCGTCCGAACCCTTGTCGTAAAACTATACGACCTCTATATCGTTTCGCCTGGAGCAGGGAAAATCTCTGTGTGGGACTCTAAAGACTCGACACTACGCTAGCAGTGGGTTTAACCACAGACCGCAAGCGGCACTAGCTGTACGTAACGGTCCCCAGGTAGATGTCGATAAGAAGGCCGATGAGGAAAACCATCCGAACTCCTACTGAGCCTGATGTGACAATCTTCGTACAGTCCGGTGGTTGAAAGAATTAAAGTTAACCGCAATCAAGACGGTGTCGCTTTGCAGCTAGCCGGTTGAGCACGGGTCGATCCACAGGGAGATGGTTGTATGCCCTTTCTTGTCTTAGACGAGTCAATAAAGAATTTGTATGTGTTTGTTCAAGCTAACCTATGTGTATTATTTGCAAGTATAAAGTTGTTAAGAAAAAGATACGAAATTGTAAGCTAAAGAAATCCGTACTCAAAACCTTTGAGCCGAGTCTTGACCAATTGAAGCTAGAGCAATCGGCAACAACGTGGATTAGGGCATTTAAGCGCGGTATTCGTGAAATCCGGCTTATTTACCCTTGTCCTTCCATTCTTGTCTCTTGCTTTCGCCTCCGGCAAAACCGAACGCAACCGGTCGCGGTTAGGAATCACCGTTACCTTGTTAGGGTAGGGTGCCTAACGGAGCGCTTGCGTATGGTTTGGGCGGAGTTCAATGGAAAATACGGGAAAAGGAAATGAGCAAAGAAATGTTAACTTACAATACCGTATTTCTTCTTAACAATGATAATTACAACCATTCACAAAAAGAACAAAAGAGAGAACAAAAAGAACAAAGAAAAGAAAAGATTACAAGCAAGTAATTAAAGTGCATGGTAATAAATTGCAAGTAATTAAAGACAAGAATGAAAAATGCAAGAAAGTAATTACAAGAACCATAGAACTCAAAACAAGCATGGTATCAATAGCCAACCCTTAAACTTGCAAGCTCAATCAAGAGGTTGCAAGATCAAGAGAAGGGTAAAGAACTCATATGAAATGAAGCACTAAAGAGAGAACAAAATGATACAACCCCTTGAGACCAATGACCAAAGCTTAAACTTGCAAGCTCACTTAAAAGGTTGCAAGATCAAGTTAAGGTAGAGAGCTCAAGGGGGAAGCTAAGCAAAAAGAATAATACAAAAACCATCATCTTCATTTCATCATCCACTCAAAAAGCTCTCACTACAATTTTCATGGAGGAAAGAATGAAGAAGAAGAAGAAGAAGACTAAAACCTAACAAAAAGAGGCTAAAGAATTTAACACTTGGCTTGGCTCAGTTCTGGAGTATTTATAGGCAGGTAACAGAAATTCTAGGGCAACATTCTGGACCCATGTGAAAAGACCCAACTACCCATGAAAAATGACACACTGAAGGCCCAGTACGGCCGCGGAACCGCGGCCTATACCCCCTATTGGCCGCGGTTCCGCCGCACTATAGGTGAGTTGGGCTGTCGGCTCTTGTATGCTGCCCTGGTTGCTGTCCCCTTTTGTCTGGTACATGTATTTTCTGATAATCATTCCACATTTCTTCCAGAATTCTAGTGGATCAAAAGGTGATTTGGACATGGATCTTTTGTCATGATTTTCTTGAGCTCCGCGTAGATTTCTTGGATTTGGTGTTGCCATTGTGCTTTGTGCATGAAGGTGACAATCGATTTGTCATTTTGTCTCCTAAACTGGTGTGTGGCAACAGACGGATAAAGAGCGGAGACCCGTGTTTTATCTGTGGTTGGCAGGAACTCGGATTTTGTCGTATTTTCCATGGATTTCACCGTTTAGAGCCGAGAACCTGTATCCTGCAATTGACTAGCAAACACGGCTCAAGAGTACCTACCGATATGCAATGTGATAAAAATTGGGCGGTATAAAAATGCAAAAATCTGATATGAACAAATACCCCCAAACTTATCATTTGCTCGTCCCGAGCAAAGCCAATTTATTCATAAAAAATCCTAACCGCACTTTCGCAGGGAATGCGATTGCACTGAGCGCGTGCAACAAGCCATTAAACCTCTAGGTGTCCCTAGTAGGAGGAGTGTTGTCTCATGAGGATTTTCAGCGGATTACACCCACAAAATCCCGTCAAGCTAGCGTAATAAGTTAACATCGATTCTACTCCTACAGTTTAGTATTTATGTTAGAAACTCTATCATCCTAAGTTAGAAACATCCAACCCTTATTTCACACCTTCTATCTATTTAGCCTTAGATCATATACGTTCCAAAAAAGTTTAGAAAGATGTTGGTTCTCCTGAGTTTTCCTTCTAAAGTGCGGCCTCAAATTAGGGATATTTATCACCTTTACAGAAAACACAAGTCTTATTCTTCATTTCTATCTTTTATTCAAACATCGATTGTATACCCCTACGTGTGTGTGTATTTGCACCCTTACACTTTAGAATTCAATTCAAGCTATAATACCCTTGCCCTAATACCTAATACTACTTCTTTTCATTAAGGATGGACGGATTTGCTCACACACCTTTCATGCGACTATTAATGCTTCTTGAGGCACTAACGACCGATTATTGAATATGTGAACTTAAAGCATAAATAGCAGTTTCCAGGTCTTGACTTTATTCTATTTTTTCTTTTTCTTTTTCTTTTTCTTTTTCAAGACCGGATATATTTTTCAACATGCTCTTTTGGTGTTTAGCTTTAAATACCGTTTTTTCTTTCATACTAGGCTTTCAGGCAAGAGTATTTTTAGGTATCCTCTATTATCCCAAGTTTCAAGGTGTGTGTAAGTGCAGTTTGTAGGGTATATACTTTCTAAATTTGAACTTGAGAAAAGAAACTATTTTTCAGACTTATCCTCCAGTAAAGCTTCAATACTTTCCCTTCATCTTGACTTAACTCAAGAACTGAACTCAAGATTACCTATTTCTCAAAAAAAACTGTAAGGACGTATACTTACCAAAGTTAGACAGAATGAGGGTTATTTTTAGGATGTTCAATTCCTAAGCCTAGAATTTAGTTATTTCTAATATATCAACTAAACTTTCAGAATAAAAATCTAAGTTACCCTATTAGCTAACTTGACGACAGTCTTTATATTTTTTGGAAAATTTTCAATTTTTGTGGGTTTTTAATAAGGTATGCAAATGCAAAATATACAAATGAATGCGAAGGAAGAAAGCTTACCGAGCACACCCCAAAACTTAAACTTGACAGTGCCCTCACTGTCAGGCTATACCAAGAGGGTCAAAATTGTCGGCGCTCCCTAAAAACAAATTATATACAAAACAAAAAGGAAAACAAAAAATATATACAAAAAAAAGTGTCCCCCCCAAACTTAAGTAAAACAGTGTTTCCACTGTTAAGCGTTGAAGTTCGGGATTAGGGGGGAAAGAACAGTATCAAGCTATACAAGGCCTTACACAGGCCAAAAGTGAGCACCAACCATTCAAAAATTTTGTCTCTATAATGTGCTGGTTGGTGAAAGAATGCGGAGAGGAAAGAAATGGAGAATACGCGAGACCGTATGGAGATAGAAGCGGGATATGGTCTCGGTATATAAGAAGAAGAATGGCGGAAGGGAGAAAGAAATGGAATACGAACTTGAGGGTGGAAATGGATTGAATAAATTAGTACAATCTGTAATGATCGATGTGAAAAGATGGATTGTACTAATCTATCAATATGGCGAGAAATTGGGTCAAATCCCTCAAGATTCGTAAGAAACCATGGGTACGCCGAACTTGGTAAACCAGACATATGAAATGAAAGTGAAACGGTTTCTTGCAATGCTGGAACGATGGAGAGGAGTGATCGAGGAGGGGTATCAGGTAAAGGTTCAGGAGGGTGTACACAGTCAATGAAAGGAACAAGATGAATTAGAAAATCCGACTCATCAATTATAACTGGTTCATCCTCAAAACTATCCTCAGAATTCTCCTCAAAGTTAAGCTCATCCATGTCTTTATCATCAATATCAAGACGCATATGAAGTTCGGGAAAAACATTTAATGACTCGGGATGATGATTTGAAGAGAAAAACTCAGCCAAATCTATGGGTTCATCATCCAAAATATTCCCAGCGTCAATATCCTCAATCAAGTGAAAATCAATATTCTCAGACACCTCATCAAAAG
Source organism: Agapanthus africanus (assembly GCA_030015575.1). Taxonomy (NCBI): domain Eukaryota; kingdom Viridiplantae; phylum Streptophyta; class Magnoliopsida; order Asparagales; family Amaryllidaceae; genus Agapanthus; species Agapanthus africanus. The sequence continues at coordinate 364,634,450 of JASDDO010000012.1, forward strand.
CATGGATTTTAATCAATTCGGGTTCTAGAGTGGAGGTGTAGAGGTCAAAAGGATTGGGGTTAGTTTCACTTGGAATTGACCCTTCACAATCGGGCAAATCAAACACCACAAAGTCGCACAACTCATTAATCATTCTATCTTCAATTGATAAATCATGTGGGACACTCGATAGACTTTCAAAACAAGAGTTGTGGGATTCAATTTGGGACGGGTAGGTTTGATTTGGAAGGGGGTACATCTCACTCTCTCCACTCAAATTCACAGCCTGTCCTGCCGCCTCATCATACATTGGGAAATGTGGAGCTAGTTGGAAACTAGCTACCGGGTCAGTAGGTTGTATGAGAGCGGCCAAGGACGCATTCAAATCCATTATCTGTTGGCTTGACGCTACCCTAAAGTCTTCCAACGACTGACTAGACATGGGTTGTGAAGGGGTTTCAGTAAAAGATTCAAAGTTGTTTGGATACTGAAAACTCCCAAATGGCGGTTCTGAAGCAATGTCTAGGGAAGGTGCAAAAGTAGGGTAGGACTGGTAGGAATTGAATGGTTGGACAGGGGTAGGATCAACAGTTGGATAAGAAGGTGAATGAAATTGTTGATCCCAAGAATTTGAAGTGGTGAAAGGAGTGAAAGATCGGCTACGGGAATGTTCAATACGTTCAGCGATGGACAAAGGACGACTTGCAGAAGGGGTATCAACATAAGCGGGTGCGGGAGGTTGAAAAGGTTGATACAAAGTGGAATGAGGAGTGCAAGTGTTTGTCCTAGACGCTGCTATGCGATCTTTCAGTGAAACTTTGGGCATGGAGGGGTCGTTCGATGTTCGGCCAAAGCAAGAACCGTAAGAAGTAATGTCTGGTTGTGGGTACCAAAGTTCGGTAAGAGTTTTGCGAGGTGGGGTACCCATGATATGAAGAGAGAAGGAAAGAAAGGAAGAGAAAAGGAGGGGAAAATGAACGTGATTTTAATTTTTTTTGGTTTTTTTTTTAAGCTAGCTATTAACAAAAGAATGAAGTATACACAAAAAGAATATGGACAAAAACAATCACGACACAAAAATACCACACACCTAATCGTTCTAGGGTTCACCTAGGTCAACTAGACCTGCTCCAGAACTTGATTGTCGAAGTAAAACTGTGTCGAGAAACGGGCTCAAGATATACTGATCACGAGGCCAGGTAAGTGCAGAGATAAGGGGAGGTTTTCCAACGCTTTCGCGAAGTTCCTTAATTAAATAACCCTTTCTCTTTTGGCGGTTTCGCCGTTAACACTTTCCTAGACACCCCGTAAGCAATATACCGTTAAGCGAGGTTCTAAACACAGTTAACTTCTCCTAGTGAGCGCGAAGTCCTTAAGGCTTAAAGTCTAGTTTCTTTTAAATTTTGTGCGGGTAAACGTTATGCTCAAGTTCGTGATTTGTGGGCCACGGAAAAGGTGATGAAATCCTTTACCGTATATTGTGGGGTTCGCTTGCCCTTAAGTCCGTATTAATGTATGCAATCCGCAATTCAATAAAAATTCTATAAAGAATCAAACAATCGTTTTTTAGTTTAAGCGCGGCACTGCAACAAATACGGGTTAGTCAATTTTTAGCGTTTGCTAGCGAACTTGCAAAGAATCCTGCAAAGAATAGTATATTGGATGCGTCGGATTTGAGAAGAAGGTGTTAGTAAAGTACGTACCGTTAAGATTTTGGGTTAGGAAACCCCCGTTGAATCAAATCCGGTAAGCTTGAAAAGTTCGCTTGCGCGGGTCAAACTATCCGGATCTTTGGCACTGTACTTTGCAATCACCTTAGTTTTGAACGTACACTTTGCTCCCCACAATCACAGTTTGCAAATCCGCAAAAATCTGCACTCTTGCCCACAAAAATGATCAAAAATAACAAAAAGATTTTTTATTTTTTTTATATATATACAAAAAGAATATTAACCCGATTAACAAGAAAGAAAATACGCTACCGTCTCCCCGGCAACGGCGCCATTTGGTTGAAAGAATTAAAGTTAACCGCAATCAAGACGGTGTCGCTTTGCAGCTAACCGGTTGAGCACGGGTCGATCCACAGGGAGATGGTTGTATGTCCTTTCTTGTCTTAGACGAGTCAATAAAGAATTTGTATGTGTTTGTTCAAGCTAACCTATGTGTATTATTTGCAAGTATAAAGTTGTTAAGAAAAAGATACGAAATTGTAAGCTAAAGAAATCCGTACTCAAAACCTTTGAGCCGAGTCTTGACCAATTGAAGCTAGAGCAATCGGCAACAACGTGGATTAGGGGATTTAAGCGCGGTATTTGTGAAATCCGGCTTATTTACCCTTGTCCTTCCGTTCTTGTCTCTTGCTTTCGCCTCCGGCCAAACCGAACGCAACCGGTCGCGGTTAGGAATCACCGTTACCTTGTTAGGATAGGGTGCCTAACAGAGTGCTTGCGTATGGTTTGGGCGGAGTTCAATGGAAAATATGGGAAAAGGAAATGAGCAAAGAAATCTTAACTTACAATACCGTATTTCTTCTTAACAATGATAATTACAACCATTCACAAAAAGAACAAAAGAGAGAACAAAAAGAACAAAGAAAAGAAAAGATTACAAGCAAGTAATTATAGTGCATGGTAATAAATTGCAAGTAATTAAAGACAAGAATGAAAAATGCAAGAAAGTAATTACAAGAACCATAGAACTCAAAACAAGCATGGGATCAATAGCCTACCCTTAAACTTGCAAGCTCAATCAAGAGGTTGCAAGATCAAGAGAAGGGTAAAGAACTCATGTGAAATGAAGCACTAAAGAGAGAACAAAATGATACAACCCCTTGAGACCAATGACCAAAGCTTAAACTTGCAAGCTCACTTAAGAGGTTGCAAGATCAAGTTAAGGTAGAGAGCTCAAGAGGGAAGCTAAGCAAAAAGAATAATACAAAAACCATCATCTTCATTTCATCATCCACTCAAAAAGCTCTCACTACAATTTTCATGGAGGAAAGAATGAAGAAGAATAAGAAGAAGAAGACTAAAACCTAACAAAAAGAGGCTAAAAAATTTAACACTTGGCTTGGCTCAGTTCTGGAGTATTTATAGGCAGGTAACAGAAATTCTAGGGCAACATTCTGGACCCATGTGAAAAGACCCAACTACCCATGAAAAATGACACACTGAAGGCCCAGTACGGCCGCGGAACCGCGGCCTATACCCCCTATTGGCCGCGGTTCCGCCGCACTATAGGTGAGTTGGGCTGTCGGCTCTTGTGTGCTGCCCTGGTTGCTGTCCCCTTTTGTCTGGTACATGTATTTTCTGATAATCATTCCACATTTCTTCCAGAATTCTAGTGGATCAAAAGGTGATTTGGACATGGATCTTTTGTCATGATTTTCTTGAGCTCCGCGTAGATTTCTTGGATTTGGTGTTGCCATTGTGCTTTGTGCATGAAGGTGACAATCGATTTGTCATTTTGTCTCCTAAACTGGTGTGTGGCAACAGACGGATAAAGAGCGGAGACCCGTGTTTTATCTGTGGTTGGCAGGAACTCGGATTTTGTCGTATTTTTCCATGGATTTCACCGTTTAGAGCCGAGAACCTGTATCCTGCAATTGACTAGCAAACACGGCTCAAGAGTACCTACCGATATGCAATGTGATAAAAATTGGGCGGTATAAAAATGCAAAAATCTGATATGAACATCCGGTCTGTTCGTCTAAGCCTATCGCATATCGAGCCTAGGGGGCGGCAAGCGTCAGTCCCCTAATAGCTATATAAGTCGTGTCGGAGCGTAGCCCATTACACCCTGAGAAACTACTGGAACCTACCAGTAAATCTCGCTTGCCCTGGCCAGGGACTTTGCGTAATGGCTCTCTGACACAGCGCAATATCAACTCCCAATACCGGGAGAGACGAATCCTGTCTAACCGCTACTGCCTCCAATTGCTCGGGACTGCACCTAACTGCTACCTGTTTGCACGACTCCTTTGAGCCGTAGTAGGGTAGCAATCTAAGAACAGTGGGACACACTCGAGACGAAGCAGCAGTGTCAAGTCTGCGGACTATGCTGTACTCATGTCACCTGGGAACTGTTAACTGACGATGGGTATAATACCAACCAATCAGTTCCCCTCTGAGTCCTGTCCGGTGTACCCGTAACCTAACGAGCACCTGTATACTATCTCCAGTACGACGTACTGATGGCTGTGGGACAGACCATCTCCCCAACTGGGATGAGAAGCGTACACACTAGTCTACTCTGGAGTATCGATGCCCTGTCTCGATAATCCTGCGACTAGGGACAAGTATAGGATGTTGCTTATAGACTACCCAGCCCCCACTAGTGTGACTGCTATCACAATGCTGGTAATCAAGCAAAGATCCTATGGGCTCTACTAATATGTATACGTGATACGTTACAAGAAACATATGCACATATTAAAGTAGACACAAACCAAGTAGCATACTACCATTTTTAGCAAGACTGTATATACAACTGTGAATATCCCAAGCTTCCATTAAGTAATATACATACAAGTATGATACAATAATGGCCCCTAGGGCATATACACTAACAATCTCCCACTTGCACTAGGGCCATGAGCTGGCATATCGTAGACCTATCATCTCGAATAGCCTCTCGAACTGCGTCTGAGGAAGGGCCTTTTTGAATGGATCAACAATGTTATTCTCTGTCTCTACTCTTTTCACCTCGATCTCCTGGCGATCTACGATATCCCTGATCAGGTGGTACCGCCTTAAGATGTGTCTGGACTTATGATGGGACCTGGGTTCCTTCGCTAAATCTATAGCGCCGTTGTTGTCATAATACAGAGGTATTGGATCAACACTGGTAGGAACCACCTGAAGTTCTGTGAGGAACTTCTTCATCCAGACTGCTTCTTTTGCGGCATCGCAAGCAGCTATGTACTCCGCTTCCATTGTTGAGTCAGCAACGGTCTCCTGCTTAGAACTCTTCTAACAGACCGCCCCTCCATTGAGGGTAAAGACATAACCCGACATGGATTTGGAGTCATCTTTGTCACTCTGGAAGCCGGAGTCGGCAAAGGCCTCCATCTGGAGGTCTTTTCCGCCATACACCAAGAACATCTCCTTAGTCCTCCTCAGGTACTTGAGAATGTTCTTTACTGCTATCCAGTGCTTCTCCCTTGGGTTTGCCTGATACCGGCTTACAACGCTCAATGCGTATGCTACATCTGGTCTGGTACATAACATTGCATACATTATAGAGCCTACCACAGAAGCGTAGGGTATAATCGACATTCGATCCCTTTCCAAATCAGTCTTGGGAGACATCTCTTTGGAGAGGGTGATTCCGTGACAAGCCGGTAGATTACCGTGCTTAGAATCATCCATACTGAATCTCTTCACTATGGTGTCTATGTACTTGGACTGCGAAAGTCCCAACATCCTTTTTGATCTATCACGATAGATCCGGATCCCCAGAATGTAGGTGGCATCACCCAGGTCTTTCATGGAGAATTTATGTGACAAGAATCTTTTTGACTGACTGTAACATAGGAATATCATTTCCTATTAGGAGAATGTCATCCACGTATAAGTCGAGGAATACTACAGCTCTCCCTACAATCTTACTGTATATGCAAGGTTCATCTGGATTTTTGATAAAGTTGAATTTTTTGACAGCATCATCAAAACAGATGTTCCAACTCCGCGATGCCTGCTTTAGTCCATAAATGGACTTAAGCAGCTTGCATATTTTACCGCTGCTCCCACTCTGAATGAATCCCTCTGGCTGATCCATATAGACGCTCTCTTCCAAATTACCATTTAGTAAGGCCGTCTTTACGTCCATCTGCCAGATTTCATAATCGTGGAAGGCAGCAATAGCAAGAAGGACCCGGATAGATTTAAGCATAGCCACTGGAGAAAAGGTTTCGTCATAGTCTAAACCTGGTCTTTGACGGAAACCCTTTGCAACAAGTCTAGCCTTATAGGTTTCAACCTGTCTATCTACACCAATCTTCTTTTTGAAGATCCATTTGCATCCTACGGGTTTTACCCCATCTGGAGCAATGTCCAAAGTCCATACTTTGTTAGTGTACATGGACTCCATTTCGGTCCGCATTGCATCCAGCCATTTTACCGAGTCACTGCTCTGAATGGCTTGCTGGAAGCTAGTAGGCTCATCATAGTCAATAGTGCAATCCTCTCTATCCCCGTCTATGAGAAAACCGTAGTATCTCTCGGGCGGATGAGACTGCCTACTACTCCTGCGGAGTGGCGTCGGGATGTCCCTTTCTTCTGAAACCTCTGGTTCTTCCAAGTTTTCAGTAATAGCTTGTGGTTCTGGAATTTCTTCCAGTTCTACTACGCTCCCACTTGTTCCTTTTTCTAAAAACTGATGTTCCAGAAAGTGGGAATGATGAGAAACAAAAACCTTTTGTTCCTCTGCGTAATAGAAATAATATCCTTTGCAATTCTTCGGATATCCCACAAACTTACACTGTACTGATCGTGTCTCGAGCTTGTCCACATGCTGCTTTTTTACAAAAGCTGGACATCCCCATGTCTTAAAATGTTTTAGACTGGGTTTGGTCCCACTCCACATCTGATATGGTGTGGTAGGCACAGTCTTGGTGGGAACTTGGTTTAAAAGATATGCAGTTGATTCTAATGCATATCCCTAGAATGATCGCGGTAACTCAGCGTTACTCATCATGGAATGAACCATATCCAATAGGGTTCGATTCCTCCTTCCTGATACACCGTTATGTTGTGGCGTGTATGGAGGAGTAAGCTGAGAGAGAATTCCATTCTCTTTTAAGTAACCCAGGAACTCGACACTTAAGTATTCTCCACCTCGATCAGATCTCAGTGTCTTTATACTCTTGCCTGTTTGTTTTTCCACTTCATTCTTGTATTCTTGGAATTTCTCAAAAGCCTCGGATTTATGCTTCATTAAGAAGACATATCCATACCTAGAGAAATCATCCGTAAAAGTAATGAAGTAGGAATAACCACCTCGCGCATGTGTAGACATTGGACCTGTCACGACCCGAAAGAGCACGTGACTGGCCCTTGAACCATATGAAGTCTATAGGACTCCATCTGATCCAAGTAAGCCAAAAGCCCAGAAATCTAAAACCATTTTTTGAATAAGTAAAGAAACTGGTTTAAAGAAGTGAAGAAAAACATGTTTGAAATCAAGGTTTTTTTTAAATAACTAAGCCGAATGTGCATTTTAAAAACAGTACAGTCTTTTCTAAAAATTTCGGCAGAGTTTCTCTTGTAAAATTGGCCCCGAATGGGGTACAACAAGGATAACAATATATGCAATGATAAAGGCATCCCCAAGCGGGAGCTAGCTCTTCGTCAATCGACGGTCACAACCACACATGCAACAGTAATATACAACGCCAAGTGGCGAGGATCAAATCCGAAAGAAAGCTCAAAAGCAACAAGAAAACCGCAATACTACTAAGCGCGACTCTATGGTCGAATAATACATCACTAAGTCTAGGTCTGAAACATTATACAAGTTTTGGTTGATGGAAATTCTAGATACAATGAATAAAATAAATACAATGGTGGTTCTTGATGCGAAAGAATCCACCTACCAAAAGCAAATCACCCGCAAGAAAGAAGTGTGCCAGAAATGCCGCAATGGAACCTGTACGGCAGAACCTGCAAGAACTGTGGCACAACGTGGGTGAGTTGCCAACTCGTGAATAGAAATATCTACAAGCAGAAACCGAAAGCAAGACATAATCCTAGGTCAATACGATCAGTATATAGAAATCCTCAATATAAAACCTGCAGCCTATAACAAGGCTAGGGTAAATATCTAACCCGAGTGCAATCTCCTGTGTCTGTGTCAGTGCCTCAGATAACAATATAGCATATGAATGAGATATGAATGCGTGAAAACAGAATACATTTACATGAAGCAACTGTTTTCAAACTTTAGTGAGATTTCCCTTGTATTTTAAAAGACGAGGTACCCTAATGAAATCAGCATAAAACTGTGCCTAGCATCGGCACAAAAGAAATCCCAATATCTCGATATCTCAAAGTCTCAACCACAAAATCTAGGGCGCCGTCAGTCCAGACCGGCCCCTACCATCAATGTCAAGACCACGACGGTATCCTCCGGATATCCGACGCGTCGGGTAATATCACCGGTAGGTAGTACTCCCCTGCCAGGCTCAACGTCATCACCACATTCCTCTTGCCCCGGAGTACCGCACCGGGTCCACCATGTACCCGAAACGGTTCATCCGTCTCCTCGAATCGGGTTTCCAAATCCATCAGCAAACTCATGGTGGACGACTCATACATCATAGGAAAACCGCACTTTTTATTTTAAAAGAGAGAATATGTTTATTTGTGTTTTTGCGGTTTTCCTCCAAATCCAGAAAATCTCATGGAAATCCAAATCCAAACCTCAATAGCACGTAAAATAGTGAATATATGCATGAGAATCCATGAATGCGGCATAAAAATGAATAGCAGTATGCAGGAAGTAGCAGGTAATAACTACAATGTCTAAACGATTAGCTAATAGGCTATGTTAAGCAATAATATTTTCTAAGGTGTACGTGACATGGCAATTACCGATGAAGATGTGTGTGAGCCGGCAAGTAAGTGTACGTGGTACATATGCATCATCGGTAATGGTGCTGGTGTCCTATCAGCATGATATTAATAATGGAGTATGAAACATAATATAGGAATGCGATGCAAAGCGAACCACAAAAAGGGAGTGGGAGCTGAAACTGGACGTAACTAAAACTAATCTGCATTAATCTAACATAAGTCCTACGAATGGTGCCTTTTGAAATAACACGAATCATGGGTTTTTGAAAATAGGGGCTACGGTGTTTTTATGAAAAGATACGTCGTTTTTGAAATATCCGTAGATTCCCTTGAGCTGTCTTTAAAAATGCCCACGATTCGTTAGTTTTTGAAATAGGTAAGAAGTCTAATCTACTCTAACAACTACACTAACTATACGGCTAAACTAACAAGCTGAACTACAGGTAAGGAAACCGCCTAACATCTGAGTCGATATATATATAGATATATAGTCGGTGATCTCGCCTCAATGTCATATCGTAAGATATCCTCGAGTTATGAGTGCGGATCTATCATCAATATCGGCTCGTACGGTAAATCATCGTACGGCATCCCCAATAGCTGGGTAGGGTTCAACATCTCACTGTCTCATCACATAACAGGTATCACTATCATCAGATCAAATAGTCTGGGTACTACTCTATGTCTAGTACAATCGATACCATCAATGAAGTATTCATGCGGGGGTAAACACATATCCCAAGCCCGCAAGAATCACAAGTCGAATCCCACATATGAATCATATCCAATCACCGATCTCACGGCACCAAGCCCACATCATCGACTCAACTCCAAAGTCATCCCATATCATCAAACATAGTGCAAGTATAAGAAACACACAAGTGTATGCGTGTGGGTGCAAATCTATCCTATGGTTCGCAACTAGGAACTATGCTAGTTATTCCTACCCCTAACTAACCATAACACACTATAACTATCACACATATAACTATACTACATAGTACTAATTACGGACTGCGGGGGTGCTATACGCCATCCCCCCGATTTCCCCCTGTAGATATAATCTACTCACCTGTATCCTGCGTGTCGGTGTCGATGTCACCGTCATCTTCCGCATCGCCTCGGATCGTCGCGGTGTACCTACACATATCACACGTATCGCATCGCATCAAAACCAAATCAACACTTGAAACGACACACTAAATCCAAAACGACACGCTAAAACCAACACGATACGCTAAAAGGCTTATAGGTTAAAACCTACGGTTAGCCTTCGCAAAACAACTCGAAATCAGTCGATATAGACGTATAAACGTCACACGATCGAGATAACACACAAATATCAAAATCTAGAAATCAAAATACGAAAAACCAAATCTAATTTCGAAGCAGCAACTCAAGAAAATGATCCCAGATTTCATCTCAGGCCAAACCAGATCAAATAAACAACTCCAGGGTGCTATGCAGGGTGTATATGAGGTATGGAGGCAATATGGGCATGCATCTCACTAGGGTGGCCGGCCACACCCCCTAAAATCCCGGCCTGGCCGGCCCAGGTAAAGAATTAGGTGCTCGTATTCCTAGGGTGGCCTCCTGGGGTCTAATTTGGGTCCCTGGTATCACTTAATTCGTCTAGAAATGTCCCAGTATAATCCAGATTTCTCTGCAAGTTCCAGGTTAACAAAAACCGACATGAAAGTCCCGTAATTCCGTATTTTTGGATTTCCTGTGGGATTGGCCTGGGTTTCTAGTCAATATAGGGTCTAAGGTCACTTTTTAAACTCAATTGCAAGGTCAAATCTCAACATTACCCTAATCTCCTCTAATTTTATCCAAAGTGCACCAATTCACCCGATATCGATATGAAACTTCAATTAAAGCCTAAGCACAAGATTAAACACTCTAATTGCAAAGAAATTACCTCACAAGAGACTCATGAATCCTCAACAGCACCAAAACACCACCTTTCTTGGTCCATCCTCTAGCTTGTGAGCTTGTGTGCATGTTTTGTGAAATGAGTGTGAGGTTTTGAGTATGTTTTAGTGGTGTATGTTGGGGGATTTGAAGAAGGAGGAAGAGGAAGAAGGGAGCAGCAGCAGGAGGAGGAGGATGAGGAGGGAGGGAAAATGATGGGAGGAAAAATGGCTAAGTCTCAAGGTCAATGACCCATGCCTCTCTCTCACCTACCCTCATTTCATTTCTTTTTCTTTTTCCCTTTTCTTTTAATTCCAAAACCCTTCTCACAAGAATAGTATCTCCAAAAGAAAACCATGGCTAGAAAATGTAACACAAGTCCAAAAATGATATGTGCACAATTTTGCACAAAAAGCCAAAAAGTCCGATTAGCGATTTTTAATCGCGATTAGCACAAAATTAGTGTCAAACTAATCACAAAAACTTAAAAATGTCATAATTATCTAATTTACCCTATTTTAGAATTTTCCATAATTTTTCTCAAATTTTTCCTATTTATTTGCATTTAATTATAGATTTAATATTAAAATAATCAATAAAATAATATTAAATTATTAAAAATTCCCAAAATTAATATTTTATATTTTTGAAAATGTTACAATCTACCCCCCTTAAAGAAATTCTGTCCCCGAATTTAAATTTAAACCCCCAATACTTAAAACAATTTCTGAAATAATCCTATTTTGTCGGGGCTCCGAAAACATCAACACATAGAGAATATCATAAAACTGTTCTGCTCTACTAGAAATCAATCCCCAAAATGCATATATAAGAATATCCTATGCGTCTGGTGCGCAAGGAAATCAAATCCAAATATGTGTCAAACAGGTGTACAAACAACATCTAGGTGCAACTGGTGTGCACAAAACACCTGTCGTAGGCAACGTGTGTGCCTGACAGAAAAAAAAATCAGGTGCATGTGACATGCACGAAGAATCCCGATTTAGTACATCTGGCGTGCACCAAAATCGTATATCAAAACACTAAAGGTGCATGAAAACTACGCTGGAAGTGCAAATCAAGTCACTGCATACGGTAGGCATGAAATCTCAATCAATATCTCAAATGTAATAACTAGGCGCAAAATATATAAATATCCAGTGGGTGCATGAAACCAATATCATGAAACTCAGTCGTCAAAACTAAATCATGCAAACAGAATGCCCAAAATACCGAAATCCAAAGTGACGGATACGTGATAATCGGATCACAAAATCACAAATCATAAATACCGTCATCGGTAGTTCCTCCTTCAAGGTCGAGAAGGAGTCGGTGCATCCACTGCTAGCAGCGCAGGATATCTACTTGTCTCTTGCTCACGGTCTGGCGCCCTCTGACTCTCTGGGTCCTTATCTTCTCTGTGGGTTACCAATCTCACAGTCAATCGGCTCATCGGCCCTGTCAGGTGTGCTAACGGGGACGATTCCGTTCTGGCACTTCTCTGGTCACCTCTCGGTCAAACCTCATGACCACTCGTAAGGTAGCATATCACTGGCGTCGGCCTCTGGCTCTCTGAAAGCACGTCACACATCTGATCCTGGGTGCAAACATCATTGCAGTAATATCCTGGAAGGAATCCTGCTCAAGGTCTCTTCTGATCTTGCCTATGCCGATCTGCACAGAGGCTGGCTTTCCTGCACAACCTCTTCTCGCTCAAAAGACACCTGTGTCCTCAACATAATATTTTCTCAGAAACTGGTCACATCCCAACGTCTCTGTAAGCATATCAGGTCTCTAGTCTCGACGGAAAGCAATGACAGCTCGCTAGTGTCACACACGAACCTCTTGTCCCACCTGTCTCTATCGTCGTCTACTATGACGTCACGCCAAGCTACTATGCACTGCACTGTTCTCGGCCACGGTCAATCTGAAGTCTCTCGCACGGACTCGAAATCGCGTACTCTGTAGCTTCATCATTCTGTAGCAGAAGTCAGGCCGAACTGGTCCTCGGGAACGCGTCCTAACCATCGGAGGAATACTGAATACTCGTCCGTCCTTGATCCATTCGCACTGCATCTGGGTAAGTTCCTTTATCCAAATCTGGTCAACTACCGCGTCGACAATGCCGAACTCTGGCCTGCTGGGTGTGCGCAACCATGACCACTCCTGGGTCTAGGTCTTCTCGTGTCGTATTCCGGAAAGGTCCTGTCGAGGTTTCTTTCTCAAATCTCATTTCCTGCCGTATTTCCCGGAAGTCATCATCCATTGCTGAAGCTAATTCTTATTCCGGAATGGCTGCATACTTATCGCGCTTCTTTCTGGAAGATATATCCATATGCAACGCCTCTGGGTGCGTATCACATCTCTGATATCGGCGGAGTGGAACGTCATCTCGTCGAAATATCGTGCGAACTCTTTTCTTTACTCTGCGTCAATGTCGACTGATTCGGACTCGTCTCATCATGGCTGCATGGACTGTGCTCCAACGGCTATCCTCGTATCTGGAGTATCCCAAGCAACGTATCCCATCACATAATGTCCGAATGATGTCGAATCATCCGATCGACTCGTCAGAACCTCATAATCCCCCAAGAGCTCACATCTCGGGTACAGTTTAATAGTATCGAGTACATGCCACAGCGTCGGTGGTCCAGCCGTAGAAGGGCAAACCCAAGCCTTACTAATGGCGCCGAGGAACTGCCGCAAACTCTAAGGTTCAAAGGCTTTCACACGGTCATTAAGTCGAGTTAGGGTTTCATTCTTCTAGAGGGTCCATAGAATCACCTGCATGTCTTTCCGTATACTTTAAACTTGGAAAATGGGCTCCTGACATTCGATCGTATCTATCGACTCTTAACGAACCTGCGTGAAGTCGTCTCTAGCTGGAAACAATCTATCTGATGACCTCGCATCGGTAAACGAACGAACCACATGTCCTAGTCATTCATCCTCGGTGACTAGCGACTCACCATCATATCCCAAGAATATGCTCATGCTGCAGTAGCTCCAACCATCTGGGCGATATCTCCTCATTTGCAGCAACAACCGGCTCATACGCCTGTACGCCGAACAACGCCTCAATCCTCCAGGAAAGGCAACACATTGGCGGTCATCTCTGAATCGGTCTGCTCTAGATCTGAGTAAGACTCTCCACACTGGAAATCTTCAACTCAACTGGGCCCGCTCTGGCGCAAAAATCGGACGAATCACCTTCGTCTCTCAAATCGGGTAGACTAGCTATCATCTTTCTCCTATCTGCCTGAAAGCTACGGCGATCTCAGCTCGTAAGCTTCGGAAGCGACATCCTGTCAATCTCAGCAACAGCTGGTCCATCTGTCTGCACGGTAGGCGACATCACAATCTCTGAGGTATGCTGTACATCAGCAGTCCTCTCTCAACTGGCAGCTCTAACAATGGCCCGATCATCCGGTGCAAGACTAAGCACTCGCCTCCACTAGAGGTCACAATCACCAACACTAACTCGAGACGTTCCCATGTCACTAGAAAACACAATGGTCGGCCCTCGTACCAAACGAGCTCACACCGGCCGTAACCCTAGCAGCAGCCCAAACTGCGCTCAAACACGGTGACAGGAACCTCAATCGAGTATCAAAAGAGCACATCAATGGCAAGAAAGGAAACAACAGATCCAAAGTGGATACATGATCATAGGAAGGAACAACATCAATGAAGATATGATCATGAAACTAATAGAATCGGGGATCTCAAATGGATGTAAAATCCTGGATATAAAGAGAATCACTGATCTCGAAAAAAATGTACATCCTAAGGTTCCTTAAGCGGAGTGGCGTGTCGTAAGTATGCCGCGGAACATACCAACGGTACGTCACTCTACTTTAATCACCTATTCCATCAACCAAGGGTCATCCTACGCGACGAAAGTTCGGGTCTAATACCCCCTCGACCAAGTCTAAGTTCCGTAAGGTCAAGCCTAAGTTCCGTATATAAATAACTCCCTAGGCTCCACATAGTCAAACTTAGACTCGAACCAAGGTCAACCTAACGCTCTGATACCAACTTTGTCACGACCCGAAAGAGCACGTGACTGGCCCTTGAACCATATGAAGTCTATAGGACTCCATCTGATCCAAGTAAGCCAAAAGCCCAGAAATCTAAAACCATTTTTTGAATAAGTAAAGAAACTGGTTTAAAGAAGTGAAGAAAAACATGTTTGAAATCAAGGTTTTTTTTAAATAACTAAGCCGAATGTGCATTTTAAAAACAGTACAGTCTTTTCTAAAAATTTCGGCAGAGTTTCTCTTGTAAAATTGGCCCCGAATGGGGTACAACAAGGATAACAATATATGCAATGATAAAGGCATCCCCAAGCGGGAGCTAGCTCTTCGTCAATCGACGGTCACAACCACACATGCAACAGTAATATACAACACCAAGTGGCGAGGATCAAATCCGAAAGAAAGCTCAAAAGCAACAAGAAAACCGCAATACTACTAAGCACGACTCTATGGTCGAATAATACATCACTAAGTCTAGGTCTGAAACATTATACAAGTTTTGGTTGATGGAAATTCTAGATACAATGAATAAAATAAATACAATGGTGGTTCTTGATGCGAAAGAATCCACCTACCAAAAGCAAATCACCCGCAAGAAAGAAGTGTGCCAGAAATGCCGCAATGGAACCTGTACGGCAGAACCTGCAAGAACTGTGGCACAACGTGGGTGAGTTGCCAACTCGTGAATAGAAATATCTACAAGCAGAAACCGAAAGCAAGACATAATCCTAGGTCAATACGATCAGTATATAGAAATCCTCAATATAAAACCTGCAGCCTATAACAAGGCTAGGGTAAATATCTAACCCGAGTGCAATCTCCTGTGTCTGTGTCAGTGCCTCAGATAACAATATAGCATATGAATGAGATATGAATGCGTGAAAACAGAATACATTTACATGAAGCAACTGTTTTCAAACTTTAGTGAGATTTCCCTTGTATTTTAAAAGACGAGGTACCCTAATGAAATCAGCATAAAACTGTGCCTAGCATCGGCACAAAAGAAATCCCAATATCTCGATATCTCAAAGTCTCAACCACAAAATCTAGGGCGCCGTCAGTCCAGACCGGCCCCTACCATCAATCTCAAGACCACGACGGTATCCTCCGGATATCCGACGCGTCGGGTAATATCACCGGTAGGTAGTACTCCCCTGCCAGGCTCAACGTCATCACCACATTCCTCTTGCCCCGGGGTACCGCACCGGGTCCACCATGTACCCGAAACGGTTCATCCGTCTCCTCGAATCGGGTTTCCAAATCCATCAGCAAACTCATGGTGGACGACTCATACATCATAGGAAAACCGCACTTTTTATTTTAAAAGAGAGAATATGTTTATTTGTGTTTTTGCGGTTTTCCTCCAAATCCAGAAAATCTCATGGAAATCCAAATCCAAACCTCAATAGCACGTAAAATAGTGAATATATGCATGAGAATCCATGAATGCGGCATAAAACTGAATAGCAATATGCAGGAAGTAGCAGGTAATAACTACAATGTCTAAACGATTAGCTAATAGGCTATGTTAAGCAATAATATTTTCTAAGGTGTACGTGACATGGCAATTACCGATGAAGATGTGTGTGAGCCGGCAAGTAAGTGTACGTGGTACATACGCATCATCGGTAATGGTGCTGGTGTCCTATCAGCATGATATTAATAATGGAGTATGAAACATAATATAGGAATGCGATGCAAAGCGAACCACAAAAAAGGAGTGGGAGCTGAAACTGGACGTAACTAAAACTAATCTGCATTAATCTAACATAAGTCCTACGAATGGTGCCTTTTGAAATAACACGAATCATGGGTTTTTGAAAATAGGGGCTACGGTGTTTTTATGAAAAGATACGTCGTTTTTGAAATATCCGTAGATTCTCTTGAGCTGTCTTTAAAAATGCCCACGATTCGTTAGTTTTTGAAATAGGTAAGAAGTCTAATCTACTCTAACAACTACACTAACTATACGGCTGAACTAACAAGCTGAACTACAGGTAAGGAAACCGCCTAACATCTGAGTCGATATATATATAGATATATAGTCGGTGATCTCGCCTCAATGTCATATCGTAAGATATCCTCGAGTTATGAGTGCGGATCTATCATCAATATCGGCTCGTACGGTAAATCATCGTACGGCATCCCCAATAGCTGGGTAGGGTTCAACATCTCACTGTATCATCACATAACAGGTATCACTATCATCAGATCAAATAGTCTGGGTACTACTCTATGTCTAGTACAATCGATACCATCAATGAAGTATGCATGCGGGGGTAAACACATATCCCAAGCCCGCAAGAATCACAAGTCGAATCCCACATATGAATCATATCCAATCACCGATCTCACGGCACCAAGCCCACATCATCGACTCAACTCCAAAGTCATCCCATATCATCAAACATAGTGCAAGTATAAGAAACACACAAGTGTATGCGTGTGGGTGCAAATCTATCCTATGGTTCGCAACTAGGAACTATGCTAGTTATTCCTACCCCTAACTAACCATAACACACTATAACTATCACACATATAACTATACTACATAGTACTAATTACGGACTGCGGGGGTGCTATACGTCATCCCCCCGATTTCCCCCTGTAGATATAATCTACTCACCTGTATCCTGCGTGTCGGTGTCGATGTCACCGTCATCTTCCGCATCGCCTCGGATCGTCGCGGTGTACCTACACATATCACACGTATCGCATCGCATCAAAACCAAATCAACACTTGAAACGACACACTAAATCCAAAACGACATGCTAAAACCAACACGATACGCTAAAAGGCTTATAGGTTAGAACCTACGGTTAGCCTTCGCAAAACAACTCGAAATCACTCGATATAGACGTATAAACGTCACACGATCGAGATAACACACAAATATCAAAATCTGGAAATCAAAATACGAAAAACCAAATCTAATTTCAAAGCAGCAACTCAAGAAAATGATCCCAGATTTCATCTCAGGCCAAACCAGATCAAATAAACAACTCCAGGGTGCTATGCAGGGTGTATATGAGGTATGGAGGCAATATGGGCATGCATCTCACTAGGGTGGCCGGCCACACCCCCTAAAATCCCGGCCTGGCCGGCCCAGGTAAAGAATTAGGTGCTCGTATTCCTAGGGTGGCCTCCTGGTGTCTAATTTGGGTCCCTGGTATCACTTAATTCGTCTAGAAATGTCCCAATATAATCCAGATTTCTCTGCAAGTTCCAGGTTAACAAAAACCGACATGAAAGTCCCGTAATTCCGTATTTTTGGATTTCCAGTGGGATTGGCCTGGGTTTCTAGTCAATATAGGGTCTAAGGTCACTTTTTAAACTCAATTGCAAGGTCAAATCTCAACATTACCCTAATCTCCTCTAATTTTATCCAAAGTGCACCAATTCACCCGATATCGATATGAAACTTCAATTAAAGCCTAAGCACAAGATTAAACACTCTAATTGCAAAGAAATTACCTCACAAGAGACTCATGAATCCTCAACAGCACCAAAACACCACCTTTCTTGGTCCATCCTCTAGCTTGTGAGCTTGTGTGCATGTTTTGTGAAATGAGTGTGAGGTTTTGAGTATGTTTTAGTGGTGTATCTTGGGGGATTTGAAGAAGGAGGAAGAGGAAGAAGGGAGCAGCAGCAGGAGGAGGAGGATGAGGAGGGAGGGAAAATGATGGGAGGAAAAATGGCTAAGTCTCAAGGTCAATGACCCATGCCTCTCTCTCACCTACCCTCATTTCATTTCTTTTTCTTTTTCCCTTTTCTTTTAATTCCAAAACCCTTCTCACAAGAATATTAGCTCCAAAAGAAAACCATGGCTAGAAAATGTAACACAAGTCCAAAAATGATATGTGCACAATTTTGCACAAAAAACCAAAAAGTCCGATTAGCGATTTTTAATCGCGATTAGCACAAAATTAGTGT
Source organism: Agapanthus africanus (assembly GCA_030015575.1). Taxonomy (NCBI): domain Eukaryota; kingdom Viridiplantae; phylum Streptophyta; class Magnoliopsida; order Asparagales; family Amaryllidaceae; genus Agapanthus; species Agapanthus africanus. The sequence continues at coordinate 364,652,887 of JASDDO010000012.1, forward strand.
CAAACTAATCACAAAAACTTAAAAATGTCATAATTATCTAATTTACCATATTTTAGAATTTTCCATAATTTTTCTCAAATTTTTCCTATTTATTTGCATTTAATTATAGATTTAATATTAAAATAATCAATAAAATAATATTAAATTATTAAAAATTCCCAAAATTAATATTTTATATTTTTGAAAATGTTACAGGACCGCGCACGTCACTGTGTACGAGTCCTAAGAGCTCACTTGCTTTTACTCCGTGTCCAGTGAACGAAGTCTTTGTCATCTTTCCTTTGAGACAAGATTCACAAGTAGCATAAGATTGATATTCGAAAGGATTCAAATATCTTTCTCTATGTAACTTAGTCAACCTTCTCTCATTGATGTGACCTAGTCTACAATGCCATAAGAAAGCCTGATTTATTTCTGGAGACTTTCTTTTAAGTGTGTTCTGGACATTGAAAACCTGAGCTTGACTTAATACGTATATACCGTTATCTAATGTACCGGACCCAATCAAAACTTGATTTAGGTGGATGTTAACTACATCGCTTACGAATTTAAAATCATATCCCTCTCTTGAAAGTGAGGACACTGATATGATATTACAAGTCATACTAGGTACATACAAACAGTTACGTAGAATCAATATATGCCCACTTGTCAAACCTAGGCGATATTCTCCCACGGATTCAGCGTCCACGCTCATTCCGTTTGCAACTCTGAGAGACCAATCACCTACCTTTATAACTCTACGGTTTCTCAAAGCATGTAATGAATTATAGATATGAGATCCTGCTCCGGTATCTAGTACCCAGGAAGTAGAGTTAATTGACAAACAGTTCTCAATAACAAATACACTTGAGGCTGAAGCCACAACATGCTTCAAATCCTGGCTACTGGCTTTGCTAGCCCTGCAATCATTCTGCCAATGTTCATTCCTGTAATAATAGGAACGTCCCTCTTTTACTATATCCAGTCCCGAAACTTTTGCCCTTCTCTTTCTTTCTACTTCCCTGGTTTCCTTCAGGGTAGGAGGCAGAGACTGTAGAATCAAGTCAGTATCTGACTCGTTTCCCAACGCGGTCTCCAGGTCCTGGAGCTTATCAATACAGCTAGTCATTGTAAGGACGTTGTCCCCTATAGATGACCCGTCAGCCAACCTCGCTTGAATTAATTCGTTCGAGGTCTCATATCTTGCGATATGAGATTGCTCTCCATATAAATCTTTGTTATGGAGAAAGATGGAAACTAAGTCCATCTTCTCGTGCTGCTTCTGGTATACACCATCAACTGAAGCTAACATGAGACACTTAGCTTTCGCTTTATCTTTTTCCCTTGTCTGACGGATATCCATATCCGTGACAGTGGAAACTGGACCTGGGACGGCGGGATCTTGAGTAGTAATAGGGTGGTCCAGCTTGTCATATGGACATCGGGACAGACCTTTGCCAGTCATATAAGTCAGATTCAGTCAATTTGTTATCTAGATGTAACCTATGTGTGGTCACAAGGTCGCTGCAATTTAAGAGAGAGAAGAAAATACTATTAGCATGATACTCTTGCAAGTTTAGAGTGGTTTATTTTATCTAAACAGGATGGCTCCCACTGTTTCTCGAATCCCTCCTCAAACCATAAAAGAAGAATTAGCCAGGACTATTCTCACCGTACAATTCTTGCTTAACCGTTCAGCCAGGTCAGTGTCGATACTTCGAGGGAGGTTTTCCAACTCTTTCGCGAAGTTCCTTAATTAAATAACCTCTTTTCTCTGGGGGCGTAACCCCGCTGGCACCTTTCTAGGCACCTACTTGGTTTATAACATTGATCGTTAAGTGACGAATCTCCTGATAAGCAGTATATACTCACAGTAGGATCGGGATCCAAAATATCATCATATGATAATGTTGAAGGAATCCTACCAACATTCATCAAACTCCAAAATGGTATGCTCTCACTGCAAATTTCAGTTCCTTTAGAAATTCCCGATATAAATTTTTGCCCCATGCTCTTATGACCTTGACGAAGGCCAACATATCATAAGTCACATGTCAAGTTCTACCCGTCATTGTCCAGGTTAATTTGAACCCACCCGTACATACCCTTGACGAAGGCCAAAATAGTAGTACGACTGTCCCAAACCAACACATCTCTCTATGCTATAAATAAATACCCCAGCAGCTACCAAACACTATGCCTTGACTAAGGGCCAAAATACTTAGCTTGAATACTACTGAATACCCAAATGAAATGACGGAGGGCTACGAATGGTTTTGGCAAAACCGTGAACGTAGTGAACTTGATATAATCGAAGGAACCTGATACTTTTTAAAAGGAGTGGTTAAAGCTCCGCAATTAAAAAATCTGATCTTTTAAAATAACCGAGTGGTTTCCTTTAAATTTGTTCCAACGATTAAACTTTGGTTTATTTTCTTTGCATTATAATAATGTGTCCCATCATTTATCTTATCATTGCAGAAAACAACGAAAATACCACGTCCTCTTATGCCATCCGTATTTGCCACGGGGTCCCGTCATCACCCGTTAGGTTACTTAACTAACGACAGAGCGGGGGCTGGGCTAGCGCGGGTGTAAAACATAATTGACATCTAATAGCTATCATATATAGATATTGTACATTCGTCAGACGCAATAATAAGCATTCCAGATCACAGATGAACTTTATTGGATATACTAGCAATCCGCATTTGCTTTGAGCCTGCAATAAAAGACGGATTACACAGTTGTGATGAATAGCCATTACCCCATCCTCGACCCCTACGGGTACGGCAAACTACCCGCCAAGTATCCGAAGTTAAGCGGTCTCCCTCAACAAAGTGAGTAGGCCACTAAACACTTCAAAGTACCCGGTAGTTTGTGTATCCCGCCTTGGGTCTATCCTAGGAGCAAAAACAGTAAAAAGAAATAATACAACGGTGGCTACAACCGTAACCTGGATGTGCCCCGCAAAAGAATATTACATCATATTACATTTACATTGAATGGATGAATATAAACCCATCTCAAAACCCCGGCTAATCATCACAACAGTCCAATACAGTTCATATACACAAACAGTAAACATAACAGAAATGTGCAACCCCCTGCCAACCGACATACTAGCAGTTAGGGGAGGTTTACGAACACATTAAACATTACAGATAATAACCCGATTAGCAAATATCTTAGAACATCGATCGATTACCATATTCCGTGTTTACCCCAAAAGCAAACCAGCAAAGAAGCAACCTGGGTAGAAACTAAACATACAGGAAAACAAAAAACCAGAAATTATGAATTACTGTGAAACTCCGAGTCAACTCGGCGTTGACTCGGCGGCGGATCCGCGGCACAAGCACTCTATTGCCCCGGATCCGCGGCCGTTTTGCCGAGATACTGGCTCGTATTTTACCAGTATTCATTAATTTCCCTGCTGTGAATTTTAAGGTATGCCAAATATTTTTTCAGACACATTTAAAATTAACAGAAACTGTAAAGGGGTTAGGGTTTTGTTTTCGTCTTTTCCGTCGATCGAACTTCTAATTAGTTGCTAACAAGCTAGTAAAGGTTTAGTTGGCTCTGATACTACTGTAAGTCCATGTCACGCACCCCACGAACTTGCGGAGAGGCGGACTATATGAAAAACGATTATCAAAGCTTCGTAACACGGACTTGAGCGCATGAATCGTTTCTAAACCGTTACTAGCAAACTACGAAAGGTTTAACTACTCGGATTCAAAGTTATACCTCACGTTACTTGTCCTTCGGGTCTTCATCGCGGTCCTCCACTCCTCGTAGCCTCCTTGGAACATCGACACCTCAACGGCCTCCTCGAGTCAAAGAAGATCCACCCGAGAGCTCCTACGCCAAGCTTTATCTCTAACTTGAGATAACTAGGTTGCTCAAAGTGCTAATCTAAGCTACCTAGGGGATATAGAGTGAGGTTATGGAAGTATTAGTCTAGCTAACCCTTGATCTCAACACATGAGAGGTTAGGGTTAGGGTTTGAAGAGGGAGAGCTTGAGGAGAGAGAAGGTGAGAATTTGAATTACTTTGGATGAATGAAATCATTTGATTATATATGAAACATATGATATTATTAAGTAATTAATAAATAAAGCATTATCATCATGTTTCATTAATACCCTAAGTGATTCGTCATATGAGTCATATAAATCATTAAATGAATCATTAACTCATTGCATGAATCACTACATGACTCACTAATCCAATTAATGCAAATGCTACCTTAGCCCCCAAGTCACCATGCTTCTAGAAGCTTCCCGGAAAATTACGAGAACGCCCCTCCAATCCGTGAAAACACAGAAAAACTTTAGACTGTACAAATCCAATAACCTGATACTAGAAACTGGTTTAAACCAAAGCTGACTAGTAAAAACTGTCCGAACGCCGTACGTGCGTTTAAACACGTATGCGTCCGAACCCTTGTCGTAAAACTATACGACCTCTATATCGTTTCGCCTGGAGCAGGGAGACTCTCTTTGTGGGACTCTAAAGACTCGACACTACACTGGCAGTGGGTTTAACCACAGACCGTAAGCGGTACTAGCTGTACGTAACGGTCCCCAGGTAGATGTCGATAAGAAGGCCGATGAGGAAAACCATCCGAACTCCTACTGAGCCTGATGTGACAATCTTTGTACAGTCCGGTCTGTTCGTCTAAGACTATCGCATATCGAGCCTGTGGGGCGGCAAGCGTCAGTCCCCTAATAGCTGTATAAGTCGTGTCGGAGCGTAGCCCATTACACCCTGAGAAACTACTGGAACCTACCAGTAAATCTCGCTTGCCCTGGCCAGGGACTTTGCGTAATGGCTCTCTGACACAGCGCGATATCAACTCCCAATACCGGGAGAGACGAATCCTGTCTAACCGCTACTGCCTCCAAGTGCTCGGGACTGCACCCAACTGCTACCTGTTTGCACGACTCCTTTGAGCCGTGGTAGGGTAGCAATCTAAGAACAGTGGGACACACTCGAGGCGAAGTAGCAGTGTCAAGTCTGCGGACTATGCTGTACTCATGTCACCTGGGAACTGTTAACTGACGATGGGTGTAATACCAACCAATCAGTTCCCCTGCGAGTCCTGTCCGGTGTACCCGTAACCTAACGAGCACCTGTATACTATCTTTAGTACGACGTATTGATGGCTGTGGGACATACCATCTTCCCAACTGGGATGAGAAGCGTACACACTAGTCTACTCTGGAGTATCGATGCCCTGTCTCGATAATCCTGCGACTAGGGACAAGTATAGGATGTTGCTTATAGACTACCCAGCCCCCACTAGTGTGACTGCCATCACAACGCTGGTAATCAAGCAAAGATCCTATGGGCTCTACTAATATGTATAAGTGATATGTTACAAGAAACATATGCACATATTAAAGTAGACACAAACCAAGTAGCATACTACCATTTTTAGCAAGACTGTATATACAACTGTGAATATCCCAAGCTTCCATTAAGTAATATACATACAAGTATGATACAATAATGGCCCCTAGGGCATATACACTAACAGGAATGAGGTGGAACGCCATTGCTGATTTTTAGGCTATAGATGTTGCAGTTGAGATTTGGAACTAGGGACTTTTCCAAGGCTCCGTTTCGTTGTGTCGCGTCCGTGCCCTGCTGGCATGAGGAGGAACGCCGTTGTTGGTCTTTAGGCTGGCCGTTGGGATTTGGAACTATGGACTTTGCCATGGCTCCGTTTCGTTGTGTCGCGTCCGTTCCCTGCTGGCATGAGGAGGAACGCCGTTGTTGGTCTTCTTGGATGAAAATGTTGCTGTCGAGATCTGACTTTCCCTTTGACAGAGTTTGTTAGGACATGTGGTTCCCTTTTCGTTTATGCCCATGGATTGTATACAGGGGTCAGTATGGACTTTCTTGCATGGCAAAAGTTTTATTCTTTCATTCATTTTTTATTTCTTTCCGTGATACTCTATCATTTCAGCTTTTTATATCGCGAAAGTCAATCATTTCGGCTATTTTTCGCGGTGCCCAATCATTTCGGCTATTTTTCTTTTAACTCGTTGCTTTTATTGCGAATATGGACTTGGAATTTGATACCGATTTAGGCATCAGTATCGCTGCAACTGGGATATTGCCAGGAGCAAATCATCATTTGCCTTTGTCGGTTCGAACAAAGGTGGCTTAGCAAACAGGGTTAAGATCCTGTCGACTAAGGCTTTTGACTTCATGAGCCGTAAGGGTCCCATAAAGATATTTCTCCCTACGAGTCATGAGGATCTCATAGGTGTATGTTCTCCTTAGAAGTCATGAGGACTTCTAAGTGGTGTTCTCTCTCACAAATCGTAAGGATCTCATAAGAGTATTTTCCCCTTATAAGTCAAGAGGACTTACAAGTGTCCGCTCACCAAATGAGGACATTCCTCGTCGTTGGTGAGACTCGGTGAGGAAATGATTATTTGTGCCCATGTATTATAAACAAGGGTCAGTATTGAGCCGCTTGTAGGTTAGTTTGGGAAAGGTGATGGCTTAAGAACAGGTTCAGATCCCTGTGCCTTAAGGCTTTTGAATCTTATGAGCCGTGAGGGTCTCATAAGAGGGTTTTCCTTACGAGTCGTGAGGATCTCGTAAGTGTAATTTCTCCTTAGGAATCGCGGGGATCCCTAAGTGTGCTGCTCCCTTGCGAGTCGTAAGGATCTCACGCAGGTATTTTCTCCTTACAGGGTCGAGAGGACCTTACAAGTGTGCATGAATTTTTTACGAGTCTGCGCCCTTTCGGGTTTTCACAAACTCGCCGGTAGCCCTGCTGTTTTTACCCACGGAGCCCATTCGGGTTTTCATCCATGCCCATCTTGCTTATGGACATACCATTTTTTATTTATTTATTTATTTTTTTACATAGCCCAAGGATGTTGCGGTTTGTAGTAGTTTAAAGACGTTTCGGTCCATCGCTAGTTTCAGGACATTGCGGTCCGTAACTAGTTTTAGGACATTACGGTCTATTGTTAGTTTAAGGACGTTTTGGTCCATTGTTAGTTTAGGGATGTTTCGGTCCGTTGTTAGTTTAGGGACGTTTCGGTCCATCGCTGCCGTTTTGGAGATAACGGTTTTGCTGGATACTACTTATAGAGTTTGGGCTTGAGAAGATAGCGAGCGGACATAGGCGTCGTCATCTATCGTTGACCTAGGCCATGACTCGTCAGGCGTAGTATTTTTTCAGGAACCGGCCATTTATTGGCCTGAAGGGTCTCTCGCCATGCATATCCATGAGCAAGTAAGCTCTACCTTGGTAGACTTTGTCTATGATGTATGGGCCCTCATAGTTCGGCTCGAATTTCCCCTGTTTGGCACGATTGGGGATCATAGGTCTCTTGACCACTAGCATGAGTTCGCCCTGGCGAAATGTCCTCAGCCTGGTCAATCTCTCGTATGAGTGCGTCATTTTTGCTTTGTAAGCCTCCAAGTTTTGCTGCGCCATGAGACGAGTTTCATTGAGGGCGTCGAGCTCCTCAAGCCGAAGATGAGCATTCTCTTCGTCTGTCAGTTCATAATGAACCGCCACTCGGAGAGAGGGTAGCTCTATTTCGAGCGGGAGTACTGCTTCTGTGCTGAATACCAATGCGTACGACATTGTATTTGTGGCTGTTTTGAATGTGGTCTGATAAGCCCAGAGAGCTTCATCCAGTCTCTCGTGCCAGTCCTTTTTATTTTTGGACACCGTCTTCTTTATGATCTTCGTTAAGGTCTTGTTGAAAGCCTCAGCTAGACCGTTAGCTCGGGGATTATAGACCGAAGAGTATCTCCAGTTTATATTATGCTGTTGTGCGAAGCGGCTGATTCTGTGACTTCTGTAGGCCGGCCCGTTATTGGAGATAATCCGCCGCGGAGTGCCGAACCGATAGATGACGTGTGTCTTGAAGAAACAAAGAATGTTCTCCGTCTTCACTTCTCTTAGCGGTACTGCTTCTGCCCACTTAGAGAAGTAATCGGTTGTCGCCAATATGAACCGATGTCCTCTGGATGACGCTGGTTCGATGGGTCCGATTATGTCAGTTCCCCACATTTTGAATGACCAGCTAGCCACTGTTGGGTGTAGCGGGTTTGGATGCTGGTGGATGAAGTCTCCATGAATTTGGCATGAGTGGCATTGCTTCGCGTATTCGAGGCAGTCCTGAATCATCGTGGGCCAATAGTAGCCCATCCTTTTGATCTTCAGCTTCATCTTTGGCCCGTCTTGATGAGAACCGCAGATTCCGTCATGAGTTTCTTGGACGACTCTCCTTGCTTCTTCCGGTCTTAGGCATCTCAACCACAGGGAGTCGAACGATCTCTTATATAGAGTATCATTGACGAAGGCAAAAGACAGAGCTCGTTTCATGAGCTGATGTCTCGAGGATGCATCTTCAGGTGTTCGACGGGATTTGAAGTAGTCTATAAAGACTTCTCTCCAATCCTTAGCCCTTTCTTGGTCCTCTATTTGCAGGGCTGTTTCCTTGGTCGCTTCCTTTTCTTCAGACGACTCCGAAGATATTTCTGCTGGTGCAAGAACCCGACGACTTTGTACAACGATCCTCACGTCATCGAGGTTTTCTTCGGCCAATTCTTTAGCGAGTTTGGCTAATGCATCCGCCTTGCTATTTTCCGTACGCGGTATGCTTTCTAGGACGTAGGAAGGGATTTGAGTCAGCAATTGTTGCACTCTCTCTCCGTACTTTACTAACTCTGGTTTGCACGTTTGATAGTCGCCGTTTACTTGACTAACGACCAATTGAGAGTCTCCGTATATGAGGAGGTTTTCGATTCCCATGCCGACAGCGATCTCAAGACCTGATATCAAAGCTTCATATTCTGCTTCATTATTTGTCCTTGGCTCTATTAGGGAAAAGGCAAAGCGCATTATCCCTCCTTGCGGAGTCACGAAGATAAGGCCTACCCCCGATTTGATTATAGGGGTGTTGTGTTGCCGCTTCTTTATGGAAGATGCTCCATCGAAATAGAGTTCCCATCGGGTATCACTCCCTCTTTTCTCCCCGTCGATTGTGTCAAACGCGTGTTCGTCCGGCAGTTCGCAATTTAAAGGTGAGTCGCCAGGTATCAGGTGCTCAGCAAGGAAGTCGGCGATGGCCTGGCCTTTCACTGCCTTAAGAGGTCGGTGCGTTATCGAGAATTCTATTAAGAGTAGGGCCCATTTAGCGAGTCATCCTGTTAGTATGGCTCTTGACATCAAATATTTGAGAGGATCTACCTTTGATATGAGATGGACTTCATGTGCTAAAGCATAGTGCCTGAGCTTCGTTATTGCGAAGATTAACGCCTAGCAGTGTTTTTCGACAAGGGAGTAGTTGTTTTCAGCCCCCAGTAGAACTCGAGTCAAATGGTAGAGGGCTCTCTCCTTCCCTTGGTCGTTTTCTGGTGCCCATAGTGCGCCTAAAGAACCTTTAAAGGCTGTTGTGTACAGGATGAAGGGCTTTCCCTTGATCGGGGTGGTCAGTACCGGTGGATTCTGTAGGTATTTCTTGATTTCGTCGAGTGCACTTTGGCATTTCTGATCCCAGAAGAACAGGGTCCCTTTCTTCATTAGGTGGTCGTAGGGATGGCATTTGCCGGAGAGGTTGACTTGGATTTTGACACCTGTTCAGGCATCAGTATCGCTATAACTGGGATAATGCCAGGAGCGACTCATCATTTGCCCCAGTCGATTCGGACAAAGCTGGCTTAGTAGACAGGGTTAGGATCCTGTCGACTAAGGCTTTTTTGACTTTACGAGCCGTAAGGGTCTCATAAAGGTATTTCTCCTTATGAGTTGTGAGGATCTCGTAGGTGTATGTTCTCCTTAGAAGTCATGAGGACTCCTAAGTGGTGTTTTCTCTTATAAGTCATAAGGATCTCATAAGAGTGTTTTCTCCTTATAAGTCGAAAGGACTTACAAGTGTTATTCACCATATAGGGACATTTATTGCCATTCGTAGAACTTGGCAAAGAAATATTTATTCATGCCCCTGGATTGTATACAGGGGTCAATATGGACCGCCTATAGGGCAATTTGAGAGATATGATGGCTTAAGAACAGGTTTAGGTCCCTGTATCTTAAGGATTTTGAATCCTATGAGCCGTGAGGGTCTCACAAGGGGAATTCTCCTTACGAGTCGTGAGGATCTCATAAGTGTATTTATTTCAACGAGGTTGTGCCCTTCCGGGTTTTCACAAGCTCGCCGACAGTCCTGTTGTTTTTACTCACGGCGTCCTTTCGGGTTTTCATCCATGCCCATTTTGCTTGTGAACGTACCTTTTTTTTAACGAGATTGCGCCCTTTCGGGTTTTCACAAGCTCGCCGGCAGTCCCGCTGTTTTTACTCACGGCACCCTTTCGGGTTTTCATCCGTTCCCATTTTGCTTGTGGACGTACCATTTTTTAAGAGGGGCATTCTACTAGATTGTAGGACCTATTTGTAGGGCCCTTAATATCCTTCCTGTTTTTTGAGAAGAAAGGACCATTCTACATAGAGATTCTTCCGCCAGTGAGGAATATTCCCCCCGTGTATATCTCGGGGAGAACGAGTACCCACGCCGTCGTTATTTTGGCGACAAGTTGCTTCAGAGTCATTTATTTTTGTTGAGCGTAGGCGACAAACGCCATCACTCGTCATCATCAGATGAGAAAGAGTCTTGACCCATTTGATCCAATCGAGCCATTTTATCCATGAGTTCTTGGAAGGTCAGGAACGCCTTTGAGTTTGGGTCAAGTGTGGCTATGAGCATTCCCATGGCTGCAACTTCATCGATGCGTTGCTCTCATTTGACCAGAGATTTCGCCATCGGGTAACATATTGAACCCAAGTCTCATTTGGTCTAACCCTTTCGTTGACCAGCGTCGTCACGGTAGTACGTTCGTTCTCATTAGCGAATCCCTGACAGAAGAGCTTATCCGTTTCGTCGAATCTCTTCATGAAATCATTTGGGAGTTCCGCATACCATTCGAAAGTGATGCCCGCCAGACCGCCGACGAACTGTCAGAGGAGTAGTATGTCATTCCCTCCAGTATTTCCGCACATGGATTTAAATCGCGCAATGTGCTGGCGAGGATTCCTAGTTCCTTTGTACATGTGGAACGCTGGAAGTGTGTACTCTGGCGGGTCCTGCATTTGATCGTACCACGTCAGATACGGTCGACCAGTCTTGATTGATCCATCTGCGGCTTTACTAGCATAGTGAGCTTTGATTTGCTGAGCGATATGTGTCCAGCTTTTCTTTTAGGAATCATTTCCTCCTCAGCCGTTGATGAGATCTGCATAGGATTTGAAATGCCATCCTTATCTTTAAGACTGACTACCGGCAGTTCATTTTTCAATGGTTCCGATTGAACCATCATTCCAGCCATATTCTGAATCAGAAGGGCATCTGGTTCATTTTAGTGGACATTTATACCGCTTCTTCATCTCTCTTTTTCAGAGCGTGCTTTAGGAAATCAATATCCGACTGCTTCTCTACTCTTTCTTCAGGTGCGTCCTCGGGATTTTCCTTAGGCGATGGATTAGCGTTTGCTGCCGCCTGAGTGAGCATTTCCTGCAGCTTTTCACGTTGCAGTTGAACTTTTGTCAGGGACCGAGTTTGAGGTCGGTGACTAGTAGAAACTCGAACTTCGTCTTTGGAATTTACCACATAGACTATGTGAATTACCATGCCCCCAGACTTGGGGTGTTTGGAGTTTTGGCCTTTGGAGTTTGCTTCGGGCACTTGAGCTTCTAGTATGCTTCTTTTTTTTTGAAAAGCCGCTTTGGTTTTGGGAGGAACCGTTGTATTAGGATCCGTCTTGGGATGAGTCCCCTTCACCTGCTTCCACACCTTATATATAGATGATGAAAGTTATTTTACGGAGCGAACTGGTTTATGCTCTCGTGGGATCTCCATGGGCTGTGGAGATTTCTTCAACATTGCTGTGGGAGAATTTTGTCTGATCCTTCACAACAGTTTGAAGCTGTTCCCGGTTGGAACAACAACATTCACCACTGGGGTTGAAATAGGACTATATGGAGAACTGCCCCCAGCTCATTTTGTTTGATGCCAATATCGACGTCGTCCGTTTCTTACGGTTGGGATTTGATTAGCCTCAGGATTTTTCCGAGCCTGCCTCCTGTTTCCTTTGAGAGCTTGAATATTCTTCCCCCTACGTCGACCTTGGTCCTTGGCATATGCCAGTTGTTTGAGCACTGATTCCGTCGGCAAAGCTGCTGCTTAGGGAGCCAGCCTGTGGAGGATAGACTTCCTCTAAGCTTCCTCCATCGACGTTGAGGCACTAAGGGTGGGAGGTGGGAGTATCGACACAAAGAGAAGCCCTTTGAATTCTTGAAGAGCCGGATTGCAGAGATTTGAGTCTGCAAGTGACTCATAATTGACTCCGCCAGATGTGACAGAGCCTGAGTTGCGGTGAGTGAAAGCAAACGCCATTCTCGGAAAAGACGAAACGCCGGATTCAATATCCTATCACCCAAGGGCAACCACAAACATATATACCGCGATTATTTAATCACGGAAAAACACGACACACGAAGTGTGGAGTGGAAAGAGGAAAAGGTCCCACCGGACGTGCCAGAATCTGTTCTCCGCCGAAAGACGTGACCGGGATGTTGGGACGTCTGGCCTGAATTTTAGGGGCAGAAGCTATTTGGTTTTATCTGTCCACCTCTCCGAAGATGCCAAGTTGATTTATGGCACCGTATATCGGAGTTTTAGACAGATGCGGCCGTTGTAGCAGACTTCGTCAGATTCCCCCTCATTGTGAGGGGTTTTTGATTGTGGGGACGCTCTTCCCTGCAGGTGCAAGCCCCTGCAGTTAATTACGCTACAGACTCGCGGTAACCATTTTCTCCTTCTCTAGATTTTTACTTCATGTTGTGTGTATTTGTTTTATTTTTGGTTGCCCGTGGATTGTATACGGAGACTAATTTATGTTGTCTCCCGTAGGGCGTGAATTAATCCAAATTCGTATTTTCTTAGATTTCGGTTTGGGTTTGTTATAAGGATTGTTAACCTCATTTGAGATTAAGATCAACTTAAATGCTTGTTAAGGATACGTTAGTCTAATTTTAGACTAAGATCTACTTAACAGGATTTTGGGATCATTTAGATCCAACGAAAGAGTATTTAGACTCTATCATTTTAGTTTAGGGACATTGCGGTCCAATGGGTTTAAGTTTAGGGACATTGCGGTCCAATGGGTTTAAGGACATCATAGTCCATTAGTTTAAGGACCTCATAGTCCGTAAGGTTTAGAGACATCGTAGTCTGTATGGTTTAAAGATATCATGGTTTGGTTTAAAGACATCATAGTCTGTACGGTTTAAAGACATCATGGTCTGTACGGTTTAAAGACATCATAGTTTGTAAGGTTTTGGTTTAACTGTTTGGGGATGCACCAAAAGTTATTGGTTATTGGGACCCCCCATCTCTCTGAAGACGTTGAAGAATTACAACGACATGTATCAGAGGTATGAAGAGATGTACCCTTGAACCAATGTTGGTTGGGAGATCTATAGTCAGGTTTGGGACTAAGACCAATTAAAAAGATTGTGAGCACATGGGCTCGGTTAATTTGAATTAGGGACTTGTGGCCAACTTGGGCTCAGTCCACTCAATTCTGAATAAAGTGTTTGAACACTTGTTTGGACTCAGTCCACTCATTTTGAATAAAATGTTGAACATTTGTTTGGGCTCAGCCCATTTCTATTCAATAATGCTGAGCATTGATTTGGGTTATGACACTCCTTTTTCTTTTTGTCTTTTATTGAGTGTTGAAAACTTTCTATGGCGCTGGGGCCTTATTTACAGAGCGCTTTGTAATTCTTTAGCGCCCATATGAGAAGCACGTGGAGCGCCTGGCGTTGAGCACCAGACTGGGAGCGCTACGACGCTTCTTATCAATGGGCGCCCACGTGAAGAGCACGTGGAGCGTTTGGCGCTGAGCGCCACACTTGGAGCGCTAAAGCGCTTCTTATAAAATAACGCTCTCGTGAGGAGTACGTGGAGCGCTTGGCGTTGAGCGCCAGATTTGGCGCTTCTTTTAAATTGGAGCGTTAAGATGCTTCTTTGGCAGCTCTGATCAGTTCTATGCTCTAAGAATTAAATTCTCGGTTTATAAGAGACTTTGTCTCATGGATCTAAGAATTGAGTTCTTCTTTTATGAGGAGATGCTATGATCTCTTTTTTATTTATTTATGGGAGACTTTGTCTCATGGATCTGTGATCTGAAAAAGAACTAAGTTCTTCTGATGTGAGAGTTAAACTCTCAAATATGGAGGAGATGCCATGATCTCTCATCTTGCTATTTACCTTGAGAATAAATTGCTCTCGTCTTTGAAGTTTCTTGAAACTTATGGGGAGGTTCTTCTGTACAAGACTTGAAGTCTTGGGTCCTTGATTGATTTCTTAATTTCGATTGTGTCGTGTAACTCGAATAAGTTTCTTTGTATCGGTATTTAGAAAATGAATAAAATTCACAATCAAAGAATTATTTGACCGCAATCAACTACGGTGTCGGATGTAGATCGTTAGCGAGTGCGGATCGTCCACAGGGATTATGCGATTCGTTTGTATGTTTGATTTGTTTGAATCGAAAAGTTAATAGAAAAGAAAAGAAAACATGATTCAAGATTTTTATCGATGGTTTCAAGTATCACTATTCTAATCAAGAATCAAGAAAACGAGAAACATCGAGAATCGAGTTTCGATAGAATTCCAATCACTTTAGGGTTTCAAGATTTGAAGTAAAGCTCGTAGGAATCGAGTAAATTGTAGATGTGATGAAGATTCAAGATTACGATTTCTTATCTAGTAACAAATTGATGCTAACCCGATGTTGAATTCATCGAGGATCAAGGATCTTGCGAAGAATTAGGGTTCCTCATCCTGTCCTTTGTCCTTTCGATGAATAACATTCACTAGATAGCTTCTTGAAAGTCGAATGATCAATTGTCGATCTCTAGATCGTGCGAAAGGAATCAAGAACACATTCGCATCGATCTAGATCATCGATCAATCGATTTTCAAGAATTTACAATTGTTTTAAGATTTAAGTAAACGTTTAACAATTCATCAACATCATCATTTTCCAATTGTTTCGATTCCTCCACGAGCGGAGTTTTATTCAAACATCATCACAAAGTACACATTCAAGAATCGAAATGAATTATAATGCTTGAATTAAAAATAAGCAAGTTGAAGAATCTTCACCTTTATTACATCAACAAGTAGTTACAACTTTCAAGATTTACAAGAGGTAGGAACTTCGCTCGTCGAATCTTGCATCGCTCGACTTCTTGAGTCTTGGATCGCTTCGATCTCGTGCTCCGTTGAATACCGGCTTTGCTTCTAAAGGATGCTTGAAGACTTGCTTTGCTTGAACTCCATGGATCTTGAATTGGGTATTTCTAGATTGGATTAGGGTTAGGGTTTGGAGGTGGCAAGAATGTGGGTAGATGAAGAACTAGGGTTTAGCCAACAATGAGTTGTCTAAGATTTATGATCTAAGATATAAGATGATATGTGAGCCTAGGGGTCTATTTATAGGTTTTCCAAACCCTAGGTCTAGGTTTTTGAATTTGCAATTCCCTCCAAAAGTTTGTTGTAAGTTAGTTAGGAGCTTAGCTTAGGCTTTAAGCTAGGAATGTTTAGCTTTAGAAACCCTAGTTTGCTGAACTGGCAGAAGCTTCTGGAGTATTCTGGAACTTGAAGTATATGAACTGAATTTGGGCCCTGAGAGAAGTATTTTGCACTAAAGATGGGGAGATGACGTGGCAGCGCCGCCGCGGAACCGCGGCTCAAGGCGGCTCCGGCCGCGGTTCCGCGGCCAAGTCGGCTCCTTGGTGCTTCATACTTTCAGTGTTGCTTCCTGATGTCTTAAATGGTACTTTCTGATATGTTGAATCTCTGAATGCTTCTTGGATCGATACCAGATTCCAAATCCATTAGTTGGCGTCTTTTTAACAGTCTTCGTTTGTAAATTTGACCGATCTTCTGTAATTTTCCTGCACAAACTTCGGAACACAAGTTGCGATATGATGCCATGCTATGAAATGCAGTCAATTTCCTTTATAGTGCCGGTTTAAAAGTCTAACACATGCAATTTGATATTTAACGACTGATTTGCTAATATGTGCTATATGAATGCCGAACACTTCTAGATGAGTGCAAATGATAGGGAAATATCCGGTTAAAAGATGGAGTATTTTCGACTGATCAAATTCCCCTAAACTTATTTTCGATCGTCTCGAGCGAACTTTTTATTAAAAAGAAGGAGAAAATAAAGAAAGAGAAAAACTAACTAGCACACTTTCGTAGGCAACACGATTGCACTGAGCACGTGCAACAAGCCTTTAAACCTCTAGGTGTCCCTAGTAGGAGGAGTGTTGTCTCCTGATGGTTTTCAGTGGATTGCACCCACAAAATCCAATAATTAAAGAAAGATCATGAATATTACATTTAAAGAAAAGAATTGTAAAAGAAAAGCTTCGAAAATTAGGGTTTCCAACTAAGCTAGCTTTTCGGTTGTCATGAGCCCTATCTTAATAGTCATGAAAAGATGTCGGAAATCACGTCCTCCTTCAATAAAACATTGTCTTATTCTTCATTCCTATCTTTCTTCCAAACATCGATCATATAACCCTGCGTGTGTGTAAAGACATCCCTACACCCGGAGAATTCAATTCAAGCTATCATACTCTTGCCCATCAGCCTCAGTACTTTTTAATTAATGAATATTTAGATGAGATTTCTCACACACTTTCATGCGACCGTTAATATTTCTTGAGGTACTAACCGACCGATTACTCCTGTGCTTGCTTACTTGGTGTATTTTCCTCGTCTTGCACCACCTAAGGCTTAGCAGTGACTCCCAGACCAGTTGGCCTTAGGGCACTAGGTGAAGAGGCACCCTCGCTATATTTTTTTATTGCTGCCTTGGCGATAACAAAACCAGTGTTCATTTTTCTCACCACTTTATATTTTCTTCATTTTTTTTATTTCCTTCATACTTTTTGCTTTAAGACAAGAGCATTTCAAGGTATCCTCTACTATCCCGAGTTTCAAGACGTGTGTAAGTGCGAATAGAAGGATATCAACGTTCAAAATGTTTGGCTTCCAGAATAGAAACTATTTTTCAGACTTATTTTTATCCTCAGATTAGTGACGTCTTTCATCTTACTAACCCTTAGGACAACGGCTCATAACTACTTATTACTAGTTCGTATAAGAAAGCTTCTAATTTTCTTGGTTTTCTTAAATTTTTCTAATCTCATGGATGTAATTTTTCACTATCTAAACTTTCATTATCTTATTTATGTACAAAAAATGTTAAATATTAAAATATTTTTATATCTTGAAAATTTTAAATTTTTATGGATTTTGAAATTTTTTAAATTTTTATAAGTTTTTAAAGAAATGTTTTGTGCTTATGCAAATGATATGCAAATGATGCAAAAACAAGCACAAACCTTCCCCAAACTTGTTTTCAACAGTGTCCTCACTGTTGCCAACAGCTATATCTACAAAACCTGTAAGTCTGGGAGGAATTATTAGTGGGGGCAAAACATATAAGTGAAGAACCTCCCCCAAACTTACTCTTTTCACTCACCTCCATTCAAAAAGATGATGCAGTGATATGCATGACATGGAGATGAGACGGAGGAATTTTAATCAAGATAAACTGGCTCCTGTAAGAACAGGAGCTCCTCCGTAGGATCAGTGGAAAAATACGGCTTTAGTCTATGTCCATTCACTTTAAAAAATGTGCCGTTTTTAACATTTTCTACTTCTACTGCCCCGTGCGGGTATACAGACCGCACAACAAAAGGTCCCTTCCACCGAGATCGGAGCTTACCCGCGTGAAGGTGTAATCGTGAATCATAAAGAAGGACTTGTTGACCTGGTGAAAATGTTTTCCTTAAAATGTTTTTATCGTGAAAAACCTTGGTCCTATTCTTTATGATCACTGCGTTATCATAAGCTTCATCGCGGAGTTCGCTTAGCTCATTTATTTGCAGCTTCCGAAAGTTGCAGGCTTGGTTTAGATCAAAATTTATTTCCTTAATAGCCCATAATGCTTTATGCTCAATCTCGACGGGTAAATGACATGCCTTCCCAAATACTATCCTATATGGAGACATCCCTAGGTCGGTTTTAAATGCAGTTCGGAATGCCCAAAGAGCATCCATCAGTTTGGTCGACCAGTCTTTTCTATTCTTAGCAACAGTCTTCTCCAGGATTAGTTTGATCTGTCTGTTTGAGATCTCAGCCTGCCCGCTTGTTTGGGGATGATAGGGTGTAAAAAGTCGGTGGTTGATTGAGTATTTTCGCATCAAAGTCTCGAAAGACCTGTTGCAGAAATGTGTCCCATTATCGCTAATAATAGCGCGTGGGTGTCCAAATCGCGAAAAGATATTCTCTTTCAAGAACTTAATGACAACTTTCCTGTCATTAGTGCGACATGGAATGGCTTCAACCCACTTTGAGACATAATCAACCGCCATCAGTATGTACAAATTCCCAAAGGAGTTGGGAAAGGGACCCATAAAATCAATGCCCCAAACATCGAATATTTCAACAACCAGAATGGGTTGCTGAGGCATTTCATTTCTCCGGGAGATTCTACCCGTGTACTGACATTGTGTGCAGGTTTTGCAATAGTCAAATGCGTCCTTGAATAAGGTCGGCCAATAAAATCCACATTGCAAAACCTTCTCCGCCGTCTTTTTAGGACCGAAGTGACTCCCACAGGTATCATGACAAAAAGAAAGAACACTCTTGAACTCTTCTTTCGGGACACACCGGCGAATGATCTGATCAGGACAATACTTAAACAAATATGGATCGTCCCAGTAAATGTGTTTTACTTGGGATAGAAACGGTATTTGTCCTGTTTTGACCAATCGCTGGGTATAAGTCCCGTGACAAGATAGTTCACAATATCCCTGAACCAAGGTTCATTGGATACGCTCAAGAGTTGTTCGTCAGGAAACGAATCATTGATCGGCAGGGTCACAGGGGAAGAAGAGATGCGTGAAAGATGGTCAGCTACTACGTTTTCACATCCTTTCTTATCTTTGATAACAAGATCAAATTCTTGTAACAGAAGGATCCAACGTATTAGTCGACCTTTTGCATCTTTCTTCGCCAGAAGATGTTTTAAGGCGGAATGGTCAGTGTACACAACAATATGAGAGCCAATTAAGTAAGGCCTGAATTTTTCTAATGCAAATACAACCGCTAAAAGTTCCTTTTCGGTGGTTGTATAATTGATTTGAGTATCATTCAGGGTAGTATATCACGTGTGGCATCTTTTCAATGTGCTGTCCTAAGACTGTACCTACTGCAAAGTCGGATGCATCACCCATCAGCTCAAAGGGGTAGTCCCAGTTTGGAGATGATAGAACGGGGGCTGAAGTGAGTGAGTGTTTAAGTGAGTCGAAAGCTGTCTCACAGTCCTAGTCAAAATGGAAGGTCGTATCCTTGGCCAGGAGAAGAGTTAAAGGTCTAGCAATTTTGCTAAAGTCCTTAATGAATCTCCTATAAAAGCCCGCATGGCCAAGGAAAGATCGAATATCTTTGACACTTTTGGGATGAGGGAGGTTTTGAATGACATCTATCTTAGCTCTGTCAACCTCAATGCCTTTCTGTGAAATAACATGTCCAAGTACAATTCCTTCTTGGACCATGAAATGGCATTTTTCCCAGTTCAAAGTTAAGTTCTTCTCTTTGCAACGAGTAAGAACAGCGTCAAGATTTGCTAGGCAATCAGAAAAAGAGTCTCCAAAAATCGAGAAATCGTCCATAAAGATCTCCAGAAAATTCTCTACCATATCAGAGAATATCCCCATCATACACCGCTGAAAGGTAGCGGGAGCATTGCATAACCCAAAGGGCATGCGACTGTAAGCAAAGGTACCAAAAGGACAAGTAAAAGTGGTTTTATCTTGATCCTTTTTGGCGATGGGGACCTGATTATAGCCTGAGTATCCGTCCATAAAACAATAATACTCTCGTCCGGCTAAGCGTTCCAGCATTTGATCAATGAATGGTAGAGGAAAGTGGTCTTTCCTCGTGGCAGCATTGAGTTTTCTGTAATCAATACATACACGCCACCCAGTTTGGGCGCGTGTCTGAATCAACTCATTCGCCTCATTGGTTATAACAGTAATGCCGGATTTCTTAGGGACGACATGTATAGGACTCATCCATTGGCTATCGGCGATGGGGTATATAATACCATTATCTAGGCATTTGACGATCTCTTTCATCACCGCTTCCTTCATGACGGGATTCAACCGTCTCTGTGGTTCTCTGGTTGGTCTGGCATCATCCATCACATGTATATGATGTTCTACTATCAAGGGACTAATCCCTTTGATGTCCGCCATAGTCCAACCAAAAGCCTCTTTGTTAGATCTCAATACCGATAAAAGTGCATTCTCTTGCTCTGATGCTAGAGAAGCGAATATTATAACCGGTAAGGACTCATTCTCACCTAAATAAGCATATTTAAGATGAGAAGGTAAAATTTTGAGATCTAATTCGGGCGGAGAAATGATAGAAGGAGGGATCATCGAGTGATTTTTGGATTTACAAAGAAGCTCAGAGCCTGTGAAAGATACAGACTCGGGTGGAGAAAAGTCAGGAGTGCAGGACTCAAGTGTAGGAAAAGTGTCCTCACTAAGATCATGTGTAAGATCAAACAGAGATGTGGTAATGTCGTCGAGATCAGTAAAGCAAAGTTCCTCAGCTCCACAACTATCTGGAGCGATCTCGTGGACAGAGCACACATCGAGAATATGAGCAGAGGGTTCTGATGGCTGACTTCCAACTTTGTAGATGTTTAGTTTAATGGTCATATTTCCAAATGATAAGTTCATTGAACCGTTTCTACAGTTTATAACAGCATTGGAAGTGGCAAGGAAAGGACGACTCAGAATCACCGGAATTTGGCCCAGGGGGTTTGCTACAGGCTGTGTGTCAAGTACAATGAAGTCTACAGGGAATACAAATTCCCCGACCTTTATCAACACATCCTCTAGTTCACCCCTTGGTTTGGTGATTGAACGGTCTGTCATTTGGAGAGTGCAGTGATTAGGTTTCAGCTCTCCAATCCCTAATTGCTCATATACAGAATATGGAAGTAGGTTAACACTTGCGCCAAGGTCTAAAAGAGCACGATTTATATTTTTACCCCCAATAGAAATCGATATTGTAGGACATCCTGGGTCCTTTCGTTTCTTTGGTAGCTGGGGGATAAAAGCAGTGCTAATATTATTAGACATAAAGACCTTCTTCGGCACTTGAGTTTCCTCTTCCTAGTGCACAAGTCCTTAAGAATTTTCGCATAAGCGGGGACTTGTTGAATCGCATCTAGGAGAAGGATGTTGATAACCTGTTTAAACATTTCCATAATTTTCTCCATATGAGGACTCGTTCTGTTACCCCTTAACCGATTCGGGTAAGGAGCTTTTGCAATAAGCGTCGGGTCCATCATAGGAGAAGGAAGAGGGGGTAGACGAGATCCCAAAAGAGGAGTGGGGACCATCTGTGGAGAACTATAAGGGTTGGGCTGAGGTGTCGAGCCTAGTGGGAAATGGAGAATAGGCTCGCGAGAAGGTGGTGTGGTAGAAGAACAAGGATCAGAAGTAGAAGTGTGTGTGTGAGGAAAGGTCTCAGCCGGGGTGTTATTGATAGGATTTTCAATATCATCAATTCCTTCCCCGACATGATTGTTCAGCACTCTTCCCGATCTCAACGTTGTGATGGCATTTACATTGTAATGCCCCGGATTTTGTAGGGGTTGAGAAGAAAGTTTCCCTTTTTCTCTCGCACTCATTTCGGCTTTAAGTCATGCTATTTCAGCTTCCATCGATCTGATACTCTCAGCTTGGGATGCTGAGTTTTTCTTTATCTCACTGACGGAATTTCTAACCTCAGCCGAAACCTCTATGAAATTTGACAAGAGTGATTTCATGGTTTGAGTGAATTGAGTGAGTTCGTCAGAACCGGTCAACAGCATAGGATTAGACTGTACAGGAGTGTTGACCTGGTTGTTGAAATTTTGTGACTGGTAGGGGTGCTGAGTGAGTTGAAGTGGTTGCTGTTGTGGTGGAAGAGCCCTTTGAAAATTATTTTGGCTTGGAACCGTGTTTTGAGATTGTTGTTGGTTCCAAGCAAAATTCGGGTGATTCCTCCAACCCTGATTGTACGTGGAAGAATATGGATCGTTTCTAGGTCTTTGAAATGCGGCATTAGTATGCTCGTGACCTTGAAACGCAGAGTTTAATGGACATTCTTCCGTTAAATGAGACGGATCAGAACAGCAGCCACATACAGTTTTGGGGAGCGACATTGGGTTTAGGGAGGCTGCAGAAAATTTGTGTTCCATAGCGTCGAGCTTCTTTTGCTTTGCTGCCATCTCAGCTCGAACACCTATGGACACATCTATTTGGTGTACGCCACCCCTATTCAATGATTGGGTTCCACTCTCCCACTGTAGTGATTTTTCAGCGAACTCTTCTAAAAATTTCCAAGCTTCCCCATCATCCTTAGTCATAAAAGTACCTTGACACATGTTTTCAAGGTTCTGTTTAGTGTTTGGGTTAATGCCCTCATAAATGATTCGGCAAAGATCCCATCTCGGGATGCCGTGATGAGGACATTGAACCAATAGATCCTTGAAACGTTCAAAGCATTTAGAGAATGGTTCAGTAGGGAGCTGGGTAAATTGATTAAGTTCGCTACGGATTCGAGCTGTCTTTTGCATTGTGTAAAATTTCTTAAGGAATGCCGCGACGAGTTCTTCCCAATTCGTGATTGAGTGTGCGGTAGTGTTATATAGCCACTTCTCGGCTATATCGCACAAAGTAAATGGAAGAAGTCGTAGACGCATAGCATCCACTGAAAGTTGTGACGTACCCATCATTGCGCATACGTTTTCAAATTTGGTAATGAAAACGTAAGCGTCCTCAGTCTCGAGTCCGTGGAATTTGGGTAAAAGGTTGATGTATTGGGGTTTAATTTCAAAATTATCCCCGTTGGCTGGTGGAATGGATAAGCAGGTCGAAAGAGGACCTCGCAGTGGATAGCACCTCTCTTGGAGAGAGATGCGGGGTGGATTCTGTGCACCAACGGACGGCGGCAGATTAGTGTTAAAGAAGTTTGATGGAGGCGGATCCATCGCTGTGGGTGTGGTGGTGGGTAAAGAAGAAGTAAATGGAGAAATACCGACTTCGGAGTCGATAAAGGGTACGCGGACTAAACGGGCACTAGAATCCCGTGTCCAGCCTATCTTGTACTAAAAAGGGTTAGTACAAGTGGCAGCGTTGACTTATAATTAGGGGAAATGAATGAATGCGGTGTTTGTTTTGAAAATTGAACGGATTTTTGAAAAATTGATGCAACACAACAAATGCAACACACAAAACCCTAATTCTAAGGGTGGCCTAGGTCAGATCTCTAGACCGCTCCTAACTGCCAGAAGACAAGACGCAGGACAAATCCTCCACTGCCTCTTTGTCTCTCCTGTGGCCAGGTAAGTGCCAGGTAAGTGGAAGGTTCTCCACTACGTAAGTAGTGGGCCTAATTAAGTAACCACTAGCCTTCGACACACTTGCCTAGACACCATAAGAGAAACGCGGATAAGCAATGAGTTACCCACGGCCTTCTTCTGTCCTAAGTGAGCGCGACAGTCCTTAGAGTCATCTCTAGATCTTTTTTAGTTAATTGGGGTAAATGCGGATGCAAGTTTTGCGGTTTTCGGGGCTTAGGAAGGGTAATGAACTCCCCACCTAATCTGGATTTGGTCTTTGCCCCTTAATGTCCGTATTAATTATGCAAACAACCACAAGAATCAAAACAAGCACAATTTAATTTTGCTATTTACGCGCTGCGATTTATTTGCAAAGAAACCTGCACAAAATGTTATTTGGAGCAGATTTTAGAAGGAGATAAGAAAGTAAGAAGTTACCTGAGAAAAATTTGCACAGAGAACCCTCTACCCAGGCGCGAAACCACGACAAATAGAGGCTTAGACCGCGGGTGCGCGGCCGTTGGTGTTGCTCTCTGCACCAAAATTCAACAGCAAGCTGCTGTTCACTCCTTCAGCTCTCTGGAATTTTTCTAAAAATTATTTCAATTGCACAGCAGCTCCAGATTTCCTTGCAATGAACCACAACAAATCGTTTAGTGTTTTGTGCGAATTTTGATCACAAAATTACAATGGAATAAATCTTTCAATTCAAATTTCAATATAAAACGAATTAGCGCGTGATCCCCGGCAACGGCGCCATTTGATTGATTTCTTAATTCCGATTGTGTCGTGTAACTCGAATAAGTTTCTTTGTATCGGTATTTAGAAAATGAATAAAATTCACAATCAAAGAATTATTTGATCGCAATCAACTACGGTGTCGGATGTAGATCGTTAGCGAGTGCAGATCGTCCACAGGGATTGTGCGATTCGTTTGTATGTTTGATTTGTTTGAATCGAAAAGTTAATAGAAAAGAAAAGAAAACATGATTCAAGATTTTTATCGATGGTTTCAAGTATCACTATTCTAATCAAGAATCAAGAAAATGATAAACATCGAGAATTGAGTTTCGATAGAATTCCAATCACTTTAGGGTTTCAAGATTTGAAGTAAAGCTCGTAGGAATCGAGTAAATTGTAGATGTGATGAAGTTTCAAGATTACGATTTCTTATCTAGTAACAAATTGATGCTAAACCGATGTTGAATTCATCGAGGATCAAGGATCTTGCGAAGAATTAGGGTTCTTCATCCTATCCTTTGTCCTTTCGATGAATAACATTCACTAGATAGCTTCTTGAAAGTCGAATGATCAATTGTCGATCTCTAGATCGTGCGAAAGGAATCAAGAACACATTCGCATCGATCTAGATCATAGATCAATCGATTTTTAAGAATTTACAATTGTTTTAAGACTTAAGAAAACGTTTAACAATTCATCAACATCATCATTTTCCAATTGTTTCGATTCCTCCACGAGCGGAGTTTTATTCAAACATCATCACAAAGTACATATTCAAGAATCGAAATGAATCATAATGCTTGAATTAAAAATAAGCAAGTTGAAGAATCTTCACTTTTATTACATCAACAAGTAGTTACAACTCTCAAGATTTACAAGAGGTAGGAACTTCGCTCGTCGAATCTTGCATCGTTCGGCTTCTTGAGTCTTGGATCGCTTCGATCTCGTGCTCCGTTGAATACCGGCTTTGCTTCTAAAGGATGCTTGAAGACTTCCATTGCTTGAACTCCATGGATCTTGAATTGGGTATTTCTAGATTGGATTAGGGTTAGGGTTTGGAGGTGGCAAGAATGTGGGTAGATGAAGAACTAGGGTTTAGCCAACAATGAGTTGTCTAAGATTTATGATCTAAGATATAAGATGATATGTGAGCCTAGGGGTCTATTTATAGGTTTCCCAAACCCTAGGTCTAGGTTTTTGAATTTGCAATTCCCTCCAAAAGTTTGTTGTAAGTTAGTTAGGAGCTTAGCTTAGGCTTTAAGCCAGGAATGTTTAGCTTTAGAAACCCTAGTTTGCTGAACTGGCAGAAGCTTCTGGAGTATTCTGGAACTTGAAGTATATGAACTGAATTTGGGCCCTGAGAGAAGTATTTTGCACTAAAGATGGGGAGATGACGTGGCAGCGCCGCCGCGGAACCGCGGCTCAAGGCGGCTCCGGCCGCGGTTCCGCGGCCAAGTCGGCTCCTTGGTGCTTCATACTTTCAGTGTTGCTTCCTAATGTCTTAAATGGTACTTTCTGATATGTTGAATCTATGAATGCTTCTTGGATCAATACCAGATTCCAAATCCATTAGTTGGCGTCTTTTTAACAGTCTTCGTTTGTAAATTTGACCGATCTTCTGTAATTTTCCGGCACAAACTTCGGAACACAAGTTGCGATATGATGCCATGGTATGAAATGCAGTCAATTTCCTTTATAGTGCCGGTTTAAAAGTCTAACACATGCAATTTGATATTTAACGACTGATTTGCTAATATGTGCTATATGAATGCCGAACACTTCTAGATGAGTGCAAATGATAGGGAAATATCCGGTTAAAAGATGCAGTATTTTCGACTGATCAGTCCTTTATATAGGGGATACTGATTTGTTGAATCAGTTAAGGAAATCTCTCATTGAGAAATCACTGATTGATTTGGGGATGTTCTCCACCATTGGATCTTTGATCCAAGGGCTTCTGTTTTACAGAAGACATTTATCTTGTTTTTAACAAGATTGGGAAAATATTTTCCCATACAGAATTTATTCTGTATCTTGGTGATTTTTAATCACCATTGGATCTTTGATCCAACGGTACTCTGATTTACAAAGCACAATCTTTCTTGTTTAGAAAGGTTTATGGAGTATTTTCTCAACAGAATTTTATTCTGGTAATTTGATGATTCATCATATTCGTTGGATTTTTGATCCAATGGTGGAGAACATTTAGTTCTAGCACTGGCGCTCTCGTGCTTTGCACGAGAGGCGCTGCCTTAGAGTCTTTGACTTTTGGCGCTAGCGCTCTTGGCGCTGGCGCTCTTTTGCTTTGCACGTAAGGCGCTGCCTCAGAGTTTTTGACTCTTAGCGCTGGCGCTTTTGGCGCTAGCACTCTCATGAGGCACTGCCTTATTTCAAATTTCAAATTTTGAATAGAACCTTGCTCTCTGATTGGGGGAAATAGAGTCCGAACGATATCACCTAAAACTCATAATACCCGTAGCGCGTACGAAAAGCAGTCTTCGGAATGTCATCATTCTGAACCCGCAACTGATGATAACCTGATATCAAATCAATCTTGGAAAAATGTCCCGCACCCTGGAGCTGATCAAACAAATCGTCAATGCGAGGTAAAGGATACCTCTTCTGCACCGTCACTTGGTTCAATTGACGATAATCAATGCACAACCTCAAACTGCCGTCCTTCTTTTTGACGAACATATCATGAGCTCCCTAAGGCGAAACACTCGGACGCACAAGTCCCATAACAAGCAGCTCTTGCAGCTGATCTTTAAGCTCCTTAAGCTCCGCCGGGGCCATCCGGTAAGGCGGTATAGAAATAGGCCCCGTGCCGGTGTAACATTTCAAAATGATAAAATATTATTTTAGGAATTTTTATAATTAAATAATATTATATTGAATATTTTAATATTGCGGTATAATTAAATACCGATAAATTGGGAAAAAATTAGAAAATTATGGAAATTACTAAAAAGAGGGTGTTTTATGTGAATTATGCAAATTTTAAGTTTTTATAATTAATTATACGCTATTTAGTGCTAATCGCGATTAAATATCGCTAATCGCGATTAAATATCGCTAATCGCGCATTAAGCTTGTTTTGTGCAAAACATGCACCATATCATTTTAACACTTGTGTTATATTTTCCCATATGGCTTTCTCTTCATTTTTCATTCATGGCTTTGGTTTTGTGAGAAGAGAAAAGAAAAGGAAAAGAAAAGAAAAGAAAACAAAGAAAATGAAAGGAATAAAGAATGGAGGGATGGGCATGAGAGAGAGTGAGAGGGTGAGGGGTCAAACCTTGGACCAAGCTCCCATTCCTACTTCATTTCTTCATCATTTCTCTCATCTCCCTCACTCATTGCTGCTGCTGCTGCCCTCTCTCCCTTTTCCTCTCTACCTCCTCACAATCCATCACAGAACAACATCAAAACCCCATCTTCTCTTCACAAAAATTGTACATGAGCTCACTAGCTACACTTTGGACCAAGAAAGTTTGCATTTTGATGCTCTAGGGGATTCTTGGGTCCCAAATGAGGTAAGTCATTCAACTTAAGTGTTGTAATTTAACTCCTTTATCATCCTTACAAGTTTAGTTGTGATTAAGTGGTGTTTAGTTGAACTTTGAAAATTCTAGTTAGGGTTTAGGGTGTGATTTAAAATGAGATATGTAATTAAGGTTAGTAGAGGCTATATAACCCCTGTGGTGATTGATTGGAGACTTAAACCAGAGACTAGAACCCCGAAATACGAATTTAGAAACCCGATAGCGGGAGAATTGTGGATTCTGTGAGTGTATAATGAAATCTGCTAACACCCGGGTGACCTGAAAATTATTTAGCAAAGGCAGTGATACATGCAGGCAACCAGGACCCCCCACTGAAACCCTAGCCCCTAACCCTCTACCCAGGCCGCAAATAAATTTGCGGCCAGAGCAGTGAGGAATTGACTCGTATTTGTTGTGGATTTATCTCCTGTAAACTAGACCCTTGGCATATGCAAAATTGGCTGATTTGACCTAGGGTAAAATCTGGGACCATTTTCAAGAGTTGCTGTTTTGATTCGGGGTTTCGTTTTGCGTATTTTGAATTCTGTATTTTTTTGATTTGTGTAGTATTCGATCACTTGACTTTTGTACGTCGAAATCGAGTGTTATTTGGTGGTTTTGAAAGCGTAGTCCATAGGTTCTAACCTATAGGCTTTTAGCGTGTCGTTTTGGTTTTGAATTGGGTTTTAATGAGACACAATACGTTATGATGTCTAGGTACCCCATGAAGACTTCGAGACGACAAGCAAGCGCGTGGCGACGTCAGCAACGGAAAGCGAAAAGCTATGTGAGTAGATTATATCTACGGGGGAAGTCGGGTGGATGGCGTATAGCACCCCCGCAGTTCGATGTATAGTATGCTATATATATACTATATATATGATATCTTTTAAGTGTGACATGGATATTCAAGATATGTTTAGGTGTTCAATGGTTAGATTAGGGTTTTTAGAAGTAAACTAGTATAGCTTCTTAGTTGTGATCCCTAGAATAGGTTTACACCCACACGCACACACATGCTTACTTTTTATACTTGTGCGTATATGGGGATACGTATACACACACACACATAGGTATGGGACGATGTGTATATATACATGTATACCTACACTTGGATGATGAGGATAGTGGATGATATTTGGAGATGAGTCGGTGAGATTGGGCATGGTGCCATGAGATCGTTGATATGATATGATTCGTATTATGAGATACGACATGAGATTTTAGCGGGCCTTTGGGCGTGTGTTTTCATACACGCATATATATATATATATATATATATATATATATATATATATATATATATATATATATATATATATATATCGATGGTATCAGTTTATACTAGACTTAGATCAGTACCCCAGTTTATGAGATATGATGATAATGATACCAGATAATTGATGAGATAAATGTGAGATTCGACCCGTACCCAGATTTGGGATGCCGTACGACGGATTTACGTATGAGCTATATATTGATGATTGATCCGCACTCTTGACTCGAGGATGTCATATTGTATCTTGTATCGTATGTGATACTATTGAGGCGGGATCACCGACTATTATATGCATATATATATCGACTCAGATTTAGGTGGTTTCCATACCCTTTCGATTAGCTTGTTAATTAGATCTGTAGTTTACTTAGTAGATGTTAGACTAGACCCGAGTCATACCTATTTCAAAACTAATGAATCGTGAGTATTTTTAAGACAGGTCAAGGGATTCTACGGATATTTTCAAAAGACGCATCTTTTCTTAAAAACACCGTAGCCCTTATTTTCTAAACCCCACGATTCGTGTTATTTCAAATGGCAAAACTGTATGATATATTTATATATATATTGATGTAGATTCTTCACTGTTGTGTTTATTATTCATTTTCCGTTTATTCATGCTATTCGCATCGCATTGCATGTTTAAATGTGTTTATTGTTATATTAAACCCATGCTGTCAGGACACCAGCACCATTATCGATGATGCGTATGTTCCACGTACACCTGCTTGCCGGCTCACACACTTCATCATCGATAATTGCCATGTCACTACACAGTAGGATTGTTGCATCAGGATATGACCCCTTGCATGACATACATGTGTACATACATATTGTACACTCATACTTGCGTACATACGTATTGTACACTCATACTTGCGTACACACATATTTTTCACCCAGACTTGCATACATACGTATTTGCACATACATAGATGATTCTGGCTTGATTTTGGAGATTTGGGAACCGCAAGATATATATTAAAACCAGTTTCATTTTAAAAGAGCGGTTTTCCCTCGATATGTGCATATTACTGTTCCATGTTGCATGATATAAAGATATGCTTACATTTCTGTTATATGTCGCATACATCATGCTTTAGATTATACGCATTGAGATATTTGTTTTCATGAGATTTCTGGATTTGGGAACAGTGGTTATTTCAAAAGAGAGTATGTATTGTTTTAAAAACCCGGTTTCCCTTGATATGATATTTCAGTGCGTCCACCATGTGTTTTCTCGGTTCTGAGATGTATGACATGTGAAACCTGATTCGAGGAGTTGGATGAGGTCGATTGCGGGTACATGGTGGGCCCGGTATGGTACCCCGGGGCAAGAAAGAGATGCTGTGTATACAGACGGTGAGCCTGGCAGAGGGAGTACTACCTACCGGTGATTGTATTTGAGCTCGGCGGATATCCGGAGGATACCGACCGGAGTTGAGAGATGATACGGGCCGATCCGGACTGACGGAGCCCGTGGGCTAATTCGGACAGACGGAGCCCTATATTATATGAGGATTTACGTGCCGATGCTGGGCATAGGTTTCATGATGTTTTCAAGTGTCAATGCTGGACATTCAGGTTTTATGATTTTGATGTGTCGCGAGGGACACACGTTGATTTATATCCTCATACTTCCATGCATATGCTTTATGATATTTACATGCATGATGTTTTGTGTCATTGGTTGACACTTGGACGAGATCCACATGCATACAGACATTGATTACATAGTTGGATGTATCCACATACTTATAGACTTCATGATATAGTTGACATTGATTCATGTTGATTACATTGATGATACCTCATATTTATGATATGTTGCTACCTGAGGCACTGACACGAGCACTTGGTATTACACTGATGTATAGATGTTTACCCTTGCCACTTTATCATGCTTCAGACTTTATCATATTGAGGATATATATTACTGATCATTTGACCTAGGATTAAGTCATACATACGATTTCTACTCTGTGTTGTTTTCTACTCACGAGTTGGCAACTCACCCCGTTGTGCCACAGTTCTTGCACGTTTTGCCGTACAGGTTCATTGCGGCTTTCTGGCACACTGCTTCTTTTCTGGGTGATTGCTTTGGTAGGTGGGTTCACTCGCATCATGACCACCCTTGTATTTATTTTAATCATTTGTATCTAGTAATTCCATCAACCAGACTTGTATATTTATTTCAGACTTAGAAACCAGTTGTGTATTATTTCGACCTTAGAGTCGCGCGTTGTATTATTACGGTTTTCTTGATTATCTTGAGTTTCCTTTTGAGTTTTGATCCTCGCCCTTCGGCGTTGTATATTATATTGCTTGCATGGTTGTGACCGTCGATTGACGAAGAGCTAGCTCCCGCTTGGGGATGCCTTTTATCATTGATGTATATATTATTCATGTTGTACCCCGTTTGGGGCCAGTATTTACAAAGGAAACTCTGCCGAAATTTTTAGAAAAGACTTGAGATTTTTAAAATGCATATTCGGCGTATGTTATAAAAAAAACACTTGTTTTAAAACTAGTTTCTTTACATCTTCCATAAAATGGTTTAGATTTCTGGGATTTCTTGGCTTACTTGAATTAGATGGGGTCCTATAGACTTCATATGAAGTGCCAGTCGCGTACCATTTCGGGTCGTGACAAAGTTGGTATCAGAGTGCTAGGTTAACCTTGGTTCGAGTCTAAGTTTGTCTATGCGGAGCCTAGAGCGTTTGTATATATTCGGAACTTAGGCTTGACCTTACGGAACTTAGACTTAGTCGAGGGGGTATTAGACCCGAATTTTCGTTGCATAGGTTGACCTTGGTTGATGGAGTAGGTGATTTCAGTAGAGTGACATACCGTGTGTATGTTCCGCGGCATACTTACGATACGCCACTCCGCTTAAGGAGCCTTAGGATGTACATTTCCTTACACAGTATTATATTCATTCCTATGATCTATCCTCATCCATATTGGTTATGATTTTGCTGCCACGATTACACGGGCAGAGAGAGCTACGGCTAGAGTTACGTCAGCATGAGCTCGTCGCGGACGAGGACTGACCAGGGCATGATTCCAGGGACATACGATTGCATAGAGGCGTCGTCTTATTGTGTTTTCGCGCCATGAGCGTTTGATGGATCACTTTTACGAGATTTCTCGGACGTGCAGATCAGCACCAGAGGATTGAGCCACTGATAGAGGCCAGCCAGAATGTGATGACCATTGATGTATCGCTTATTCATGATGATTGATGCACTGTTCAGCGTGCAGACAAATTGTTGGGTTACCCTTGCAACTAGTCTAGAGTTTGGTAGCATCACTCATGCCAATTTAAAAATTAGAGAGGTGCAAAGCCAACTAACCATGAATCTTGCTAGAATTTCTAGGGTAACAAGAAATGTATCACATACAAAGAAGAAAAGAGATAGGGATTACAACCTTTGTAGTCCGTTCCTTCGCTTCATAAGCTCCGTGTTGAGGAACCTTCGCTGCGATCAATGTGAACCCCGACTCTCGAGTGGCTCCATGAGGTAAATGAGACACCTTGCTTATAGTCTTCATGATCCAAGATGATCTACCTTAAAGAATCTCAAACCCAAGCAAACACTTCACTAATCAACTTATTAGAGAAGTGAACACCCTAATCTAAGTAGCTAGAATAGATGAGGATGATGAAGTATGAATTTTTCGCTCTTTTGTTTTCTATTTCTCACTCAATATCATCACAAAACCAAAAGCTAGTGAAGCTTTTTCAAGAGCTCAAGGAATAAGAAGATGAAGTTTTTCCTTTTGTGATGAATAATGAAATTATTGTTGTGGTTACTAATTCAACCATGGGTTAAGAATGATAGAGTTAACCCTTGTAGAGAATAAACTAGAGGTTAAGGTTTGGGTTGGGTTAATAAATATCAACACAAAATATCTAAGCTAAAAACAAAAGAAAGCTTCATGAAGCTTCATGGAAGCTTCATGCAAAAGCTAACCCTAATCCAAACCCTAACCAAGTTTAAGCCCTAATCCAATGTTGAATTTGTAACCCTAACATGTTACAATATTATATATCACACATATAATATATTTTGTAACAAAAGAAAATAATACAATTAACATATATCACATATATATCAATGTATTATCCCGTGAAAAATGAATCAATAAACCGAGCTTATATTAGTTAACGTAATGTAATATATCACATATATAATTATACATTAAATTATCGAATCAACTCTTAATCCGACAATCCGGCTATATAGCATATAACCAACTAATATAACATGTACCATTTCGTCGAATCAACACTTGATCCAATGACCCGGCTATATCATATATACCCGGCCGATATCTCATATCGTGAGAATAGAATACGGTATCTCATATCGTATTATTCTCAGTGCCGCACATATCATATATGTGCTCTTACTCTGTTTTTCCTGAGCCAGGAAACCTCTGTGTAGGACTCTAAAGAATCGTCAATAAGCCGGCAGTAGGTGATGATCATATCAAACACCCACAAGCTGCAAGCAGTCAGCTAAACGTAACAGCCACCCAGGTATTGAGCGATCAGAAGATCAAAAAGCAAGCCTGTACATTCTCCTGTGAATCCAATCAGTAACACTACCGTACAGTCCGGTCTCTTCGTCTGATATGTCGCATATCCAATTTAGGGGTGGTAAACGTCAGACCCCAGTAACCGATAAGTCGTGTCGATGTGAGGCTCATAACAGGTCGAGAAACTACTGATAACTCTTACCAGTAGCACTCCATATTAGCCCTGGCCAGGGACTTCCAGTTATAGCCAATCGAACACAGCACAACATCAACTCGTTATACCGGGAGAGACGAAACCCCTCCTATCGCTCATTGCCTCCATGTGATTCGGGACTGTACCCAAAAGCCACCATTTTGCACGCCCTCTTGGACGTGGTAAGGTGGAAATCAAAGCACAGTGGGAATCACACAAGACTCTATGATGATCTAGGGTCTACAGACTAACCTATACCAGTGTCACCGGAGAACTGTTATCTGACGATTGGTATAATACCATCTAGGAGTTCTCGACGAGTCCGTTCAGTGTACCCAGTCTCCACTGGGCACCCGTACACTATCATTGATGTCAAACACCGATGGATATAGGATCATCCATCGCCCATCATATGGGTCAAGATGTGTATACGCTAGTCTACTCTGGAGTATCGATGTCCTGTCTCGATACTCCCTCGACTAGGAACAGTTATAGGATGTACTCGTTGACTACCCTGGCCCCACTAGCATGATCTCATCATAGTCCTAGTAGTCGAGTACATATCCTAAGGGCTTTATCAACATGTGAGAGCAAGACAGTAAACCAATACAAGTCAACATGTTAAGATAAAGTGAAACCAAATAGCATACTATCATGTCGAGTAAGAAAGTACTCTCTATATATATCTAAGCATCCACTATAATATACATCATATGTACAACAATGGTCTCTAGGGCATATATATAACTAACAATCTCCCACTTGCACTAAGGCCAGCTGTTGTAGTATCTCATACCCAACATCCCAAAGAGTCTCTCAAACTGTATCTGGGGAATGGCCTTCGTGAGTGGATCCGCTGTGTTTTCCTTCGTGTCAACTCTCCTGACCTCGATTTCGCGGCGATCAACTATCTCCCGGATCAGGTGATACCGCCTCAGAATATGTCTGGACTTCTGATGGGACCTGGGTTCCTTGGCCAAAGCCACAGCTCCATTGTTATCACAATACAAAGGTATTGGATGCTCAATGGAAGGAACCACACCAAGTTCAGTGATGAACTTCTTCATCCAGACAACCTCTTTGGCAGCATCGTTGGCAACGATGTATTCAGCCTCCATCGTCGAGTCTTCCACGGTTTCTTGCTTGGAACTCTTCCAACAAACCGCCCCTCCATTTAGGGTAAAGACAAATCCCAAGTGCGACTTAGAGTCGTCCTCATCACTTTGGAAGCTTGAATCGGTAAAGGACTCCACTTGGAGTTCTCCGTTACCATACACCAAGAACATCTCCTTAGTCCTTCTCAAGTACTTCAGAATGTTCTTCACAGCTGTTCCGTGACTCTCTCCAGGATCTGCTTTATACCTACTCACTACACTTAGTGAGTATGCTACATCGGGTTTGGTACATAGCATCACATGATAGAGCCTACTGTCGAAGCATAGGGTATCCCTTGCATGCGAGCTCTCTCCATATCAGTCTTAGGAGACATCTCTTCGGAGAGAGTGAGTCCAGAGATCGTGGGTTGGTTACCACGCTTGGATTCTTCCATACTAAACCTCTTTAGTATGGTGTCAATGTACCTGGATTGGGACAATCCCAGTATCCGTTTAGATCTATCTCTATAGATCTTAATTCCCAAAATGCAGGAGGCGTCACCTAGATCTTTCATTGAGAATCTATGTGATAAGAAGAGCTTGACCGAGTGCAGCATAGGAACATCATTTCCTATCAAGAGTATGTCATCCACGTACAATACGAGGAAGACAACCTTACTCTCTGCAACCTTCTTGTATATACAAGGTTCATCTACGTTTTTAATGAAGTCAAACTCTTTGACTACGACATCAAAACAGATGTTCCAACTCCGCGATGCCTATTTTAACCCGTAGATGGATTTAAGCAGCTTGCACACCTTTCCACTGCTCCCACTATCTACGAAGCCCTCTGGCCGAGTCATGTACACGCACTCCTCTAAATCACCATTTAGAAAGGCGGTCTTAACATCCATTTGCCAGATTTCTTAGTCATGGTATGCAGCAATGGCAAGTAAGATCCGGATGGACTTAAGCATAGCCACTGGAGAAAAGGTTTCGTCATAATCCACACCTGGTCGTTGACGAAAATCCTTTGCAACAAGTCTAGCTTTGTAAGTCTCAACTTTTCCATCTACACCAAGTTTCTTCTTAAAGATCCACTTGCTCCCAATGGGTTTTACCCCGTCAGGAGCAACTTCCAAAGTCCATACTTTGTTGGTGTACATGGATTCTATCTCAGATCGCATTGCATCCAGCCACTTCACAGAGTCCCCACTCATAATGGCCTGCTCGAAGCTAGTTGGGTCATCATCTTCCATGATGCAATCCTCGCTTCCACCGTCAATGAGAAAACCGTAGTATCTCTCAGGTGGATGAGGAACCCTGCTAGATCGGCGGAGAGGCTGGGGTTCGTCGGGAACTACTGAATCCTCTGGTTCCACCAAATCTTCTGTTGTAGTTTGTTCTGCTGGAACTTCTTCCAGTTCTACCTCAGAGCCACTAATTTCTTTTGCAAGAAATTCCTTTTCTAAAAAGGTAGCATGCCGAGAAACAAACACCTTTTGTTCTTTGGTGTGGTAGAAGATATACCCGCGCGAATGTTTGGGATATCCAATAAACTTACACAGAATGGACCTTGCGCCGAGCTTGTCCGGATTTTGTGTTTTCACATATGCCGGACAACCCCATATCCTAACATAATTAAGATACGGTCTCTTTCCTTTCCATATCTCATATGGAGTGGTCGGCACAGATTTGGTGGGAACCATATTCAATAGGTCTGCAGCTGTCTCCAGTGCATATCCCCAGAAGGAAATAGGTAACTCAGTTGTGCTCATCATAGAGCGCACCATATCTAATAGGGTGCGATTCCTCCACTCCGATACACCGTTGTGCTGTAGTGTATAGGGAGGAGTAAGCTGAGAGAGAATCCCATTCTCTTTTAGATAATCTAGGAACTCATTGCTCAAGTATTCTCCTCCTCGATCAGATCGAAGGATCTTAATACTTTTGCCCATTTGGTTCTCTACTTCGTGCTTATATTCCCTGAATTTCTCAAAAGCTTCAGACTTGTGTTTCATCAGGAACACATGTCCGTATCTTGAGAGATCGTCAGTGAATGTAATGAAGTAAGAAGAACCGTTCCTGGCTTGTGTAGACATGGGACCACATACATCACTATGTATCAACCCTAAGAGTTCTGTAACTCTTTCTTCATGTCCACTAAACGGAGTTTTGGTCATCTTTCCTTTGAGACATGACTGGCAAGTATCATAAGATGAAAATTCGAACGGATTCAAATATCCATCCTTATGTAACTTAGCTAGCCGTGTCACATTGATATGACCTAGTCTACAATGCCACAAGAAGGATTCGTTCATTTCTGAACTCTTCCTCTTGTGTGTGTTTTGTACATTAAGTACTGTAGTTTGGTTGAGAACGTATATGCCATTATTTAACGATCCTGATCCAATCAACTTTTGATTCAGGAATATGTTCATAACATTATTCTGCACTACAAAATTATATCCTTCTTTGCTCAATAAAGAAACTGATATAAGATTGCATATCAGGGTTGGAATGTAATAGCATTCATTCAAAACCAATGTATTACCATTTGGTAACATTAGGTGATATTCGCCAACTGCTTTGGCTGCAACATTTGCACCATTCTCTACTCTTATGGAATGATCACCCTCTCCCAGTTCCGTACCTTTACGTAGCCCATGTAACATATTACATATATGGGATCCCGATCCGGTATCTAATACCCAGGACGTAGAGTGAACTGAGAAACAGTTCTCGATAACTAACACACCTGAAGAAGATGCATCAACATGCTTTTTCTTCGTTTGGGTGGCGTGAGAATCCAGATATTCTACTATTCCCTGCTCAGACTTATAACAATTATAAGTTGGAGCGGGACCAACGTTCCCCTGCCTAGTATAAAAAGCGGGTTCAGTCAATACATCCATATTATTATCTTGATTAGGGCCTGAGATGGTCGCTACCTGGAGAGAGAGAGAAGAAAAACACTTTAGCGTATGCTCTTGCAAGATTAGATTGGTTATTATCTTATCTAATCAGGATAGCTCCCACTGCGTTTTATCAAATCTTCCTTAAAACCCTAAAAGGTAAGATTAGCCGGGATTAATTACACCTTATAAGTTCGCCAATCTTTCAGCCAGGCCAGTGTTGGTACTTTGAGGGAGGTTCCCCGTGCTTTCGCACGGACCTAATTAAAATAAACCTCATTTTCCCAGAGGCATAACCCCGTAAACACCTTTCTAGACACCTACTTGATCGACTAATTGTCCTGTGTAAAATTCTCCCAGGAGTAACTCTTACTCGCAGTAGGTATCGGGATCCATCTATCTCATAGAAGGTATGCAATCTCATTGCAAATTTCAACACTTGAAATTCCCGATAATTCTTTTACCCCTAGCGTCCTATGACCTTAACGCAGGCCAACAAACCATAGTCCGCTAGTCAAGTTCAACCCATACATTTCTTGATTGAATTAAACCCACCCGTACGATCCTTGACGCAGGCCAACAAAGTCGTACGAATACCCTAATCCAATCACATCTCATGTTGCAGATAAGTACTAGTTAGCTACCACACACTACGCCTTGACGCAGGCCAACAAACGTAGCACGAATACTAAGTAATATCTATCTGAAATGTCGGAGGGCTACGCAGATTTTTCAAAAAACCATGAGCGTAATGAACTTGATCTCATTGTAGAAACAGGTGATTTTGAAAAGGAGTGTTTTTGAGGCTTTTCTAGTTTCGCTAAAGAGATCACTCCCGATGAAGGGATCTCGGCTCTTTCCTTATCGAATAAGGTGCAGGATATTTCACAAATACCGCGGTGCAAAGAAAGAACTATAGAAGTGTAAGTCCACGTTGCCCACCCCGGTGCTTGCGGGGAGGCGGAAACGTTATGAAAAATCTGATTTGTACAACACTAGGCAACATGGACTATGTAAAGGAGGGATCTTTGCTAAACAAAAACTAACAAAAAGCTAAAAGAGTTTAGCTACTCGGAAAAGGGGTTATACCTAGGTCTTCAAGTCCTTCTCTTCTTGCTCCTTGGAGTGAAAGAACGGATCGTCTCGTCGCCTTCTCTTACCGAAGAAAGATCCACCCGAGGGCCTCTACCTTTGGCTCCAACTTCAAACTAGAAGTAACTAAGGTGCTTGGTGTGCTAAACCTAGGACCTTAGAAAGAGGAGAGAGTATTTTTGAAGGAATTATCTCAAGCTCAAATGGTTCTCAACTCATGAGAGGGGAGAGCTAGAGAGATAGGAAGAGGAGGAGAGAGAATGAAAATGATCAAGTGAGAAGAATAATGCAACCTTTGTTAGTGTATATGCCCTAGGGGCCATTATTGTATCATACTAGTTTGTATATTACTTAATGGAAGCTTGTGATATTCAAATGTATATAACAGTCTTGCTAAACATGGTAGTAGGCTACTTGGTTTTTCTATCTTAATATGTGAGTATACGTATTGATAGAGCTCTTAGGATCTTGCTTGACTACCAGCGTTATGATGGCAGTCACACTAGTGGGGGCTAGGTAGTCTACAAGCACATCCTTATTCAGGTCCCTAGTCATAGGATTATCGAGACAGGGCATCGATACTCCGGAGTAGACTAGTGTGTACGCTTCTCATCCCAGTTGGGGAGATGGTCTATCCCACAGCCGTCAGTACGTCGTACTGGAGATAGTATGCAGGTGCTCGTTAGGTTACGGGTACACCGGATAGGACTCACAGGGAACTGTTGGTTGGTTTTATACCAGTCGTCAGTTAAGAGTTCCCAGGTGACATGAGTACAGCATAGTCCGCAGACTTGACACTGCTACTTCGCCTCGAGTGTGTCCCACTGTTCTTAGATTGCTACCCTATCACGGCTCAAAGGATTCGTGCAAACAGGCAGCAGTTGGGTGCAGTCCCGAGCACTTGGAGGCAGTGGCGGTTAGACAGGATTCGTCTCTCCCGGTATTGGGGGTTGATATCGCGCTGTGTTAGAGAGCCATTACGCAAAGTCCCTGGCCAGGGCAAGCGAGATTTGCTGGTAGGTTCCAGTAGTTTCTCAGGGTGTAATGGGCTTCCCTCCGACACGACTTATACCGCTATTAGGGGACTGACGCTTGCCGCCCCCTAGGCCCGATATGCGATAGTCTTAGACGAACAGACCGGACTGTACGGAGATTGTCACATCAGACTCAGTAGGAGTTCGGATGGGTTTCCTCATCGGCCTTCTTATCGACATCTACCTGGGGACCGTTACGTACAGCTAGTGCCGCTTACGGTCTGTGGTTAAACCCACTGCCAGCGTAGTAGTCGAGTCTCTAGAGTCCCATACAGAGAGTTTCCCTACTCCAGGCGAAACGATATAGAGGTCGTATGGTTTTACGACAAGGGTTCGGACGCATACGTGTGTTTACGCACGTACGACATCCGGACAGTTTTTACTAGTCGGATTTAGTTTAAGCCAGTTTCTAGTATCCGGTTATTGGATTTATACAGTCTAAAGTTTTTCCGTGTTTTCACGGATCGGAGGGGCGTTCTCGTAATTGTGCGAGAAGCTTCTAGAAGATGGTGACTTGGGGGTTAAGGTGGCATATGCATTAAATGAGATTGGTGACTCATTTGAGTGATTCATCCATGTCATTAATGCATCATAAATGCTTAATGACTCATGGAGATGAATCACCCATTAGATATTTATGGAGCATGGTTGTTAAATCATTTATTTGATTTATCTTGATTTTGTTTATGCTTCATATATATTATGAGAGTTCATTATCTCATTCCATTCTCTTGCTCACTTTCTCTCTCCTCAAGCTCTCCCTCTTCAAACCCTAATCCTCCCCTCTCATGTGTTGAGTACAAGGATTAGATTAGACTACTTAATCCTTAACCATTCTTTATATCACCTAGGTTGCTTAGATTAGCGATTTAAGAAACCTAGTTACCTCTAGTTTGAGGTGAAGCTTGTAGTATAGCTCTCGGGTGGATCTTCTACTACTTAGAGAAGGCCGGAGAGGATGTGGAGAACGACAAGACGAAGGACTCGGTTCTACAGGTATAATCACTTTTCATAGTAGTTGTTAACTCCTATGTTTGTTGTTAGTTATTGTTTATGCAAAGATTCTCGGTTAGTCGATGTTTACGCTTTAAACAAGATCGTTTTTCGTTATTCTGCCTCCCCGCAAGTCGTGGGGTGTTGTACATCGACTTACAGTGGTATCAGAGCCTCG
This sequence comes from Agapanthus africanus, assembly GCA_030015575.1. NCBI lineage: Eukaryota > Viridiplantae > Streptophyta > Magnoliopsida > Asparagales > Amaryllidaceae > Agapanthus > Agapanthus africanus. Next base: position 364,694,022 of record JASDDO010000012.1, read on the forward strand.
CTAAACAATAATTAACTCATTAGCAAAGTCGTAAGTATTTCGAACGCAAAAAGAACCGGAAAGATTATCGTTTTAACACAGTTTCTGTCGAATTTAAAACAGGCCCTAAAATTTTTTCAGGGACCTGCAGAATAGCAAGCATGAAATTATAGGGCTACTGAAGAAATTTGGACTCCCAACTCGGCTAACTCACCGCGGAACCGCGGCGGATCCATGCGATCCGCCGCGGATCCGCGGCCGAGTTAGGGCCGAGTCGGCCCAAATTTTTCTAGTACTCCCTTTGTGTTAACAGTGATATTTCTGGATATTTTATTTTCTGCTAAGATCTCAGGTGCACAGAGAAGTTTTGCAGTAGAATCTAAAGTGTTTTGCTCGATCGAAATTTTACGATGTTTGCCAATATGATTATATCTGTGATTGTATAATGTGTTCGTAAACCTCTCCTAACTGCTAGTATGTCGGTTGGCAGGGGGTTGCACATTTCTGTAATGTTTTTTACTGTTTGTGGATGTGAACTGTATTGGACTGTTGTGATGATTAGCCGGGTTTTGTGATGGGTTTTTATTTTAATTCATTCAATGTAATTGTAATATGTTGTAATATTATTTTGCGGGGCGCATCCAGGTTGCGGTTGTAGCCGCCATTGTATTATTTCATTTTACTGGTTTTGCTCCTAGGATATACCCAAGATGGGGTGCACAAACTACCGGGTACTTTGAAGTGTTTAGTGGCCTACTCACTTTGTTGAGGGAGACCGCTTCACTTCGGGTATTTGACGGGTAGTTTGCCGTACCCGTAGGGGTCTAGGGTGGGGTAATGGCTATTCATCACAACTGTGTAATCCGTCTTTTGTTGCAGGCTCTAAACAAACGCGGATTGCTTGCAAATCCAATAAAGTTCATATGAGATCTGGAATGCCTATTATTGCGTCTGACGAATGTACAATATCTATATATGATAGCTATTTAGACGTCACTTATGTTTTACACCCGCGCTAGCCCAGCCCCCGCTCTGCCGTTAGTTAAGTAACCTAACGGGTGATGACGGGACCCCATGGCGAATGCGGATGACATAAGAGGACGTATTTTCGTTGTTTTCTGCAATGATAGGTTAATGATGGGACGCATTATTTATAATGCAAAGAAAATAAACAAAAAGATGAATCGTTGGAACAATTTAAAAGAAACCACTCGATTATTTTAAAACAGATGATATTTTTTTAATTGCGGAGCTTTAACCACTCCTTCTAAAAAGCTATCATGTTCCTTCGGTCATATCAAGTTCACTACGTTCATGGTTTCGCCAAAACCATTCGTAGCCCTCCGTCATTTCATTTGGGTATTCAGTAGTATTCAAGCTATGTATTTTGACCAACGCCAATGCATAGTGTTTGGTAGCTGCTGGGTATTCATTTGTTGCATAGATAGATGAGTTGGTTTGGGACAGTCGTATTATCATTTTGGCCAACGTCAAGGATATGTACGGATGGATTCAAATTAACAAGATAATGATGGGTAGAACTTGACATGTGACTTATGATATTTTGACCAACGCCAAGGTCATAAGAGCATGGGGCAAAAAATAAATATCGGGAATTTCTAAAGAAACTGAAATTTGCAAAGAGTTGCATACCATTTGGAGTTTGATGAATGTTGGTAGGATTCCTTCAACATTATCATACGATGATATTTGGATCCCGATCCTACTGTGAGTATATGCTACTCATCAGGATTTTCGTCACTTAACGATCAATGCTATAAACCAAGTAGGTGTCAAGAAAGGTGTCAGCGGGGTTACGCCCCCAGAGAAAAGAGGTTATTTAATTAAGGAACTTCGTGAAAGCGTTGGAAAACCTCCCTCGAAGTACCGACACCAGCCTGGCTGAACGGTTAAGCAAGTATTGCACAGTGAGAATAGTCCTGGCTAATTCTTCTTTTATGGTTTGAGGAAGGATTCGAGAAACAGTGGGAGCCATCCAGTTTAGATAAATTAAAAACCATTCTAAACTTGCAAGAGCATCATGCTAAAGAGTTTTCTTCTCTCTCTCCTAATTGCAGCGACCCTGAAAATGACTGGACTTAAGTTACTTTTAGAGAAAAATATACTGACAGGGCCAAACTATAAAGATTGGCCGCGGAATGTCAAAATGGCCTTGACTTATGACAAATTGGGGTATGTCCTCACCACTACGGCACCTGAAGTCCCAGGTCCCAAATCCTGTAATGCGGATAAGGAAATCCGCAAAACCTGGGATTTAGATTGCGCGAAAGCCAAGTGCTTCGTGCTTGCCTCGATGAACAATGAACATCAGAGGAGGCACGAGGATATGGATCTTGACTCCATATTTCTCCATACAAAAGATCTGTATGGGGAGAAATCTCATATAGCAAGATACGAGACCTCAAAGAAGCTGTTTCAAGCGAGGTTGACCGTTGGATCATCAGTAGGAGAACATGTCCTAAAGATGATTGGCTATATAGAAGAGCTCGCAGACCTTGGGACGACTTTGGATAATGAGCTCTATACAGACCTTATTCTCCAGTCCCTCCCTCCCACCTACGCCCAGTTTATTCTGAACTTCAACATTCAAAGAAAAGAAGTTGAACTTTCAGAACTCCTTAACATGTTGAGGAGTGCAGAGGGCACCTGCAGAAGGCAAGGGAAACATCCGCTATGTTTGTTCGCGGTACTTCTTCTTCCGGGTCCAAGGCTAAAACCAAAGGAAGGAAGAATAAGGCCCCCAACAGACCTAGAGGAGGTGTTAGTAAGGTGGCAGGGAAGGGAAAGAAAAAGTTCACGGTATCGGTAGTGGCCCAGGATGAGTGCTTCCATTGTCACAGGAAATGGCACTGGAAAAAGGATTGCAAGGCGTGGAACGCCAAGAACCAGGAACCGAAGCAAGCTGTGGCTTCGACTTCAGGTGTGTTTGTAATTGAGAATTGTCTGTCAATCAACTCTATTTCCTGGGTATTGGATACCGGATCAGGATCTCATATTTGCAATTCATTGCAGGCACTGAGAAACCGTAGAGTGCCGAAGGAAGGTGATATGACCCTGGTGGTTGCTAACGGAGCTAGCGTGGGAGCTGTGTCCGTAGGGGATTATCACCTAGGATTGACGAGTGGACACATTTTGGTTTTACATAACTGTTTTTGTGTACCCAGCTTAACGTGTAATATCATATATGTTTCCTTGTTATCAAATAAAGGTTATGATTTCACGTTTGGAAGTGGTGTTGTTAATATCCACCTTAATCATGGTTTGATTGGGTCCGGTACACTGGATAACGGTATATATGTGTTAAACCAACTCCAAATTTTTAATGTCCAGAACACACTAAAAAGAAAGTCTCCAGATTTAAATAAAGCTTTCTTATGGCATTGTAGACTGGGTCACATCAATGAGAGAAGGTTGGATAAGTTACATAGAGAAGGATATTTGGACTAGTTCGAATATCAAACTTATGCCACTTGTCAATTTTGTCTCAAAGGAAAGATGACAAAGACTCCATTTACTGGACATGGAATAAGAGCGAGCGAGCTTTTAGGACTCATACACAGCGATGTATGTGGTCCAATGTCTACACATGCAAGAGGTGGTTTTTCCTATTTCATTACTTTCACGGATGATTACTCAAGGTACGGATTCATTTATCTGATGAAACATAAATCCGAGGCTTTTGAGAAATTCCAAGAGTATAAGAATGAAGTAGAAAACCAAACCGGCAAAAGTATCAAGACACTAAGATCTGATCGAGGTGGTGAATACTTGAGTGCCGAGTTCATAGGTTACCTAAAAGAGAAAGGAATTCTCTCTCAGCTTACTCCTCCATACACTCCACAGCATAACGGTGTATCGGAGAGACGGAATCGAACCCTATTGGATATGGTACGATCCATGATCAGTAATGCTGAGTTACCGCGATCTTTTTGGGGTTATGCGCTAGAATCAGCGGCATATCTTTTGAACATGGTACCTACCAAGACTGTGCCTACCACGCCATATCAGATGTGGAGTGGGAAGAAACCCTATCTTCAGTATCTGAAAATATGGGAATGTCCAGCTTTTGTTAAAAAGCAGCATGTGGACAAGCTCGAGGCACGATTAGTAAAGTGTAAGTTTGTGGGATATCCAAAGAACTCCAAGGGGTATCTATTCTATTACGCAGAGGAACAAAAGGTGTTTGTTTCTCGTAATGCCCATTTTCTAGAATATCAGTTTTTAGAAAAGGAAATAAATGGGAGCGAAATAGAACTGGAAGAAATTCTAGAACCACAAACCAATACTGAAAGTTTGGTAGAACAAGTAGTTCAAGAAGAACAGGACATTCCCGCACCCCTCCGCAGGAGTAGTAGGCCGTCTCATCCGCCTGAGAGATACTACGGTTTTCTCATAGATGGGGATAGAGAGGATTGCATCATAGATGATGATGAACCTACTGGCTTCCAGCAGGCCATCCAGAGCGGCGACTCGGTACGATGGCTAGATGCAATGCGGACCGAAATGGAGTCCATGTACACCAACAAAGTATGGACTTTGGACTTTGCTCCAGATGGGGTAAAACCCATAGGATGCAAATGGATCTTCAAGAAAAAGATTGGTGTAGATGGACAGGTGGAAACCTATAAGGATAGACTTGTTGCAAAGGGTTTTCGTCAAAGACCTGGTTTGGACTATGACGAAACTTTTTCTCCAGTGGCTATGCTCAAATCCATTCGGGTCCTTCTTGCTATTGCTGCCTTCCATGATTATGAAATCTGGCAGATGGACGTAAAGACGGCTTTTCTGAATGGAAATTTAGAAGAGTGCGTCTATATGAATCAGCCAGAGGGTTTCAATCAGAGTGGGAGCAGCGGGAAAGTATGCAAGTTGCTTAAGTCCATTTATGGACTAAAGCAGGCATCGCGGAGTTGGAACATCTGTTTTGATGAAACAGTCAAAGAATATGACTTTATCAAAAATCCAGATGAACCGTGCATATATAGTAAAGTTGTAGCCAGAAGTATAGTATTCCTCGTCTTGTACGTGGATGACATTCTATTGATAGGAAATGACATTCCTATGCTACAATCTGTCAAAGGTTTCTTGTCACACATGTTCTCCATGAAAAACCTGGGTGATGCCTCTTATATTCTGGGGATCCGGATCTATCGTGATAGATCCAAGAGGATGTTGGGACTTTCGCAGTCCAGGTATATCGACACTGTACTGAAAAGATTCAGTATGGAAGATTCTAAGCGTGGTAATCTACCGGCTTGTCATGGAATCACCCTATCCAAAGAGATGTCTCCCAAGACTGATTTGGAAAGGGAACGCATGTCTATTATACCCTACGCTTCTGTGGTAGGCTCTATAATGTATGCGATGTTGTGCACCAGACCAGATGTAGCTTACGCACTGAGCGTGGTAAGCCGGTATCAGTCAGACCCAGGGGAGAAGCACTGGATAGCAGTAAAGAACATTCTCAAGTACCTGAAGAGGACTAAGGAGATGTTCTTGGTTTACGGCGGAAAAGACCTCAGGATGGAGGCCTATGCTGATTCCGGCTTGCAGAGTGATAAGGACGATTCCAAGTCTATGTCAGGTTATGTCTTTACCCTCAATGGAGGGGCGGTGTGCTGGAAGAGCTCTAAGCAGGACACCGTTGCTGACTCGACGATGGAAGCGGAGTATATAGCTGCTTGCGATGCCGCAAAAGAAGCAGTCTGGATGAAGAAGTTCCTAACGGAACTTCAGGTGGTTCCTACCATTGTTGATCCAATACCTCTGTATTGCGACAACTACGGAGCTATAGCTTTAGCGAAGGAACCAAGGTCCCATCAGAAGTCCAGACACATCTTAAGGCGGTATCACCTGATCAGGGAGATCATTGATCGTCGGGAGATCGAGGTTCGGAGAGTTGCTACTGAAGAGAACATTGCCGATCCATTCACAAAAGCCCTACCTCAGATTCAGTTCGAGAGGCTACTCGAGATCATCGGTCTTCGATATGCCAGTACATGGCCCTAGTGCAAGTGGGAGATTGTTAGTGTATATGCCCTAGGGGCCATTATTGTATCATATTAGTTTGTATATTACTTAATGGAAGCTTGGGATATTCACATGTATATAACAGTCTTGCTAAACATGGTAGTATGCTACTTGGTTTTTCTATCTTAATATGTGAGTATACGTATTGATAGAGCTCTTAGGATCTTGCTTGACTACCAGCGTTGTGATGGCAGTCACACTAGTGGGGGCTGGGTAGTCTACAAGCATATCCTTATTCAGGTCCCTAGTCATAGGATTATCGAGACAGGGCATCGATACTCCGGAGTAGACTAGTGTGTACGCTTCTCATCCCAGTTGGGGAGATGGTCTGTCCCACAGCCTTCAGTACGTCGTACTGGAGATAGTATGCAGGTGCTCCTTAGGTTACGGGTACACCGGACAAGACTCACAGGGAACTGTTGGTTGGTTTTATACCAGTCGTCAGTTAACAGTTTCCAGGTGACATGAGTACAGCGTAGTCCGCAGACTTGACACTGCTACTTCGTCTCGAGTGTGTCCCACTGTTCTTAGATTGCTACCCTACCACGGCTCAAAGGAGTCGTGCAAACAGGTAGCAGTTGGGTGCAGTCCCGAGCACTTGGAGGCAGTGGCAGTTAGACAGGATTCGTCTCTACCGGTATTGGGGGCTGATATCGCGCTGTGTCAGAGAGCCATTACGCAAAGTCCCTGGCCAGGGCAAGCGAGATTTGCTGGTAGGTTCCAGTAGTTTCTCAGGGTGTAATGGGCTTCCCTCCGACACGACTTATACCGCTATTAGGGGATTGACGCTTGCCGCCCCCTAGGCCCGATATGCGATAGTCTTAGACGAACAGACCGGACTGTACGGAGATTGTCACATCAGACTCAGTAGGAGTTCGGATGGGTTTCCTCATCGGCCTTCTTATCGACATCTACCTGGGGACCGTTACGTACAGCTAGTGCCGCTTACGGTCTGTGGTTAAACCCACTACCAGCGTAGTAGTCGAGTCTCTAGAGTCCCACACAGAGAGTTTCCCTACTCCAGGAGAAACGATATAGAGGTCGTATGGTTTTACGACAAGGGTTCGGATGCATACGTGTGTTTACGCACGTACGACATCCGTACAGTTTTTACTAGTCGGATTTGGTTTAAGCCAGTTTCTAGTATCCGGTTATTTGATTTATACAGTTTAAAGTTTTTCCGTGTTTTCACGGATCGGAGGGGCGTTCTCGTAATTGTGCGAGAAGCATCTAGAAGATGGTGACTTGGGGGTTAAGGTGGCATATGCATTAAATGAGATTAGTGGCTCATTTGAGTGATTCATCCATGTCATTAATGCATCATAAATGCTTAATGACTCATGGAGATGAATCACCTATTAGATATTTATGGAGCATGGTTGTTAAATCATTTATTTGATTTATCTTGATTTTGTTTATGCTTCATATATATTATGAGAGTTCATTATCTTATTCCATTCTCTTGCTCACTTTCTCTCTCCTCAAGCTCTCCCTCTTCAAACCCTAATCCTCCCCTCTCATGTGTTGAGTACAAGGATTAGATTAGACTACTTAATCCTTAACCATTCTCTATATCACCTAGGTTGCTTAGATTAGCGATTTAAGAAACCTAGTTACCTCTAGTTTGAGGTGAAGCTTGTAGTATAGCTCTCGGGTGGATCTTCTACTACTTAGAGAAGGCCGGAGAGGACGTGGAGAACGACAAGACGAAGGACTCGGTTCTACAGGTATAATCACTTTTCATAGTAGTTGTTAACTCCTATGTTTGTTGTTAGTTATTGTTTATGCAAAGATTCTCGGTTAGTCGATGTTTACGCTTTAAACAAGATCGTTTTTCGTTATTCCGCCTCCCCGCAAGTCGTGGGGTGTTGTACATCGACTTACAACCTTCTCACATATATGTGATTTATGAAAATAGATAATTAGCTAAAGATAAATGTCATGGTTAATCAATAAATGACCATTATCATTTCACATTAAATGCTTTTGCAAGGATCAAAGAGCATCTTTCATATGGAATGATGATGGTCAACTTGTCAACCTAGGTCAACAAGTCAAGTATAGTCAAATGGTCAACAACCCTAACCATGCACAATTATAATTAACTAATATTAATAAATCATAATTCACACATAAACATTAGGGTTAAGAAAATGACAATGGTCATCAACCCTGACGAAAATCCTCTGCCTCTGTCTCAGTCAACTGTGCATACACACCCGTATCCGTGTTCCGAGGAACACGAATACAATGAGATAAAACCAATCCCAAATCATATACTAGGATCCGGCTTAAACCAAAGCCCGCTAGTATAAGCTGTCCGGACACCAAACGTGCACAAGTGCACGGATGTGAACGAACCCTGTCGCAAAACCATGCGACCTCTACTCATTTTGCCTAAAGGCGAATAACCCTCTGTGTGGGACTCTAAAGACTCGACACTACGCTGGCAGTGGGTTTAACCACAGACCGCAAGCGACACTAGCTGTACGTAATAATCCCCAGGTAGATGCCGATAAGAAGACTGACGAAGTAAACCCATATGAACTCCTACTGAGCCTGAATTTGACAGTCTCCATACAGTCCGGTCTGTTCGTCTAAGAACATCGCATGGCGGGCCTAGGGGGGTGGTAAACGTCAGTCCCCTACTAGCGGTACAAGTCGTGTCGGTGTGTAGCCCAAAACACCTGAGATAACACTGGAAACCTACCAGTCTATCTCGCTTGCCCTGGCCAGGGACTTTGTGTAATGGCTCTCCTAGACACAGCGCGATATCAACCCCCAATACCGGGAGAGACGAATCCTGTCTAACCGTCACTGCCTCCAAGTGCTTCGGGACTGCACCCAAAAACTACCTGTTTGCACGACTCCTTTGAGCCGTGGTAGGGTAGTAATCAAAGTACAGTGGGAACACACTCGAGGCGAAGTGACAGTGTCAAGTCAACGGACTAAGCTGTACTCATGTCACCTGGGAACTGATAACCGACGATAGGTATAATACCAACCAACAGTTCCCGACGAGTCCTGTTCATGTACTCGTAACCTAACGAGCACCCGCATGCTATCTCAAGTACGACGTACCGACGGCTGTGGGACAGACCGTCTCCCAAGCTGGGATAAGAAGCGCATACGCTAGTCTACTCCGGAGTATCGATGCCCTGTCTCGATAGTCCTGCGACTAGGGACCTGCATAAGGATGTGCTTGTAGATTACCCAGCCCCCACGAGTTTGACTGCCATCACAACGCTGATAATCAAGCAAAGATCCTAAGGGCTCCACTAATGTGTAAAGGCGATATGCTAAAAGAAACACATGCACACATTAAAGCAGAAACAAACCAAGTAGCATACTACCATTTTGAGCAAGAATGTCAATACAAGGTGAATATCCCAAGCTTCCATCAAGTAATATACAATCCAGTATGATACGGTAATGGTCTCTAGGGCATATACACTAACAATCTCCCACTTGCACTAAGGCCATGTACTGGCGTATCGAAGACCTATCATCTCGATCAGCCGCTCGAACTGAGTCTGGGGTAAGGCCTTGGTGAATGGATCAGCAGTGTTATCTTCTGTAGCAACTCTCCGAACCTCGATCTCCTGGCGACCCACGATCTCCCTGATCAGGTGATACCGCCTCAAGATGTGTCTGGATTTCTGATGGGACCTGGGTTCCTTCGCTAAAGCTATAGCCCCGTTGTTGTCGCAATACAGAGGCACTGGATCAACAATGGACGGAACCACCTGAAGTTCTGTCAAGAACTTCCTTATCCAGACGGCTTCTTTTACGGCATCTGCAGCAGCGATATATTCCGCTTCCATCGTCGAGTCAGCAACGGTTTCCTGTTTGGAACTCTTCCAACACACCTCCCCTCCATAGAGGGTAAAGATATAACCCGACATGGACTTGGAATCATCCTTGTCACTCTGGAAGCTGGAGTCAGCAAAGGCCTCGATCTGGAGGTCTTTTCCGCCATACACCAAGAACATCTCCTTAGTCCTTCTCAGGTACTTGAGAATGTTCTTTACTGCTATCCAGTGTTTCTCCCCAGGGTTTGACTGATACCGGCTTACCACACTTAGTGCATAAGCTACATCTGGTTTGGTGCACAACATCGCATACATTATAGAGCCTACCGCAGAAGCGTTGGGTATAATAGACATGCGATCCCTTTCCAAATTAGTCTTGGGAGACATCTCTTTGGAGAGGGTGATCCCGTGACAAGCCGGTAGATTACCGCGCTTGGAATCTTCCATACTGAACCTTTTCAGTATGGTGTCGATGTACCTGGACTGTGAGAGTCCTAATATCCTCTTGGATCTGTCACGATAGATCCGGATGCCCAGAATGTATGAGGCATCACCCAGGTCTTTCATGGAGAACCTGTGTGACAAGAACACTTTGACAGATTGTAGCATAGGAATTTCATTTCCTATCAAGAGAATGTCATCCACGTATAATACGAGGAATACAATAGTTCTTGCTACAAATTTACTAAGATGCATGGTTCATCTGGATTTTTGATAAAGCCAAATTCTTTGACCGTCTCATCAAAACAGATGTTCCAACTCCGCGATACCTGCTTTAGTCCATAGATGGACTTAAGCAACTTGCACACCTTTCCGCTGCTCCCACTCTGAATGAAACCCTCTGGCTGGTCCATATAGACACACTCCTCTAAATTTCTATTTAGAAAAGCGGTCTTTACGTCCATCTGCCAGATCTCATAATCGTGGAAGGCAGCAATGGAAAGAAGGATCCGAATGGATTTCAGCATAGCCGCTGGAGAAAAGGTTTCGTCATAGTCCAAGACAAGTCTTTGACGGAAACCCTTTGCAACAAGTCTAGCCTTATAGGTCTCAACCTGTCCATCTACACCAATCTTCCTTTTGAAGATCCACTTGCTTCCTACGGGTTTTACCCTATTTGGAGCAATGTCCAACATCCATACTTTGTTGGTGTACATGGACTCCATTTCAGTCCGCATTGCATCCAGCCATTTTACCGAGTCAACGCTCTGAATGGCCTGCTGGAAGCTAGTCGGCTCATCACTATCAGTGATGCAATCCTCTTTATCCCCGTCTATGAGAAAACCGTAGTATCTCTCGGGCGGATGAGACTGCCTACTACTTCTGCAGAGCGGCGTAGGAATGTCCTGATCTTTCGAACCCTCTGGTTCTACTAAGCTTTCAGTAATGGCTCGTGGTTCTGGAATTTCTTCCAGTTCTACTGCGCTCCCACTTATCTGATTTTCCAAAAACTCAGTTTCCAAGAAGTGGGCATGACGAGAAACAAAAACCTTTTGTTCCTCTTCGCAATAGAAGAAATATCCCTTGGAGTTCTTTGGATATCCCACAAACTTGCACTGTACTGAGCATGCCTCGAGCTTGTCCGCATGCTGCTTTTTGACAAAAGCTGGACATCCCCATGTCTTAATATGATTAAGATAGGGTCTCTTCCCACACCACATCTAATATGGTGTAGTAGGCACAGTTTTAGTTGGAACTCGGTTCAAAAGGTATGCAGCTGATTCTAGTGCATATCCCCAGAATGATCGCGGTAACTCAGCGTTACTCATCATGGACCGTACCATATCCAATAGGGTTTGGTTCCGTCTCTCCGATACACCGTTATGTTGCGGAGTGTATGGAGGAGTAAGCTGAGAGAGAATTCCATTCTCTTTTAAGTAATCCAGGAACTCGGCACTCAAGTATTCACCACCTCGATCAGATCTTAGTGTCTTGATACTTTTGCCTGTTTGTTTTTCTACTTCATTCTTATATTCCTGGAATTTTCCAAAAGCTTCGGATTTATGTTTCATTAAGAAGACATATCCGTACCTTGAAAAGTCATCCGTAAAAGTAATGAAGTAAGAATAACCGCTTCGTGCATGCGTAGACATTGGACCGCACACGTCGCTGTGTACGAGTCCCAAGAGCTCGCTCGCTCTTACTCCGTGTCCAGTGAACGGAGTCTTTGTCATCTTTCCTTTGAGACATGATTGACAAGTTGCATATAATTGATATTCGAACGGATCCAAATATCCTTCTGTATGTAACTTCGTCAACCTTCTCTCATTGATGTGACCCAGTCTACAGTGCCATAAGAAATTCTGATTTGTTTTCGGAGACTTTCTTTTGTGTGTATTCTGGACATTGAAAATCCGTGGTTGGTTTAAAACGTATATACCATTGCTTAATGTACCTGACCCAATCAGAACTTGATTAAGGTGAATGTTTACAACATTACTTACAAACGCAAATTCATAACCTTCTTTAGAAATCAAAGATACAGAAATGATATTACAAGTTGCATTGGGTATAAAAAAGCAATTACGTAAAACCAAAACATGTCCATCTGACATTCCCAGGTGATAGTCCCCCACGGCCTCAGCATCCATGCTAGCTCCGTTTGCAACTTTGAGGGTCATGTCACCTGCTTTCAAAAACCTACGCTTTCTCAACGCCTGCAAAGAATTACAGATATGAGATCCTGATCGGTATCCAATACCCAGGACGTAGAGTTTATTGATAGACAGTTTTCAATAACATACACACCTGAAGCTGAAGCCGCAACCTGCTTCAGATCCTGTGTTCTGGCCTTCCAAGCCCTGCAATCTTTCTTCCAGTGTCCACTCTTGTGACAGTAAAAGCACTTTTCCTTATCCACAAGCTTCCTCGCTACCTTTGTTGCTTTTGCCTTTCCCTTCGTATCCACTTTACTAACACCGCCCCTTGGTTTGGCGGGGGTTTTCTTCTTCTTTCCCTTAGCTTTCGCCGTGGACCTAGAAGAGGAAGATCCTCCTACAAACAAAGTGGATGTTTCCCTACCTTTTTGTAGGGTGCCCTCCGCACTCCTCAGCATGTTGAGGAGCTCTGAAAGTTCAACTTCTTTTTCCTGCAAGTTGAAATTCAGGATGAACTTGGCGTAAGTGGAAGGAAAGGACTGGAGAATCAAGTCCGTATAGAGCTCATTCTCCAACGTGGTCCCAAGGTCCGCGAGCTCCTCTATGTAGCCAATCATCTTAAGCACGTGTTCCGCTACCGATGATTCGACGACCAATCTTGCCGAAAACAACTTCTTCGACACTTCGTATCTGGCGATATGAGATTGCTCTCCATACAGTTCTTTTATATGGAGAAATATGGATTCGATGTCCATATTCTCGTGCCTCCTCTGATGTTCGTTGTCCATAGAGGCAAGCACGAGGCACTTGGCCTTCGCGCAGTCGATTTCCCACGTCTTGCGGATTTCCCTATCCACGACACTGGTTTTGGGACCTGGGACAGGGGAGCTTTGGTGGTAAGAAGATACCCCAACTTGTCTTAAGTGATTACCATTTTGACATTCCTGAGCCAATCTTTGTAGTTTGGCCATGTCAGTATGTTTTTATCTAGAAGTAACTTAAGTCCAGTCATGATAAATGGTCGCTGCAATTAGGAGAGAGAGAAGAAACACTTTAGCATGATGCTCTTGCAAGTTTAGAGTGGTTTTTAATTTGTCTAAACAGGATGGCTCCCACTGTCTCTCGAATCCCTCCTCAAACCATAAAGGAAGAACTAGTCGGGATCAATCTCACCGTACAATACTTGCTTAACCGTTCAGCCAGGCCAGTGTCGGTACTTCGAGGGAGGTTTTCCAACGCTTTCGCGAAGTTCCTTAATTAAGTAACCTCTTTTCCCTGTGGGCGTAGCCCTGCTAACACCTTTCTAGACACCTACTTGGTTTATAGCATTGATCGTTAAGTGAGAAAGTTCCGGAGGAGTAGCATATACTCACAGTAGGATCGGGATCCAAATATCATCGCGTGACAAAACTGAAGGAATCCTACCAGAATCATCACACTCCAAATGGTATGCAACACTAGCAAGTTTCAGTTCTTTTGAAACTCCCGATGTGGATTTTTGCTCCATGCTCTTATGACCTTGACTTTGGCCAACAAATCATAAGTCACATGTCAAGTTCTACCCGTCATTTTCCAGGTTAATTTGAGCCCACCCACACATACCATTGACTGTAGCAAACAAGGTAGAACGACTGCCCCAATCCAACGCATCTATCAATGCTGCACATGAATACCCAATAGCTACCAATCACTATGCCTTGACTTTGGCCAACAAACATAGCTTGAATACTTATTGACCATTCATGTAAAACGACGGAGGGCTACGAATGGTTTTGGCGAAACCGTGAACGTAGTGAACTTGATATAATCGATGGAACGAGATAGCTTTCAAAAGGAGTGGTTCAAGCTCCGCATTAAAAAGTTTGGTTTTGAAAAGAACCGAGTGGTTTTGAAAGTGTTCCAACGACTGTTACTTGGTTTATTTTTTTTCTTGCATTAATTCCAATGCATCCCATCATTTAATCCTACCATTGCAGAAAACAACGAAAATATGACGTACGCTTATGCCATCCGCATTCGCCACGGGGTCCCGTCATCACCCGTTAGGTTACTTAACTAACGACAGAGCGGGGGTTGGACTAGCGCGGATGCAAAACATAAGCAACGCCTAAATAGATATCATATAGACATATATAAACATTCGTCACATGCAATGATAGCCATTCCAGATTACAGATGAATACATTGGATATACTAGGAATCCGCAATTCGTACGAGCCTGTAACGAAGAACGGATTACACGGCCGCGATGAATAGCCAAACCCCACCCTAGACCCCTACGGGTGCGGAAAACTACCCGCCAAGTATCCGAAGTGAAGCAACCTCCCTCAACAACGTGAGTAGGCCGCTCGGCACTTCGAGGTACCCGGTAGTTTGTGCACCCCTCTTTGGGTCTATCCTAGGAGCAAAAACTGTAAAAAGAAATTATACAATGACGGCTACAACCCCGACCCGGTTGTGCGGCCATACAAATAATATAACATCAATTTACATATTACAAGAATTGAAAGAATAAGAAAACTCTCATCTCACAACCCCCCGGCTATTCATCCGCGACAATCCAACGAATTCATATGCACAAACCATCAACATTACAGATCACAGATATGTATAACCCCCACTAATCGACGTATAGCGATTAGCAGACGTTCAATACATATATCACATCACAGATATAACCCATTAGCCAAAGCGTAAAGAAAATCGATCAAAATACGGATTTGTGACCACCCCAAAAACTAACTTATTCTCTGGAAAATCTGGGCAGAAACAAACCATCCAAAAAATCCCAAAACAGCACCAGAAGAACGCTGCAGGAAAAACGACCCACGGCCGAGTCAACTCGGCCGCGGATCCGCGGTGAGTTGGTCGACCCGCTGGCTCGTTTTTCTTGTGTGTTCTGTAAAAACCCTGAGCCGATTTTTGAAGTATGATTTATTATTTTTAAAGCAGAAATGAAAATCGGCAGAAACTAGGGTTTTGAAAAAAAAGTTTTGCGATTTTTTCCGATCGAAGTTCTAAATACTTTGCTAACTAGTTAGTTTGTGTTTAGCTAGGCTCTGATACCACTGTAAGTCCACGTTGCCCACCCCGGTGCTTGCGGGGAGGCGGAAACGTTATGAAAAATCTGATTTTTACAACACTAGGCAACATGGACTATGTAAAGGAGGGATCTTTGCTAAATAAAAACTAACAACAAGCTAAAAGAGTTTAGCTACTCGGAAAAAGGGTTATACCTAGGTCTTCAAGTCCTTCTTTTCTTTCTCCTTGGAGTGAAAGAACGGATCGTCTCGTCGCCTTCTCTTTCCGAAGAAAGATCCACCCGAGGGCCTCTACCTTTGGCTCCAACTTCAAACTAGAAGTAATTAAGGTGCTTGGTGTGCTAAACCTAGGACATTAGAAAGAGTAGAGAGTATTTTTGAAGGGATTATCTCAAGCTCAAATGGTTCTCAACTCATGAGAGGGGAGAGCTAGAGAGAGAGGAAGATGAGGAGAGAGAATGAAAATGATCAAGTGAGAAGAATAATGCAACCTTCTCACATATATGTGATTTATGAAAATAGATAATTAGCTAAAGATAATTGTCATGGTTAATCAAGAAATGACCATTATCATTTCACATTAAATGCTTTTGCAAGGATCAAAGAGCATCTTTCATATGGAATGATGATGGTCAACTTGTCAACCTAGGTTAACAAGTCAAGTATAGTCAAATGGTCAACAACCCTAACCATGCACAATTATAATTAACTAATATTAATAAATCATAATTCACACATAAACATTAGGGTTAAGAAAATGACAATGGTCATCAACCCTAACGAAAGTCCTCTGCCTCTGTCTCAGTCAACTGTGCATACACACCCGTATCCGTGTTCCGAGGAACACGAATACAATGAGATAAAACCAATCCCAAATCATATACTAGGATACGGCTTAAACCAAAGCCCGCTAGTATAAGCTGTCCGGACACCAAACATGCATAAGTGCGCGGATGTGAACGAACCCTGTCACAAAACCATGCGACCTCTACTCATTTTGCCTAAAGGCGAATAACCCTCTGTGTGGGACTCTAAAGACTCGACACTACGCTGGCAGTAGGTTTAACCACAGACCGCAAGCGGCACTAGCTGTACGTAATGGTCCCCAGGTAGATGCCGATAAGAAGACTGATGAGGTAAACCCATCTGAACTCCTACTGAGTCTGAATGTGACAGTCTCCGTACAGTCCGGTCTGTTCGTCTAAGAACATCGCATGGCGGGCCTAGGGGGGTGGTAAACGTCAGTCCCCTACTAGCGGTACAAGTCGTGTCGGAGTGTAGCCCAGAACACCTGAGATAACACTGGAAACCTACCAGTCTATCTCGCTTGCCCTGGCCAGGGACTTTTTGTAATGGCTCTCCTAGACACAGCGCGATATCAACCCCCAATACCGGGAGAGACGAATCCTGTCTAACCGTCACTGCCTCCATGTGCTTCGGGACTGCACCCAAAAACTACCTGTTTGCACGACTCTTTTGAGCCGTGGTAGGGTAGTAATCAAAGTACAGTGGGAACACACTCGAGGCAAAGTGACAGTGTCAAGTCAACGGACTAAGCTGTACTCATGTCACCTGGGAACTGATAACCGACGATAGGTATAATACCAACCAACAGTTCCCAACGAGTCCTGTCCATGTACTCGTAACCTAACGAGCACCCGCATACTATCTCAAGTACGACGTACCGACGGCTGTGGGACAGACCGTCTCCCAAGCTGGGTTAAGAAGCGCATACGCTAGTCTACTCCGGAGTATCGATGCCCTGTTTTGATAGTCCTGCGACTAGGGACCTGCATAATGATGTGCTTGTAGATTACCCAGCCCCCACGAGTGTGACTGCCATCACAACGTTGGTAATCAAGCAAAGATCCTAAGGGCTCCACTAATGTGTAAAGGCGATATGCTAAAAGAAACACATGCACACATTAAAGCAGAAACAAACTAAGTAGCATACTACCATTTTGAGCAAGAATGTCAATACAAGGTGAATATCCCAAGCTTCCATCAAGTAATATACAATCCAGTATGATACAGTAATGGCCTCTAGGGCATATACACTAACAAGAAGCAATCAAAAACTAAACCGTGAGTTTGTAGCATCTGCCAGTTTTGCTAAAGTGGTCACTCCCGGTGAAGGGATCTCGGCTCTTTCCTCATCGAATAAGGTGTAGGGTATATCACATATACCGCTATGCAAAGCAAAAAACTGTAGCTACATTTTTTGAAATTTTGATTCTACATCTTTTAGGTTTCTTTTCTTTTATTAATCTCATGAATAAATCCCATCATTTATGCTTCCTAAGCATCACAGAAGAAACGAATATACAACGTACGCTTATTCCACTCGCATTCGCCACAATGTTCCGTTATGCACCGTCAGGTTACTTAACTAACGGCATACCGGGATGGGACTAGCGCGGGTGCAAAACATAAGCAACGTTTATTATATATCATATATACAATAATAAAGCATTCGTCTCACGCATATAATATGATCACATCACAGTATATCAGCAGCAGAAGAAACATATGAAATATTGGATATACTAGGAGGTCCGTGTTTTATATCGAGCTTGTATAAAACACGGATTTCACGGTCGCGATGAATAGCCAACCCACATCCCTAGACCCCTATGAGAGCGGAAAGTAATACTGCCAATTCTAGGGTTAGGAGACCCGGTCTCGACTCCTCGAGATGGCCTCCTACTGGACCCTAGAACCCGGTTACTTGTACTCCCCTCCTTGGGTCTACCTAATGCGGAAAAGTAAATAATATACAATGGTGACATCATCCTCAACCCGGAAGTGCCCCAATAAAAGAATATTACATACAATGAATTTTACATGAATGAAAATAAAAACCCTCATCTCACATAAAACCCCCGGCTATTCAGAACACGACAATCCAGTACAACATATCACAGCAACACATAATATCTCATATCATCAACGTAAGCAAGTATGCGTATCCCGATTGTCGTTGATGTATAGCAACGAAGCCGGCGATACACCACATACTACGCTTACGGTCACAGAAAAGAAAGTGTAAAACTACAACATTTGGAATCCACAATCGACTTAGACCTCGTAAACCCGAAATATCACATATTACGGATTTCATGCCTAACTATATGAATTCCACATATTGTATCACATTATAGAATATCATGACGATGTTTAACGTTTCGATCGAACCAACATACACTCACAAATTACCCCCGTGAGCTCAACACTTGAGCAAAGTCGAAACACTCAAAAACCGTGCCACAGTGTCCATGGTCCAGCCGTAGAAAGAGTTAACCAACGCCTCACCTATGACACCACGGAACTACGACAAACCCGAAGGTTCGAATGCGGTTCCGTGGGCACAGAATCGAGTTAAGGATTATAGTCTTCTAGGGGGTCCATAGGGGTACTTGCATGATTTTACGAGTACAATCAACTTCGGAAAATTACAACGCTTGGAAATTTCAGCGGGGTACAAAATGGGGTGTGCGAAGTTCGATCGAACTGCTAAAAATAGTCAAGGTTACCAATACAGAGTTAAATTATACGACTACGAAGTACTACGAATTAGCCCCAGGTCAAACAGATCATCACAAGAAAATTAGGCTAAATAAACAATACTAGGAAACCCAAAATGAAGCCAAAAGAGCACAGGGGGAATACGGGGGCCAGAGAAGCATCAGGGGCCGGCCTAGCCGCAATTTTGCCTCCTGTGGCCGGTTCAAAACCGGTTCCCTCCCACCGTATTTCTCCCATGTTCATATATTGGCCCAGAGACCATTCTGCACCTGTTTGAAAAATTTTTAAAGGACTTTTTGAAAAATTTCCAGAGAGCAAGAATGAGGTTTCCTAAATACTATATTTCGGAGTGGATTTCGTTTTCGTAATTGTTATAACACCGTATCTAGAATTCTAGTTTGGCTCTGATACCACTGTTGGGTTACCCTTGCACCTAGTCTAGGGTTTGGTAGCATCACTCATGCCAATTTAAAAATTAGAGAGGTGCAAAGCTAACTATCCATGAATCTTGCTAGAATTTCTAGGGTAACAAGAAATGTATCACATACAAAGAAGAAAAGAGATATGGATTACAACCTTTGTAGTCCGTTCCTTCGCTTCATAAGCTCTGTGTTGAGGTCCCTTCGTTGCGATCAACGTGAACTCCGACTCTCGAGTGGCTCCATGAGGTAAATGAGACACCTTGCTTGTAGTCTTCATGATCCAAGATGATCTACCTTGAAGAATCTCAAACCCAAGCTAACACTTCACTAATCAACTTATTAGAGAAGTGAACACCCTAATCTAAGTGGCAAGAATAGATGAGGATGATGAAGTAGGAATTTTGCTCTCTTTTGTTTTCTATTTCTCACTCAATATCATCACAAAATCAAAAGCTAGTGAAGCTTTTTCAAGAGCTCAAGGAAGAAGAAGATGAAGATTTTCCTTTTGTGATGAATAATGAAATTATTGTTGTGGTTACTAATTCAACCATGGGTTAAGAATGATAGAGTTAACCCTTGTAGAGAATAAACTAGAGGTTAAGGTTTGGGTTGGGTTAATAAATATCAACACAAAATATCTAAGTAAAAATAAAAGAAAGCTTTATGAAGCTTCATGGAAGCTTCATGCAAAAGCTAACCCTAATCCAAACCCTAACCAAGTTTAAGCCCTAATCCAATATTGAATTTGTAACCCTAACATGTTACGATATTATATATCACACATATAATATATTTTGTAACAAAAGAAAATAGTATAATTAACATATATCGCATATATATCAATGTATTATCCCGTGAGAAAATGAATCAATAAAGCGAGCTTATATTAGTTAACGTAATGTAATATATCACATATATAATTATACATTAAATTATCGAATCAACTCTTGATCCGACAATCCAGCTATATAGCATATAACCGACTAATATAACATGTACCATTTCGTCGAATCAACACTTGATCCGATAACCCGGATATATCACATATACCCGGCCGATATCTCATATCGTGAGAATAGAATACGGTATCTCATATCGTATTATTCTCGGTGCCGCACATATCATATATGTGCTCCTACCCCGTTTTGCCTGAGCCAGGAAATCTCTGTGTAGGACTCTAAAGAATCGTCAATACGCCGGCAGTAGGTGATGATCATATCAAACACCTACAAGCTGCAAGCGGTCAGCTAAACGTAACAGCCACCCAGGTATTGAGCGATCAGAAGATCAACAAGCAAGCCTGTACATTCTCCTGTGAATCCAATCAGTAACACTACCGTACAGTCCGGTCTCTTCGTCTGATATGTCGCATATCCAGTCTAGGGGTGGTAAACGTCAGACCCCAGTAACCGATAAGTCGTGTCGATGTGAGGCTCATAACAGGTCGAGAAACTACTGATAACTTTTACCAGTAGCACTTTATATCAGCCCTGAACAGGGACTTCCAGTTATAGCCAATCGAACACAGCACAACATCAACTCCCTATACCGGGAGAGACGAAACCCCTCCTATCGCTCATTGCCTCCATGTTATTCCGGACTGTACCCAAAAGCCACCGTTTTGCATGCCCTCTTGGACGTGGTAAGGTGGAAATCAAAGCACAGTAGGAATCCCACAAGACTCTATGACGATCTCGGGTCTACAGACTAACCTGTACCAGTGTCACCAGAGAACTACTATCTGACGATTGGTATAATACCATCTAGGAGTTCTCGGCGAGTCCGTTCAGTGTACCCAGTCTCCACTGAGCACCCATACACCATCTTTGATGTCAAACACCGATGGATATGGGATCATCCATCGCCCATCATATGGGTCAAGATGCGTATACGCTAGTCTACTCTGGAGTATCGATGCCCTGTCTCGATACTCCCTCGACTAGGAACAGTTATAGGATGTACTCGTTGACTACCCTGGCCCTACTAGTATGATCTCATCATAGTCCTAGTAGTCGAGTAGATATCCTAAGGGCTTTATCAACATGTGAGAGCAAGACAGTAAACCAATACAAGTCAACATGTTAAGATAAAGTGAAACCAAATAGCTTACTATCATGTCGAGCAAGAATGTCCTCTCTATATATATCCAAGCATCCACTATAATATACATCATATGTACAACAATAGTCTCTAGGGCATATATATAACTAACACGAATGGACCAGTTGTTGCTGCGAACGACGAGATATTGCCCCAGAGGTTGGAGCTATTGCAGTACGAGTTGTACTTAGAGATATGATGGAAGATCGCTAGTCACCCGAGGATGAATGACTAGGACATGTGGTTCGTTCACTTACCCCGATGCGAGGTCATCAGATAGATTAGTTCTAGCTAGAGACGACTTCACGCAGGTACGTTGGGAGTCGATAGTGACGATCGAATGTCAGGAACCCATTTCCAAGTTTAAAGTATTCAGAGACAAATGCAAGTAATGCTATGGACCCCCTAGAAGAATGAAACCCTAACTCGACGTAATGACCATGGAACGCCTTTGAACCTTAGGGTTTGCGGCAGTTTAGCGGTGCCATTTATGAGGCTTGGGTTTGCCCTTCTACGGTTGGTCCACAGGTGCTGTGGCATGTACTGGAGTACTATTAAACTGTACCCAAGATGTTGAGCTCTTGGGGGATTATGGAACCTTGGCAAATCGATCGAAAGGTTCGACATCTTTCGGATATCATGTGATGGGATGCATTGCTTGGGAGACTCCAGATACGAGTATAGCCGTTGGAGCACAGTCCATGGAGCCATGAAGAGACGAGTCCGAAGCAGTCGACATTAGAGAAAAAGTAGAGTAAGAGGTTCGTACGAGATCTTGATGAGATGACGTTCCACTCCGCTGACATCAAAGATGCGATACGCATGCAGAGGCGTTGATTATGGATATATCTTCCAGAAGGAGTCACGATGAGTATGCAGCCGTTCCGGAACAAGAAACATATATAGTAAAGGGTGGTAACTTCCGGGCAATTCGGCAGAAACGAGATTTGAGAGAGCTCGACAGGACCTTTCTGGAATACTGTACGAGAAGACTTGGACCCAGGAGCGGTCATATTGCGCACACCCAGTAGGCCAGAGTTTGGCATCGTCGACCAGATAGTTGGCCAGAGATCTTTAGAGGATGTGCCAGAGCGGACTGCTTCCATTATCGTTTCCATATTGAACCGTTGAGTCGAGGAGCTGTATATCTAGCAATGCACAGTAAGAGACAAGAGCCTAAAATCACCAGACGCCAGACCATGAACAGAAGGCAAGTAAATATCTTGCTCTGCTAGCATTGGATGCACCGACACCTTCTCGACTTTGAAGGAGGAAATATCAACGACGGTATTTATGATTTGTGATTTGGTGATTCGATTATCACGCATCCGTCACCTTGGATTTCGGTATTTTGGGCGATCTATTCGCATGATTGAGTTTTGATGACTGAGTTTCATGATATTTGTTTTCGTGCACCATGGTTGCACCTACTTAGTATTTATAGTTTGTGCACAGTTATTGCACTTGATATCGTTTTGTGCCTTGGCTGCACATGTGTATGATTCTTGGATTTCATACAGTTGGGTTGATTTTGTGCACATGGTATGCACACGATTTGGTTTTTACACTCGGTATAGCTTATATGTGCTTGTAGTGCATTGATATGTGTTTTGTGCACGCAGTTGCACATGTTTATGATTTTTACACCTTGGTACACTCGGTGTTGCTATTTACGTATTTGAGTTATTGTTTGGTATTTTGTGCACTAGATGCACTGGATTGGTATTTTGTGCACAGGATGCACTGTATTGATATTTTGTGCACTAGATGCACTGGATTTGTATTTTGTGCACAGGATGCACTGTATTTGTATTTCTTGCACAGGATGCACCGGATTTGTGTTCCGTGCAGTTGTTGCACTAGATTTTCGTTTCGTGCGTCTGTCGCACCAGCTTTATATTTCGTGCGTTTGTCGCACTAGATTTATATTTCGTGCATTTGTTGCACCGGATTTATATTTCTTGCGTTTGTTGCACTGGGTTTACATTTTGTGCACCACGGTTGCACCTGACTTCGGTTTGATGTCATTCGATATGTTGATTTTGATTTCATGCTTATGTTATGCATGTGATTTGACTTATGCTTTCGGCATAGTTTTCATGCACTTTTAGTGTTTTGATTTGATTTGTGCACGCTGATGCACATGGTTGTGAGATTATATACCGCGGTATACCTGTTTTGGATTGTGGTTTATTGTATATTGTCGATTTCGATTATGATATTGATGTTGATTTCGTGCACTCCGTGCATTTGATTTGGATTCTTGCGCATATTTGGCGCGCTTGGATTGGATTTTGCGCATGTTCGGCGCTTGATATTAGATTTCGTGATTTGTGCATGTTGGATGCACATGATTTAGATTTTATTCGTGCATGATGGATGCACCTAATTTGGATTTTCGCGCATGTTGGGCGCATGTTATGAGATGCGATTTTGGTGCACACCAGATGCACTAAATCGAGATTCTTCGTGCATATCAGATGCACCCGAGTTTGCTGTAAGGCACACACGTTGTCTCTGACTGGTTTTTCGTGCACACCCGTTGCACTTAGATGTTGTTTCTGTGCACATGTATGGCACATATATGGATTTTGATTTCCGTGCACACCAGACGCACGTAGCATTCATATGCACATTTTGGGATTGATTTCTTATGGAGTAGTACGTTTTTATGATATTTGCTATTTGTTTTCGTACTGAGCAGGACCAGTCAGAGGATAGTACCTGGATATATTTTGCATGCATTGATAGTTATCGAAGGGATTTCTAAAAAGGGAGCTATAGTCTCAGTATTTACCTACGTGTCTGATATGACACGAAACGTTTAAAACAAGGAAACCCTTCTAAATTGTTTTCAAAACGGCGGAACGTACATATTAAACAAAAGATATATAAATATATGGTTATTTTCTTACAATAGACGTCCGCCACTGTGCAGTGTTATGCGCATCGCACAGCGACTTAAAAAGGGTTTGGCATGCATTTCCTTCATGTATTATATGTATAGTGTTGATGTATATCATATTGGTTTTCGTATTGGATTTAGACATTGATGTCTTCCCCATGACTCCGATGATTACGGGTTGCTTGACGGAGTTTTGATTTTAAGTTATCTACTCATTGTTCATCCACATGCATTGTGCTATGATGCGTTTTATGTATTGATGATTTCGGACCCCCGACGACTTGGACTTTTTACTGAAATGTTTTAGTATTGAGGGGTTTAAATTTAAATTCGGGGACCGAATTTCTTTAAGAGGGGAAGATTGTAACATTTCAAAAAAATAAAATATTATTTTGGGAATTTTTATAATTAAATAATATTATATTGAATATTTTAATATTGCGGTATAATTAAATACCGATAAATTGGGAAAAATTTGGAAAATTATGGAAATTATTAAAAAGAGCGTGTTTTATGTGAATTATGCAAATTTTAAGTTTTTATGATTAATTATACGCTATTTAGTGTTAATCGCGATTAAATATCGCTAATCGCGTATTAAGCTTGTTTTGTGCAAAACATGCACCATATCATTTTAACACTTGTGTTACATTTTTCTAGATGGATTTCTCTTCATTTCTCATTCATGGCTTTGGTTTTGTGAGAATAGAAAAGAAAAGGAAAAGAAAAGAAAAGAAAACAAAGAAAATGAAAGGTATAAAGAATGGAGGGATGGGCATGAGAGAGAGTGAGAGGGTGAGGGGTCAAACCTTGGACCAAGCTCCTATTCCTACTTCATTTCTTCATCATCTCTCTCCTCTCCCTCACTCATTGCTGCTGCTTCCCTCTCACCCTTTTCCTCTCTACCTTCTCACAATCCATCACAAAACAACATCAAAACCCCATCTCCTCTTCACAAAAATTGTACATGAGCTCACTAGCTACACTTTGGACCAAGAAAGTTTGCATTTTGATGCTCTAGGGGATTCTTGGGTCCCAAATGAGGTAAGTCTTTCACCTTAAGTGTTGTAATTTAACTCCTTTATCATCCTTGCAAGTTTAGTTGTGATTAAGTGGTGTTTGGTTGAACTTTGAAAATTCTAGTTAGGGTTTAGGGTGTGATTTAAAATGAGATGTGTAATTAAGGTTAGTAGAGGCTATATAACCCCTGTGGTGATTGATTGGAGACCTAAACCAGAGACTAGAACCCTGGAATACGAATTTAGAAACCCGATATCGGGAGAATTGTGGATTCTGTGAGTGTATAATGAAATCTGCTAACACCCGGGGGACCTGAAAATTATTTAGCAAAGGCAGTGATATATGCAGGCAACCTAGGACCCCCCACTGAAACCCTAGCCCCTAATCCTCTACCCAGGTGTTCACACCATAATATTGTATTATTATATTCCCCATTCTTATTCTTTTTATAAATAAACGGGTGCTTTTGACGCATGTCTGCTACATGTTACAGGTTACAGGTTCTTGGACAGAAAATAGTGAAAAAGACAAAAGACGATGTAAAAAGGGACTTTTGACCAACAAATAGAAGGATCTTGATCAAGCCGACATGAAAGATAAAGTTCACAAAGTACAAGGCAGCGCAAGGTCTAAGATGTCAGTGAACGGTTAAAATTCTAATACAAGTATTCACTGGAATATCTGGAAGAAACCTGGAAGCCTATTTGAGAAAATTACCAAAGAAACAAGAAGCCCAAAAAGCCCAGAGCCATATGAAGAAAACTCAAGCAGTGATCTCACTATTGGGCCGCGGAACCGCGGCCCAAAGCCTACCCAGGCCGCGGTTCCGTGGCAGTATGGAGCCTGTATGGAATAAATTTTTTACTATAATTCTTTATGTCTTTGACCGGTCTTTCTAAGGCTATTTTTGTAATTATAAACATGCGGATCAAATGTAACCCTAGGGTTTCCTATTCTCTATAAATAGGAACTCTACAGATTGTAATTCTTTATGCCACCTTTTAATAAAAATTCAGAAATCCTTTTTGGAGAGCATCGGTGTTTCTTCTCCATTCTGAAATTCAGATCTGACAACCCTACATGGACGATTGGAGGGATGCATCTGTAAGTAATTTAATTTCTTGCCCTAGTGTAGATTTCAATTCCTTGCCCTAGGTAGATTTAATTTCATGCCCTAGGAACTTGTTTAGAGTTAGCTTTGGGGAAGGATTTTGAGAGATGAGATCTCTCATCCCTTTCTTACCCACCAAATATTTACAATAGGACTCCATGCATACATGCACATACCGCTCCCTACGGCACCCTATCCCACGAGGTAGCGGTAATACCGTAGTATAAAGGCCCGGGTGTGATGTTTTCCATAGAGGTTAGGGTAAGGATCTCTAAAGGAAGGACAAGAACCTAGAGGAAGGAACACCTTCCCGAACGGATCTAATCCACTTTATTGATAATTACCATAACTCCTCATAGATCTTCATAAGGGTATTGAAAGCGTTGAGATTTAATTACATTTCCAAACCATCCCTAAACCTAGCCCTAGCAAGAATAGATCTAGATAATTGCCCTAGGTTAATTAGATTTTTAGATTTAATAAACAACCGAACACCCTTCGGAATTAACTCGTTAGAATGAATCGGAAATTCACAAAATCCGTGTGGACCGACCCGTACTCACCGGCTAGCTGCAAAGCGACGCCATTCTTGATTGCGGTTACAAATATTTTTGATCTATCTTTTAGAAAGCGCAAGCACGCTAAATCAATAAATCAAATAGCGCCGTTGCCGGGGATGGTGTAGAACTTTCCTTTTCGCAATTTCAGGTTAATCATAAAATTTTAAAAGAATCATAAAAATCTGAAAAATCAAAAAAAAATATAAAAATATATAATCTGTTATTTTTGGAAGGGATACTTTGTTGTTTGAATTTTGCAGGATATACGAAAATCGGATCTGGAAATCTACAGAGATCAAAATAGAAAAAAACAGATCGGAGCAACAGAAGATCACAACAACCGAGGAACAGAAGAAATTTGGAGGACCGAGTCTACAAGTTTACCGCGGAGATCTGGTTCCAAAAAAAAAAAAAGTTGGCCGAACCGACCAAAGCGCGGCGGAACCGCCGCGCCAACCCCCTTTTGGCCGTGGAACCGCCGCGGTCTAGTCGAATCAGGGCTTAAAAAAAGGGGCAGAAGCGCGAGAAAAAAAAAACCGTTCTGCCACTGCAAATTTCTGTGAGTTTTCTCTCTCCTCCTCTGCAAATCTTGATATATCTTCTGTAAATTTGCCTGCAGGATTTCTTTGCGCTCAAAAATCTTTTCCCTTCCAAATAACAATCTTGTGCAGGATTCTTTGCGCCGCGCATAAAATAAAAATCTTTGATTGCAAGTGATTTTTCTGTTTTGCATATCTTTAAAACTGACTTTAAGGGGTTTTTTGACCAATTCAGATTGGGTGGGGATTTCATCACCCTTCCCAGGACCCCAGAAATCACATAAGGCATTTGCATTGACCATATCTTAATTAAAAAATACTAGGCTCAGGCCTAAGGACGTCGCGCTCAATAGGACAGAGGACTAGTATAGGCATCGACCGTTTATCCTAACCTGACTTTGCGGTGCCTAGGCAAGTGTGTCAAGGCTAGTGGTTTTTAATTAGGCCCACAGTGTGGTTCCTTCCCACTTACTTAGCACTTACCTGGCCGCAATTGGCGGTGAAGAGGCGGTTTGAGGTCCTATTTCTAGCCTTTTGAAACAGTTAGGAGCTGTCTAGCTGACCTAGGTGGCCCTAGATCTAGGTCTGATTGTGCATTTCTGGTTGATTACATTTGTGTCTAAGCCCTTTATCGAATTTTTTTTTCTGCAAACAGTCTCAAATAAAGAGAAAAAGGAAAAAAAGGAAAATTTTTATAAAAGCTTGCAAAAATTTTGTCGCTAAGAAATCCTTGCACCCTACTTGCACCACCTACCTTCTTCCTTTTCTCATTCTTCTAACATGGGTACCCCACATAATAAATCACTTGCCGAACTTTGGTATCCCGAACCTAATTTTGCGTCGTATGTCAATTTGTTCGGTCAATTTAAAGACGATCCCTCCTTGCCAAAAAAATCTTTGAAAGATCAAATAGAGGCGTCTAGGAGAAATAGTTTGACTTTTCAACCCACTTTGTGTCAACCAAGTCAACCTTCACCACCTCCATATGTTGACACCACTTTTCCAAGTCCTGCTGTAACTTCTAAGCCGATGTCCATTGCTGAGCATATTGCTCAATCTCGCAGTCGATCTTTCACCCCTCTCCACTCATCTAGTTTTAGGGATCAGCACGATTATTCACCTTTTTATCCATATGTTGACCCTACCCCTATCTTACCACCCACTTCCTACCAGTCCTACCCGACTTTCCCACCTTCACTAGACACCGTTTCTACACAGCCATTAGGGAGTTTCACATATCCACACGATTTTGAATCTTTTACCGAAACCCCCTCACCACCCAAGTCTAGTTTGGAAGAGTCGTTGGAGGCATATATTGCTGCAACAAATAAAATGATGAGGAATGTGGAAACATCCATGGCTGCCCTTATGCAATCTAGTGAACCGGTAGCTAGTTTCCCGCTAGCTCAAAATTTTTCAATGTATAAGGAGGCGGTTGGACAGAGTGAGAATGAGAGAGGATTTTCAAATCAAACCTACCCTTACCCAATTGAAGCCCACAACTCCTGTTTGCCACCGATTGTTCCAAATGATTCACCAGTTGAAAATAACCACGAGTTGTGTGATTTTGTAGTGTTTGATTTGCCAAATTGTGAGGAACCCCTTTCGAGTGAAACCGCACCTAATTCTTTCGATCTTTACACCTCCACTCTAGAACCTAAATCGATACATATCCATGCTGATGAGGTGTCTAAAGAAATTGATTTTCACTTGATTGAGGATATAGACACCGGGAATATTTCGGATGATGAACCTGTCGATTTGCTTGAAATTTTATGTTCAAATCATCATCCTGAGTTATTAAATGTTTCTCCCGAATCTCATATGCGTCTAGATTTTGATGATAATGGCATAGATGAGTTGAATATCGAGGATAGTATTGAGGAGAGTCTTGAGGATAATATTGAGGTTGAATCATTTTTATTTGATGTGTCTGATTTTCCAATTCATCCTCCTGAACCTTTGACTGTTATATCACCCTCCCTCTTTCCCATCGTTCCAACCCCGCTTGAAGACTTTGAGCTTGAAACCTTTTCCTTTGAATCTGACACAGTCCTCACAGACGATAACACCTACGAGTGTTTCGCTTTTTCGGACAATGCTGATGACTCACCGCCCGAGTTTGAGTCCTTTACATTTTCAGATAAGCCATCAGACTCGGTTGATTATAGTTGTTTCGAACCATTGATGGAATCTTTTAAGTTCGAGAAAGTTTACTACGGTGAGAATGATACTATCCCTAATTCACTTCCTTTCGTCTTTCCTATTGTTCCGACCGAACAAGAGACCGTTACGCTTTCATCTCCTATACCAAGTTTGGCGTACCCATGTTTTCTTGCGAATCTTGAGGGATTTGATCCCATTTCTCGACGAGTAGATAGGTTAGCGCAATCGCTTAAAACATATCGGTCATCACATATTGCGCTAATTTATTCACTCAATCTACACCCTCAAGATCGTACTCCACTTCCTTCTTCTTTTCGCCATTCTTCTCCCCCACCGAGACCATATTCTACCATTCTTCTTTCCACACGGTCTCGCGTGCTTCTCATTTTCTTGCACCAACTATACCATTTCCACGATAAGATTTTTGAATGGTTGGTGCTAACCTTTGGCTTGTGTAAGGCCAAGCTTAGGTTTGGGGGAGAACCTTGTTGTATATATGTATATATATTTTTGTTTTCTTTTTCTATAAGAAAAAAAAATTTCAAAACATTAAAAAAATATATAAAAAAAATTATAAATAAATAAACAGGGGAGTACCGGCATTTTTGACCCTCTTGGTTTAGCATGACAGTGAGGACACTGTCAAGTTCAAGTTTGGGGGTATGCTCGGTACGTCTTCTTCCTTCGCATTCATTTGTACATATTTTTGCATTTGCATATTTATTTGAAAACCCATAAAAATTTCAAAAATTATAAAAATAATTGTATTCAATTTTGGCCATATTTGACTTAAGTTTGACAAATAGGTTAACTGGATATGAACAACTAGATCTTAGACTTAGTGAATTAAAAACCCTAAAGATAACATTCCTTAAAGTTTAACGGTAGAAAGTATATGCCTTGTAGTTTATTTAGAAATAGGCAAATTTTGGGTTCACTTCTTGGGCTAAGTTAAAATGAGGGAAGAGTATTGATGTTCTTATTAGAGTATAAGTTTGAAAAATAGTTCCTAGCTTAAGTCTAGATTCTGAAAATGTATACCCTACAATTTGCACAATCACGCATCTTGAAACTTGGAATAGTAAAAGAGACCTTGAAATGCTCTTGTCTAAAGTCCTTAGTACAATGAAAATAAAAGAAAAAAAGTGATTAAAGAAAAAAATGGACACTGGTTTTTGTGATTACTTAAGGCTGTAAAAAAATAGAAAAATATTTAGCAAGGGTGCTTCATCACCTAGTGCCTTAGACCAACTGGTTTGGGAGTCACTGCTAAAGCCTTGGGTGTTGCAAAACTAGGAAGTACGCTTTAAAGTGCTAACGCATCTTGTAATCGGTTGTTGGTACCTCAAGAAGTATTAACGGTCGCATGAAGGATGTGTAAGCGAAATTCAATTAAAAGTTCACTAATTAATAAGTACTTTGGACAACGGACGAGAGCATGATTGCTTGATTTGAATTTCCAAGTGTAGGGGTGATTTATATACACACGTAGGGGTATGTGATTGGAATTTAGATGAGAGAGAGGAATGAAGAATAAAACTTGTATCTTTAGTAGAGTTGATAGAAATTCCTAAGTGGAGATGGAACCCTAGAAGGAAAACTTAAGAAATGCCGAAAGCTAAGTAGGTCTACATAACATATATAATCTTAAGTTAAATAATGAGGAAGTGTGAAGATTATGGGTGGATAATTTGCGAGTCAAAAGGTAATAGAATTCCTTGTTAGAAAACCTAATTGGAAAACAAAAGTCAATAGGCCGAGTTGATAGGATTTTGTGGGTGTAATCCGCTGAAAACCCTCAGGAGACAACACACCTCCTACTAGGGACACCTAGAGGTTTAACGGCTTGTTGCACGTGCTCAGTGCAACCGCGTTTCCCTGCGAAAGTGTGGTTAGGATTTTAGTGAATAAAAAATAAGTTTGCTCGAGGACGAGCAAAAGATAAGTTTGGGGGTATTTGTTCACACCATAATATTGTATTATTATATTCTCCATTCTTATTCTTTTTATAAATAAACGGGTGCTTTTGACGCATGTCTGCTACATGTTACAGGTTACAGGTTCTTGGACAGAGAACAGTGAAAAAGACAAAAGACGATGTAAAAAGGGACTTTTGACCAACAAATAGAAGGATCTTGATCAAGCCGACATGAAAG
Organism: Agapanthus africanus; assembly: GCA_030015575.1. Taxonomy (NCBI): domain Eukaryota; kingdom Viridiplantae; phylum Streptophyta; class Magnoliopsida; order Asparagales; family Amaryllidaceae; genus Agapanthus; species Agapanthus africanus. Next base: position 364,726,006 of record JASDDO010000012.1, read on the forward strand.
ATAAAGTTCACAAAGTACAAGGCAGCGCAAGGTCTAAGATGTCAGTGAACAGTTAAAAGTCTAATACAAGTATTCACTGGAATATCTGAAAGAAACCTGGAAGCCTATTTGAGAAAATTACCAAAGAAACAAGAAGCCCAAAAAGCCCAGAGCCATATGAAGAAAACTCAAGCAGTGATCTCACTATTGGGCCGCGGAACCGCGGCCCAAAGCCTACCCAGGCCGCGGTTCCGCGGCAGTATGGAGCCTGTATGGAATAAATTTTTTACTATAATTCTTTATGTCTTTGACCGGTCTTTCTAAGGCTATTTTTGTAATTATAAACATGCGGATCAAATGTAACCCTAGGGTTTCCTATTCTCTATAAATAGGAACTCTACAGATTGTAATTCTTTATGCATCCTTTTAATAAAAATTCAGAAATCCTTGTTGGAGAGCATCGGTGTTTCTTCTCCATTCTGAAATTCAGATCTGACAACCCTACATGGACGATTGGAGGGATGCATCTGTAAGTAATTTAATTTCTTGCCCTAGTGTAGATTTCAATTCCTTGCCCTAGGTAGATTTAATTTCATGCCCTAGGAACTTGTTTAGAGTTAGCTTTGGGGAAGGATTTTGAGAGATGAGATCTCTCATCCCTTTCTTACCCACCAAATATTTACAATAGGACTCCATGCATACATGCACATACCGCTCCCTACGGCACCCTATCCCACGAGGTAGCGGTGATACCGTAGTATAAAGGCCCGGGTGTGATGTTTTCCATGGAGGTTAGGGTAAGGATCTCTAAAGGAAGGACAAGAACCTAGAGGAAGGAACACCTTCCCGAACGGATCTAATCCACTTTATTGATAATTACCATAACTCCTCATAGATCTTCATTCGGGTATTGAAAGCGTTGAGATTTAATTACATTTCCAAACCATCCCTAAACCTAGCCCTAGCAAGAATAGATCTAGATAATTGCCCTAGATTAATTAGATTTTTAGATTTAATAAACAACCGAACACCCTTCGGAATTAACTCGTTAGAACGAATCGGAAATTCACAAAATCCCTGTGGACCGACCCGTACTCACCGGCTAGCTGCAAAGCGACGCCGTTCTTGATTGCGGTTACAAATATTTTTGATCTATCTTTTAGAAAGCGCAAGCACGCTAAATCAATAAATCACCAAGCCATAAATAAATTCATTCTAGCCGCAATTTGCGGCCAGAGCAGTGAGGAATTGACTCGTATTTGTTCTGTGGCTTTATCTCCTGTAAACTAGACCCTTGGCATATGCAAAATTGGCTGATTTGACCTAGGGTAAAATCTGGGACCATTTTCAAGAGTTGCTGTTTTGATTCGGTGTTTCGTTTTGCATATTTGAATTTTGGATTTTTGTGATTTGTGTCGTATTCGATCACTTGACGTTTGTACGTCGAAATCGAGTGTTATTTGGTGGTTTTGAAAGCGTAGTCCATAGGTTAAGCTTTTAGCGTGTCGTTTTGGTTTTGAATTGGCTTTTAATGCGAAACGATACATTATGATGTCTAGGTACCCCACGAAGACTTCGAGATGACAAGCAAGCGCGTGGCGACTTCTGCAACGGAAAGCGAAAAGCAATGTGTGTAGATTATATCTACGGGGGAAGTCGGGTGGATGGCGTATAGCACCCCCGCAGTTCGATGTATAGTATGCTATATATATATACTATATATATGATATCTTTTAAGTGTGACATGGATATTCAAGATATGTTTAGGTGTTCAATGGTTAGATTAGGGTTTTTAGAAGTAAACTAGTATAGCTTCTTAGTTGCGAAACCTAGAATATGTTTACACCCACACGCACATACATGCTTACTTTTTATACTTGTGCGTATATGGGGATACGTATATATATATACACACATAGGTATGGGACGATGTGTATATATACACATATACCTACATTTGGATGATGAGGATAGTGGATGATATTTGGAAATGAGTCGGTGAGATTGGGCATGGTGCCATGAGATCGGTGATATGATGTGATTCGTATTATGAGATACGACATGAGATTTTAGCGGGCCTTTGGGCGTGTGATTTCATACACGCATATATATATATATATATATATATATATATATATATCGATGGTATCGGTTTGTACTAGACTTAGATCAGTACCCCAGTTCATGAGATATGATGATAAGGATACCAGATAATTGATAAGATAAATGTGAGATTCGAACCGTACCCAGATTTGGGATGCCGTACGACGGATTTACGTACGGGCTATATATTGATGATAGATCCGCACTCTTGACTCGAGGATGTCATATTGTATATTGTATCGTATGTGATACTATTGAGGCAGGATCACCGACTATTATATGTATATATATATATATATCGACTCAGATTTAGGTGGTTTCCATACCCTTTCGATTAGCTTGTTAGTTAGATCTGTAGTTTACTTAGTAGATGTTAGACTAGACCCGAGTCATACCTATTTCAAAACTAACGAATTGTGAGTATTTTTAAGACAGGTCAAGGGATTCTACGGATATTTTCAAAAGACACATCTTTTCTTAAAAACACCGTAGCCCTTATTTTTCTAAACCCCACGATTCGTATTATTTCAAATGGCAAAACTGTATGATATATATATATATATATATATATTGATGTAGATTCTTCACTGTTGTGTTTATTATTCATTTTCCGCATATTCTTGCTATTCGCATCGCATTGCATGTTTAAATGTGTTTATTGTTATATTAAACCCATGCTGTCAGGACACCAGCACCATTATCGATGATGCGTATGTTCCACGTACATCTGCTTGCCGGCTCACACACTTCATCATCGATAATTGCCATGTCACTACACAGTAGGATTGTTGCATCAGGATATGACCCCTTGCACGACATACTTGTGTACATACATATTGTACACTCATTCTTGTGTACATACATATTGTACACTCATACTTGCGTACACACATATTGTACACCCATACTTGCATACATACGTATTTTCACATACATAGATGATTCTGGCTTGATTTTGGAGATTTGGGAACCGCAAGATATATTTTAAAACCGGATTCATTTTAAAAGAGCGGTTTTCCCTCGATATGTGCATATTACTGTTCCATGTTGCATGATATACAGATATGCTTACATTTCTGTTATATGTCGCATACATTTGTTTTCATGAGATTTCTGGATTTGAGAACCGTGGTTATTTCAATAGAGAGTATGTATTGTTTTAAAAACCCGGTTTCCCTTGATATGATATTTCAGTGCGTCCACTATGTGTTTTCTCGGTTATGAGACGTATGACATGTGAAACCCGATTCGAGGAGTTGGATGAGGCCTATTGCGGGTACATGGTAGGCCCGGTATGGTACCCCGGGGCAAGAAAGGGATGCTGTGTATACAGACGGTTAGCCTGGTAGAGGGACTACTACCTACCGGTGATTGTATTTGAGCTCGGCGGATATTCGGAGGATACCGACCGGAGTTGAGAGATGATACGGGACGATCCGGACTGACGGAGCCCATGGGCCGATCCGGACTGACGGAGCCCTATATATATGAGGATTTATGTGCCGATGCTGGGCACAGGTTTCATGATGTTTTCGAGTGTCGATGCTGGACACTCAGGTTCCATGATTTTGATGTATCGTGAGGGACACACGTTGATTTATATCCTCATACTTCCATGCATATGCTTTATGATATTTACATGCATGATGTTTTGTGTCATTGGTTAACACGTGGATGAGATCCACATGCATACAGACATTGATTACATAGTTGGATGATATCCACATACTTATAGACTTCATGATATAGTTGACATTGATTCATGTTGATTACATTGATGATACCTCATATTTATGATATGTTGCTACCTGAGGCACTTAAACGAGCACTTAGTATTACATTGATGTATAGATGTTTGCCCTTGCCACTTTATCATGCTTCAGAATTTATCATATTGAGGATATATATTACTGATCGTTTGACCTAGGATTGAGTCATACATACGATTTCTGCTCTGTGATTTTTTCTACTCACGAGTTGGCAACTCACCCCCGTTGTGCCACAGTTCTTGCAGGTTTTGCCGTACAAGTTTCATTGCGGCTTTCTGGCACACTGCTTCCTTTCTGGGTGATTGCTTTGGTAGGTGGGTTCACTCGCATCGTGACCACCCTTGTATTTATTTTAATCAGTTGTATCTAGTAATTCCATCAACCGGACTTGTATATTTATTTCAGACTTAGAAACCAGTTGTGTAGTATTTCGATCTTAGAGTCGCGCGTTGTAGTAGTATGGTTTTCTTGATGATCTTGAGTTTTCTTTTGAGTTTTGATCCTCACCCTTCGGCGTTGTATATTATATTGCTTGCGTGGTTGTGACCGTTGATTGACGAAGAACTAGCTCCCGCTTGGGAATGCCTTTTATCATTGATGTATATATTATTCATTTTGTACCCCGTTTGGGGCCAGTATTTACAAAGGAAACTGTACCGAAATTTTCAGAAAAGACTTGAGATTTTTAAAATACATATTCGGCGTATGTTATAAAAAAACACTTGTTTTAAAACTAGTTTCTTTACTACTTCCTTAAAATAGTTTAGATTTCTGGGATTTCCTTGCTTACTTGAATTAGATGGGGTCCTATAGACTTCATATGATTCAAGTGCCAGTTGTGTACCATTTCGGGTCATGACAGCCGAGGATCAGATCATTGCAAAACTCAATCTCACGCTCTGGCGGCAATCCAGACAATTCAGCGGGAAATACGTCGGGAAATTCTCTCACGATAGGAACCCGGTCCAATGAATCTACTGTGGCTCTGGTATCACGAATGAAATCTAAGAATCCCCGACATCCCCTCCTCAAAAGCCGACTAGAGCAAAGGGCTGAAATCAAACTGTGAGGGGCGGCACCACGGCCCCCCAGCACAACAAGAACTAACTCGTCGGGAAAACAAAACCTGAGTGTCTTCTTGCGGCAGTCCACAGACGCGTAGCACGTAGCTAACCAGTCCATGCCCAGGAGAACGTCGAAGTCCAACATCTCAAGAAGGATCAAGTTGACGGACGAATCTCTCTCCCCAATACGGACGACATACGACCGAAACATGTGTCGCGCAACAAACGACTCGCCAACAGAGTAGTCAGAACAAGCGACTGATCTAGCAAACACGACTCTCAGCCTAATCTCGGCATGAAGTGTGTAGAAACATATGAGTGCGTAGATTCCGGATCAAACAAAACATGTGCGTCGAAGGAACATACTGAAAGAGTACCTGAAACCACTGCATTGGACGCCTGCGCGTCCTGATGAGTCAAAGCAAATACTCGAGCCTGCCCTCTACCTGCAACTGGCTGTCCTCCGCCTCTGCCACCCCGTCCTCTCTGAACAAACCCTTCGCGACCATGACCTCTCTGAGCATAAGTCTGACGCGGAGCAACAACAGGCGCAAGAGGAAACGATCTCTGAGGTGGAGAAGGTGGTAAGGTAACATGCGATACGGCTGCCTCATCCTCACGCGGCTCGGTACAATCTCAAACATGATGATAGAAACTCCTGCACCAAAAACATCTAGACGATGACTGCTGACCCTCCTGGGGATAAGTGCTAAACAACCGGCCTCGTCCCAGGACTCTGCTACCTGAACGAAATCTATCGCGGCGTCTAAACATCTGTCTCCGGGCTGATACACCAGTACGGACCCTCTTCGGTTCCGTAACGACCGACGTCTCGGAAAGACGCTCTTCAACCAATAGGGCTACGTCCACTGCTGTTGCATAGGTATCATAATGCTGTGCGCTGATAGCGAGGAACAACTGGGTAAGCAGGCCCCGTACAAACCTCTTGATCCGCATCTCCTCAGTGTCCACCAAATACGGAGTATACACAGATAGCTGGATAAACTGCACATCGTACTCTACCACTGTCATACCCGGAGTCTGGCGTAATGACTCGAAACTGCGAGCTCGAGCATCCCTGACGCTTTGCAGAAGAAAACGGGCAAGAAACACCATCACAAACTCAGCCCAGGTCATAGGAGAAAGACCTGCGGCTCCGCCCCTCTCTAAAGACTCGCACCACTTCTGGGCAAGACCTTCTAGACGAAAACTCGCGAACTCTACCCATCTCGCGTCGGAACATCTCAACGAACAATAGATCCTGGCCATCCGATCGATAAACGATTACGGATCCTCAGCTGCATCAGTGCCGGTGAAAACCCGAGGCTTCAGCCTCATGAACTCGGATAACGATACGGTGATAACCTCCATAGCTGCAGGTACAACTGCCTGAATCGTAGGCACCATCGCGGTCCCCATAACCGGTAGGATAACCTCTTGTCGCTGCGCTTGACTGGCCTCAACTAATGACCCCATCATCTGGAGCAAATCCTGCATACCAGCCTTTAGCCTAGTAATACGATCAAGCGAAAGTGGATCAATATGCTCCTGTACAACGGGCATACCGCCCTGGTCAGTCCTCATCTCAGACGAGCCAACTCCGACCTCTGCCCTCACGGCCGCTCTTTGTGCCCTCGTAGTCTTCGGTTGCATAATGGCTGGAAATGAAAACAGGATTCGATAAGAACATGGAAATCGAATCACAAGGATGTATATAATCACGGAAGGAATTTTAACCAACAAGTCCTAAGGTCACTTAGGTGAAGTACCGTGTCGTAAGTATGCCGTGGAACATACACACGCTACGTCACTCTGATTAAGTTACCTACTCCATCATATCAAGGTCATCCTACACTCCGAAAAGTAAAACCTAGCGCTCTGATACCAACTTTGTCACGACCCAAAATTTAGGCACGTGACTGACACTTAAACCACGTAACGTCAACAGGCGTATCGCAATTTAAGTAAGCCGAAAACCCAGAAATCTAAACCATTAAAAGTAGTAAGTGATAAAAACATTTGGAAATCTCAAGTAAAAATCTGTAAAGTTTAAATTTTATTTTCTTAAAAATTTCGGCAGCACCTCCTTTGTAAAAACTAGCCCCGAAACGGGTATAAACATAAGATATAAGTAAAGCATCCCCAAACGGGAGCAAATCACGCCCAAAGGCGGAAACAACCACCACAAGCATAAATATACGACGCCGTAGCGAAGAAATAGACGATATAAAGTGAAAACAGCATAAGAGATAAAACTACATAATAAAGCCGGCTGGCACGAGCTCGAAACCCAGAGTCACAAAATATACAATATCGTCCTCAGAACTGGTCTCTAAGTCAATACATGAAATGGTAGATGGAGAATACTAGATACAATAAGATGTAGAATGAATATAAACGGATAACCGCAAAACCCACCTATAACAAAACGGCTCACAGCCAACCGTAGCGGTATTCGCTGCAAAAAAATACAATAAGATAGCCCTGCCGCGACTACTCTGAGGGCCAAGCCTGCAAAACACTATGGCACAACAGGGGTGAGTTGCCAACTCGAGAATAGTAAGTAACATCGTACATATAATCGTAGGTATGGACGTACAGCATGTAATCTGATAGTATCAGTATGGTAATCTGGATATGCAACAATCATGAAAGGTACTCTATCAGGTACTACAAATACATGAAGCAATGCATATCGAATGAATGCTGAGTATGGGATAAAATATATCATCATCTTGGAAAAACCGGTGTCCATCAACGACACCCCAAATCCCAATACCTCAGGCGTCGTCACTCTGATCGACCCTCGTATCCTATAAATCTCATGGAACCTGAGTGCCCAACATCGGCACTCTAAAACATCATGAAATACTCGTGTCCAACATCAACACACAAATCCACATATATCGAGTTCCATCAGTCCGGATCGGCCCACGGGCTCTGTCAGTCCGGATCGGCCCATATCCATCTCTCGACTCCGGTCGGTATCCTCCGGATAACCGCCAGGTCCAACCAATCACCGGTAGGTAGTAGTCCCTCTGCCAGGTTTATTGTCTACTGCACAACATCCCTTTCTTTCCCCGGGGTACCATACCGGGTCCACCATGAACCCGCAAACGAATCATCCAACTCCTCGAATCGGGTTTCTATCACAAGTCTCAGAACCAAGAAAACTTATGGTGGATGCATTGAAATATCATATCAAGAGAAACCGGGTTTTTAAAACAGTGCATACTTTCTTGAGATAATACCGCGGTTCTCAAATCCATAAATCACATGAAATCCGTATCTCAATGCGTAAATCCATAAAATATGATATATGCAACATAAAATCGTAATATGAGCATATCAAGGGAAAACTACTTTTTTAAATGAATCCAGTTTTTAAATATGTCATGCGGTTCCCATTTTCTCCAAAATCAACTGCAACATCATATAAAGGTGTACATGTAGCTATGTATGCACGATGCATTTCATATGCGCAATAGAACAAGAATCAATGTGTCAATATCAATAGCAATACAATACTGCATATGTGTATAGGCTGTGCGTGTCATGGCAATTACCGACGGTGTGGGTGTAGTATACAATTTAGTGCTCGTGCAACATGAACCGTCAGTAATGGTGCAGTGTCCACTAGGTACTAAGTCAAGGCACAACAAGTAGTGGTATACAATGATGCTCATGCACAATCAACATATATGAATATAATCATGCGGCTATAATATCACATCTAGCCCTGACGCATAACGCCATACGGGCGATTTCCCCGTAGATGTTAAATCTACTCACTGATGATCTCGAGCTAAGTAAATCCGACCACCTGCTTCCCTTTCTTCGCAGCGCCCGAAGTCCCCGCCTGCGATCCTATTAACACAAAACACAATAACGTGTGGATTTATCAAACTACGCAATAATAACGAATACAATGCCAATTTAACGAATCGGTCCCCTTAAGCTACAAAAGGGTTCTCTTAGCGGCTAATGTGTTTGTCGACATTACCAAAACAAACCCACGACAGTAAGCTACCCGAAACACTAAAACTACGTTGGATCAATCCTAACGCGCGTCGTCGAAACACTAAAAACTAGCTAATTGTTCCTAGATTTTGCATACTGTCGAAACCTAAAAATCTAGCAGTACCAAACACCCTAAAACAACAGCAGACAGCTACCCTAAAAATTACAGCATCTCAGTCACCAAGATGGTCGAGCTCGCCGGATTTATCCCCTATGCCGCCGGCTAAAACCGCTCAGGTAGGGTTCGTTCTTCAGGTGAACACCCAGAGTCTCTAGTGCAACACTACCATACCGCTGGAATTTACAGTAATAACTCGGGGTAATAGAAGGTTACCGAAACTAAAAAACAACACTAAAAATACGATATTTGCTCAAAATGATCTCTTTAGTGTTCTAATTAACGATTACCAAGCCACACAACATATTAGACACCTAATTAACAGTGAGAGATTGTTACCTATCCACACATGGTCAAAATCCTAGCTTTCCATGCTCCAAGTGATCACCATAGGCTTTAGATCAAGTTTAATGAAGGGTTTAGTGAGTTTTGTGGTGATTTGTGAGGGTTTAGCTTTGGTTTAGTGAAGAACAAGGGAGGGTTTCAGTTGAGGGTGTGAGGAAATGAGATTAAGAAAAATGATAATGAGAGGGTGTGAGGGAAATGAGAGGGTATATGCGAGTGAGGGATGGGGGATTGAGGGTGTGAGTTTAGTGTAGAGCCACGCCTCCCTCTTCTCTCTCCTCATTTAATGCATGACATGCTTGCCCCATGCTCATCATGCCCTCTCTCTCTCTCTCTTTCTTCCTCTCTAAAGTCGACATATTTTCAAAACCCTTTATTTTATTTTGAAAACTAATTAATTAACTAATTACATAATACTTAATGGAATGGGGTTAATATGCCATGGCTACTTAAGCATGGTTACCACTAATTAACCCTAGGCTAACATGCACAAGTGTGTGCAAGCTCAAAATAAATATTAATAAAATATTAATTAATTTTTATAAAATATGATAAAATTATTTTGGTAAAATTTTTACTAAAAATCCACATTATCGCTTAATTAACACTAATCGCATTCTAAGGTGTTACATGGAACCCTAGTTTACTCAACTCATGAGAGCTTAAGGGTTTTTGTTGTGAGGAGGAAGAAGAGAGCTCACTTGAGGAAAGAGAAAATGTTTTTTGATAATAATAATAGAAAATGAGATGCTCACTTGATATGACTACAAGCATGGCAAGAAAATATCTCACCCAAAAATATCTAGTGCCACAAAAATATCTCACAAGAAATATCTAAGTCAAAGAGTCAAACCAAGTCAAGTGGTCAAACCAAGTCAAGTAGTCAAAACAAGTAGCCATGCCACAATTATCATTTACAAAAATAACAAATACTTTCCTCCACCTCATAATTATTTTAATCAAGTTAATGGTCAAAACCCTAATGAGGTGTCTCCTTTTATACCCCTCTCATCCGTATATACATACCCGCATCCGTGTTACGAGAAACACGAATACAAAGAGACGAAACCGATCTATCAATATAACACTAGGATCCGGCTTAAACCAAATCCCACTAGTATTATCCGCCCGAACATCATACGCGCACATGTGCACGTATGTGATCAAACCCCTGCCGTAAAACCATACGGCTTCTACATCTTTCGCCCGATGCAGGAAAACTCTTTGTGTGGGATGTTTACCACCGAAAACGGGAGACGGGAACGCGTAGGTCGTCTTTCTTGAATTTGGGGGCATATACTATTTGGTTTTATCTGTCTACCTCTCCGAAGATGCCAAGTTGATTTATGGCACCATGCATCGATGGTTTAAACAGATGCGTCCATTATAGCAGACTTCGTCAGATTCCCCCTCATTGGTGAGGGTTTTTTGATTATGGGGATGCTCTTCCCTGCAGGCGCAAGCCTCTGCAGTTAATTACGTTACCGTGTACCGATAACCACTTTCTCCTTCTACAGATGTTCACTTCGTGTCGTGTGTGTTTGTTTTGTTTTAGGTTGCCCGTGGATTGTATACGGAGACTAATTTATGTTGTCGCCCGTAGGGCGGGGATTAGTCCAAATCCGTATTTTCTTAAATTTGGGTTTGGTTGATTTAAGGATCATTAACCTTGTTTGAGATTAAGATCAACTTTAATGTTTGTTAAGGATATGTTGTTGGAGATAGTGCCCTCATAGTCAATTATTGGATCGCAGGTACGTGATTGCAATGATTGCGGAGGACCTATCCCGGTAGGACAGTGTTACTCGAGATGATAGTATGCTATCTGGTTTGCCTTTATCAGTCGTGTACATGTTCAGGTGACTGATTGCATGTTACAGTTTGATAGAGCCCTTAGGATCTTGCTTTACTACCAACAGTATGATGGCGATCATATACGTGAGAGTTGGGTAGTTTATATGCATATCCTTAATTATGGTCCCTAGTCGTGGGAGTTTCGAGACAGGGCATCGATACTCCGGAGTAGACTAGTGTGTACAGTCGAGACCCCGACGAGGGGCGGTGGCCGGTCTCACAAGCCACTGGTGTCAGTTGGATCACCTAAGATGTATACAGGTGCTCATTGGGTTATGAGTACACCGGACAGGACTCGCCGGGAATCTGCTAGTTAGTATTATATCTATCGTCAGATAGCAGTTCCATGGTGATATGTTTACAGGTTAGTTCATCGACCTGAGGTCGTCATTTGTCTCATGTGAGTTCCCACTGTGCTTTGATTTCTACCCTACCACGGCTCAAAGGAGTCGTGCAAACAGGTAGCTTTTGGGTACAGTCCCGAGCCATATGGAGGCACGTGAGCGGATCGGCAGGGGATTCGTCTCTCCCGGTATTGGGGGCGAGATCGTGCTGTGTCTAGGAGAGCCATTACATAAAGCCCACGGCCGTGGTAGGAGATTTACTGGTAGGTACTCCAGTAGTATCTCAGGGTGTTATTGGGCCTCACTCCGACACGACTTATACTGCTCTTGGGGGTCTGACGTTACTAGCCCCCTAGGCGGATATGCGATACTCATTGACGAACGGACCGGACTGTATATACATTGTCACTGTTAGGCTCAGTAGGGTTTCTGGATGAGTTCACTCATCGGCCTCCCTTGAGTTCGCTCATCAGCTTCCCTTGAGGTCAGTCCATGGGCAGCCGTTACGCATAGCTAGTGCCGCTGACGGTTTGTGGTTAAACCCACTGCCAGGGTACTGACGAGTCATTAGAGTCCCCCACAGACAGTTTCCCAAGTTCGGGCGAAACGTTGTAGAGGTCGTATGGTTTTATGGCAGGGTTCGGAAAATGCACGTGCGTTTACGCACGTGTTATTTTTCGGGCAGATAATACTGGTCGGCGTTGGTTTAAGCTGGATCCGAGTATTATATTGAGTAGGTATAATATCTTTGTCTCAGTTGCATTTGTATTCGGTCGTAATACAAATGCGGGTATATTTATACAGTTTCGGGGTTATCCTGAAATTCGTTTCAGGATCACTTTTGGAAGTTGCCAGTTTCCAGTTTTCTATCAGCCGTCTTTTAACATTCGGTTAAAGACGGATTTATCTTTTTCTACAGTTAAGGTGAGTCAGTGTTCTAGAAGATTCTAGATGAGGTGACTAGGCTATTTGGTGTTGTGTTCTTATTGGTTGCTTTTAATGAAATGATGACTAAGGATTTGAGTCATCATTTTCATTAAAGCTTTTTGTTTTGCTTAAGATCTTTCCTTCATGATATGCTTTAGGATATGGTCACCTCCCTCCTCCTACACTCACCTCCCTTCTTGATAAAGGTGGCCGGCCCTCTCTCTCTCCGATTCACTCTCTCTCACTTTGAGAAAATTATGGTTGCAAAAGAAAAGAGTATAGTTTTGGATGCATGGAAATTTCATAGTTCATTTCTTGTTCCATTTCATTTCCATCGGCAACTTCATTAACCGATCGTCCACGGATTTGGACGAAGTGAGACAAAGTCATCTACTCATTCTCTACATCATTCTTGGTCGTCTCTTTTAGCAAACTTGACGATCGAGTTGCCTCGAGTTAGAGGCGGGAGCCCGTTTAAAGAATCGGTGATGTGGTGCCACCTCGACGAGGATATCGGAGATCGACGAGATCGGAGCAGCCGCAACGGAGCGTGGGATGATGGTTAAAGAACGAAGGACTCGGATCGTTCGGTATAACCTTTCTACACTCTTTACAGTTTGTTAGTTTAGCAATAATGGCAGATCCGGGTTAAAGTATACGATAGCGCCAGTTAAAAAGTTTTGTTCCGCATTTGGCGTCTGTAGACTGCCGGGGCGCTAGCGTAGACTTACAGTGGTATCAGAGCCTCCCCATTTTGCTATACTAACTTGTGCTAACGCGTTTAAAATATCGATCGAACCGGAAATCAAAAATCACATTTTTCCAAGCTCACAGTTTCTGTCAATTTTAAATGGCTTCAAAACTTTATTCTGCATATCTTAAAAATCTGTGCAGGCTTTTTTAAGAATACTGTAAAAATTCGAGCCAGTAATTTCTCTGTTCAGGCGCGGATCCGCGGCCAAAGCTAGGGTTTTGCCGCTGATCCGCCGCAGGAATGTGGGATGACTCTCTCAAATTTCTACAGTGAATTCTCTGTTGGGAATTGGGATTTTTGGTAAATATCGTTTTGGCCCAGGTTTTGTTACTGTTCACCAGTAAGTCGTGGGGCCCACTTTTTGATATTTGGTCGATCGAAATTTAAACACGTTAGTTTACAGTGCTTACTTTATATCTCCGACCGGGAATGTCATTTGATCGGTAAACCGCGTCTGATTGCTATAGTTCTTTTAGACGGGTTTGCGAACGTGACATTCGCGTTGATGTTCTGTGTTGTGCTGTGATGTTGCGGATTTGTCGTGGTGGATAGCAGTGTGCAATGGTAGTACAGTTTGAGTTTATTTGTACATTTGATATTGCGGGGCGAGCGTCCAAATTGTGGACAGCCGTCACTGCCTGTTGTATAATATTCTTTTGGGGCACGACCAGGTTGCGGTCGATGTACCTATTGTACTTTTTTTTCATTACTGTACTAGGTTTTGCCCCGAGACGGAGTGCACGGATAGCCGGGTTCTGGGGGGCAACGGGTCCGCATCTCATGGCTTTGAGAGGCAGAGGGGTCCCACTTCAGAATTGGCAGACTATTCGCCGCACTCGTAGGGGGTACAGGTTGACCCAAGGAGGGGTGCTCAATTTACCGGATTCCGTGGAGTGCCGGGTGTTCCATTCACTATGCTGTGGGGACTACCTCGCTTCAGGTTTTGGCGGGTAACTTGCCGCACCCGTAGGGGTCTAGGTTTCATTGCACAGGCTATCCACACGACAGGGGAACGTCGGGTTTCAGCAGCGGCTCTGTGAAACCCGGGGATCCCAGAGTATCTGTATTGTTCTGTGATGCTTATTACTTTTCTGTAATGTTGCATATTATCACGCCTGGAGCGATTATGTATATTGGTTTATATACTATTAGATGTTGTATATGTTTTACACCCGCGCTAGTCCAGTCCCCGCTCTGTCGTTAGTTAAGTAACCTAACGGGTGATGACGGGACCCAGTGACGAATGCGGATGGCATATACGTACATTTTATTTTCGTTCTTTTCTGGTGTGATCGAATGATGGGACTGTGTTGATTCTGATCAATGCAAAGTAAAACAAACCTGTTTGATGTTGTTGGAACAAATTTAAAAAGTGTTGTTACAAAGACGTTTCCTTTTGTTATGCATAGCGGTATTCAGTGGAATATCCTGCACCTCATTCGACGGGGCAAGGGCTGATATCCCTTCACCGGGACTGACCCCTTGGGCAGAAGTTTGCGTCAGAGTAATAACTTCACTATAGTCGATTACATGTTGCTTTGCATAGCGGTATTCAGTGGAATATCCTGCACCTCATTCCACGAGGAAAGAGCCGAGATCCCTTTACCGGGAGTGACCTCTTTAGCAAAAGGTTTTCGCCACTATATTTTAAAAAGCTATCAGGTTCCTTCAGCGATATCAAGTTCACTACGCTAAAGGTTTTTCGCCAAAAACCAGCCGTAGCCCTCCGTCGTTTCTTATGGATGGTCAGTAATATTCAAGCTATGTTTGTTGGCTTTCGTCAAGGCATAGTGTTTGGTAGTTGCTGGGGTATTCATTTGTTGCATAGATAGATGTGTTGGTTTGGGACAGTCGTATTACCTTGTTGGCTTTCGTCAAGGGTATGTACGGGTGGATTCAAAGTTACAAGATAATGACGGGCAGAACTTGACATGTGACTTATGATTTGTTGACTTTCGCCAAGGTCATAAGAGCATGGGGCAAAAATCATATCGGGAGTTTCTAAAGAAACTGAAACTTGCCAGGCATGCGCATACCTTCTGGAGTGTGATAACGCGAGTGGATTCCGTCACGTTATCATACGATGAGAGTTGGATCCCGATTCCCACTGATGAGTTGGTTTACTCTTCGGGTGATTCCGATTGATTCTTCTTTAGGTTTGGAGGAGAATTTGACAGGACAGTGGGAGGTTTCCGGATTAGATAAAGTGATGACCATTCTGATCTAGGATAAAGTGCACGCAGAGTGTTTCTTTTCTCTCTCTCTTTGGCAGCGACCTTTGACCGACCCTAGACTATGACTCAGTGACCAGGTTGACCGAACCTTCTTAAAATACTGGCTTTTGGATTGTCTAAGTTGCATAAGTCATTGCCACTCCTTCTTTTACCCTTTGAATTTCTCAGAACACCCGTATTACTACGGATATCCACTTCCATTGGATAGATCCATCGTATGGTTATATACGAACTCGAAGGGACTTCTTCGAGGATGGATCCAGGTTCAGGAGAAATAGAATTGGTTTATTCAGTTGTCTTTTATTATCACCTTCTCTCAGGTTGCGAGAGCTCCTTAGATTAGGAGAGTACACCTATTACGCTTATTGGATAGTCTTATTCCAAACCATAGGCTGGTGCCGAAAGGTAGGGAATGAAGAAAACCAATTAGCCTAAGTAGGGTGTGCAGAAGGTAATATGTAAAGACAAAATAAAGGGATTGGAAAGAGGGCAAAGTAAATTGCGACTGATATCATTCACGACCAAAATCGCGTACTTCATCGCCCCTCCTATTTCACCTTTAAAAGAATAAGGTATTATTCAGTTGTCTTTTATCATCACCTTCTCTCAGTTGCGAGTACTCCTTGGTTTAGGAGGGTACACCTATTATGCTTACTGGATAGTCTTCTTCCAAACCATAGGCTGGTGCCGAACGGTAGGGAAGGAAGAAAACCATTTAGCCTAACGTGGTGTACAGAAGGTAACGACTAAAGACAAATAAAGGGATTTGGAGAGATGGCAATAAAATATACGGTTGAAGTCATGAATTGGATTATGGAAGAGGCATTGCTATGAATACCAGGATACCCCTACGAAACATTTTCATGTTTCAGTGCATTGTTAAAGAAAAACTGTTTTCCCGATTAGACACTTACTCCAAGGGTATGTATTTACCAGGTTTCATTCTCATATCTGTATGGTTTTACAGATGATGAATGGGAGTAAGATATTGGGAATTAGGTGATCATCCTCATTATATCGGAATTCGTTGTAATTGGTGATATTTGAGGAAATCGCCAGGGTACAATTTTCCACCTACAACGCACAGGTTATGAGTTGTTTAACTCAGCGGACTTATACAGAGTATTGTATGTTGTCCAGTGTCCATCAGGACAAAGGGGTAGGTCCTCGTACTATGTTCTGTTTACTTATAACTTCTCTAGTATTTAGACGAGTGTTTCGTAGAAATACAAGGTCTAAGTTTTGAGAAGTTGTGGGTATAAGAATAAAGTAGAGAACCAGGTGTCACAAGTATCGGGATTCTTCAAAGAGATCGAAGATGTAGATTCTTGTGATTGGTATTCAGATGATAGTGATGGTTTTGAGAAACGTGTTTCTCTTTCAGGTTACTCATAATTGGATGGATTCCTAAGTTGAGTAATGCTGATTAGCCTCTTTCCATTAAGTTGATATGCACTGGAGACAGTTGCATGATTTGAATCTGGTTCCAATTAAATTAGTGCCAAAGTTTCTATATTGGATATAGAATAGATCGTACCTTAAAAGATATTAAGGTACGGGGAGTTGTCCAGCTTATGCTTAAAACCAGACTCTGGATAACTCAGGGCACGTTTCTGTAATGGCTGTTTGTGGGTTGACCCTGGCTATGACAAGGGTTGATATTCTACCATTTGGAAGATCAATAGTGATATTGTTCTTGACTCGCCACAGTTTTAGTAAAATGGATCTTTTTCAGAAAACAGTAGTGGGAGTATGGTAGAACTGGAAGTGATTCCAGAACCGCGAACGATTACGGAAAATTTAATAGGACCTATATATTCAATCAGGTTTGACATTCCAATAGCCACTCCGCAGATATGGTAGGTAACCTCAGACACCCGAGAGGTACTTCGGTAGGCTCAAGGACGGTGACAGGGAGGTTCTTATCTACCCAGACTTGACACTACTGTTGTTCCAGGTTATGAGACCCGGTAGGAGGGTTGTCGTAGTCAGTGGGAGCAACGGAAGCATAGTGGGCAAGATGCTTATATCTATTTATAGACTTGAGCAGTTATAGCGGAGATAGATCATCTAATTTTGATGTGACAGTCATGGGTTTGACTTCAATCAGAATAGGGGATGGATCAGTTAAGAAGGTAGTAGGGTGTGATGTCATGGTATCTGGATGACATACACAGAGTAGGAAGTAAAATTCCTATACTACGATCGGTTGTACTGCGGTCGTCACACAGTTGTTTCTCCAGAAAGGATATGGATATAATATTTGACATTCCGGTTTCTAGATCTATGGTTTTAGATCTGGATTTGGGTAGTTTCCCAAGGTGGGTACTTTGACAGATATTCTAATGGTTTTTGGAATAGTTGACTCCTAGCATGGTGGTGTACCTGCAGGTGATGGAGTCACCCTCTCTAAAGGTGTCTTACAGACTAAAGGGGAGAGGGATGTGCATGATTGGCAGATCACTTGCTTAGGCAATTGAGTCAATCATGAGATGTCAAGTACCACACCAAATGTTGGTTTTGCACTAGATGCAATAAGTTTGTATTAATCCAATCCTGGAGAAACATAAGGAAGCAGTTTTAGAACATAAGTACATGTTCTACGGATTTGATGACGACAACCCCTGTCGGGAGACGGTTATCATTCCAGGCTTCAAAGGTGACATGGTTGACAGAGTGATTGTCAGAGTTATAGTTTTCCCTCTGACGAAGAGGGACAGTATTATGGACAGGTGGTTCAAGAGGATACTGTGGGTGGCATGGTGTCGGATTCTGATTAGGTTCAGTGATCCATACAGTCTAAGAAGTTTGGATATGGAGTTCATTTATGAACTAAGGTCCCATCAGATATCCAGACATATTCTAAGACAGGTATTACTCAATTCGGGAGATGGCTTTCTCCACGAACTTGAGATTAAGAGAGATACAGAAAGAAACTTCTAGGCAGATCCACTCACTGAGGCTATTTCTCGAACACAATAGTTTTACAAACGGGCTTTGTGAAACTGATTAGTAGAGGAGTTGGATGTTCGGTTTCACACGGGCTGTGAGTAGTCGACATCGCAATATTAGCCTTGAGTGCAAGTGGGAGATTGTTGGAGATAGTGCCCTCATAGTCAATTATTGGATCGCAGGTACGTGATTGCAATGATTGCGGAGGACCTATCCCGGTAGGACAGTCTTACTCGAGATGATAGTATGCTATCTGGTTTGCCATTATCAGTCGTGTACATGTTCAGGTGACTGATTGCATGTTACACTTTGATAGAGCCCTTAGGATCTTGCTTTACTACCAACAGTATGATGGCGATCATATACGTGAGAGTTGGGTAGTTTATATGCATATCCTTAATTGTGGTCCCTAGTCGTGGGAGTTTCGAGACAGGGCATCGATACTCCGGAGTAGACTAGTGTGTACAGTCGAGACCCCGACGAGGGGCGGTGGCCGGTCTCACAAGCCACTGGTGTCAGTTGGATCACCTAAGATGTATACAGGTGCTCATTGGGTTATGAGTACACCGGACAGGACTCGCCGGGAATCTGCTAGTTAGTATTATATCTATCGTCAGATAGCAGTTCCCTGGTGACATGTGTACAGGTTAGTTCATCGACCTGAGGTCGTCATTTGTCTCGTGTGAGTTCCCACTGTGCTTTGATTTCTACCCTACCACGGCTCAAAGGAGTCGTGCAAACAGGTAGCTTTTGGGCACAGTCCCGAGCCATATGGAGGCACGTGAGCGGATCGGCAGGGGATTCGTCTCTCCCGGTATTGGGGGCGAGATCGTGCTGTGTCTAGGAGAGCCATTACACAAAGCCCACGGCCGTGGCAGGAGATTTACTGGTAGGTACTCCAGTAGTATCTCAGGGTGTTATTGGGCTTCACTCCGACACGACTTATACTGCTCTTGGGGGTCTGACGTTACTAGCCCCCTTGGCGGATATGCGATACTCATTGACGAACAGACCGGACTGTATATACATTATCACTGTTAGGCTCAGTAGGGTTTCTGGATGAGTTCACTCATCGGCCTCCCTTGAGTTCGCTCATCAGCTTCCCTTGAGGTCAGTCCATGGGCAGCCGTTACGCATAGCTAGTGCCGCTGACGGTTTGTGGTTAAACCCACTGCCAGGGTACTGACGAGTCATTAGAGTCCGCCACAGACAGTTTCCCAAGTTCGGGCGAAACGTTGTAGAGGCCGTATGGTTTTATGGCAGGGTTCGGAAAATGCACGTGCGTTTACGCACGTGTTATTTTTCGGGCAGATAATACTGGTCGGCTTTGGTTTAAGCCGGATCCGAGTATTATATTGAGTAGGTATAATATCTTTGTCTCAGTTGCATTTGTATTCGGTCGTAATACAAATGCGGGTATATTTATACAGTTTCGGGGTTATCCTGAAATTCGTTTCAGGATCACTTTTGGAAGTTGCCAGTTTCCAGTTTTCTATCAGCCGTCTTTTAACATTCGGTTAAAGACGGATTTATATTTTTCTACAGTTGAGGTGAGTCAGTGTTCTAGAAGATTCTAGATGAGGTGACTAGGCTATTTGGTGTTGTGTTCTTATTGGTTGCTTTTAATGAAATGATGACTAAGGATTTGAGTCATCATTTTCATTAAAGCTTTTTGTTTTGCTTAAGATCTTTCCTTCATGATATGCTTTAGGATATGGTCACCTCCCTCCTCCTACACTCACCTCCCTCATTGATAAAGGTGGCCGGCCCTCTCTCTCTCCGATTCACTCTCTCTCACTTTGAGAAAATTATGGTTGCAAAAGAAAAGAGTATAGTTTTGGATGCATGGAAATTTCATAGTTCATTTCTTGTTCCATTTCATTTCCATCGGCAACTTCATTAACCGATCGTCTACGGATTTGGACGAAGTGAGACAAAGTCATCTACTCATTCTCTACATCATTCTTGGTCGTCTCTTTTAGCAAACTTGACGATCGAGTTGCCTCGAGTTAGAGGCGGGAGCCCGTTTAAAGAATCGGTGATGTGGTGCCACCTTGACGAGGATATCGGAGATCGACGAGATCGGAGCAGCTGCAACGGAGCGTGGGATGATGGTTAAAGAACGAAGGACTCGGATCGTTCGGTATAACCTTTCTACACTCTTTACAGTTTGTTAGTTTAGCAATAATGGCAGATCCGGGTTAAAGTATACGATAGCGCCAGTTAAAAAGTTTTTGTTCCGCATTTGGCGTCTGTAGACTGCCGGGGCGCTAGCGTAGACTTACATATGTTAGTATAAGTTTTAGACTAAGATCTACTTAACGGGGATTCAGGATTATTTTTGATCTAACGAAAGAGCATTTGGGCTCTATCGTTTAAGTTTAGGGACATTATGGTCCGTCATTAGTTTTGAGACATTTCGGACCATTGTTTAAGGACATCATAGTCCGTGGAGTTTAAGGACATCATAGTCCGTAGAGTTTAAAGACATCATATTCTATAGAGTTTAGTTTAGGGACGTTACGGTCTAAAGGTTTTAGTTTAAAGACATTATGGTCATGGAATTTAGTTTAAGGACATTACGGTCCACGGAGTTTTTCTGTTGGTCGTCGGGACCCGCCACCTCTCTGAAGACGTTGAAGAATTACAACGACACATATCAGAGGTGTGAAGAGATGTACCCTTGAACCAAAGAATGTTCATCAGGGACATGGTATTCCTGTTTGGCACTAAGGCCAATTTAAAAGAAGACCTATGGGCTCGATCGATTTGGGGTTTGGACAACCTTGGGCTCAGCAAATTTGATTACTTATTTGGACTTAATCTCTTTATTCAACAATGCTGAGCATTGATATGGGTCATGATGCCCACCCTCCTTTCTTTGTTTTGTATTGAGTGTTGAACACTCCTTATAGCGCTGGGCTCTATTTACAGAGTGCTCTTTATTTCATCAGCATCCATATGAGGGGCACGTAGAGC
The DNA here is from genome assembly GCA_030015575.1 of Agapanthus africanus. Classification (NCBI taxonomy): domain Eukaryota; kingdom Viridiplantae; phylum Streptophyta; class Magnoliopsida; order Asparagales; family Amaryllidaceae; genus Agapanthus; species Agapanthus africanus. The sequence goes on from JASDDO010000012.1 coordinate 364,747,448, forward strand.
GCTTGGTGCTGAGCACCAAACTTGGAGTGCTTGGCGCTGAGCGCCAAACTTGGAGTGCTAAGCTCTTCTTATAAAATAGCACCCATGTGAGGAGCACGTGGAGCGCTTGGCGCCGAGCGCCAGACTTAGAAAGCTAAGCGCTTTTATAAAATTGCGCCCACGTGAGGAGCACGTGGAGTGCTCGGCGCTGATCGCCAGACTTAGAAAGCTAAGCGCTTTTTAAAAAACAGCGCCCACGTGAGGAGCACGTGGAGCGCTCGGCGCTGAGCTCCAGACTTAGAAAGCTAAGCGCTTTTTATAAAACAGTGCCCACATGAGGAGCACGTGGAGCGCTCAGCGCTGAGCGCCAACTACTGAGTGCTAAGCACTCTTTATTTTGCAGCGCTCGGTGCTAGTTTTTTTCTTTCTGTGTTATATTCTGCAAAGTTCAATTCTTTGTTCTCCCTTTGATCTTCGATCCCTAAGAACAAATTCATCCCCGTAAGAATTAAATTCTCATTTGGGGGAGACTTGTCTCATGGATCTCAGATCCGAGGAAAGAACTATGTTCTTTTTTATGAGGGTTAAACCCTTGAGATGCTCTGATCTCTATTTTTATTTACCTTGAAGAAAATTCTTCTTCTTAAAGCTTTCTCTTCTCTTTGAGATTGAAGTTTAGGGGGGGTTTCTTCTGTACAAGACTTGAAGTCTTGGTTTCTTTATATAGGGGAGGCTGATTCGTTGAATCAGTTAAGGAAATCTCTCATTGAGAGATCTCCAATTGATTTGGGGAATTTATCCACCGTTGGATTTTTGATTTAGGAAAATATTTTCCCGTAAAGAACTTATTCTTTATCTTGGTGATTTTTAAACACCATTGGATCTTTGATCCAATGGTGCTCTGATTTACAGAGCACAATCTTTCTTGTTTAGAAAGATTTGAGGAATTTTTCTTCAATCAGAATTTAATTCTGTATTTGGTGATTTTTAATTACCATTAGATCATTGATCCAACGGTGGAGAACTTTTAGTTCTGGCGCTGGCGCTCTCACGCTTTGCACATGAGGCGCTACCTCAGAGTCTTTGACTCATGGTGCTGGCGCTCTCGGCGCTTTGCACGTGAGGCGCTGCCTCAGAGTCTTTGACTCATGGCGCTGGCGCTCTCGGCGCTTTGCATGTGAGGCGCTGCCTTAGAGTCTTTGACTCATGGCGCCGGCGCTCTTGGTGCCGGCGCTCTCGTTCTTTGCAAGTGAGGCGCTGCCTCAGAGTCCTTGACTCATGGCGCTGGCGCTTTCATGCTTTGCACGTGAGGCGCTGCCTCAGTTCAAATTTCAAAGTTTGAACAGAGCCCTGCTCTTCTTATTGGGGGGAAACAAATGCCCCCCACCGTTGCGCTTACGTGGCTCACACGCGAGTGCAGCGGAGGCAGCCTTTCCACCATTGGATTGTCTTGGAAGTTGGATCGACTTCCAGCACCTATAAATAGGGCTTTTGGCCCTTTGAGATGACCGCTGCTCATCTTCTTGCTTTTTGTTTTTCTGAGAATTTAATTCTCCCTTCAGAGTATAGATCTCTACCCAATGAACTTCCTTTAAGATAGAACTTTGTTCAAATATTCGGTAAGAATCATGTTCGACCCCATTAAACAGAGCTTTGCTCTTCTCAGATCATAGATCTTAAAGATGTGTTTTAGGGTTTCTTAACCCGTTAAATGAAAACAGAGCTTTGCTCTTCTTAGATCATAGATCAAAAAATCTTTTTTTAGGGTTTCTTAATCCATTAATGAAGAACTCTTAGAGTCCGTTTTGCAGATCTTAAAGATCTCGGAGTTTTTAACTCAGTAAAAGCTTTGCTTTTTAGGATTTTGATGGATGATTCCATCGTTTTCACAGAGCATAGCTCTTTGAAGTTTGGGGAATTTTTATTCCCTTCATGATTAAACTTGACAGATGTCGGTTCTATTTGCAGAGTGCTGCTCTCGAGGGAGTTTAACTCCTTAGCCTAATGATTCTCTCATTAAATGAGAATCCTCTTAGGATTTCTTTTTCAATGAGAGATTGTCTCATCAATGATGAGCTGTCACCTTGATTCTGTGGGTCCCCCTTGGTCCCTTTCCACTGCATTGCAGTGTGGTACGAATTTAAAGTACCAAGTGTTAGAATTTGGACTGTAGCATTGGCGGCTAACCCTCATTCTTTTTCACGTAGGTACTATGTCTTTTGACACCTCTTTCCCATTTGTTCGTCCGGAGAGCGCATTTGCTGACGTGCCCATAGATAGGGAAGTCTTCGCGCTCATTAAAGATCATGACCCGGAGTGGAAATCTCTTCATCTATGGGGGTCGTAGTATAATCAAATTATCCAGGGCCGGCGTAGCTTCTCTTTTGCAGTACTGTAACATTTTGAAAATTTAGATAATAAATTAATTTAGTTAATAAAATAATAAAATGTTAATTTACAAGGTTATTGAAACAAAATAGGATATTTCATAAGTGGTATGTGAAACAAATTAAATTTGAAGTTTAGTTGTAATATTAATGAATCATAAGGGTTTTAGTGAAAAGATTAGCTTCATGTGTAATATGATATAGTATGGGGGTTATGTGATATGGTTAGTTCCTTATGAAAATTAGAATTTGTTAAGGGTTGTTATGCAAAAAGGGTAAGGTCCTGTTAAGCTTAGGTTGTAACCATGGCATAGCATATCATAGATGACACTTCATATGTCCACCTCAATCTTGCATGAAACCCCACCTCACTACTTGTGTGACACCTCCTCCTCCTTTCCTTTACACCACCACCTTGCACTTTCCACCTCCTCCTTTCTCTACAACAAACCCTCACTCTTTTGTTATCTCACCCATTGTTCAGTTCATAAGATCAGAAAATTAAAGAGAAGGAAAGGAAAAGAAAAACATTAGAACACACAAAAGAAAATAAGAGAAGAGAAGAAGAACAAGTGCAAAGGATTTTCACCATCACCCTCTAGCTAGGACCTTGAGCTTGTGCATCTTAGAGGAAGCTTTTCCATGTGATCTTGCTGTAGGTATAATCCTTGAACCCTGTATGATTTTGGTTCTGAAACTGTTTTACATTAGAAATCGAATATTGTAATATCGTATTTTGATAAGTTTAGCCTCTGTTTGAATCTGCTCTAATTTAAATGATAAATAGATTGATCAAACAGTATCTGGACCTTGTAATCTAGACCTAGGATTACCATAAGAAAACAACCCCAGTGTTCGGATTTTGGCCGGCGACCAACACACAAAATCCGATCTCGCCGGATTTCTTGGAGAGTTGGCTTATGTGGTTTTTAGGGTAGGTCTATGGGTGTGGATTAATGTGTTTGGTATTGTTTAAATAAGTTAGTTTTTCAGTAGGTTAAATCTGTAAGCTAATATCAGTTTAAGAGTAAAATTATATGTATGACACATAGCATGTTTAGTGTTTGTGATAATTTAACTACAGAAAGTGAATCTGGAACTAAAAGGAATAATCACTAGAAAAACTAACAGAACCAAAAATATAATGAGCAAACTAGAAGATTACATTGAAAACCTGAGCCCTAAACTCACAACAAAATCCGGCGACCCACCTTAAAATTCCGGCGATGCCGGCCTTACCTAGGCAATTGGTGTTGGTTTTTCTGCTGTAGCTTTGAATTGGTATTTTACAAGTCTCTGTATTGTTTGTGTTGTTTAAATATGTACACAGTAAAATTTGGGAACGTTTTAGAAATGGTTTATCAAATTTCAGATATTTACGATACGGAGTTTTAGTATTTTGATGTTGGAGCTGAACCGTTGACGTTTATACGTTAACAACAGAATTATATTGACGTTTTTGGGTTAAGAGTACTGTAGGTTCTAACCTACGAGCGTTTAGCTTGTTGTTTTGGTTTTTGATATGATATTTACATCAATGCGATCTAAATATGAATATAGGTACAATTCGAGGATTCCGAGACGGAGTTGGCGATTTAGCAGCGTGGATTCAGCGAGCTTCTAAGTTGGTGAGTAGATTTATATCTATTGGGGAAGTCGGGTGGATGGCGTATAGCACCCCAGCAACCTTGCAAATTGTATTATGATATCTAGTTAGTTATTATTTATTCAAGACATTAATATAGTATCGCATCTAGTATGTCCTTCAATTTCATACAGTTTCATGCATAGTTATAGATGATATACAGTGATACGATACGGATATAGTTTTATGGATTTGTACAAGGGATCACGCTAGACTTGAGATGATACAGATACAGTGATATGATGAGATATAATACAAGGATTTATACGTATTGGAAAATGATGAATTTTGTATGCCGAATAATGACCAATTTATCCTTTGACTCATAGAGTTAGGTTATATTCTGTTTTAGGATGTAATACTTGTGTGACTATATTCTTTTAAAAACTACGATTCGTTTGTCTTTTAAATAAAATACTAGGATGCGTGCTAGTTTCTAAAACGGATATCTATTTTAAATCTAGGGCAGCTTCCTTATTTCAAACTTAACCTTTCGATCATTTCTAAAAAAAATGGTATAACTCATAGCAAGTAATTACAATAAGTACGTTTAGATTACTTTACATGTTTACATTATATTATCTATATTATATGTTTCTGCGTTATGCACACTCTGATAGAACACTGCACAACTACCAATGAGTACTATGCTGCACAAGCACGTGAATGTATATTTCACTACACCTCATTGGTACTGCCATGTCATTGTAGAACTGTGATGTTATGTATGTATTAAAATAAATAGGTTGTTACACCATAGAACACTTGCACAAATACTAATGATTGCCATATTGCACGAGTACAGACGCGTATGCTACACTACACATCATTAGTAGTACCATGACACAGTAGAATTGAAATCTATATTTATGTGATGTAATTACGCAGTCTTCTTTATTCCTGTTGTAAATTACGAATTTTAGTACAATAGATACTGTATTTGATTCTTATGGATTTCATGGATATTTTACTCCTGATGATATATATCGGTGGTATGGGACACTGTTATATATGTATATATATATATAATATCATCAATACAATCTATGCAAGTTCTTATTCCTCACTTGATATTTTTATATGATGAGTAAACGTCCACCATGAGATTTGTGTTTTCTGATTTTGATATCCGAACCGAGTTGGGGGTCATACGGTTACGGATTTACAAGCTATCCAGACTGAGTTGGGGGGCATACAGTGGGATACATGGTGGACCCGGTCAAGACCGAGGGGCAGGATAGCCGCATTCTAGGCGGGGAGCCTAACGAGGTAACTCGATTCCGGAGATAGAGATGAGCACGGCAGATATCCAGGGGATACTGACCGGAAATAGAAATGAGCACGGAAGATATCCAGGGGATACTGACCGGGGTTCGATTGGACACGGTGGATATCCAGGGGATACTGATCGTAGCCAGGATATCGGTTGGCGATCATCTATTGAGGTGGTGTCGACGATATCTGTATTTACGTGTCGATGATAGACACGCTGGATTTCAGATTTCGATGTCGATGTTGGACATCTATGTATATATTGATATGAGCATTATCATGAGGTATACAGTTAGATATTATTAGTGGATTCCACTAGGACTGATCTGGAGGACAGTACCTGCATATATTTGTATAGACATTCATATACAAAAAGGGATTCCAACACGAACTATAGATTCATGATTTTGACTCATATGACATTGAGATATTATACTTGGGATTGCATGATAGTCAGTATTGCACATATGCATATCATATAGTATATTGGTACAGATTATGATAGGACTATATATATGACCTAGGTATAGTTGTGCATTTCGATTTCTACCTTTAGATATACTTTTATTCACTGAGTTGGCAACTCATCCCCGTTGTGCTACAGTTTCTTGTAGGTTTCACCTCTTGGATTATCAGCGGCCTGAGCACACATTCTTTTCAGGGATTGATTTGTAAGTGGGTTATTATTGTATCATACTCACTCTTGATTTTCATATATTCTTGTATCTAATAGAAACTCCATCAACTTAGAAGTGGTATATTATGGACTTAGAAGCAAGCCTTAGAGTATATGCGTGGTGATGTCACACTCTTTGGAGTCGATTGCTGACTTAGATTGTTGGTTGCTCCATCGTTTGGACGTGGAGACTAGCTTCCGTTGGGATGCTATTTTACTATGTTGTATCGGGTTTTTATAAAAATGTAAAGGAGGTGATGTCAAGTTTCAAAACGTCATAAATGCTTTTCTACATACTTAATTAAATTTAGATGTTATTTTAAATTGATTTTTTTAGATGATTATTTAAACCTCACCTCCAATATTTTTAAAAAAGAGGGTTTAGATTCCGGGTTTCAGCTTATTTGGATTGCGTCGATGTCTTTAGATATCATGTGATTTAAGTGCCGGTCACGTGCCACATTTAGGTCATGACAAGTACCCTCAGAGCCCATTTCAGTGTTTCATTATGCTGACTCACCCCCGGTAAATTACACTGTGGAGGAGGTTAACTGGATTACGGATGGACGCCTCCAGTCTTCTATGGGATCGATACCTGTGCATCCGCCGATGTCTTTAGATACTCTGGGGTAGCGCATATGTCAAGGCGAATCGTGCCCCTTGGGACAAACGTATATGATTGTCTTGACTCCTCGCCACTCAGCTGGATATCTGTAGTGGACTCGGTACATCTTGTCAGCCAAGAAATCACTGCTGCTGAAGCTCGGGTTGTACCCCGCAGTTTACGTGTCTCTTTTCCAGTATTCTACGCCCCCTGTATGGCGGTTCAAAGCTTTTTTAGAGCAATGGAATATTCCGATTCATACCTTCCTTTTATCGGATCGGTAAGTTTCAATCTCTTTGGAGGAGTTCACAGAGATCTCCGGCTTACCCGTCAGGGGGGAACATTATGAGGAGCTACTTCCTCCTGACGAGTACATCTTTTCCACCAAATCAGTGGTGATGGGTCTTACTCCAGAGAATCCTATTCAACATCGATTCCCAAGTCTAATGAAGGTGTTGAATATTTATGAGGGTCTGTTTCTTGAATCCGGAAGGCATGGTGTCAGTTTCGCAGACTTCATCGCTCGCTTTCTTCGTCCAGAAGTCTTATCAAAACAAGCTGCGAATTTTGCCAAGCTTGACGACCCGTTTAGTTTTGGTTTGGATAACCAGCCAACGGAGGAAGCAGATCTAAAAAGCTTCTTCATTCCGGATACCCCGGTCGTTCCTTTCGCAGAGCTTGCTGCTGCACACGTCGATGAAGAGACGTTCTTCCTGGGATTTATTGGCTTGTGGTTAAGCTGGTTTGTGCTCCCAATACACCCTCACTATATGAGGCCATCCTTCTTCTATCCGGCTCACCGAATGGTTGCCGGGATGCGAGTGGCCGTCTGAATCGCTGGGCTGACTCACTTGTATCACGACCTCAGCTTAGCGGCAGACACCACTCAGCCAGGGGTACAACCTGTAACTCTCCCGCTGCACTATTTCATGTCGTGGATCGAGTTACATATGCTCGGCGCTCTTGGAGTTCACAAACGGTCCCGTTTCTATGACAGTTATAATTTCCCTCGGATTATGCTACTAATTGACGCTTCCGCTATAAATCCGTTACAGCGGGAGGCTCTGTTAGTTATATGTATGCCCTAGAGGCCATTACTGTACATGGGATGTATATTGTAGTGGATGCAGGGACATATATAGGTAGGACTTTCTTGCTCGACATGATAGTACGCTATCTGGTTGCACTTTATCTTAACATGTATACTTGCAGTCTCTCTATTACATGTTGATAAAGCCCTTAGGATGTGTACTCGACTTCCAGGACTATGATGAAGATCATACTAGTGGGGCCTGGGTAGTCAATGAGTACATCCTTTAATGTTCCTAGTCATGGGAATATCGAGATGGGGCATTGATATTCCAGAGTAGACTAGCGTATATCTTCTCGACCCATGTGATGGGCGATGGATGATCACATATCCATTGGTGTTTGACATCAGAGATGGTATGCGGGTGCTCAGTGGTGACTGGGTACACTGAACGGACTCGCCGAGAACTCCCAGATGGTATTATACCTCACGTCAGATGGCAGTTCTCTGGTGACACTGGAACAGCTTAGTCTGTTGACCCGAGATCGTCATAGAGTCTTGTGTGTCTCCCACTGTGCTTTGATTTCCACCCTACCACAGCTCTACTGAGTCATGCAAACAGGTGGTTTTTGGGTACAGTCCCGATTCACATGGAGGCAATGAGCGATAGGAGGGGATTCGTCTCTTCCGGTATTGGGGGTTGATGTTGCGCTATGCTCGACTGGCCATAACTGGAAATCCCTGGCCAGGGTTGCACTGATTTACTGGTAAGTGTTATCAGTAGTTTCGTGCTTGTTATGGACCTTACATCGGCATGACTTATCAAGCTACCGGGGTCTGACGTTTACCACCCCTAGGCGAGATATGCGACATATCAGACGAACAGACCGAACTGTGCGGTAAGTGTTACTGGTTGGATTCACAGGAGTGTGAGCAGGCTTGCTCGTTGATCTTCTGATCACTCAATACCCGGGTGGCCGTTACGTTTAGCAGACCGCTTGCGGCTTGTGGGTGTTTGATATGATCATCACCTACTGCCGGCGTATTGACGAGTCTTTAGAGTCCTACACAGGGGTTTTCCTGGCTCAAGCGAAACAAAATAGGTGCGCATATGAGATATGTTCGGGACCGAGAATAATACCCGTATGTGATACTGAATTCTATTCTCGCGATTTGTATCATTGGACGGTCATATAAGATATAGCCGGGTTACCGAATCAAATGTTGATTCGATACATTGATACATTTGATATTAGTCGGTTATATGCAGTATGACCGGATCTTTAAATCAAGTGTTGATTTAATGATTTAATGTATAATTATATATTTGATATATTACTTTACATTAACTAGTATTGGTTCATTTAATATTATTTTTCTCACTAGATTGTGCACATTGTATATATGATATATGTTTGTGCACTAGTTTGTATCATGTTTGATGATACATGCAAACTTGGGTGTGTGTATGCTTTAAACAATGTTTAGGTTAATGGTTAGGGTTTTAACTTATTTATTTATTTTATTCATTTATTTTTGGCAAGAAATAAAATGGTGGCTTTCTTTGGATTTTACTTGAAGCTTTGAAAAGTTTGACCATTTTGTTTTTTCCTTAACCTAACCATTACACCTAAACCCTAGTTTATTCTCTACATGTGTTTACTTCACCCATGGTTGCATTATGATAAGATTCACTTGATTTATTATTTTCAAGATAATTCTTTTTCCTGCTTCTTCTTCTTCTTCATGAAGTGAAGAAACCTTTCTTGAAAAATTTCAAGTGATGAAATCAAGTGAGAAATCCAAATACAAAGTGAACCCACTTCCTATTTCTTCATCCTCTACCACTTGCCATGTTGTATAGGGTGTTTTCTTCACAAGGTTTGTGACCAAGTGAAGATGGAGCTTGAGTTAGAGTCGCCTCGACGTAGATCATCTTCGGCCTCGAAGTCAACAACTTAGCCCGCTTATTTCTCCGACGAAACCCTCGTTAGAGTCCGGGATTCCGATGATCGCAGCGGAGGGACGTCAACACGGAGCTTTGGAAGTGGAGGACCGGATCTACAAAGGTTGTAGTCACTTTCACTTGTAGTTAAACTGTTAACTTGCTTTGTATCGCCTTCCCTCTAGTTAACGATCTAGCATTAGGGTTTTTCGGCACATAAAATTTGAATTGGACAAGGTTGATCAGTTGTAGAACCTCATGGGTGCGCCTATCCCTACAGGCTCGGGGTCTGGTCCTTCGCCTACGTACAGTTGGAGATAGCATGACCTTTGTCGATAAGGTTTTAACTATTGGCAAGGAATCCACTAAGACGGTGCAGCCGCTGCGGGACACCTTCAAAGACGGGTCTTCTACATTGAAGGCTCAGGAGATTCTGCATCTGTACTCAATCAGGCCAGACTTTTTGGTATTCAGGCAGAATGATTCGACGATGTTCATGAGGTACAACCCGTACCGGTTCGCTCAACAGTCGAGCTACGATCAGGGTGTCCCGCTAGAGGCTTTCCTAACCGAGCCAGTTGCCACAGAAGAGGGTATCCTCAACGCGCTACACCATTTCATGCGGCTGAACATCGGTTCCCACTTTTTTATCAGTGAGCCGAGTTACGTTCCGAAAATCTCGAACGCATACGTGGCGTGGTACCATCATTCGATGGGTGCTGTTATTAGGGAAGAAAAGCAGTTATTGCTCGATCGCAAGGGTGCAACCCCTACTGGTAATCCCGCTGTCCCCTTGAAGAAACGGACCATTGTTCGTCCTTCCTTAAGAGAAGCTGGTACGGTTGCGGTCCCGCACACTTTTCATGAGAAGCCTCTACCCTGTGTTCCTGTGGAAACGGTGGCTGCAGCATCCCCGAAGTCCGGTGTGGGTACGGAGATCGGGACTCGTCACCCAAAATTTCCCACCAAGCGTAAGATCCTTTCATTGTCCGCTGGCACTCGCTCGCAGAAAAAGAAGAAGTCGCTCTTTTCTGCTGACGCTGTACTCAGCCAAGAGCCCCATGCTCCCTACAGCGAAGGCTTGTGCGAGTATGGGACCAATGAGGGTTTATTTATCACACCTGCGGATGATACTAATCTCCAGGATGCCCTAACGGCTTCCGAGCGATTGGCTCGATGAAGCAGCACTGATCACTATAGCGAAATCAGGAATACTTCAATTACATTCTTTCACGGCTATCTTTTTTTTATTACGCTTTTACTGACGCTTTCTTTTTCAACAGGTATCTCCGCCGAAGAGGCTCTCGCGGCTTCCCTCAAAACATTTGAAGAGGAAGAGAGGCTCCACGCTTCTTTGGGTCTCGGTATAATCCGGCTCATTGGGTCTTCATTCCCCTTTTTATTTGTGCTCTGACCCTTTCCTTTTTATTAAAGGGACTACCTCGATTAGGTTATCCCAAGTGGGGTGCCGATCCCGAGTGGTGATGCAGCGATGCTTCCAGAGCCGGCTATAGTGGCCCCAGCTCCCCCAACATTACCTCAGGAGGCTTCGCTAAAGCGGACGACGACAGACGCCGTAACGGCTCCAGAGGCCGAGCTTGGCTCGGACGATGATGTCCCTTTGACGGAGATCTTGAGGAGGTCACTTCTCACTGCTCAGACTGAAAAGAAACGTAGGAAGCTTGCGGCGAGGGAACGCGATGCCATCTTGGCCGTGGGTGCAGGCTCAAGCTTCATTCCACTTCCTGATACTCCTTCGGCGGATGTTCCCTCTGTGTTGTCTACCGCCGTAGACAGGTCGCGCGCGCTGCTCGAGAAGAAACCGAAAAGCTGCCCGAAGGTAATGTAATGCTGAGTCTTTTATTAGAATTTGATCTTCAAATTCTGACACATGCATTTTCTTTTAGGGTCGAGTCTTGGCGTTGGGATGACGGGTGAAAGCCTGACGGTTACCGTGCCCGAAATTGCAACCCTTTCTTAAGAATCTGGGACCATCCAGACCGCCACTCTTTCTCCGGGTGGCTCCCTAGTATCAGTGGGCGTCGCAAGCGTTACAACGGCCCTCGTCGAATCAGGGGACGAAGCCATGGGCGCAAAGACTATTCCTCTGAAGGAGAGCGAAGAAGCGGCAACGCCTAATGATGCTTCCGTCGCGGTTTTGGTTGATGACCCATCAGGTAGGTCTTGGGTCACGGTTTACTTTTTATTTCGCAATCCCGTTCAGCTTCTTCTGACGATACTTTTTTTGTTGGTGCATTAAACGCTGAGATTGTACCATCTGAAGCACCTCCGGTCGCCGCCATGACGGTTGTTGTTCCATCGCCTTCTCTTATGTCCTCTTAGATGCTGGAAGGTATAAGTTTGCGATTTATCGGTTTCACTGTGGGTATCATCCTTCTTATACTGACAGTATATTGTCACGCATTGCAGGAGTTCTTTTTGAACATCTGTATCAGGTGCTGAACCCGCCATTCTCCTTCCAGTCGGACATCATTCCGCCTGCTGGTATTGGTTAGTATATCTTTCAGCTATTATCTCCTTCTTTCTTTTTATGAATAGCCGTATCGTTTCTAAGTCTTCCTTGTATTGATCGTAGTGCCACAGATCAAAGGTACGGACGAGAGAATAGCCTCGCCTCCGGTACTCCCAACTCTGCCACCTGCCACAACCGGTATAATAGACTCCATTGCTCGTGTATTTTCTTTACCTTCCGAGTCGACATTTGACCATAATTTATTTTGCAGCAATCGCACCGGCTCCAGCTCCCTTCGAGTCTCGAATCCTAATGCCCACAGGGCCCTTTTCTAGACGTCCATCTTCCCGGGGCGCCGCGACTAGCCAGCACATGTTGAGTGAATTCATCAAGGATCTTGACGCCGAGGCCCTCGCATTCGTTGTATATTTTGCTGCTGAGGTTAATCCTATGCTGGCGACGCATATGAACTTTCATAATGAAGGTGTCGTCGAGTCTTGGGTTAATTACAGCAGACAGATCGAGGCTTGCCTGTACGAAATTGAGCTTAAGCGTCTTGCTTCCGAGGTTCTGGCTTTGAACTCTCAGCGGGTTGCATGGGTTAAGCAGAGTGTTCCTTTCCTCCGCCATTTTGAACAAGAGGCGACCCGGAGATGGAAGGAACATGAGGCGGCTTCCAGCAAGTCTGTCCAATTGCGTGCTCAGGTCGAAGCAAATGCTGCACAGCTGAAAGTTATTTTTGAAGACCTCCAACGATGTATTTCTGACGGGCTGGTGCCGAGGCAGAAGTTTGACTTCACTGAGCGGGTTACGCAGAGTTACGAAGCTGCTCAGCAGGAAATTGACAAGAAGCTTTCAACCTGTTTGCAGCAACGGGCTCGGATTGAAGTCGAGTTGGCCGCGGTGGCTAATCATGACAAGGAGTTAAGAGGAGTGCGCGAGCGGCTTGCTGATTTGTTGAAATAGCCTCCTCCTCAATAGCCATCTTTGTATCGACCGAAAATTTGTAATCTATAAATAATATGCTTTCATTCGTTCATTCATCATTTTTTATTCTTTTTATGTGATGTATCTTGTACTCAATTGAATTCATGAATAAAAGACACATTTTTTTATCTTGTACTATTGCTTTCTTTTCTTTGCTGTGTCATTGGCATGTTACTTTAGCAAATATGGTCTATATATAGTAGATAACAATCCATCCTAACCTCTTTGTAGGGTAGCGATAGCTTAGGAAGAAGGTTCAGGTCTGCTGCCTGTTAGTTATGTATATACCCTAGAGGCCATTGTTGTACATATGATGTATATTATAATGGATGCTTTGATATATATAGAGAGGACTTTATTGGTCGACATGATAGTATGCTATCTGGTTTCACTTTGTCTTAACGTGTTGACTTGTATTAGTTTACAGTCTTGCTCTCACATGCTGATAAAGCCCTTAGGATATGTACTTGACTACTAGGACTATGATGAGATCATACTAGTGGGGCCAGGGTAGTCCACGAGTACATTCTATAACTGTTCCTAGTCGAGGGTGTATCGAGACAGGGCATCGATACTCCAGAGTAGACTAGTGTACACGCATCTTGACCCACATGATGGGCGATGGATGATCCCATATCAATTGGTGTTGGACATCAAAGATGGTGTACGGGTGCTAAGTGGAGACTGGGTACACTGAACGGACTCGCCGAGAACTCCTAGATGGTATTATACCTATCATCAGATAGCAGTTCTCTGGTGACACTGGTACAGGTTAGTCTGTAGACCCGAGATCGTCATAGAGTCTTGTCTGATTCCCACTGTGCTTTGATTTCCACCTTACCATGTCTAAGAGGGCATGCAAAACAATGGCTTTTGGGTACAGTCCCGAATCACATGGAGGCAATGAGCGATAGGAGGGGTTTCGTCTCTCCCGGTATAGGGAGTTGATGTTGTGCTGTGTTCGATTGGCTATAACTGGAAGTCCCTGGCCAGGGCTGATTTGGAGTGCTACTGGTAAGTGTTATCAGTAGTTTCTCGACCTGTTATGAGCCTTACATCAACACGACTTATCGGTTACTGGGGTCTGACGTTTACCACCCCTAGACTAGATATGCAACATATCATACGAAGAGATTGGACTGTATGGGAGTGTTACAGATTGGATTCACAGGAGAATGTACAGGCTTGCTTGTTGATCTTCTGATTGTTCATTACATGGGTGGCTGTTACGTTTAGCTGACCGCTTGCAGCTTGTGGGTGTTTGATATGATCATCACCTACTGCCGGCGTCTTGACGATTCTTTAGAGTCCTACACAGAGCTTTCCTGGCTCAGGCAAAACGGAGTAGGGGCACATATGCGATATGTGCGGGACCGAGACTAATACGATATGAGATACCGTATTCTATTCTCGTGATATGTGATATTGGCCAGGTATATGTGATATAGCCAGGTCATCGGATCAAGTGTTGGTTCGATGAAATGGTACTTGTTATATTAGCCGGTTATATGTAATATAGTCGGGTTATCGGATCAAGTGTTGATTCGATAATTTAATATATAATTATATATGAGATATATTACATTACATTAACTAATATAAGCTCGCTTTATTGATTCTTTTTCTCACTTAGATAATACATAGATGTATATGCGATATATGTTAATTGTATTATTTTCTTTTGTTACATTATATATTATATATGTGATATATAATATTGTAACGTGCTAGGTTAAAATTGCAACTAGGGTTTATGAGAATTGAACCATGCTAGAGTTTGATTAGGGTTTATAATTATTATTAAGGAAATACAAATAATGGTGGAATTATCCATGGTTGATATTTTGATGGAAGTTTGTAGGCTTCTTTGACTTTGTCCACCATTTTTGTCTTCCTTAAGATATTTGTTGACCTAACTCTAACCATAGAAAATGGTTAAGTCTCTATAAGGGTTAAGGATGTTATCTTTAACCCATGGTTGCAATTATAACCACACTACAATTCATTATTCATCACAAAAGTTTTCTTCTTCTTCTTCTTCCTCTTTTGAAAAAGCTTTCTAGTTTTTTGTGTTGTGATGATTTAAAGTGAGAAATTGAAAACAAAAGAGAGAAAAATTCATACTTCATCATCCTCATCTATTCTAGATACCTAGATTAGGGTGTTTACTTCACTAATACTTAATTAGAGAAGTGAGAGCTTGGGTTTGAGATTCTTCAAGGTAGATCATCTTCGAAAAGGAAGACTTCAAGCAAGATGCCTCATTCACCTCATGGAGCCTCTCAAGAGTACGGGTTCATGATGATCGCAGCGAAGGGACCTCAACACAGAGCTTATGAAGCGAAGGAACGGACTACAAAGGTTGTAATCCCAAACTCTTAGAAGTAAAGTTGTTTACATGCAAAGTTAACCTTAATTCTCTAGTTCGATTACTTGGTTTGTTTTTTTAGCACCCAAATTTTTTTAATATAGCATGTTTGATGCTTGCCAAAGCCTTCACAAGGTGCTAAGCTAACCCTACAAGTGGTATCAGAGCCAAGCTAGAGCATTAGAAGTTGTCTAGATGAAGTTAGAAGTCCGATCGAACCCCGAAACCCCGAAACGACCCCTTTTCTGGAATTTTTTCAAATAGTTGAATTTTTCCATGTTAAAAATACTCAGAAAATCATGCAGGGAATTCTATGGACACACCTGAAGGACGAAACCCTAACTTGTCTAGGTGACCGCCGATCCGCGGCCAAAACCTGGTTTAGGCGGCGGATCCGCGACGCCACTTGAGAGGCTTGGGTCGGCCCTTCAGCTGTTGGTCCGTAGGTACTGTGGTATGTCTCTGGTTAATTTTAACTATGCTCAAGTGTTGAGCTCTCTGGGAATTTTTGGGAATTCATTGTATCTATCGAATTATCTAACTTCGCCTAGTTATCTGTGATGATTATGTGTTGCTGTGATATGTTATATTGGATCGTCATGTATTGAATAGCCGGGGTTTTTATGTGAGATGAGAGTTTTTATTTTCATTAATGTAAAATTCATTTGTATGTAATATTCTTTTATTGGGGCACTTCCGGGTTGAGGATAATGTCACTATTGTTGTATATTATTTACTTTTCCGCATTAGGATAGACCCAAGGCGGGGAGCACAAGTAACCGGGTTCTAACGTCCAGTGGGAGACCAACTCGAGGAGTCGAGTCGGGTCTCCTAACTCTAGAATTGGTAGGGTTGCTTGCCGCTCCCGTAGGGGTCTAGGGATGTGGGTTTGGCTATTCATCACGACCGTGGAATCCACGTTTTTACTGGCTTAAACAAAACACGGAATTCCTGGTATATCCAATATTTCATATGTGATTCTTCTACTGCTGATATACTGTGATGTGATCATTTTATATGCGTGAGACGAATGCTTATACAATATATATGATATATAAATATTACAGCTTTCGTTTCTTCTGTGTTTCTTAGGAAGCTTAAATGATGGGATTTCATTAATGAGATTAATGGAAAGAAAAGAAGCCTAAAAGATGTTGTAGGTAGCTCTAGTTTTTGCTTTGCATAGCGATATTCCTTGTAGAATATCCAGCACCTTATTCGATAAGGAAAGAGCCGAGATCCTTTCACCGGGAGTGACCTCTTTAGCAAAACTGGCAGATGCTACAAACTCACGGTTTAGTTTTTGATTTCTTCTATAGTTCTTGCTTTACACAGCGGTATTTATGAAATATCCTGCACCTTATTCGATGAGGAAAGAGCAGAGATCCCTTCATCGGGAGTGACCTCTTTACCGAAACTAGAAAAGCCTAAAAAACACTCATTTTCAAAATCACTTGTTTCTACAACGATATTAAGTTCATTATGCAAAAGGTTTTCTTAAAAACCTGCGCAGCCCTCCGTCATTTCAGATAGGTGCTATTTTAGTATTCGTGCTATGGTAGTTTGGCCTCCGTCAAGGCGTAGTGTACTGTAGCTGATTTAGTACTTATCTGAAGCATGAGATGAGGTTGGATTAGGGTATTCGTACGGCGTTGTTTGGCCTCCGTCAAGGGTCGTGCGGATGGGTCTAATTCAATCAGGAAATGACAGGTTGAACTTGACTAGCGCCTTATGGGTAGTTTGGCCTCCATCAAGGTCATAAGACACTAGGGGTAACAGATATTATCGGGAATTTCAAGTGTTGAAATTTGCAATGAGATTGCATACCTTCTATGAGATAGTTGTATCCCGATACCCACTGCGAGTAAGAGTTACTCCTGGGAGAGTTTTACACATGACAATTAGCCGATCAAGTAGGTGTCAAGAAAGGTGTTAATGGGGTTAACCCTCTGGGAAAATGAGGTTTATTTTAATTAGGTCCGTGTGAAAGCACGGGGAACCTCCCTCAAAGTACCAACACTGACCTGGCTGAAATGTAAGGTGTTATTAATCCCGGCTAGTCTTACCTTTTAGGGTTTGAAGGAAGATTTGATAAAAACAGTGGGAGCCATATTGATTAGATAAGATAATAACTAATCTAATCTTGCAAGAGCATACGCTAAAGTGTTTTATTCTCTCTCTCTCTCCAGGTAGCGACCATGTCAGGCCTTAATCAAGATAATACTATGGATGTATTGACCGAATCCTCTTATTATACTGAGCAGGGGAACGTTGGTTCCGTTCTTTCTTATAATTGTTATAAGACTGAACAGGAAATAGGGGAATACCGGAATTCACACGCCGCCCAAACGAAGAATAAATATGTTGATGCATCTTCTTCGGATGTGTTAGTTACCGAGAACTGTTTCTCAGTTCACTCTACGTCCTGGGTATTAGATACCGGATTAGGATCCCACATATGCAATATATTGCATAGGCTAAAGGGAGGTAGAGAACTGGGAATGGGTGATCATTCTATAAGAGTAGGGAATGGTGCAAATGTTGCAGCCAAAGCAGTTGGCGAATATCACCTTATATTACCAAGTGATAATACATTGATTCTGAACGAATGCAATTACATACCGAGCATGATATGCAACATTATATCAGTTTCTTTATTAAGTAAAGAAGGATACAATTTTGTAGTACATGATAATGTTATGAATATCTTCCTGAATCAAAAGTTGATTGGATCAGGCTCGTTAAATAATGGCATATACGTTCTAAATCAAAACACAGTTCTTAATATACAGAACACACACAAGAGGAAAAGTTCAGAAATGAACGAATCCTTCTTGTGGCATTGTAGATTTGGTCACATAAATGCGACACGACTTGCTATGTTACATAAAGATGGTTATTTAAATACGTTCGAATTATCATCTTATGAAACTTGCCATTCATGTCTCAAATGAAAAATGACCAAAACTCCATTTAGTGGACACGGAGAAAGAGTTACGGAACTCTTGGGACTGATACATAGTGATGTATGCGGTCCCATGTCTACATATGCCAGGAATGGTTCCTCATACTAAATTACATTCACTGACGATCTATCAAGATACGGACATGTGTTCCTTTTGAAACACAAGTCTGAAGCTTTTGAGAAATTCAGAGAATATAAGAACGAAGTAGAGAACCAAACGGGTAAAAGTATTAAGATCCTTCGATCTGATCAAGGAGGAGAATACTTGAGCAATGAGTTCCTGGATTATCTAAAAGAGAATGGGATTCTCTCTCAGCTTACTCCTCCGTATACACCACATCACAACGGTGTATCGGAGCGGAGGAATCACACCCTATTAGATATGGTACGCTTTATGATGAGCACTGCTGAGTTACCTATTTCCTTTTGGGGCTATACGCTGGAGACAGCTGCATACCTATTGAATAGAGTTCCAACCAAATCAGTGCCTCCCACTCCATATGAGATATGGAATGGGAAGAGGCCATGTCTTAATTTTATTCAGATATGGGGTTGTCCGGCCTATGTGAAAACACAAAATCCGGACAAGATCGAGGCAAGGTCTGTTCTGTGCAAGTTTATTGGATATCCCAAGCATTCGCGAGGGTATATCTTCTACTACTCCGAGGAACAAAAGGTGTTTGTTTCTCGACTGCCACCTTTTTAGAAAAGGGTTTTCTTATGAAAGAAATTAGTGGCAATGAGGTAGAACTGGAAGAAGTTCCATCTACACAAACTACAACAGAGGATTTGATGGAACCAGAGGATTCAGTAGTTCCCAACGAACCCCAGCCTCTCCGCCGATCTAGTAGGGTTCTTCATCTACCTGAGAGATACTAAGGTTTTTTCATCGATGGTTGGAGCGAGGATTGCATCATGGAAGATGATGACCCGAATAGTTTCGAGAAGGCCATCACGAGTGGTGACTCTGTGAAATGGATGGATGCAATGCGATCTGAGATAGAATCCATGTTCACCAATAAAGTATGGACTTTGGAAGTTGCTCCTGAATGGGTAAAACCCATTGGGAGCAAATGGATCTTAAGAAGAAACTTGGTGTAGATGGAAAAGTTGAGACTTTCAAAGCTAGACTTGTTGCAAAGGGTTTTCGTCAACGACCATATGTGGATTATGACGAAACCTTTTTTCCAGTGGCTATGCTTAAGTCCATCCGGATCCTACTTGCCATTGCTGCATTCCATGACTACGAAATATGGCAAATGGATGTTAAGACCGCCTTTCTAAATGGTGATTTAGAGGAGTGCGTGTACATGACTCAGCCAGAGGGCTTCGTAGACAGTGGGAGCAGCGGAAAGGTGTGCAAGCTACTTAAATCCATCTACGGGTTAATACAGGCATCGCGGAGTTGGAACATCTGTTTTGATGTTGTAGTCAAAGAGTTTGACTTCATCAAAAACGTAGATGAAACTTGTATATACAAGAAGGTGGCAGAGAGTAAGGTTGTCTTCCTCGTATTTTATATGGATGGCATACTCTTGATAGGAAATGATGTTCCTATGCTGCACTCGATCAAGCTCTTTTTATCACATAGATTCTCAATGAAAGATGTAGGTGATGCCTCCTGCATTTTGGGAATCAATATCTATAGAGATAGATTTAGACGGATACTAGGATAGTCCCAATCCAGGTACATTGACACCATGCTAAAGAGGTTTAGTACGGAAGAATCCAAGCGTGGGAACTCACCCACGATCTCTAGACTCACTCTCTCCAAAGAGAAGTCTCCTAAGACTGATTTGGAGAGAACTCGCATGCAAGGGATACCCTATGCTTCGGCAGTAGGCTCTATCATGTACGCGATGCTATGTACCAGACCCGATGTAGCATACTCACTAAGTGTAGTGAGTAGGTATCAAGCAGATCCAGGAGAGGATCACTGGACAACTGTGAAGAACATTCTCAAGTACTTGAGAAGGACTAAGGAGATGTTGTTGGTGTATGGTAACGGAGAACTCCAGGTGGAGTCCTTTACCTATTCGATCTTCCAGAGTGATAAGGATGACTCTAAGTCGCACTCGGGTTTTGTCTTTACCCTCAATGGAGGGGCGGTGTGTTGGAAGAGTTCTAAACAGGAAACCGTGGCAGACTCGACGATGGAGGCTGAATACATCGCTGCCAACGAAGCTGCCAAAGAGGCTGTCTGGATAAAGAAGTTCATCACTGAACTTGGTGTGGTTCTGTCCATTGAGTATCCAATACCTCTGTATTGTGATAACAATGGAGCTGTGGCTTTGGCCAAGGAACCCAAGTCCCATCAGCGATCCAGGCATATTCTGAGGCGGTATCACCTGATCCGGGAGATAGTCGATCGACGGGAGATCGAGGTCAGGAGAGTTGATATGAAGGACAACACTGCGGATCCACTCATGAAGTCCATACCTCAGATACATTTTGAGAGACTCTTCGGGTTGTTGGGTATGAGATACTACAACAGCTGGCCTTAGTACAAGTGGGGGATTGTTAGTTATGCATATGCCCTAGAGGCCATTGTTGTACACATGATGTATATTATAATGGATGCTTTGATAAATATAGAGAAGACTTTCTTGCTCTATATGATAGTATGCTATCTGGTTTCACTTTGTCTTAAAATGTTGACTTGTATTAGTTTACTGTCATGCTCTCACATGTTGATAAAACCCTTAGGATATGTACTCGACTACTAGGACTATGATGAGATAATACTAGTGGGGCTAGGTGTCACGACCCGAAAGTACGGAACATGACCGGCACTTAAACTACGAACGTCTCGAGGCATACGTAATCTAAGTAAACCGAAAACCCAGAAATCCAAACCAAGAAAAGTAGTAGAGTGCAGGAAAAACCAACTTAAAGAAAGTAATTTCAATAGCATAAGCCGAATTATGCGGTTTTTAAAACATCAAAAATTTACTGAAAATTTCGGCAGAGTCTCCTTTGTAAATACTGCCTCCCAAACGGGATACAACATGAATAGTATACGAAATCACTAAAAATGCATCCCCAAGCGGGAGCTAGCTCTTCGTCAATCGACGGTCACAACCATACAAGCAATATAATATACAACGCCAACGGCGAGGATCAAAACTCAAAAGGAAACTCAAAACCACCAGAAATATAACGAGCGACTCTAAGGTCGAAAGAATAAACAACACTGGTCTCTATCTCAAATATACATGTTTGGTTGATGGAATTTACTAGATACAACGGAATAATATCATACAAGGTAATATGATGGGTACGATACAAGAAAAACCCACCTACTAGCAAGTCACCCGAATGAAACTGAGCCCGCAAAGCCGTAATTAAACCTGTACGGCAAAACCTGCAAGAAACTGGGGCACAACGGGGGTGAGTTGCCAACTCGTGAATAGAAAAACATCTACGCACAGAAATCGCATAAATAACGCAACCTAGGTCAATGATCATAATATATCCTCAAAAAAATATACATAACAAGTAGCCTATAACAATGGCTAGGGTAATATCTAACCGAGTGAAATCTCATGTGCCCGTGTCAGTGCCTCGGGTAGCAATATATCATATGAATGAGGTATGAATGCATGAAAACAGAATACATGTAAATGAAGAACTGTTTTCATAAATTAGTGAGATTTCCTTCGTATTTTTAAACTGAGGTATCATAATGAAATCAGTATCAACAGTGTCTAGCATCGACACAAAACATAAATCTCACTGTCTCGAAATATCAATGTCTCAATCTCAATATCTAGGGCGCCGTCAGTCCGGACCGGCCCCTACCATCCATCTCAAGACCACGACGGTATCCTGCGGATATCCGACGCGTCGGGTAATATCACCGGTCGATAGTGCTCCCCTGCCGGGCTCAACGTCAACACCACATTCATCTTGCCCCGGGGTACCGCACCGGGCCCACCATGTACCCGTGACGGTTCCTCCACTCCTCGACACGGATCTCCAAAACCACAGCAAACTCATGGTGGACGACACTTTACATCACTAGAAAACCGCAACATTTTATATTTTAAAAGATCATAAGTTGTAAATTTTACGGCTTTCCCCGAAATCCAGAAATATCATAAATCTCAAGAAATCATCACAAGTGCTTATGTCAATGATAATGAACTAGGCATGAACAACTGAATAACAGTATGCATGAAGTGGTAGGTAATAACTACAATGTCTAATATGGCATATAAGGGAAGTACACTAATATCATGTCAAAACTACCAGCTAACAATCTAAGTCAAGCAATTATATTCTCTAAAGTGTACGTGACATGGCAATTACCGATGAAGATGTGTGTGAGCCGGCAAGTAGGTGTACGTGGAACATACGCATCATCGGTAATGGTGCTGGTGTCCTAACAGCATGATATCAATAATGGAATATGCAGCAAAATAAATATGCGAGGCAGAGCGAACATCAATAATGTGCGGGAGCTGAATACTAGACACAACGATAACTAATCTGCAATAATCTAATATAAGTCCTACGAATGGTGCCTTTTGAAATAACACGAATCATGGGGTTTTGAAAATAGGGGCTACGGTGTTTTTATGAAAAGATACGTCGTTTTTGAAATATCCGTAGATTCCCTTGAGCTGTCTTTAAAAATGCCCACAATTCGTTAGTTTTTGAAATAGGTAAGAAGTCTAATCTAATCTAACAACTACACTAAACTATACGGCTGAACTAACAAGCTGAACTACAGATAAGGAAACCGCCTATCATCTGAGTCGATACATATACATACCTGTATATGTATAGTCGGTGATCCCGCCTCAATAATATCATATCCGATACCATATCTATAATCAGGCATTCCAAGTCAAGAGTGCGGATCAATCATCAATATAGCTCGTACGTAAATCCGTCGTACGGCATCCCAATCTGGGTACGGGTCAATATCACATTCATCCTACTATTCACCTAGTATCCTCTTTATCCAAGATCATAGTCTAGGGTACTGACCTATGTCTTGCACAATACTGATACCGCCTAAGTATGCATGGACGTGTGTGAAACACTACGTCCAGGACCCGCTACAACGTCATGTCGTATCTCAAATACGAACCCTGCTATATCGCCGATCTCACGGCCTCAAATCAAATCTCATCGACTCAGCTCAATCCCAAGTATCATCCTCAAATCCGTATGTGAACACATAGTCCCATACCCATGTGAACCCATAACTATAAGGAATCCCATGAGCACATATCAATAGGAATGCATGCAAGTATGTATGTGTGTATGTGTAGTGCAACACTACCCTAGGGTTCGCAACACTAAAGTAATCCAACACACCAATATCCATCCTAAGCATCGTTATTAATCCCAAATAACATATAATAAATGTTGGTGTGTATACGCATCCGTATACACCACCACGGATTGCGGGGGTGCTATACGCCATCCACCCGACTTCTCCCCGTAGATATAAATCTACTCACGTGGTCCTCGCTCGCCGGTGCCGACGTCGCCACGCGCTTGCTTGTCGTCTCGAAGTCCGCATGGGGTACCTACATATCATAACGCACCGTGTCGCATTAAAACTAAATTCGAAATCGAAACGGCATACGAAAATCAAATCGGCACGCGTATCACGCATAGGTCCAAACCTATCGCCTACGCATGCAAGAATAGTCAAACCAACCCTCGATGTCGATGTACAAACGTCAAACCATCGAGAAAAATCCAATCACACTCATTTGCACATTCACGAACACTAATTTTAATATAAACTAGGTTAAAACTCACAAAAACCTCAATTTTACTTAAAAAGTCATTTTTCCGAAAATCTAGCAAGCACAATTCGCCGTTTTTGTACAAAACAGGATGTTTAAATCAATGTAGCGGTCAATATATTTATTAAATATCTTAAATAAGTCGTATAAACAATTTCCGGAATTTAATCTCATTAAATTCCAAAAATCCTAATATTCTAGTTTACCAAAAATACCCTTTTTAACAATTTCAAAGCAAAATACACAAACTACAATCTAGCTTAGAATTTTCACGAACTAAAGTATTAAACTACACTTAATAAAGTTAATAATATGATAAAAACCCTAACCATATTTTTAATCTCACATATAAATGCATTTCATAAAACCCTAGTTTGCACAAAAGCTTAATTTGGACATTTTTCAAGTAACAACTTGTAATATGCAACTAGATAAATTTTAACAAGTTTTCAAGATGTTAGCTCACATCACAAACCATGAACAATCAAACACAACTCATTTCCACAACAAACCCTAACTTGAAATCTTAAATCATGCAATTAAACTCACATAAACCAAATTAACACTTAACTAAATTAGCTTTAAGAAATTAGTAACAAACTAGGCAAAAAGGTTTAGAATTATACCCAAAAACATTTGAAGATCCACAAGCATCCATGGCCCTCCAAAATGCTCCCTTGCCACCAAAATCCATGCTATACGGGCTAAGCTAAAATGGGTAGGAGTCGGATTTGGGTTTTGGGATTTTTTTGATGGATTTTGGACAATTTTTGATGAAGTTTTGAAGATAAAAGAGAAGGGAAATGGGGGGGGGGGTGTTGCTGCTGTAGGAGGGAGGGGGCTGCTGGAATGGGAGTGGGAGAGGAGAGAGAGGGAGGTAGAGAAAGTGGGGGAAGAAGTCAAAGTCAATTCAAGGTCAAAGGTCCACCTCATTTCTCCATTTTCTTTTCTTTTCTTTCATTTCTTTCCTTTGAAATTCAAGTGGGGAAAATAAATGGGGGCTGCTGAATTCAGACATGGGGAGGAGTAAGTGGGCGTGTGTGGGTGTGGGTACGGGTGTCGGGTGATGAAAAATGATAAATACAATACCCCAAACATCCATTTACGCTAAAAAAAAGCCTGTTTTCCTCAATAATTTCTAAACCGTTTTGGCAAATGATTTCGTTCCAAAAACTACATGATAAAATTTTATTTAATGTTTTATGATGCACAAAATTTGTTTCAACTCATTCCAATTTGTAATTTTCCCTAATTAAATGTATTAGTGACGGCTTAAAATAATAATAAAATAATATTTTTTCAGAAAATTTGAAATTTCACCAGCGGCTCAATAAACACCAAATAATAGCAATTACATAGCTAGAATATCTATATTTAATTTTTATAATAAGATATTTGTATTTTGACTTTTTACAGAAAACCCCCTTATTTTACCGATTTTTCGAAATTTCACCGAAACGATTTTCAAAACGTTACAATCTTCCCCCCTTAAAGAAATTTGGTCCCCGAATTTAGATTCAAACTCCCCCAAATACTAAAACATCTAAGAAAAACCATCAAGTCGTCGGGGCTCCGAAATTGTAACTACATAAAACAAATCGTAGCGCAGCGCATGCGCTTGAAAAATGAGCATATAACTCAAATCGAAACTCCGTCAAGCATCCCGCAATCATCGGAGTCATGGAGAAGACATCAATGCCAAATCCAAATCAAAACCAATATGCCATAACTCGAAACTATACATGTAAATATCGAATCTATATATGTAAGTATCTGAAGGAAATGCATGCCAAATCTCTTTAAGTCGCTGTGCACGCGTATAACACTACACAGTGGCGGACGTCTATCATAAGGAAATAACTATATACATATATACCTTTGTTTGAAATGTACGTTCCGCCGTTTTTGAAACAATTTAGAAGGGTCTCCTTGTTTTAAACATTTCGTGTCATATCAGACACGTAGGTAAATACTGAGGCTATAGCTCGCTTTTTGGAAATCCCCTCAATAACTATCAATGCATGCAAAATATATCAGATACTGTCCTCTGACTAGTCCTGCTCAGTACGAAATCATATAGCAATATCATAAAAACGTACTGCTCTATACGAAATAAATCCCAAAATATGCACATGAATGCTACGTGCGTCTGGTGCGCACGAAAATCAAAATCCATGAATGTGCCATACATGCGCACAGAAACAACATCTAAGTGCATCGGGTGTGCACGAAACATCTGTCGTAGGCAACGTGTGTGCCTGACAGCAAAATCAGGTGCATCTGACATGCACGAAAAATCTCGAATTAGTGCATCTGGTGTGCACCAAATCGCATCTTGTAACAGGCGCCCAACAGGCGCTAAAAATCCAATCCGGTGCATAAAATGCACAAAACAAATGTCGAGCATCACCCTCGAAATCGAAATCCAGTGTATCCAAGTGCACAAAATACATGTCACTGCACTGCCAGCATGTATAAACTATACAGAGTGCAGGAACCAAATCGCGTGCGTGCATACGCACAAAATCAACTCAACTGTTTAAAACCATAAAATCACAAACATGTGAAACTAAAGCACGAAAACGATATCAAGTGCAACACTGTGCAAAGATCGTAAATCCTCAATCATCAAAATCAAATCATACGAATAAATCACCCAAAACATCGAAATCAATAATGGCGGAACAGTACCGCTCAAGTGCATCCTCTAAGAATCTCGGGCCAACTGTCGCGGTCACTAGTGGGACGTCTCGTCGATGATCATGAACTCTGGCCTGCTGGTGTGCGTAACATGACCACTCCTGGGTCCAAGTCTTCTCCGTGGATTACCAATCTCACAATCCATCGGCTCATCGGCCCTGTCAAGGCAGCATATCACTGGCGTCGGCCTCTGGCTCTCTGAATGCACGTGACACATCTGATCCTGGGTGCAAGTATCATTGCAGCAGTGTCCTGGAAGGAATCCTGCTCACGGTCTCTTCCATATCTCGTCTCTGCCAACTGTCGGGAAGTCATTGTCCTTTCCTATATCTGCATCTTGCTCTGGAACGACTACATACTCATCGCGACTCCTTCTGGAAGGTAAGTCCAAGTACCATGCCTCGGCATGCGCATCGCCTCTCTGATGTCGGCGGAGTGGAACGTCATCTCATCTAGATCTGGTGCGAACCTCTTACTCCACTTTTCTCTAATGTCGTCTGCTTTGGACTCGTCTCGTCGCGGCTGCATGGACTGAGTTTCAACGGCTATCCTCGTATCTGGAGTTTCCCAAGAATGCATTTCACCACCTAGCATCTGAATTAAGTCGAGCCATCCGATCGAGTCGTCAAAACCTCATAATCCCCCAAGAGCTCAACCTCTTGGGCACAGTTTAATAGTATCGAGTACATACCACAGCATCGGTGGTCCAGCCGTAGAAGGGCAAACCCAAGCCTCACTAATGGCGCCGTAGAACTGCCGCAAACCCGAAGGTTCAAAGGCATTCACACGGTCATTAAGTCGAGTTAGGGTTTCATTCTTCTAGAGGGACCATAGAATTGCCTGCATGTCTTTCCGACTACTTTAAACTTGGAATAATAGGTTTCTGACATTCGATCGTCTCTGTCGACTCCCAACGTCTCCACGTGAAGTCGTCTCTAGCTGGAATCAATCTATCTGATGACCTCGCATCGGGTTAGGCGAACGATCCACATGTCCTAGTCATTCATCCACGATGACTAGCGACCTTCTATCATCTCTTAGTACAACTCGTTCTGCACTAACTCCAGCATCTGGGGCAATACCTCGTCGTTCGCAGCAATAACTGGCTCGCTCGTCTGCACGCCGAACAGTGCCTCGATCATCATGAATAAGCAACACACCAACGATCATCAAGATCTGGCTGGCCTCTATCATTAGCTCAATTCTCTAGTGTCGGTCAGCACCTCCGAGTAACCTCATAAAGGCGATCCGCCAAACGCTCGTGGCGCGGAAACACAGTCAAAAGACACCTTTCTATAATCGGGTGTCGCCGGAATCATGCCCTGGTCAGTCCTCGTTCGTGCCGAGCTCGTGCTGACCGCAACTCTAGCCGTAGCTCTCCCTGCCCGTAATCGTGGCAGCAAAACCAAACTGGTACCGATGAGGCTAGATCAGGAAGGAATATAATACTGAACAAGGAAATGTACATCCTAAGGCTTCTTAAGTGGAGTGGCGTGTCGTAAATATGCCGTGGAACATACCAACGGTACGTCACTCTACTTTAGTCACCTATTCCATCAACCAAGGGTCATCCTACGCTCCGAAGGTAAAACCTAACGCTCTGATACCAACTTTGTCACGACCCGAAAGTACGGAACATGACCGGCACTTAAACTATGAACGTCTCGAGGCGTACGTAATCTAAGTAAACCGAAAACCCAGAAATCCAAACCAAGAAAAGTAGTAGAGTGCAGGAAAAACCAACTTAAAGCAAGTAATTTCAATAGCATAAGCCGAATTATGCGGTTTTTAAAACATCAAAAATTTACTGAAAATTTCGGCAGAGTCTCCTTTGTAAATACTGGCTCCCAAACGGGATACAACATGAATAGTATACGAAATCACTAAAAATGCATCCCCAAGCGGGAGCTAGCTCTTCGTCAATCGACGGTCACAACCACACAAGCAATATAATATACAACGCCAACGGCGAGGATCAAAACTCAAAAGGAAACTCAAAACCACCAGAAATATAACGAGCGACTCTAAGGTCGAAAGAATAAACAACACTGGTCTCTATCTCAAATATACATGTTTGGTTGATGGAATTTACTAGATACAACGGAATAATATCATACAAGGTAATATGATGGGTACGATACAAGAAAAACCCACCTACTAGCAAGTCACCCGAATGAAACTGAGCCCGCAAAGCCGTAATTAAACCTGTACGGCAAAACCTGCAAGAAACTGGGGCACAACGGGGGTGAGTTGCCAACTCGTGAATAGAAAAACATCTACGCACAGAAATCGCATAAATAACGCAACCTAGGTCAATGATCATAATATATCCTCAAAAAAATATACATAACAAGTAGCCTATAACAATGGCTAGGGTAATATCTAATCGAGTGAATTCTCATGTGCCCGTGTCAGTGCCTCAGGTAGCAATATATCATATGAATGAGGTATGAATGCATGAAAACAGAATACATGTAAATGAAGAACTGTTTTCATAAATTAGTGAGATTTCCTTCGTATTTTTAAACAGAGGTATCATAATGAAATCAGTATCAACAGTGTCTAGCATCGACACAAAACATAAATCTCACTGTCTCGAAATATCAATGTCTCAATCTCAATATCTAGGGCGCCGTCAGTCCGGACCGGCCCCTACCATCCATCTCAAGACCACGGCGGTATCCTCCGGATATCCGACGCGTCGGGTAATATCACCGGTCGATAGTGCTCCCCTGCCGGGCTCAACGTCAACACCACATTCATCTTGCCCCGGGGTACCGCACCGGGCCCACCATGTACCCGTGACGGTTCCTCCACTCCTCGACACGGATCTCCAAAACCACAGCAAACTCATGGTGGACGACACTTTACATCACTAGAAAACCGCAACATTTTATATTTTAAAAGATCATAAGTTGTAAATTTTGCGGCTTTCCCCGAAATCCAGAAATATCATAAATCTCAAGAAATCATCACAAGTGCATATGTCAATGATAATGAACTAGGCATGAACAACTGAATAACAGTATGCATGAAGTGGTAGGTAATAACTACAATGTCTAATATGGCATATAAGGGAAGTACACTAATATCATGTCAAAACTACCAGCTAACAATCTAAGTCAAGCAATTATATTCTCTAAAGTGTACGTGACATGGCAATTACCGATGAAGATGTGTGTGAGCCGGCAAGTAGGTGTACGTGGTACATACGCATCATCGGTAATGGTGCTGGTGTCCTAACAGCATGATATCAATAATGGAATATGCAGCAAAATAAATATGCGAGGCAGAGCGAACATCAATAATGTGCGGGAGCTGAATACTAGACACAACGATAACTAATCTGCAATAATCTAATATAAGTCCTACGAATGGTGCCTTTTGAAATAACACGAATCATGGGGTTTTGAAAATAGGGGCTACGGTGTTTTTATGAAAAGATACGTCGTTTTTGAAATATCCGTAGATTCCCTTGAGCTGTCTTTAAAAATGCCCACGATTCGTTAGTTTTTGAAATAGGTAAGAAGTCTAATCTAATCTAACAACTACACTAAACTATACGGCTGAACTAACAAGCTGAACTACAGGTAAGGAAACCGCCTATCATCTGAGTCGATACATATACATACCTGTATATGTATAGTCGGTGATCCCGCCTCAATAATATCATATCCGATACCATATCTATAATCAGGCATTCCAAGTCAAGAGTGTGGATCAATCATCAATATAGCTCGTACGTCAATCCGTCGTACGGCATCCCAATCTGGGTACGGGTCAATATCACATTCATCCTACTATTCACCTAGTATCCTCTTTATCCAAGATCATAGTCTAGGGTACTGACCTATGTCTTGCACAATACTGATACCGCCTAAGTATGCATGGACGTGTGTGAAACACTACGTCCAGGACCCGCTACAATGTCATGTCGTATCTCAAATACGAACCCTGCTATATCGCCGATCTCACGGCCTCAAATCAAATCTCATCGACTCAGCTCAATCCCAAGTATCATCCTCAAATCCGTATGTGAACACATAGTCCCATACCCATGTGAACCCATAACTATAAGGAATCCCATGAGCACATATCAATAGGAATGCATGCAAGTATGTATGTGTGTATGTGTAGTGCAACACTACCCTAGGGTTCGCAACACTAAAGTAATCCAACACACCAATATCCATCCTAAGCATCGTTATTAATCCCAAATAACATATAATAAATGTTGGTGTGTATACGCATCCGTATACACCACCACGGACTGCGGGGGTGCTATACGCCATCCACCCGACTTCTCCCCGTAGATATAAATCTACTCACCTGGTCCTCGCTCGCCGGTGCCGACGTCGCCACGCGCTTGCTTGTCGTCTCGAAGTCCGCATGGGGTACCTACATATCATAACGCACCGTGTCGCATTAAAACTAAATTCGAAATCGAAACGGCATACGAAAATCAAATCGGCACGCGTATCACGCATAGGTCCAAACCTATCGCCTACGCATGCAAGAATAGTCAAACCAACCCTCGATGTCGATGTACAAACGTCAAACCATCGAGAAAAATCCAATCACACTCATTTGCACATTCACGAACACTAATTTTAATATAAACTAGGTTAAAACTCACAAAAACCTCAATTTTACTTAAAAAGTCATTTTTCCGAAAATCTAGCAAGCACAATTCGCCGTTTTTGTACAAAACAGGATGTTTAAATGAATGTAGCGGTCAATATATTTATTAAATATCTTAAATAAGTAGTATAAACAATTTCCGGAATTTAATCTCATTAAATTCCAAAAATCCTAATATTCTAGTTTACCAAAAATACCCTTTTTAACAATTTCAAAGCAAAATACACAAACTACAATCTAGCTTAGAATTTTCACGAACTAAAGTATTAAACTACACTTAATAAAGTTAATAATATGATAAAAACCCTAACCATATTTTTAATCTCACATATAAATGCATTTCATAAAACCCTAGTTTGCACAAAAGCTTAATTTGGACATTTTTCAAGTAACAACTTGTAATATGCAACTAGATAAATTTTAACAAGTTTTCAAGATGTTAGCTCACATCACAAACCATGAACAATCAAACACAACTCATTTCCACAACAAACCCTAACTTGAAATCTTAAATCATGCAATTAAACTCACATAAACCAAATTAACACTTAACTAAATTAGCTTTATGAAATTAGTAACAAACTAAGCAAAAAGGTTTAGAATTATACCCAAAAACATTTGAAGATCCACAAGCATCCATGGCCCTCCAAAATGCTCCCTTGCCACCAAAATCCATGCTATACGGGCTAAGCTAAAATGGGTAGGAGTCGGATTTGGGTTTTGGGATTTTTTTTGATGGATTTTGGGCAATTTTTGATGAAGTTTTGAAGATAAAAGAGAAGGGAAATGGGGGGGGGGGCTGTTGCTGCTGTAGGTGGGAGGGGGCTGCTGGAATGGGAGTGGGAGAGGAGAGAGAGGGAGGTAGAGAAAGCGGGGGAAGAAGTCAAAGTCAATTCAAGGTCAAAGGTCCACCTCATTTCTCCATTTTCTTTTCTTTTCTTTCATTTCTTTCCTTTGAAATTCAAGTGGGGAAAATAAATGGGGGCTGCTGAATTCAGCCATGGGGAGGAGTAAGTGGGTGTGTGTGGGTGTGGGTATGGGTACTGGTGTCGGGTGATGAAAAATGATAAATACAATACCCCAAACATCCATTTACGCTAAAAAAAGCCTTTTTTCCTCAATAATTTCTAAACCGTTTTGGCAAATGATTTCGTTCCAAAAACTACATGATAAAATTTTATTTAATGTTTTATGATGCACAAAATTTGTTTCAACTCATTCCAATTTGTAATTTTCCCTAATTAAATGTATTAGTGACGGCTTAAAATAATAATAAAATAATATTTTTTCAGAAAATTTGAAATTTCACCAGCGGCTCAATAAACACCAAATAATAGCAATTACATATCTAGAATATGTATATTTAATTTTTATAATAAGATATTTGTATTTTTACTTTTTACAGAAAACCCCCTTATTTTACCGATTTTTCGAAATTTCACCGAAACGATTTTCAAAACGTTACACTAGGGTAGTCCACGAGTGCATCCTATAACTGTTCCTAGTCGAGGGTGTATCGAGACAAGGCATCGATACTCCAGAGTAGACTAGCATACACGCATCTTGACCCATATGATGGGCGATGGATGATCCCATATCCATTGGTGTTGGACATCAAAGATGGTGTACGGGTGCTCAGTGGAGACTGGGTACACTGAACGGACTCGCCGAGAACTCCTATATGGTATTATACTTATCGTTAGATAGCAGTTCTCTGGTGACACTGGTACAGGTTAGTCTGTAGACCCGAGATCGTTATAGAGTCTTGTGTGATTCCCACTGTGCTTTGATTTCCACCTTACCACGTCCAAGAGGGCGTGCAAAACGGTGGCTTTTGGGTACAGTCCCGAATCACATGGAGGCAATGAGCGATAGGAGGGGTTTCGTCTCTCCCGGTATAAGGAGTTGATGTTGTGCTGTGTTCGATTGGCTATAACTGGAAGTCCCTGGCCAGGGCTGATTTGGAGTGCTACTGGTAAGTGTTATCAGTAGTTTCTCGACCTGTTATGAGTCTTACATCGACACGACTTATCGGTTACTGGGGTCTGACGTTTACCACCCCTAGACTAGATATGCAACATATCAGACGAATAGATCGGACTGTACGGGAGTGTTACTGATTGGATTCACAGGAGAATGTACAGGCTTGCTTGTTGATCTTTTGATCGTTCAATACACGGGTGGCTGTTACGTTTAGCTGACCGCTTGCAGCTTGTGGGTGTTTGATATGATCATCACCTACTGCCGGCGTATTGATAATTCTTTAGAGTCCTACACAGAGCTTTTCTGGCTCAGGCAAAACGGAGTAGGGGAACATATGCGATATGTACGGGACCGAGACTAATACGATATGAGATACCGTATTCTATTCTCGCGATATGTGATATCGACCGGGTATATGTGATATAGCCGGGTCATCGGATCAAATGTTGATTTGATGAAATGGTACTTGTTATATTAGCTAGTTATATGTAATATAGCCGGGTTATCGGATCAAGTGTTGATTCGATAATTTAATGTATAATTATATATGAGATATATTACGTTATATTAACTAATATAAGCTCGCTTTATTGATTCTTTTTCTCACTTAGATAATACATTGATGTATATGCGATATATGTTAATTGTTTTATTTTCTTTTGTTACATTATATATTATATATATGATATATAATTTTGTAACGTGATAGGTTAAAGTTGCAACTAGGGTTTATGAGACTTGAACCATGATAGGGTTAGATTAGGGTTTATAATTATTATTAAGGAAATACAAATAACGGTGGAATTATCCATGGTTGATATTTTGATGGAAGCTTGTAGACTTCTTTGACTTTGTCCACCATTTTTGTCTTCCTTAAGATATTTGTTGACCTAACTCTAACCATAGCAAATGGTTAAGTCTCTACAAGGATTAAGGATGTTATATTTAACCCATTATTGCAATTCTAACCACACTACAATTCATTATTCATCACAAAAGCTTTCTTCTTCTTCTTCCTTCTTTGAAAAAGCTTTCTAGCCTTTTGTGTTGTGATGATTTAAAGTGAGAAATTGAAACCAAAAGAGAGCAAAATTCCTACTTCATCATCCTCATCTATTCTAGCCACTTAGATTAGGGTGTTCACTTCACTAATACTTAATTATAGAAGTGAGAGCTTGGGTTTGAGATTCTTCAAGGTAGATCATTTTCGAAAAGGAAGACTTCAAGCAAGATGCCTCATTCACCTCATGGAGCCTCTCAAGAGTCCGGGTTCATGATGATCGCAGCGAAGGGACCTCAACACGGAGCTTATGAAGTGAAGGAACGGACTACAAAGCTTGTAATCCCAAACTCTTAGAAGTAAAGTTGTTTACATGCAAAGTTAACCCTAATTCTCTAGTTCGATTACTTGGTTGGTTTATTTAGCACCCCAAAAATTTTAATATAGCATATTTGATGCTTGCCAAAACCTTCACAAGGAGCTAAGCTAACCCTACACTTCCTAAGAATTTTCAACTTTTATGAGCCGTGAGGGTCTCATAAAGACTTTTCTCCCTACGAGTCGAGAGGATCCCGTAGGTGTATTTTCTCCGTAGGAATCATGAGAATTCCTAAGTGTGTATTTTCTCTCGAGAGTTGTAATGATCTCGCAAGAGAATTTTTCCTCTTTACGAGTCGAGAGGATTCATAAGTGGTTGTTTCCCTTCTTGTCGAGATTCGACTTTGGAGAGTGTGGCCCGTGAATAGTATGCAATGACCCATCTTAGACCGACTTGCAGGGCCCCAGTACATAGGATACAGGTCCTTATCCCCATTCCGTAAGGCTTTTCCCTACGAGTTGAGAGGATCCCGTAGGTGTATTTTCTCCTTAGGAATCGTGAGGATTCATAAGTGTGTATTTTCTCTCGAGAGTCATAAGGATCTCGCAAGAGGATTTTTCCCCTTTACGAGTCGAGAGGATTAGTAAGTGGTTGTTTCCCTCCTTGTCGAGATTTGACTTTGGAGAGTGTGGCCCGTGAATAGTATGCAATGACCCATCTTGGACCGACTTGCAGGGCCCCAGTGCTTAGGACATAGGTCCTTATCCCCGTTATCTAAGACTTTTTCCTATGAGTCGAGACGAATCGAGGGATCATTGTTTGACTTTCTCCGCTTTCTGCGGTGTTAGGGTCGACTTTCTCCACTTTCTGTGGTGTCGGGTTCGACTTTCTGCGCTTTCTGCGGTGTCAGGATTGACTTTCTCCACTTTCTGTGGTGTCGGGTTCAACTTTCTGCGCTTTTTGCGGTGTCAAGGTTGACTTTCTCCGCTTTCTGTGGTGTCGAGGTTGAATTTCTCCACTTTCTGCGGTGTCAGGGTTGAATTTCTCCGCATTATGCGGTGTCAGGGTTGAATTTCTCCGCTTTATGCGGTGTCAGGGTTGACTTTCTCCGCTTTCTGTGGTGTCGGGTTCGACTTTCTCCGCTTTCTGCGGCGTCGAGATTTACTTTCTCCCCTTTCTACGGTGTCAGGGTTGACTTTCTCCGCTTTCTGTGGTGTCAGGGTTGACTTTCTCTGCCTTCTACGGTGTCAGGGTTGACTTTCTCCGCTCTCTGCGGTGTCAGGGTTAACTTTCTCCGCTCTCTGCGGTGTCGGGGTCGACTTTCTCCGTTCTCTGTGGTGTCGGGGTTGACTTTCTTCGTTTTCAACGGTGTCGAGGTTGACTTTCTCCACTTTCTGCGGTGTCAGGCTTGACTTTCTCCGTTTTCTGTGGTGTCGGGGTTGACTTTCTCCGTTTTCTGCGGTGTCAGGTTTGAATTTAGGTTGTCTATGAACCGTGGAGTCTTAAAACTAGGGACTTTGCCGTAGCTCCAATTGGTGGTGTCGCGTCCGTATCCTGCTGGAATGAGGAGGAACTCCATTGCCGATCTCTAGACTGTAGGTGTTGCCGTCGAGATCTAACTCTCCCTTTGACAGAGTCTGGTGGGGAAATGTGGTTTCCTTTTTGTTTATGCCCATAGATTGTATACTGGGGTCAATATGGACTCGCCTGCAGGGCAAAAGTTGAAAGTCGACTTTAGCACCGTCAAGGGGTTCAAGAGGCATCAAGCATGCCAAATTTTAATTTTTCTAGGTGCTAAGCCAGACTACCAAGACCATTACTAGAATTTTAGGTTTTTCCTTTGTGATGTGATTAAGCTTAAGAGAAAGTTTAAGAGCATACAACTTTGTAGTTCTTGTCCTTCTCTTCAAAAGCTCTAGGATGAAGTCCACGCGACTCTTCAAGGCTCCTCTCCAAGTTGAACGAACCTCCTTCGTGATCTTCGCGCCAAAGACGATCCACCCGAAGTCCACAAGCACAAGCTTTTCACTACACTAAACACTTTTAGTGTAGGAAACACACCACACCAAATTGCTAGTTTGGTGTGGGATGATGAAGTAAGGGATAAGTAAAGCTCACTAAGGTCTCACAAGCTCAATGATTCACATCTCATGTGAGGGATTTGAGCTTGGAGGTGAGGTGAAGAAAATTGTAGAGAGCAGGAGAAGAAAAGAGCTCTAGAAAAATGGCTAAGGCATGAACTATGAAGCAAGTGTAGAATGAATAAAATGAATCCTCTCTTTCCTCTCTCATTTAAGCATGGAATAAAAATCCAATTAAAATTGCAACCATGCTTGAATAGTGAGTCAAGAGTAATATAAAAACATATAAACCCATGCCTTGAACCATACCACCAATATCTCCACAATTTACACCTCATTTTTCTATTTTCTAAAAATAGAAAAACATGCCATGCTTCATATAATATATATATATATATATATATATATAATGCAATTAGTGAGCTAATGATATTAGTTAAGATATAATTATATCACATATAATATATATCACATTATTAAATCAACACTCGATCTAATAATCCGGTTATATCACATATAACCGACTAATATCATTAATCTGAATATCACATTATCAAACCAACACTTGATTTGATAATCCGGTTATATCACATATAATCTGACCGATAACAGATAACTGCCAGATTACAATACGGTATCACATACTCGTATTTAATCAGGCCCACACACATATCACATATGTGTCCTACTTCATTTCGCTTGAACCAGTAAACTTCTGTGTGGGACTCTAAAGACTCGTCAATACGTCGGCAGTAGGTGATGATCACATCAGTCACCTACAAGCCGTCGGCGGTACTAGCTGGAGGTAACGGCTACCCGGATATTGAGCGATATAAAGATCAACAAACAAGCTCGTCCATACTCTCCATGTAGCCTATCAGTAACACTACCGTACAGTCCGGTCTCTTCATCTGATATGTTGCATATCATGTCTAGGGGTGGTAAACGTCAGCCCCCAGTAACGTGATAAGTCATGCCGATGTCTGGCCTATAACGGTTTAAGAAACTAGTGATAACTCTTATCAGTAAATCTCATCAGCAGCCCTGGCCATGGACTTCCAGTTATAGCCAATCAAGCATAGCGCAACATCAACCCCCAATATCGGGAGAGACGAACTCCTATCGCTCATTGCCTCCATGTGACTCGGGACTGTACCCAAAATCCACCTTTTTGCACGACTCCTTTGAGCCGTGGTAGGGAGGAAATCAAAGCATAGTGGGAGACACACAAGACTCTATGATGATCTCAGGTCTACAGACTAACCTGTACCAGTGTCACCGGAGGACTGCTATCTGACGATAGGTATACAACCAACTAGGAGTCCTCGGCGAGTCCGTTCAGTGTACCCATTCTCCAATGAGCACCTGTGTACAATCTTTGATGTCACACACCAATGGTTGTGGGATCAACCATCGCTCTCTAAGGGACAAGTAAGGTACACACTAGTCTACTCTGGAATATCGATGCCCTAGTCTCGATATTCCCACGACTAAGAACATATTAAAGGATGTACTTTTGGACCACCCTGGCCCCACTAGTATGATCTCATCATAGTCCTGGTAGTCAAGTACATATCCTAAAGGCTTTATCAACATGCGAGAGAAAGACAGTATGGAATACCAGTCACATGTTAAGATAAAGAGTAACCAGATAGCACACTATCTTGTCGAGCAAGAAAGTCCTCTATATATATGTACAAGCATCCACTATAATATACATCACATGTACAATAATGGCCTCTAGGGTAAACATATTCCTAACAATCTCCCACTTGCACTAAGGCCATGTGCTGTAATATCTCATACCCAACATCCCAAAAAGTCTCTCAAATTGTATCTGGGGGAGAGCCTTCGTGAGTGGATCCGCTACGTTGTCCTTCGTGTCTATAACAACCCTAATTTTTCTATACACTTTTCTATCCAATTTTTTTAAATATCCATAAAGGAGTATTTTAACCTGAGCATAATATATATATAAGTAATTATTTTGTTTTTAAATAATTCCATTTTTAGTGTACATAAAATTGTTTTAAAATTAAAGTGTACTTGGGGTATTTAATGTTGTTGTTACCACTTTAAGTAGTTATTTTCCCACAATAATTACAAGAAGGAGCTTGTAGCTCATTGGTAATACCTTGCACTGCTGAACCAAGCCACCATGTTCAAATCCCCCGCCCCACATTATTTTTATTATTATTTTGTTTCGATTTTTTTGAATACCAACCTTTACACGTGCATTTCTCACAAAATTTCTTTCTACACATAAAAAGTTAGATATAGTATAAATCCCCCTCGAGATTCCCCGGCCCCCGACACTTTGACGCGGCCGAGTCGGCAGGCGGACCGGCCGACTCGGTCCGGCGCCGCCGACCGGGCTTGGCCGGACGGCCGAGTCATCAACATATGAAACGTGCATCTTGACTTGGTCTTCACCTCTGCACACACTAAATTCCTTGACCGGTTACAGAAAGCCCAATAAATCTCTTTTACTCCAAAGTTTAATGATTTTTAATGATTTTTATATATTTTTTTACATTTTTTTAATTGAAAACCCTAACCCTATATAAACCCCCATACCCTCTACCCTCTCATCCTAAATTTTTAAGTCCACTCTCTCAAAATTCCAAGAGAACTTGGTACGTTAGAAAACGAGCGAAAGACGAAGCGCTGACGAAATCGACGGCGAAATTCCGGTGATCGTGCTAGGAGCTCTCAACGACGATTCGACGTACCGGCAAACCCTCTACCTCTCTCTCACTCTCTAGCGTTGTCCAAACCCGTAAGTCCCTCTTTTCTACCTTTCTTTTCTTTCATTAAAATACGACTTTTCAAACCCGACGAAAATCGGAACAAACCGATTTCCGATTCGGTTTTCTATCAAATCTCACTTATCACTAATTCCATAATGCTTAAACATATTCATGTTGACTACTAATCACTTAAACATTAATTTGAACAAGTTTTCACACATGAAATGATAGCTTTTGTAATATACCGTATTTTTGCACTTAAATACCACCATGTTTAGTTTATCACATTTAACCCTTTAACATTGCTATACCTTAAAATAGATCACGAGGTAATGACCTACCTCCACACACACTCATATGCAATCAAAACACTCTACCTTGAAAACTTAGAATAAGATAAAATAAGATTTTACATTAAAATACCATTTTCTTAATAAAACCTTTTCTAAAAGTTCTAAGTTTTAAACAATATCTTTTAATAGGAAAATACGATAAGTTATGGACATCGATCGTTTATCTAAACCTGACTTTGTGGTGTCTAGGTAAGTGTGTCTAAGGCGAGTGGTTACTTAATTAGGACCACTACTTGTAGTGGAGAGCCTCCCACTCACCTGGCACTTACCTGCACGCAATTGGCGGTGAAGAGGCGATTTGAAGCTTCTAATGACTTGTCGTTTAGACCATTTAGAAATAGGCTAGTTGGCTTAGGAAACCCTAGAATCTAAAATACGGAAATTTACACCTTTTACAAATAAATACCTTATCTTTATAAAACCGTTTTCTAAATGATTAGTATTTATTAAATCTTTGCAAAGCGCCACTACAACCCACCTTTGGGGAACTCGTTAGGGATAGTACGGTTTATCGTGCACCCTCGGGCTTAGTAGTGCGAGATTCAGACCTCCGCAAGGAGCATTCGGTTTCGAAAGGTTTAAAATACGACATTTAAGAAAAATGAGATTTTTGGAAAATAAAATATTTATTAAAAATTATTCTTGTATAAACATATGTATATTTATCATTTAAACACCTATTTTATTATAAGATAAAGTTTCCACCTTTTCCTAAAAAAATTACAAGATTAAAAGTTACATTAAAATATCATGAATTTCAAATAAATCAATATTACAAATTAATACCTCTATTTATGAAATTAGAATATTTTCACTAGAAATATCACAAAATAAATCACACTCATTATAACTATAAAGACGAATAATAAATACTTTAGGTGTATCTTGAAAACTATACAAAAGTATTTTTTACATAAAACCCCCTCAAGTTTTATAAATTACCCTCAAGTTTTATAAATTACAATAATGACCCTAACAAATATAGAACTTCGACGTACATTTCTTTTAGTCTGAATCGGGGTTGAGTCTGATTATTTCTGACTTGAATATGATTCAAGTCAATCTATATTCTTTAATATTCCAACTCAATATGAACACATGAATCCCATAATCCAGTTATCAGTCTATACAAGTTAACTGAATCAAACCATGGATATACATCCATTATTCCATTTACCTGATTATGCAGTTACAATCTGTTTACTGATATCATGGTTTTGGTCGGTCATCCAGCTTACACAATACAATACAATCAAAACACTGCGGGGTTTAAGGGGTAGATTGGTACGGAAGATGTCAAAAGTGACACGAGACGGTCAGACTTAAGATACCTAACATGAATCCAATTGCCGTTGTTCCGGGCCTTCTAACGGAGCCTTGTACTCTATATTCCGTTTGCCCTGGTCTCTAGCATATAGAGACCCCTCTCGTATACACTGGCATTCTTCTGTACCAAGCCACAAACAACAGCGTTAATACAACATTACAACAATACAATACAACATTAAAAGCTACTCTCTCTCTCCTACTCTTTGTCTATTTCTCCCTTATCTTTGGGACTTACCGAGCGACCTGTTCGCTGACGACATTCTATTTCTTTCTTCTTTGAATATCGTCAGGTGTTTTGGACCCAGCAGAGATCGAGCCCACCGGTGAAGACTTGGATCAGTTTCATGAAGACCCCGAGCTCTAGACATTGTACCTTGTTCTATTCAGTATTTTCATTTCCTGTTATGCCATTGTTTAGGCATCGCTTTTCATTCCAGTTGTATTTACTTTTCATGCATTGTACAAAAGAATGTTATTAATAAAGTTGCTGTTATTTCTATATCTCTTGTCTCTTGTGATTTACTTTTATATTGCTTAGATACGCTTAGCGTATGTACTTCTAAGTATATACGTAGCGGACCTCGTCGTGTCTCCTTCGCCATACACCATGAAGCAGGGCGTGACAGGTTTTGTTGGTGGCCCATGCAGGTCAGAGCTGTATAGAACCAGCAACAAAAACATTCTTTACAATTCATGTTCCTTGAATCTTACCATTTCGTATTCCTTGAATCTTACCATCTCATATTCCTTGAATCTTATCATTTCATATCCGTTGAATCTATCCTAACCCTATTCTTTCACACTCACGATCACCAAATTGTTTTGAAACTGTTACACCTTCCTTTTACAAATTTCGAGGACGAAATTTTTATAAGGAGGGTAGAATGTAACAACCCTAATTTTTCTATACACTTTTATATATAATTTTTTAAAATATTTTTAAAAATCCACAAAGGAGTATTTTAACCTGAGCATAATATATATATAAGTAATTATTTTGTTTTTAAATAATTCCATTTTTAGTGTACATAAAATTGTTTTAAAATTAAAGTGTACTTGGGGTATTTAATGTTGCTGTTACCATTTTAAGTAGTTATTTTCTCACAATAATTACAAGAAGGAGCTTGTAGCTCATTGGTAATACCTTGAACTGCTGAACCAAGCCACCAGAGTTCAAATACCCTGCCCCACATTATTTTTATTATTATTTTGTTTTGATTTTTTTGAATACCAACCTTTACACGTGCATTTCTCACAAAATTCCTTCTACACATAAAAAAGTTAGATATACCATAAATCCCCCTCGAGATTCCCCGGCCCCCGACACTTCGCTCGGCCCGACTCGGCCGAGTCGGCCGGCGGACCGGCCGACTCGGTCCGGCACCGCCGGCCGGACTTGGCCGGACGGCCGAGTCGTCAACATACGTGCATCTTGACTTGGTCTTCACCCCTGCACACACTAAATTCCTTGACCGGTTACAGAA
Organism: Agapanthus africanus; assembly: GCA_030015575.1. Taxonomy (NCBI): domain Eukaryota; kingdom Viridiplantae; phylum Streptophyta; class Magnoliopsida; order Asparagales; family Amaryllidaceae; genus Agapanthus; species Agapanthus africanus. The sequence goes on from JASDDO010000012.1 coordinate 364,790,187, forward strand.
AGCCCAATAAATCTCTTTTACTCCAAAGTTTAATGATTTTTAATGATTTTTATATATTTTTTACATTTTTTTAAATTGAAAACCCTAACCCTATATAAACCCCCATACCCTCTACCCTCTCATCCTAAATTTCTAAGTCCACTCTCTCAAAATTCCAAGAGAACTTGGTACGTTAGAAAACGAGCGAAAGGCGAAGCGCTGACGAAATCGACGGCGAAATTCCGGTGATTGTGCTAGGAGCTCTCAACGACGATTCGACGCACCGGCAAACCCTCTACCTCTCTCTCACTCTCTAGCGTTGTCCAAACCCGTAAGTCCCTCTTTTCTACCTTTCTTTTCTTTCATTAAAATATGACTTTTCAAACCCGACGGAAATCGGAACAAACCGATTTCCGATTCGGTTTTCTATCAAATCTCACTTATCACTAATTCCATAATGCTTAAACATATTCATGTTGACTACTAATCACTTAAAAATTAATTTGAACAAGTTTTCACACATGAAATGATTGCTTTTGTAATATACCGTATTTTTGCACTTAAATACCACCATGTTTAGTTTATCACATTTAACCCTTTAACATTGCTATACCTTAAAATAGATCACGAGGTAATGACCTACCTCCACACACACTCATATGCAATCATAACACTCTACCTTGAAAACTTAGAATAATTTAAAATAAGATTTTACATTAAAATACCATTTTCTTAATAAAACCTTTTCTAAAAGTTCTAAGTTTTAAACAATATCTTTTAATAGGAAAATACGATAAGTTATGGACATCGATCGTTTATCTAAACCTGACTTTATGGTGTCTAGGTAAGTGTGTCTAAGGAGAGTGGTTACTTAATTAGGACCACTACTTGTAGTGGAGAGCCTCCCACTCACCTGGCACTTACCTGGCCGCAATTGGCGGTGAAGAGGAGATTTGAGGCTTCTAATGACTTGTCGTTTAGACCATTTAGAAATAGGCTAGTTGGCTTAGGAAACCCTAGAATCTAAAATACGGAAATTTACACCTTTTACAAATAAATACCTTATCTTTATAAAACCGTTTTCTAAATGATTAGTATTTATTAAATCTTTGCAAAGCGCCACTACAACCCACCTTTGGGGAACTCGTTAGGGATAGTACGGTTTATCGTGCACCCTCGGGCTTAGTAGTGCGAGATTCAGACCTCCGCAAGGAGCATTCGGTCTCGAAAGGTTTAAAATACGACATTTAAGAAAAATGGGATTTTTGGAAAATAAAATATTTATTAAAAATTATTCTTGTATAAACATATGTATATTTATCATTTAAACACCTATTTTATTATAAGATAAAGTTTCCACCGTTTCCTAAAAAAAATTACAAGATTAAAAGTTACATTAAAATATCATGAATTTCAAATAAATCAATTTTACAAATTAATACCTTTATTTATGAAATTAGGATATTTTCACTAGAAATATCACAAAATAAATCACACTCATTATAACTATAAAGACGAATAATAAATACTTGAGGTGTATCTTGAAAACTATACAAAAGTATTTTTACATAAAACCCCCTCAAGTTTTATAAATTACAATAATGACCCTAACAAATATAGAACTTTGACGTACATTTCTTTTAGTCTGACTCGGGGTTGAGTCTGATTATTTCTGACTTGAATATGATTCAAGTCAATCTATATTCTTTAATATTCCAACTCAATATGAACACATGAATCCTAGAATCCAGTTATCAATCTATACAACTTGACCGAATCAAACCATGGATATATATCCATTATTCCGTTATTCCATTTACCTGATTATGCAGTTACAATCTGTTTACTGATATCATGGTTTTGGTCGGTCATCCAGCTTACACAATACAATACAATACTACAATACAATCAAAACACTACGGGGTTTAAGGGGTAGATTGGTACGGAAGATGTCAAAAGTGGCACGAGACGGTCAGACTTAAGATACCTAACATGAATCCAATTGCCGTTGTTCCGGGCCTTCTAACGGAGCCTTGTACTCTATATTCCGTTTGCCTTGGTCTCTAGCATATAGAGACCCCTCTCGTATACACTGGCATTCTTCTGTACCAAGCTACAAACAACAGCGTTAATACAACATTACAACAATACAATACAACATTAAAAGCTACTCTCTCTCTCCTACTCTTTGTCTATTTCTCCCTTATCTTTGGGACATACCGAGCGACCTGTTTGCTGACGACATTCTATTTCATTCTTCTTTGAATGTCGTCAGGTGTTTTGGACCCAGCAGAGATCGAGCCCACCGGTGAAGACTTGGATCAGTTTCACGAAGACCCCGGGCTCTAGACATTGTACCTTGTTCTATTCAGTATTTTCATTTCCTGTTATGCCATTGTTTAGGCATCGTTTTTCATTCCAGTTGTATTTACTTTTTATGTATTGTACAAAAGAATGTTATTAATAAAGTTACTGTTATTTTTATATCTCTTGTCTTTTGTGATTTACTTTTATATTGCTTAGATACGCTTAGCGTATGTACTTCTAAGTATATACGTAGCGGACCTCGTCGCGTCCCCTTCGCCCTACACCGGGAAGCGGGGCGTGACAGTGTCAATTCTCTTGACCTCGATCTCCCGGCGATCTACTATCTCCTTGATCAGGTGATACCGCCTCAAAATATGTCTGGATTTCTGATGGGACCTGGGTTCCTTGGCCAAAGCCACCGCTCCAATGTTATCACAATACACAGGTATTGGATGCTCAATGGATGGAACCCACCAAGCTCAACAATGAACCTCTTCATCTAGACAGCCTCTTTGGCAGCATCGTTGGCAGTGATGTATTTAGCATCCATCATCGAATCTGCTACGGTGTCTTACTTGGAACTCTTCCAACACACCGCCCCTCCATTGAGGGTAAAGTCAAAACCCGAGACCGACTTACTGTCGTCCTTATCACTGTGGAAGCTTGAATCGGTAAAGGACTCCACCTGGAGTTCACCGTTACCAAACACCAAGAACATTTCTTTAGTCCTTCTCAAGTAGTTAAGAATGTTCTTCACAGCTGTCTAATGGTTCTCCCTAGGATCTGATTGATACCTGCTCACTACGCCTAGTGTGTAAACTACATCCAGTCTTGTACATAACATCGCATACATGATAGAGCCTACTGCCGAAACATAGGGTATCCCTTGCATGCGAGCTCTCTCCAAATCAGTCTTGGGAGACATATCTTTGGAGAGAGTGATTCCTGAGCAAGCAGGTAAATTACCTCGCTTGGAATCTTCCATACTAAAGCTCTTTAGTATGGTTCAATGTACCTGGATTGGGACAATCCCAAAATCCGTTTAGATCTATCTCTATAGATCTTTATCCCCAGGATGTAGGAGGAATCACCAAGATCTTTTATGGAGAACTTGAGTGATAAGAAGAGCTTGACCGAGTGTAGCATAGGAATATCATTCCCTATCAAGAGTATGTCATCCACGTACAATACGAGGAAGACCACCTTACTCTCTACAGCCTTCTTATATATACAAGGTTCATCTACATTTTTGATGAAGTCAAACTCTTTGATAGCTTCATCAAAACAGATGCTCCAACTCTGCAACGCTTGCTTTAATCTATAAATGGATTTAAGCAGCTTGCACACCTTTCCGCTGCTCCCACTGTCTACGAAGCCCTCTGGCTGTATCATGTACACGCTCTCTTTTAAACCACCATTTAGAAAAGCGGTCTTGACGTCCATCTGCCAGATTTCGTAGTCATGGTATGCAGCAATGGCAAGTAGGTTCCTGATAGACTTAAGCATAGCGACAGGAGAAAAGGTTTCATCATAGTCGACGCCAGGTCGTTGACAAAAACCTTTTGTTACAAGTCTAACTTTGAAAGTCTCAACTTTTTCATCTACACCAATCTTCTTTTTGAATATCCACTTGCTCCCAATGGGTTTTACCCCTTCAGGAGCAACTTCCAAAGTCCATACTTGGTTGGTGTATATGGATTCCATCTCGGATCTCATAGCATCCAGCCATTTCACAGAGTCCCCACTCGTGATGGCCTGCTCAAAACTAGTCGGGTCATCATCTACCATGATGCAATCCTCGCTCCCACCATCTACGAGAAAACCATAGTATCTCTTAGGTGGATGAGGAACCCTACTAGATCTGCGGAGTGGCTGGGGTTCGTTGGGTACAATTGGATCCTCTGGTTCCATCAAATCATCAGTTGTGGTTTGTACTCCTGGAACTTCTTCCGTTCTACCTCATTGCCACTAATTTCTTTCACAAGAAATTCCTTTTCCAAAAAGGTGACATGTTGAGCAAAAAACACCTTTTGTTCCTCAGTATGGTAGAAGATATATCCATAGGAATCTTTTGGATATCCCACAAACTTGCACAAAACAGACCTTGCCTCGAGCTTGTTTGGATTTTGCTTTTTAACATAGGCCGGACAACCCCATATCTTAACTCGTTTAAGAGATGGTCTCTTCCCATTCCATATCTCATATGGAGTGGTAGGCACTGATTTGGTCGGAACTCTATTCAATATGTATGCAGCTGTCTCAAGCGCTTGTCCCCAAAAAGAAATAGGCAACTCAGCAATACTCATCATAGAGCGCACCATATCTAATAGGGTGCGATTTTTCCGCTCTGATACACTGTTTTGCTGTGGTGTATACGGAGGAGTGAGCTGAGTGAAAATCCCATGCTCTTTTAGATAGTCTCAGAATTCGCCGCTCATGTATTCTCCTTCCCGATAAGATCGTAGGATTTTAATACTTTTGCCCATCTGGTTTTCAACTTCGCACTTATATTCCTTGAATTTCTCAAAAGTTTCAGACTTGTGTTTCAACAAGAACACATGTCCGAACATTGAGAGATCATCGGTGGATATAATAAAGTACGAAAAACCATTCCTGGCATGCGTAGACATAGGACCGCATACATCACTATGTATCAGTCCCAAGAGTTCAGTAGCTCTTTCTCTGTGTCCAGTAAACGGAGTTTTGGTCATCTTGTCTTTGAGATATGACTGGCAAGTTTCATAAGATGAAAATTCGAACGAATTCAAATATCCATCTTTATGCAACTTAACCAGTCTTGTCGCATTGAAATGGCCTAGTCTACAGTGCCACAAGAAGGTTTCGTTCATTTCTGAACTTTTCCTCTTGTTTGTGTTCTGTACGTTAAGGAATGTACTTTGATTAAGAACGTATATACCGTTACATAACGTACCAGATGCAATCAACACAAGATTCTGGAAAATGTTCATAACATTGTTCTCTAATATGAGATTATATCCTTCTTTAGTTAGTAAAGAAATCGATATAATGTAGCACATCATCTTTGGTACGTAGTAACAGTCGTTCAGAATCAATGTATTACAAGTTGGTAATACAAGGTGATAATCGTCAACTGCCTTGGCTGCAACAATTGCACCATTCCCTACTGTTAGGGATTTATCACCCTTTCCCAGTTCTCTAACTTTCTTTAGCCCATGTAACAAATTACATACATGGAATCCTGATCCGGTATCCAATACCTAGGACGTAGAACAAACTGAGAAACAGTTCTCGGTAACGAACACACCCGAAGAAAATGCATCAACATGTTGTTTCTTCGTACGTGTGGCGGTGGAATCCTGACATGCCCCAATCCCTTGCTCAGACTTATGACATTCATACGATAGAGCGGGACCAACGTTCCCTAGCTCTGTATAAAAGGAGGGTTCGGTCAATACATCCATATTATTATCTTGATTAAGGCGTGACATTGGTTGCTGCCTGGAGAGAGAGAGAGAAGGAAACACGTTAGTGTGCGCTCTTTACAAGATTAGATTGGTATTTATCTTATCTAATCAGGATGGCTCCCACTGGTTTTATCAAATCTTCCTTCAAACCCTAAAAGGTAAGATTAGCCAGGATTAATTACACCCTACAAGTTTGCTAATCGTTCGGCCAGGCCGGTGTCGTACTTTGAGGGAGGTTCCCCGTGCTTTCACACGGACCTAATTAAAAAAAACCTCGTTTTCCCAGAGGTATTACCCCATTGACATCTTCCTAGATACCTACTTGATCGGCTAATTGTAAAGTGCAAAACTCTCCAAGGATTAACTCTTACTCGCAGTGGGTATCGGGATCCAACTATCATATAGAAGGTATGCAATCTCATTGCAAATTTCAACACTTGAAATTCCCAATAATGGTTTTTACCCCTAGCAACTTATGACCTTGGCTTTGGTCAACAAATCATAAGTTCTAGCCAAGTTCAACCCGTCATTTCTTGATTGAATCAAACCCGCCCGTGCGACCCTTGGCTAAGGTCAACAAAGCGGCATGACTACCCTAATCCAATCGCATCACATGCTGCAGACAAGCACTAATTAGCTACCGCACACTACGTCTTGGCTAAGGTCAACAAACGTAGCACGAATACTAAATAGTACTTATCTGAAATGACGGAAGGCTACGCAGCTTTTTAAGAAAACCATGAGCGTAATGAACTTGATATCGTTGTAGAATCTAATGATTTTGAAAAGGAGTGTTTTTGCTGTAGGGTTCCTAGGCACTCTTGTGAAGGTTCATAAAGCATCAAACATGCCCGAATAAAATTTTAGATGTGCCGAACAACCCAAAGCCAGGATCTTTGCTAGATTATTAGGGTTTAACATGCAAGATAACATCTTTAAAACTAAGTGTGAGGGATTACAACCTTTGTAGTCCGCTCCTTCGCTTCACAAGCTCCGAGTAGAAGTCCCTTCGCCGCGATCCACGATCTCCCGGACTCAAGAGAGGCTCCACGACTCGAACGATCCATGCTAGCTTGTAGTGTTCCGCTTCTCCGATGATCTACGTCGAAGTTGCTATAACCCAAGCTCTCTCACTCTAATGAGGTGAACACCCTAATCTAATGGGCTAGATTAGATGAGGATGATGGAGTAGTATTTATGCTTTCTTTTTATATCATTTTCTCACAAGAACTCATCACAAAAGAAATCACAAGTGAGCTCTCTCAAAAACTCAAGAGAGAAGAAGATGAAGAATAAAAATGAGAATTATCCTTTTGTGATGAATAATAGATAAGAATATATGATTGATATGGAACCATGGTCAAGAATGATAGGCTTAACCTTTGTAGTGAATAAACTAGAGCTAGGTTTGGTTAGGTTAAGAATGAGTCAAGGATAAGTATCAACCATAATATCTTAACCAAGACAAAAAGAAATCCTTCTAGAAAAATCAAGAAGGAGCTAACCCTAATCGAACCCTAATCTCTTTTTATCATCCCTAAACATGTTTCATAATAAATCATATCATGTCACAATAATATATATCACATATCAATTATATATTTGCAACAAAAGAAAATAATACAATTAACATATATCGCATATATATAAATGTATTAATCCGGTGAGAAAATGAAATAATAAAGCGAGCCAATATTAGATAATGTAATACAATATATCATATATATCATTATACATTAAATCATCGAATCAACACTTGATCCGACGATCCGGCTATATCGAATATAACCGACTAATATATCATGTACCGATTCATCGAATCAACACTTGATCCGATGTTCCGGTTCATTTCTAAATATCGCGAGAATATAATACGGTATCTCATATCGCATTATCCTCGGTCCTGCACATATCACATATGTGCCTCTACTCCGTTTTGCCTGAGCCAAGAAACCTCTGTGTAGGACTCTAAACAATCGTCAATACGCCGGTAGCAGGTGATGATCATATCAAACACCCACAAGCTGCAAGCGGTCAGCTAAACGTAACAACCACCCAGGTATTGAGTGATCAGAAGATCAACAAGCTAGCCTGTCCGTTCTCCTGTGAATCCATTCAGTAACACTACCGTACAGTCCGGTCTGTTCGTCTGATATGTCGCATATCAAGTCTAGGAGCGGTATACGTCAGACCCCAGTAACCGATAAGTCGTGTCGATGTGAGGCTCATAACAGGTCGAGAAACTACTGATAACACTTACCGGTATATCTCTATATCAGCCCTGGCCAGGGACTTCCAGTTATAGCCAATCGAACACAGCACAACATCAACTCCCTATACCGGGAGAGACGAATCCCCTCCTATCGCTCATTGCCTCCATGTGGTTCGGGAGTGTACCCAAAAGCCACCGTTTTGCATGCCCTCTTGGGCGTGGTAAGGTGGAAATCAAAGCACAGTGGGAATCAAACAAGACTCTATGACGATCTCGGGTCTACAGACTACCCTGTACCAGTGTCACCGGAGAACTGCCATCTGACGTGTGGTATATCACCAACTGGGAGTTCTCGGCGAGTCCGTCCAGTGTACCCAGTCTCCACTGAGCACCCGTACACCATCCTTGATGTCAAACACCGATGGATATGGGATCATCCATCGCCCATCATATGGGTCAAGATGCGTATACGCTAGTCTACTCTGGTGTATCGATGCCCCGTCTCGATATACCCTCGACTAGGAACATTTATAGGATGTACTCATCGACAACCGTGGCCCCACTAGTATGATCTCATCATAATCCCAGTAGTCGAGTACAGATCCTAAGGGCTTTATCAACATGTGAGAGAAAGACAGTAAACCAATACAAGTCAACATGTTAAGATAAAGTGAAACCAAATAGCATACTATCATGACGAGCAAGAAAGTCCTCTCTGTATATATCCAAGCATCCATCATAATATACATCATATGTACAACAATGTTCTCTAGGGCATATACATAACTAACAATCTCCCACTTGCACTAAGGCCAGCTGCTGTAGTATCTCATACCTAGCATCCCGAATAATCTCTCAAACTGTATCTGGGGAATGGCCTTCGTGAGTGGATCCGCAGTGTTGTCCTTCATATCTACTCTCCTGACCTCGATCTACCGGCGATCAACTATCTCCCTGATCAGGTGATACCGCCTCAGAATATGTCTGGATTTCTGATGGGACCTGGGTTCCTTGGCCAAAGCCACAGCTCCATTGTTATCGCAATACAGAGGTATTGGATACTCAATAGATGGAACCACACCAAGTTCACTAATAAACTTCTTCATCCAGACAGCCTCTTTGGCAGCATCGTTGGCAGCGATGTATTCATCCTCCATCGTCGAGTCTGCAACGGTATCCTGTATGGAACTCTTCCAACATACCGCCCCTCCATTGAGGGTAAAGACAAATCCCGAGTGCGACTTAGAGTCGTCCTTATCACTTTGGAAGCTAGAATCGGTAAAGGACTCCACCCGGAGTTCTCCGTTACCATACACCAAGAACATGTCTCTAGTCCTTCGCAAGTACTTAAGAATGTTCTTCACAGCTGTCCAGTGACTCTCTCCAGGATCTGCTTGATACCGACTCACTACACTTAGTGAGTATGCTACATCGGGTCTGGTACATAGCATCGCATACATGATAGAGCCTACTGCCGAAGCATAGGGTATCCTTTGCATGCGAGCTCTCTCCAAATCAGTCTTGGGAGACATCTCTTTGGAGAGAGTGAGTCCAGAGATCGTGGGTTGGTTCCCACGCTTAGATTCTTCCATACTAAACCTCTTTAATATGGTGTCAATGTACCTGGATTGGGACAATCCCAGTATCCTTTTGGATCTATCTTTATAGATCCAAATCCCCAATATGCAGAAGGCATCACCTAGATCTTTCATTGAGAATCTTTGTGATAAGAAGAGCTTGACTGATTGCAGCATAGGAATATCATTCCCTATCAAGAGTATGTCATCCACGTACAATACGAGGAAGACAACCTTACTCTCTGCTACCTTTTTATAGATACAAGGTTCATCTATATTTTTGATGAAGTCAAACTCTTTGACTACAACATCAAAACAGATGTTCCAACTCCGCGATGCTTGATTTAACCCATAAATGGATTTAAGAAGTTTGCACACCTTTCCGCTGCTCCCACTATCTACGAAGCCCTCTGGCTGAGTCATGTACACGCACTCTTCTAAATCACCATTTAGAAAGGCAGTCTTAACATCCATTTGCCAGATTTCGTAGTCATGGTATGCAGCAATGGCAAGTAAGATCCGGATGGACTTAAGCATAGCCACTGGAGAAAAGGTTTCGTTATAATCTACACCTGGTCGTTGACGAAAACCCTTTGCTACAAGTCTAGCTTTGAAAGTCTCAACTTTTCCATCTATACCAAATTTCTTTTTAAAAATCCACTTGCTCCCAATGGGTTTTACCCCTTCAGGAGCATTTTCCAAAATCCATACTTTATTGGTATACATGGATTCCATCTCAGATCGCATTGCATTCAGCCATTTCACAGAGTCACTACTCGTGATGGCCTGCTCGAAACTAGTCGGGTCATCATCTTCCATGATGCAATCCTCGCTTCCACCATCAATGAGAAAACCGTAGTATCTCTCAGGCGGATGAGAAACCCTGCTAGATCGGCGGAGAGGCTGGGGTTCGTCGGGTACTACTGAATCTTTTGGTTATACCAAGTCTTCTGTTATAGTTTGTGTTGCTGGAACCTCTTCCAGTTCTACCTCAATGCCACTATTCTGTTTCATAAGAAAACCTTTTTCTAAGAAAGTGGCATGTCGAGAAACAAACACCTTTTGTTCCTCGGGGTGGTAGAAGATATACCCTTGTGAATTTTTGGGATATCCTACAAACTTACATAAGACATATCTTGCCTCGAGTTTGTCCGGATTTTGCCTTTTGACATAGGCAGGACAACCCCATATCTTAATATAATTAAGATGTGGTCTCTTCCCTTTCCATATCTCATATGGAGTGGTAGGCACAGATTTGGTGGGAACTCTATTCAATACGTCTATGGCTGTCTCAAGCGCATACCCCCAGAAGGAAATAGGTAACTCAGCTGTACTCATCATCGAGCGCACCATATCTAATAGGGTGCGATTCCTTCGTTCCGATACACTGTTGTGTTGTGGTGTATAAGGAGGATTAAGCTAAGAGAGAATCCCATTCTCTTTTAGATAATCTAGGAACTCATTGCTTAAGTATACTCCTCCTCGATCAGATCAAAGAATCTTAATACTTTTGCCCGTTTGATTCTTTACTTCGTGCTTATATTCTCTGAATTTCTCAAAAGCTTCAGACTTGTGTTTCATCAGGAACACATGTCCGAATCTAGAGAGATCGTCAGTGAATGTAATGAAGTAGGAAGAACCGTTCCTGGCATGCGTAGACATGTGACCGCATACATCACTATGTACCAGTCCTAAGAGTTCCATAACTCTTTCTCCGTGTCCACTAAACGGAGCTTTGGTCATTTTTCCTTTGAGACATGAATGGCAAGTATCATAAGATGATAATTCGAACGGATTCAAATATCCATCTTTATGTAACTTAGCCAGTCGTGTCGCATTGATATGACCAAGTCTACAATGCCACAAGAAGGATTCGTTCATTTCTGAACTCTTCCTCTTGTGTGTGTTTTGTATATTGAGGACTGTATTTTGATTTAGAATGAATATGCCATTATGTAACGAGCCTGATGCAATCAACTTTTGATCTAGGAATATGTTCATAACATTATCCTGTACTACAAAATTATATCCTTCTTTACTTAATAAACAAACTGATATAATGTTGCACATCATGTTCGGTATATAATAGCACTCATTCAGAATCAGTGTATCACCACTTGGTAATACTAGGTGATATTCGCCAACTGCTTTGGCTGCAACATTTGCCCCATTCCCTACTTGAACGGAATAATCACCTTTTCCCAGTTCTCTACCTTTCTTTAGCCCATGTAACAATTTACATATGTGGGATCCTGATCCGGTATCTAATACCCAGGACGTAGGGTGAACTGAGAAACAGTTCTCAATAACTAACACACCTGAAGAAGATGCATCAACATGCATGTTCTTTTGGGCGGCTTGAGAATCCAGATATTCTCCTATTCCCTGTTCAGTCTTATAACTCTTATAAGAAAGAACGGGTCCAACGTTCCCCTGCTCAGTATAATAAGCGGGTTCAGTTAATACATCCATATTATTATCTTGATTATGGCCTGATATGGTCGCTACCTGGAGAGAGAGAGAAGAAAACACTTTAGCGTATGCTCTTGCAAGATTAGATTGGTTATTATCTTATCTAATCAGGATGTCTCCCACTGTTTTTATCAAATCTACCTTCAAACCCTAAAAGGTAAGATTAGCCGGGATTAATTACACCCTACAATTTCGTCAATCTTTCAGCCAGATCAGTGTCGGTACTTGAGGGAGGTTCCCCGTGCTTTGGCACGGACCTAATTAAAGTAAACCTCGTTTTCCCAGAGGCGTAACCCCGTTAACACTTTTCTAGACACCTACTTGATCGGATAATTGTCCTGTGAAAAACTCTCCCAGGAGTAACACTTACTCGCAGTGGGTATCGGGATCCAACTATCTCATAGGAGGTATGCAATATCATTGCAAATTTCAACACTTGAAATTCCCGATAATATTTTTCCCCTAGCATTATATGACATTGACGCATGCCAAACAACCCATAGTCCGCTAGTCAAGTTCAACCCGTACAATTCGTGATTGAATTAAACCCACCCGTACGACCCTTGACGCATGCCAAACAACGCCGTACGAATACCCTAATCCAATCACATCTCATGCTACAGATAAGTAATAATCAGCTACCGTACACTACGCCTTGACGCATGCCAAACTACCGCAGCACGAATACTAAATATTACTTATCTGATTTGACGGAGGGCTACGCAGGTTTTTAAGAAAACCATGAGCGTAATGAACTTGATATCATCGTAGAATCATGTGAAATTTTGAAATGGAGTGTTTTTTAGGCTTTCATTAGTTTTGCTAAAGAGGTCACTCCCGGTGAAGGGATCTCGGCTCTTTCCTCATCGAATAAGGTGCAGGACATATCATATATATCACTGTGCAAAGCAAAACTCTAAAAGCAATCAAAAGACAAACCGAGTTTTGTAGCATCTGCCAGTTTCGCTAAAGAGGTCACTCCCGGTGAAGGGATCTCGGCTCTTTCCTCATCGAATAAGGTGCATGGTATATCATATATACCGCTATGCAAAGCAAGACTGTAGCTACCCTTTTTATAAAGTTTTGATTCTACAACATCTTTTAGGTTTCTTTTCTTTTTATTAATCTCATTAATAAAAAATCCCATCAGCTTATGCTTCCTAAGCATCACAGAAGAAACGAAAGCAGTAATATTTATATATCAGCATATATATATAAGCATTCATCTCAGGCAGTAATATGATCTCATCACAGAACATTGCAGCAGAAGAACATATATGAAATATTGGATATTCTAGGACGTCCGTGTTTTCAATACGAGCCTGTATAAAACACGGATTCCACGGTCGCGATGAATAGACAAACCCACATCCCAAGACCCGTACGAGAGCGGCAAGTAACACTGCCAATTCTAGGGTTAGGAGACCCGGTCTCGACTCCTCGAGATGGCCTCCCACTGGACCCTAGAACCCGGTTACTTATGCTCCCCTCCTTGGGTCTACCTAATACGGAAAAGTAAATAATATACAAGGGTGACATCAACCTCATCCCGGAAGTGCCCCAATAAAAGAATATTACATACAAATGAATTTTACATGAATGAAAATAAAAACCCTCATCTCACATAAAACCCCCGGCTATTCAGAACACGACGATCCAATATAACATATCACAGCAACACATAATATCACATATCATCAACGTAAGTAAGTATACATACACCGATCGTCGTTGTCGTATAGCAACGAAAACCGGCAATACAACTACATACTACACTTACGGTCACAGAAAAGAAATTGCAAAACTAAAATATTTGGAATTCACAATCACTTTAGACATCGTAAATCCGAAATATCACATACTTCGCATTTCATGCCTAACTCTATGAATTCCACATATTGTATCATATTCCAGATAAATAGACAGTATTAAACTTTCCGATCGAATAATCAAATGCCCAAGATTTCCTAAATAGCTCAACACTTGAGCAGAGTTCAAAAGTTCCAGAATACGTCGCAGTAGCAACGGTCCAGCCGTAGAAGGGTCAAGCTAACGCCTCACATGTGGCACGCCGTACTGCCCCAAACCCGAAGGTTCAAAAGGCAATTCAAGACGGTCACATAATCGAGTTAAGGTTTGTTGTCTTCTAGAGGGTCCGTCACATCACATGCACGTTTTTCCGAAAGATTTAAAACCCGATAAAAATTCAACACTTGAATGTTTTTCGTGCCGGGAAAAATTGAGTTAATTATATCCGTTCGAACATTTTAATACTTTCTAAATTATCCGTAATAACAGAAAAAAATTAAATTCTCCGATCGAATCGACGATTTCAAAATAAACCCCAAAATACTCAACACTTGAGTCAGATTAAAAATACCCAGAAAATAGCATTCACAGACAAAGAAATTATAGTGTAAAAACTAGGGCATACGTCATCTTTTCTGCCGCGGATCCGCGGCCCAAGCACGGTACGGCCGCGGTTCCGCGGTGGTATGAACAGTGTATTCCCTCGTTTTTCACAAAAAATCTTATATTTCCCTGCTGAATTTTTTAGGCATTTTTAAAACAGAAAAATCCACATTTTTAGAAATAGACCAGAGAGGGTTTCATTTTGTCGTATTCGGGTTCGTTCGGAGTTTTAACATTGTTAACACATCGCCTAATGCTCTAGCTAGGCTCTAATACCACTGTAGGGTTCCTAAGCACTCTTGTGAAGGTTCATAAAGTATCAAACATGCCCGAATAAAATTTTAGATATGCCGAACAACCCAAAGCCGGGATCTTTGCTAGATTATTAGGGTTTAACATGCAAGATAACATCTTTAAAACTAAGTGTGAGGGATTACAACCTTTGTAGTCCGCTCCTTTGCTTCACAAGCTCCGAGTAGAAGTCCCTTCGCCGCGATCCACGATCTCCCGGACTCAAGAGAGGCTCCACGACTCGAACGATCCATGCTAGCTTGTAGTGTTCCGCTTCTCCGATGATCTACGTCGAAGTTGCTATAACCCAAGCTCTCTTACTCTAATGAGGTGAACACCCTAATCTAATGGGCTAGATTAGATGAGGATGATGGAGTAGTATTTATGCTTTCTTTTTATATCATTTTCTCACAAGAACTCATCACAAAAGAAATCACAAGTGAGCTCTCTCAAAAACTCAAGAGAGAAGAAGATGAAGAATAAAAATGAGAATTATCCTTTTGTGATGAATAGTAGATAAGAATATATGATTGATATGGAACCATGGTCAAGGATGATAGGCTTAACCTTTGTAGAGAATAAACCAGAGCTAGGGTTTGGTTAGGTTAAGAATGAGTCAAGGATAAGTATCAACCATAATATCTTAACCAAGACAAAAGGAAATCCTTCTAGAAAAATCAAGGAGCTAACCCTAATCAAACCCTAATCTCTTTTTATCATCCCTAAACATGTTTCATAATAAATCATATCATGTCACAATAATATATATCATATATATATTATATATTTGCAACAAAAGAAAATAATACAATTAACATATATCGCATATATATCAATGTATTAATCCGATGAGAAAATGAAATAATAAAGCGAGCCAATATTAGATAATGTAATACAATATATCATATATATCATTATACATTAAATCATCGAATCAACACTTGATCCGACGATCCAGCTATATCGAATATAACCGACTAATATATCATGTACCGATTCATCGAATCAACACTTGATCCGATGTCCCGGTTCATTTCTAAATATCGCGAGAATATAATATGGTATCTCATATCGCATTATCCTCGGTCCTGCACATATCACATATGTGCCTCTACTCCGTTTTGCCTAAGCCAAGAAACCTCTGTGTAGGACTCTAAAGAATCGTCAATACGCCGGTAGTAGGTGATGATCATATCAACCACCCACAAGCTGCAAGCGGTCAGCTAAACGTAACAGCCACCCAGGTATTGAGCGATCAGAAGATCAACAAGCTACCCTGTCCGTTCTCCTGTGAATCCATTCAGTAACACTCCCGTACAGTCCGGTCTGTTCGTCTGATATGTCGCATATCAAGTCTAGGGGTGGTATACGTCAGACCCCAGTAACCGATAAGTCGTGTCGATGTGAGGCTCATAACAGGTCGAGAAACTACTGGTAACACTTACCAGTATATCTCTATATCAGCCCTGGCCAGGGACTTCCAGTTATAGCCAATCGAACACAGCACAACATCAACTCCCTATACCGGGAGAGACGAATCCCCTCCTATCGCTCATTGCCTCCATGTGATTCGGGAGTGTACCCAAAAGCCACTGTTTTGCACGCCCTCTTGGACGTGGTAAGGTGGAAATCAAAGCACAGTGGGAATCACACAAGACTCTATGACGATCTCGGGTCTACAGACTACCCTGTACCAGTGTCACCGAAGAACTGCCATCTGACGTGTGGTAATCACCAACTGGGAGTTCTCGGCGAGTCCGTCCAGTGTACCCAGTCTCCACTGAGCACCCGTACACCATCCTTGATGTCAAACACCGATGGATATGGGATCATCCATCGCCCATCATATGGGTCAAGATGCGTATACGCTAGTCTACTCTGGTGTATCGATGCCCCGTCTCGATATACCCTCGACTAGGAACATTTATAGGATGTAATCATCGACTACCGTGGCCCCACTAGTATGATCTCATCATAATCCCAGTAGTCGAGTATAGATCCTAAGGGCTTTATCAACATGTGAGAGAAAGACAGTAAACCAATACAAGTCAACATGTTAAGATAAAGTGAAACCAAATAGCATACTATCATGACGAGCAAGAAAGCCCTCTCTGTATATATCCAAGCATCCATCATAATATACATCATATGTACAACAATGGCCTCTAGGGCATATACATAACTAACATTTGAGGCTTTTGCTAGTCTCGCTAAAGAGGTCACTCTCGGTGAAGGGATCTCGGCTCTTTTCTTATCGAACGAGGTGCTGGATATTAAAGAATACCACTTTCACGACCCAAAATTGGGCACATGACCGGCACTTAAACTACATAACGTCAACAGGCGTAACGCAATTAAGTAAGCCGAAAAACCCAACAATCTAAGCCATTACAAGAAAGAAAGATAGATCACTTTTAAAATATCGATGCAAAACTTTAAACTTAAGTTTGTTTTTCATAAAAATTTCGGCAGCACCACCTTTGTAAAAGCTAGCCCCGAAACGGGTACAGACATCAGAAAAAGTAAAATATCCCCAAACGGGAGAAAATCTCGCCCAACGGCGGAAACAACCACCATAACAGATATACGACGCTGTAGCGAAGAAAAGATAATCCACATATGTGAAAAGGCCGACTCACACGAGCCCGACAACCAGAGTCAAAAGAATATACAACATCGATCCTCACAACTCATCTCTAAGTAAATACATGAAGGTGGTATATGGAGAGTACTAGATACAAGAAATATACAATGTACATTATCGGATAATCGCAACCCATCTATAGCAAACGGCTTCACAACCAACAGTAGCGGTATCCGCAAAAGTAGAGATAGTAAGGCGCCCTGCCGCGACCACTCTCATGATCAGACCTGAAAAACCCTGCGGCACAACGGGGGTGAGTTGCCAACTTGTGAATAGTAAATAACATCATACAGTAATCGCAAGTATGTACTAACAACGATAATCTATCACATGTAAGCTGATAGTATAAGTATGACAATATGTATATGCAACAGTAATGAAAGGTACTCTATCAGGTGCTACTAATACATGAAGCAAGTGCATATCAAATAAATGCGGAGTATGGGATAAAACATGTCATCCTCACGGAATCCTCATCGTGACGAACCAGTGTCCATCAAGACAATCTAAATCCCCAAATTCCCTCAAATCGACCCCCATATCGGCCCTCATATCGGGCATATCGGCCCCTCACATCGGGCACATCGACCCCTCATATCGCAATGAATAAGAATACATGCACATATCATTATGATGATACATATTATATAGGTGTACATATATATAACAGCATCCCATACCACTGATATATATGTATACATGTATAAATATCAGCGTCCCATACCACTGATATATGTACCCAGGAGCAAAACATCCAGGAAACATCATGTGAAATCCATATATCAATGCGAAACCATGAAATATAATATATGCAATATGAAACAGTAATATGAGCATATAAAGGAAAAACCGCTATTTAACTTCAACAAGTTATTAAATATATCATGCGGTTCCTAATTTCTTCGAAACCAAACGCAACATCATATAAGGTGAACATGTAGCTATAGCCAGGTATACGTACCCATGTCGGTATAGCAAGATGTGTGTATCTACCTATCAATAATGATGTCATACCCTCCAGGTATGTGTGTAGCTATATTAAGCTAGGTATATGTATATACATGTCAACAATGATACAATACCCTCCAGGTATGTGTATTCATGTAGGCATAGCAATGCATATGTGTAAGCATGTAGGTATACAGGTATGCTATATGTCATATGCACAATGGAATATGAATCAATGCCTCAATGTCCCTAACCGAACAATATCATATATGTATGTGTGTTGTGCGTGTCATGGCAATTATTGACGGTGTGGGTCGCATACAATCAGTGCTCGTGCAACATGAACCGTCAATAATAGTGCAGTGTCCAAAGGGTATAAGTCCAAGCACAATAAGTAATAATATGCAATGAAGGTTATGCGCAAACTCTATATATGCATTATAAACATGCAGCTAATATCATATCATATCTAGCCCTGACGCATAACGCCATGCGTACGAATTCCCCGTAGTTGTTAAATCTACTCACCGACAGTCGCGTGCTAGGTAAATCCAATCACCTGCTTCCCTTTCTTCGCAGCGTCCGAAGTCCTCGCCTGTGATCCTATTAACAAAAAACATAACCAGTGAAAATCTCATAAATCGATCAATATCACATACACAAGACGTTTGACCAACGCACCAACTCCAATCCGACCCACAAGTGTTCGTCTAATGGCTAACGTGCGTGACGACACACCAACACCAGCCCAAGTGTAGCAGCACACCAGATCACGAACCGTGTCGGATAACGTAACACGCGTACTCAAAACACTAGAATATAGCAAAGTGGTCCCAGATTTTGATACACTAAAAATTGGTGAAAGTTGCAAGTACCACGAGACCACAAACAACCACACAGACCCTACGCCCAAACCCCAACACCCCAGCCCCCACTGGCCGCAATTTGCGGCCAGAACCATTAAATTTGCGGCCCAAACATTAAGTGGTGGTCTCAGGTTTTTATGGTTGGTTCTATACCTCAACACTATGTCACTGTGATGGGAACTTTTCCAGAAAACACCTAGTTCTATAGCAGATCTCAGAAACTCAAAGTTGACACTAAAAATACGATTTTTGCACAAAATTCTATCTTTAGTGTTCTAATCTATAACAACAAGGCAACACAACAATATAACTCCTAACTATCAGTTTGAAGACATTACCTAGCCACTCTTGCTCAAAAATCCTAGCTTTCCAAGCTCCAAGGCAAGCTAGTGGCTAACTAAGACATTTGAAGTGTTTTCCATGGATTTTTGTGAAGTTTCACAAGGATTTTAGTGAAAGGATAGTGAGGGTTCCGTTTGGAAGTGAGGAGATGAAGAATATTTGAGAATGAGAGAAGAATGAGAGAGTGAGGGAAATAATGGTGAGGGGTGAGTGTAGGGTGAAACAAAAGCTTAATCTCACTCTCCCCCTCACCTCCATTAATGCTCTCATTAATAACCCTCATGACTCACTAGCCACCTCCTCTCAATCCAAAAGAGATATTTCTCACAAAATATCTAGGTAAGGTTAAAGCAAGGTTAAGCTAAAGCATGGATTGTTTAAGGTGTCATGGTCATAAACAAGGTTAACACTACTACCCCTCACAATAACATGCGCATGTGTGTGCAAGCCATAACAATTTATAATAAAATATTAATTACTTGCTATAAAATGTGAGGAAACCGATTTGGTAAATTTTTCCTTAAAAACCCGCATTATCGCTTAATTAACACTAATCGCATTTCAAGGGGTTACAATCACTATGTAAAGCAAGAATACAGAAGCAATCAAAAACAAAATCGGGTGAGTTGTAGCATTTGCTAGTTTCGCCAAAGAGGTCACTCCCGGTGAAGGGATCTCGGCCTTTCCCCATTGAATGAGCTGCTGGATATTCATCAAGGAATACTACTATGCAAAGCAAAAACTAGAGCTGCCCTTTTTGAAAATTTGATTCTACAACATCTTTTGGTTTCTTTCTTTTCATTAATCTCATTAATGAAGTCCCATCAATTAATATTTCCTAAACATTACAGAAAAATTAAACGAAAATAGAACATATGCTTATGCCATCCGCATTCGCCACGGGGCCCCGTCATGCACCGTTAGGTTACTTAACTACCGGCAGAGCGGGGGCGGGACTGGCGTGGGTGCAAAACATAAGCAACGTTTATTATATATCATATATATAATATTACATTCGTCTTACACAGTTATATGATCAACATCAAAGAATTAAGCAGCAGAAGCAATATATGAAATATTGGATATACTGGATGTCCGTGTTTTAAATTTAGCCAATAATGTATAACACGGATTCCACAGTCGTGATGAATAGCCAAAACCCACATCCCTAGACCCCTACGAGAGCTGCAAGTAATCCTGCCAATTCTAGAGTTAGGAGACCCGGTCTCAGCTCCTTGAGATGGTCTCCCACTGAACTCTAGAACCTGGTTACTTGTGCTCCCCACCTTGGGTCTATCCTAATGCAGAAAAGTAAATAATATACAACAATGGTGACATCATCCTCAACCCGGAAGTTCCCCAATAAAAGAATATTACATACAGATTTTACATGAATGAAAATAAAAACATTCATCTCACATAAAAAAAACCCGGCTATTCTTTCACGACGATCCAATAAATCATATCCATAGCAACACATACATCACATATCATCAACGTAAGAAAATATGCGTATCCCTAAACCTCATTGACATATAGCAACGAGATTGGGATACCCCACATATTACACTTACGGTCATAAAAAAGAAACAGAAAACTACAATGATTAAAATCCGCAATATCCTTAGACATCATAAACCCAGAATATCTCATATTCCGTATTTCATGCCTAATATGTAAAACTTGCATTTTAGTCTCAAATTGATAACTCTTTTCAATTGGTTGTCGGATAATTTAACAATATTCCCGACTAGGTGATCGCGTACAATATGCAATTGCGACGGAGTTTTGATCCGAATCAAAACTTCGTTGCAATCGATCAATTGAGACTAAACGGCTAGGTTTACTAACTAGTTTTCATAAAACTAATAAATCTAGATTCTAATAATTGTATCACACATCACAAAGCTTGTAAAGAAACCGCGACATTAGAATACTGCACGCATTTAGCAAACTTAAACCAATTTTTCCAACACTTGAAAAAACAGTGAGCTAATAGTTTCAAAACCGATCGTTTTAAGCCAATCCGAGAGTCGAAACGAACTCGAAACCCGCCCGAATCTTCACGGGGACGAAGACCCACAAATTAACTCTGAGTTGGGGGACTAGAGGGGCTACCCCACCCCCGAGGCCACCACGAGGTGGCCAGGGGGCGAGGCAGACCCGAAACTGCCTCAAGTGGGGCAGTTTCGGGCCCCCACAGCCAAGAACACCTTATGGTGGTATTGGGAAGTGGGCCCAGCCGTTCGGTCCCCTCAGAGGGTCCCCGGGGTGCGCACGCTCTCCCCCGCGGCTTCTCGGTTCAAACCGTGAGCCCGCGGGGTGTGTAAACAACTTAAAACATCAATTTCGGAACTGTTTTTTCAGCAGTTTTTGCACGATAAAAACGGCGGATTTATAACGTCGCTACAAGTAATCCTAATGTTCTAGCTTGGCTCTGATACCATGAAAGTCGACCTTAGCACTATCAAAGGGTTCAAGAGGTATCAAGCATGCCAAATTTTAATTTTTCTAAGTGCTAAGCTAGACTATCAAGATCATTACTAGAATTTTAGGTTTTTCTTTTGTGATGTGATTAAGCTTAAGAGAAAGTTTAAGAGCATACAACCTTTATATTTCTTGTCCTTCTCTTCAAAAGATCTGGGATGAAGTCCACGCGACTCTTCAAGGCTCCTCTCCAAGTTGAACGAACCTCCTTCGTGATCTTCGCGCCAAAGACGATCCACCCGAAGACCACAAGCACAAGCTTTTCACTACACTAAACACTTTTGGTGTAGGAAACACACCACACCAAATTTCTAGTTTGATGTGGATGATGAATTAGGGGATATGTAAAGCTCACTAAGGTCTCACAAGCTCAATGATTCACATCTCATGTGAGGGTTTTGAGCATGGAGGTGAGGTGAAGAAAATTGTAGAGAGCAAGAGAAGAGAAGAGCTCTTGAAAAATGGCTAAGGCATGAACTATGAAGAAAGTGTAGAATGAATAAAATGAATTCTCTCTCTCCTCACTCATTCAATCATGGAATAAAAATACAATAAAATTGCAACCATGCTTGAAAAGTGGGTCAAGAGTAATATAAAAACATATAAACCCATGCCTTGAACCATACCACAAATATCTCCACAATTTACACCTCATTTTTCTATTTTATAAAAATAGAAAAACATGCCTTGCTTCATATAATAATATATATATATCAAATATACATTAATATATATATATATATATATATATATAAAGCAATTAGTGAGCTAATGATATTAGTTAAGATATAATTATATCACATATAATATATATCACATTATTAAATCAACACTTGATCTAATAATCTGGTTATATCATATATAACCGACTAATATCATTAATCTGAATATCACATTATCAAACCAACAATTGATTCGATAATCCGGTTATTTCACATATAACCTGACGGATAACAGATAACTGCGAGATTACAATACGCTATCACATACTCGTATTTAATCAGGCCCACACACATATCACATATGTGTCCTACTTCGTTTCGCTTGAACCAGTAAACTTCTGTGTGGGACTCTAAAGACTCGTCAATACGTCAGCAGTAGGTGATGATCACATCAGTCACCTACAAGCCGTCGGCGGTACTAGCTGGAGGTAACGGCTACCCGGGTATTGAGCGATATAAAGATCAACAAACAAGATCGTCCATACTCTCCATGTATCCTATCAGTAACACTACCGTACAGTCCGGTCTCTTCATCTGATATGTCGCATATCATGTCTAGGGGTGGTAAACGTCATCTCCCAATAACGTGATAAGTCATGCCGATGTCTGTCCTATAACGATTTGAGAAACTACCGATAACTCTTATCAATAAATCTCATCAGCAGCCCTGGCCAGGGACATCCAGTTATAGACAATCGAGCATAGCGCAACATCAACCCCCAATACCGGGAGAGACGAAACCTCTCCTATCGCTCATTGCCTCCATGTGACTCCGGACTGTACCCAAAATCCACCTGTTTGCGTGACTTCTTTTAGCCGTGGTAGAGAGGAAATCAAAGCACAGTGGGAGCCACACAAGACTCTATGACGATCTCGGGTCTACAGACTAACCTGTACCAGTGTCACCGGAGGACTGCTATCGACGATAGGTATACTACCAACTAGGAGTCCTCGGTGAGTCTGTTCGGTATACCCATTCTCCAATGATCACCTATGTATAATCTTTAATGTCACACACCAATGGTTGTGGGATCAACCATCGCCCTCTAAGGGACAAGAAACGTACACACTAGTCTACTCTGGAATATCGATGCCCTAGTCTCGATATTCCCATGACCAGGAACTGATTAAAGGATGTACTTTTGGACCACCCTGGCCCCATTAGTATGATCTCATCATAGTTCTGGTAGTCAAGTACATATCCTAAGGGCTTTATCAACATGCGAGAGCAAGACAGTATAGAATACCAGTCAACATGTTAAGATAAAGAGTAACCAGATAGCACACTATCATGTCGAGCAAGAAAGTCCTCTATATATTTGTCCAAGCATCCATTATAATATACATCACATATACAATAATGACCTCTAGGGCATACATATTCCTAACAAAAGTTTCATCTTTTTTTTTCTTTCCGCGATGCTCTATCATTTCTTCTTTTTATATTGCGAAAGTCGCGAACGCCCAATCATTTCGGCTATTTTCGCAGTGCCCAATCATTTCGGCTATTTTTTCTTTTTACTCGCTGTTTTTTATTGCGAGTTGCCCAAACATTTCGGCTATTTTTATATGCATATATTTTACTCGCTGATTTTTATTGCAAGTTGCCCAATCATTTCGGCTATTTCATATGCATTTTTGGCTCACAGATTTTATTGCGAGTTTGGAACTTGAGATCTGATACCAATCTTAGCATCAGCATCGCTGCGACTGGAATATTGCCAGGAGCGAATCATCGCTTGCCGCGAAAGGACTTGGAATTTGTTACCGATTTAGGCATTAACATCTCTACAACTGGGATATTGCCAGGAGCGAATCATCACTTGCCTGTGTCGATTTAAACAAAGGTGACTTAGCGAACAGGGTTAGGATCCTGTCGACTAAGGCTTTTGACTTCATGAGTTGTGATGGTCTCATGAAAGTGTTTCTCCCTACGAGTCGTGAGGATCTCGTAGGTGCGTTTTCTCCTTAGGAATCGTGATGATTCCTAAGTGTATGTCCTCTTATAAGTCGTAAGGATCTTACAAGAGTGTTTTCTCCTTATAAGTCGAGAGGACTTGCAAGTGTCGTTCATTACCTGAGGACATTTCGCACCGTTGGTGGAACTTGGTGAGGGAACGTTTATTTGTTCCCGTGGATTGTATACAAGGGTCAATATTGAACAGCTTGTAAGGCAAACTGGGGAATGTGATGGCTTAAGAACAGGTTCAGATCCCTGTAGCTTAAGGCTTTTGAATCCTATGAGCCGTGAAGGTCTCATAAGGGATTTCTCCTTACGAGTCGTGAGGATCTCGTAAGTGTAATTTCTTCTTAGGAATCGTGGGGATCTCTAAGTGTGTTGCTCCCTTGTGAGTCGTAAGGATCTCACGCAGGTATTTTCTTCTTATAAGGTCGAGAGGACCTTGCAAGTGTACATGAATTTTTTATGAGTCTGCGCCCTTTCGGGTTTTCACAAACTCGCCGGTAGCCCTGCTGTTTTTACTCATGGAGCCCTTTCGGGTTTTCATCCGTGCCCATTTTGCTTATGGACGTACCGTTTTTCTGCCGCGTTAGCCTTAGGATGCTGCGGTTTGTAGTAGTTAAAAGACGTTTTGGTCCGTAGTTAGTTTAGAGACATTTTGGTCCATTTTTAGTTTAGGGACGTTTCGGTCCGTAGCTAGTTTAAGGACATTACGATCCGTAGCTAGTTTAAGGTCATTACGGTCCGTTGTTAGTTTAAGGACATTACGGTCCATTTTTTAGTTTTAGGGACATTTCGTTCCGTTTAGTTTGAGGACGTTACGGTCCATTGTTAGTTTGAGGACGTTACGGTCCATTATTAGTTTAAGGACATGATCAGTCGAAAATAATGAATTTTTAACACGTCAATTTCCCTATCTTTTTCACTCACCTAGAGGTGTTCGGTTTGCAAATTACACATATTAGCAAAACATCCCTAAAATACCAGATTACATGTATTGTATACTAAAACCGGCATTTTTAGGGAAATTGACTATTTATCATGGCATCGCATCATCCTTGTATAGCGCAACACTTGTTTCGAAGTCTGTGCAGGAAATTCCAGGAGAAAGGCCAAAATTTTCAAAGTGTTGATAAAAAATACGCCAACTCAAGGACTTGAGATCTGGTTGTAATCTAGAAGGAATTTTAGGAATCAACATATCATACAGTACACCTGAAGTCAGTACAAGAAATACCATGAATTATGTTACACTAAGTCTCTTATTGGGCCGCGGATCCGCGGTCTAAGTAGGCTCGTGCTGCGGATCCGCGGTCACGTGACAGCCATGTCATCAAAGCTTCAGTGCAGAATTATTCTATCCAGTTGTACACCTCATCAAACTATGACAATTTCCAGAAAACACTAGAAGCTTCTTCCAGATCAGCAAAAGCCCTTGATCAAGCTAATCATGATTAAGCTAATTAACCTCCAAGCTTCCAAAGAAAGCCAACTAACAACCTAGTTCTAGAAGCATCCCTCCAACAAACTACTTCTAGAAGCCTCTCTCTATAACAAACTTTTGGAGGGAAATTTGAAATTTGAATCCTAGATCTAGGGTTATGAAGCTTATAAAAGGGACCCTAGGCTTCACTTAAAAAGGTTGTTGAGGGTTGATCAAAAAGTTGTTGAAAGTTGAACAATTCTTCCACCCACAAGTTGAGTGACACAACTTGTGCCTCAAAACCCTAACCTTAATTCCAATTCCAATCCAAGATCAAGAATTCCGAGTTCAATCAAAGCAAGAAGCATAGATCCTTTAGAGAGCAACTCCGGACTTCATCCGAGCAAGTGATCCAAGCCGATCCGTGACTCAAGGAGCCGAGCAACGCCAAATTCAACGATCAAGTTCCTTCCTCTTGTAGTTCTTGAGAGTTGTAACTAATTGTTGATATAATAAAGGTGACAATTCTTTTATCTTGCTTATCTTTTGAATTCAAGCATTATGATTCAATCTAGATTCTTGAATGTGTTCTTTGTGATAATGTTTGAGTAAAACTCCGCTCGTAAAGGAGTCGAGATGATCGATAGAATGATGATGATTTAGATTCTTTTACAATTCTTAAGTCCTATAACGTTTGTAAATTCTTGGAAATCGAATGATCGATGACCTAGTTTCGATGCGATGCTTTCTTGATTGTGTTCGCTTGAAAATAGAGAGCAACGATCGATCATTTGATTTACGAGAAGCTAGTTTGTGAATGAGATCCATCGAAAGGACAAAGGATGAGATGAGGAAACCCTAGTTTCTTCGCAAGATCCTTAACCTCGATAAATCGTCATCGATCTAGTATCAATTCGTTAATGGATAAGAGTATGTAATCATTAGATCTCATCACATCTATAGATCCAATCGACTCCTACGAGCCACACTTCGAATCTTGATTGTTGGTTTGGAAATCATCACATCTCAATTCTTGATTTTAATGTTTTCTTAGATCTAGATTTTTCTAATTCTTGAAATTCAATTTACAAATCATGAATTGTTTCTTTTCTTTCCTTTAAATTTTCGACTCATCTAAATCGAAACACGAACGATTACACTTTCCCTGTGGACGATCCGCACTTACTAACGCGCTACATTCGACACCGTTATTGATTGCGGTCAAATAATTTTTGGTTGTGATTTCTACAAATTTTTCTAACTACACACACCGGAATTTCATTCAATCAAATTGCGCCGTTGCCGGGGATAGTGCGCTAATTCGTTCGTTTTTGAAATTTGAATTGAAAAGTTTATTCCATCAAAATTTAGAGATCAAAATTCGCGCAAACACTAAACGTGTTGTTGTGATTTGTTGCGAGGAAATCTGGAATCATTGGAGCTGTGGAAATTTTTTTATGAAAATTCCAGAGAGCTGGGGAGTTAACAGAAGCCTTCTGTTAAATTTTTGTTCAGTGAACAGTTAAACCCACCGCGGTTCCGCGGCATTAGGCAGCTCCCACCCCGTTTCGGCGGCACTGTAGCTGAGTTACTGTTCCATTTTTCTTCAGGTGACTTCTAACTTTCTTATCTTCTCCCTCATCTGCTCCAATAACAAATTTTCTGCAGGTTTCTTTGCAAAATTCGCAGCGCCGTAAAAAGCAATAAAAAATTGTGCGTGTTTTGATTTTTGGTTGTTTGCATATTAATACGGAAATTAAGGGGAACGGCCAAATCCAGATTAGGTGGGGAGTTCATTACCCTTCCTAAGCCCCGAAAATCATAAACTTGCATCCGCATTACACTCATTAACTAAAAGAATCTAGAGATGACTCTAAGGACCGTCGTGCTCACTTAGGACAGAAGAAGGCCGTGGGTAATTCATTGCTTATCCGCGTTTCTTTTGTGGTGTCTAAGGCAAGTGTGTCGAAGGCTAGTGGTTACTTAATTAGGCCCACTACTTATGTAGTGGAGAACCTCCCACTTACCTGGCACTTACCTGGCCACATGAGAGACAAAGAGGCAGTGGAGGATTGATCCGACGACTTGTCTTTTGGCAGTTAGGAGCGGTCTTGAGTTTTGACCTAGGTGACCACTAGATTTTAGGGTTGCTTGTTGCATTTGTTGTGATCAAATCATTTTTTTTTTCAAAAATCCGTATATTTTCAAAACAAAAACCAACACTTCATTCATTTTCCCTAATTATATCTACGCTGCCACTTGTACTAAACCCTTTTAGTACAAGATAGGCTGGACACGGGATTCTAGTGCCCGTTTAGTCCGCGTTCCTTCTATCGACCCCAAAGTCGGTATTTCTACATTTACTTCTTCTTTACCCCCCACCACACCTACATCGATGGATCCTTCTCCATCGAACTTCTTTACCACTAATCTGCCGTCGTCCGTTGGTGCGCAAAATCCACCCCGCATCTCTCTCCAAGAGCGGTGCTATCCTACACGAGGTCCTCTTTCGACCTGTCTCTCCATTCCACCAGCCAACGGGGACAATTTTCAAATTAAACCCCAATACATCAACTTTCTACCCAAATATCACGGTCTCGAGTCTGAAGACGCATATGTCTTTATCACCAAATTTGAAAACGTATGCGCAATGATGGGTACTTCACAGCTTTCTGTGGATGCTATGCGTCTTCGTCTTCTCCCATTTACCTTGTGCGATATAGCTGAGAAGTGGCTGTATAACACTACCGTACATTCCATTACGAATTGGGAAGAATTCGTCAAAGCATTCCTTAAGAAATTCTACCCAAATCATAAGACAGCTCGAGTCCGTAGCGAAATCAATCAATTCACCTAACTTCCAAATGAAACATTTTCACAATGTCTTGAACGCTTTAAGGATCTGTTAGTTCAATGTCCACATCACGGAATCCCCAGATGGGATCTGTGCCGAATCATTTATGAGGGCATTAATCCTAACACAAAATAGACCCTTGAATTAATGTGTCAAGGCAACTTCATGACCAAAGATGATGGGGAAGCTTGGAAATACTTAGAAGATTTCGCTGAAAAATCTTTACAGTGGGAGAGTCAATCGTTTAGGGGTGGCAATAACCAATCGGAAGTTTCCATAAGAGTTAGAGCTGACATTTCAGCTATGCAAAAGAAACTCGAGACTATGGAAAATAAATTTTTAGCTGCCGTCCTAAATCAAATATCACTCTCCAAAACTGTATGTGGATGCTGTTCTGATCCTTCTCATTTTACGGAAGAATGTCCACTAAATTCTTTGTTTCAAGGTCATGAGCATATTAATTATGCTTTCCAACAACGACCTAGGAACGATCCATATTCTTCCACATATAATCAGGGTTGGAGGAATCACCCTAACTTTGCTTGGAACCAATCACAAACTCAAAACACGGTTCCAAATCAAAACAATTTCCAAAGGGCTCTTCCACCATAACAGCAACCACTTCCATTGAGTCAGCACCCCTTCCAAGCACAAAACTTCCAAAATCCGGTCAACACACCTGCACCATCTAATCCTTTGCAGTTGACCGGTACTGATGAATCCTCTTCATTCATGAACTTGCTTTTGACAATAAAGACTTCCGTCGATGATATAAAGAGAAACTCCACTTCTCAAAGCGAGACTATTAAATTGATGGAAGAATAAATTGCACAATTAAAAACCGAAATGAGTGCAAGAGAGAAAGGGAAACTTCCAGCTCAACCCCTACCCAATCCTGGCTATTCACATCATGTGAATGCAATCACGTTAAGATCTGGAAGAGTGCTTGACAATCACGTTGGGGAAGAGATTAATGACACAGAAAAATCTATCAATGATACCCCAGCTGAGACCTTTCCTTCCACTTCTGCTTCTAATTCTAACCCCAGTTCTTCTACCCCACCACCTTCTTCCGAGCCTATTCTCCGTTTCCCACAAGGCTCGACACCTCAGCCCATCTCTTCTAGTCCACCGAAAATGATCCCCACTCCTATTCTTAGATCGTTTCCATCCACACGATCTTCTCCAATGTTGGACCCCGACCTTATTGCTCAAGCTCCTTACCCGAATCGGTTAAGGGGAAACAAACCAAGTCCATAAATGGAGAAGATCACTGAAATCTTGAAACAGGTTAACATCAACATCCCTCTTCTAGATGCTATCCAACAAGTCCCCGCTTATGCGAAAACTCTTAAGGACTTGTGCACTAGAAAGAGGAAGACTCAAGTGCCCAAGAAGATATTCATGGCAAAGACAGTAGACACAGCTTTCCCCCAACAATTACCGAGGAAACGTACGGATCCTAGCTATCCTATTATTTCCATTTCTATTGGGGAAAAACACATCAACTGTGCTCTACTTGACCTTGGCGCAAGTGTTAACCTGCTTCCCTTCTCGGTTTACGAGCAGTTAGGGATCAGAGTGTTAAAACCCTCGAGCATAACTCTCCAGATGGCTGACCGATCAAGCACCAAACCTAGGGGTGAACTGGAGGATGTGTTAATAAAAATCGGGGAATTTGTATTCCCTGTGAACTTTATCGTAATTGATACACAGCCTGTAGCGAACCCACAGAATCAAATTCCGGTGATTTTAGGTCGCTCCTTTTTGGCCACTTCCAATGCTATCATCAACTGTCGTAATGGCTCTATGACCCTATCCTTCGGGAATAGGTCAATTGAGCTGAACATTTACAAGTTGGGAAGTGTACCCTCCGAACCTACTGCTCAGGTCTGTTCTGTCGACGTAATGGATGTCGACAGCAGCGAATTTGATGATCCTCATGATACTGATCTTGACTCTTTTCATATGTTGTTATTTGACCAACTATGTATCATACACATACGAACTCTTCCTCCGAGTTGTCCGGGTCAACAACTAACACTGATTATGAACTGTTATTGGAGTCTGAAGATCACCCCTCACTTTGTGATGACATTATTCTTCGGGGTATTGATGGAACTTTTGAGGAGATCTTCGCTGATGAACTCGCATTTTTGAATGATACGGGTGTTGAGATGAATCATCTCCCAATCAATGAAATTGAACCTCCACCCCTTCTTCTGGACTGTAAAAAGAATGCGAGTAATCCATCACATTCGCTGCATCGTCTCTCCAAAATGAGACGCACACACATTCTATTCCACCACTTACCCTTTCCCCACTTCTTCTTCCACCAACCAGAGCACTGCATTGATAAAATCTTCGAATGGTTGGTGTTGACCTTCGGTCTTTGCAAACCTTGGCATCGACCAATGATTCTTGACCCCCTCATGTGTTTTTCAAAGATTAACATTGTTTAACTCAAATTGGGGGGGGGGTATAATCTGGCTCTTGAAAAAAAAAATTTACACAAATGATGAGCCAAAAATAAGTTTGGGGGATG
Organism: Agapanthus africanus; assembly: GCA_030015575.1. Classification (NCBI taxonomy): domain Eukaryota; kingdom Viridiplantae; phylum Streptophyta; class Magnoliopsida; order Asparagales; family Amaryllidaceae; genus Agapanthus; species Agapanthus africanus. The sequence goes on from JASDDO010000012.1 coordinate 364,821,674, forward strand.
ATTTTCACTTATATATTTTGCCCCCATTTAATAAATTTCCTCCCAGGCTTACAGGTTTTTGAGATTTAGCAGAAGGCAACAATGAGGACACTGTTGAAAACAAGTTTGGGGGAGCTTTGTGCTTATTTTCGCATCATTTGCATATATTTTGCATAAGCACAAAACATTTGAAAACCTATAAAAATTTAAAAATTTCGAATTTTTTTTTTACATAAATTAGATAATAAAAGATTAGATAGTGAAAAATTACATACAAAAGATTGGAAAAATTTAAGAAAACCAAGAAAATTAAAAGTTTTCTTATACGAACTAGTAATAAGTAGTTATGAGCCGTTGTCCCAAGGGTTAGTAAGATGAAGGAAGTCACTAATCTGAGGATAAAAATAAGTCTGAAAAATAGTTTCTATTCTGGAAGACAAACATTTTGAACATTGATACCCTACTATTCGCACTTGCACACGTCTTGAAGCTCGGGATAGTAGATGATACCTTGAAATGCTCTTGTCTAAAAGCCAAAAGTATGAAGGAAATTAAAAATGAAGAAAATATAAAATGGTGAGAAAAATGAACACTGGTTTTGTTATCGCCAAGGCAGCAATAAAAAAATATAGCGAGGATGTCTCTTCACCTAGTGCCCTAAGGCCAACTGGTCTGGGAGTCACTGCTAAGCCTTAGGTGGTGCAAGACGAGAAAAAACACCAAATAAGCAAGCACATGAGTAATCGGTCGGTTAGTACCTAAAGAAGTATTAACGGTCGCATGAAAGTGTGTGAGCAATTTCAGCTAAATATTCATTAATTAAAAAGTACTGAGGCAGATGGGCAAGAGTATGATAGCTTGAATTGAATTCTCCGAGTGTAGGGATATCTTTTACACACACGTAGGGTTATATGATCTATGTTTTGAAGAAAGATAGGAATGAAGAATAAAGACGATGTTTTATTGAGGGATGATGTGATTTCTGACATCTTTTTTGACTATTAAGCTAGGGCTCATGACAACCGAAAAGCTAGCATAGTTGGAAACCCTAACTTTCAAAGTCTTTCTTTTACAATTCTTATCTTTAAATGTAATATTCACGGTCTTCCTTTTATTATTGAATTTTGTGGGTGCAATCCGCTGAAAACCCTCAGGAGGCAACACTCCTCCTACTAGGGACACCTAGAGGTTTAAAGGCTTGTTGCACGTGCTCCGTGCAATCGTGTTGCCTATGAAAGTGTGCTAGTTAGTTTTTCTCTTTCTTTATTTTCTCATTCTCTTTTTAATAAAACAATTCGCTCGAGACGACCGAAAATAAGTTTGGGGGAATTTGATCAGTCGAAAATAATGTATTTTTAACACGTCAATTTCCCTATCTTTTGCACTCATCTAGAGGTGTTCGGTTTGCATATTACACATATTAGCAAAACATCCCTAAAATAACAGATTACATGTATTGTATACTAAAACCGGCATTTTTAGGGAAATTGACTGTTTATCATGGCATCGCATCATCCATGTATAGCGCAACACTTGTTTCGAAGTCTATGCAGGAAATTCCAGGAGAAAGGCCAAAATTGTCAAAGTGCTGATAAAAAATACGCCAACTCAAGGACTTGAGATCTGGTTGTAATATAGAAGGAATTTTGGGAATCAACATATCATACAATACACCTGAAGTCAGTACAAGAAATACCATGAATTCTGTTACACTAAGTCTCTTATTGGGCCGCGGATCCGCGGTCTAAGCAGGCGTGTGCCGCGGATCCGCGGTTACGTGACAGCCAAGTCATCAAAGCTTCATTGCAGAATTATTCTATCCAGTTGTACACCTCATCAAACTATGAAAATTTCCAGAAAACACTAGAAGCTTCCGCCAGATCAGCAAAAGCCCTTGATCAAGCTAATCATGATTAAGCTAATTAACCTCCAAGCTTCCAAAGCAAGCCAACTAACAGCCTAGTTCTAGAAGCATCCCTGCAACAAACTACTTCTAGAAGCCTCTCTCTATAACAAACTTTTGGAGGGAAATTTGAAATTGGAATCCTAGATCTAGGGTTATGAGGCTTATAAAAAGGTTCCTAGGCTTCACTTAAAAAGGTTGTTGAGGGTTGATCAAAAAGTTGTTGAAAGTTGAACAATTCTTCCACCCACAAGTTGAGTGACACAACTTGTGCCTCAAAACCCTAGCCCTAATTCCAATTCCAATCCAAGATCAAGAATTCCGAGTTCAATCAAAGCAAGAAGCCTAGATCCTTTAGAGAGCAACGCCGGACTTCACCCGAGCAAGTGATCCAAGCCGATCCGCGACTCAAGGAGCCGAGCAATGCCAAATTCAACGATCAAGTTCCTTCCTCTTGTAGTTCTTGAGAGTTGTAACTAATTGTTTATAAAATAAAGGTGACAATTCTTTTATCTTGCTTATCTTTTGAATTCAAGCATTATGATTCAATCTAGATTCTTGAATGTGTTCTTTGTGATAATGTTTGAGTAAAACTCCGCTCGTAAAGGAGTCGAGACGATCGATAGAATGATGATGATTTAGATTCTTTTACAATTCTTAAGTCCTATAACGTTTGTAAATTCTTGGAAATCGAATGATCGATGACCTAGTTTCGATGCGATGCTTTCTTGATTGTGTTCGCTCGAAAATAGAGATCAATGATCGATTATTTGATTTACGAGAAGCTAGTTTGTGAATGAGATTCATCGAAAGGACAAAGGATGAGATGAGGAAACCCTAGTTTCTTCGCAAGATCCTTAACCTCGATAAATCGTCATCGATCTAGTATCAATTCGTTAATGGATAAGAGTATGTAATCATTAGATCTCATCACATCTATAGATCCAATCGACTCCTATGAGCCACACTTCGAATCTTGATTGTTAGTTTGGAAATCATCACATCTCAATTCTTGATTTTAATGTTTTCTTAGATCTAGATTTTTCTAATTCTTGAACTTGATTTTACAAATCATGAATTGTTCTTTCTTTTCTTTTCTCTTAATTTTCAATTCAAACAAAATAAATACGAACGAATCTCACAATCCCTGTGGACGATATGTACTTACTAACGCGCTATATACGACACCGTTATTGATTGCGGTCAAAATATTTTTGGTTGTGATTTCTATACAATTTTCCAACTACACAACAAGAATTTGTATCAATCAGGATGTTACGGTCCATTGTTAGTTTAAGGACATTACGGTCTATTGTTTTCCATGTTTAGGACGGGGTATCGTTGGATACTACTTTTAGAGTCTTGACTAAAGAAGATAGCGAGAGGACATAGGCGTCCTCATTTATCATTGACCTGAGTTGTGACTCGCCAGGCGTAGTAATTCTTAAGGAATCGGCCGTTTATTGGCCGGAAGGGTCTTTCGCCATGCATATCCATGAGAAAGTAAGCCCCACCTTGGTAGAATTTGTCTATAATTTATGTGCCCTCATAATTTGGCTCGAATTTCCCCCGTTTGGCACGATTAGGGATCACAGGTCTTTTGACAACTAGCATGAGTTCGCCTTGGCGGAATGTTCTCGGCCTAGTCAATCTTTCGTATAAGCGCGCCATCTTTTCTTTGTAAGCTTCTAGGTTTTTCTGCGCCATGAGACGAGTTTCATCGAGGGCGTTGAGCTCCTCAAGCCGAAGATGAGCATTCTTTTCGTCTGTTTGCTCGTAATGAACCGCCACTCGTAGAGAGGGTAGCTCTATCTCCAAGGCGAGTACTGCTTCCGTGCCGAATACCAACGCGAATGGCGTTGTATTTGTGGCTGTTTTGAACGTGGTTCGATACGCCTAGAGAGCTTCATGCAGTCTCTCATGCCAGTCCTTTTTATTTTTGGACACCGTCTTCTTTATGATCTTTGTCAAGGTTTTGTTGAAAGCCTACGCTAGACCGTTAGCTCGGGGATTATAGACTGAAGAGTATCTCCAGTTTATGTTATGCTGCTGTGCGAAGCGAACGATTCTGTAACTTCTGTAAGCCGGCCCGTTATCGGAGATAATCCATCACGGAGTGCCGAACCGATAGATGACGTGTGTCTTGAAAAAATGGAGAATATTCTCTATCTTCACTTCTCTTAACGGTATTGCTTCTGCCCACTTAGAGAAGTAGTCGGTTGTTGCCAGTATGAACCGATGCCCTTTGGATGACGCTGGTTCAATGGGCCTAATTATGTCGGTTCCCCACATTTCGAACGGCCAGCTAGCCACTGTTGGATGTAGCAGGTTCGGATGCTAGTGTATGAAGTCTCCATGAATTTGGCATGAGTGGCACTGCTTCGCGTATTCGAGGCAGTCCTGAATCAATGTGGGCCAATAGTAGCCCATCCTTTTGATCTTCATCTTCATCTTTGGCCCGGCTTGATGAGAACCGCATAGTCCGTCGTGGGTTTCTTGGACGACTCTCCTCTCTTCTTCTGGTCCCAGGCATCTCAGCCACAGAACGTCGAACGATCTCTTATATAGGGTATCATTGACGAAGGCGAAAGATAGAGCTCGTTTCATGAGCTGATGTCTTGAGGATGCATCTTCCGGCATTTGATGGGATTTGAAGTAGTCTATAAAGACTTCTCTCCAATCTTTAGCCTTTTCTTGGTTCTTTATTTGTAGGGCCGTTTGCTTGGTCGCCTCCATTTCTTCAGACGACTCCGTGGACATTTCTGCTGGTGTAAGAACCCGACGGCTCTGTACAACGATCCTCACGCCATCGAGGTTTTCGTCAGCCAGTTCTTTAGCTAGTTTAGCTAATGCGTCCGCTTTGCTATTTTCTGTATGGGGTATGCTTTTTAGGACATAGGAAGGGATTTGAATCAGCAATTGTTTCACTCTTTTGCCGTATTTTACCAACTCTGGTTTGCACGTTTGATAGTCGCCATTTACTTGACTTACGACCAGCTGGGAGTCTCCGTATATGAGGAGCTTTTCGATTTCCATGTCTACAGCGATCTCAAGACCAACTATCAAGGCCTAATTTTCCACTTCGTTGTTTGTTCTTGGCTCTGTTAAGAAAAAGGCAAAGCACATTATCCCTCCTCGTGGAGTCACAAAGATGAGGCCTACCCCAGATTTGATTATGGGGGAGGTGTGCTTTCGCTTCTTCAAGGAGGACGCTCCATCGAAGTAGAGTTCCCATCGGGTATCACTCCCTTCTTTCTCCCCACCGATTGCGTCAAACGCATGTTCGTCCGGCAACTCGAAGTTCAAGAGAGAGTCGGCAGGTATCGGATGTTCAGTGAGGAAGTCGGCAATGGCCTGGTCTTTCACTGCCTTGAGAGGTCTATATGTTATAAAGAATTCCATTAAGAGTAGGGCCCATTTAGCGAGCCGTCCCTTTAGAATGGCTTTCGACATCAAATATTTAAGAGGATCCACTTTTGATATGAGATGGACCTCATGCGCCAAAGCATAATGCCGAAGGTTCGTTATCGCGAAGATTAACGCCAGGCAGTGTTTTTCTGAAGGGGTTCCTACAGCACCACTACAAGTGTTTGGAGGCATCACACATGCCATATTTAAAATTTATATGGTGCTAGAGAAACAAACCTAAGGATCAAACTAGAAAAGCTAGGGTAACAAAACTATTACACAAACACAAGTAGTAAAAGCTAGGGTTTTGATAGTACAACCTTTGTAGCTCCCTACGCTAGACTCCTTGGCTACTTGAGGGTTGGAAAAAGCCTCACTTGAAATCCTCTAGGTCCACGACGATCCACCCGGGGTCCTCTTTGTCCAAGCTTAAAGCTCCACTAGATCAAGAGAAGAAATGGAAGCTAACACTCTACACTAATGGGCAAGACTAGTGTAGGATGGTGATGTGGTTTGTTTTCTCACTTCAAAATCCTAACTTGATGATTCTTTTGCTCACAAGAGAAAACTAGAGAGCAAGAGAGAAAGGAGGAAGAAGATGATGGCTTGTGAAGAGCTCAAGATAATGATAAGCCTATGAATAAAAATGAGAAATAAAAATATATATATTTTCTCTTTCTCATTCTTAACCATAGTTATAAAATATCTAGATATTTAGTTTGGATCAAAAATGGCCATAGAAATTAAATCATGGTTAAACCAAAGGGTTAGTGCAAGAATATTAAACCATGATAACAATTTCCATTTCCATTTTTCTTTTCCAAAAAATAATATCCATATATTTATAAATGGTGTGAGTCTTATATTGTCACCATCCACTATATCAACAACCTTGATAGAATTATGTATGCATGTATGTGTGCATGCACATCCATATGTGCACAAATGAGAATAAATGCATACATGCATGCATACAACAAAAAGACAAGAAAGGGTTTAAAGTGAGAAACTAATGGTCAATGATAAATCAACACTTGATTTAGCAAACCAGTAATATCGCATATGACCCGACCAAAAGCAAACCGCCCGATTAATATACGGTATCTCATACGCGTATTTTAACCGGGTCCACGTGCATATCTCATATGCGCACCACATCATTTCGCCTGGACTAGGTAACTCCATTGTGGGACTCTAAGACTCGTCAATACGCCGGCTGTGGGTGATGATCTTATCAAGCACCCCCAAGCCGCAAGCGGTCAGCTAAACGTAATGGCCACCCGGGTATTGAGCGATCAGAAGAAAACAAGCGAACCTGTCACAATTCCCGTCGAGCCAACCGGCAACACTACCGTACAGTCCGGTCTCTTCGTCAGATATGCTGCATATAGAGTCTAGGGATGGTAACGTCGACCCCAATAACTCAATAAGTCGTGCCGATGAGTGGTCTATAACAGATCGAGAAACTACTGTAAGTCTACGCGATCAGAACAAAAACTTTTTATCTGGCGCTATCGTATACTTTAACCCGGATCTGCCATTATTGCTAAACTAACAAACTGTAAAGAGTGTAGAAAGGTTGTACCGAACGATCCGAGTCCTTCGTTCTTTAACCATCATCCCACGCTCCGTTGCGGCTGCTCCGATCTCGTCGATCTCCGATATCCTCGTCGAGGTGGCACCACATCGTCGATTCTTTAAACGGGCTCCCGCCTCTGACTTGAGGCAACTCGATCGTCAAGTTTGCTAAAAGAGACGACCAAGAATGATGTAGAGAATGAGTAGATGACTTTGTCTCACTTCGTCCAAATCCGTGGACGATCGGTTAATGAAGTTGCCGAGGGAATCGGGTGATGGAATGAAATGAGCTGTGAATTCCATACACCCCAAAATCTATCATAATCTTTTCACAAATGAAAACCATCAAGTGAGAGAGAGAGGAAGGGGGCCGGCCACTTATAGGAGTGGGAGGTGACCGTAGGAGAAAAGGGTGACCACAAGAAAGCTTCTCACTCAAAATATCAAGAACAAATATCCTTAGCTAAACAAAATGCTTTAATGTTAAAGCATGAGTCACTTAAACACCTCATCAAGTCATTAATGCAACCAATGAAAACTCAACACCAATTAATCCTAGTCACCACATCTAGAATCTTCTAGAACACTGACTCACCTCAACTGATGAAAAGATAAATCCGTCTTTAACCAAATGATAAAAGACGGCTGATAAAAAACTGGAAACTGGCAACATCCAAAAGTGATCCTGAAACGAATTTCAGGATAACCCCGAAACTGTATAAATATACCCGTATTTGTATTACGACCGAATAAAAATGCAACCGAGACAAAGATATTATACCTACTCAATATAATACTCGGATCCGGCTTAAACCAAAGTCGACCAGTATCATCTGTCTGAAAAATAACACGTGCGTAAACGCACGTGCATTTTCTGAACCTTGCCATAAAACCATACGGCCTCTACAACGTTTCTCCCGAACTTGGGAAACTGTCTGTGGGGGACTCTAATGACTCGTCAGTACCCTGGCAGTGGGTTTAACCAAAAACCGTCAGCGGCACTAGCAATGCGTAACGGCTGCCCATGGACTGACCTCAAGGGAGGCTGATGATGAGCGAACTCATCCAGAAACCCTACTGAGCCTAACAGTGACAATGTATATACAGTCCGGTCCGTTCGTCTATGAGTATCGCATATCTGCCTAGGGGGCTAGTAACGTCAGACCCCCAATAGCAGTATAAGTCGTGTCGGAGTGAAGCCCAATAACACCCTGAGATACTACTGGAGTACCTACCAGTAAATCTCCTGCCACGGCCGTGGGCTTTGTGTAATGGCTCTCCTAGACACAGCACGATCTCGCCCCCAATACCGGGAGAGACGAATCCCCTGCCGATCCGCTCACGTGCCTCCATATGGCTCGGGACTGTACCCAAAAGCTACCTGTTTGCACGACTCCTTTGAGCCGTGGTAGGGTAGAAATCAAAGCACAGTGGGAACTCACACGAGACAAATGACGACCTCAGGTCGATGAACTAACCTGTACACATGTCACCAGGGAACTGCTATCTGACGATAGATATAATACTAACAAGCAGATTCCCGGCGAGTCCTGTCCGGTGTACTCATAACCCAATGAGCACCTGTATACATCTTAGGTGATCCAACTGACACCAGTGGCTTGTGAGACCGGCAACCGCCCCTCGTCGGGGTCTCGACTGTATACACTAGTCTACTCCGGAGTATCGATGCCCTGTCTCGAAACTCCCACGACTAGGGACCACAATTAAGGATATGCGTATAAACCACCTAACTCTCACGTATATGATCGCCATCATACTGTTGGTGGTAAAGCAAGATCCTAAGGGCTCTATCAAAGTGTAACATGTAATCAGTCACCTGAACATGTACACGACTGATAAAGGCAAACCAGATAGCATACCATCATCTTCAGTAAGACTGTCATACCGGTATAGGTCCTCCGCAATCATTGCAATCACGTACTTGCGATCCAATAATTGACTATGAGGGCACTATCTCCAACAATCTCCCACTTGCACTCAAGGCTAATTATTGCGATGTCGACTACTCACAGCCCGTGTGAAACCGAACATCCAACTCCTCTACTAATCAGTATCACAAAGCCCGTTTGTAAAACTATTGTGTTCGAGAAATAGCCTTAGTGAGTGGATCCGCGTAGAAGTTTCTTTCTATATCTCTCTAAATCTCAAGTTCGCGGAGAAATCCATCTCCCGAATCAAGTAATACCTGTCTTAGAATATGTCTGGATATCTGATGGGACCTAGTTCATAAATGAACTCCAAATCCAAACTTCTTAGACTGTATCGATCACTGAACCTAATCAGTATCCGGCACCATGCTACCCACAGTATCCTCTTGAACCACCTGTCCATAATACTGTCCCTCTTCGTCAGAGGGAAAACTATAACTCTGACAATCACTCTGTCAACCATGTCACCTTTGAAGCTTGGAATGATAACCGTCTCCCGAAGGAGGCTGCCGTCATCAAATCCATAGAACATGTACTTATGTTCTAAAACTGCTTCCTTATATTTCTCCAGGATTGGATTAATACAAACTTATTGCATCCAGTGCAAAAACAACATTTGGTGCGGTACTTGACATCTCATGATTGACTCAGTTGCCTAAGCAAGTGATCTGTCAATCATGCACATCCCTCTCCCCTTTAGTCTATACGACACCTTTAGAGAGGGTGACTCCATCACCTGCAGGTACACCACCATGCTAGGAGTCAACTATTCCAAAAACCATTAGAATATCTGTCAAAGTACCTACATTGGGAAACTACCCAAATCCAGATCTAAAACCATAGATCTAGAAACCAGAATGTCAAATATTATATCCATATCCTGTCTGGAGAAACAACTGTGTGACGACCATAGTAATACCGATCGTAGTATAGGAATTTTACTTCCTACTCTGTGTATGTCATCCAGATACCATGACATCACACCCTACTACCTTCTTAACAGATCCATCCCCTATTCTGATTGAAGTCAAACCTATGACTTTCACATCAAAAAATAGATGATCTATCTCCGCTATAACTGCTCTAGTCTATAAATAGACATAAGCTACTTGCCCACCATGCTTCCGTTGCTCCCACTGACTACGACAACCCTCCTACCGGGTCTCATAACCTGGAACAACAGTAGTGTCAAGTCTGTGTAGATAAGAACCTCCCTGTCACCGTCCTTGAGGCTACCGAAGTACCTCTCGGGTGTCTGAGGTTACCCACCATATCTGCGGAGTGGCTATTGGAATGTCAAACCTGATTGAATATATAGGTCCTATTAAATTTTCCGTAATCGTTCGCGGTTCTGGAATCACTTCCAGTTCTACCATACTCCCACTACTGTTTTCTGAAAAAGATCCATTTTACTAAAACTGTGGCGAGTCAAGAACAATATCACTATTGATCTTCCAAATGGTAGAATATCAACCCTCGTCATAGCCAGGGTCAACCCACAAACAGCCATTACAGAAACGTGCCCTGAGTTATCTAGAGTCTGGTTTTAAGCATAAGCTGGACAACTCCCCGTACCTTAATATCTTTTAAGGTACGAACTATTCTATATCCAATACAGAAACTTTGGCACTTATTTAATTGGAACCATATTCAAATCATGCAGCTGTCTCCAGTGCATATCAACTTAATGGAAAAAGGCTAATCAGCATTACTCAACTTAGGAATCCATCCAATTATGAGTAACCTGAAAGAGAAAACTCGTTTCTCAAAACCATCACTATCATCTGAATACCAATCACAAGAATCTACATCTTCGATCTCTTTGAAGAATCCCGATACTTGTGATACCTGGTTCTCTACTTTATTCTTATACCCACAACTTCTCAAAACTTAGACCTTGTATTTCTACGAAACACTTGTCTAAACACTAGAGAAGTTATAAGTAAAAAGAACATAGTACGAGGACCTACCCCTTTGTCCTGAAGGACACTGGACAACATACAATACTCTGTATAAGTCCGCTGAGTTAAACAACTCAAAACCTGTGCGTCGTAGGTTGAAAACTGTACCCAGGCGATTTCCTCAAATATCACCAATTACAACGAATTCCGATATAATGAGGATAATCACCTAATTCCCAATATCTTACTCCCACTCATCATCTGTAAAACCATACAGATATGAGAATGAAACCTGGTAAATACATACCCTTGGAGTAAGTGTCTAATCGGGAAAACAATTTTTCTTTAACAATGCACTGAAACATGAAAATGTTTCGTAGGGGTATCCTGGTATTCATAGCAATGCCTCTTCCATAATCCAATTCATGACTTCAACCGTATATTTTATTGCCATCTCTCCAAATCCCTTTATTTGTCTTTAGTCGTTACCTTCTGTACACCATCGTTAGGCTAAATGGTTTTCTTCCTTCCCTACCGTTCGGCACCAGCCTATGGTTTGGAAGAAGACTATCCAGTAAGCATAATAGGTGTACCCTCCTAAACCAAGGAGTACTCGCATCTCGAGAGAAGGTGATGATAAAAGACAACTGAATAATACCTTTTTCCTTTAAAGGTGAAATAGGAGTGGCGATGAAGTACGCGGTTTTGGTCGTGAATGATATCAGTCGCAATTTACTTGCCCTCTTTCTAATCCCTTTATTTTGTCTTTACATATTACCTTCTGCACACCCTACTTAGGCTAATTGGTTTTCTTCATTCCCTACCTTTCGGCACCAGCCTATGGTTTGGAATAAGACTATCCAATAAGCGTAATAGGTGTACTCTCCTAAACCAAGGAGCTTTCGCAACCTGAGAGAAGGTGATAATAAAAGACAACTGAATAAACCAATTCTATTTCTCCTGAACCTGGATCCATCCTCGAAGAAGTCCCTTCGAGTTCGTATATAACCATACGATGGATCTATCCAATGGAAGTGGATATCCGTAGTAATACGGGTGTTCTGAGAAATTCAAAGGGTAAAAGAAGGAGTGGCAATGACTTATGCAACTCAGACAATCCAAAAGCCAGTATTTTAAGAAGGTTCGGTCAACTTGGTTACTGAGTCATAGTCTAGGGTCGGTCAAAGGTCGCTGCCAAAGAGAGAGAGAAAAGAAACACTCTGCGTGCACTCTAACCTAGATCAGAATGGTTATCACTTTATCTAATCCGGAAACCTCCCACTGTCCTGTCAAATTCTCCTCCAAACCAGAAAGAAGAATCAATCGGGATCACCCGAAGAGTAAACCAACTCATCAGTGGGAATCGGGATCCAACTCTCATCGCATGATAACGTGATGGAATGCATCCACGTTACTCATACTCCAGAAGGTATGCGCATACTTGGCAAGTTTCAGTTTCTTTAGAAACTCCCGATATGAATTATGCCCCATGCTCTTATGACCTTGGCGTATGTCAACAAATCATAAGTCACATGTCAAGTTATGCCCGTCATTATCTTGTTAATTTGAACCCACCCGTACATACCCTTGACGTATGCCAACAAGGTAATACGACTGTCCCAAACCAACTCATCTATCTATGCAACAAATGAATACCTAGCAGCTACCAAACACTATGCCTTGACGTATGCCAACAAACATAGCTTGAATACTACTGACCATCCATAAGAAACGACGGAGGGCTACGGCTGGTTTTTGGCGAAAAACCTTTAACGTAGTGAACTTGATATCGCTGAAGGAACCTGATAGCTTTTTTAAAATATAGTGGCGAAAACCTTTTGCTAAAGAGGTCACTCCCGGTAAAAGGATCTCGGCTCTTTCCTCGTGGAATGAGGTGGAGGATATTCCACTGAATACCGCTATGCAAAGCAACTTGTAATCGACTATAGTGAAGTTATTACGCTGACGCAAACTTCTGCCCAAGGGGTCAGTCCCGGTGAAGGGATATCGGCCCTTGCCCCGTCGAATGAGGTGCAGGATATTCCACTGAATACCGCTATGCATAACAAAAGGAAATGTCTTTGTAACAACACTTTTTAAATTTGTTCCAACAACTGTAAACATGTTTGTTATACTTTGCATTGATCAGAATCAACGCAGTCCCATCAATTAATCACACCAGAAAAGAACGAAAATAAAATGTACGTATATGCCATCCGCATTCGTCACTGGGTCCCGTCATCACTCGTTAGGTTACTTAACTAACGACAGAGCGGGGACTGGACTAGCGCGGGTGTAAAACATATACAACATCTAATAGTATATAAACCAATATACAATAATCGCTCCAGGCGTGATAGTATGCAACATTACAGAAAAGTAATAAGCATCACAGAACAATACAGATAATCTGGGATCCCCGAGTTTCACAGAGCCGCTGCTGAAACTCGATGTTCCCCTGTCGTGTGGATTGCCTGTGCAATGAAACCTAGACCCCTACGGGTGCGGCAAGTTACCCGCCAAAACCTGAAGCGAGGCAGCCCCCTACAGCATAGTGAATGGACCACCCAATACTTCACGGAATTCGGTAAGCTTGGGCACCCCTCCTTGGGTCAACCTGTACCCCCTACGAGTGCGGCGAATAGTCTGCCAATTCTAGAGTGGGGCCCCTCTGCCTCTCAAATCCATGAGATGTGGACCCGTTGCTTCTCAGAACCCGGCTATCCGTGCACTCCGCCTTGGGGCAAAACCTAGTACAGTAATGAAAAATAGTACAATAGGTACATCGACCGCAACCTGGTCGTGCCTCAAAAGAATATTATACAACAGGCAGTGACGGCAGTCCACAAGTTGGATGCTCGCCCCGCAATATCAAATGTACAAATAAACTCAAACTGTACTACCATTGCACACTGCTATCCACCACGACAAATCCACAACATCACAGCACAACACAGAACATCAACGCGAATGTCACGTTCGCAAACCCGTCTAAAAGAACTATAGCAATCAGACGCGGTTTACCGATCAAATGACATTCCCGGTCGGAGATATAATGTAAGCACTGTAAACTAACATGTTTAAATTTCGATCGACCAAATATCAAAAAGTGGGCCCCACGACTTACTGGTGAACAGTAACAAAATCTGGGCCAAAACGATATTTACCAAAAACCACAAAATCCAACAGAGAACTCACTGTGAAAATTTGGGGCCACGATCTCACTGTACTGCCGCGGAAGCGCGGTCAAACCATAGGTTTGACCGCGTTTCCGCGGCGGTATTATCGAATTACGTGCCCAAATTTCTACGTGGTTCTTAGAAAAGCCTGCACACATTTCTGAGACATGTAGAATAATTTTATCAGACCATTTAAAATCGACAGAAACTGTTAGGCTGAAAAATTGTGATTTTTGATTTCCGGTTCGATCGATGTTTTAAACGCGTTAGCAGAAGTTAGCATAGCAAAATGGTTAGGCTCTGATACCATTGTAAGTCTACGCTAGCGCCCCGGCCGTCTACAGACGCCAAATGCGGAACAAAAACTTTTTATCTGGCGCTATCGTATACTTTAACCCGGATCTGCCATTATTGCTAAACTAACAAACTGTAAAGAGTGTAGAAAGGTTGTACCGAACGATCCGAGTCCTTCGTTCTTTAACCATCATCCCACGCTCCGTTGCGGCTGCTCCGATCTCGTCGATCTCCGATATCCTCGTCGAGGTGGCACCACATCGTCGATTCTTTAAACGGGCTCCCGCCTCTGACTTGAGGCAACTCGATCGTCAAGTTTGCTAAAAGAGACGACCAAGAATGATGTAGAGAATGAGTAGATGACTTTGTCTCATTTCGTCCAAATCCGTGGACGATCGGTTAATGAAGTTGCCGAGGGAATCGGGTGATGGAATGAAATGAGCTGTGAATTCCATACACCCCAAAATCTATCATAATCTTTTCACAAATGAAAACCATCAAGTGAGAGAGAGAGGAAGGGGGCCGGCCACTTATAGGAGTGGGAGGTGACCGTAGGAGAAAAGGGTGACCACAAGAAAGCTTCTCACTCAAAATATCAAGAACAAATATCCTTAGCTAAACAAAATGCTTTAATGTTAAAGCATGAGTCACTTAAACACCTCATCAAGTCATTAATGCAACCAATGAAAACTCAACACCAATTAATCCTAGTCACCTCATCTAGAATCTTCTAGAACACTGACTCACCTCAACTGAAGAAAAGATAAATCCGTCTTTAACCGAATGTTAAAAGACGGCTGATAGAAAACAGGAAACTGGCAACTTCCAAAAGTGATCCTGAAACGACTTTCAGGATAACCCCGAAACTGTATAAATATACCCGCATTTGTATTACGACCGAATACAAATGCAACCGAGACAAAGATATTATACCTACTCAATATAATACTCGGATCCGGCTTAAACCAAAGCCGACCAGTATCATCTGCCCGAAAAATAACACTTGCGTAAACGCACGTGCATTTTCCGAACCCTGCCATAAAACCATACGGCCTCTACAACGTTTCGCCCGAACTTGGGAAACTGTCTGTGGGGGACTCTAATGACTCGTCAGTACCCTGGCAGTGGGTTTAACCATAAACCGTCAGCGGCACTAGCAATGCGTAACGGCTGCCCATGGACTGACCTCAAGGGAGGCTGATGATGAGCGAACTCATCCAGAAACCCTACTGAGCCTAACAGTGACAATGTATATACAGTCCGGTCCGTTCGTCTATGAGTATCGCATATCTGCCTAGGGGGCTAGTAACGTCAGACCCCCAATAGCAGTATAAGTCGTGTCGGAGTGAAGCCCAATAACACCCTGAGATACTACTGGAGTACCTACCAGTAAATCTCCTGCCATGGCCGTGGGCTTTGTGTAATGGCTCTCCTAGACACAGCACGATCTCGCCCCCAATACCGGGAGAGACGAATCCCCTGCCGATCCGCTCACGTGCCTCCATATGGCTCGGGACTGTACCCAAAAGCTACCTGTTTGCACGACTCCTTTGAGCCGTGGTAGGGTAGAAATCAAAGCACAGTGGGAACTCACACGAGACAAATGACGACCTCAGGTCGATGAACTAACATGTACACATGTCACCAGGGAACTGCTATCTGACGATAGATATAATACTAACTAGCAGATTCCCGGCGAGTCCTGTCCGGTGTACTCATAACCCAATGAGCACCTGTATACATCTTAGGTGATCCAACTGACACCAGTGGCTTGTGAGACCGGCCACCGCCCCTCATCGGGGTCTCGACTGTATACACTAGTCTACTCCGGAGTATCGATGCCCTGTCTCGAAACTCCCACGACTAGGGACCACAATTAAGGATATGCGTATAAACCACTTAACTCTCACGTATATGATCGCCATCATACTGTTGGTGGTAAAGCAAGATCCTAAGGGCTCTATCAAAGTGTAACATGTAATCAGTCACCTGAACATGTACACGACTGATAAAGGCAAACCAGATAGCATACTATCATCTTGAGTAAGACTGTCATACCGGTATAGGTCCTCCGCAATCATTGCAATCACGTACTTGTGATCCAATAATTGACTATGAGGGCACTATCTCCAACAACTACTGATAACACTTATCAGTAAATCTCAACAGCCCTGGCTAGGGACTTACTGATATAGCCAATCGAGTACAGCACAACATCATCTCCCAATACCGGGAGAGACGAAACCCCTCCTATCGCTCATCGCCTTCGTGTGTCTCGGGACTGTACCCAACGGCCACCTTTTTTCACGACTCAGTAGAGCCGTGGTAGGGTGGTAATCAAAGTACAGTGGGAGAACACACAAGACTCTATGACGATCTCGGGTCTACAGACTAACCTGTACCAGTGTCACCTAAGAACTGCTATCCGACGATAGATATAATTCCATATAGGAGTTCTCGGTGAGTCCGTCCAGTGTACCCAGTCACCACTGAGCACCCGTATACGATCTCGATGTCAAACATCGATGAATGTGGGAACATCCATCGTCCATCATATGGGTCTAGTATCATATACGCTAGTCTACTCTGGTATATTGATGCCCCGTCTCGATATACCTACGACTAGGGACTTTTCACGATATGCTTATAAACTACAGATGTCCCACTGGTATGATCTCCATCATAATCACAGTAGTCAAGCCTATATCCTCAGGGCTTTATCAACATGTATGAATGAATAAAAACATGATCAAGTCAACATGTCAAATAAAGAAGAACCAGATAGCATACTATCATGTCGAGCAAGAATGTGCACTGAATATATATATATATATATATACACACACACACACATGTATAAATACATCCACTATCATATAATGGCCTCTAGGGCATACATATATCCAACAATCTCCCACTTGCACTAAGGCCAGTTATTGGCGTATCTCATACCCAACATCTCAAAAAGTCGCTCATGCTGCGGCTGAGGGAGGACCTTGGTGAGTGGATCCGCGGCGTTATTCTTTGTGTCTACTATCCTAATCTCGATCTCGCGGTAATCTACAATCTCCCGGATCAAATGAAAGTGCTTCAGGATGTGTTTGGACCGCTGATGGGACCTGGGCTCCTTGGCTAACGACATAGCCCTATTATTATCACAATACAATGGTATTGGATCAATAATGGTTGGAACTACTCCTAGCTCGGAGACGAACTTCTTCATCCAGACGGATTGCTTGGCGGAATCATTCGCAGCAATGTACTCAGCCTCCATCGTAGAGTCTGCAACGGTATCCTGTTTGGAACTCTTCCAACTTACCGCCCCTCCATTGAGAGTAAATACAAACCCGGAGATAGATTTGCTGTCGTCTTTATCGCTCTGGAAGCTCGAATCGGTAAAGGCCTCCATTTGGAGATCTCCATTACCATACACCAAGAATAATTCTTTAGTCCTTCGTAAGTACTTAAGAATGTTCTTCACAGCTATCCAGTGATTCTCCCCTGGGTTGGATTGATACCTGCTTACAACACTAAGTGCATAAGCTACATCTGGGCGTGTACATAACATCGCATACATTATAGATCCTACTGCCGAAGAATAGGGTATAATGCTCAAGCGAGCTCTCTCTTCATCGGTCTTTGGACAAGAGTCCATAGAGAGAGTGACCCTATGGCAAGCGGGTAAGGCACCCCGCATGGAGTCTTCCTTACTAAACCTTTTTAGGATGGTGTTGATGTACCTGGTTTGGGACAATCCCAACAACCTCTTAGATCTATCCCTATAGATCCTAATGCCCAGAATGTATGTGGCATCACCCAGGTCCTTCATGGAGAACCTTAGTGATAAGAAAGATTTGACCGACTGTAGCATAGGAATATCATTTCCTATCAGAAGAATGTCATCCACATACAATACGAGGAATGTGACAGCTCTCCCTACAGCATTCTTATAAACACAAGGTTCATCTGGATTTTTGATGAAATCAAACTCTTTGATAACATCATCGAAACAGATGTTCCAACTCCGTGATGCCTGCTTTAACCCATAATTGAATTTAAGCAATCTACATGCTTTCCCGCTGCTCCTACTGTCAATGAAGCCCTCCGGCTGATCCATATAAACGCATTCTTCTAAATCTCCATTTTAGAAATGCCGTTTTAACGTCCATCTGCCAGATTTCATAGACGTAGTGAGCAGCTATAGCAAGTAGGGTTCGAATGGATTTAAGCATAGCTACGGGAGAAAAAGTTTCGTCATAGTCCAAACCTGGTCTTTGACGAAAACCTTTCGCCACATGTCTTTCCTTATAGGTCTCTACCTGCCCATCTACACCAATCTTTCTTTTAAAGATCCATTTGCACCCCACATGTTTTACCCCAGGGCGTACAACGTCCAAAGTCCATACTTTGTTGGTGTACATAGACTCCATTTCGGATCTCATGGCATCCAGCCACTTCACAGAGTCTCCACTCGTGATAGCTTGCTGAAAGCTGGTAAGATCATCATCCTCCATGATGCAGTCTTCTCTGTCACCATCAATGAGAAAATCGTAGTACCTCTCCGGTGGGCGAGAAGTCCTACCAGACCAACGGAGTGGTCGAGGTTCCCCAGTTTCTATTGCAACAGCCGGTTCAACCAAGTCGTCATTTGTAGTTTGTGTCTCTAGAACCTATTCTAGATCCACTACATTGCCATCAGTTTCATTTAGGAAAAACACTTTTTCCAAGAATGTGGCATGCTGAGAAACAAACACCTTTTGTTCCTCCTTATGGTAGAAAAGATATCCATAAGAATTCCTTGGATATCCCACAAAGTTACACATGACCGACCGTGTCTCGAGTTTGTCCGGATTTTGCTTTTTAACATAGGCCGGGCAACCCTAAATCTTAATTCTCTTAAGAGATGGTCACTTTCCATGCCATATCTCATATGGCATGGTAGACACGGTTTTGGTTGGGACCCTGTTCAGTAGAAACGCTGCAGTCTCCAATGCATGCCCCCAAAATGAGACGGGTAACTCAGCATCACTCATCATGGAACGAACCATATCTAATAGGGTCCGATTCCGTCGTTCTGACACACTGTTGTGCTGTGGTGTGTAAGGAAGAGTGAGCTGATAAAGAATCCCATTCTCTTTTAGGAAGTTTGCAAATTCTGTACTGACATACTCTCCACCTCGATCTGATCGAAGCATTTTGATACTCAAGCCAGTTTGTTTTTCTACTTCGAGTTTATATTTAGTGAATTTCTCGAAAGCTTCGGATTTGTGCTTTAATAAAAATACATGACTGAATCTTGAGAAATCATCAGTGAAAGTAATGAAGTATGAAAAACCGCCTCTAGCCTGTGTAGACATTGGCCCGCATACATCATTATGTATGAGGCCCAATAGCTCAGTAGCTCTTTCTCCGTGTCCTGTAAACGGAGTTTTGGTCATTTTACCCTTGATATAAGACTGGCAAGTCGCATAAGATTTATATTCAAAAGGGTTTAAATATCCATCTTTGTGTAACTTGTTTAGTCTCGTTTCGTTAATATGACCAAGTCTACAGTGTCAAAGCAAAGCTTCATTTATTTCTGAAAGTTTTCTTTTATTAGTGTGTTGTATGCTGAAAACTGTGTGTTAATTTAGGACGTATATCCCGTTATTAAGCGTACCATACCCAACCAACATTTGATTCAGGTGAATGTTTATAACATTGTTCTGCAATACAAAATTATATCCTTCATTGTCTAACAAAGAAACGGATATTATATTACAAAGCATACTAGGTACAAAATAACAAGGGTTCAAAACCAATATACACCCAGACGGCAACCCCAAATGATACTCTCCCACTGCAACTGTATGTACATTGGAACCATTTCCAACGCGGAGAGTATGGTTATCTGTCTTCAAACCCTTGCTATTTCTCAGCCCCTGCATAGAATTGCAAATGTGAGAACCTGAACTGGTATCTAATACCTATGAAGCAGAGTTTATTGAAAAACAGTTTTCTGTCACAAACACACCTGAAGCGGAAGCATCCCCATGCTTCTTCTTGAGATTTAAGTACTCCGTGCAGTTGCACTTCCAATGTCCTGTTTTGTGGCAGTGATAACATTCCCTTTTCCTCGATTCTCCAGCTTTGGACTTGTCCTTCCCCTTAACCTTTTTAACTCCATCCCTAGGATTGGCGGGCTTCTTCTTTATCTTTCCCTTGGCCTTAGCATTTGGACGAGAAGAGGAAGATTGCCCAACACTCAAACCGGGAGTTTTCACTGATTTCAGTGTGCTCTCTGCACTCCTTAACATATTGAGGAGTTCAGGTAGTTCCTTCTCCATGTTGTGCATGTTGAAGTTAACTATAAATTGAGCAAAGGTGGAGGGGAGGGACTGCAGAATAATATCCGTATATTGTTCATTGTCCATTGTCCATCCAAGGTCCTCAAGCTCTTCTATGAGAGCTATCATCTTCAGAACATGGTCTCCTACTGGTGTGCCAGGGGCCATTCGCATCTGAAACAGTTTTCTTGATGCTTCGTATCGTAATACGCGGGATTGCTCTCCATACAACTCCTTTGTATGGAGGAATATGGCGTGAACTTCCATATTCTCATGCTGCTTTTGATGTGTGTTATCCATCGATGCAAGCGCGAGGCATTTGGCCGTGGCACAGTGAGCGTCCCATGTCTTGCGGACTTCAATATCCGCAACTGAGGATTTTGGACCTGGGACGGGCGGGGCTGGAGCCGTGAGGACATATGATACCTTATCATAAGTCAAGGCAATGTTGATTCCTCAGCCAGTCTTTATAATTGGTCCCATTCAGTTTATTTTTATCTAGTAGAAGCTTGAGTCCTGTCATTGGTATCTGCCATTAAGAGAGAGAAAAGAATACACTCAGCGAAAGCTCTTGCAAAGATCAGATTGGTTATTATCTTATCTAATCGATGTCTCCCACTTCTTTAATCAAGTTTTTCTTTGAAACCTTAAAAAGAAAACTAGCCAGGATTAATTACAGTCTACAACTTCGCTAACCGTTCAGCCAGGCCAGTGTCGGTACTTGAGGGAGGATCCCCATGCTTTCGCACGGACCTAATTAATATAAACCTCGTCTTCCCAGAGGCGTAGCCCCGTTTAACACCTTTCTAGACACCTAATGAGTTAGCTAATTGTAAACTGTAAAACTCTCCTGGGAGCAACTATTGCCCACAGTGGGATCGGGATCCAACCATCATATGGAAGGTATGCAATCTCATTGCAAATTTCAACTCTTGAAATTCCCGATATGGTTTTTACCACTAGCACTCATGACCTTGGCTATGGTCAACAAATCACAAGCACTAGTCAAGTTCAACCCGTCATTTCTTGATTAATTAGACCCGTTCACATGACCCTTGGCTAAGGTCAACAAAGTCACATGCCCGTCCCAATTAATCTGCATCATATGCATTGTAGGAAGACATCACTTAGCTACCGTACACTATGCCTTGGCTAAGGTCAACAAACGCAGCACGAATACTAAGTACTCTACTTCCTAAAATGACGGAGGGTTGCGGATGATTTTTAAGAAAATCTTTAACTCTTTGAACTTGATATAGTCGTAGAATCAAATGGTTTTCAAAAAGGAGTGGCTTGTGCTCCGCAGTTTTGAAATGTAGCTTTTTCATAAAGAGCCGAGTGGTTTTCAAATCCGATTCTACAACATCTTTTTAGGTTTATTTTCTTTACATTAATCATATTAATGTAGCCCCATCATTTAAGTCCTTAAGCCAATCACAGAAAAGAAACGAAAATACAACGTACGCTTATGCCATCCGCATTCGCCGCAATGTTCCGTTATGCACCGTTAGGTTACTGAACTAACGGCATACCGGGACGGGACTAGCGCGGGTGTAAAACATAAGCAACGTCTACTATATATCTCATATATAATACTACATTCATCTCAGATATCACATCACAGTATACAGGCAGCAGAAACACAGATATGATAATATAGGATATACTAGGACGTCCGTATTTAGTATTTAGCCAACAATAGAAAATACGGATTCCATAGTCGCGATGAATAGCCAAGCCCACACCACTAGACCCCTACGAGAGCGGCAAGCGACCCTACCAATTCTGGAGTTTAGGAGACCCGGTCTCGACTCCTCAAGATAGCCTCCCTCTGAACCCCAGAACCCGGTCACTTGTGCTCCCCTCCTTGGGTCTATCCTAATGCGGAAAAGTAAATAATATACAACACTGGTGACATCAACCTCAACCCGGAAGTGTCCCAAATAAAAGAATATTACATTACATTTTAATTTTACATGAATGAAAAGAAAACTCTCATCTCACATCAAACCCCCGGCTATTCAATCACGACAATCCTATATGTCAAATCTCAGCAACACATAATATCACATATCATCAACGTAAGTAAGTATGCGTACCCCGATTGTCGTTGATGTATAGCAACGAAACCGGCGATATGCGACATACTACACTTACGGTCACAGAGAAATAAAATGAAAAACTACAACAATTGGAATCGTAACCGCCTTTAGACAACACAAACCCGGAATATCACATATACAAGATTTCATGCCTAACAATGTAAAGCTCGCATTTCGGTCTCACCCATGAAAACACCTTTTCAAAACAAGCCGGATAATTCAACAAGATTTCCGATTGTTGCCGAGACCGAACTGCTAGATTTACACGCAACAAATAAATTTGTAGATTCCAATTATTGTATCAAATACTAATAAACTAGGCGACGTTAAAACATTCGATCGAACGATTGAACACCTAAAGACTTTTTAGAAAGCTCAACACCTGAGCAATTTTAAAAAATACCAGTAACTACATAAAATACATACGGGCCTGCACAAGAAACTACGGCCCATAACTCTCCTTCTGCGCCGCGGAACCGCCGCAGAAAGGCCACTATGGCCGCGGTTCTACGGTCGTACGGATGAGTCAGGGCTTCGTATTTCTGGTGGGCCCATAAAATACCCTGCTGAATTTTTTAAGTATTTTTAATTTGAAAAAATCCAGGTTTTAGAAAAATTTCCAGAGAGCCACCTTCGGGTGTCGATTTTCGTTCGTTCGAGGTTTTTAACGTCGTCTACGTTACCCTAAGGCTCTAGCTTGGCTCTGATACCATGAAGGGGTTCCTACAGCACCACTACAAGTGTTTGGAGGCATCACACATGCCATATTTAAAATTTATATGGTGCTAGAGAAACAAACCTAAGGATCAAACTAGAAAAGCTAGGGAAACAAAACTATTACACAAACACAAGTAGTAAAAGCTAGGGTTTTGAGAGTACAACCTTTGTAGCTCCCTACGCTAGACTCCTTGGCTACTTAAGGGTTGGAAAAAGGCTCACTTGAAATCCTCTAGGTCCACGACGATCCACCCGGAGTCCTCTTTGTCCAAGCTTGAAGCTCCACTAGATCAAGAGAAGAAATGGAAGTTAACACTCTACACTAATGGGAAAGACTAGTGTAGGATGGTGATGTGGTTTGTTTTCTCACTTCAAAATCCAAACTTGATGATTCTTTTGCTCACAAGAGAAAACTAGAGAGCAAGAGAGAAAGGAGGAAGAAGATGATGGCTTGTGAAGAGCTCAAGATAATGATAAGCCTATGAATAAAAATGAGAAATGAAAATATATATATATTCCCTTTCTCATTCTTAACCATAGTTATAAAATATCTAGATATTTAGTTTGGATCAAAAATGGCCATAGAAATTAAATCATGGTTAAACCAAAGGGTTAGTGCAAGAAAAAAATATTAAACCATGATAACAATTTCCATTTCCATTTTTATTTTCCAAAAAATAATATCCATATATTTATAAATGGTGTGAGTCTTATATTACCACCATCCACTATATCAACAACCATGATAGAATTATGTATGCATGTATGTGTGCACGCACATCCATATGTGCATAAATGAGAATAAATGCATACATGCATGCATACAACAAAAAGACAAGAAAGGGTTTAAAGTGAGAAACTAATGGTCAATGATAAATCAACACTTGATTTAGCAAACCAGTCATATCGCATACGACCCAACCAAAAGCAAACCGCCCGATTAATATACGGTATCTCATACGCACATTTTAATCGGGTCCACGCGCATATCTCATATACGCACCACATCGTTTCGCCTGGACTAGGTAACTCCATTGTGGGACTCTAAGACTCGTCAATACGCCGGCAGTGGGTGATGATCATATCAACCACCCCTAAGGCGCAAGCGGTCAGCTAAACGTAACGGCCACCCGGGTATTGAGCGATCAGAAGAAAACAAGCGAACCTGTCACAACTCCCGTCGAGCCAACCGGCAACACTACCGTACAGTCCGGTCTCTTCGTCAGATATGCTGCATATAGAGTCTAGGGATGGTAACGTCGACCCCAATAACTCAATAAGTCGTGCCGATGAGTGGTCTATAACAGATCGAGAAACTACTGATAACACTTATCAGTAAATCTCAACAGCCCTGGCCAGGGACTTACTGATATAGCCAATCGAGCACAGCACAACATCAACTCCTAATACCGGGAGAGACGAAACCCCTCCTATCGCTCATCTCCTTCGTGTGTCTCAGGACTGTACCCAACGGCCACCTGTTTGCACGACTCAATAGAGCCGTAGTAGGGTGGTAATCAAAGTACAGTGGGAGAATACACAAGACTCTATGACGATCTCGGGTCTACAGACTAACCTGTACCAGTGTCACCTGAGAACTGCTACCGACTATAGATATAATTCCATATAGGAGTTCTCGGTGAGTCCGTCCAGTGTACCCAGTCACCACTGAGTACCCGTATACGATCTCGATGTCAAACATCGATGAATGTGGGAACATCCTGTTAGTTATATGTATGCCCTAGAAGCCATTACTGTACATAGGATGTATATTGTAGTGGATGCTGGGACATATATTGGTAGGACTTTCTTGCTCGACATGATAGTACGCTATCTGGTTGCTCTTTATCTTAACATGTATACTTGCGGTCTCTCTATTACATGTTGATAAAGCCCTTAAAATGTGTGCTCGACTTCCAGGACTATGATGTAGATCATACTAGTGGGGCCTGGGTAGTCCATGAGTACATCCTTCAATGTTCCTAGTCGTGGGAATATCGAGACGGGGCATCGATATTCCAGTGTAGACTAGCGTATATCTTCTCGACCCATGTGATGGGCGATGGATGATCCCATATCCATTGGTGTTTGACATCAGAGATGGTATGCGGGTGCTCAGTGGTGACTTGGAACACTGAACGGACTCGCCGAGAACTCCCAGATGGTATTATACATCACGTCAGATGGCAGTTCTCTGGTGACACTGGTACAGCTTAGTCTGTTGACCCGAGATCGTCATAGAGTCTTATGTGTCTCCCACTGTGCTTTGATTTCCACCCTATCACGGCTCTACTGAGTCGTGCAAACAGGTGGTTTTAGGGTACAGTCCCGATTCACATGGAGGCAATGAGCGATAGGAGGGGATTCGTCTCTCCCGGTATTGGGGGTTGATGTTGCGCTATGCTCGACTGGCCATAACTGGAAATCCCTGGCCAGGGTTGCACTGATTTACTGGTAAGTGTTATTAGTAGTTTCATTCTTGTTATGGACCTTACATCGGCATGACTTATCGAGCAACTGGGGTCTGACGTTTACCACCCCTAGGCGAGATATGCGACATATCAGACGAACAGACCGGACTGTACGGTATGTGTTACTGGTTGGATTCACAGGAGTGTGAGCGGGATTGCTCGTTGATCTTCTGATCGCTCAATACCCGGGTGTCCGTTGCGTTTAGCAGACCGCTTGCGGCTTGTGGGTGTTTGATATGATCATCACCTGCTGCCGGCGTATTGACGAGTCTTCAGAGTCCTACACAGAGGTTTCCTGGCTCAAGCGAAACGAAATAGGAGCGCATAAGAGATATGTGCGGGACCGAGAATAATACCAGTATGTGATACTGAATTCTATTCTCGCAATTTGTATCATTAGACGGTTATATGAGATATAGCCGGGTTACCGAATCAAGTGTTGATTCGATACATTGATACACTTGATATTAGTCGGTTATATGCGATATGACTGGATCATTAAATCAAGTGTTGATTTAATGATTCAATGTATAATTATATATTTGATAAATTACTTTACATTAACTAGTATTTGTTCACTTAAGATGGATTTTCTCACTTGATGTGCACAAGTAGTATATGTGATATATTTTTGTGCACTAGATTGTATCATGTTTGATGATACATGCAAACTTGGGTGTGTGTATGCTATACACCATGTTTAGGTAAATAGTTAGGGTTTTATTTACTTTATTTATTTTGTTTAAAAGAAAAAACTAAATGTTTGCTTTTGTTTTATGCAAGAAGCTTCTTGATGCTTCATGCATCTTTGACAAAGTGACCATTTTGTTTTTATCCCTTAACCTAACCATTTCACCTAAACCTTAGTTTACTCTCTACATGAGTTTACTCACCCATGGTTGCTAAATGATAGACATCACTTGATTTTCTTTTTGGAGATAATTCATTATTCATTTTCTTTTCTTCTTCTTCTTTTTCATGAAGAGAAGAAAGCTCTCTTGAAAATTTCCAAGTGATGAATCCAAGTGAGAAATCCAATTCCAAAGTGAACCCACTTCCTATTTCTTCATCTTCTATCACTTGCCATGTAGTAGAGTGTGTTATCTTCACAAGTTTTATGACCAAGTGAAGATGGAGCTTGATCTTGAGTTGCCTCGACGTAGATCATCTTCGGCATCGATGTCGACGACTTAGCCCGATCATTTCTCCGACGAAACCAACGCTAGAGTCCAGGATCCCGATGGTCGCAACGGAGGGACGTCATCACGGAGCAAAAGAAGTGGAGGACCGGATCTACAAAGGTTGTAGTCACTTTCACTTTCAAGTAAAGTTGTTTGCTTGCATAGTTTTCGCCTATCCTCTAGTTAACGATCTAGTATAGGGTTTCTCGGCACATAGAAAATTTTGATTTTGGCATGGTTGATCAGTTGTAGAACCTCATGGGTGTGCCTAGGAACCCTACAGTGGTATCAAAGCCTAGCTAGAGCTTTAGGCGAAGTGTAGGCGATGTTAGAAGTCTGATCGAACCCGAAACCCTAATTCAAAACCCTTCTCTGTACAATTTTTCAAAACTGTGATTTTAGTGAATTAAAAATATGCAGAAAAATCAGCAGGCTTTTATAAGAAATATTGTGCAAAACGTGCACCTAAATCGATCAAGGCCCCGCGGAACCGCGGCACGAGCATGGCTCGTGCGGCGGTTCCGCGGCCGTACAGTCACAATATTCTTTGAATTTTGCACAGTAATTTCTTTCTTTTAGTGCTGTGTTTTCTGGGAATTTTTAATGTTTACTCAAGAGTTGAGTTTTCTGGGTTGTATTGGAGACTCGGTGTTTCGATCGGGAAGTCTAATTTCGTCTATGTGTTTTTCCGGGTAATTTTAGATCATGTTAAAAAGTTCGACCGGATATAAATACCCAATTTTTCCCCTGCCGGGAAATTTCCAACTGTTGGATTTTTCCATAGTTTGAGAACGTTCTAAGTAGTGCAAGTAACGCGATAGACCCTCTAGAAGACAACAAACCTTAACTCGATTATGTGACCGTCTTGAACTGCCCTTTGAACCTTAGGGTTTG
The DNA here is from genome assembly GCA_030015575.1 of Agapanthus africanus. Lineage (NCBI taxonomy): Eukaryota > Viridiplantae > Streptophyta > Magnoliopsida > Asparagales > Amaryllidaceae > Agapanthus > Agapanthus africanus. Next base: position 364,849,556 of record JASDDO010000012.1, read on the forward strand.
GGGCAGTACGGCGTGCCACATGTGAGGTGTTGGCTTGACCCTTCTACGGCTGGACCGTTGGTACTGTGGCATGAAGTGAATGTTTTTAAACTTATTTCATGTGTTGAGTAGTTTCGGGAAAACTTGGGTGTTTGATTGTTCGATCGGAAAGTTTAACATTTTCTATTTATCTGGAATGCGATACAATATTTGGAATTCACAAGTAGTTATGAGATAACTAATATGAATGTTATAAACATAGCACTTTAGTCTCACTTTATCAGTTGCCGCAGAATTTTGATGCGATTAAAAGTCCATCGCAATCACGTAGCGTACGCGGATACTCGCCGGGTAAACTTAATAGATAGCCACGCCCCATAGCCCCGACCAAGTGACTGTAGGAGAACCCCGTCGCCGAAAGCATTCGTTCGGGTGCTCGCGGCAGCGGTGTTCCGCCTTGGTGCACTTCGTCGACGGCATCGGGGGTGCGGCCGCCTACTAAAGTTTGCGACGAGCATTCGATCAAAATGTCGGGAATATTGTTGAATTGCCCGACTTGAAATTGAAAAGAGTTTTCGATAATGAGACTAAAATGCGGGGTTTATAATTGTTAGGCATGTGATGTCTATGGAATTCAGATGGTTAGGCATGCGATGTCTAAGTAGGTTGCGGATTCCAACTGTTGTAGTTTTACATTTTCTTTTCTGTGACCGTAAGTGTAATATGTGATATCGCCGGTTTCGTTGCTATATGTCAACGACAATTGGGATACGCATGTTTACATACGTTGATGACATGTGATGTTATGTGTTGCTGGATATGTTATATTGGATCGTCGTGTTTGAATAGCCGGGTTTTTTTATGTGAGACGAGTGTTTTTCATTTTCATTCATGTAAAAAACTTGTATGTAATATTCTTTTATTGGGGCACTTCCAGGTTGCGGAAGATGTCACCTTTTGTATATTATTTACTTTTTCGCACTAGGATAGACCCAAGGAGGAGGGCACAAGTAACCGGGTTCTGGGGTCCAATGGGAGACCATCTCGAGGAGTCGAGTCCGGGTCTCCTAACCCTAGAATTGGTAGGGTTGCTTGCCGCTCTCGTAGGGGTCTAGGGGTGTGGGATTGGCTATTCATCACGACCGTGGAATCCGTGTTTTATTCAGGCTCAAAATAAAACACGGACGTCCTAGTATATCCAATATTTCATATGATATTTTCTGTTGCGTTATCTGTGATGTGATCATGTGATATGTTCAGATAGATATTGTATATAGTATATATGATATATTATATAGACGTTGCTTATGTTTTACACCCGCGCTAGCCCTGCCCCGCTCTGCCGTTAGTTACCTAACCTAACGCTGCAGACGGGACATCGAGGCGAATGCGGATGGCATAAGCGTACGTTGTATTTATCTGTGATGTTTAGGTGGACTTAAATGATGGGACATTGATTAATGTGATTAATGAAAGAAAATAAACCTAAAAGATGTTGTGGAATCGAATTTCAAAAGTAAAAACAGGTAGCTACAGTTCTGGCTTTGCATCGCGGTGTTCCTTGTAGAACATCCTGCACCTTATTCGATAAGGAAAGGACCGAGATCCCTTCACCGGGAGTGACTCCTTTAGCAATAACTGGCAGATGCTACAACCCACGGTATGTCTTTTGATTGCTTCTATAGTTTTTTCTTTGCACAGCGGTATATGTGATATATCCTGCATCTTATTCGATGAGGAAAGGGCCGACGATCCCTTCACCGGGAGTGACCCCTTTAGCAAAACTAGAAAAGCCTAAAAAAAACACCCCATTTAAAAATCATTTGACTCCGCAACGAGATCAAGTTCAAAGCGTTAAAGGTTTTCCTATAAACCATCCGCAACCCTCGTCATTTTAGGAAGTAGAGTACTTAGTATTCATGCTGTGTTTGTTGACCATAGTCAAGGCACAGTGTACGGTAGCTATGTGATGTCTTCCTACACCGCATATGATGCGATTAGTTAGGACAGTCATGTGGCTTTGTTGACCTTAGCCAAGGGTCATGTGGGTGGGTCTAATTAATCACGAAATGACGGGTAGAACTTGACTAGTGCTTATGATTTGTTGACCTTAGCCAAGGTCATAGGTGCTAGGGGTAAAAAACCTTAATCGGGAGTTTCAAGTGTTGAAATTTGCAATGAGATTGCATACCTTCTATATGATAGTTGGATCCCGATACCCACTGCGAGTAATTGTTACTCCTGGGAGAGTTTTGCACTTTGCAATTAGCCGATCAAGTAGGTGTCTAGAAATGTGTCAACGGGGTTACGCCCCTGGGAAAACGAGGTTTACTTTAATTAGGTCCGTGCGAAAGCACGGGGAACCTCCCTCAAAGTACCAACACTGGCCTGGCTGAAAGATTGGCGAACTTGTAGAGTGTAACTAATCCCGGCTAGTCTTTCCTTTTAGGGTTTGAAGGAAGATTTGATTAAAACAGTGGGAGCCATCCTGATTAGATAAAATATATCACCAATCTAATCATGCAAGAGCGCACGCAGAGTGTTTTCTTCTCTCTCTCTCTCCAGGTAGCGACCATATCACGCCTCAATCAAGATAATAATATGGATGTATTGACCGAACCCGCTTGTTATACTGAGCTGGGGAACGTTGGTCCCGCTCCAACTTATAATTGTTATAAGACAGAGCGGGAAATAGGGGAATACCAGGATTCCCATACCGCCCAAACGAAGAAAGTGCATGTGATGCATCTCCTTCGGGTGTGTGTTCATTATAAAGAACTGTTTCTCAGTATCCTCTGCATCCTGGGTATTTGATACCGGATCAGGATCCCAGATATGTAATCTGTTACATAGGGCCACATAAAAGTAGAGAACTGAGAACGGGTGATAAGTTTCATGAGACAGAAAACGGTGCAAGTGTTGCAGCCAAGTCTGTTGGTCACTGTCACCCTGTATTACCAATACATTGATTCTGAACAAATGCTATTAGATACCGAACCTGATATACAAAATCATATCAATCTCTTTATTTATTAAAGAAGGATATAATTTTGTATTGTTGAATATTGTTTTGAACATTTCAAAAGTTGATCGGTTCAGGCACGTTATCTAAAAGCATTGACGTTCTAAATCAGACTACAGTTCCTAATATACGGAACACACACAAGAGGAAGAGTTCAGAAATGAACGAATCCTTCTTGAGGCATTGTAGACTAGGTCATATCAATGCGACTCGACTGGCTGAAGTTACATTTAAATGCATATTTATATTAGTTTGAATTTACATCTTATGAAACTGGCCAGTCATGTCACAAAGATTAGATGACCATAGCTCTGTTTATTGGAAACAGAGAAAGAGTTAGTGAAATCTTGGGACTGATACATAGTGATGTATGCAAGGTCCCCTGTCTACACATGCCAGGACCGGTTCTTTGTACTTCATTACATTCTCTGATGATCTCTCAAGATTCAGCCATATGTTCCTGTTGAAACATAAGTCCGAAGTTTTTGAGATAATCACCGAATATAAGTTAGAAGTAGAGAACCAAAAACCGGGTATAAGTATTATGTCCTATGATAAGATCAGGGAGGAGAATACTTGTGCATGGAATTCTTGGACTATTCTAAAGGAGAATGAGATTCTCTCTCGGTGTTACTCCTCTGAATACACCACAGCACAACGGTGTATCGGGGCGGAGCAATCGCACCATATTAGATATGGTGTGCTCTATGATGAGTGCTACTGAGTTGCCTATTTCCTTTTGGGGTTGTGCACTTAAGAAGCTGCATACCTATTGAATTAGATTCGAATCAAATCAGTGCCTACCACTCTATATAAGATATGGTATGAGAAGAACCTATCTCTTAAGTAAGTTAAGATTTGGGATTGTCCGACCTACGTCAAAAGCAAAATCCGGACAAGATCGAGGCAAAGTCAGTTCAGTAGAACTGGAAAGGTTCCAGCTATACAAACTGTAGCTGATGATTTGATAGAACCAAAGGATTCAATAGTCTCCAACGAACCTCGGCCTCTCCGCCGATCTAGCAGGGTTCTTCATCAGCCTGAGAGATACTTTGGTTTCTCGATGACAGTGGGAGCGAGGATTGCATCATGAGATGATCACCCAACTAATTTTGAGCAGGCCATCGAGAGTAAGGACTCTTTAAGAATGGCTGGATGCTTAGCGATGTGAGATGGAATCCATATACACCAACAAAGTAAGGACTTTGGATGCTATATCTGAAGGGTTAAATCCCCATCAGGAGAAAGTATATCTTGAGAAGATTACTTGGTGTAGATGGAAAAGTTGAGACTTTCAAAGCTAGACTTGTTAAAGGTTTTCGTCATCGACCAGGCGTGGAAAATGATGAAACCTTTTCCAGTGGCTATGCTTAAGTCCATCCGGATCCTACTTTCCATTGCTACATACCATGACTACGATATCTGGTGGTTGGGTGCCATGACTGCTTTTCTAAATAATGATTTAGAAGAGAACGTCTATAAGAACACAGCCAGAGGGCTTCATAAACAGTGGGAGCAGCGGAAACATGTACAAGTTGCTTTACAGGATAAAGCAGGCATCGCGGAGTTGGAACATCTATTTTGATGTGGTAGTCAAAGAGTTTGACTTCATCAAAATGGTAGATGAACCTTGTGTATACAAAAAGGTAGTAAAGGTGCTGATCCTCATAGAGTATGTGGATAACATACTCGAAATAGGAAAAGAGTTTCCTATGCTACGCTCGGTCAATCTCCTCTTATCACAATGATTCTCCATATAGGATCAAAGTGATACCTCCTAAATCCTAGGTTTTGGATCTATGAGATAGATCTAAATGGATGTTAGGTTTCTCACTAGGTCTAGTGAGATAAGTATCAATCGATCCTGGGGAGAATCACTGGAAAGGTTCTAGGGTGATAAGGACGACTGAATGTCAGTCGCAGGCATTGTCTTTACCCTCAGTAGAGGGATGGTATGATGGAAGAGTTCCATGATGGATACCGTGGCAAACTAGACGATAAAGGCTGATAACATCGCTATTAAAGATACTACCAAAGAGGAAGTTTGGGTGTATATCGGTTCATAAGATGAACTAGGTTCCTACCATTGTGTGGCAATGGAAGTGTGGCTTTGGCCCAGGAACCCTGGTCCCGTCGGTGACCCAGACATATTCTGAGGCAGCATCACCTGATCATGGAGATAGTTGATCTCCAGGGTGATCGAGGTTAGGAGAGTAGACTCAGAGGACAACACGGCGGATCCACTCACAAGGGCTTTTTCCCAGAGAGAGACTTTTATGGGATGGTTGAGTATTAGATACTGCAACCACTGCTACAGATGGCCCTAGTGCAAGTGGGAGATTGTTAGTTATATGTATGCCCAAGAGGCCATTACTGTACATAGGATGTATATTGTAGTGGATGCTGGGACATATATAGGTAGGACTTTCTTGCTCGACATGATAGTACGCTATCTGGTTGCTCTTTATCTTAACATGTATACTTGCGGTCTCTCTATTACATATTGATAAAGCCTGTGTGCTCGACTTTCAGGACTATGATGTAGATCATACTAGTGGGGCCTGGGTAGTCCATGAGTACATCCTTCAATGTTCCTAGTCGCGGGAATATCGAGACGGGGCATCGATATTCCAGTGTAGACTAGCGTATATCTTCTCGACCCATGTGATGGGCGATGGATGATCCCATATCCATTGGTGTTTGACATCAGAGATGGTATGCGGGTGCTAAGTGGTGACTGGTACACTGAACGGACTCGCCGAGAACTCCCAGATGGTATTATACCTCACGTTAGATGGCAGTTCTCTGGTGACACTGGTACAACTTAGTCTGTTGACCCGATATCTTCATAGAGTCTTGTGTGTCTCCCACTGTGCTTTGATTTCCACCCTACCACGTCTCTACTGAGGCGTGCAAACAGGTGGTTTTTGGGTACAGTCCCGAATCACATGGAGGCAATGAGCGATAGGAGGGGATTCGTCTCTCCTGGTATTGGGGGTTGATGTTGCGCTATGCTCGACTGGTCATAGCTGTAAATCTCTGGCCAGGGTTGCACTGATTTACTGGTAAGTGTTATCAGTAGTTTCATGCTTGTTATGGACCTTACATCGGCATGACTTATCGAGCTACTGGGGTCTGACGTTTACCACCCTTAGGCGAGATATGCGACATATCAGACGAACAGACCGGACTGTACGGTAAGTGTTACTGGTTGGATTCACAGGAGTGTGAGCGGGCTTGCTCGTTGATCTTCTGATCGCTCAATACCCGGGTGGCCGTTACGTTTAGCAGACCGCTTGCGGCTTGTGGGTGTTTGATATGATCATCACCTGCTGCCGGCGTATTGACGAGTCTTTAGAGTCCTACACAGAGGTTTCTTGGCTTAAGCGAAACGAAATAGGAGAGCATATGAGAAATGTGCGGGACCGAGAATAATACCAGTATGTGATACTGAATTCTATTCTCGCAATTTGTATCATTGGACGGTTATATGAGATATAGCCGGGTTACCGAATCAAGTGTTGATTCGATACATTGATACACTTGATATTAGTCGGTTATATGCGATATGACCGGATCATTAAATCAAGTGTAGATTTAATGATTTAATATATAATTATATATTTGATATCTTACTTTACATTAACTAGTATTTGTTCACTTAAGATGGATTTTCTCACTTGATGTGCACAAGTAGTATATGTGATATATTTTTGTGCACTAGATTGTATCATGTTTGATGATACATGCAAACTTGGGTGTGTGTATGCTATACACCATGTTTAGGTAAATGGTTAGGGTTTTATTTACTTTATTTATTTTGGTTAAAAGAAAAAACTAAATGGTTGCTTTTGTTTTATGCAAGAAGCTTCTTGATGCTTCATGCATCTTTGACAAAGTGACCATTTTGTTTTTATCCCTTAACCTAACCATTTCACCTAAACCTTAGTTTACTCTCTACATGAGTTTACTCACCCATGGTTGCTAAATGATAGACATCACCTGATTTTCTTTTTGGAGATAATTCATTATTCATTTTCTTTTCTTCTTCTTCATGAAGAGAAGAAAGCTCTCTTGAAAATTTCCAAGTGATGAATCCAAGTGAGAAATCCAATTCCAAAGTGAACCCACTGCCTATTTCTTCATCCTCTACCACTTGCCATGTAGTAGAGTGTGTTATCTTCACAAGTTTTATGACCAAGTGAAGATGGATCTTGATCTTGAGTTGCCTCGACGTAGATCATCTTCGGCATCGAAGTCGACGACCTAGCCCGATCATTTCTCCGACGAAACCAACACTAGAGTCCAGGATCCCGATGGTCGCAGTGGAGGGACGTCATCACGGAGCAAAAGAAGTGGAGGACCGGATCTACAAAGGTTGTAGTCACTTTCACTTTCAAGTAAAGTTGTTTGCTTGCATAGTTTTCGCCTATCCTCTAGTTAACGATCTAGTATAGGGTTTTTCGGCACATAGAAAATTTTGATTTTGGCATGGTTGATCAGTTGTAGAACCTCATGGGTGTGCCTAGGAACCCTACACATCCATCGCCCATCATATGGGTCTAGTATCATATACGCTAGTCTACTCTGGTATATCGATGCCCCGTCTCGATACACATACGACTAGGGACTTTTCAGGATATGCTTATAAACTACAGATGTCCCACTAGTATGATCTCCATCATAATCACAGTAGTCAAGCCTATATCCTCAGGGCTTTATCAACATGTATGAATGAATAAAAACATGATCAAGTCAACATGTCAGATAAAGAAGAACCAGATAGCATACTATCATGTCGAGCAAGAATGTGCACTGAATATATATATATATATATATACATGTATAAATACATCCATTATCATGTAATGGCCTCTAGGTCATACATATATCCAACAATTTCGATAGGGGAGTAGCTGTTTTCTACCCCCAGAAGAACTCGACTCAAATAGTAAAGGGCTCTCTCTTTCTCTTGGTCGTTCTCTTGTGTCCATAACGCGCCTAACGAACCTTCGAGGGCTGTTGTGTACAGAATGAGGGGCTTTCCCTTGACTGGAGCGGTCAGTACCGGCGGATTCTGCAGGTAATTCTTGATTTCGTCCAGTGCGCTTTGGTATTTGCAATCCCAAACGAACGGCATTTTCCGGAGAGGTTAGCTATGAACCGTCGGATGTACGCGAGCTTCCCTTGTAGAGACCGCAAATGTTTTAAAGTTATTAGAGAAGGCATTTCCATAATCACCTTGATCTTTGATGGATCTATTTCGATGCTTCGATGTTGTATGATAAATCCTAGGAATTTTCCAGAGGAAACTCCGAACGCTCATTTCAGAGGGTTCATCTTCAAGTTGTATTTCCGAAGGCGCTGGAACACTATCTTCATATGCTCCCAGTGCTCCTCGTACGATTTTCTTTTCACCACGAGGTCGTCAATATAACATTCGACAATCTCATATATGAGGTCATCGAAAATATTCGTCATGGCCCTCTGATAGGTAGCGCCAGCGTTCTTCAGATTGAAAGGCATCACTTTGTAGCAGAATATGCCCAGAGGGGTCCGGAAAGCGGTATGCTTCTGGTCTTTGGGATGCATCTTTATTTGATTGTACCCTGATGATCCGTTCATGAAGGAGACATCATGAGTGGACGTGTTATCTATCATCAACTCGGTAACCGGTACGGGAAAATCATCCTTCGGGCAAGCTTTGCTGAGGTCCCGAAAGACTACGCAAATGCGCACCGTCCCATTTTTATTCATCACCGGGACGATGTTGGCGATCCGGTCGGGGTATTGAACTTCTTGGATGAAGATGGAGTCGATCAGCTTCTTGACTTCGGCGTTGATGCTCATTTCAAGTTCGAGCCGCATTCTTCTTGGCGCTTGTTTGACTGGCTTGACGTCCGGAGATATCGCCAATTTATGCACAGCGATTTCTGGGTCTAGTCCCGGCAACTCGGAGTAGTTCCATGCGAAGCATTCTTTATACTGCTTAAGCACATCTTTTAGCTTAGCCACCTGCTCTTTAGACAGCAGCTCACTGACGAACGTTGGCCGTGGGTCATTTCCCGTCCCCAAGTCGATTCATTTCAGGTGGTCCGCCATGGTGTGTATCCCATCTTCTAATTCTTTTGGCGCCGGTGGAAATTCTGAGATCAACTCATCCTCATCCTTATTTTTGAAGCACCGGGAGGGGCCATCCATATTCTCATGCATTCCTTCTTCCGACAGCGTTATCACGTGGCAGGTAAGAGATCGTTTCCAAGACCGATGTTGATCTGGTTCTACTCTCACCATATACGTTGCTTTTGGCACATGCCTTTGCGGTGGGGCTACCTTCCAACTGTTGGATAGACGAACCTGCCGAGTTGATATTGGTCTTCCACCCAGTTTTTGAAGGGCAAGCAGTCTTCAAGATGATGTCTTATAGCTCGGTGATAGGAGCAATAATTTGGGTGATGAACTTCATTTGCTTGATCGGGGTGCTGAGACTTTGAGAGTGTCATCATCTGATGTTTCATGATAAGGTCGAATATCTTCTTTGTCTTGTCTCGAGAAAAGGAATATTCTCGATCCATCTTCCTCATCAGTGATGGATTTCGGCTGACCTTTTCTCGATCGCGTGGCCTTTTAGACCCGTTTTGCTGTCTTGGAATGTCGTCCCCGCTCTTGACCTTATCCTTGCTTCTGCGCCGGGCTTTATTTTTACCACGAGAGTGCATAGAGGGTTGGGGGTTAAAGGGATCATCATCCTTCATAGCCTGCTGAATGATACGTTCCGTCCTGGCCTTTTCGTTAATGGCCATTTCACGGTTGTGGTCATCCCGAACCCTTTGAGCTGCTTCTCTTATTAGCCTGTCAATCTGTTCTTCAAACGACGGACTCGGCATTTTTATGATGGGACCTCGTTCTAGTTCAGCGTCAGCATCCCCTTCTTCATCGAGATCATTTATGACATAGCAGTCATGAAAATGCTCCCGTTTCTTGGACTGGACATATCCAAGCCCAATCGTTTCTATTTTTCCGTTGGGCAATTTTCGCTGAGTTCTGGAGATGTTCCAAATCCTGTTGAAAAACTGAGCTTGTCGAGGAGTCTGTTTGAAAGGTACACCTTGGCATCTTAATAACCTTCTCAATCCCTCCGTGTATTATATGGGCAGACGGATGGGTTGGAGCCTGTCGAGCGTAGAATCGACACCATGCCAGACTTCACTTTCGACATTAGTCTTCGCGGATCGATAGAATAGGATCGCCTTTTCACCTCTTCGCCTGGGAGGAACGTAGAATGTCTGCAGCTCTTGCACACTATATGTCTCAAGCGCATCGAGATCTTTGTAGTGCTGTCGTATGACCACGGCGATTTGCAAACTCTGATCATCTCCAGTGAGGGCCTGCATTGATGGACGAACGGAGAACACTGCGTTGACTTCATGTTCAGAATCACTGCCAAAGACCAGAATAGGGGTAGATGGTCCCGGGTTGTGGCATTGAGGCGGCCCCGAATAGACTATCTCTTCTTCTTCCTCGGTATCGCTCCCGAAGACCAGAATAGTGGTGATAGTTTTTTGCTTATTCTCTGGTTTATGGCATCTTTCCGTGTCTTCAAAGTATGGTAGGAAATACTTTGCATCTTCGTATTTTCGGACTTCATTTACGGAGAATGGGTTTAGTTCCCCCATCACGGTATACTCGAGACCATCCTTGAAATACTTCATATACTGATGCTGTGTTGAAGGGATGATGTTGTACTCGTGTAACCAAGGCCTGCCGAGCAAAGCGTTGTAGCAGGTCTTGGCGTCAATAACATGAAATTTGATGTCAGAGACGAGCATCCAGAAGTGTAACGTTAGTATTACAGACCCGAGCGTCCGTGATGACTGGGAGTCGAACCCGAAGATGGTGATTTTATCTCCCGAGCGAGGTGCTGAACGCTCATGCAGATTTCTTTTAGCACCCTCACATTTAGGAGGTTGACAGAGGACCCGTTGTCAACTAAGATCTTCCCTATCTTGATGTTGTGGCAGTACCCAGTGACATACAGGGGACGGTTGTGCTCGCACGTTCCGAGGAGGAGATCTTCATCGCTGAAAGTGATGTTAGTTGTGTGCACTTCTTCCAGCTTGTCCTTCATCTTTTCATTGTCAAGGAAAGCTTGAAACTGCTTGGGCTCTTATAATGCCCTGATCAGGGAATCTCGTGCCTCTTTAGATAACAGAAGGGCATCCAAAACGCTCAGCTGTGAGGGTATCTTCCTCAGGTGTGCTAGGACATTGTAATCCATTTTGTTTTTCTTCGGCGGGTCTTTGGCTACCAGTTCTTCGACGACTCGATCGTCGAGGGCGATGTCCTCAGGGACTTTTTCCTTCCCCTTATTTTTTTGTTCGACCCTTTGTTTGTGGGTCCGAGATTCTTTTTAGGCAACGTACGGTTACGCAGCTGAATATTTTCACAGTTCTTTATATTTTTCTCTTTTCCCGAGGTGGATTCTTTGAAGCGAGGGTCGAGGGCTATTTCTTCATCAGAATCGCTTCCGAAGGAGAGAGAACTTGCGATCCCCCGGAATCAACCATGTAACAGTTGTCGGTAGTTCTTTGTGGTCATCTTTCATGCTTCTCTACTCCCGACGAGTTTTGCGCTTCATCCGCTTGAAATGTTGTCGGTAGGCAACGTATCCCTGCCACCAGTTTTTAAAGACCATGCATTCTTCAGTTGGGTGTACAATCCTCTGATGGTATAAGCAATAGTTAGGATGTACATCTGCTTCGTCGAGATGTATACCGCTAGGAGTATTTCCTTTGGAAGATGGCAGCTTCATCCCCATTGACAGGGTTTTGGCGAACCGTTTCCTTGTCTTAATCTTGCTTTTATTTGCCGTGGGCGTGCTTCGATCTGGTTGGAGTGCTTTGCGACTCATCCCTACCATGGCTTCTTTAACTTGACGCCGGTGCCTGGCCCTTTCAAATATGGCCATTTCACGCTCCTGATCAGCTTTGCTCTTCTGACAGGTATCGTTCAGTAGCATGTCAATCATCTTGTCTGACGGTTCCAAGGATTTTGGCACCGAACCTGTCCCCAGCTCCTCTATATTATCTTTTGATACCGAGTGAGCTTCTTCGTCATTTATTGGTGAATGAGAGATCATGTGACAACTTGCCATATAAGCCTTGGGTTCTTCTGACGAGTCATTTCCATCGTCATTGTCATTATCTCCGCTCTCCAAGATATGGTTGAGAAATTCTTGGAGTGTGACCGGGGTTCGTGCCTTTTGGTTATATTCCTCCGGTGCGTCAATATGCATCTACAAATCCGTGCGTTTGACATCAGACTGCGCGGGCTTTCTGGTCTTCTTCTTCTTTTTCGAAGATTTTGATGGCTGGGCCTAGGTATTTTGCCCATCGCTACCAACTCTCGGTGTTGGACGCGGTTTCAGTATCCCCTCAATGATCTCGGGCTCTAGCGGGCTTTTCCACCTAATTTCCGGGCATGCTTGAAGATCCTTCAGCATTCTCTTAGTCTTATCCGATAGAATAACTTCCTATGGAGCTTCCTCTATAAATGAGCATGATGCCCCCGGCGTGTTTATCTTTTTAGGAGCGTGCGGTTGTGGCGGGTTTACCCTCCAGTTTTCAGACAGTGCGAATTTGCCATGCTGGTATTGGTCCTCAATCCAGTTTTTGAAGACGAAGCAATCTTCGATTGGATGGCCCAATATTCGGTGATAGGGGCAATAGTTGTGACTGTTGACGTCACCGGGCTGCAGTGGGTGTTTCGGATCTGGCAGGGTGATGAGCCTGTTGCGCACCGCTAGTTCGAACGGTCTTCTGGTCTTATCCCGGGGGAATGAGTAAGGACTTCTCAACTTCTCGTCGAAGAATCGCGATGTTTTGCCTTGTAGAGCAACCGGTTTCGGATCACTCGGCTGTTGCTGAGCATTGGCAACGAAGGTCGCTTTCCCTTTCCCATTTTCATTCCGAGGATCCGTTTTCGAGGAGGACGGTCTATGGCCCATCTGGTCCATTTGGGCCATCTTGTCGATCAAGGCCTAGAAAGTGGTCGGCTTGAAGAACATCATGAATTAGGATATAGTTGCTTGTGGATCCAGGGTCCCCACGAACATGCCCACGGCAGGAGCTTCTTCTATGCGTTGTTCTCTTCTCCTAGCTTCAACCTGGCATTGATCAATGCCGTGATCGGGGTGCGTTCACTGGCACTTGCGAAACGCCGGATGAATAGAAACTCTATTTCTGTGAATGTTTTAATGGAGTCATTCGGAAGCTCCGAGTACCATTCAAAAGTTGTCTCCGCTAAGCTGCTGACGAACTGGCGAAGTAGCAATTTGTCGTCATCTTTAGTATTGCCGCAGAGAGCCCTGAACTTAGTGACATGCTGATGGGGGTTGCCTGTCCCCTTATACACATGAAATTTAGGGATCGTATATCCCGGCGGGTACTTAATTTGATCGAACCAGCCTGGATATGGTCGCCCAGTTCTGACGACTTGGCCAGTAGCTTCATTTGCCTGATGTAACACCTTAGAATGCGATTAGTGTTAATTAAGCGATAATGCGGGGTTTTAAGGAAAAGTTTACCAAATCGGTTTCCTCACATTTTATAACAATTAATTAATATTTTATTTTTATTTGTTATGGCTTGCACACACTTGTGCATGTTAGTGTGGGGGTTAGTTAGTGTTAATCTTGTTAAGTAGCCATGACACCTTAAGCTAATCCAAGCCTTGATTTAACCTTGCACTTAGATATTTTGTGTGAGAGATATTTTCAATTTTTGGAATGAGGGAGGTGGCTAGGTGAGTCATGAGGGCATTAATGCTAGCATTGATGTGGAGAAGGAGAGAGTAAGTGTAAGGCTAAAACTCACCATACACTCACCCTCTCATCATTATCTTCCCTCATTCTCTGATTCTTATCTCTTCTCAATTTTTTCTTCATCTCCTTTAACTCAACTGAAACCTACACAAATTCATCACTTAAACCTTGCAAAACTTCATTAAATCCCACTAAAATACTTCTCAAGTCTTGTTTTAGCCACTGGGTTGACTTGGAGCTTGAAAATATTAGATTTTTGAGCAAGAGTGGCTAGGTAATGACCTCTAACTAATATTTAGGGGTTTATATTGTTGTGTTGCCTTGCAGTTGTGGTTTAGAACACTAAAGGTAGAGTTTTTGGGAACATATCGTATTTTAATAAAGTGTTGTGTCTCGAGTGAATCTGCTGTTGAACCAGGTTGTTGTTTTAGAAGTTGCCATCACAAAGACCAAGTTTTGAGGTATAGAACCCACCATAAAAACCCGAGACCATTTCCCTCTAACTTGGCTGCAAATATATTGCTTCTGGCCGCAAATTGCGGCCAGACTTGGGAATGATGGTCCTTGTCTTGGTCGTGGGGTCTTTGGGTTGTATGCGGTCTCGTGGAACTTGCAACTTTCACTAATTGTTTGTGTATCAAAATCTGGGATCACTTTGCTATAATCTAGTGTTTTGGACTACGCGTATTACGTTATCCGACACGGTTCATGATCTTATGTAGCTGCTGCACTTAAGTTGGATTCGGAGCATCGCCACACACGTTAGCTACTAGAAGGACACCTGAGAGTTGGATTGGAGTTGGTGCGTCGGTCAAACGTAGTTTGTATGTGATATTGGTCGATTCTGAGTTGCACTTGTTATGTTTTGTGTTAATAGGATCGCAGACGGGGACTTCGAGCGCTGCGAAGAAAGGGAAGCAGGTGACTGGATTTACCTAGCTCGAGATCGTCGGTGAGTAGATTTAACATCTACAGGGAAATCGCCCGTATGGCGTTAAGCATTAGGGCTAGATATGATATGATATTAGCTGCATGTTTATATGCACATATAGAGAATGTGTGCATGAACATCATTGCATATTATTACCTGTTGTGCCTGGACTTGTAACCATTAGACACTGCACTATTATTGACGGTTCATATTGCACGAGCACTAATTGTATGCTACACACACTCCGTCGGTAATTGCCAGACACGCACAACCCATATATATATGTGATGTTGTATGGGTTAGTGACATTGAGACATTGATTCATGTGCGATTGCGGATATGAAATATGGCATACATGCATACCTATATGCTTACACATATACCTTGCTATAGCTACATGTTCACCTTTATATGATGTTGCGTTGGATTTTGGATAATTGGGAACCGCGTGATATATTTAATAACTTGATGCATTTAAATAGCGGATTTTCCCTTGATATGCTCATATTACTTTTCTATATTGCATACATCATATTACATGGATTTACGCATTGAGATATGGATTTCATGTGATTTTCTGGATTTGAGAACCGTGGGGATATTTCAAGAAATGTGTATTATTTTGAAAACCCGGTTTCTCTTGATATGATATTTCAGTGCGTCCACCATGAGTTTCTCAATTCTGAGACTTGTGTTAGAAACCCGATGCGAGGAGTGGATGTGGCCGTTTGCGGGTTCATGGTGGACCCGGTATGGTACCTCGGGGCAAGAAAGGTATGTCGATGGATTAGCCGATGAGCCTGGCAGGAGGACTACTACCTACCGGTGATAGTTTTGGACTCGGCGGTTATCCGGAGGATATCGACCGGAATTGTAAGATGGATATGGGCCGATTCGTACTGCCGGAGCCTGTGGGCCGATTCGGCCAGACGGAGCCCATGCCCATGGTACGCGGATTTACGTGTTGATGCTGGACACGAGTATTTCATGATGTTTCGAGTGTCGATGTTGGACACTCAGGTTCCATGAGATGTACGGATATGAGGGCCGGTCCTGGTGATGGCGCCTGAGGATTTTGGGATTTTGGGCTGTCGTTAATGGACACCAGGGTTTTTCCATGCTGATGATTTATGCACGAGGTTATTTATTTATCCCACACACAGGATTTATTTGATATGCATTTGATTCATGTAGATGTAGTACCCAGGTGGTGTAGATCATGATTGTTGCATATCCATATTGCCATACTTATGCTATCAGATTGCCTGTGATAGATTATCGCTGTTTGTGCATATTGCGATTACAGTATGATGTTATTTACTATTCAAGAGTTGGCAACTCACCCCCGTTGTTCCACAGTATTTTGCAGGTCTGACCCTTAGAGTAGTCACGGCAGGGCGCCTTATTATCTCTACTTTTACGGATACCGCTACGGTTGGCTGTGAGGCCTTTTTGTAGGGTTACTTGGCACTCTAACAAGGTTCCACAAGGCATCTACCATGCCCGGTTTGAAATTTAGCCGTGCCGAACAACCCTAAACAAGATTTTTAAACTAGAGATTAGGCGAAAACTAGCAAGTTAAACTCTTTAACACTAAGTGAAAGGGGTTACAACCATTGTAGTCCGGTCCTTCACTTCTAAAGCTCCGTGTTGACGTCCCTTCGCTGCGATCATCAAGATCCCGGACTCGAGTGATGGTTTCCTCGGAGAAATGAGCGGGCTAGGTCGTTGACTTCGAGGCCGAAGATGATCTACGTCGAGGAGACTCAAACTCAAGCTCCATCTTCACTAGGTCATAAACTTTGTGAAGAGAACACCATAAACTAAATGGCAAGTAGTAGAGGATGATGAAATAGGAAGTGGGTTCACTTTGGATTTGTATTTCTCACTCTATTTCTTCACTTGAAAATTTCTAGCAAGCTTTTCTTCTTCTTGAAGAAGAAGAAGAAAGAAAGAAAAGAATATGAAAATGAATTATTTTTTTAAAAGAATAATCAAGTGAAGTCTATCATAATGCAACGATGGGTGAGTTTACCTTTGTAGAGACTAAACCATAGTTTGAGGTAATGGTTTTGTTAATGAAATCTTATGCAAAACAAAATGAGTGGACTTTGTCAAAGATGCTTAAAAGCTTCATGAAGCTTCAAGCCAAGACAAAGAAAGCCACCATTTTGTTTTACCAAAATAAATAAAAACCCAAACCATTATCTTAAATATGGTGTAATTCATACACACACCCAAGTTTGCATGTATCATCAATCATGATACAAACTAGTGCACAGAGATATATCACATATACAACTTGTGCACATCAAGTGAGAAAATCAATCTTAAGTGAACCAATACTAGTTAATGTAAAGTAATATATCAAATATATAATTATACATTAAATCATTAAATCAACACTTGATTTAATGATCCGGTCATATCGCATATAACCGACTAATATCTAGTGTATCAATATATCGAATCAATACTTGATTCGGTAACCCGGCTATATCTCATATAACCGTCCGATGATACAAATCGCGAGAATAGAATACAGTATCACATACTGGTATTATTCTCGGACACGCACATATCTTATATGCGCTTCTATTTCGTTTCTCTTGAGCCAGGAAACCACTGTGTAGGACTCTAAAGACTCGTCAATACGCCGGCAGTAGGTGGTGATCTTATCAATCACCCACAAGCCGCAAGCGGTCTGCTAAACGTAACGGCCACCCGGGTATTGAGCGATCAGAAGATCAACGAGCAAGCCTGCTCACACTCCTGCGAATCCAATCAGTAACACTTGCCGCACAATCCGGTCTGTTCGTCTGATATGTCGCATATCTCTCCTAGGGGTGGTAAACGTCAGACCCCAGTAACTTGATAAGTCATGCCGATGTAAGGTCCATAACAAGCGTGAAACTACTGATAACTCTTACCAGTAAATCACTGCAACCCTGTCCAGGTATTTCCAGTTATGGCCAGTCGAGCATAGCACAACATCAACCCCCAATACCGGGAGAGACGAATTCCCTCCTATCGCTTATTGCCTCCATGTGAATCGGGACTGTATCCAAAAACCACCTGTTTGCATGACTCAGTAGAGCCGTGGTAGGGTGGAAATCAAAGCACAGTGGGAGACACACAAGACTCTATGACGATCTCGGGTCAACAGACTAAGCTGTACCAGTGTCACCAGAGAACTGCCATCTGACGTGAGGTATAATACCATCTAGGAGTTCTCGGCGAGTCCGTTCAGTGTACCCAGTCTCCACTGAGCACCCGCATACCGTATCTGATGTCAAACACCAATGGATATAGGATCATCCATCGCCCATCACATGGGTCGAGAAGATATACGCTAGTCTACTCTGGAATATCGATGCCCCGTCTCGATATTCCCACGACTAGGAACATTGAAGGATGTACTCTTGGACTACCCAGGCCCCACTAGTATGATCTGAATCATAGTCCTGGAAGTCGAGTACACATCCTAAGGTCTTTGTCAACATGTAACATAGAGACAATAAGTGTACATGTTAAGATAAAGAGCAACCAGATAGCGCACTATCATGTCGAGCAAGAAAGTTCTCCCTATATATGTCCCAGCATCCACTACATTATACATCTCATGTACAGTAATGGCCTCTAGGGCATACATATAACTAATACTTTTGCTATAGGTAGGTTTTGCGGTTATCCGATGATGTTCATTGTATATCCTATTGTATCTAGTACTCTCCATCTACCACCTTTATGTATTGACTTAGAGATGAGTTGTGAGAATCGATGTTGTATATTCTTGTGACTCTGGATGTCCTGCTCGTGTGGGCCGGCCTTTGTTTATGTTGATTATCTCTTTTATGATGTTTCTTCGCTACGGCGTCGTATATCTGTTTGTGGTGGTTGTTTCCGCCTTTGGACGAGATTTGCTCCCGTTTGGGGATGCTTTATTTATATCTTATGTTTGTACCCGTTTCGGGGCTAACTTTTACACGGGTGGTGCTGTTGAAATTTTTGTGAAAACAAACTTAAGCTTTTAGTTTTTCTTGAGATTTAAAAATGTTTCTATCTTTTCCTTCTTATAATAGTTTAGATTGCTGGGTTTTCGTCTTACTTAAATTGCGTTACTCCTGTTGACGTTACGTAGTCTAAGTGCCGGTCATGTTCCTAACTTGGGTCGTGACAAAGTTGGTATCAGAGCACTAGGTTTTACCTTTCGGAGTGTAGCATGACCTTGGTATGATGGAATCGGTAGCCTAAGCAGAGTGACGTAGCGTGTGTATGTTCCGCGGCATACTTACGACACGGTACTCCACCTAAGTAACCTTAGGACTTATTGCTTTAAATTCCTTCTATGATTATATACATCCTTGTGATTCAATTTCTGTGTCCTTATCGAATCTTGTTTCCTTTTCCAGCCTTTATGCCGCTGAATACTACGAGGGCACAGAGAGCGGCCGCGAGGGCCGAGGTCAGAGTTGACTCGTCTGAGACGAGGACTGACCCGGGCGGTACGCCCATTCTGCAGGAGCACATTGATCCACCTTCGATGGACCGTATTGATAGGCTTGAGGCCGGTATGCAGGATATGCGCCAGATGATGGGGATGTTGGTTGAGGCTAGTCGAGCTCAGCGACAGGAGGTTGTCCCACCTTGTACAGGGACTGTGTTGGTGCCTACTGTTCTGGCAGTTGTACCTGCAGCTACAGAGGTGATCACCGTATCGTTATCTGAGTTCATGAGGCTGAAGCCTCCGGTTTTCGCAGACACCGATGCAGCTGACTGTAGGGTTCCTAGGCACTCTAATGAAGTCTTGCAAGTGATCAAACATGCCAATTTCTAAAAATTACGGTGCCGAGAAAACCTAGAACGGATCGTTGGCTAGAAGTATAGGCAAAGCAAGCATGTAAACGGAAATGTATCTCAAGGAAAGGGACTACAACCTTTGTAGATCCGGTCCACCACCTCCTAGGCTCCGTGATGAAGTCCCCTCGCTGTCCAAATCGTATCTTGAACTCTAGCATCGGCTTCATCGAAGAAATGGGCGGGCTTGATCGTCGGTTCGATGCCGAAGATGATCTACGTCGAGGCATCACAAGAACGAGCTCCGCCTTCGCCAAGTCAAGAAACTTGTGAAGACAACACACTCTACTACATGGCAAGTAGTAGAGGATGAAGAAATAGGAAGTGGGTAGACTTTAGATTTGGATTTCTCACTTGATTTGGCTAGTTGCCATTGATGGTGCAAGCTTTTTTCAACTTGAAGATGAAGAAGAAGATGATAAAGAATATGATAAGTATTATGTAAATGATAAATAAATCAATACTTATCATTTACTAACCCTTGGTTAGTTGTAGAGAATGGACCATGGTTAACTTGAATGGTTAGGGTTAAGGATGAGACAAGAATGGTGACTTAGTCAAAGTTTCAAGAAACTTCAACTACAAACAAAACTAGCAACCATTCTTTTTCTCTTTATCTTTTTCTTTTTCCAAAATAAACAAAAGAATAAATAAATGAATAAGTAAATAAAAAGAAAACCCTAATCATAAACCTAACCATGGTCTAATTATTTACACTAACCCTAGCTTGCATGTATCATCAAACATGATACAATCATGTGCACAAAATATATCACATATACAATGTGCACAAACCAAGTGAGTAAATCCATTTAAAGTGAACCAATACTAGTTAATGCAAAGTAATATATCAAATATATAATTATACATTAAATCATTAAATTAACACTTGATCCGATGATCCGGTCATATCGCATATAACCGGCTAGTATCCAATGTATCGGCTTATCGAATCAATCCTTGGTTCGATAACTAGGTTATATCGCATACAACCATTCGACACATTCATCGCGAGAATGAAATACGGTATCACATACACGCATTATTCTCGGTCCCGCACATATCTCATATGCGCTCCTATTTCGTTTCGCTTGAGCCAGGAAACCTCTGTGTAGGACTCTAAAGACTCGTCAATACACCGGCAGCGGATGATGATCATATCAAACACCCACAAGCCGCAAGCGGTCTGCTAAACGTAACGGCCGCCCGGGTATTGAGCGATCAGAAGATCGACGATCAAGCCCGCTCACACTCCTGTGAATCCAACCAGTAACACTTACCGTACAGTCCGGTCTGTTCGTCTGATATGTCGCATATCTAGCCTAGGGGTGGTAAACGTCAGACCCCAGTAGCTCGATAAGTCATGCCGACTTGAGGTCCATAACATTCGTGAAACTACTGATAACTTTTACCAGTATATCACTGCAACCCTGGCCAGGGATTTCCTGTTATGGCCAGTCGAGCATAGCACAACATCAACCCCCCAATACCGGGAGAGACGAATCCCCTCCTATCGCTCATTGCCTCCATATGAATCGGGACTGTACCCAAAAACCACCTGTTTGTACAACTCAGTAGAGCCGTGGTAGGGTGGAAATTAAAGCACAGTGGGAGACACACAAGACTCTGTGACGATCTCGGGTCAACAGACTAAGCTGTACCAGTGTCACCAGAGAACTGCCATCTGACGTGAGGTATAATACCATCTGGGAGTTCTCGGCGAGTTCGTTCAGTGTACCCAGTCTCCACTGAGCACCCGCATACCATCTCTGATGTCAAACACCAATGGATATGGGATCATCCATCGCCCATCACATGGGTCGAGAAGATATACGCTAGTCTACTCTGGAATATCGATGCCCCGTCTCGATATTCCCACGACTAGGAATAATGAAGGATGTACTCATTGACTACCCAGGCCCCACTAGTATGATCTGCATCATAGTCCTGGAAGTCGAGTACACATCCTAAGGGCTTTATCAACATGTAATCAGAGAGACAGAGAATATACATATTAAGATAAAGAGCAACCAGATAGCGTACTATCATGTCGAGCAAGAAAGTCCTACCTATATATGTCCTAGCATCCACTACAATATACATCCAATGTACAGTAATGGCCTCTAGGGCATACATATAACTAACAATCTCCCACTTGCACTAGGGCCATCTGTAGCAGTGGTCGCAGTATCTATTACTCAACCATCCCATATGAGTCTCTCTCTGGGAAAAGGCCTTCGTGAGTGGATCCGCCGTGTTGTCCTCTGAATCTACTCTCCTAACCTCGATCACCCCGGAGATCAACTATCTCCATGATCAGGTGATGCTTCCTCAGAATATGTCTGGGTCACAGATGGGACCAGGGTTCCAGGGCCAAAGCCATACTTCCATTGTCATACAATGGCAGGAACCTAGTTCATCTTATGAACCATTATACACCCAAACTGCCTCTTTGGTAGTATCTTTAATAGCGATGTTACCAGCCTTTATCGTCTAGTTTGCCACGGTATCGAGCTTGGAACTCTTCCAACATACCGTCCCTTTTCTGAGGGTAAAGACAGTGCCTGTGACTGACATTCAGTCGTCTTTATCACCCTGGAACTCTTCCAGTGATTCTCCCCAGGATCGATTGATACCATCTCACTACATCTAGTGAGAATCCTTGCATCCAATTACATTTATCTCATAGATGAAAACTCAGGATTTAGGAGGTATCATTTTGATCCTATTTGGAGAATCCTAGTGATAATAGGAGATTGACCGATCGTAGTATAGGAAACTCCTTTCTTATCAAGAGTATGTTGTCTACGTACAATACGAAGATGACCACCTTACTCTTTACTACCCTTTTGTATATACAAGGTTCGTCTACCATTTTGATGAAGTCAAACACTTTGACTTTCACATCAAAACAGACGTTCCAACTCCGCGATGCCTGCTTCATTATGTAAAGCAACTTGCACACGTTTCCGCTGCTCCCACTGTTTACGAAGCCCTCTGGCTGTGTTCTTATAGACGTTCTCTTCTAAATCATTATTTAGAAAAGTAGTCATGGCACCCAACCACCAAATATCGCAGTCATGGTATGTAGCCGTCGCAAGTAGGATCTGGATGGACTTAAGCATATTCTATGGAAAAGGTTTCATCATTATCTGTGCCTGATCGATGACGAAAACCTTTAACAAGTCTAGCTTTGAAAGTCTCAACTTTTCCATCTACACCAAGTAATCTTCTCAAGATATACTTGCTCCTGATGGGGATTTAACCCTTCAGATATAGCAGCTAAAGTCCATACTTTGCTGGTGTACATGGATTCCATCTCAGATCGCTAGGCATCCAGCCATTCTTACAGAGTCCCTACTCTCGATGGCCAGCTTGAAACTAGTTGGGTCATCATCTTATGATGCATTCCTCGCTCCCACTATCATCGAGAAACCGAGGTATCTCTCAGGCTGAGGTTCGTCGGGAACTATAGAATCATTTGGTTCTGTCAAATCATCAACTGCAGTTTTGTATAGCTGGAACCTTTCCAGTTCTACAGAACTGATCCTGCCTCGATCTTGTCCGGATTTTGCTTTAAACATAGGCCGGACAACCCCAAATCTTAACTCGCTTAAGAGATGGGTTCTTCCCATACCATATCTTATATGGAGTGGTAGGCAGTGATTTGATTCAAACCTAATCCAATAGGTATGCAGCTTCTCAAGTGCATAACCCCAAAAGGAAATAGGTAACTCAGTAATACTCATCATAGAGCACACCATATCTAATATTGTGCAATTGCTCCGCCCTGATACACCGTTGTGCTGTGGTGTATTCAGAGGAGTAACACTGAGAGAGAATCTCATTCTCCTTTAGAATAGTCCAGGAATTCTATGCACAAGTATTCTCCTTCCTGATTTTATCATAGGACATAATACTTATACCCGTATTTTGGTTCTCTACTTCTAACTTACATTCTGTGAATATCTGAAATGGTTCGGACTTATGTTTCAACAGGAACATATGACTGAATCTTGAGAGATTATCAGAGAATATAATGAAGTATAAAGAACCAGTCCTGGCATGTGTAGACAGGAGACCTTACATACATCATAATGTATCAGTCCCAAGAGTTTACTAACTCTTTCTCTGTTTCCAATAAACAGAGCTATGGTCATCTTATCTTTGTGACATGACTGTCAAGTTTCACAAGATGTAAATTCAAACTGATTTAAATATGCATCTAAATGTAACTTCAGCTAGTCGGGTCGCATTGATATGACCTAGTCTACAATACCTCAAGAAGAATTTGTTCATTTCCGAACTCTTCCTCTTGTGTGTGTTCAGTATACTAGGAACTGTAGTTTGATTTAGAACGTCAATGATTTTAGATAACGTGCCTGAACCGATCAACTTTTGATATAGGAAATGTTCAAAACATTATCCAACAATACAAAATTATATCATTTCTTTACTAATAAAGAGACTGATATGATTTTGTATATCAGGTTCGGTATCTAATAGCATTTGTTCAGAATCAATGTATTGGTAATACAGGGTGACAGTGACCAACAGACCTGGCTGCAACACTTGCCCCGTTTTCTGTCTCATGAAACTTATCACCCGTTCTCAGTTTTTCTACCTTTTTGTAGCCCTATGTTACAGCTTACATATCTAGGATCCTGATCCGGTATCATATACCCAAGATACAGAGGACACTGAGAAACAGTTCTGTTTAACGAACACACCCGAAGAAGATGCATCATATGCACTTTCTTCGTTTGGGCGGTATAGGAATTCTGGTATTCCCCTATTTCCTGCTCTGTCTTATAACAATTATAAGTTGGAGCGGGACCAACGTTCCCTAGCTCAGTATAACAAGCGGGTTCGGTCAATACATCCATATTATTATCTTGATTAAGGCGTGATATGGTCGCTACCTGGAGAGAGAGAGAAGAAAACACTCTGCGTGCGCTCTTGCAAGATCAGATTGGTTATATATTTTATCTAATCAGGATGGCTCCCACTGTTTTTATCAAATCTTCCTTCAAACCTTAAAAGGAAAGACTAACCGGGATTAATTACACTCTACAAGTTCGCTAATCTTTCAGCCAGGACAGTGTCGGTACTTTGAGGGAGGTTCCCCGTGCTTTCGCACGGACCTAATTACTGTAAACCTCGTTTTCCCAGAGGCGTAACCCCGTTGACACCTTTCTAGACACCTACTTGATCGGCTAATTGTAAAGTGCAAAACCTTCCCAGGAGTAACAATTACTCGCAGTGGGTATCGGGATCCAACTATCATATAGAAGGTATGCAATCTCATTGCAAATTTCAACACTTGAAACTCCCGATAAAGGTTTTTACCCCTAGCACCTATGACCTTAACTATGGTCAACAAATCATAAGTACTAGTCAAGTTCTACCCGTCATTTCGTGATTAATTAGACCCACCCACATGACCCTTAACTAAGGTCAACAAAGTCACGCGACTGTCCTAACTAATCGCATCATATGCGGTGTAGGAAGACATCACTTAGCTACCGTACACTGTGCCTTGACTATGGTCAACAAACACAGCACGAATACTAAGTACTCTACTTCCTAAAATGACGGAGGGTTGCGAATTGTTTTTGTGAAAACCTTTAACGCTTTGAACTTGATCTCGTTGCGGAATCAAATTGTTTTTAAATGGAATGTTTTTGAGGCTTTTCTAGTTTTGCTAAAGGGGTCACTCCCGGTGAAGGGATTGTCGGCCCTTTCCTCGTCGAATGAGGTGCGGGATATATCATATATATCACTGTGCAAAGAAGAAACTATAGAAGCGATCAAAAGACAAACCGAGGGTTGTAGCATCTGCCAGTTATTGCTAAAGGAGTCACTCCCGGTGAAGGGATCTCGGTCCTTTCCTTATCGAATAAGGTGCAGGATGTTCTATAATGAACACCGCGATGCAAAGCAAGAACTGTAGCTACCTGTTTTATTTTGAAATTCGATTCCACAACATCAATTAGGTTTATTTTCTTTCATTAATCTCATTAATGAATATCCCATCATTTAAGTCCACCTAATCATCACAGATAAATATAACGTACGCTTATGCCATCCGCATTCGCCTCGATGTCCCGTCTGCACCGTTAGGTTAGGTAACTAACGGCAGAGCGAGGCAGGGCTAGCGCGGGTGTAAAACATAAGCACCGTCTATATAATATATCATATATACTATATACTACATCTATCTGAACAGAGCACAGAACATCGCATGATCACATCACAGATAACGCAGCAGAAAGAATCGTATGAAATATTGGATATACTAGGACGTCCGTGTTTTCAATACGAGCCAGTATAAAACACGGATTCCACGGTCGTGATGAATAGCCAATCCCACACCCCTAGACCCCTACGAGAGCGGCAAGCAACCCTACCAATTCTAGGGTTAGGAGACCCGGACTCGACTCCTCGAGTTGGTCTCCCACTGGACCCCAGAACCCGGTTACTTGTGCTCCCCTCCTTGGGTCTATCCTAGTGCAGAAAAGTAAATAATATACATCAACGGTGACAACTACCGCAACCTGGAAGTGCCCCAATAAAAGAATATTACATACAAGTTTTTACATGAATGAAAATGAAAAACACTCATCTCACATAAAAACCCCCGGCTATTCAAACACGACGATCCAATATAACATATCCAGCAACACATACCATCACATGTCATCAACGTAAGTAAATATGTCCATCCCAATTGTCGTTGACATATAGCAACGAAACCGGCGATATCATATATTACACTTACGGTCACAGAAAAGAAAATGTAAAACTACAACAGTTGGAATCCGCAACCTCCTCAGACATCGCATGCCTGACCAAATGAATTACTTAGACATCGCATGCCTAACAATTATAAACCCCGCATTTTAGTCTCAAAATCGAAAACACTTTTCAATATCAAGTCGGGCAATTCAACAGGATTCCCGACATTCTGATCGAATGCTCGTCGCAAACTTTAGTAGGCGGCCGCACCCCCGACGCCGTCGACAAAGTGCACCAAGGCGGAACACCGCTACCGCGAGCACCCAAACGGATGCTTTCGGCGACGAGGTTCTCCTACAGTCACTTGGTCGGGGCTATGGAGTGAGGCTGTCTATTAAGTTTACCCGGCGAGTATTCGCGTACGCTACATGATTGCGACGGACTTTTGATCACATCAAAATTCTGTGGCAACCGATCAAGTGAGACTAAACTGCTATGTTTATAATATTCATTCCGTTATCTCATAACTACTTGTGAATTCCAAATGTTGTATCACATTCCGGATAAATAGAAAATGCTAAACTTTTCGATCGAACAATCGAACACCCAAGTTTTCCCGAAACAGCTCAACACATGAAATAAATCAAACAACATTCAGTTCGTGCCTCAGTACCAACGGTCCAGCCGTAGAAGGGTCAAGCCAACGCCTCACATGTGGCACACCGTACTGCCCCAAACCCGAAGGTTCAAAGGGCAGTTCAAGGCGGTCACATAATCGAGTTAAGGTTTGTTGTCTTCTAGAGGGTCCATCGAGTTACTTGCACTACTTAGAACGTCGTTAAACTACGGAAAAATCCAACAATTAGAAATTTCCCGGCAGGGGAAAAAGTGGGTATTTATATCCGGTCGAACTTTTTAACATATTCTAAAAATACCCGGAAAAGCACACCGAAAAAAATTAGACAGTCCGATCGAATACACCGAGTCCCCAATACAACCCAGAAAATACAACTCTGGAAAACATATTAAAAATTCCCCGGAAAATCAGCACATAAAAATAAGAATTACTATGCAGAAATAGATGCACAAAACGACAAACTTGTCGCAGAACCGCCGCATGAGCATGCTCATGCCGCGGATCCGCGGTGACTTTAAGGAATCTTGCCATTGAATTTTACAGTAACCCTTAGATCTTCCTGCTGATATTTCTGAATATTTTTAATCAACAAAAATCCACATTTTACAGAATTGTCCAGAGAGCATTTTTCAAGTCGGGGTTTTGGGTCGATCGGACTTCTAACTCCGTCGGGACTTCGCCTAAGGCTCTAGCTAGGCTCTGATACCACTGTAGGGTTTCTAGGCACTCTAATGAAGTCTTGCAAGTGATCAAACATGCCAATTTCTAAAAATTACGGTGCCGAGAAAACCTAGAACGGATCGTTTGCTAGAAGTATAGGCAAAGCAAGCACGTAAACGGAAATGTATCTAAAGGAAAGGGACTACAACCTTTGTAGATCCGGTCCACCACCTCCTAGGCTCCGTGATGAAGTCCCCTCGCTGTCCAAATCGTATCTTGAACTCTAGCATCGGCTTCATCGAAGAAATGGGCGGGCTTGATCGTCGGTTCGATGCCGAAGATGATCTACGTCGAGGCATCACAAGAACGAGCTCCGCCTTCGCCAAGTCAAGAAACTTGTGAAGACAACACACTCTACTACATAGCAAGTAGTAGAGGATGAAGAAATAGGAAGTGGGTAGACTTTAGATTTGGATTTCTCACTTGATTTGGCTAGTTGCCATCGATGGTGCAAGCTTTTTTCAACTTGAAGATGAAGAAGAAGATGATAAAGAATATGATAAGTATTATGTAAATGATAAATAAATCAATACTTATCATTTACTAACCCTTGGTTAGTTGTAGAGAATGGACCATGGTTAACTTGAATGGTTAGGGTTAAGGATGAGACAAGAATGGTGACTTAGTCAAAGTTTCAAGAAACATCAACTACAAACTAAACTAGCAACCATTCTTTTTCTCTTTATCTTTTTCTTTTTCCAAAATAAACAAAAGAATAAATAAATGAATAAGTAAATAAAAAGAAAACCCTAATCATAAACCTAACCATGGTCTAATTCTTTACACTAACCCTAGCTTGCATGTATCATCAAACATGATACAATCATGTGCACAAAATATATCACATATACAATGTACACAAACCAAGTGAGTAAATCCATTTAAAGTGAACCAATACTAGTTAATACAAAGTAATATATCAAATATATAATTATACATTAAATCATTAAATCAACACTTGATCCAATGATCCGGTCATATCGCATATAACCGGCTAGTATCCAATGTATCGGCTTATCGAATCAATCCTTGATTCGATAACTAGGTTATATCGCATACAACCATTCGACACATTCATCGCGAGAATGAAATACGATATCACATACACGCATTATTCTTGGTCCCGCACATATCTCATATGCGCTCCTATTTCGTTTCGCTTGAGCCGGGAAACCTCTGTGTAGGACTCTAAAGACTCGTCAATACGCCGGCAGCGAATGATGATCATATCAAACACCCACAAGCCGCAAGCGGTCTGCTAAACGTAACGGCCACCCGGGTATTGAGCGATCAGAAGATCGACGAGCAAGCCCGCTCACACTCCTGTGAATCCAACCAGTAACACTTACCGTACAGTCCGGTCCGTTCGTCTGATATGTCGCATATCTCGCCTAGGGGTGGTAAACGTCAGACCCCAGTAGCTCGATAAGTCATGCCGACTTGAGGTCCATAACATTCGTGAAACTACTGATAACTCTTACCAGTATATCACTGCAATCCTGGCCAGGGATTTCCTGTTATGGCCAGTCGAGCATAACACAACATCAACCCCCAATACCGGGAGAGACGAATCCCCTCCTATTGCTCATTGCCTCCATGTGAATCGGGACTGTACCCAAAAACCACCTGTTTGCACAACTCAGGAGAGCCGTGGTAGGGTGGAAATCAAAGCACAGTGGGAGACACAAGACTCTGTGACGATCTCTGGTCAACAGACTAAGCTGTACCAGTGTCACCAGAGAACTGCCATCTGACGTAAGGTACAATACCATCTGGGAGTTCTCGGCGAGTCCGTTCAGTGTACCCAGTCTCCACTGAGCACCCGTATACCATCTCTGATGTCAAACACCAATGGATATGGGATCATCCATCGCCCATCACATGGGTCGAGAAGATATACGCTAGTCTACTCTGGAATATCGATGCCCCGTCTCGATATTCCCACGACTAGGAACAATGAAGGATGTACTCATTGACTACCCAGGCCCCACTAGTATGATCTGCATCATAGTCCTGGAAGTTGAGTGCACATCCTAAGGGCTTTATCAACATGTAATCAGAGAGACAGAGAATATACATGTTAAGATAAAGAGCAACCAGATAGCGTACTATCATGTCGAGCAAGAAAGTCCTACCTATATATGTCCCAGCATCCACTACAATATACATCCAATGTACAGTAATGGCCTCTAGGGCATACATATAACTAACAGTTGAGGATCCCCAGTCGTTTATCGATCGGATGGCCAGGATATGTCATTCGCTGAGATGCTCCGACGCGAGATGGGTAGAGTTCACTAGTTTTCGTCTGGAGGGTCTGGCCCAGAAGTGGTGCGAGTCTTTGGAGAAGGGCAGAGCCACAGGTCTTTCTCCTATGACCTGGGCTGAGTTCGTGGCGGTGTTTCTTGCCCGTTTTCTTCCGCAGAGCATCAAGGATGCTCGAGCGCGCAGTTTCGAGTCTTTACGCCAGACTCCAGGGATGACAGTGGCTGAGTACGATGTGCAGTTTACCGAGCTATTTGTGTATGCTCCGTATTTAGTAGCTACTGAGGATATGCGGGTCAAGAGGTTTGTTCAAGGCCTGCTTACCCTGTTGTTCCTCGCTATCAGACTACAGCATTATGACACGTATGCAGCAGCGGTGGACGCAGCCCTATTGGTTGAGGAGCGTCTTTCCGAGACGTCGGTTGTTCCGGAACCGAATAGGGTTCGTACTGGTGTATCAGCACGGAGACAGACGTTTAAACGCCATGACAGATTCCGTGTAGGTACTGTTAGTGTATATGCCCTAGAAGCCATTACTGTATCATACTAGTTTGTATATTACTTAATGGAAGCTTGGGATATTCACCTTGTATAGACAATCTTGCTCAATTTAGTAGTATGCTACTTGGTTTGTTTCTGCTTTAATATGTACATGTGTTTATTTTATTATATCACCTATACACATTAGTGGAGCCCTTAGGATCTTTGCTTGATTAACAGCGTTGTGATGGCAGTCACACTCCTGGGGGCTGGGTAATCTATAAGCACATCCTTATGCAGGTCCCTAGTCGCAGGACTATCGAGACAGGGCATCAATACTCTGGAGTAGACTAGCGTATGCGCTTCTCATCCTAGTGTGGGAGACGGTCTGTCCCACAGCCGTCAGTACGTCGTACTTTAGATAGTATGCGGGTGCTCGTTAGGTTACAAGTACACTGGACAGGACTCGTCGGGAACTGTTGGTTGGTACTATACCTATCGTCAGTTATCAGTTCCCAGGTGATATGAGTACAGCTTAGTCCGCTGACTTGACACTGTCACTTCGCCTCGAGTGTGTTCCCACTGTACTTAGATTACTACCCTACCACGGCTCAAAGGAGTCGTGCAAACAGGTAGTAGTTGGGTGTAGTCCCGAAGCACTTGGAGGCAGTGACGGTTAGACAGGATTCGTCTCTCCCGGTATTGGGGGTTGACATCGCACTGTGTCTAGGAGAGCCATTACATAAGTAGTCCCTGGCCAGGGCAAGCGAGATATGCTGGTAGGTGTCCAGTGTTATCTCAGGGTGTTCTGTGCTACACTCCGACACGACTTGTACCGCTAGTAGGGGACTGACGTTTACCGCCCTCTAGGCCTGCCATGCGATGTATCAGACGAACAGACCGGACTGTACGGAGATTGTCACATTCAGGCTCAGTAGGAGTTCAGATGGGTTTCACCTCGTCCGTCTTCTTGTCGGCATCTACCTGGGGACCGTTACGCACAGCTAGTGCCGCTTGCGGTCTGTGGTTAAACCCACTGCCAGCGTAGTGTCGAGTCTTTAGAGTCCCACACAGAAAACTATTCGCCTTTAGGCAAAAGAGTATAGGTCGCATGGTTTTGCGACAGGTCGCATGGTTTTGCGTCAGGTCGCATGGTTTTGCGACAGGGTTCGGTCACATCCGTGCACTTGTGCACGTTCAGTGTCCGGACAGTTAACACTAGCGGGCTTTGGTTTAATCCAGATCCTAGTGTACGTTTTGGGATTGGTTTTATCTCGTTTGTATTCGTGTTCCTCGGAACGCGGATGCGGGTGCGTATGCACAGTTGACAGAGAGACAGAGGCAGAGGATTCTCATTGGGGTTGTTGAATGTTGACTGTTCACTGTTGACCATTGACTTTTGCTAAACCCTAATGAGAATAAGAAATATGATTAATGATAATATTAATTAAGTATTATTGTGTCGAGATGAGGGGTTGACTTTGTTGACTTCTTGACTTTGTTGCTAAGTTAGACTAGTTGACCATCATCATTACAATGGCTATCATTTCATGGCAAAGACTTTTGCTTGCTTGCTGTTTTTGCAAAATGAGTGCATGAAATGATATGGCCATTTTTACTTGAACCATCACATAATACTCAATTACTATTATGAGTAATCATGGTTTTGGATTATGAGAGCTTGGATGGCAAAAGACTTACTCATTCTCTCATTTTTTCTCTCTCTTGCTTGAGCTCTCCCTTTTGCTCTCTCTCTAGCTCAAGGCAACACCCTCTCATGAGTTGAGAAACATTGCCTTAGAGATAAAAGAAAACCCATATCACTTCTCAACTCATCCTAGTTCACAAGGTTTACCAAACCAAGTGTTCTAGTTTCTTCAAGTTCGAAGAAGAAGCCAAAGGTAGAAGCTTTCAGGTGGATCCATCTTCGGCGCAAGGAGACGACGAGGTGAGGTCGATTCGTACACCGGAAAGAGTTGAAGACGAAGGAGTTTAAGAAAGGTATAACCCCCTAACCGAGTAGGTAAAACTCTTGTTAGGTTTGTTAGTTAGTTGTTTAACAAAGATCCGTATTTTGAGTCCATGTTACCACCTCTTGAAAAATCGTTTTTCATCATTTCCGCAAGCCCGTAAGTACCGGGAGAGGTAACGTAGACTTACAGGTACTGGGGGTAGTGGAGGCTCGGAGCGAGGCCAGTTATTTAGCTCTTATCCCCAGGAAGGTCAACGGTTTTCATCTGGATGTTTCCGGTGCGGGAGTTTGTATCATCGAGTCAGAGATTGTACTGAGGCACTTGTGGACGAGACAACTGTACCACATGTTACCTTACCACCTTATCCACCTCAGAGAGCGTTGCCTCTTATGCCTGTTGTTGTTCCGCCTCAGACCCATGCTCAGAGAGGTCATGGTCGCGACGGTTTTGTTCCGAGGGGACGGGGTGGGAGAGGCAGAGGTCAGCCAGTCGCCGGTAGAGGGCAGGCTCGGGTGTTTGCCTTGACTCATCAGGACGCGCAGGCGTCCAATGCAGTAGTTTCAGGTACTCTTTCTGTATGTTCTTTTGATGCACATGTTTTATTTGATTCGGGATCTACGCACTCGTATATTTCTACACACTTCGTGCCGAGGTTGGGCCGAGAGTCGTGTTTGCTAGATCAGCCGCTTGTTGTGATTACTCCAGTTGGAGATTCTTTTGTTGCGCGACATGTGTTTCGGTCGTGTGCCATTCGGATTGGAGATAGAGATTCGTCCATCGACTTGATCTTTTTAGATATGTTGGACTTCGATGTTCTCCTTGGCATGGACTGGTTAGCTGTTTGCTTTGCGTCTGTGGACTTCCGTGAGAAGACAGTCAGTTTTAGTTTTCTAGGCGAGTCTGTTCGGGTTGTGCAGGGGGACCGTGGTGCCGCCCCTCACAGTTTGATTTCAGCCCTTT
This sequence comes from Agapanthus africanus, assembly GCA_030015575.1. Taxonomy (NCBI): domain Eukaryota; kingdom Viridiplantae; phylum Streptophyta; class Magnoliopsida; order Asparagales; family Amaryllidaceae; genus Agapanthus; species Agapanthus africanus. The sequence continues at coordinate 364,882,940 of JASDDO010000012.1, forward strand.
GCGCTAGTCGGCTTTTGAGGAGAGGATGTCGGGGATTCTTGGCTTTCATTCAAGATACTGGAGCCACAGTAGAGTCGTTGGACCGGGTTCCTATCGTGCGAGAGTTTCCCAACGTTTTTCCCGATGAGTTACCAGGGTTTCCGCCAGAGCACGCTATTGAGTTTTGCATTGATTTGAATCCCGGTGCGGGGCCTATTTCTATACCGCCTTATCAGATGGCTCCGGCGGAGCTTAGAGAGCTTAAAGATCAATTGCAAGAGTTGCTTGATAGGGGACTTGTGCGTCCGAGTGTATCGCCTTGGGGAGCTCCTGTTCTGTTCGTCAAGAAGAAGGACGACAATTTGAGGTTGTGTATTGATTATCGTCAATTGAACCGAGTTACGGTACGGAATATGTATCCTTTACCTCGCATTAACTATTTTTTTTGATCAGCTCCAGGATGCGAAACATTTTTCTATGATTGATTTGCATTCAGGTTATCATCAGTTGCGGGTTCGGAATGATGACATTCCGAAGACTGCTTTCGTACACGCTACGGGAATTATGAGTTTTTGGTGATGTCGTTCGGACTCACCAATGCCCTAGCAGCGTTCATGGATCTGATGAACCTGATTTTCAGGCCGTTCCTTGACCTGTTTATTATTGTGTTTATTGATGACATTCTGGTCTATTCTAGGAGTCGTGAGGAGCATGAGCAGCACTTGAGGATTGCTTTGTAGACATTGAGAGAGCACCAGCTGTATGCTAAATTCTCAAAGTGCGCATTTTGGCTTGATAGAGTTGACTTCCTAGATCATGTGGAGATGGGAGACGGTATTCGTGTGGACCCGAGGAAGATCGAGGCTGTACAGTTTTGGCCCAGACCTGTATCTGTGACAGAGGTCTGCAGCATTTTAGGCTTAGCTGGTTATTTCCGCCGTTTTGTGCAGGATTTTTCGAGTATCGCTGCACTGCTGACCGGACTGACCCAGAAGGGGGTTCCTTTTCTTTGGAATGATGCATGCGAGCAGAGTTTTCAGCAGTTGAAGACTCGGTTGATGACTGCACCAGTCCTATCTTTGCCTTCTTGATCGGGTGGCTTTGTAGTTTACTGTGATGCTTCTCGAGTGGGGCTCGGTTGTGTACGGATGCGGCATGATAGAGTGATTGCTTATGCTTCTAGGTAGCTGAAGAAGGACGAGCAGAATTATCCCACTCACGATCTTGAGATAGCCGCGGTGGTCTTTGCACTGAAGATTTGGAGACACTACTTGTACGGGGAGTCGTGTCAGATTTTCACGGACCATAAGAGCATAAAGTACATCTTCCAGCAGCGGGATCTGAATCCGAGACAGCGCCTGTGGATGGAGCTTGTGAAGGATTATGATTGCGAGATCCTTTATCACCCGGGAAAGGCGAATGTGGTAGCTGATGCTTTGAGTCGTAGGCCCGTGGGTAGCTTATCCCTGTTGAGCGCAGTTCAGAGACAGTCTTCTGCAGATTGGCAGATCTTGTACGATGGTAGAGTAAAGTTTGAGTTCACTTCCACTGGGGGATAGCTTACTCACGTCCGCGCCCGTCCACTTTTACTTGATCGTATCCATGAGGCGTAGCCCAGTGATGCCCGTTTGTCTGAGATTCTTGAGCTTGTTCGGCAGGGTACAGAGTCGGAGTTCTTGATTGATGACCAGGGTGTGCTACGTTATGGGACTTACTTGTGTGTACCAGATATCGATGGGTTGAGACGCGAGATCCTAGAGCAGGCACATTAGTCAGCCTTTAGTGTTCATCCAGGTTCCACCAAGATGTACCGTGACTTGAGAGACATTTACTGGTGGGAAAGGATGAAGCGCAATGTTTCAGACTTCGTTTCGAGGTGCCTGACTTGTCAGCAAGTCAAGACTGAGCATCAGAGACCGGCTGGAGAGTTGCAGCCTTTACCCTTTCCTGAGTGGAAATGGGAGCAGATTTCCATGGACTTTTTTGTGGGTCTACCCAGGGCCAGTCGGGGGTATGAATCCATTTGGGTGATCGTTACCGGTTGACGAAAGCGGCCCACTTCCTTTCAGTGAAGACCATTTTGGGTTATGCTTAGTATGCTCAGTTGTATATAGATGAGATTGTGTGTTTGCATGGCGTTCCCACATGCATCGTATCCGACAGAGGCACCCAATTTACTAGCCATCTTTGGAAGAAGCTTCAGGAATCTTTGGGTACCCGGTTGAGTTTCAGCACCGCTTTCCATCCGCAGACCGATGGTCAGTCAGAGTGGACTATACAGACTCTGGAGGATATGCTTCGGGCGTGCGTGCTTGATTTTGGTGGCAGTTCGAATCGTCACTTGCCTTGATTGAGTTCTCCTACAACAAGAGCTTTCAGGAGACTATTCAGATGGCACCTTCTGAGGCTTTGTATGCTGGGAAGTGTCGATCGCCAGTCTGTTGGACCGAACTCAGCGAGAGTAGGGTTTTGGGACCCTAGCTAGTTCAGGAGACTATGGAGAAGATCCAGCTGATTCAGGACAGGATGAGAGCAGCCTAGTGCAGACAGAAGTCTTATGCCGACCGTCGTTGTCGCAGACTTGAATTCGCAGTGGGGGATCATGTATTCCTGCGGATTTCTCCGATGAAGGGCGTTATGAGATTTGGGGAAAAGGGGAAGCTTAGTCCCAGATTTGTAGGTCCTTTCGAGATCCTTGAGCGAGTTGGTACCGTTGCCTATCGTTTGGCACTCCCGCCCAGTTTTCCGGATGTTCACCCCGTATTCAATATGTCGATACTTCGTAGATACCTTCACGATCCTTCTCACATGATTCAGCACCAGACCGTTCAGCTTGAGCCTGATCTTTTGTTCACCGAGCAGCCGGTAGTTATATTGGATCGGCAGGTGAAGAAACTTCGATCTAAGGTCTTGCCATCTATGAAGGTTCTTTGGCGTAACCCAACTGGTGAGGAGATCACTTGGGAGACCGAGAGCGAGATGCGGAAGAATTTCCCACATCTCTTTGAAGGTACGCATAGTAAGAATTTTAAATTCAGGGACGAATTTCTTAAGGGAGAGATTGTAACACCTTAGAATGCGATTAGTGTTAATTAAGCGATAATGCGGGGTTTTAAGGAATAGTTTACCAAATCGGTTTCCTCATATTTTATAATTATTTGTTATGGCTTGTACACACTTGTGCATGTTAGTGTGGGGGTTAGTTAGTATTAATCTTGTTAAGTAGCCATGCCATCTTAAACTAATCTATGCCTTGATTTAACCTTGCACTTAGATATTTTGTGTGAGAGATATTTTCAATTTTTGGAATGAGGGAGATGGCTAGGTGAGTCATGAGGGCATTAATGCTAGCATTGATGAGGAGAGGAAGAGAGTAAGTGTAAGGCTAAAACTCATCCTACACTCACCCTGTCATCATTATCTTCCCTCACTCTCTCATTCTTATCTCTTCTCAATTTTTTCTTCATCTCCTCTAACCTCAACTGAAACCTACACAAATTCATCACTTAAACCTTTCAAAACATCATTAAATCCCAATAAAACACTTCTCAAGTCTTGTTTTAGCCACTAGGTTGACTTGGAGCTTGGAAATATTGGATTTTTGAGCAAGAGTGTCTAGGTAATGACCTATAACTGATATTTAGGTGTTTATATTATTGTGTTGCCCTGTAGCTATGGTTTAGAACACTAAAAGTAGAGTTTTTGGGAACATAGTATTTTAGTAAAGTGTTGTGTCTCGAGTAAATCTTCTGTTGAACCAGGTTGTTGTTTTAGAAGTTGCCATCACAGAGACCTAGATTTGAGGTATAGAACCCACCATAAAAACCTGAGACCATTTCCCTCTAACTTTGCCCCAAATATATTGCTTCTGGCCACAAATTGTGGCTAGACTGGGGAATGATGGTCTTTGTCTTGGTCGTGGGATCTCTGGGGTTGTATGTGGTCTCGTGGAACTTGCAACTTTCACTAATTGTTTGTGTATCAAAATCTGGGATCACTTTGCTATAATCTAATGTTTTGGACTACGTGTGTTACGTTATCCGACACGGTTCGTGATCTTGTGTAGCTGCTGCACTTGGGTTGGATTCGGAGTGTCGCCACACATGTTAGCCACTAGACGGACACTTGAGAGTTGGATTGTAGTTGGTGCATCGGTCAAACTAGTTTGTACTTGATATTGGTCGATTCTGAGTTGCACAAGTTATGTTTTGTAATAGGATCGCAGGCGGGGACTTCGAGCGCTGCGAAGAAAGGGAAGTAGGTGACTGGATTTACCTATCTCGAGATCTTCGGTGAGTAGATTTAACATCTACGGGGAAATCGCCCGTATGGCGTTAAGCGTCAGGGCTAGATATGATATGATATTTGCTGCATGTTTATATGCACATATAGAGATTGTGCATGAACATCATTGCATATTATTACTTGTTGTGCCTGGACTTGTAACCATTGGACACTGCACTATTATTGACGGTTCATGTTGCATGAGCACTAATTGTATGCTACACACACTCCATTGGTAATTGCCATGACACGCATAACCCATATACATATGTGATGTTGTATGGGTTAGTGACATTAAGACATTGATTCATGTGCGATTGCGCATATGAAATATAGCATACATGCATACCTACATGCTTACACATATACCTTGCTATAGCTACATGTTCACCTTTATATGATGTTGCGTTGGATTTTGGATAATTGGGAACCGCGTAATATATTTAATAACTTGATGCATTTTAATAGCGGATTTTCCATTGATATGCTCATATTACTTTTCTATATCGCATACATCATATTACATGGATTTACGCATTGAGATATGGATTTCATGTGATTTTCTGGATTTGAGAACCGTGGGGATATTTCAAGAAATGTGTATTGTTTTGAAAACCCGGTTTCTATTGATATGATATTTCAGTGCGTCCACCATGAGTTTCTCGATTCTGAGACTTGTGTTAGAAACCCGATGCGAGGAGTGGATGTGGCCGTTTGCGGGTTCATGGTGGACCCGGTATGGTACCCCGGGGCAAGAAAGGTATGTCGATGGATTAGCCGATAAGCTTGGCAGGAGGACTACTACCTACCGGTGATAATTTTAGACTCGGTGGTTATCCGGAGGATATCGACCGGAGTCGTGAGATGGATATAGGCCGATTCGTACTGCCGGAGCCCGCGGGCCGATCCGGGCAGACGGAGCCCATGGTACGTGGATTTACGTATCGATGCTGGACACGAGTATTTCATGATGTTTCGAGTGTCGATATTGGACACTCAGGTTCCATGAGATGTACGGATATAAGGGCCAGTCCTGGTGATGGCGCCTGAGGATTTTGGGATTTTAGGGTGTCGTTGATGGAAACCTGGGTTTTTCCATGCTAATGATTTATGCATGAGGTTATTTATTTATCCCACACTCATGATTTATTTGATATGCATTTAATTCATGTAGATGTAGTACCCAGGTGGTGTACCTTGATCATGATTGTTGCATATTCATATTGCCATACTTATGCTATCAGATTGCATGTGATAGATTATCGCTGTTCGTGCATACTTGCGATTACAGTATGATGTTATTTACTATTCACGAGTTGGCAACTCAACCCCGTTGTACCACAGTGTTTTGCAGGTCTGACCCTCAGAGTAGTCGCGGCAGGGCGCCTTATTATCTCTACTTTTGCGGATACCGCTACGGTTAGCTATGAGACCTTTTGCTATAGGCAGGTTTTGCGGTTATCCGATGATGTTCATTGTATATCCTCTTGTATCTAGTACTCTCCATCTACCATCTTTATGTATTGACTTAGAGACGAGTTGTGAGGATCGATGTTGTATATTCTTGTGACTCCGGGTGTCGTGCTCGTGTGAGCCGGCCTTTGTTTATGTTGATTATCTCTTTTATGCTGTTTCTTCGCTACAGCGTCGTATATCTGTTTGTGGTGGTTGTTTCCGTCTTTGTACGAGATTTGCTCCCGTTTGGGGATGCTTTACTTATATCTTATGTTTGTACCCGTTTCGGGGCTAACTTTTACAAAGGAGGTGCTGCCGAAATTTTTATGAAAACAAACTTAAGCTTTAAGTTTTGCTTGAGATTTAAAAATGTTTCTATCTTTTCATTCTTGTAATGGTTTAGATTGCTGGGTTTTCGGCTTACTTAAATTGCGTTACGCTTGTTGACGTTATGTAGTCTAAGTGCCGGTCATGTGCCTAACTTCGGTCGTGACACCTGATGAGCTCGTATCTGTTGAGCTATTTAGTCATCAAGCGCAGCTTTTGAGATCGTCTTCTCCCTAGCCACTGGTAAAGCCGAAAGAGGGTTTGATGTCTCCCTATGATGTCTTCAATTTTTACTGGAGGATCTTCGGCTGGAAGGTCCGGTTGGATCATCATCCCCACCATATCTTGGAACAGGAGCGCCATTTGCTTTATATTAGCCGCTTGTTCCGCTGCCTCTTTATTTTTTTTCTCGAGCATTCTGCGAAGGAACTCGACGTCGGTTTCCTGCTCTTGGCGTTGATCTGACGATACTTTCGGGCTTTCTTTTTGCCCAGTAAGTGCGGCCATCTTCGTCAGCATCTCCTGGAGTTTCTGCTGTTGCTTCTGAGCCTCTGTTACTGACCGTGTAATTGGTCGATGACCCCCAGAAACACGGCTTTCCTCTTTTCCGGAAGCCATGTAGACGGTGTGCACTACCATGCCCCCAGACTTGGGGCGTTTAGGTTCAGTGCCCTTGAGATTTGCCATGGACATGGGGATCTTCTCCGACCTTCTCCTTGTATGGGCGGACGAAGTTGAGGGGGCTGTATTAGGCACCTTTGCAGACGACACCTTCCGTAGCATGGCGGCGGGATGGTCCTCCTCTTGCCGAACTTTCATTTTCTTCTATCGGCGGGAGTAGTCTTTGTCGATCACAGAGTCTTGGACTCTTCGCCAGACCCTGTGGATTTTAGAGGACAGCCGCTGAGGGGGATATTCCGGTTTCGCCTTTGTGATGTTTTCAGCAGGCGGAGGAGAATTTTTCAGCACGGCAGTTAGAAAGTTCTTGCGCACCCTCCTGAGCGGCTCAAAGCTGTTCCCAGTTGGAACAACAACATCAACTTCTATCATTGGAGCCGGTGGGGTAAGTCCAAAAGGGGAACTTCCCCCAGCTTTCTTTACTCGGCGCCAGTGGCGACGTCGAGCATGTCGTATAGCCGGGATCACCTCTGTTGTTGAGGTAGCATCATCATGCCCCCTGATCTAATGAGAAGTTGTTGCCGGCGTTAGCCTATCGAAGACAGATGTCCGCTGAGAGGGAATAGTCAATCTTGCGAAGGCCGACTTTTTGGCAGGGGAAGCACTTGTAATGACCTCACCCGAAGCAGGAATTGGGATGGCCAGTCTTGCGAAGACCGACCCCTTAGCAGGAGAAGCCCCTCTGATGACTTCGTTTACTGGAGCTGGAATGGCTATCTGCTTCGGTATAACTCCTTCGGGTATTGTAGGCTTCTTCACGGGCCCGCTTGAGCTTTGGCCTAGTCTGTTAAAGACCGAGGCATTGGATTTGGACGACCCGTTGAAATGGGCCGTGGTAGTGGTAAGCCGATCAAAGACCGACTTCTTCGGAGCTTCCTGTAATGGCACTGGGGCATTAAAGCTCATTGGTGGGAGCATGGTCCCGAAGAACAATCCCGTGGTAGCCTTTGAAACCTGTTCCACCGGCATTGCGTAGATGGAGGCCGCTTGGGGCCCGTAATTTACTCCTCCAGACGGGGTGGAGCGGGAGTTGTTGTTGCAGTTGGTGCAGTTGGAAGCCATTGACGCCATCTTCTCTTCTGCACGGAGCAAGACACCAAATCTTAGTAGCTCGAATCCACAGGCAACCATAGCAGACCGCGATTTGTCCGCGAAACACGACGCACTAAGTGTGGAGTGTAAAGAGGAAAAGGTCCCTCCGGGCGTGCCAGAATCTGTTTACCACTGAAAAGGGAGACGGGACCGCGTAGGTCGTCTTTCCTGAATTTAGGGGCAGATGCTATTTGGTTTTATCTGTCTACCTCTCCGAAGAAGCCAAGTTGATTTATGGCACCATGCATCGAAGGTTTAAATAGATGCGGCCTTTATAGCAGACTTCGTCAGATTCCTCCTCGTTGGTGAGGAGTTTTTGATTGTGGGGACGCTCTTCCCTATAGGCGTAAGCCCCTGCAGTTAATTACGTTACCGCGTAGCGATAACCACTTTCTCCTTCTCCAGATGTTCACTTCATGTCGTGTGTGTTTGTTTTGTTTTAGGTTTCCCGTGGATTGTATACGGAGACTAATTTATGTTGTCGCCCGTAGGGCGGGGATTAGTCCAGATCCGTATTTTCTTAGATTTGGGTTTGGTGGATTTAAGGATCATTAACCTTGTTTGAGATTAAGATCAACTTAAATGTTTGTTAAGGATACGTTAGTCTAAGTTTTAGCCTAAGATCTACTTAACGGGGGTTCAGGATCATTTTTGATCCAACGAAAGAGCATTTAGGCTCTATCGTTTAAGTTTAGGGACATTATTGTCCGTCATTAGTTTTGAGACATTGTGGTCCATTGTTTAAGGACATCATAGTCCGTGGAGTTTAAGGACATCATAGTCCGTGGAGTTTAAAGACATCATAGTCTATAGAGTTTAGTTTAGGGACGTTACGGTCCAAAGAGTTTAGTTTAAAGATGTTACGGTCATGGAATTTAGTTTATGGACATTACGGTCCACGGAGTTTTGCTGTTGGTCATCGGGACCCGCCACCTCTCTGAAGACGTTGAAGAATTACAATGACACATATCAGAGGTGTGAAGAGATGTACCCTTGAACCAAAGAATGTTCATCAGGGACTTGGTATTCCTGTTTGGCACTAAGGCCAATTTAAAAGAAGACCTATGGGCTCGGTCGATTTGGGGTTTGGCTAACCTTGGGCTCAGTCCACTTGATTACTTATTTGGACTTAATCTCTTTTGTTCAACAATGCTAAGCATTGAAATGGGTCTTGATGCCCACCTTCCTTTCTTTGTTTTGTATTGAGAGTTAAACACTCCTTATGGCGCTGGGTTTTATTTACAGAGCGCTCTTTATTTCATCAGTGCCCACGTGAGGGGCACGTGGAGCGCTTAGCGTTGAGTGCCAAATTTAGAGCGCTTGGCGCTCAGCGCCAAACTTGGAGTGCTAAGCTCTTCTTATAAAATAGCGTCTATGTGAGGAGCACGTGGAGCACTCAGCGCTGAGCTCCAGACTTAGAAAGCTAAGGGCTTTTATAAAATAGCACCCACGTGAGGAGCACGTGGAGCACTCGGCGCTGAGCGCCAGACTTAGAAAGCTAAGCGCTTTTTATAAAACAACGCCCATCTGAGGAGCACGTGGAGCGCTCGGCGCCGAGCGCTCGGCGCCGAGCGCCGAGCGCCGAGCGCCAGACTTTGAAAGCTAAGTGATTTTTATAAAACAACGCCCATGTGAGGAGCACGTGGAGAGCTCGGCGCTGAGCGCCAACTACTGAGTGCTAAGCACTCTTTATTTTGCAGCGCTTGGTGCTAGGTTTTTTTTTTCTTTCTGTGTTATATTCTGCAAAGTTCAATTCTTTGTTCTCCCTTGGATCTTCGATCCCTAAGAACAAATTCATCCCCGTAATAATTAAATTCTCATTTGGGGGAGACTTGTCTCATGGATCTCAGATCCGAGGAAAGAACTATGTTCTTTTTTATGAGGGTTAAACCCTTGAGATACTCTGATCTCTATTTTTATTTACCTTGAAGAAAATTCTTCTTCTTAAAGCTTGCTCTTCTCTTTGAGATTGAAGTTTATGGGGGGGATTCTTCTGTACAAGACTTGAAGTCTTGGGTCCTTTATATAGGAGAGGCTGATTCGTTGAATCAGTTAAGGAAATCTCTCATTGAGAGATCTCCAATTGATTTAGGGAATTTATCCACCGTTGCAGAAGATATTTTTCTTGTTTTCAACAAGATTAGGAAAATATTTTCCCATAAAGAACTTATTCTGTATCTTGGTGATTTTTAATCACCATTGGATCTTTGGTCCAATGGTGTTCTGATTTACAGAGCACAATCTTTCTTGTTTAGAAAGATTTGAGGAATTTTTCCTCAATCAGAATTTAATTCTGTATTTGATGATTTTTAATTACCATTGGATATTTTATCCAATGGTGGAGAACTAATAGTTCTGGCGTTGGCGCTCGCGCTTTTCATTTGAGGCGTTACCTTAGAGTCTTTGACTCATGGCGTTGGCGCTAGCGCTCTCGTGCTTTGCACGTGAGGCGCTGCCTCAGAGTTTTTGACTCATGGCGCTGGCGATCTTGGCGCCAGCGCTCTCGTGCTTTGCACGTGAGACGCTACCTCCGAGTCCTTGACTCATGGCACTGGCACCCTTGGCGCTGGCGCTATTGGCGTGAGCGCTTTCGTACTTTGCACATGAGGCGCTGCCTCGGTTCAAATTTCAAATTTTGAACAGAGCCATGCTCTTCTTATTGGGGGGAACATGGGACTCTAATGACTTGACAGTACGCCGGCAGTGGGTTTAACCACAAGCCGCAAGCGGTACTAGTTGCACGTAACAGCTACCCAGGTATCTGTCGATAAGAAAGCCAATGAGGAAACCCATCCGAACTCCTACTGAGCCTGGATGTGACAATCGCTGTACATTCCGGTCTGTTTGTCTAAAAGTATCGCATATCGGGCCTAGGGGCGGTAATCGTCAGACCCCTAATAACGCAATAAGTCATGCCGGAGTGTAGCCCAAAACACCCTGAGAAACTACTGGAATACCTACCGGTAAATCTCGCTTTCCTTGGCCAGGGTCTTTGTGTAATGACTCTCTGAATAGAGCAAGATATCAACCCCCAATACCGGGAGAGACGAATCTATCTAACCGCCACTGCCTCCAAGTGCTTCGGGACTCCACCCAACTACTACCTGTGTGCATGACTCCTTTGAGCCATGGTAGGGTAGTAATTAAAGTACAGTGGGAACACACTCGAGGCGAAGTACCAGAGTCAAGTCGACGGACTAAGCTGTACTCATGTCACCAGGGTACTGCTACCCGACGATAGGTATAATACTAACCAACAGTTCCCGACGAGTCCTGTCCAGTTTACTCCTAACCTAACGAGCACCTGCATACTATCTCCAGTACGGCATACTAATGGTTGTGGGACAGACCATCTCCCCTGCTGGGATGAGAAGCGTATACACTAGTCTACTTCGGAATATCGATGCCCCGTCTCGATAATCCTACGACTAGGGACTTGTATAAGGATGTGTTTATAGATTACCCAGCCCCCACTAGTGTGACTGTCATCACAATGCTGGTAATCAAGCAAAGATCCTAAGGGCTCTACTAATATGTATAAGCGATATGCTAAAAGAAACACATGCACATATTGAAGTAGAAACAAACCAAGTAGCATACTACCATTTTGATCAAGACTGTCAATACAATTGTGAATATCCCAAGCTTCCATAAAGTAATATACAAACCAGTATGATACAATAATAGACTCTAGGGCATACATCACTAACAATTTTCCACTTGCACTAGGGCAATGTATTGGCATGTCGCAGACCTATCATCTCGATTAGCCTCTCGAACTGTGTCTGAGGGATGGCCTTCGTGAGTAGATCTGAAGTTTTATTCTCCGTATCTACTCTCCTCACCTCGATCTCCCGGCGATAAACGATCTCCTTGATCAGGTGGTAACGCCTCAAAATGTGTCTGGACTTTTTATGGGACCTGGGTTCCTTCGCTAAGGCTATAGCGTGGTTGTTGTCGCAATACAGAGGTATTGGATCTACAATGGATGGAACCACTTGAAGTTCCGTCAAGAACTTCCTCATCCAGACTGCTTCCTTCGCGGCGTCACAAGCAGCTATGTACTCCGCTTCCATCGTCGAGTCAGCAACGGTGTCCTATTTGGAGCTCTTCCAACATTCCGCCTCTCCATTCAGGGTAAAGACATAACCTGACATAGATTTGGAGTCATCCTTGTCACTCTGGATGCTGGAGTCAGCAAAGACCTCGATCTGGAGGTATTTTCCGCCATACACCAAGAACATCTTCTTAGTCCTTCTCAGGTACTTGAGAATGTTCTTTACTGCTATCCAGTACTTCTCCCCCGGGTCTGACTGATACCGGCTTACCACGCTTAGTGCGTAAGCTACATCTGGTCCGGTACACAACATCACATACATTATAGAGCCTACCACAGAAGCGTAGGGTATAGATGTCATACGAGCCCTTTCCAAATCAGTCTTGGGAGATATCTCTTTGGAGAGGGTGATTCCGTGACAAGCCGGTAGATTACCGTGCTTTGAATCTTCCATACTAAATCTTTTTAGTATGGTGTCAATCTACCTGGACTGCGAAAGTCCCAACACCCTCTTAGATCTATCACCATAGATCTGGATCCCCAGAATGTAGGAGGCATCACCCAGGTCTTTCATGGAGAACCTCTTTGACAAGAATCCTATGAATGATTGTAGCATATGAATGTCATTTCCTAATAAGATAATGTCATCCACGTATAAGACGAGGAATACCACAGCTCCCGCTACAATCTTACTATATATGGATGGTTCATCTGGGTTTTTGATAAAGTCGAATTCTTTGACCGTCTCATCAAAACAAATGTTCCAACTCCGCGATGCCTGCTTTAGTCCATAAATGGACTTAAGCAACTTGCACACTTTCCCGCTGCTCCCACTCTGAATGAAACCCTCTGGCTGATCCAGATAGACGCACTCTTTCAAATTACCATTTAGAAAAGCTGTCTTTACGTCCATCTGCCAGATCTCATAATCGTGGAAAGCAGCAATGGCAAGAAGGATCCGAATGGATTTAAGTATAGTCACTGGAGAAAATGTTTCATCATAGTCCAAACTAGGTCTTTGACAAAAACCCTTTGCAAAAAGTCTAGCTTTATAGGTTTCAACCTGTCTATCTACACCAATCTTTTTTCTCAAGATCCATTTGCAGCCTACGGGTTTTACCCTTTTTGGAGAAATGTCCAAAGTCCAAACTTTGTTGGTGTACATGGACTCCATTTCGGTCCGCATTGCATCCATCCATTTTACCGTGTCGCCGCTCTGAATAGCTTGCTGGAAGCTAGTAGGCTCATCATTGTCAATGATGCAATCTTCTCGATCCCCGTCTATGAGAAAACCGTAGTATCTCTTGGGCGGATGAGACTGCCTACTACTCCTACGGAGTGGCGCTGGGATGTCCGGTTCTTCTGAAACCTCTGGTTCTACCAAGCTTTCAGTAATAGCCTGTGGTTCTGGAACTTCTTCCAGTTCTATTGCGCTCCCACTTATCTGATTTTCTAAAAATTTAGTTTCCAAGAATCGGGCATGGCGAGAGACAAAGACCTTTTGCTCCTCTGCGTAATAGAAAAGTTCCCCCTTGGAGTTCTTTGGGTATCCCACAAACTTACACTGTACCGAGTGTGCCTCAAGCTTGTCCGCATGCTGCTTTTTGACAAAAGCTGGACATCCCCATGTCTTAAAGTGTTTAAGACAGGGTTTCTTCCCAATCCACATCTGATATGGTGTTGTAGTGCTTGGTTTTGATGTTGGTGTTGTATTTGGTTGTTGGATGTTCGTACATCATCCACCGGGATTGTTTGGTTATTCTTGCATGTGTAGACATAAGTTTAAACCTATGTACGATTCATGTGCCGTTTTGGTTTTCGCGAGTGATTTCATTTACGATGCTATATATATGATATGTAGGTACCCCCACATGGACTTCGAGACGACGAGGATGAGCGTGGCGTCATCGACTCCAGCAAGCAAGATAGAGGTGAGTAGATTATATCTACGGGGGAAGTCGGGTGGTCGGCGTATAGCATCCCCGCAAAGTCGTAAGAAATAATGTGATGTGATATAGATATACAATTATATGTTATTGAGAGATTTGAACACTTAGCAGGAAAAGCTTTAGGAGATTATGGGTTAAGTGTTAGAGAGATCTGAAGAAAGGACTTTAGTCTATTTCTTAGTCACGAAACCCTAGAGCAAAGATTTACATACACGCACAAACACATACCCGCATACATTTTCTTCCTTGTGCGTATTGGGGACACACACACACACACACATATATATATATATATTGGTATTCATATGTTTGGATGATGAGGAATTTATATGATACTTAGGATTGAGTCGATATGATCGGGCATGATGCCGTGAGATATTAATATGTGACCGAGATATGTCATGATGTTATAGCGGATCGTTTGACGACGATACCATGTGGATGCTGATATATAAATGACATTTGAGATATGATCGGGATATAAGATGAGATATGTTATGATATTTATAATGGATTGCTTGGGCGATGTATACTTCTATATGATGATATGTGTTGATGACATCGGATGGTATGAGGCTTTAGATCAGTAGCTAGACCATGATATTGTTGATGATATTAGTAGTGTACAAGACTTAGAGCAGTACCCTTGCTCACGATATGTGATGATGTGGATACCAGCTGAATAATGAGATAAATGTGATATTTGACCCATACCCAGATTTGGGATGCCGTACGATAGATTTACCGTATGAGATATAGTTATGAGGATAGATCCGCACTCTTGACTCGAGGATGTCATATTATTTATTGTATCGTACGTGATACTATTGAGGCGAGATCACCGACTACTAGATATATATATAGATCGATTCAGACTTAGGTAGATTCCCTTACCCTTTTGACTGGGCTCGAGTCATACTCATTTTCAAAAGTGGAGAATCGCGAGTATTTTAAATACCAAACTGTATGACACGTATTTTGGGTAGGTATATTTTTCAGTGTTACTGTTACTACATCACTTTCTGTTTATTCATGATGTTTCATCGCATTACATGCTTGTACATATGTTATCTGTAATTATCATGAAACCCTGCGGTCAGGAAACCAGCACCATTACCGATATGCATATGTTCCACGTACAGTGTAGGGTTCCTAGGCAGACAAATGAGTTTCTACAAGGCATCAACCATACCAAAATCAAATTTTTATATATGCCGAACAACCCTAATCAAGATCGTTTACTTGAGGTAAGGCGAAAGCAAGCAAGTAAACTACTTTACTACTAAGTGAATGGGATAACAACCTTTGTAGATCCGGTCCTTCACTTCTAAAGCTCCGTGTTGACGTCCCTTTGCTGCGATCATCGGGATCCCGGACCCTAGCGTTGGTTTCTTCGTAGAAATGAGCGGGCTAGGTCGTTGACTTCGAGGCCGAAGATGATCTACGTCGGGGAGACTCAAACTCAAGCTATTCCATCACTTGGACAAGAACTTTGTGAAGAGAACACCCTATACTACATGGAAAGTAGTAGAGGATGAAGAAATAGGATGTGGGATCACTTTAGAATTGGTTTTCTCACACTTTTTCTCATGGCACCATTGGAGCTAGCAAGCTTTTGATGGAGCTTGATGAAGAAGAAGAAGAAAAAGAATAATAATAATAAAAATATCCAAATGAAACTTATCCATTTATATATAGCACCATGGTTGAGTTAAGACCTCATGCTTAACTCATGTAGAGAATTAACCAAGGTTTTAGGTTAAGGTTTGGTTAAAGTATATCAAGAGAAATGACAAAAGAGTGGACGTTGTCAAAGTTTCTCCAAGCTTCTTCAAGCTTGACAACTTTGACTAAGTTCAACTCTTTTGTTAAATCTCGTGATAAAACAATAACCCTAATCTTAAACCTAATCTTGATTAAGTCTCATACACCCATCTTGTGTGTGTCATCAAGTATGATACAAACATATGTACCCAAATATATATCATATATACACTTATGAACAAACTAGTGAGAAAACAAATCTTAAGTGAGCTAATACTAGCTAAAGTAAAGTAATATATCAAATATATAATTATACATTAAAACATTAAATCAACACTTGATTTAACGATCCGGTCATAATTCATATAACCGACTAATATCTAGTGTATCAATGTATCGAATCAACACTTGATTCGGTAACCCGGCTATATCTCATATAACCGTCCGATGATATAAATTGGGAGAATAGAATACAGTATCACATACTGGTATTATTCTCGGTCCCGCACATATCTCATATGCGCTCCTATTTCGTTTCGCTTGAGCCGGGAAACCCCTGTGTAGGATTCTAAAGACTCGTCAATACGCCGGCAGTAGGTGATGATCATATCAAACACCCACAAGCTGCAAGCGGTCTGCTAAACTTAACGGTCACCCGGGTATTGAGCGATCAGAAGATCAACGAGCAAGCCCGCTCACACTCCTGTGAATCCAATCAGTAACACTTACCACACAGTCCGGTCTGTTCGTCTGATATGTCATATATCTCGCCTAAGGGCGGTAAACGTCAGACACCAGTAGCTTGATAAGTCATGCCGATATAAGGTCCACAACGAGCGTGAAACTACTGATAACACTTACCAGTAAATCACTGCAACCCTGGCCAGGGATTTCCAGTTATGGCCAGTCGAGCATAGCGCAACATCAACCCCCAAAACCGGGAGAGACGAATCCCCTCCTATCGCTCATTGCCTCTATGTGAATCGGGACTGTACCCAAAAACCACCTGTTTGCATGACTCAGTAGAGCCATGGTAGGGTGGAAATCAAAGCACAGTGGGAGACACACAAGACTCTATGACGATCTCGGGTCAACAGACTAAGCTGTACCAGTGTCACCAGAGAACTTCCATCTGACGTATGGTAAAATACCATCTAGGAGTTCTCGGTGAGTCTGTTCAGTGTACCCAGTCACCACTGAGCACCCGCATACCATCTCTGATGTCAAACACCAATGGATATGGGATCATCCATCGCCCATCACATGGGTCGAGAAGATATACGCTAGTCTACTCTGGAATATCGATGCCCCGTCTCGATATTCCCACGACTAGGAACATTGAAGGATGTACTCATTGACTACCCAGGCCCCACTAGTATGATCTACATCATAGTCCTGAAAGTCGAGTATACATCCTAAGGGCTTTATCAACATGTAATAGAGAGACAGCAAGTATACATGTTAAGATAAAGAGCAACCAGATAGCGTACTATCATGTCGAGCAAGAAAGTCCTACCTATATATTTCCCAGCATCCACTACAATATAAATCTCATGTACAGTAATGGCCTCTAGGGCATACATATAACTAACAATCTCCCACTTGCACTAGGGCCATCTGTAGCAGTGGTTGTAGTGTCTCATACTCAACCATCCCATAAAAAGTCTCTCTCTGGGAAAAGGCCTTTGTGAGTGGATCCGCCGTGTTGTCTTATGAGTCTACTCTCCTAACCTCGATCACCCTGGAGATCAACTATCTCCTTGATCAGGTGATGCTGCCTCAGAATATGTCTGGGTCGCTGATGGGACCGGGGTTCCTGGGCCAAAGCCACACTTCCATTGTCACACAATGGTAGGAACCTAGTTCATCTCATGAACTAATATACACCCAAACTGCCTTTTTGGTAGTATCTTTGATAGCGATGTCACTAGCCTTTATCGTCTAGTTTGCCACGGTATCCAGCTTGGAACTCTTCCAACATACCGTCCCTCCACTGAGGGTAAAGACAATGCCTGCGACTGACATTCAGTCGCCCTTATCACCCTGGAACGTTTCCAGTGATTCTCCCCAGGATCAATTGATACCATCTCACTATACCTAGTGAGAATCCTAACATCCATTTAGATCTATCTCATAGATCCAAAACTCAGGATTTAGGAGGTATCACTTTGATCCAATATGGAGAATTCATGTGATAAGCGGAGATTGACCGAGCGTAGCATAGGAAACTCTTTTCCTATTAAGAGTATGTTATCCACGTACTCTACGAGGATCACCACCTTACTCTCTACTACCTTTTTGTATATACAAGGTTCATCTACCATTTTGATGAAGTCAAACTCTTTGACTTTCGCATCAAAACAGACGTTCCAACTCCGTGATGCCTGCGTTATTCTGTAAAGCAACTTGCACACGTTTCCGCTGCTCCCACTATTTACGAAGCTATCCGGCTGTGTTCTTATAGACGCTCTCTTCTAAATCAGTATTTTGAAAAGCAGCCATGACATCCAACCGCCAGATATCGTAGTCATGGTATGTAGCCGTAGCAAGTAGGATCTGGATAGACTTAAGCACAGCCACTGGAAAAGGTTTCATCATTATCCACGCCTGGTCGATGACGAAAACCACTTACAAGTCTAGCTTTGAAAGTCTAAACTTTTCCATCTATACCAAGTAATCTTCTCAAGATACACTTGCTTCTGATGGGGATTTAACCCTTCAGATATAGCATCCAAAGTCCATACTTTGTTGGCGTACATGGATTCCATCTCAGATCGCTAAGCATCCAGCCATTCATACAGAGTCCCCACTCTTGATGGCCTGCTCGAAACTAGTTGGGTCATCATCTCATGATGCAATCCTCGCTCCCACTGTCATCGAGAAACAGAAGTATCTCTCAGGAGGATGAGGAACCCTACTAGATCGGCGGAGAGGCTGAGATTCGTCGGAGACTATTGAATCCTTTGGTTCTATCAAATCATCAGCTGTAGTTTGTATAGCTGGAAATCCTTCCAGTTCTATAGAACTGACCTTGCCTCGAGCTTGTCCGGATTTTGCTTTTAGACATAGGCCGGACAACCCTAAATCTTAACTTACTTAAGAGATGGGCTCTTCCCATACCATATCTCGTATGGAGTGGTAGGCAGTGATCTGATTCGAACCTAATTCAATAGGTATGCAGCTTCTTAAGTGCATAACCCCCCAAAGGAAACAAGTAACTCAGCAGTACTCATCATAGAGCGCACCATATCATATAGGGTGTGATTTCTCCGCCCCGATACACCGACGTGCTGTGGTGTATACGGAGGAGTAATGCTGAGGGAGAATCTCATTCTCCTTTAGAATAGTCCAGGAATCCCGTGCTCAAGTATTCTCCTCCCTGATCACATCAAAGGACATAATACTTATACTCGTTTTTGGTTCTCTACTTCTATCTTATATTCGGTGTTTATCTCAAAAGTTTCGGACTTGTGTTTCAACAAGAACATGTGTCCGAATCTTGAGAGATCATCAGTGAATGTAATGAAGTACAAAGAACCGGTCCTGGCATATGTAGACTGGGGACCTTCATACATCAATATGTATCAGTCCCAAGAGTTCACTAAATCTTTCTCTGTTTCCAGTAAACGGAGCTATGGTCATCTTATCTTTGTGACATGACTGGCAAGTTTCTTAAGATGTAAATTTAAACTAATTTAAATATGCATCTAAATGTAACTTAGCTAGTCGGGTCGCATTGATATGACCTAGTCTACAATGCCTCAAGAAGAATTCGTTCATTTCTGAACTCTTCCTCTCGTGTGTGTTCTGTATACTAAGAACTGTAGTTTGATTTAAAACGTCAATGCTTTTAGATAACGTGCGTGAACCGATCAACTCTTGATATAGGAAATGTTCAAAACATTATCCAACAATACAAAATTATATCCTTTCTTTACTAGTAAAGAGACTGATATGATGTTGTATATCAGGTTCGGTATCTAATAACATTCGTTCAGAATCAATGTATTCTGGTAATACAGGGTGATAGTGACCAACAGACTTGGCTGCAACATTTGCACCGTTTTCTGTCTCATGAAACTTATCACCCGCTCTCAGTTCTCTACCTTTCTGTAGCCCATGTAACAGATTATATTTGTGGGATCCTGATCCGATATCTAATACCCAGGACATAGAGGATACAGAGAAACAGTTCTTTGTAATGAACACACCCGAAGAAGATGCATCCTCATGCACTTTCTTCGTTTGGGCGGCACGGGAAATCTGGTATTCCCCAATTTCCTGCTCTGTCTTATAACAATTATAAGTTGGAGCGGGACCAACGTTCTCCTGCTCAGCAAAACAAGCGGGTTCGGTCAATACATCCATATTATTATCTTGATTAAGGCGTGACATGGTCGCTACCTGGAGAGAGAGAGAAGAAAACACTCTGCGTGCGCTCTTGCAAGATTAGATTGGTTATATATTTTATCTAATCAGGATGGCTCCCACTGTTTTTATCAAATCTTCCTTCAAACCCTAAAAGGAAAGACTAGCCGGGATTAATTACACTCTACAAGTTCGCCAATCTTTCAGCCAGGCCAGTGCCGGTACTTTGAGGGAGGTTCCCCGTGCTTTCGCACGGACCTAATTAAAATAAACCTCGTTTTCCCAGGGGCGTAACCCCGTTGACACCTTTCTAGACACCTACTTGATCGGCTAATTGTAAAGTGCAAAACTCTCCCAGGAGTAACAATTACTCGCAGTGGGTATCGGGATCCAACTATCATATAGAAGGTATGCAATCTCATTGCAAATTTCAACACTTGAAACTCCCGATAATGGTTTTTACCCCTAGCACCTATGACCTTGGCTATGGTCAACAAATCATAAGCACTAGTCAAGTTCTACCCGTCATTTCATGATTAATTAGACCCACCCACATGACCCTTGGTTAAGGTCAACAAAGTCACATGACTGTCCTAACTAATCGCATCATATGCTGTGTAGGAAGACATCACTTAGCTACCGTACACTACGCCTCGGCTATGGTCGACAAACGCAGCACGAATACTAAGTACTCTACTTCCTAAAATGACGGAGGGTTGCGGATGGTTTTTAAGAAAACCTTTAATGCTTTGAACTTGATCTCGTTGCGGAATCAAATAGTTTTTAAATAGAGTGTTTTTGAGGCTTTTGCTAGTTTCGCTAAAGAGGTCACTCCCTGTGAAGGGATCTCGGCTCTTTCCTCGTCGAATGAGGTGCAGGATATTCACAATACCACTATGCAAAGCAAGAACTAGAAAAGCAGTCAAAAGACAAACCGAAGGTTGTAGCATCTGCTAGTTATTGCTAAAGAGGTCACTCCCGGTGAAGGGATCTCGGCTCTTTCCTTATCGAATAAGGTGCTGGATGTTGTACAAGGAACACCGCTATGCAAAGAAACAACTAGAGCTACCTAATTTTTGAAATTCGATTCCACAACATCTTTTATGTTTATTTTCTTTCATTAATCACATTAATGAATGTCCCATCATTTAAGTCTACCTAAACATCACAGATAAATATAACGTACACTTATGCCATCCGCATTCGCCTCGATGTCCCGTCTGCACCGTTAGGTTAGGTAACTAACGGCAGAGTGGGGCAGGGCTAGCGCAGGTGTAAAACAGAAGCAACGTCTATATAATATATCATATATACTATATACAATATCTATCTGAACAAATCACATGATCACATCACAGATAACGCAGCAGAAAATATCATATGAAATATTGGATATGCTAGGACGTCCGTGCTTTATTTTGAGCCTGTATAAAACACGGATTCCACGGTCGTGATGAATAGCCAATCCCACACCCCTAGACCCCTACGAGAGCGGCAAGCAACCCTACCAATTCTAGAGTTAGGAGACCTGGACTCGACTCCTCGAGATGGTCTCCCACTGGACCCTAGAACCCGGTTACTTGTGCTCCCCGCCTTGGGTCTATCCTAATGCGGAAAAGTAAATAATATACAATGGTGACATCATCCTCAACCCGGAAGTGCCCCAATAAAAGAATATTACATACAATGAATTTTACATGAATGAAAAATGAAAAACACTGATCTCACATAAAACCCCCCGGCCATTCAAACATGACGATCCAATATAACATATCCAGCAACTCATAACATCACATATCATCAACGTAAGTAAATATGCCCATCCCAATTGTCGTTGACATATAGCAACGAAACCGGCGATATCACATATTACACTTACGGTCGCAGAAAAGAAAGTGTAAAACTACAACAGTTGGAATCCGCAACCTCCTTAGACATCGCATTCCTAATCAAATGAATTCCTCAGACATCGCATGCCTAACAATTATAAACCCCGCATTTTAGTCTCAAAATCGAAAACTCTTTTCAATATCAAGTCGGGCAATTCAACAAGATTCCCGACATCCTGAACAAATGCTCGTCGCAAACTTTAGTAGACGGCCGCACCCCCGGATGCCGTCGACGAAGTGCACTAAGGCGGAACACCGCTGCCGCGAGCACCCGAACGGATGCTTTTGGCGACTGTGTTCTCCTACAGTCACTTGGTCGGGGCTATGGGGCGTGGCTATCTATTAAGTTTACCCGGCGAGTATCCGCGTATGCAACGTGATTGCGACGGACTTTCGATCACATCAAAATTCCGTGGCAACCGATCAAGTGAGACTAAACTGCTAGATTTCTAACATTCAAATTAGTTATCTCATAACTACTTCTGGATTCCAAATATTGTATCACATTCCAGATAAATAGACAATGTTAAACTTTCCGATCGAACAATCAAACACCCAAGTTTTCCCGAAAAGCTCAACACTTGAAATAAGTTTAAAAACATCCACTTCATGCCACAGTACCAACGGTCCAGCCGTAGAAGGGTCAAGCCAACGCCTTACATGTGGCACGCCGTACTGCCCCAAACCCTAAGGTTCAAAAGGCAGTTCAAGATGGTCACATAATCGAGTTAAGGTTTGTTGTCTTCTAGAGGGTCCATCGCGTTACTTGCACTACTTAGAACGCTCTTAAACTACGGAAAAATCCAACACTTGGAAATTTTCCGGCAGGGGAAAAGATGAGATATTGATATCCGGTCGAACATTTTAACACGTTCTAAAATACCCGGAAAAACAAAATAAACAAAGTTAAATAATCCGATCGAATCATCGGGTCCCCAATACAACCCAGAAAACTCAACTCTTGAGTATAAATTAAAAATTCCCAGAAAACACAGGAATTACAGAGGGGCATTACTATGCAAACCACGTGCCATGATTCATCTTTATGGCCGCGGAACCGCCGCGCAAGCCAGGGTGGGGCCGCGGTTCCGCGGCTCATTGGTCGAATTGGGGGCACGTGCTCCACAGTAATTCTTAGAAAACCCTGCTGAATTTTTTGAGCATTTTTAATTAGGAAAAATCTACAGTTTCAAAAAATGTACAGAGAAGGGTATCGATTAGGGTTTCGGGGTTCGATCGGGTTTCTAACTTCGTCTACACTTCGTCTAAAGCTCTAGCTTGGCTCTGATACCATTGTAGGGTTCCTAGGCACACAAATGAGGTTCTATAAGGCATCAACCATGCCAAAATCAAATTTTTATATGTGCCGAACAACCCTAATCAAGATCGTTTACTAGAGGTAAGGCGAAAGCAAGCAAGTAAACTACTTTACTACTAAGTGAATGGGATTACAACCTTTGTAGATCTGGTCCTTCACTTCTAAAGCTCTTTGTTGACGTCCCTTCGCTGCGATCATCGGGATCCCGGACCCTAGCGTTGGTTTCTTCGTAGAAATGAGTGGGCTAGGTCGTTGACTTCGAGGCCGAAGATGATCTACGTCGGGGAGACTCAAACTCAAGCTATTCCTTCACTTGGTCAAGAACTTTGTAAAGAGAACACCCGATACTACATGGCAAGTAGTAGAGGATGAAGAAATAAGAAGTGAGCTCAGTTTGGAATTGGTTTTCTCACACTTTTTCTCATGGCACCATTGGAGCTAGCAAGCTTTTGATGGAGCTTGAAGAAGAAGAAGAAGAAGAAAAAGAATAATAATAATAAAAATATCCAAATGAAACTTATCCATTTAATTATAGCACCATGGTTGAGTTAAGCCCTCATGCTTAACTCATGTAGAGAATTAACCAAGGTTTTAGGTTAAGGGTCAGGTTAAAGTATATCAAGAGAAATGACAAAAGAGTGGACTTTGTCAAAGTTTCTCCAAGCTTCTTCAAGCTTGACAACTTTGACTAAGTTCAACTCTTTTATTAAATCTCTTGATAAAACAATAACCCTAATCTTAAACCCAATCTTGATTAAGTCTCATACACCCATCTTGTGTGTATCATCAAGTATGACACAAACATATGTACACAAATATATATCATATATACACTTATGCACAAACTAGTGAGAAAACAAATCTTAAGTGAGCTAATACTAGCTAATCTAAAGTAATATATCAAATATATAATTATACATTAAATCATTAAATCAACACTTGATTTAACGATCCGGTCATAATGCATATAACCGACTAATATCTAGTGTATCAATGTATCGAATCAACACTTGATTCGGTAACCCGGATATATCTCATATAACCGTCCGATGATACAAATCGCGAGAATAGAATACAGTATCACATACTAGGATTATTCTCGGTCCCTCACATATCTCATATGCGCTCTTATTTCGTTTCTCTTGAGCCAGGAAACCCCTGTGTAGGACTCTAAAGACTCGTCAATACGCCGGCAGTAGGTGATGATCATATCAAACACCCATAAGCCGCAAGCGGTCTGCTAAACGTAACGGCCACCCAGGTATTGAGCAATCAGATGATCAACGAGCAAGCCCGCTCACACTCCTGTGAATCCAATCAGTAACACTTACCACACAGTCCGGTCTGTTCGTCTGATATGTCGCATATCTCGCCTACGGGTGGTAAACGTCAGACCCAGGTAGCTTGATAAGTCATGCCGATATAAGGTCCACAATGAGAGTGAAACTACTGATAACTTTACCAGTAAATCACTACAACCCTGGCCAGGGATTTCCAGTTATGGCCAGTCGAGCATAGCGCAACATCAACCCCCAATACCGGGAGAGACGAATCCCCTCCTATCGCTCATTACCTCCATGTGAATCGGGACTGTACCCAAAAACCACCTGTTTGCACGACTCAGTAGAGCCGTGGTAGGGTGGAAATCAAAGCACAGTGGGAGACACACAAGACTCTATGACGATCTCGGGTCAACAGACTAAGCTGTACCAGTGTCACCAGAGAACAACCATCTGACGTAAGGTATAATACCATCTGGGAGTTCTCGGCGAGTCCGTTCAGTGTACCCAGTGACCACTGAGCACCCGCATACTATCTCTGATGTCAAACACCAATGGATATGTGATCATCCATCGCCCATCATATGGGTCGAGAAGATATACGCTAGTCTACTCTGGAATATCGATGCCCTCTTTCGATATTCCCACGACTAGGAACATTGAAGGATGTACTCATTGACTACCCAAGCCCCACTAGTATGATCTACATCATAGTCCTGGAAGTCGAGTATACATCCTAAGGGCTTTATCAATATGTAATAGAGAGACAGCAAGTATACATGTTAAGATAAAGAGCAACCAGATAGCGTACTATCATGTCGAGCAAGAAAGTCCTACCTATATATGTCCCAGCATCCACTACATTATACATCTCATGTACAGTAATGGCCTCTAGGGCATACATATAACTAACATACATCTGCTTGCCGGCTCACACACATCATCATTGGTAATTGACATGTCACGTACACTTTAGAAAATACTATTCATTGACATAGCTTGCTAGTTGATAGTTGCAATATGTTATAGCTTTCATATGCTAGTTTAACTATTGCATTCATTGCATAATATCAGATGCATCCGTATATTCATTGGTTATGCAGTATTATGGAGATTTATGCTGGTTTTCATTGTTATTGACATGGTGACTTGATGATTTCGGATTCTTCTTGATATTTTCTGGATTTGGAAACCGCATGTGAAAGTTTTGTAAACTGATGAATTATTTTAAAGAGAAAAATGCGGGTTTCCTTGATATGTTGAGTATTTTCTACAATGGTGTTTTCTCGGTTCTGAGATGTTTTCGAGACCCGATTCGAGGAGTTGGATGAACCGTCTCGGGTACATGGTTGGCCCGGTAAGGTACCCCGGGACAAGAAGCTAGAGTTGTAGACGATGAGCCCGGCAGGGGCAGACTGCCTACCGGTGATTTTACCTGGCGCGGCGGATATCCGGAGGATACAGTTCGTGGTCATGTGATTGATGATATGGGCCGATCCGAACAGACGGAGTCCAAGGTATTGAGATTTGAGACACTGAGATATTGAGACTTGAGACACTGAGATATTGAGATTTGATGATACAGGCCAGTCCGGATAGCCGGAGCCAGAGGTATTGAGATAGTGAGATTTATGTTTTGTGTCGATACTGGACACTGTTTTATCCGTCGATTTCATTGATGATACATGATTTATATACATATAGAAATCTCATTAAATAAAGAAAATAGTTATCTCATTCATGATGCATTCTGTTTCATTTGTAATGCATTCATACATCTTATATCTGATTTGTTGGTATCTGAGGCACTGACACGAGCACGTAGTATTGCACGTATACATAGATGGACCAGGATTTTTATTTGAGGATATTACTTGTTATGACCTAGGATAGCGTCATACATGCGATTTCTACTCGTAGATGTTTTCTACTCACGAGTTGGAAACTCAACCCCATTGTGCCACAGTTTCTTACAGGTTTGGCCGTACAGGTTTCGTTGCGGCTTTGCTGGCACACTGTTCCTTCCGGGTGATTGTTTTGGTAGGTGGGTTCACTTGCATCGTGACCACCATTGTATATTGTTATTTCAGTTGTATCTAGTAAAACTCCATCAACCAGACTTGTATATTTGATTGAGATAGATGACCGGTGTATATTATTTCGACCTTAGAGTCGCGCGTTGTATTATTATGGCTTTCTTGATGATTTTGAGTTTCCTTTTGAGCTTTGATCCTCGCCCTTGGCATTGTATATTTTATTGCATTGTGTGGTTTCGTCCGTCGATTGACGAAGAGCTAGCTCCCGCTTGGGGATGCCTTTATTCATTATACATGCTTTATCAGGTTTTGTACTCGTTTGGGGTCTGAATTTTCAAAGGAAACTCTGCCGAAATTTTCAGAAAAGAATTGACATTTAAAAAATGCATACTTCGGCTTATGTTGTTAAACTTCTTGCTTTAAAATTGGTTTTTCCTTCACTCTACTGCTTTACTTGGTTTTGATTTCTGGGTTTTGGCTTACTTAGATTACGCATGCCTTGAGACGTTTCATAATTTAAGTGCCAGTCACGCTCGGTACTTATCGGGTCGTGACAAAGTCGATATCAGAGCGTTAGGTTTTACCTTCGGAGTGTAGGATGACCCTTGGTTGATGGAGTAGGTGACTCAAGTAGAGTGACATACCGTATGTATGTTCCGCGGCATACTTACGATACGATACTCCGCTTAAGAAGCCTTAGGATGTACATTTCTTTGCACAGTATTATATTCATTCCTATGATCTATCCTCATCGGTACCAGTTTATGGTTTTGTTACCACAGTTGTACGGGCGTGGAGAGCTACGGCTAGAGTTGCGGTCAGCACGAGCTCATCACGGACGAGGACTGACCAGGGCGTGATTCCAGGGACATACGATTTGCATAGATGCGTCGTTTAGTTGTGTTTTCGCGCCATGAGCGTTTGACGGATCGCTTCTACGAGATTTCTCGGACGTGCAGATCAGCACCAGAGGATTTGGGCCACTGCTAGAGGCCAGTCAGAATGTGATGACCGTAATGCACCGATTACTTGATGATTGAGGCTCTGTTCAGCGTGCGGACAAATGAGCCAGCGACTTCGGCAAATGAAAATATTTCGCTCCAGATGTTTGAAGTTAATGCCGCACGAGTTATACTTCAAGATATGATAGAAGATTGCTAGTCACCAAAGATGAAGTACTAAGACATGTGATTCATTGCCTACCCCGATGCGAGGTCATCAGATTGATTGATTCCAGCTAGAGATGACTTCACGCTGATACGTTGAGAGTCGATATAGACGATCGAATGTCAGGAACCCATTTTCCAAGTTTAAGGTATTCGGAAAACAATGCAAGTAATTCTACGGACCCTCTAGAAGAATGAAACCCTAACTCGACATAATGACTATGGAACGCCGATGAACCTTAGGGTTTGCGGCAGTTCAGCGGTGCTATTAGTGAGGCTTGGGTTTGCCCTTCTACGGTTGGTCCATAGGTGCTATGGCATATATTCGATACTTTTAAATTGTACCCAAGATGTTTAGCTCTTGGGGGATTATGGAACCTCGACGAATCGATCGGAAAGTTCGACATCATTCGGATATCATATGATGGGATGCATTGCTTGGGAGACTCCAGATACGAGTATAGCCGTTGGAGCACTGTCCATGCAGCTATGAGAAGACGAGTCCGAATCGGTCGACATTAGAGAAAAGTAGAGTAAGAGGTTCGTACGAGATCATGACGAGATGACGTTCCACTATGATGACATCAGAGAGCTGATATACATACAGAGGTGTTGAGATACGACCAGTTTCCAAGGAGGAGTTGTGCTGAGAACGCAGATGTCCAGAAAAAGAGAAAGGATTATGCTAGAGTACCAGCCTCCGTACAGTTCGGCATAGGCGAGATCGGAAGAGACCCTGAGCAGGTTCTTCCCAGGACACTGCTGCAATGAGATTTGCACCGAGGATCAGATGTGTGACGTATATTCAGAGGACCAGAGACCGACGCTATAGACGTGCCGCTTGATGAGTGGTCGTGCTAATTGGCCTTGAGAGGACCAGAGGAGTACTAGAGCGGATCGTTTCCGTTAGTACACCGGACCGGGCCGACGAGCCGAGGGATTACGAGATCGGTAATCCATAGAGAAATGAGGACCCAGAGACAGAAGACGCCAGACCGTGAGCTGGAGGCAGCGGATGTTCTTGCTCTTCCAGTTTTGGACGTATCGACACTTTTCGACATTGTAGGAGGTGTACCTCAATGTCATTTGTTGCGATTTGCGTTGTGATCCGAGTATCATGCCTTTATCGCTTGGATTTGAGTTTTGATGATTGGTCTTTATGGTATTGTTTTCGTGCACCATGGTTACAGCTACTGGGTATTTACGTTTTTGTGCATAGTTATTGCACTTGAGATATGTTTTTGTACACCGTTGTGTTGATTTATGATTTGTGCGTATTTATTTCACTTGATATCGGTTTGTGCCTTGGCTGCACATGTTTATGATTTCGTGGATTTCCTACGGTTGATTTGATTTTTGTGCATATGGTATGCACTCGATTTGGTTTTTGCACTCGGTATAGCTTACATATGCTTGCAGTGCACTGATACGTGTATTGTGCACGCAGTTGCACGTGTTCATGATTTTATACACCTTGGCACACTCGGTGTTGCTTTTTATATGCATTTGAGTTATTGATGCATCTCCGTGCACTTGTTGCACCCGATTTGTATTTTGTGCACTGGATGCACTGTATTTAGTATTTCGGGCACTGGATGCACTGGATTTGGTATTTTGTGCAATGGATGCACTGTATTTGATATTTCATGCATGTTGGATGCACATGATTTAGATTTTATTTGTGCATGATGGATGCACCTGATTTGGATTTTCGCGCATATTGGGCGCATGATATGAGATACGATTTTGGTGCGCACCAGATGCACTAATATATGTTGGATATATGTATACCCTAGAGGCCATTATATGATAGTGGATGTATTTATACATGTATATATATATATATATATTCAGTGTACATTCTTGCTCGACATGATAGTATGCTATCTGGTTCTTCTTTATCTGACATGTTGATTTGATCATGCTTTTATTCATTCATACATGTTGATAAAGCCCTGAGGATATAGGCTTGACTACTGTGATTATGATGGAGATCATACTAGTGGGACATCTGTAGTTTATAAGCATATCCTGAAATGTCCCTAGTCGTAGGTATATCGAGACGGGGCATCGATATACCAGAGTAGACTAGCGTATATGATACTCGACCCATATGATGGGCGATGGATGTTCCCACATTCATCGATGTTTGACATCGAGATCTTATACGGGTGCTCAGTGGTGACTGGGTACACTGGACGGACTCACCGAGAACTCCTATATGAAATTATATCTATCGTCGGATAGTAGTTCTCAGGTGACATTGGTGCAGGTTAGTCTGTAGACCCGAGATCGTCATAGAGTCTTGTGTGTTTTCCTACTGTACTTTTATTACCACCCTACCACGGCTCTACTGAGGCGTGCAAACAGGTGGCCGTTGGGTACAGTCCCGATTCACACGAAGGCGATGAGCGACAGGAGGGGTTTCGTCTCTCGCGGTATTGGGAGTTGATGCCGTGATGTGATCAATTGGCTATATCAGTAAGTCCCTGGCCAGGGCTGTTGAGATTTACTGATAAGTGTTATCAGTAGTTTCTTGATCTGTTGTAAACCATTCATCGGCACGACTTATTGAGTTGTTGGGGTCGACGTTACCATCCCTAGACTCGATATGCAGCATATCTGACGAAGAGACCGGACTGTACGGTAGTGTTGCCGGTTGGCTCGCTGGGAGTTGTGACAGGTTCGCTTGTTTTCTTCTGATCGCTCAATACCCGGGTGGCCGTTACGTTTAGCTGACCACTTGCGGCTTGGGGTGCTTGATATGATCATCACCCACTGCCGGCGTATTGACGAGTCTTAGAGTCCCACAATGGAGTTGCCTAGTCCAGGAGAAACGATGTGGTGTGCATATGAGATATGCACGTGGACCCGGTTAAAATACGCGTATGAGATACCGTATATTAATCGGGCGGTTTGCTTTTGGTCGGGTCGTATGCGATATGACCGGTTTGCTAAATCAAGTGTTGATTTATCATTCACCATTAGTTTCTCACTTTAAACCCTTTCTTGTCTTTTTGTTGTATGCATGCATGTATGCATTTATTCTCATTCATGCACACATGATGTGCATGCACACATACATGCATACATAATCTATCATGGTTGTTGATATAGTGGATGGTGGCAATATAAGACTCACACCATATATAAATATATAGATATTATTTTTGGAAAAAGAAAAATGGAAATGGAAAATTGTTATCATGGTTTATTATTTTATTCTTGCACTAACCCCTTAGATTAACCATGTTTCATTTTCTATTGCCATTTTTGTTCCAAACTAAAATATCTAGATATTTTATAACTATGGTTAAGAATGAGGAAGTGAATATATATATATTTTCATTTCTCATTTTTACTTGCAAGGTTATCATTATCTTGAGTTTTAAAAGGCCATCATCTTCCTCCTCCTTTCTCTCTTGCTCTCTAGTTTTCTCAAGTGAGCAAAAGAGTCACCAAGTTAGGGGTTTGAAGTGAGAAAACAAACCACATCACCATTCTACACTAGTCTTGCCCATTAGTGTAGAGTGTTAGCTTCCATTTCTTCTCTTGATCTAGTGGAACTTCAAGCTTGGACAAAGAGGACTCCGGGTGGATCGTCGTGGACCTGGAGGATCTCAAGCGAATCTTTTTTCAATTCTCAAGTAGCCAAGGAGTCTAGCGTAGGGAGCTACAAAGGTTGTACTCTCAAAACCCTAGCTTTTACTACTTGTGTTCATGTTAAAGTTTTGTTGCCCTAAATTTTCTAGCATGATGCTTAAGATAGTTTCTTTAGCACCATAAAAAATTAAATATGGCATGTGTGTTGCCTCCAAACCCTTGTAGTGGTGCTGTAGGAAACCCTTCATGGTATCAGAGCCAAGCTAGAGCTTTAGGCGACGTTTAGGCGAAGCTAAAACTCCGATCGAACCACGAAATACGGATTTTGACACTTCGCTGAACATTTTTTGAAACTGTGTTATTTTCTGAATTAAAAATACTTAAAAAATTCAGCAGGTAAATATAAGCAATACTGTAAAAAAAAAACACCATGATCCGTACATTTAGCCGCGGAACCGTGGCCATACCTTGCTTGGGCCGTGGATCCGCGGCCGTACCGAAGCCTTATGGCATCGTTTTTGTACAATAACGTTCTTAGCTGCTTGTACATATTTTTGGGTATTTTTAATATGACTCAAGTCTTGAGTGTTCTGGGGATTATTTTGGATTCGTTGATTCGATCGGAAAATTTAATTTCGTGCTGTTTTCGGGTAATTTAGAAAGTATTAAAAAGTTCGAACGGATATCATTAACTCACTTTTTCCCGGCACGAAAAACTTTCAAATGTTGAATTTTTCTCGAGTTTAAATCTTTCGGAAATACGTGCAAGTAACGTGGTGGACCCTCTAGAAGAACACAAACCTTAACTCGATTATGTGACCGTCTGAACTGCATCTAAACCTTAGGGTTTGGGGCAGCACGGCGTGCCACATGTGAGGCGTTGGCTTGACCTTTCTACGGCTGGACCGCTGCTACTCTGACATGTTCCGGGATTTTTGAACTCCGCTCAAGTGTTGAGCTATTAAGGAAATCTAGGGTATTTGATTATTCGATCGGAAAGTTTAATACTGTCTATTTATATGGAATGTGATACAATATGTGGAATTCATATATTTAGGCATGAAATGCGAAGTATGTGATATTTCGGCTTTACGATGTCTAAAGTGATTGTGGATTCCAAATGTTGTAGTTTACACTTTCTTTTCTGTGACCGTAAGTGTAGTATGTCGCAAATCGCCGGTTTCGTTGCTATACATCAACGACAATCGGGGTACGCGTACTTACTTACGTTGATGATATATGATATTATGTGTTGCTGAGATATGATGTGCAGGATTGTCGCGATTGAATAGCCGGGTTTTTTTTATGTGAGATGACAGTTTTCTTTTCATTCATGTAAAATTCAATTGTAATGTAATATTATTTTATTTGGGGCACTTCCGGGTTGAGGTTGATGTCACCAGTGTTGTATATTATTTACTTTTCCGCATTAGGATAGACCCAAGGAGGGGAGAACAAGTGACCGGGTTCTGGGGTTCAGCGGGAGGCCATCTCGAGAAGTCGAGACCGGGTCTCCTAAATTCCAGAATTGGTAGGGTTGCTTGCCACTCTCGTAGGGGTCTAGGGGTGTGGGCTTTGCTATTCATCACGACCGTGGAATCCGTATTTTCTATTGTTGGCTAAATACTAAATACGGACGTCCTAGTGTATCCTATATTATCATATCTGTGTTTATGCTGCCTGTATTCTGTGATGTGATATCTGAGAAGAATGATATATTATATATGAGATATATAGTAGACGTTGCTTATGTTTTACACCCGCGCTAGTCCCGTCCCGGTATGCCGTTAGTTAAGTAACCTAACGGTGCATAACGGAACATTACGGCGAATGCGGATGGCATAAGCGTACGTTGTATTTTCGTTTCTTTTCTGTGGTTGGCTTAAGGACTTAAATGATGGGGTTATATTAATATGATTAATGTAAAGAAAACAAACCTAAAAAGATGTTGTAGAATAGGATTTGAAAACCACTCGGCTCTTTATGAAAAATCTACATTTCAAAACCGCGGAGCTTAAGCCACTCCTTTTGAGAACTATTTGATTCTACGACGATATCAAGTTCAAAGCGTTAAAGTTTTTCTTAAAAATCATCCGCAACCCTCTATCATTTTAGGAAGTAGAGTACTTAGTATTCGTGCTACGTTTGTTGACCTTAGCCAAGGCGTAGTGTACGGTAGCTTAGTGATGTCTTCCTACAATGCATATGATGCAGATTAATTGGGATGGGCCTGTGGCTTTGTTGACCTTAGCCAAGGGTCATGTGAACGGGTCTAATTAATCAAGAAATGACGGGTTGAACTTAACTAGTGCTTGTGATTTGTTGACCATAGCCAAGGTCATGAGTACTAGGGGTAAAAACCACATCGGGAATTTCAATAGCTGAAATTTGCAATGAGATTGCCAACCTTCCATATGATGGTTGGATCCCGATCCAACTGTGAGCAATAGTTGCTCCTAGGAGAGTTTTGCAGTTTACAATTAACTAACCCATTAGGTGTCTAGAAAGGTGTTAACGGGGCTACGCCTCTGGGAAGACGAGGATTACTTTAATTAGGTCCGTGCGAAAGCACGGGGAACCTCCCTCAAATACCGACACTGGCCTGGCTTAACGGTTAGCGAAGTTGTAGACTGTAATTAATCCTGGATAGTTTTCTTTTTAAGGTTTGAAAGAAAAACTTGATTAAAGCAGTGGAAGACATCGATTAGACAAGATAATAACAAATCTGATGTTAGTTATATGTATGCCCTAGAGGCCATTACTGTACATATGATGTATATTGTAGTGGATGCTGGGACATAAATAGGGATGACTTTCTTGCTCGACATGATAGTATGCTATCTGGTTGATCTTTACCTTAACGTGTACACAGGCTGTCTCTCTATTACATGTTGGTAAAGCCCTTAGGATGTGTGCTTGACTACCTAGACTATGATGCGGATCATACTAGTGGAGACATGGTAGTCCATAAGTACATCCTTCAAAGTCCCTAGTCGTGGGTGTATCGAGACGGGGCATCGATATACCAGAGTAGACTAGCATGTACCTTCTCGACCCATACAGATGGGCGATGGATGATCCCATAACCATTGGTGTTTGACATCAGAGATGATATACGGGTGCTCAGTAGAGACTGGGTACACTGGACGGACTCGCCGAGAACTTCCAGATGGTATTATACCTCACGTCAGATTGCAGTTCTCTGGTGACACTGGTACAGAGTAGTCTGTTGACCCGAGATTGTCATAGAGTCTTGTGTGGTTCCCACTGTGCTTTGATTTCCATCTTACCACGTCCAAGAGGGCATGCAAAACGGTGGTTTTTGGGTACAGTCCCGAGTCACATGGAGGCAATGAGCGATAGGAGGGGATTCGTCTCTCCCGGTATAGGGAGTTGATGTTGCGCTGTGTTCGATTGGCTATAACAGGAAATCCCTGGCCAGGGTTGCAGAGATTTACTGGTAAGTGTTACCAGTAGTTTCTTGAATTGTTATAGACCTCATATCGACACGACTTATCGAGCTATTGGGGTCTGACATTTACCACCCCTAGGAGAGATATGCGACATATCAGACGATCAGACCGGACTGTACGGTAGTGTTACTGGTTGGATTCACTGGAGTGTGAGCGGGCTTGCTCGTCGATTTTCTGATCGCTCAATACCCGGGTGGCTGTTACGTTTAGAAGACCGCTTGCGGCTTGTGGGTGTTTGATATGATCATCATCTGCTGCCGGCGTATTGACGAGTCTTTAGAGTCCTACACAGAGGTTTCCTGGCTCAAGCGAAACGAAAAAGGAGCGCATATGAGATATGTGCGGGACCGAGAATAATGTGTGTATGTGATACCGTATTTCATTCTCGCGATCAATGTGTCGAATGGTTGTATGCGATATAACCTACTTATCGATTCAAGCGTTGACTCGATAAGCCGATACATTGTATACTAGTCGGTTGTGTGCGACATGACCGGATCATTGAATCAAGTGTTGATTTAATGATTTAATGCATAATTATATATTTGATATATTACTTTGCATTAACTAGTATTGGTTCACTTTAAATGGATTTTCTCACTCGGATGTGCGCATTGCATATGCGATATGATTTTGTGCACTTGCTTGTATCATGTTTGATGATACATGCCTTTTGGTTAAGTGTATAGAATTAAACCATGGTTAACTTAATGATTAGGGTTTTTCTTTTTCATTTAATTATTTGTTTATTCATTTTGGATTTAATAAAACCATAAAAGAAAAGCAAAATGGTTTCTTTATTTTATTTTCTTTCATGAAGCTTTTTGAAGCTTCATGAAGCTTTGACCAAAGTGACCACTTTGTCTTTATCTTTAACCCTAACCATTAATCTAACCTTAGTTAATTCTCTACACTTGACCATGGTTGATTATGATAAGTATTCTTTTATTTTCTATTTTCTAAATAACTTATCATATTCTTCTTCTTCTTCTTCATTTCTTCAAGTGAAGAAAGCTTGCCTCCATCAATGGCAAGTGATGAAAAAGAGTGAGAAATCCAAATCTAAAGTGAACTCACTTCCTATTTCTTCATCCTCTACCTCTTGCCAAGTAGTAGAGTGTGTTTCCTTCACAAGTTTTCTAGACTTGGTGAAGTTGGAGCTTGATCTAGCGATGCCTCGACGTAGATCATCTTTGGCACGTCGTCGATGACCTAGCCCGCTTATTCTCCGATGAAGCCGACGCAAGAGCCCGGGATTTGATATGGACAGCGGAGAGGACTTCATTGCGGAGCCGTGGAGGTGGAGCACCGGATCTACAAAGGTTGTATTTCCGTATTCTAGTAGTTAAGTGTTAACTAGTTTATAGTTTCGCCTAGAAATCTAGCCGACGATCCGTTCTAGGGTTTCTCGGCACCGTTAAATTTTGATATCGGCATGGTTGATGCCTTGTGTGACCTCATTAGGGTGCCTAGGAACCCTACAGTGGTATCAGAGCCTAGCTAGAGCCTTAAGCGAAGTTTAGACGGAGTTTGAAGTCCGAACGAACCGAAACCGCAAAATTTCCATGCTCTCTGGACTTTTTCTAAAATCTGGAGTTTTTCAAAATTAAAAATATGCAGAAAATTCAGCAGGGAATTATAAGAATTACGGCGCAAAAATATTTTCATGAACAGTGTAAATGGCGGCGGAACCGCGGCAGAAGCCTGGCTTCTGCGGCGGTTCCGCGGCAACATGGTGACGTCATCCTCCCCTGCTTGCATAGTAATTCTTGTCTTGTAGTGCTGAGTCTTCTGGAAATTTTTAATATTTTATTCAAGAGTTGAATTTTCTGGGGTTGTTTTGGGGATTCGGTGTTTCGATCGGATTATCAAATTTTGTCTATGTGGCTTTCCAGATAAATTTTAGAATATGTTAAAAAGTTCGACCGGATATAAATACCCAATTTTTCCCCTGTCGGGAAATTTCCAAGTGTTGGATTTTTCCGTAGTTTAACGACGTTCTAAGTAGTGCAAGTAACGCGATGGACCCTCTAGAAGACAACAAACCTTAACTCGATTATGTGACCGTCTTGAACTGCCCTTTGAACCTTCGGGTTTGGGGCAGTACGGCGTGCCACATGTGAGGCGTTGGCTTGACCCTTCTACGGCTGGACCGTTGGTACTGAGGCACGCACTGAATGTCTTTAGACTTGTTTCATGTGTTGATCTGTATCGGGAAAACTTGGGTGTTCGATTGTTCGATCGGAAAGTTTAACATTTTCTATTTATCCGGAATGGGATACAATAATTGGAATTCACAATAAGTTATGAGATAATTGAATGAATGTTATAAACGTAGCACTTTAGTCTCACTTGATCGGTTGCCACAGAATTTTGATGTGATCAAAAGTCCGTCGCAATCACGTAGCATACGCGGATACTCGTCGGGTAAACTTAATAGACATCCTCACTTCATAGCCCCGACCAAGTGACTGTAGGAGAACCCCGTCGCCGAAAGCATCCGCTCGGGTTCTTACGGCAGCGGTGTTCCGCCATGGTGCACTTCGTCGACGGTATCGGGGGTGCGGCCGCCTACTGAAGTTTGCGACGAGCATTCGATCAGGATGTCGGGAATCTTGTTGAATTGCCCGACTTGATATTGAAAAGAGTTTTCGATTTTGAGACTAAAATGCGGGGTTTATAATTGTTAGGCATGCGATGTCTATGTAATTCATTTGGTCAGGCATGTGATGTCTGAGGTAGTTGCGGATTCCAACTGTTGTAGTTTTACACTTTCTTTTCTGTGACCGTAAGTGTAATATGTGATATCGCCGGTTTCGTTGCTATATGTCAACGACAATTGGGATGCGCATATTTACTTACGTTGATGACATGTGATGTTATGTGTTGCTGGATATGTTATATTGGATCGTCGTGTTGAATAGCCGGGGTTTTTTTTATGTGAGATGAGTGTTTTTCATTGTCATTCATGTAAAAACTTGTATGTAATATTCTTTTATTGGGGCGCTTCCAGGTTGCGGAAGTTGTCATCTTTTGTATATTATTTACTTTTCCGCACTAGGACAGACCCAAGGAGGAGGGCACAAGTAACCGGGTTCTGGAGTCCAGTGGGAGACCAACTCGAGGATTCGAGTCCGGGTCTCCTAACTCCAGAATTGGTAGGGTTGCTTGCCGCTCTCGTAGGGGTCTAGGGGTGTGGGTTTGGCTATTCATCACGACCATGGAATCCGTGTTTTATAGTGGCTCGTATTGAAAACACGGACGTCCTAGTATATCCAATATTTCATATGTTTCTTCTGCTGCGATATCTGTGATGTGATCATGTGATGTTCTATGATAGATACAGTATATAGTATGTATGATATATTATATAGACGTTACTTATGTTTTACACCCGCGCTAGCCCTGCCCTGCTCTGCCGTTAGTCACCTAACCTAACGGTGCACGAGGGGACATCGAGGCGAATGCGGATGGCATAAGTGTACGTCGTATTTATCTGTGATGTTTAGGTATTTAAATGATGGGACTTCATTAATGTGATTAATGAAATAAAAGAAACCTAAAGATGTTGTAGAATCGAATTTCAATAAAAAAAACAGGTAGCTACAGTTCTTGCTTTGCACAGCGGTATATATGATATATCCTGCACCTTATTCGATGAGGAAAGGACCGAGATCCCTTCACCGGGAGTGACTCCTTTAGCAATAACTGGAAGATGCTACACCCCTCGGTTTGTATTTTGATTGCTTTTAAGTGTTTTTGCTTTGCACAGTGATATATATGATATATCCCGCACCTCATTCGACGAGGAAAGGACCGACGATCCCTTCACCGGGAGTGACTCCTTTAGCAAAACTAGAAAAGCCTAAAAAACACTCCAATTTAAAATCATTTGATTCTACAACGATATCAAGTTCATTAAGCAATAGGTTTTCAGAAAAACCTGTCGTATCCCTCCGTCATTTCAGATAAGTTGTATATAGTATTCGTGCTGCATTTGTTGGCTTTCGTCAAGGTGTAGTGTGCGGTAGCTATATGCTGCTTATCTGCCAGCATACGATGCGATTGGATTAGGGCAGTCGTGCGGCTTTGTTGGCTTTCGTCAAGGGTCGTGCGGGTGGGTTTAATTCGATCAAGAAATGTATGGGTTGAACTTGACTAGCGGGCTATGGTTTGTTGGCCTTCGTCAAGGTCATAGCACGCTAGGGGCAAAATATTATCGGGAATTTCAAGTGTTGAAATTTGCAATGAGATTGCATACCTTCTATGAGATAGTTGGATCCCGATACCCGCTGCGAGTAATTGTTACTCCTGGTAGAGTTTTACACACTACAATTAGCCGATCAAGTAGGTGTCTAGAAAGGTGTCAACGGGGTTACGCCTCTGGGAAAACGAGGTTTACATTAATTAGGTCCGTGCGAAAGCACGGGGTACCTCCCTCAAAGTACCGACACTGGCCTGGCTGAAAGATTGGCGAACTTGTTGTGTGTAATTAATCCCGGCTAGTCTTTCCTTTTAGGGTTTGAAGGAAGATTTGATAAAAAGCAGTGGGAGCCATCCTGATTAGATAAAATAATAACCAATCTATTCTTGCAAGAGCGCACGCTGAGTGTTTTCTTCTCTCTCTCTCCTGGTAGCGACCATGTCACGCCTTAATCAAGATAATAATACGGATAATTGACCGAACCCGCTTGTTATACTGAGCTGGGGAACGTTGGTCCCGCTCCAACTTATAATTGTTATAAGACAGAGCAGGAAATTGGGGATTACCAGAATTCCCGTGCCGCCCAAACGAAGAGAGTGCATGCTGATGCATCATCTTCGGGTGTGTTCATTACAAAGAACTGTTTCTCAAATGTCCTTTACGTCCTGGGTATATGAAACCAGATCAGGATCCCGCATATGTAATCTGTTACATGGGCTACAGATAGGTAAAGAACTGAGAACGGGTGATAAGTTTCATGAGGCAGAAAACGGGGCAAGAGTTGGAGCCAAGTCTGTCGGTCACTGTCACCCTGTATTGTAATACATTGATTCTGAACGAATGTTATTAGATACCGAACCTGATATACAAAATCATATCAGTCTCTTTATTAATAAAGAAATGGTAAAATTTTGTATTGTTGGATAATGTTTTGAACATTTCCTATATCAAAAGTTGATCGGTTCAGGCACGTTATCTAAAAGCGTTCATGTTCTAAATCAAACTACAGTTCTTAGTATACAGAACACACACAAGAGGAAGAGTTCAGAAATGAACGAATTCTTCTTGAGGTATTGTAGACTAGGTCAGATCAATGTGACCCGACTAGCAAGAGTTACATAAAGATGCATATTTAAATTAGTTTGAATTTACATCTTGTGAAACTCGCCAGTCATGTCACAAAGACAAGATAACCATAGCTCTGTTTATTGGTAACAGAGAAAGAGTTAATGAACTCTTGGGACTGATACATGATGATGTATGTAAGGTCTCCTGTCTACAAATGCCAGGACTGGTTCTTTATACTTCATTACGTTCTCTGATAATCTCTTTAGATTCAGACATATGTTCCTGTTGAAACATAAGTCCGAACCTTTTGAGATATTCACAGAATATGATTTAGAAGTAGAGAACCAAATTACGGGTATAAGTATTATGTCCTATGATGAGATCAAGGAGGAGAATACTTCAGCACGGAAATCCTGGACTATTCTTAAAGGAGAATGAGATTCTCTCTCAGAATTACTCCTCCGTATACACCATAGCACGATGGTATATCGGGACGGAGCAATCACACCCTATATGATAAGGTGTGCTCTATGATGAGTACTTCTGAGTTACCTATTTCCTTTTTGGGGTTATGCACTTATGAAGCTGCATACCTATTGAATAGGGTTCAAATCAAATCTGATGCCTACCACTTCATATGTGATATGGAAAGGGAAGAGCCCATATCTTAAGTTAGTTAAGATTTGGGGTTGTCCGGCCTATGTCTAAAAGCAAAATCCGGACAAGCTCGAGGCAAGGTCTGTTATGTTCAACTGGAAAGGTTCCAGCTATACAAACTACAACAGATGATTTGGTAGAACCAAAGGATTCAGTAGATTCCAACAAACCTCAGCCTCTCCGCCGATCTAGTAGGGTTCCTCACCCACCTGAGAGATACTTCGGTTTCTCTATGACAGTGGGAGCGAGGATTGCATCATGAGATGATGACCCAACTAGTTTCGAACTGGCCATCAGGAGTGGGACTCTGTAAGAATGGCTGGATGCTTAGCGATTTGAGATGGAACCTTATACACCAACAAAGTATGGACTTTAGTTGCTATATCTGAAGGGTTAAATCCCCATTAGGAGCAAGTATATCTTGAGAAGATTACTTGGTGTATATGGAAAAGTTGAGACTTTCAAAGCTAGACTTGTTAAAGGTTTGCATCAATGACCAGGTATGGATTTTGTTGAAACCTTTTCTATGTAGCTATGCTTAAGTCCATCCAGATCCTACTTGTCACGGCTACATACCATGACTACGATATTTGGTGGTTGGGTGTCATGACTGCTTTTCTAGATGGTGTTTTAGAAGAGTGCGTCTGTAAGTACACAGCCAGAGGGCTTCGTAGACAGTGGGAGCAGCGGAAACGTGTACAAGATGCTTTATAGGATAAAGCAGGCATCGCGGAGTTGGAACATCTGTTTTGATAGATAGTCAAAGAGTTTGACATCATCAAAATGGTAGATGAACCTTGTATAAACAAAAGGGTTGTAGGGAGTATGGTGGTGATCCTCGTAGAGTACGTGGATGACATACTCTTGATGAGAAAGGAGTTTCTTATGCTACGCTCGATCAATCTCCGATTATCACAAAGATTCTCCGTAAAGGATCAAAGTGATACCTACTAAATCCTGGATTTTAGATCTATGAGATAGATTTAAATGGATGTTAGAATACTCACTAGTTGTAGTGAGATGGTATCAATCGATCCTGGGGAGAATCACTGGAAGGGTTCCAGGGTGATAAAGACGACTGAATGTCAGTCGCAGGCATTGTCTTTACCCTCAGTAAAGGGACGGTATGTTGGAAGAGTTTCAAGCTACATACCGTGACATACTAGACGATAAAGGCAGGATACATCGCTACTAAAGATGCTACCAAAGAAGCTGTTTGGGTGTATACTAGTTCATGAGATGAACTTTGTTCCTACCATTGTGTGACAATGGAGTTGTGGCTTATGCCAAGGAACGAAGTTCCCATCAGTGATCCAGACATATTCTAAGGCAGTATCACCTGATCATGGAGATAGTTGATCTCCAGGGTGATCGAGGTTTGGAGAGTAGACTCAGAGAACAACACGGCGGATCCACTCATGAAGGCCTATTCCCAGAGAGAGACTTTTATGGGATGGTTGAGTATGAGATACTACAACTACTGCTACAGATGGCCCTAGTGCAAGTGGGAGATTGTTAGTTATATGTATGCCCTAGAGGCCATTACTGTACATAGGATGTATATTGTAGTGGATGCTGGGACATATATAGGGAGGACTTTCTTGCTCGACATGACAGTATGTTATCTGGTTGATCTTTACCTTAACGTGTACACAGGCTGTCTCTCTATTACATGTTGGTAAAGCCCTTAGGATGTGTGCTTGACTACCTAGACTATGATGCGGATCATACTAGTGGAGACATGGTAGTCCATAAGTACATCCTTCAAAGTCCCTAGTCATGGGTGTATCGAGACGGAGCATCGATATACCAGAGTAGACTAGCGTGTACCTTCTCGACCCATACAGATGGGCGATGGATGATCCCATAACCATTGGTGTTTGACATCAGAGATGATATACGGGTGCTCAGTAGAGACTGGGTACACTGGACGGACTCGCCGAGAACTCCCAGATGGTATTATACCTCACGTCAGATGGCAGTTCTCTGGTGACACTGGTACAGAGTAGTCTGTTGACCCGAGATCATCATAGAGTCTTGTGTGGTTCCCACTGTGCTTTGATTTCCATCTTACCACGTCCAAGAGGGCGTGCAAAACGGTGGTTTTTGGGTACAGTCCCGAGTCACATGGAGGCAATGAGCGATAGGAGGGGATTCGTCTCTCCCGGTATAGGGAGTTGATGTTGCGCTGTGTTCGATTGGCTATAACAGGAAATCCCTGGCCAGGGTTGCAGAGATTTACTGGTAAGTGTTACCA
This sequence comes from Agapanthus africanus, assembly GCA_030015575.1. Classification (NCBI taxonomy): domain Eukaryota; kingdom Viridiplantae; phylum Streptophyta; class Magnoliopsida; order Asparagales; family Amaryllidaceae; genus Agapanthus; species Agapanthus africanus. The sequence continues at coordinate 364,925,844 of JASDDO010000012.1, forward strand.
GTAGTTTCTCGAATTGTTATAGACCTCATATCGACACGACTTATCGAGCTATTGGGGTCTGACGTTTACCACCCCTAGGCGAGATATGCGACATATCAGACGATCAGGCCGGACTGTACGGTAGTGTTACTGGTTGGATTCACTGGAGTGTGAGCGGGCTTGCTCGTCGATCTTCTTATCGCTCAATACCCGGGTGGCTGTTACGTTTAGCAGACCGCTTGCGGCTTGTGGGTGTTTGATATGATCATCATCTGCTGCCGGCGTATTGACGAGTCTTTAGAGTCCTACACAGAGGTTTCCTGGCTCAAGCGAAACGAAATAGGAGCGCATATGAGATATGTGCAGGACCGAGAATAATGCATGTATGTGATACCGTATTTCATTCTCGCGATCAATGTGCGAATGGTTGTATGCGATATAACCTACTTATCGATTCAAGCGTTGACTCGATAAGCCGATACATTGTATACTAGTCGGTTGTGTGCGACATGACCGGATCATTGAATCAAGTGTTGATTTAATGATTTAATGCATAATTATATATTTGATATATTACTTTGCAATAACTAGTATTGGTTCACTTTAAATGGATTTTCTCACTCGGATGTGCGCATTGCATATGCGATATGATTTTGTGCACTTGCTTATATCATGTTTGATGATACATGCCTTTTGGTTAAGTGTATAGAATTAAACCATGGTTAACTTAATGATTAGGGTTTTGCTTTTTCATTTAATTATTTGTTTATTCATTTTGGATATTAATAAAAGCATAAAAGAAAAGCAAAATGGTTTCTTTATTTTATTTTCTTTCATGAAGCTTTTTGAAGCTTCATGAAGCTTTGACCAAAGTGACCACTTTGTCTTTATCTTTAACCCTAACCATTAATCTAACCTTAGTTAATTCTCTACACTTGACCATGGTTGATTATGATAAGTATTCTTTTATTTTCTATTTTCTAAATAACTTATCATATTATTCTTCTTCTTCTTCATTTCTTCAAGTGAAGAAAGCTTGCCTCCATCAATGGCAAGTGATGAAAAAGAGTGAGAAATCCAAATCTAAAGTGAACCCACTTCCTATTTCTTCATCCTCTACCTCTTGCCAAGTAGTAGAGTGTGTTTCCTTCACAAGTTTTCTAGACTTGGTGAAGTTGGAGCTTGATCTAGCGATGCCTCGACGTAGATCATCTTCGGCACGTCATCGATGACCTAGCCCGCTTATTCTCCGATGAAGCCGACGCAAGAGCCCGGGATTTGATATGGACAGCGGAGAGGACTTCATTGCGGAGCCGTGGAGGTGGAGCACCGGATCTACAAAGGTTGTATTTCCGTATTCTAGTAGTTAAGTGTTAACTAGTTTATAGTTTCGCCTAGAAATCTAGCCGACGATCCGTTCTAGGGTTTCTCGGCACCGTTAAATTTTGATATCGGCATGGTTGATGCCTTGTGTGACCTCATTAGGGTGCCTAGGAACCCTACATCTGATCTTTGCAAGAGCTTTCGCTGAGTGTATTCTTTTCTCTCTCTTAATGGCAGATACCAATGACAGGACTCAAGCTTCTACTAGATAAAAATAAACTGAATGGGACCAATTATAAAGACTGGCTGAGGAATCTGAACATTGCCTTGACTTATGATAAGGTATCATTTGTCCTCACTGCTCTAGCCCCGCCTGTCCCAGGTCCAAAATCCTCAGTTGCGGATATTGAAGTCCGCAAGACATGGGACGCTGACTGTGCTACGGCCAAATGCCTCGCGCTTGCATCGATGGATAACACACATCAAAAGCAGCACGAGAATATGGACGTTCATGCCATATTCCTCCATACAAAGGAGTTGTATGGAGAGCAATCCCGCGTATTACGATACGAAGCATCAAGGAAATTGTTTCAGATGCGAATGGCCCCTGGCACACCAGTAGGAGACCATGTTCTGAAGATGATAGCTCTCATAGAAGAGCTTGAGGACCTTGGATGGACGATGGACAATGAACAATATACGGATATTATTTTGCAGTCCCTCCCCTCCACCTTTGCTCAATTTATAGTTAACTTCAACATGCACTATATGGTGAAAGAACTACCTGAACTCCTTAATTTGTTAAGGAGTGCAGAGAGCACACTGAAATCAGTGAAAACTCCCGTTCTGAGTGTTGGGAAATCTTCCTCTTCTTGCCCAAAGGCTAAGGCCAAGGGAAAGATGAAGAAGAAGCCCACCAAGCCTAGGGGTAGAGTTAAAAAGGTTAAGGGGAAGGACAAGTCCAAAGCTAGAGAATCGGGGAAAGGGGAATGTTATCACTGCCATAAAACAGGACATTGGAAGCACAACTGCACGGAGTACTTAAATCTCAAGAAGAAGCATGGGGATGCTTCCGCTTCAGGTGTGTTTGTGACATAAAACTGTTTTTCAATAAACTCTGCTTCCTGGGTATTAGATGCCGGTTCAGGTTCTCACATTCGAAATTCTATGCAGGGGCTGAGAAATAGCAAGGTTTTGAAGACAGGTGACCATACTCTCCGCGTTGGAAATGTAAGTCGATGTACAACACCCCACGACTTGCGGGGAGGCGGAATAATGAAAAACCATCTTGTTTAAAGCCTAAACATCGACTAACCGAGAATCTTTGCTAAAACAATAACTAACAAGAAACCATAGAAGAGTTAACTACTATGATAAGTGATTATACCTAAAGAACCGTGTCCTTCGCCTTGTCGTTCTCCATGTCCTCTCCGGCCTTCTCTACGTAGTAGATGATCCACCCGAGAGCTTAACTTCAAGCTTCACCTCTAACTTGAGGTAACTAGGTTTCTTAAATCGCTAATCTAAGTAACCTAGGTGATATAGAGAATGGTTAAGGATTAAGTAGTCTACTCTAATCCTTGGTCTCAACACATGAGAGAGGAGGATTAGGGTTTGAAGATAGAGAGCTTGAGGAGAGAGAAAGTGAGCAAGAGAATGAGATGAGATAATGATCTATCATAATATATATCAAGCATTATCATTTATCCAATAAAAGAAAATAAAGGATTAATAATCATGCTTCATAAATACAAGAGGGTGATTCATCTCCATGAGTCATTAAGCATTTATGATGCATTAATGACATGGATGAATCACTCAAATGACTCACTAATCTCATATAATGCATATGCCACCTTAACCCCCAAGTCACCATCTTCTAGAAGCTTCTCGCGTAATTACGAGAACGCCCCTCCTATCCGTGAAAACACGGAAAAACTTTAGACTGTATAAATCCAATAACCGGATACTAGAAACTGGCTTAAACCAAAGCCGGCTAGTAAAAACTGTCCGGATGTCGTACGTGCGTAAACACACGTATGCGTCCGAACCCTTGTCGTAAAACCATACGACCTCTATATCGTTTCGCCTGGAGTAGGGAAACTCTCTGTGTGGGACTCTAGAGACTCGACTACTACGCTGGCAGTGGGTTTAACCACAGACCTCAAGCGGCACTAGCTGTACGTAACGGTCCCCAGGTAGATGTCGATAAGAAGGCCGATGAGGAAACCCATCCGAACTCCTACTAAGTCTGATGTGACAATCTTCGTTCAGTCCGGTCTGTTCATCTAAGACTATCGCATATCGGGCCTAGGGGGCGGCAAGCGTCAGTCCCCTAATTGCGGTATAAGTCGTGTCGGAGCGAAGCCCATTACACCCTATGAAACTACAGGAACCTACCAGCAAATCTCGCTTGCCCTGGCCAGGGACTTTGCGTAATGGCTCTCTGACACAGCGCGATATCAACTCCCAATACCGGGAGAGACGAATCCTGTCTAACCGCCACTGCCTCCAAGTGCTCGGGACTGCACCCAACTGCTACCTGTTTGCACGACTCCTTTGAGCCGTGGTAGGGTAGCAAACTAAGAACAGTGGGACACACTCGAGGCGAAGTAGCAGTGTCAAGTCTGCGGACTATGCTGTACTCATGTCACCTGGGAACTGTTCACTGACGACTGGTATAAAACCAACCAAGAGTTCCCTGTGAGTCCTGTCCGGTGTACCCGTAACCTAACGAGCACCTGCATACTATCTCCAGTACCACATACTGACGGCTGTGGGACAGACCATTTCCCCAACTGGGATGAGAAGCGTACACACTAGTCTACTCTGGAGTATCGATGCCCTGTCTCGATAATCCTACGACTAAGGACCTGAATAAGGATGTGCTTGTAGACTACCCAGCCTCCACTAGTGTGACTGCCATCACAACGCTGGTAGTCAAGCAAGATCCTAAGAGCTCTATCAATATGTATACTCACATATTAAGATAGAAAAACCAAGTAGCATACAACCATGTTTAGCAAGACTGTTATATACATGTGAATATCCCAAGCTTCCATTAAGTAATATACAAACTAGTATGATACAATAATGGCCCCTAGGGCATATACACTAACAATCTCCCACTTGCACTAGGGCCATGTACTGGCATATCGAAGACCGATGATCTCGAGTTGCCTCTCGAACTGAATCTGAGGTAGAGCCTTCGTGAATGGATCAGCAATGTTCTCTTCAGTAGCAACTCTCCGAACCTCGATCTCCCGACGATCAATGATCTCCCTAATCAGGTGATACCGCCATAAGATGTGTCTGGACTTCTAATGGGACCTTGGTTCCTTCGCTAAAGCTATAGCTCCGTTGTTGTCATAATACAGAGGTATTGGATCAACAATGGTAGGAACCACCTGAAGTTCTGTTAGGAACTTCTTCATCCAGACCGCTTCTTTTGCGGCATCGCAAGCAGCAATATACTCCGCTTCCATCGTCGAGTCAGCAACGGTGTCCTGCTTGGAACTCTTCCAGCACACCGCCCCTCCATTGAGGGTAAAGACATAACCAGACATGGACTTGGAATCGTCCTTATCACTCTGGAAGCCGGAATCAGCATAGGCCTCCATCCTGAGGTCTTTTCCGCCGTAAACCAAGAACATCTCCTTAGTCCTTCTCAGGTACTTGAGAATGTTCTTTACTGCTATCCAGTGCTTCTCCCCTGGGTCTGACTGATACCGGCTTACCACGCTTAGTGCGTAAGCTACATCTGGTCTGGTGCACAACATCGCATACATTATAGAGCCTACCGCAGAAGCGTAGGGTATAATAGACATGCGTTCCCTTTCCAAATCAGTCTTGGGAGACATCTCTTTGGATAGGGTGATTCCGTGACAAGCCGGTAGATTACCGCGCTTAGAATCTTCCATACTGAATCTTTTCAGTACAGTGTCGATATACCTGGACTGCGAAAGTCCCAACATCCTCTTGGATCTATCACGATAGATCCGGATCCCTAGAATGTAAGAGGCATCACCCAGGTCTTTCATGGAGAACCTGTGTGACAAGAATCCTTTGACAGATTGTAGCATAGGAATGTCATTTCCTATCAATAGAATGTCATCCACGTACAAGACGAGGAATACGACAGTTCTTGCTACAACTTTACTATATATGCACGGTTCATCTGGATTTTTGATAAAGTCGTATTCTTTGACTGTTTCATCAAAACAGATGTTCCAACTCCGCGATGCTTGCTTTAATCCATAAATGGATTTAAGCAACTTGCATACTTTCCCGCTGCTTCCATTCTGATTGAAACCCTCTGGTTGATCCATATAGACGCACTCTTCTAAATTTCCATTCAGAAAAGTCGTCTTTACGTCCATCTGCCAGATTTCATAATCATGGAAGGCAGCAATAGCAAGAAGGACCCAAATGGATATGAGCATAGCCACTGGAGAAAAAGTTTTGTCATAGTCCAAACCAGGTCTTTGACGAAAACCCTTTGCAACAAGTCTAGCATTATAGGTTTCCACCTGTCCTTCTACACCAATCTTTTTCTTGAAGATCCATTTGCATCCTATGGGTTTTACCCCATCTGGAGCAAAGTCCAAAGTCCATACTTTGTTGGTGTACATGGACTCCATTTCGGTCCGCATTGTATCTAGCCATCGTACCGAGTCGCCTCTCTGGATGGCCTGCTGGAAGCCAGTAGGTTCATCATCATCTATGGTGCAATCCTCTCTATCCCCATCTATGAGAAAACCGTAGTATCTCTCAGGCGGATGAGACGGCCTACTACTCCTGCGGAGGGGTGCGGGAATGTCCTGTTCTTCTTGGACTACTTCTTCTACAAAACTTTCAGTATTAGTTTGTGGTTCTGGAATTTCTTCTAGTTCTATTTCGCTCCCACTGATTTCCTTTTCTAAAAACTGATGTTCTAGAAAATGGGCATTACGAGAAACAAATACCTTTTGTTCCTCTGCGTAATAGAATAGATACCCCCTGGAGTTCTTTGGATATCCCACAAACTTACACTTTACTAATCGTGCCTCGAGCTTGTCCACATGCTGCTTTTTAACAAAAGCTGGACATCCCCAAATCTTTATATACTGAAGATGGGGTTTCTTCCCACTCCACATCTGATATGGCGTGGTAGGCACAGTCTTGGTAGGTACCATGTTCAAAAGATTTGCTGTTGATTCTAGCGCATAACCCCAAAAAGATTGCGGTAACTCAGCATTACTCATCATGGAACGTACCATATCCAATAGGGTTCGATTCCTTCTCTCCGATACACCGTTATACTGTGGAGTGTATGGAGGAGTAAGCTGAGAGAGAATTCCTTTCTCTTTTAGGTAACTTAGGAACTCGACACTCAAGTATTCACCACCTCGATCAGATCTTAGTGTCTTGATACTTTTGCCGGTTTGGTTTTCTACTTCATTCTTAAACTCTTGGAATTTCTCAAAAGCCTCGGATTTATGTTTCATCAGATAAATGAATCCGTACCTTGAGTAATCATCCGTGAAAGTAATGAAATAGGAAAAACCACCTCTTGCATGTGTAGACATTGGACCACATACATCGCTGTGTATGAGTCCTAAGAGCTCGCTCGCTCTTACTCCATGTCCAGTAAATGGAGTCTTTGTCATCTTTCTTTTGAGACAAGATTGACAAGTGGCATAAGTTTGATATTCGAACGAGTCCAAATATCTTTCTCTATGTAACTTAGTCAACCTTCTCTCATTGATGTGACCTAGTCTACAATGCCATAAGAAAGCTTTATTTAAATCTGGAGACTTTCTTTTTAGTGTGTTCTGGACGTTGAAAATTTGGAGTTGGTTTAACACATACATACCGTTATCCAGTGTACCGGACCCAATCAAACTATGATTAAGGTGGATGTTAACAACATCACTTACAAACGTGAAATCATAACCTTTATTTGATAAGAAGGAAACATATATGTTATTACATATTAAGCTGGGTACACAAAAACAGTTATGTAAAACCAAAATGTGTCCACTCGTCAATCCCAGGTGATAATCCCCTACGGACACAGCTCCCACGCTAGCTCCGTTAGCAACCATCAGGGTCATATCACCATCCTTCAGCACTCTACGGTTTCTCAGTGCCTGCAATGAATTGCAAATATGAGATCCTGATCCGGTATCCAATACCCAGGAAGTAGAGTTGATTGACAGACAATTCTCAATTACAAACACACCTGAAGTCGAAGCCACAGCTTGCTTCGGTTCCTGGTTCTTGGCGTTCCACGCCTTGCAATCCTTTTTCCAGTGCCCTTTCCTGTGACAATGGAAGCATTCATCCTGGGCCTCTACCGGTACCGCAAACTTTTTCTTTCCCTTCCCTCCCACTTTACTTACACCTCCTCTAGGTTTGGTGGCGGCCTTCTTTTTCCTTCCTTTGGCCCTAGCCTTGGACCCGGAAGAAGAAGCACCGCTAACAAACATAGCGGGTGTTTTCCTTGCCTTCTGCAAGGTGCCCTCTGCACTCCTCAACATGTTAAGGAGTTCCGGAAGTTCAACTTCTTTTCTTTGATTGTTGAAGTTCAGAATAAACTGGGCGTAGGTGGAAGGAAGGGACTGGAGAATAAGGTCTGTATAGAGCTCATTATCCAAAGTCGTCCCAAGGTCTGCGAGCTCTTCTATATAGCCGATCATATTTAGGACATGTTCTCCCACCGATGATCCGACAGCCAACCTCGCTCGAAACAAGTTCTTAGAGGTCTCGTATCTTGCTATACGAGATTGCTCTCCATAAAGTTCCTTTGTATGGAGAAATATGGCATCTAGTTCCATATCCTCGTGCCTCCTCTGATGTTCATTGTTCATCGAGGCAAGCACGATGCACTTGGCTTTCGCGCAATCGAAATCCCAGGTTTTGCGGATTTCCTTATCTACATTACTGGATTTGGGACCAGGGACAGCACGTGCCTTAGCGATGAGGACGTACCCTAATTTGTCATAGGTCAAAACCATTTTGACATTCCGCAGCCAATCTTTATAGTTTGGCCCTGTCAGTATATTTTTCTCTAAAAGTAACTTAAGTCCAGTCATTTTCAGGGTCGCTGCAATTAGGAGAGAGAGAAGAAAACTCTTTAGCATGATGCTCTTGCAAGTTTAGAGTGGTTTTTAATCTATCTAAACTGGATGGCTCCCACTGTTTCTCGAATCCTTCCTCAAACCATAAAAGAAGAATTAGCCAGGACTATTCTCACTGTACAATACTTGCTTAACCGTTCAGCCAGGCTGGTGTCGGTACTTCGAGGGAGGTTTTCCAACGCTTTCGCGAAGTTCCCTAATTAAATAACCTCTTTTCTCTGGGGGCGTAACCCCGCTGACACCTTTCTTGACACCTACTTGGTTTATAGCATTGATCGTTAAGTGACGAATCTCCTGATGAGTAGCATATACTCACAGTAGGATCGGGATCCAAATATCATCGTATGATAATGTTGAAGGAATCCTACCAACATTCATCAAACTCCAAATGGAATGCAACTCATTGCAAATTTCAGTTTCTTTAGAAATTCCCGATATATATTTTTGCCCCATGCTCTTATGACCTTGGCGTTAGGTAAAAATGTCATAAGTCACATGTCAAGTTCTACCCATCATTATCTTGTTAGTTTGAACCCATCCGTACATATCCTTGACGTTCGACCAAAATGATAATACGACTGTCCCAAACTAACTCATCTATCTATGCGACAAATGAATACCCAGCAGCTACCAAACACTATGCCTTGGCGTTAGGTCTAAATACATAGCTTGAATACTACTGAATACCCAAATGAAATGACGGAGGGCTACGAATGGTTTGGCGAAACCGTGAACGTAGTGAACTTTATATGACCGAAGGAACCTGATAGCTTTTAAAAGGAGTGGTTAAAGCTCCGCAATTAAAAATATCATCTGTTTTAAAATAACCGAGTGGTTTCTTTTAAATTGTTCCAACGATTCAACTTTTGGTTTATTTTCTTTGCATTATAAATAATGCGTCCCATCATTAACCTATCATTGAAGAAAACAACGAAAATACAACGTCCTCTTATACCATCCGCATTCGCCACGGGGTCCCATCATCACCCGTTAGGTTACTTAACTAGCGGCAGAGCGGGGGCTGGGCTAGCGCGGGTGTAAAACATAAGTGACGTCTAAATAGCTATCATATATAGATATTGTACATTCGTCTGACGCAATAATAGGCATTCCAGATCTCATATGAACTTTATTGGATTTGCAAGCAATCCACGTTTGTTTAGAGCCCGCAACAAAAGACGGATTACACAGTTGTGATGAATAGCCATTACCCCACCCTAGACCCCTACGGGTACGGCAAACTACCCGCCAAATACCCGAAGTGAAGCGGTCTCCCTCAACAAAGTGAGTAGGCCACTAAACACTTCAAAGTACCCGGTAGTTTGTGCACCCCATCTTGGGTCTATCCTAGGAGCAAAAACAGTAAAATGAAATAATACAACGGTGGCTACAACCGCAACCTGGATGCGCCCCGCAAAATAATATTACAACATATTACAATTACATCGAATGAATGAATATAACAACCCATCTCAAACCCCGGCTAATCATCACAACAGTCCAATACAGTTCACAACCACAAACAGTAAAAACCATTACAGAAATGTGCAACCCCCTGCCAACCGACATACTAGCAGTTAGGGGAGGTTTACGAACACATTATACAAACACAGATATAATCAAATTAGCAAACTTCATATAATTTCGATCGAGCAAACATATCAGATTCTACTCCCAAAACTTCTCTGTGCACCTAAGACTTGAGCAGAAAATAAACATTCCAGAAAATACAAAAATATCACAGAAGAGTTGCTGGTGGAAACTGGGTTGAATCGGCCCCAACTTGGCCGCGGATACGCGGCGGATCGGTGGGATCGGCCGCGGTTCCGCGGATGTATGGCCGATTCAGGAACCCATTTTTCACCAGTGTTCTTATAATTCTCTGTAGGTTATACTGAAGCAACCTGAAAAATTTTTAGAGCCTGTTTTAAATTCGACAGAAACTTGTGATATCGATGTCGTTTTCTGGTTCGTTTTGCGTTCGAAATTCTTACGACTTTGCTAATGAGTTAATTATTGTTTAGCGAGGCTCTGATACCACTGTAAGTCGATGTACAACACCCCACGACTTACGGGGAGGCGGAATAATGAAAAATGATCTTGTTTAAAGCGTAAACATCGACTAACCGAGAATCTTTGCTAAAACAATAACTAACAAGAAACCATAGAAGAGTTAACTACTATGATAAGTGATTATACCTAAAGAACCGTGTCCTTCGCCTTGTCGTTCTCCACGTCCTCTCCGGCCTTCTCTATGTAGTAGATGATTCACCCGAGAGCTTAACTTCAAGCTTCACCTCTAACTTGAGGTAACTACGTTTCTTAAATCGCTAATCTAAGTAACCTAGGTGATATAGAGAATGGTTAAGGATTACGTAGTCTACTCTAATCCTTGGTCTCAACACATGAGAGGGGAGGATTAGGGTTTGAAGAGAGAGAGCTTGAGGAGAGAGAAAGTGAGCAAGAGAATGAGATGAGATAATGATCTATCATAATATATATCAAGCATTATCATTTATCCAATAAAAGAAAATAAAGGATTAATAATCATGCTTCATAAATACAAGAGGGTGATTCATCTCCATGAGTCATTAAGCATTTATGATGCATTAATGACATGGATGAATCACTCAATTGACTCACTAATCTCATTTAATGCATATGCCACCTTAACCCCCAAGTCACCATCTTCTAGAAGCTTCTCGCGTAATTACGAGAACGCCCCTCTTATCCGTGAAAACACGGAAAAACTTTAGACTGTATAAATCCGATAACCGGATACTAGAAACTGGCTTAAACCAAAGCCGGCTAGTAAAAACTGTCCGGATGTCGTACGTGCGTAAACACACGTATGCGTCCGAACCCTTGTCGTAAAACCATACGACCTCTATATCGTTTCGCCTGGAGTGGGGAAACTCTCTGTGTGGGACTTTAGAGACTCGACTACTATACTGGAAGTGGGTTTAACTACGGACCGCAAGCGGCACTAGCTGTACGTAACGGTCCCCAGGTAGATGTCGATAAGAAGGCCGATGAGGAAACCCATCCGAACTCCTACTGAGTTTGATGTGACAATCTCCGTACAGTCCGGTCTGTTCGTCTAAGACTATCGCATATCAGGCCTAGTGGGGCGGCAAGCATCAGTCCCCAAATTGCGGTATAAGTCATGTCGGAGCGAAACCCATTACACCCTGAGAAACTACTGGAACCTACCAGCAAATCTCGCTTGCCCTGGCCAGGGACTTTGCGTAATGGCTCTCTGACACAGCGCGATATCAACCCCCAATACCGGGAGAGACGAATCCTGTCTAACCGCCACTGCCTCCAAGTGCTCGGGACTGCACCCAACTGCTACCTGTTTGCACGACTCCTTTGAGCCGTGGTAGGGTAGCAATCTAAGAACAGTGGGACACACTCGAGGCGAAGTAGCAGTGTCAAGTCTGCGGACTATGCTGTACTCATGTCACCTGGGAACTGTTCACTGACGACTGGTATAAAACCAACCAAGAGTTCCCTGTGAGTCCTGTCCGGTGTACCCGTAACCTAACGAGCACCTGCATACTATCTCCAGTACCACGTACTGACGGCTGTGGGACAGACCATCTCCCCAACTGGGATGAGAAGCGTACACACTAGTCTACTCCGGAGGATCGATGCCCTGTCTCGATAATCCTACGACTAGGGACCTGAATAAGGATGTGCTTGTAGACTACCCAGCCCCCACTAGTGTGACTGCCATCACAACGCTGGTAGTCAAGCAAGATCCTAAGAGCTCTATCAATACATATACTCACATATTAAGATAGAAAAACCAAGTAGCATACTAACATGTTTAGCAAGACTGTTATATACATGTGAATATCCCAAGCTTCCATTAAGTAATATACAAACTAGTATGATACAATAATGGCCCCTAGGGCATATACACTAACCGGAAATGGTTCCAATGTACATACAGTCGCAGTGGGAGAGTATCATTTGGGGTTGCCGTCTGGGTGTATATTGGTTTTGAACCCATGTTATTTTGTACCTTGTATGCTTTGTAATATAATATCCGTTTCTTTAGACAATGAAGGATATTATTTTGTATTGCAGAACAATGTTATGAACATTCACCTGAATCAAATGTTGGTTGGGTATGGTATGCTTAATAACGGGATATACGTCCTAAATCAACACACAGTTTTCAGCATACAACACACTAATAAAAGAAAACTTTCAGAAATAAATGAAGCTTTTCTTTGGCACTGTAGACTTGGTCATATTAACGAAACAAGACTAAACAAGTTACACAAAGATGGATATTTAAACCCTTTTGAATATAAATCTTATGCGACTTGCCAGTCTTGTATCAAGGGTAAAATGACCAAAACTCCGTTTACCGGACACGGAGAAAGAGTTACTGAGCTCCTAGGCCTCATACATAGTGATGTTTGTGGGCCAATGTCTATACAGGCTAGAGGCGGTTTTTCATACTTCATTACTTTCACTGACGATTTCTCAAGATTCGGTCATGTAATTTTATTAAAGCACAAATCCGAAGCTTTCGAGAAATTCACTGAATATAAACTCGAAGTAGAAAAACAAACCGGCTGGAGTTTCAAAATGCTTCGATCAGATCGAGGTGGGGAGTACCTCAGTACAGAATTTGCAAACTTCCTAAAAGAGAATGGGATTCTCTCTCAGCTCACTCCTCCTTACACACCACAGCACAATGGCGTGTCTGAACGATGGAATCGGACCCTATTAGATATTGTCTGATCCATGATGAGTGATGCTGAGTTACCCGTCTCATTTTGGGGGCATGCATTGGAGACTGCAGCGTTTCTACTAAACAGGGTCCCAACCAAAACTGTGTCTACCACACCATATGAGATATGACATGGGAAGAGACCATCTCTTAAGAGAATTAAGATTTAGGGTTGCCCGGCCTATGTTAAAAAGCAGAATCCGAACAAACTCGAGACACGGTCGGTCATGTGTAATTTTGTGGGGTATCCAAAGAATTCTTATGGATATCTATTCTACCACAAAGAGGAACAAAAGGTGTTTGTTTCTCAGCATGCCACATTCTTGGAAACCTCGGCCACTCCGTAGGTCTGGTAGGACTTCTCGCCCACCGGAGAGGTACTACGGTTTCCTCATTGATGGTGACAGAGAAGACTGCATCATGGAGGATGATGATCCTACCAGTTTTCAGCAAGCTATCATGAGTAGAGACTCTGTGAAGTGGCTGGATGCCATGAGATCCGAAATGGAGTATATGTACACCAACAAAGTATGGACTTTGGACGTTGTACCCCCTGGGGTAAAACCTGTGGGGTGCAAATGGATCTTTAAAAGAAAGATTGGTGTAGATGGGCAGGTAGAGACCTATAAGGAAAGACTTGTGGTGAAGGGTTTTCGTCAAAGACCAGGTTTGGACTATGACGAGACTTTTTCTCCTGTAGCCATGCTTAAATCCATTCGGATCCTACTTGCTATTGCTGCTCACTACGACTATGAAATCTGGCAGATGGACGTTAAAACGGCATTTCTAAATGGAGATTTAGAAGAATGCGTTTATATGGATCAGCCAGAGGGCTTCATCGACAGTGGGAGCAGCGGGAAAGCATGTAGATTGCTTAAATCCATATATGGGTTAAAGCAGGCATCACGGAGTTGGAACATCTGTTTCGATGATGTTATCAAAGAGTTTGATTTCATCAAAAATCCAGATGAACGTTGTGTTTATAAGAAGGCTGTAGGGAGAGATGTCACATTCCTCGTATTGTACGTGGATGACATTCTTCTGATAGGAAATGATATTCCTATGCTACAGTCGGTCAAATCTTTCTTATCATTAAGGTTCTCCATGAAGGACCTGGGTGATGCCACATACATTCTGGGCATTAGGATCTATAGGGATAGATCCAAGAGGTTATTGGGGTTGTCCCAAACTAGGTACATCAACACCATCCTAAAAAGGTTTAGTATGGAAGACTCCAAGCAGGGTGCCTTACCCGCTTGCCATGGGGTCACTCTCTCCAAGGACTCTTGCCCAAAGACCGATGAAGAGAGAGCTCGCATGAGCATTATACCCTATGCTTCGGTAGTAGGATCTATAATGTATGCGATGTTATGTACACGCCCAGATGTAGCTTATGCACTTAGTGTTGTAAGCAGGTATCAATCTAACCCAGGGGAGAATCACTGGGTAGCTGTGAAGAACATTCTTAAGTACTTACGAAGGACTAAAGAATTGTTCTTAGTGTATGGTAATGGAGATCTCCAAATGGAGGCCTACATCGATTCGATCTTCCAGAGCGATAAGGACGACAACAAATCTATCTCTGGGTTTGTATTTACCCTCAATGGAGGTGCGGTAAGTTGGAAAAGTTCCAAACAGGATACCGTTGCAGACTCTACGATGGAGGCTGAGTACATTGCTGCAAATGATGCCTCCAAGGAAGCCGTCTGGATGAAGAAGTTCATCTAGGAGCTAGGAGTAGTTCCAACCATTATTGATCCAATACCATTGTAATGTGACAATAAAGGGGCTATGGCGTTAGCCAAGGAGCCCAGGTCCCATCAGCGGTCCAGACACATCTTGAGGCGCTTTCATTTGATCCGGGAGATTGTAGATCGCCGCGAGATCGTGATTAGGAGAGTAGACACAAAGAATAACGCCGCGGATCCACTCACCAAGGCCCTCCCTCAGCCGCAGCATAAGCGACTTTTTGAGATGTTGGGTATGAGATACGCCAATAACTGGCCTTAGTGCAAGTGGGAGATTGTTGGATATATGTATGCCCTAGAGGCCATTATATGATAGTGGATGTATTTATACATGTATATATATATATATATATATATATATATATATATATATATATATATATATATATATATTCAGTGTACATTCTTGCTCGACATGATAGTATGCTATCTGGTTCTTCTTTATCTGACATGTTGATTTGATCATGCTTTTATTCATTCATACATGTTGATAAAGCCCTGAGGATATAGGCTTGACTACTGTGATTATGATGGAGATCATACTAGTGGGACATCTGTAGTTTATAAGCATATCCTGAAATGTCCCTAGTCGTATGTATATCGAGACGGGGCATCGATATACCAGAGTGGACTAGCGTATATGATACTCGACCCATATGATGGGCGATGGATGTTCCCACATTCATCGATGTTTGACATCGAGATCGTATACGGGTGCTCAGTGGTGACTGGGTACACTGGACGGACTCACCGAGAACTCCTATATGGAATTATATCTATCGTCGGATAGCAGTTCTCAGGTGACACTGGTGCAGGTTTGTCTGTAGACCCGAGATCGTCATAGAGTCTTGTGTGTTCTCCCGCTGTACTTTGATTACCACCCTACCACGGCTCTACTGAGTCGTGCAAACAGGTGGTCGTTGGGTACAGTCCTGAGACACACGAAGGCAATGAGCGATAGGAGGGGTTTTGTCTCTCCCGGTATTGGGAGTTGATACTGTGCTGTGCTCGATTGGCTATATCAGTAAGTCCCTGGCCAGGGCTGTTGAGATTTACTGATAAATGTTATCAGTAGTTTCTCGATCTGTTGTAGACCATTCATCAGCACGACTTATTGAGTTGTTGGGGTCGACGTTACCATTCCTAGACTCGATATGCAGTATATCTGACGAAGAGACCGGACTGTACGGTAGTGTTGCCGGTTGGCTCGACGGGAGTTGTGACAGGTTCGCTTGTTTTCTTCTGATCGCTCAATACCCGGGTGGCCGTTACGTTTAGCTGACCGCTTGCGGCTTGGGGGTGCTTGATATGATCATCACCCACTGCCGGCGTATTGACGAGTCTTAGAGTCCCACAATGGAGTTGCATAGTCCAGGCGAAACGATGTGGTGCGCATATGAGATATGCCCGTGGACCCGGTTAAAATGCGCGTAGGAGATACCGTATATTAATCGGGCGGTGTTCTTTTGGTCGGGTCGTATGCGATATGACCGGTTTGCTAAATCAAGTGTTGATTTATCATTGACCATTAGTTTCTTACTTTAAACCCTTTCTTTTCTTTTTGTTGTATGCATGCATGTATACATTTATTCTCATTCATGCACATAGGATGTGCATGCACACATACATGCATACATAATCTATCATGGTTGTTGATATAGTGGATGGTGGAAATATAAGACTCACACCATATATAAATATATAGATATTATTTTTGGAAAAAGAAAAATGGAAATGGAAAATTGTTATCATGGTTTATTATTTTATTCTTGCACTAACCCCTTAGATTAACCATGATTCATTTTCTATGGCCATTTTTGTTCCAAACTAAAATATCTAGATATTTTATAACTATGGTTAAGAATGAGGAAGTGAATATATATATATTTTCAATTCTCAAATTTATTTGCAAGGTTATCATTATCTTGAGTTTTAAAAAGCCATCATCTTCTTCCTCTTTTCTCTCTTGCTCTCTAGTTTTCTCAAGTGAGCAAAAGAGTCACCAAGTTAGGGTTTTGAAGTGAGAAAACAAACCACATCACCATTCTATACTAGTCTTGCCCATTAGTGTAGAGTGTTAGCTTCCATTTCTTCTCTTGATCTAGTGGAACTTCAAGCTTGGACAAAGAGGACTCCGGGTGGATTGTCGTGGACCTGGAGGATCTCAAGCGAACCTTTTTCCAACCCTCAAGTAGCCAAGGAGTCTAGCGTAGGGAGCTACAAAGGTTGTACTCTCAAAACCCTAGCTTTTACCTCTTGTGTTCATGTTAAAGTTTTGTTGCCCTAAATTTTCTAGCATGATCCTTAAGATAGTTTCTTTAGCACCATAAAAAATTAAATATGGAATGTGTCTTGCTTCCAAACCCTTGTAGTGGTGCTGTAGGAAACTCTTCAATATACTCGTTTTTCACGCGCATACATTGCGCTGCGATGTGTCTTATGTATTGATGATTTCGGAGCCCTGATGACTTGGACTTTTTACTGAAATGTTTTTGTATTTGAGGGGTTTAAATTTAAATTCAGGGACCGAATTCTTTAAGGGGGGAAGATTGTAACATTTCAGGAAAATAAAATATTATTTTTGTGAATTTTTATAATTAAATAATAATTATATTGAATATTTTAATAAGGCGGTAAAATTAAATACCGATAAATTTGGGGAAAATTTTGAAAATTATAGAAATTACTAAAAAGAGGGTGCTTTGTGAAACTTATGCAAATTATGAAGTTTTATGATTTATTATACACCATTTTAGTGCTAATCGCGATTAAATATCGCTAATTGGGCATTAAGCGCGTTTTGTGCACATGACATGCACCATATCATTTTTACACTTGTTACATTTTTCTATCATGGCTTTTTCATTATTTTTATCATGCATGGCTTTTTAAATGAAAAGAAAAGAGAAGAAGACAAAAACATAAGAATAGGAAAAGGTATCATGATGACAAGAGGGGTGGGCATGAGAGAGAGAGGGTGAGGGGTCAAACCATAGTCATGACTCATTGTTTCTCTCTTCATCTCTTTACGATTTCTTCTCCCTGTTCACCCATGGCAACCCCCATCTCCCTCCTCCACTTCAAGCCTCAAAACACCCCCAAAACCCCCCCAAAACCCCATCTCCATTTCACAAAAAGCATGCACAAGCTCAAGGGAAGCACATTGGACCAAGAAATATCAAATTTTGAGGACTTTAGGCAACTCAAGAAAATTCTTGAGTTACCAATTGAGGTGATTTCTGCACCTTTAGATTAGTATTTAAATTCTTTAGGCCTCCATATATGTTTAGTATCGATATCGAGTGGTTTTGTGAACATAGAAATTTCTAGATGAGGGTTTTGAGAAATTTTTGAATTGTGAAGTGTAATTGAGGTTAGTAGAGACCTTATGACCTCTGTAGGGATTGTATCTTGGACTGAAACCATAGAATAAACCCTGGAATATGAACTTAGAAACCCCGACATCGGAAAACTGTGAAAATATGATGATAATTTGAAATCTGCTAACACTCGGGGACCTGAAATTTTTTTTAGCAAACACTGAGATACATGTAGGCAACCTAGGACCCCCCACTGAAACCCTAGACCCTACTTCCCCAACTTGGCCGTAGAAATATTCCTTCTGGCCGCAATTTGCGGCCAGACCTATTGCATTATGGTTTGTATTTGTTCTGTAGCTCCATCTCCAGTAAATTAGACCCTTCCTGTATGCAAAAATGTCCCAATTGTCACCTGAGGAAAATCTGGAAGTGTTTTACTTAGTTGGTCAAATTGTTTTACGGCTTTTAATGAACTAGAAATTGGTATTTAGAGATTTGGGATAGCCCGAGACCTTAGTAAGAGAAGTTCCCTTGACCATGAGACGTGCATGCAACCTAGGACCTATACCCAAAACCTCGGACCTTAATCCCCAATCCAGACCGCAGATTTAATGTTTTGGGCCACAATTTACGGCCAGGTCAGAGGGGAACCTTTTGATTTTTGGTCCAGGCATTGTTATCATATATCTAGAGCAACTCCATATGCAAAATTTACTAGTTTGACCTGAGTCAAAATCTGGGAACATTTTGGGCTGTTTTGGGTTATGTTTTTCCGTATTTTTAGTGCTTGGTTTTGATATTGGTGTTGTATTTAGTTGTTGGATGTTCGTACATCAACCACCGGGATTGTTTGGTTATTCTTGCATGCGTAGACATAGGTTTAAACCTATGTACGATTCGTGTGCCGTTTTGGTTTTCGGGCGTGATTTCGTTTACGATGCTATATATATGATATGTAGGTACCCTCACGTGGACTTCAAGACGACGAGGATGAGCGTGGCGTCATCGACTCCAGCAAGCAAGATAGAGGTGAGTAGATTATATCTATGGGGGAAGTTGGGTGGATGGCGTATAGCACCCCCGCAAAGTCGTAAGAAACAATGTGATGTGATATAGATATACATTTATATGTTATTGAGAGATTTGAACACTTAGCAGGAAAAGCTTTAGGAGATTATGGGTTTAGTGTTAGCGAGAAGTGAAGAAAGGACTTTAGTCGATTTCTTAGTCATGAAATCCCAGAGTAAAGGTTTGCATACACGCACATACACATACCCGCATACATTTACTTCCTTGTGCGTATTAGGGACACATATATATATTGGTATTCATATGCTTGGATGATGAGGAATTTATATGATACTTGGGAATGAGTCGATATGATCGGGCATGATGCCGTGGGATATTAATATGTGACTGAGATATGTCATGATGTTATAGCGGATCGTTGGACGACGATACCATGTGGATGATGATATATATATGACAGTTGACATATGATCGGGATATGAGATGAGATATGTTATGATATTTATAATGGATTGCTTGGGTGATGTATACTTCTATATGATAATATGTGTTGATGACATCGGATGGTATGAGGCTTTAGATCAGTAGCCAGACCATGATATTGTTGACGATATTAGTAGTGTACTAGACTTAGATCAGTACCCCTGCTCACGATATGTGATGATGTGGATACCAAATGAATAATGAGATAAATGTGATATTTGACCCGTACCCAGATTTGGGATGCTGTACGATAGATTTACCGTACGAGATATAGTTATGAGGATAGATCCGCACTCTTGACTCGAGGATGTCATATTATTTATTGTATCGTACGTGATACTATTGAGGCGAGATCACCGACTACTAGATATATATATAGATCGACTCAGACTTAGGTGGATTCCCTTACCCTTTTGACTGGGCTCGAGTCATACTCATTTTCAAAAGTGGAGAATCACGAGTATTTTAAATACCAAACTGTATGACTCGTATTTTGGGGTGGTATATTTTTCAGTGTTGCTGTTACTACATCGCTTTCTATATATTCAAGATGTTTCATTGCATTGCATGCTTGTACATATGTTATCTGTAATTATCATGAAACCCTACTGTCAGGACACCAGCACCATTACCGATGATGCGTATGTTCCACTTACACCTACTTGCCGGCTCACACACATCATCATCGGTAATTGCCATGTCACGTACACTTTAGAAAATACTATTCATTGACATAGCTTGCTAGTTGATAGTTGCAATATGTTATACCTTTCATATGCTGGTTTAACTATTGCATTCATTGCATGATATCAGATGCATCCGTATATTCATTGGTTATGCAGTATTATGGAGATTTATGCCGGTTTTCATTGTTATTGACATGGTGACTTGATAATTTCGGATTCTTCTTGATATTTACTGGATTTGGAAACCGCATGTGAAAGTTTTGTAAACTGATGAATTATTTTAAAGAGAAAAACGCGGTTTTTCTAGATATGTTGAGTATTGTCCACCATGGTGTTTTCTCGGTTCTGAGATGTTTTCGAGACCCGATTCGAGGAGTTAGATGAACTATCTCGGGTATATGGTGGGCCCGGTAAGGTACCCCGGGGCAAGAAGCTCGAGTTGTAGACGATGAGCCCGGCAGGGGCAGACTGCCTACCAGTGATTTTACTTGGCGCGGCAGATATCCGGAGGATACCGTTCGTGGTCTTGTGATTGATGATATGGGCCGATCCGGACTGACGGAGCCTGAGGTATTGAGATATTGAGATTTGAGACACTGAGATATTGAGACTTGAGACACTGAGATATTGAGATTTGATGATACAGGCCAGTCCTGATAGCCGGAGCCTGAGGTATTGAGATGCTGAGATTTATGTTTTGTGTCGATGCTGGAAACCGTTTTATCTGTCGATTTCATTGATGATACGCGATTTATATACATATAGAAATCTTATTAAATAAAGAAAACAGTTGTCTCATTCATGATGCATTCTGTTTCATTTATAATGCATTCATACATCTTATATCTGATTTGTTGCTATCTGAGGCACTGACACAAGCATGTGGTATTGCACGTATATATAGATGGACCAGGATTTTTATTTGAGAATATTACTTATTATGACCTAGGATAGCGTCATACATGCGATTTCTACTCGTAGTTGTTTTCTACTCATGAGTTGGCAACTCAACCCTTTTGTGCCACAGTTCCTTGCAGGTTTGGCTGTACAGGTTTCGTTGCGGCTTTGTCGGCACACTGTTCCTTCCTGGTGATTGCTTTGGTAGGTGGGTTCAGTTGCATCGTGACCACTATTGTATATTGTTATTTCAGTTGTATCTAGTAAAACTCCATCAACCAGACGTGTATATTTGATTGACATAGATGACCAGTGTATATTATTTCGACCTTAGAGTCGCGCGTTGTATTATTATGGCTTTCTTGATGATTTTGAGTTTCCTTTTGAGCTTTGATCCTCGCCCTTGGCGTTGTATATTATATTGCATTGTGTGGTTTTGTCCGTCGATTGACGAAGAGCTAGATCCCGCTTGGGGATGCCTTTATTCATTATACATGCTTTATCAGGTTTTGTACCCGTTTGGGGTTTGAATTTACAAAGGAAACTCTACCGAAATTTTCAGAAAAGACTTGACATTTTAAAAATGCATACTTCGTTTTATGTTGTTAAACTTCTTGCTTTAAAATTGGTTTTTCCTTCACTCTACTGGTTTACTTGGTTTTGATTTCTGGGTTTTGGCTTACATAGATTACGTACGCCTTGAGTCGTTTCGTAATTTAAGTGCCAGTCACGCTCGGTACTTTTCGGGTCATGACAGTATCGCAGACCTATCATCTCGATCGGCCTCTCGAACTGTGTCTGAGGGATGGCCTTCATGAGTTGATCTGCAGTGTTATTCTCCGTATCCAATCTCCTCATCTCGATCTCCCGGCGATCTATGATCTCCCTGATCAGGTGTGTAACACCTTAGAATGTGTTTTGTGGCTAATTATATTTTAATATATGATTTTTAATAAAAAGTTTACCAATTTGGTTTTTTAATATTTTATCCTATTTATTGAGTATTTTATTAGAATGTTTCTAGGCGCACACACACTTATGCATGTAAACTAGGGTTTAGAGATGGGGTTAGACCATGATTAGCAAGCATGATGGATTAACCCATTCTCTTTAAGTTAATTAATATTGTTTTGGTGCTTTTGGGTTTTTATTTGTTTATGGTTCTTTTCAAAAATAAAATGAAAATGAAAAGGGTTTTTAATTTGGTTTAAATATGTTGACCTTGGTGTGAGAGAGAGAGAGAGTGAGAATGGGCATCATGGCAAAGGCCATGCTTGTTTTAAATGAAGAGAGAGGGAGAGGGGTTGACCTTTTGTGCCATCATTCCTTACCTCTCAATTTTCCCTCCTCACTTCACTCTCACACACACACACACCTCTACAACAGCAGCAGCTCCATCAGCAGCTCATGCAACAGCATCTGCAGCAAGCAGCAGCCACAGCATCAACCTCAACAACAACATTAGCAATAGTAGCAGCAGCAGGAGCTTCAGCAGCAACAAGAGAAGCAAGTAGCAGCTGCAGAAGCAAGGCAGCAGCACCTGAAGCAAACAATAGCAACATCAGCATCAACAACAACTACAACAAAAACAGCACCATAAGCAGCTTCAGCAGCAGACAGCAACAACATCAGCAGCTTCTGGCAGCAGCAACAGGAACTCCAGCAGCTGTAGCCACCCCTCATCTCCTCCATACACTTCATCTCTTGCTTCCTAGGGTTCTCTAGGGTATATTTTCTGAACCCATCTCTCTTGTGCTTAGCTTGTGTGCTAATTAGTGTCGGTTTGTGTTTAATTGTGAGTTTAGTGCTAGTTATGGTGATGTATGTGGAAATGTTGATTAAGTGGTGATTGTGTTAGTTAATCCTACCTATTTAAGTGTTGTTAAGGTCACCTTAACTGAGATTTGACCCAGATTTCACTAAAATACCATAGGGTTTGTGTTTTGTGCAAATTTGGCGTTTTTATGCGATATATTGGCTATCTGAGATCTGCCTTTGACCCGGGGCCTTCAGGACAAAATTGAGGAAACTGGGACATGCACACTAGGTCTAGAACACACCACCAGAATACGAACCCTCCACTCCCAATTATGGCCGCATATTTAATCAATCTGGCCGCAATTTGCGGCCAGGAAGAGGGGTGGGGTTATGGGGTTTTGGGTAGGGTACTCTGCCGATCTATCTAGTGTTTTGGCATGCTTAGTTTTGCAAGATTTGACCTGTACGAAAATCTGGGATCAAATACCGTTTCTCTAGTCCGTTGTGTTTGCGCGATACGCGCGATACGTTAGTGGGTTCTGTGATATAGCGTATCGCGGCGTGTCGTGATGGTTTTAGACGCGTATACACATGATTCAGCGTATCGTGCAAACGCGCGTTTAGTTCGCGACGCGAGTTTCTCGTTTTGGTTCGATATCGCGTTTTGCGGAATATTTGGCTTATATATGATTTCAATGTCTTATTTGCAGGGTTGCAAGCAGGGACTACGGACACTGCTACAGGGGGGAGCAGATGGTAGGATTCACCTAGCGTGGAGCATAGGTGAGTAGATTTAATATCTACAGGGGAATCGCCCGCATGGCGTTATGCGTCTGGGCTAGGATTCAAATACTTGTCGCATATTCTACGTCATTGTTAGAATTGCTCATTTACCTTATTTCCTTGATATAGTTGTACTGTGACTAGCAGCCGTAGGACACTGCACATATTATTGACGGTTCATGTTGCATGAGCACGGATTGTATGCTATACACACACCGTCAATAATTGCCATGTCACACACAACCCCTTATAGATACTATATTGCTTATCATACTTGACATCTAGCTTATCGGTATACCTATAGTGTATCTTACCATTAGTGATAGGTACATCTACACCTTGCGATACAGCTACAGGTATACCTTGCACATATTTTACTTATACCCAGGGGGGTATCCTTCATATTCTACTTATAACAAGGGGGTATACGACATCTTTTACTTATAGGTAGACACCTATACTTAGCTGTACCTTATTGATTTCGCATACATCTGGTTTCAGATACATATTCTCTTTTATATGCTCGCATTTCAGATATATCGCATATCTTTATTTATGGATTTGCGCATTGTTTATTGGGATTTTAGATCATGTTTTCTGGATTTGGGAACCGCGGGAGTTCATGAAATTATGCATACATTGAAAAACCCGGTTTCCTTGATATGATATTTGCGCACCCACCATGAGTTTTATCGGTGCTGATTTATATATACCCCTACGAGGAGGCGTCGAGGCCGTAGAGGGTACATGGTGGGGCCCGGTATGGTTCCACTCGGCAAGAAGATCGTTGGACTTTGCCGATTGAGCCTGGAGGCGGGCGAGTACCTACCGGTGACAGTACCTATGACTCGGCGGGGGATCATGGAGACACCGTTGGGAGTCATGTACGTATGCATACGTTGAAAGGCGAGGGTCAGAGCTAGGCACTCGTGCTTTCGGGATAGCGTATGATACGCGATCAGGATTTCTGTGTCGATGCTTGGCATATGGTTTTCATGATATTTCTTTAACACCTTTTTATATATAACAGGGGATTTAGCCGTTGTTATATATACCCTTACACCAATATTAGTGGAGTAGGACGCTAATATATGTGTATTGACCCCATCATATTTATTTCTGCATATATAAATATTTAGGATGCTAGAATCTTACTTGAGATGTGATTTGGGATATTATGTGATTCATTGAGATTGGATACAGGATACCTATGAGATTGTCGATTTGTACATTCGGGATATAGGAGATTACTCGATATTGTACATTGGAGAGATGTGAGACTTGTTTGATATGAGAGCCCAACTTGGGGGCGGATTTGAGGAATTGGGATTTGAATGTCTTGATGGATTGTGACCCTACCACGATGTCAGGTTTCCATGGAAATGACATATTTCACTCCCTACCTCATCCCTATTCACTTATGCACAGTTTCATATATTGGTAGTACCTGTTAGTGTACCCTTATGATTGCTGCATACCTACTTTCTCATATCCCTATTGCATAGTTATTTCATACTATTAGTATGTTATTATTGCTTCAAATATTGATTGTACCTGCTAGTGTACTTTCCGTTATTCTGCATTCACATGACATGTTATTACTGTAATCGCATATCTTAGATTCATGCTGTACGTACATTCCTGCGATTACCTGCATATGTTATCTACTATTCACGAGTTGGCAACTCACCCCCGTTGTGCCACAGGTGTTTCATGTTGTTCCCCAGAGTAGTCGAGGCAGGCTATTCAGCTATTCATCTATCATCTTTTGCTACAGATACCGCATCAGCTCACGTTATTATTTTGCTTAGGTGGGTTGGAAGATTATATGTATTTCATATTGTACATTCGTTGTATCTTGTACTCTCCATCTACTATTATGTTGTTGACTTAGAGACTTGGTGATGACGTTATTGTATATTAATGGTGGATTTGTTGTCTTTTATATATAGTTTCCTTCCTATTGTCTCTTATTTCTTCGCTACGGCGTCGTATATTTATGATGTGATTGTTTTCCGCCTTTGGGCCAGTTTTTTTACAAAAAGGGGTGTTGCTAAAATTTTAAATATAGAAAGTGGGATTTTTAAAGAATTTGGGTTGCGATTTCAAATGTTTCAAAAACTTTTATTATCTTTTCCGTATTTTTATGGTTTAGATTTCTGGGTTTTGGCTTTCTTTTACCGCGTTACGTCTTTAGGCATTGCGTAGTATTAGGGCCTTCACGTGCCAATTTCGTGTCGTGACAAAGTTGGTATCAGAGCGCTAGGTTTTACCTTTCGGAGTGTATGATGACCTTAGTATGATGGAGTAGGTAGCTTAAGCAGAGTAACGTAGTGTGTGTATGTCTGCAGCATACCCACGATGCGGTACTTCGCCTTAAGTGACCTAAGTACAAATTTTCTTGAATTTCCTTCCTTGATGATTCATATCCTTGAGATTCGATTCCTTATTCTCATCGAATCTTATATCTATTTATAGCCTTGCCGCCGATGACTATGGGGACTCGGAGTGATGCAGCGAGGGCCGAGGTCAGAGTTGGCTCGGGTGAGACGAGTACTGACCAGGATGGCACTCTAGTTGCACAGGTGCAGACGGATCAACCTACGACATATACTATTGATAGACTTTTGGCAGAAATACAGGACTTCCGCCAGACGATGAGTTCATTGGTTGATGTCGTTCGGGAGCTACGACTGGAGGTTGTCACCCCTGTTACTCAGTTGTCACTTACGATCAGCATGCAGCAGTCTGTCACCTACATAGCACCAGTGGTTGCAGCTCCAATTGACGAGGCGTATATTCCAGAGGCTCAGAGAGTTCCAGGACAGTGGAGGACTCGTACCAGTGTACCAGCCCAGAGACAAAGGTTTGGTCATCGAGACAGATTTCGTGGCCGTCGTGGGAGTAACAGAGGCTTAGGACGAGGACAGTCGTTCAGCTCTCATTCCCAGGAGGGTCAGCAGTCACCACGTGGATGTTTTTGATGCAGAAGCCTTCAGCACTTCGTCGGGGATTGTTCCTTAGCACCTCGTCAGGATCGTTTTCAGAGAGGCCGTGGACGTGGAAGGTTCACTCAGAGGGCTCAGTCTACAAGAGGAGTTCAGCCAGCTGCGGGTAGAGGGCAGACACAGGAGTTTGCTTCTACTCATCGGGACGCGCAGGCGTCCAATGCAGAGTTTTCAGGTATCCTTATTTCGCATGTTCTTTTGATGTACTCATTTGCTTTTCATACTTGTACCGTGGTTGGGTAGATTAGTCGTAGTTTGTTGTTTAAATTCTGTCAGCGATTCTTTTGTTGCGCGACACGTATTCAGTTGTGTGCCAATCGGATAGGAGATAGAGATTCGTCCGTCATTTTGATCCTTCTAGAGATGTTGGATTTGACGTTCTCCCGGGAACGGACTGTTTAGCTACGTGTTAGACGTTTGTGGACTGCCGTGAGGAAACAGTCAGGAATTGTTTTCCCGGCGAGTCAGTTCTTGTTGTGCAGGTGGATAGTTGTGCCGCCTCTCACAGCTTGAATTCAGCCTTTTTCGCTAGTCGGCTTCTGAGGAGATGTCGTGGATTCTTGACGTTCATTCGTGATACCGTAGCCACAGAGGGTTTGTTGGACCGGTGTTCCTTTCGTGTGAGAGTTTTTCCGACGTTGTTCCGGATAAGCCGGCGAAGCTTAGTGAGCTTAAGGATCAGCTACAGAGTTAATTGTTGGGGTGTTTCGTGCGTCTGAGTGTTTCGCTTTTGGAAGCTCCTATTTCTGTTCGTCAAGGAGAAAGATGGCAGTTAGGGTTGCGTATCGACGGATCGTTAATTGAACTGGCTTATGGTGCGGATAGGTATCCCTTACCTCGCATTGACGATTTCTTCGATCAGCTCCAGAGTGTGAAACATTTTCTAAGTTTGTTTGGGATCAGGTCATCATTATTGCGGATTCGGGGTGATGGCAGTCCAAAGACTGCCTTATGCGTGCGACGGGCTTTGTGTGTTTTTGTGAGTCGTTGGATTCCCTGATGCCCCAGCAGCATTCGTAGATGTGATGAACCAGATTTCTGCAGGCCGTTCCTCGACCAGTTATTGTTGTGTTATTTACGACATTCTGGTCTATCTAATGTGTCTTGAGGAACAGGAGTAGCACTTGAGGATTTGTTATGCAGATACTGGGAGAGCACCAGTAGTTTGCTAAATTCTCGGAGTATTTCTTCAGGCTTGTTTTGTGTTGACTCCTAGGTCTTGTAGTCACGGGAGATGGTTTCGTATGGTTCCGAGGGAGATCGTGGCCGTACAGCTTAGGCCCAGACTTGTGTGCAGGACGGAGATCCACAGATTGTTGGGCTTAGCAGGTTTTTACCGCCGTTTCATGCAGGATTTCTAGAGTAGTGCTGCACCGTCGACTGAATGGACCGGAAGGGAGGTTTCTTTCTGTGGACTGAGGCATGTGTGCGGATTTTTCAGCAGTTGATGATTCAGTTAACAACTGCATCAGTTCTTTCTTTGTCTTTGGTTCGGACGACCTTGTTGTTTAACTATAATGTTTCTTGAGTGGGGCTCGAGTGTGTACTGAGGTGACACTATAGAGTTATCGCTTTTGCTTCCCTACATTTGGAGGAAGTCCGAGAAGGATATTCCACTCATGATCTGGAGATGGCCGTGGTGGTTTTGCGTTGGAGAATTGGAGACACTACTTGTTCGAGAGTCATGTCAGATTTTCCACGGACCACCAGAGCTTAACGTACATCTTCCTGCAGCGGATTTTGATTGTTGTGATAGTCTTCTGCAGATTTACAGTTCTTGTGTGATCGTCGAGTACAGCTTTAGTTCGTCTCTACGGAGGGGACAGCTTGCTCATGTCCGCGCCCGACCACTTTTCTTTAATCTCTTTCGCGAGACACTGCCCACCGATGCTCCTTCGTCAGAGATACTTGAGCATACTCGGCTGGGTAATGATTCGGAGTCCTTGATTTGTGACAATGGTGTGCTAAGTTAGGGACGCGTTTGTGTACCTGATATTATCAGGTAAATACGTGAAATCCTAGAGAAGGCACATCTGTCAACTCTCTATATTCATTCAAGTTCCACCAACATTGACGTGACTTGTGAGATAGTTACGGGTGGACAGGGATGTAAAGAGAAGTTTCAGGTTTCGTTTCAAAGTGTCCGTCTTGTTGTGTGTTTGGGTTGAGCATCTGAGGCCGGCTAGAGAGTTGCAACCTTTTACCGTTCCGAAGTAGGAGTGGGAGCAGATCTCTACGAATTTCGTTATGGTTTCTACCCAAGTTTAGTCAGGGTGTGACTCCATTCGGATTCTTGTTGTCCGGTTATACTCAATTTGCTCAGTTGTTTCTTGTTAAGTTGTGTGTTTGTGTTATTGTTGTCAGCAGTTGGGGATCGTCACTCGCCATCGTTAGGGTTCTCCTTCGATAGCTGTTATCAGGAGACACTCCAATTGGTAACCTTTAGGTTTAGGGGTTAGGTCGTGTTGATCACCAGTCTGTTGCTTTTCTGACTCTGCGTAAGTAGGACTTTGGACACCGGCTAGTCTAGAGACTTCGGAGATGGTCCAGTTGTGTTAGGTCAGGATGGAAATTGTCCATTGCGAACTAAGGTCTTATGCCGACGTTGTTGGTCATAGACTCGAGTTCGCAGGGACAAAATCATGTATTCATATGGACTTTCCGATGAATGACGTGTTGGATTTTGGGAAGCTTGTCCCAGGATTTAGGTCCTTTTGAGATCCTATAAGCGAGTTAGTCTCGTTGCCTTTAATTTGGCACTTCTGCCCAGATTATTGAGTTTTCACCCCGTATTCCTTACGATGATACTTTACAATTACCTTCTTGACCTTTCTCACATGATTTAGCACCAGACCATGTAGCTTGGACACGATCTTTCGTTCACCAGCAGCCATTTGTGTTAATGGCCCGGCGGGTGGAGAAACGTCGGTCAAGGGTATTGCCATCTGTGAAGGGTTTTCTTGGGCGGAGCCGTATAGCGAGGTAATCTCTTGGGAGGCTGTGAGCGAGATTGGGAGTTGTAATCTTCTCTTTGGAGGTACGTTTAGTATATTTTTAAATTCGGGGACGAATTTCTTTTAAGGGGGGAGATTGTAACACCTTAGAATGTGTTTTGTGGCTAATTATATTTTAATATATGATTTTTAATAAAAAGTTTACCAATTTGGTTTTTAAATATTTTATCCTATTTATTAAGTATTTTATTAGAATTTTTCTAGGCACACACACACTTGTGCATGTAAACTAGGGTTTAGAGATGGGGTTAGACCATGATTAGCAAGCATGATGGATTAACCCATTCTCTTTAAGTTAATTAATATTGTTTAGGTGCTTTTGGGTTTTTATTTGTTTATGGTTCTTTTCAAAAATAAAATGAAATTGAAAAGGGTTTTTAATTTGGTTTGAATATATTGACCTTGGTGAGAGAGAGAGAGAGTGAGAAAGGGCATCATGGCAAAGGCCATGCTTGTATTAAATGAAGAGAGAGGGAGAGGGGTTGACCTTTTGTGCCATCATTCCTTCCCTCTCAATTTTCCCTCCTCACTTCACTCTCACTCACTCTCACACACACACACACACCTCTACAACAGCAACAGCTCCATCAGCAGCTCATGCAACAGCATCTGCAGCAAGCAGCAGCCACAACATCAACCTCAACAACAACATTAGCAAGAGCAGCAGCAGCAGGAGCTTCAGCTGCAACAAGAGAAGCAAGTAGCAGCTGCAGAAGCAAGGCAGCAGCACCTGAAGCAAACAATAGCAACATCAGCATCAACAATAACTACAACAACAGCAGCACCATAAGCAGCTTCAGCAGCAGACATCAACAACATCAGCAGCTTCTGGCAGCAGCAACAGGAACTCCAGCAGCTGTAGCCACCCCTCATCTCCTCCATACACTTCTTCTCTTGCTTCTTAGGGTTCTCTAGGGTATATTTTCTGAACCCATCTCTCTTTTGCTTAGCTTGTGTGCTAATTAGTGTCGGTTTGTGTTTAATTGTGAGTTTAGTGCTAGTTATGGTGATGTATGTGGAAATGTTGATTAAGTGGTGATTGTGTTAGTTAACCCTACCTATTTAAGTGTTGTTAAGGTCACCTTAACTGAGATTTGACCCAGATTTCACTAAAATACCATAGGGTTTGTGTTTTGTGCAAAATTGGCGTTTTTATGCGATATATTGGCTATCTGAGATCTGCTTTTGACCCGGGGCCTTCAGGACAAAATTGAGGAAACTGGGGCATGCACACTAGGTCTAGAACACACCACCAGAATACGAACCCTCCACTCCCAATTGTGGCTGCATATTTAATCAATCTGGCCGCAATTTGCGGCCAGGAAGAGGGGTGGGGTCATGGGGTTTTGGGTAGGGTACTCTGCTGATCTATCTAGTGTTGTGGCATGCTTAGTTTTGCAAGATTTGACCTGTAGGAAAATCTGGGATCAAATACCATTTTTCTAGTTCGTTGTGTTTGCGCGATACGCGCAATACGTGAGTGGGTTCTGTAATCCAGCGTATCGCGGCATGTCGTGATGGTTTTAGACGCGTATACACATGATTCAGCGTATCGTACACACGCGCGTTTAGTTCGCGACGCGAGTTTCTCGTTTTGGTTCGATATCGCATTTTGCAGAATATTTGGCTTATATATGATTTCCATATCTTATTTGCAGGGTTGCAGGCAGGGACTACGGACACTGCTACAGGGGGAGCAGATGGTAGGATTCACCTAGCGTAGAGCGTAGGTGAGTAGATTTAACATCTACAGGGGAATCGCCCGCATGGCGTTATGCGTCTGGGCTAGGATTCAAATACTTGTCGCATATTCTACGTCATTTTTAGAATTGCCCCTTTACCTTATTTCCTTGATATAGTTGTACTGTGACTTGCAGCCGTAGGACACTGCACATATTATTGACGGCTCATGTTGCACGAGAACGGATTGTATGCTACACACACACCGTCAATAATTGCCATGTCACACACAACCCCATATAGATACTATATTGCTTATCATACTTGACATCAAGCTTATCGGTATACCTATAGTGTATCTTACCATTAGTGATAGGTACATCTACACCTTGCGATACAGCTACAGGTATACCTTGCACATATTTTACTTATACCCAGGGGGGTATCCTTCATATTCTACTTATACCTAGGGGGTATACGACATCTTTTACTTATAGGTAGACACCTATACTTAGCTGTACCTTATTGATTTCGCATACATCTGGTTTCAGATACATATTCTCTTTTATATGCTCGCATTTCAGATATATATCGCATATCTTTATTCCTGGATTTGCGCATTGTTTATTGGGATTTTAGATGATGTTTTCTGGATTTGGGAACCGCAGGAGTTCATGAAATTAGGTATACATTGAAAAACCCGGTTTCCTTGATATGATATTTGCGCACCCACTATGAGTTTTATCGGTGCTGATTTATATATACCCCTACGAGGAGGCGTCGAGGCCGTAGATGGTACATGGTGGGGCCCGGTATGGTTCCACTCGGCAAGAAGATCGATGGACTTTGCCGATTGAGCCTGGAGGCGGGCGAGTACCTACCGGTGACAGTACCCATGACTCGGCGGGGGATCATGGAGACACCGTTGGGAGTCATGTACGTATGCATACGTCGAAAGGCGAGGGTCAGAGCAAGGCACTCGTGCTTTCAGGATAGCGTATGATACGTGATCAGGATTTCTGTGTCGATGCTTGGCACATGGTTTTCATGATATTTCTTTAACACCTTTGTATATATAACAAGGGATTTAGCCGTTGTTATATATACCCTTACACCAATATTAGTGGAGTGGGACGCTAATATATGTGTATTGACCCCATCATATTTATTTCTGCATATATAAATATTTAGGATGCTAGAATCTTACTTGAGATGTGATTTAGGATATTAGGTGATTCATTGAGATTGGATACAGGATACCTATGAGATTGTCGATTTGTACATTCGGGATATAGGAGATTACTCGATATTGTACATTGGAGAGATGTGAGACTTATTTGATATGAGAGCCCAACTTGGGGGCGGATTTGAGGAATTGGGATTTGAATGTCTTGATGGATTGTGACCCAACCACGATGTCAGGTTTCCGTGGGCACGACATATTTCACTCCCTACCTCATCCCTATTCACTTATGCACAATTTCATATATTGGTAGTACCTGTTAGTGTACCCTTATGATTGCTGCATACCTACTTTCTCATATCCCTATTGCATAGTTATTGCATACTATTAGCATGTTATTATTGCTTCACATATTGATTGTACCTGCTAGTGTACTTTACATTATTCTGCATTCACATGACATGTTATTACTGTAATCGCATATCTTAGATTCATGTTGTACGTACATTCCTGCGATTACCTGCATATGTTATCTACTATTCACGAGTTGGCAACTCACCCCCGTTGTGCCGCAGGTGTTTCAGGTTGTTCCCCAGAGTAGTCGAGGCAGGCTATTCAGCTATTCATCTATCATCTTTTGCTACAGATACCGCATCAGCTCACAGTACTATTTTGCTTAGGTGGGTTGGATGATTATCTGTATTTCATACTGTACATTCGTTGTATCTTGTACTCTCCATATACTATTATGTTGTTGACTTAGAGACTTGGTGAGGACATTATTGTATATTAATGGTGGATTTGTTGTCTTTTATATACAGTTTCCTTCCTATTGTCTCTTATTTCTTCGCTACGTCGTCGTATATTTATGATGTGATTGTTTTCCGCCTTTGGGCCAGTTTTTTTACAAAAAGAGGTGTTGCTAAAATTTTAAATATAGAAAGTGGGATTTTTAAAGAATTTGGGTTGCGATTTCAAATGTTTCAAATACTTTTATTATATTTTCCGTATTTTTATGGTTTAGATTTCTGGGTTTTGGCTTTCTTTTACTGCGTTACGTCTTTAGGCATTGCGTAGTATTAGGGCCGTCACATGCCAATTTCGGGTCGTGACAAGGTGGTACGGTCTCAAAATGTGTCTGGACTTCTGATGGGACCTGGGTTCCTTAGGTAAAGCTATTGAGCCGTTGTTGTCGCAATACAGCGGTATTGGATCAACAATGGTTGGAACCACCTGATGTTCTGTAAGGAACTTCATCATCCAAATTGCTTCTTTCGCGGCATCGCAAGCAGCTATGTACTCCGCTTCCATCATCGAGTTAGCAACGGTGTCCTGTTTGGAGCTCTTCCAACAGACCGCCCCTCCATTGAGGGTAAAGACATAACCCGACATGGACTTGGAGTCATCCTTGTCACTCTGGAAGCTGGAGTCAGCAAAGGCCTCGATCTGGAGGAATTTTTCGCCATACACCAAGAACATCTCTTTAGTTCTTCTCATGTACTTTAGAATGTTCTTTACTGCTATCCAGTGCTTCTCCCCTAGGTTTGACTGATACCGGCTTACAACGCTCAATGCGTATGCTACATCTGGTCTGGTACACAACATCGCATATATTATAGAGCCTAACGCCGATGCGTAGGGTATAATTGACATGCGGGCCCTTTCCAAATCGGTCTTTGGAGACATCACTTTGGAGAGGGTGATTCCGTGACAAGCCGGTAGATTACCGCACTTTGAATCTTCCATACTGAATCTTTTTAGTATGGTGTCGATGTACCTTGACTGTGAAAGTCCAACTATCCGTTTAGATCTATCACGATAGATCTGGATTCCCAGAATGTAAGAGGCATCACCCAGGTCCTTCATGGAGAACTTCTGTGACAAGAATCCTTTGAGTGACTGTAGCATAGGAATGTCATTTCCTATTAAGAGAATGTCATCCACGTACAAGACGAGAAATACCACAGTTCTCTCTACAATCTTACTATATATGAATGGTTCTTCTGGATTTTTGATAAAGTCAAATTCCTTGACAGTATCATCAAAACAGATGTTCCAACTCCGCGATGTCTGCTTTAGTCCATAAATGGACTTAAGCAACTTGCACACTTTCCTGCTGCTCCCACTCTGAATGAAACCCTTTGGCTGATCCATATAGACGCACTCTTTCAAATTACCATTTCGAAAAGCCGTCTTTACGTCCATCTGCCAAGTCTCATAATCGTGGAAGGAAGCAATGGAAAGAATGATCCGAATGGATTTAAGCATAGCCACTGGAGAAAAGGTTTCATCATAGTCCAAACCAGGTCTTTGACGAAAACCCTTTGCAACAAGTCTAGCCTTATAGGTTTCAACCTGTCCATCTACACCAATCTTCTTTCTGAAGATCCATTTGCAGCCTACGAATTTTACCCCTTCTGGAGCAATGTCCAAAGTCCAAACATTGTTGGTGTACATGGACTCCATTTCGGTCCGCATTGCATCCAGCCATTTTACTGTGTTGCCGCTCTGAATGGCTTGCTGGAAGCTAGTAGGCTCATCATTGTCAATGATGCAATCCTCTCGATCCCCGTCTATGAGAAAACCGTAGTATCTCTCGGGCGGATGGGACTGCCTACTACTCCTGCGGAGTGGCGCTGGGATGTCCGGTTCTTCTGAAATCTCTGGTTCTACCAAGCTTTCAGTAATAGCCTGTGGTTCTGGAATTTCTTCCAGTTCTATTGCGCTCCCACTTTTCTGATTTTCTAGAAATTCAGCTTCCAAGAAGTGGGGATGTTGAGAAACAAAAACCTTTTGTTCCTCTGCGTAATAGAAAAGATACCCCATGGAGTTCTTAGGGTATCCCACAAACTTACACAGTACCGAGTATGCCTCGAGCTTTTCCGTATGCTGCTTTTTAACAAAAGCTGGACATCCCCATGTCTTAAGGTACTTAAGAAAGGGTTTCTTCCCACTCCACATCTGATATGGTGTGGTAGGCATAGTCTTGGTTGGAACCTTGTTCAAAAGATATGCAGCTGATTCTAGTGCATAACCCTAGAAGGATCGCGGTAACCCAGCCTTACTCATCATGGAACAAACCATACCCAATAGGGTTCGATTCTGCCTTTTTGATACACCGTTGTGTTGAGGTGTGTATGGAAAAGTAAGCTGAGAGAGAATTCCATTCTCTTTTAAGTAGCCCAGGAACTCGGCACATAAGTATTCACCACCTCGATCAGATCTCAGTGTCTTGATACTTTTTCCTGTTTGTTTTTCCACTTCATTCCTGTATTCCCGGAATTTCTTAAAGGCCTCGGATTTATGCTTAATCAAGAAGACATGTCCATACCTAGAGAAATCATCCGTAAAAGTAATGAAATAGGAATAACCACCTCGCGCATGTGTAGACATTGGACCACACACATCACTGTGTATGAGTCCCAAGAGCTCGCTCGCTCTTACTCCGTGTCTAGTAAACGGAGTCTTTGTCATCTTTCCCATGAGACAAGATTCACAAGTAGCATAAGACTGATATTCGAATGGATCCAAATATCCCTCTCTATGTAACTTCATCAACCGTGTTTCATTGATATGACCCAGTCTACAATGACATAAGAAAGCCTGATTTGTTTCAAGAGACTTTCTTTTAAGTGTGTTCTGGACACTGAAAACCTGAGCTTGATTTAATACGTATATTCTATTTTCTAATGTACCTGACCCAATCAGAACTTGATTTAGGTGGATATGGACCACATCACTTACAAATGTA
Organism: Agapanthus africanus; assembly: GCA_030015575.1. NCBI lineage: Eukaryota > Viridiplantae > Streptophyta > Magnoliopsida > Asparagales > Amaryllidaceae > Agapanthus > Agapanthus africanus. Next base: position 364,962,357 of record JASDDO010000012.1, read on the forward strand.
AAATCAAATCCTTCCTTAGAAAGTAAGGATACATATATGATATTACATCCTAGACTAGGTACATATAAACAGTTACGTAGAATCAATATCTGCCCACTTGTCAATCACAGGTGATATTCCCCTACGGATTCAGCGTCCAAGCTCATTCCGTTAGCAACTCTAAGAGTCATATCACCTTCCCTGATAAATCTACGGTTTCTCAAAGCCTGTAATGAATTACAGATATGAGATCCTTGTAGGGTTCCTAGGCACTCTTGTGAAGGTTCATAAAGCATCAAACTTGCCCGAATCAAATTTTACATGTGCCGAACAACCCAAAGACGGGATCTTTGCTAGATTATTAGGGTTTAGCATGCAAGATAACATCTTTAAAGCTAAGTGTGAGGGATTACAACCCTTGTAGTCCGCTCCTTCGCTTCACAAGCTCCGAGTAGAAGTCCCTTCGCCGCGATCCACGATCTCCCGGACTCAAGAGAGGCTCCACGACTCGAACGATCCATGCTAGCTTGAAGTGTTCCGATTCTCCGATGATCTACGTCGAAGTTGCTATAACCCAAGCTTTCTCACTCTAAAGAGACGAACACCTAAATCTAATGGGCTAGATTAGATGAGGATGATGGAGTAGCATTTATGCTATCTTTTTAATTCACTTTCTCACAAGAAATCATCACAATAAGAATTTCTAGTGAGCTCTCTCTCAAAAACTAAAGAGAGAAGAAGATGAAGAATGAAAAGAATAATCCTTTTGTGATGAATAGTAGTCAAGAATATATGATTGATTAACAAACCGTGGTCAAGGATGAGAGGCTTAACCTTTGTAGAGAATAAACTAGAGTTAGGGTTTGGTTAGGTCAAGGATGAGTCAAGGATAAATATCAACCATAATATCTTAACCAAGACAAAAGGAAATTCTTCTAGAATAATCAAGAAGAAGCTAACCCTAATCAAACCCTAATCTCTTTTTATCATCCCTAATCATGTTTCATAATAAATCATATCATGTCACAATAATATATATCACATATATATTATATATTTGCAACAAAAGAAAATAATACAATTAACATATATCGCATATATATCAATGTATTAAACCGGTGAGAAAATGAAATAATAAAGCGAGCCAATATTAGATAATGTAATACAATATATCATATATATCATTATACATTAAATCATCGAATCAACACTTGATCCAACAATCCGGCTATATCGAATATAACCGACTAATATATCATGTACCGATTCATCGAATCAACACTTGATCCGATGACCCGGTTCATATCTAAATATCACAAGAATATAATACGGTATCTTATATCGCATTATCCTCGGTCCTGCACATATCACATATGTGCCTCTACTCCGTTTTGCCTGAGCCAAGAAACCTCTGTGTAGGACTCTAAAGAATCGTCAATACTCCGGTAGCAGGTGATGATCATATCAAACACCCACAAGCTGCAAGCAGTCAGCTAAACTTAACAGCCACCCAGGTATTGAGCGATCAGAAGATCAACAAGCTAGCCTGTCCGTTCTCCTGTGAATCCAATCAGTAACACTCCCGTACAGTCCGGTCTGCTTGTCTGATATGTCGTATATCAAGTCTACGGGTGGTATACGTCAGACCCCAGTAACCGATAAGTTGTGTCGATGTGAGGCTCATAACAGGTAGAGAAACTACTAGTAACACTTACCAGTATATCTCTATATCAGCCCTGGACAGGGACTTCCAGTTATAGCCAATCGAACACAGCACAACATCAACTCCCTATACCGGGAGAGACGAATCCCCTCCTATCGCTCACTGCCTCCATGTGATTCGGGACTGTACCCAAAAGCCACCATTTTGCACGCCCTCTCCGACATGGTAAGGTGGAAATCAAAGCACAGTGGGAATCACACAAGACTCTATGATGATCTCGGGTCTACAGTCTACCCTGTACCAGTGTCACCAAAGAACTTCCATCTGACGTGTGGTATATCACCATCTGGGAGTTCTCTGCGAGTCCATCCAGTGTACCCAGTCTCCACTGAGCACCCGTACACCATCTCTAATGTCAAACACCGATGGATATGGGATCATCCATCGCCCATCATATGGGTCAAGATGCGTATACGCTAGTCTACTCTGGTGTATCGATGCCCTGTCTCGATATACCCTCGACTAGGAACAGTTATAGGATGTACTCATCGACTACTATAGCCCTACTAGTATGATCTCATCATAGTCCCAGTAGTCGAGTACAGATCCTAAAGGCTTTATCAACATGTGAGAGTAAGACAGTAAACCAATACAAGTCAACATGTTAAGATAAAGTGAAACCAAATAGCATAATATCATGACGAGTAAGAAAGTCCTCTCTGTATATATCCAAGCATCCATCATAATATACATCATATGTACAACAATGGCCTCTAGGGCATATACAAAACTAACAATCTCCCACTTGCACTAAGGCCAGCTGCTGTAGTATCTCATACCTAGCATCTCGAATAATCTCTCAAACTGTATCTGGGGAATGGCCTTCGTGAGTGGATCCGCAGTGTTGTCCTTCGTGTCTACTCTCCAGACCTCGATCTCCCGGCGATCAACTATCTCCCTGATCAGGTGATACCGCCTCAGAATATGTCTGGACTTCTGATGGGACCTGGGTTCCTTGGCCAAAGCCACAGCTCCATTGTTATCGCAATATAGAGGTATTGGATGTTCAATGGATGGAACCACACCAAGTTCAGTGATGAACTTCTTCATCCAGACAGCCTCTTTGGCAGCATCGTTGGCAGCGATGTATTCAGCCTCTATCGTCGAGTCTGCAACGGTATCCTGTTTGGAACTCTTCCAATATACCTCCCCTCCATTGAGGGTAAAGACAAATCCCGAGTGCGACTTAGAGTCGTCCTTATCACATTGGAAGCTGGAATCGGTAAAGGACTCCACCCGGAGTTCTCCGTTACCATACACCAAGAACATGTCTCTAGTCCTTCGCAAGTACTTGAGAATGTTCTTCACAGCCGTCCAGTGACTCTCTCCAGGATCTGCTTGATACCGACTCACTACACTTAGTGAGTATGCTACATCGGGTCTGGTACATAGCATTGTTGCGCCACGGCAGCGCCCCGGCCGTCTTACCGAGGCCAAAATGTGGAATCAAAAATTTTCCTTACTTGGAAACTGGCGCTACCGCGGACAATAAAACCCGGATCGTTAACCATTAACCTATACTAGCTAACAAGAGATGGGAAGAGAAGTATACCAAGTGATCCGAGTCCTCCGGTCTTCTCTTCATCGTCCCGATCTCCCGCGGAAAGTCCTGTCTCCATGTCGTCGCCTCGTCGCCGGAAGGGCACCACATCGCATGCGTCTTTTACGGGCTCCCGCCTCAATACCGAGGCAACTCGAGCATGAAGCCGGCAAGTCGACATGCCCAAGGTTTACTGTAGAATGTAGTGTAGATACTTTGTCTCTTGGAGTTTATGTAGTTGCCATTGATGGATGGAGGAAGAGGTAAAGAAAATTGGTGCTTTCAATTTTCTAGCAAGAAGAAGATGAGATGAAGAATTCCTCACATAACAAAATGAACTCGCTCATCCTTTTCTCTCAAGTGAACTCTTTTTTCATCTAGTGAGAATGGTGGAGGAATGAAATGCAAACCATAACAAGAAGGGAGGTGAGTGTAGGAGAAAGAGAAAGGTGACCATATCCAAACATCATCATCACAATCTCACATCAAACACAAATCAATCCTAATCACCTTTTACAAGAAATGATGATAGAAAAGAAAGGAATAAAAAAGATGCTTTCATAATCAAACCATTTGCATGAAAACCCTCCACAATGTGTTATTTGCAAACTTGCAAATAACACCCTCCATCAAAAGGTTCGGCCGGGAAAGAACAAAGGAAAACCGGTCGGAACGGAATGCAAACTGGCAACTCCAGAAAACCGGTCCCGTAATAAATTACAGGATAACCCCGATACTGTGCATACACACCCGCATCTGTATTCCGACCGGATACAAATGCAATGAGACAAAATCTACACTGTACTAAACTAGGATCCGGCTTAAACCAAAACCGGCTAGTAATATCCGTCCGATCCTGATCCGTGCAATACCGCACGTATCAGATCGAACCCTGCCATATAACTATACGACCACTAGTACAAAACTGTCCGATCCTGATCCGTGCAATACCGCACGTATCTGATCGGACCCTGCCATATCTCCATACGGCCTCTACAGCGTTTCGCCCGAAACTTGACTAACTGAATGTGTGGTGGACTCTAAAGACTCGTCAATACTATGACTGTGGATTTAACCACTGGCACGTCAGAGGTATAAGCCAATACGTGACGGGCCACCAGCTATTGACCAAAAGGGACGTCGATGAGCGAACTCATCCTGACACCCTTACTGAGCCTGTCAGTGACAATATCCGTACAGTCCGGTCCGTTCGTCTATGAGTATCCCATGGCGGGCCTAGGGGGTTGGTAAAAGTCAGACCCCCAAAAGCGGTACAAGTCGTGTCGGAGCGTAGCCCAGAATACCCTGAGATACTACTGGAATACCTACCAGTAAATCTCCTGCCTCGGCCGAGGGCTTTGTGTAATGGCTCTCCTAGACACAGCGCGACCTCACCCCCAATACCGGGAGAGACGAACCCCTGCAGATCCGCTCACTGCCTCCATGTGGCTCGGGACTGTACCCAACTAAAACCTGTTTGCACGACTCCTTTGAGCCGTGGTAAGGTAGTAATCAAAGCACAGTGGGAACTCACACGAGACAAATGACGATCTCAGGTCGATGAACTAACCTGTACACATGTCACTAGGGAACTGCTATCTGACATCTGGTATAAGACCAACTAGCAGGTTCCCGGCGAGTCCTGTCCGGTGTACTCATAACCCAATGAGCACCTGTATACATCTTAGGTGAACCAACTGACACCAGTGGCTTGTGAGACCGGCCACCGCCCCTCGTCGGGGTCTCGACTGTATACACTAGTCTACTAATGGAGTATCGATGCCCTGTCTCGAAACTCCTACGACTAGGGACCTTTTAAGGATGTGCTTATAGACTACCAGCTCCCACGTATATGATCGCCATCATACTGCTGGTAGTCAAGCAAGAATCCTAGGGGCTCTATCAACGTGTAATAGCGACATGTCAGGTCACCTAAAGCAGTACATGATGATAAAGATAAACCAGATAACATACTATCATCTTGAGTAAGACTGTCCTCCTGGGATAGGTCCTCCCTCAATCATTGCAATCAGTGCCTGTGATCCAATAATTGACTCTGAGGGCACTATCTCCAACAATCTCCCAGTTGCACTCAAGGCTAATTATTGCGATGTCGCATACTCACAGCCCATGTGATACCGAACACCCAACTCCTCTTCAAGTCAGTCTCACAAAACTCGTTTGCAAAACTATTGCGTTCGAGGAATAGCCTTAGTGAGTGAATCCGCTTGGATGTTTCTTTCTATGTCTCTCTATATCTCAAGTTCGCAGAGAAAACCATCTCCCGAAATGAGCAATACCTGTCTTAGAGTATGTCTGGATATCTGATGGGACCTAGCTCATGAATGAACTCCAAATCCAAACTTCTTAGACTGTATCGATAACTGAACTTAATCAGTACCCAGCGCCATGCCTCCCTTAGTATTGCCTTGGACCACCTGTCCAAAATACTGCCCCTCGTCAGAAGGAGAAACTATAACTCTGACAGCCACTCTGCCATCCATGTCACCTTCGAAGCCTGGAGTGATAACCGTCTCCTAAAAGAGGCTGTCGTTATCACATCCCTAGAACACGCACTTATGTCCTAAAACTGCTTCCGATTGTTTCTCCAGGATTGGATTAATATCAACTTATTGCATCTACTGCAAGAACAACATCTGGTGTGGTACTTGACATCTCATGATTGACTCAATTGCCTAAGCAAGTGATCTGTAAATCATGCGTATCCCTCTCCCCTTTAGTCTGTAAGACACCTTTAGAGAGGGTGACTCCATTACCTGCAGGTGTACTACCGTGCCAGGAGTCGTCCATTCTAAATACTCATAGAATGCTGTCAAGGTACCCAGATTAGGAAACCACCCAAATCTAGATCTAAAACCATAGATCTAGTAACCAGAATGTCTGAAATAATATCCAAGTCCTGTGTGGAGAAACCACTGTGTGACAACCAAAGTATAACCGATCGTAGTATAGGAGTTTCCTTTCCTACTCTGTGTATGTCATCCAAAACCAGGATATCACACCCTATTACCTTCTTAACAGATCCATCCCCTATTCTGATGACATCAAACCTATGACTGTCATGTCAGAAATAGATGATCTATCTCCGCTATATCTGCTTTAGTCTATAAATAGACATAAACCACCTGTCCACCAATGCTTCCGCTGCTCCCACTGACTACGACAACCCTCTGGCAGAGTCATATACACGTACACTTCTGAAGCTAGTTCAGAACGACGCTATACTCATCCTCCTGCCGGGTCTCGCGGCCTGGAACAACAGCAATGGCAAGTGTGGGCAAACAAGAACTTCCCTGTCACCGTCCTTTAGGCTATCGGAGTACCTCTCGGGTGCCTGAAGTTACCCACCGTATCTGCGGAGTGGCCAATGGAATGTCAAGCCAGATTGAATCTTTAGGTTCCTTATCAAATCTTCAGTAATCGTTTGCGGTTCTGGAATCACTTCCAGTTCTACCATACTCCCACTACTGTTTTTGAAAAAATCCATTTTTAATAAAACTGTGGCGAGTCTAGAACAATATTTCTATTGATCTGCCAGATGGTAGAAAGTCAACCCTCGTCATAGCCTGGGTCAACCCACAAACAGCCATTACAGAAACGTGCCTTGAGTTATCCAGAGTCTGGTTTTAAGCATAAGCCGGACAACTCCCCGTACCTTAACAATGTCAAGATATGAACTGTTCTATATCCAATATAGAAACAGAGGCACTGATTTAATTGAACCAGATTCAAATCATGCAGCTGTCTCCAGTGCATGTCAACTAAATGGAAGGTGGCCGATCAGCGTTACTCAACTTAGGAGTGCTTCCAATTATGAGTAACCTGAAAGAGAAGCAAGTTCTCTTAACCATTACTATCAACTGAATACCATACACAAGTATCTACATCTTCGATCACTTTGAAGAATCCCGATACTTGCAATACCTGGTTCTCTACTTTATTCAAATACCTATAACTTCTCAAAATTCAGACCCTGTGTTTCCACGAAACACCTGTCTAAAAACTAGAGAAGTCATAAGTAATCTGAATATAGTACGATGACCAACCCCTCTGTCCTGATGGACGCTGGACAACATACAATACTCTGTATAAGTCCCTTGAGTCTGATGACTCATTCACTGTGTGTCGTAGGCTGAAAACTGTACTTATGGTTAAGAAGAATTACACCGCTGTTTAATGCTCCTTATCTAACCATCCACTGATGTAGGTAAATGTCATCGACATAACTTCAAAAGATATATCTCACTCTATAAAATAGACGTACAGATATATCGATTTGAAATTGGTGCATAACAGCGGATATTCAAAACCAAATATTTGCCGACCGGCAAACAACCCAGGTGATTTCCTCAAATATCACCGATTACAACGAATCCCGATATAATGAGGACGATCACCTAATTCCCAATAACTTACTCCCACTCATCATTTGTAAAACCATACAGATGTGGGAATCATTCCTGGCAAATACATACCCTGGAGCAAGTGTCTAATCGGGAAATCAGTTTTCCTTTAACAGTACACAGTGAAACTGAAACTTTGAAATGTTTCGATGGGGTATCCTGGTATTCCTAGTAACGCCTCTTCCAGATTCACGACTGTAACCGTATAATTCTTTGCCACCTCTCCAAATCCCTTTTTATGTCTTTAGTCATTACCTTCTGCACACCCCTTTAGGCCAAATGGTTTTCTTCCTTCCCTACCATTCGGCACCAGCCTATGGTTTGGAAGAAGACTATCCAATAAGCATAATGGGTGTACTGTCCTAATCCTAGGAACACTCGTAATGCGAGAGAAGGTGAAGATAAAAGACAACCGAATAAACCTTATTCCTATTTCTCATGAACCAGAATCCATCCCCGAACTGGAACAAGTTCCTTTCGAGTTCGTATATAACCATACGATGGAATATCCAATAAACTGTGGATCTTCGTAGTGATACGGAGTGTCCTGGAGAAATACAAAGGTGATTTTCGGATTGGCGAAGAAATACTTGGTTTGATCGTGAATAGCAGTCACAATTTACTTTGCCCTCTCACTAATCCTTTGCTTTGTCTTAACTTAATACCTTCTGCACACCATCGTTATGCTAATTGGTTTTCTTCATTCCCTACCGGTCGGCACCAGCCTAAGGTTTGGAAGAAGACTATCCAATTTGCGTAATAGGTGTACTATCTCCTAAACCAAGGAGTACTCGCAACCTGAGAGAAGGTAAAAGGAAAAGACAACTGAATAATCTTATTCGTTTTCTCCAGAACCAGAAACCATCCTCGAAGTCCTTCGAGTTCGTATGTAACCATACGATGGTTTTGTCCAATGGAAGTTGACGATCGTAGTAATACGGGGTGTCCTGGAGAAAAGGGTAAAAGTAGGAGTGGCAATGAGGTTTGCAACTCTGACAATCCAAAAGCCTGTGTTAAGAAGGTTCGGTCAACTTGGTCACTGAGTCATAGTCAAGGGTCGGGTCAAATGTCGCTGCCAAAGAGAGAGATAAAAGAAACACTCGGCGTGCACTCTAACCTAGATCAGAATGGTTATCACTTTATCTAATCTGGAAACCTCCCACTGTAACGTCAAATTCTTCCCCAAACCTGAAAGAAGAATTAGTCGGGATCACCCGAGGAGTAAACCAACTCATCAGTGGGAATCGGGATCCAACTCTCATCGCATGATAACATGACGGAATCCGCTCACGTCACCACACTTCAGAAGGCATGCGCATGTCTGGCAAGTTTCAGTACTTTTGAAACTCCCGATGTGGATTTTTACCCCTAGTACCCAAGTGACCTTGACGGAGTCAACAAATCAAAGAGTCCTAGTCAAGTTCAACCTGTCATTATCTGGATTGCATTAAACCCACCCGTACGTGCCCTTGACGGAGTCAACAAGGCCGCACGACTGTCCTAACCAATCCCATTTATGCAACAAACAAGTACCACTTAGCTACCGTACACTACGCCTTGACGGAGTCAACAAACGCAGCACGAATACTAAGTAATACTTGTAAGAAATGACGGAGGGCTACGTCTAGTTTTTGGCGAAAAACCTTTAACGTAATGAACTTGATATCGTTGAAGGAACTGCATAGCTTTTATAAAAATATAGTGACGAAAACCCTTTGCTAAAGAGGTCACTCCCGGTGAAGGGATCTCGGCTCTTTCCCCGTTGAATGAGGTGCAGGATATTTCAACTGAATACCACGATGCAAAGCAAAAAGTAATCGGCTATAGTGAAGTTAATGCCCTGACGCAAACTTCTGTCTAAGGGGTCACTCCCGGTGAAGGGATCTCGGCCCTTGCCTCGTCGACTGAGGAGCAGGATATTCCAAATGAATACCACGATGCAAAACAAAAGTGAACGTCCTTGCAATAACAGCTTTTTGAAAAAAGTGTTCCAACAACATCAGAATAGGTTTGTTTATCTTGCATTGATCCGAATCAACGCAGTCCCACCAATTGATCACACCACAAAGAACGAAAATATACTGATGTACGTATATGCCATCCGCATTCGCCACTGGGTCCCGTCATTACCCGTTAGGTTAGCTAACTAACGACAGAGCGGGGACTGGACTAGCGCGGATGTAAAACATATACAACATCTACTAATATATATACCAATATATTATTTTTGCTCAAGGCGTGATAAAATGCAACATCACAGAAATATACAGCATCACAGAACAATACAGATATCTGGAAGCCCCGGGTTTCACAGAGCCGCTGTTGAAACCCGACGTTCCCCTGGTCGTGTGGATAGCCTGTGCAATGAAATCCTAGGCCCCTACGGGCGCGGCAAGTCACCCGCCAAAACCTGAAGCGAGGCAGCCCCCTTCAGCACCGTGAATGGACCACCCAGCACTTCATGGAATCCGGTAACTTGGGCACCCCTCCCGGGTCAACCTGTACCCCCTACGAGTGCGGCAAATAGCCCGCCAATCCTAGAGTGAAGCCCCCTCCGTCTCATTGCCATGAGATGCGGGCCCGTTGCCCTCCAGAACCCGGCTATCCGTGCACCCCTTCGCGGGGTAATCCTAGTACAGAAAGTAAAATATACATACAACGGGTACATCGACCGCAACCAGGTCGTGCCCCAAAAGTATAATACAAACAGGCAGTGACGGCTGTCCACATGTCGGACGCTCGCCCCGCAAAATCAAATGTACATATAAAACAAAACTGTACTAGCATTGCATCCAGGCTATCCCCACGACCGATCCGCAACATCACAGCATAAACACAGAACATCAACGTGAAAATCACGTTCGCAAATCTGTCTAACCGGGCTATAGTAGTTAGACAGGATTTACCGATCAAGTGACATTCACGGTCGTAGATATAATGTAAATACTGTGAAATAACATGTTTAAAATTTTCGATCGACTGAATTTTCCGAAGTGGGCCCCAAGCACAACTGTAGCACTCAAAAACATCTCGGCCCAAAACGAATATACCAGAAACCCTATTTTCATGTCAGTAAACCACTGTAGAAATTTGGTACGGTTTGGCCACAAAACGGCGGCGGTTCCGCGGCCAAAACGTGGTTTTGGCCACTAAACCGCCGCGCTACAGTAACATTAGCGTACCAAATTTTCACAGAATTCATAAAAAACCCTGCACGTAATTTTCCAATGTACCAAATAATTTTTAGAGCAAGGAAAAAATCGACAGAAAGTGCGACATGGAAATGTGGTTTTTGGAAAATCCGATCGATCGAACTTGTAAACACGTTAGAGCAAGCTAGACAAGGTTAATGGCGTGGCTCTGATACCATGTTGCGCCACGGCAGCGCCCCGGCCGTCTTACCGAGGCCAAAATGCGGAATCAAAAATTTCCCTTACTTGGAAACTGGCGCTACCGCGGACAATAAAACCCGGATCGTTAACCATTAACCTATACTAGCTAACAAGAGATGGGAAGAGAAGTATACCAAGTGATCCTAGTCCTCCGGTCTTCTCTTCATCGTCCTGATCTCCCGCGGAAAGTCCTGTCTCCATGTCGTCGCCTCGTCGCCGGAAGGGCACCACATCGCCTGCGTCTTTTACGGGCTCCCGCCTCAATACCGAGGCAACTCGAGCATGAAGCCGGCAAGTCGACATGCCCAAGGTTTGCTGTAGAATGTAGTGTAGATACTTTGTCTCTTGGAGTTTATGTAGTTGCCATTGATGGATGGAGGAAGAGGTAAAGAAAATTGGTGCTTTCAATTTTCTAGCAAGAAGAAGATGAGATGAAGAATTCCTCACATAACAAAATGAACTCTCTCATCCTTTTCTCTCAAGTGAACCCTTTTTTCATCTAGTGAGAATGGTGGAGGAATGAAATGCAAACCATAACCAGAAGGGAGGTGAGTGTAGGAGAAAGAGAAAGGTGACCATATCCAAACTTCATCATCACAATCTCACATCAAACACAAATCAATCCTAATCACCTTTTACAAGAAATGATGTTAGAAAAGAAAGGAATAAAAAAGATGCTTTCATAATCAAACCATTTGCATGAAAACCCTCCACAATGTGTTATTTGCAAACTTGCAAATAACACCCTCAATCAAAAGGTTCGGCCGGGAAAGAACAAAGGAAAACCGGCCTGAACGGAATGCAAACTGGCAACTCCAGAAAACTGGTCCCGTAATAAATTACAGGAAAACCCCGATACTGTGCATACACAACCGCATCTGTATTCCGACCGGATACAAATGCAATGAGACAAAATCTACACTGTACTAAACTAGGATCCGGCTTAAACCAAAGCCGGCTAGTAATATCCGTCCGATCCTGATCCGTGCAATACCGCACGTATCAGATCGAACCCTGCCATATAACTATACGGCCACTAGTACAAAACTGTCCGATCCTGATCCGTGCAATACCGCACATATCTGATCGGACCCTGCCATATCTCCATACGGCCTCTACAGCGTTTCGCCCGAAACTTGAGTAACTGAATGTGTGGTGGACTCTAAAGACTCGTCAATACTATGGCTGTGGATTTAACCACTGGCACGTCAGAGGTATAAGCCAATACGTGACGGGCCACCAGCTATTGACCAAAAGGGACGTCGATGAGCGAACTCATCCTGACAACCTTACTGAGCCTGTCAGTGACAATATCCGTACAGTCCGGTCCGTTCGTTTATGAGTATCGCATGGCGGGCCTAGGGGGTTGGTAAAAGTCAGACCCCCAAAAGCGGTACAAGTCGTGTCGGAGCGTAGCCCAGAACACCCTGAGATACTACTGGAATACCTACCAGTAAATCTCCTGCCTCGGCCGAGGGCTTTGTGTAATGGCTCTCCTAGACACAGCGCGACCTCACCCCCAATACCGGGAGAGACGAACCCCTGCAGATCCGCTCACTGCCTCCATGTGGCTCGGGACTGTACCCAACTAAAACCTGTTTGCACGACTCCTTTGAGCCGTGGTAAGGTAGTAATCAAAGCACAGTGGGAACTCACACAAGACTAATGACGATCTCAGGTCGATGAACTAACCTGTACACATGTCACCAGGGAACTGCTATCTGACATCTGGTATAAGACCAACTAGCAGGTTCCCGACGAGTCCTGTCCGGTGTACTCATAACCCAATGAGCACCTGTATACATCTTAGGTGAACCAACTGACACCAGTGGCTTGTGAGACCGGCCACCGCCCCTCGTCGGGGTCTCGACTGTATACACTAGTCTACTAATGGAGTATCGATGCCCTGTCTCGAAACTCCTACGACTAGGGACCTTTTAAGGATGTGCTTATAGACTACCAGCTCCCACGTATATGATCGCCATCATACTGCTGGTAGTCAAGCAAGAATCCTAGGGGCTCTATCAACGTGTAATAGCGACATGTCAGGTCACCTAAAGCAGTACACGATGATAAAGATAAACCAGATAGCATACTATCATCTTGAGTAAGACTGTCCTCCTGGGATAGGTCATCCCTCAATCATTGCAATCACGTGCCTGTGATCCAATAATTGACTCTGAGGGCACTATCTCCAACAAGCATCGCATACATGATAGAGCCTACTGCCGAAGCATAGGGTATCCCTTGCATGCGAGCTCTCTCAAAATCAGTCTTGGGAGACATCTCTTTGGAGAGAGTGAGTCCAGAGATTGTGGGTTGGTTCCCACGCTTGGATTCTTCCATACTCAACCTCTTTAGTATGGTGTCAATGTACCTGGATTGGGACAATCCCAGTATCCTTTTGGATCAATCTCTATAGATCCTAATTCCCAATATGCAGGAGGCATCACCTAGATCTTTCATTGAGAATCTTTGTGATAAGAAGATCTTGACTGATTTCAGCATAGGAATATCATTTCCTATCAAGAGTATGTCATCCACGTACAATACGAGGAAGACAACCTTACTCTCTGCTACCTTTTTATAGATACATGGTTCATCTATGTTTTTGATGAAGTCAAACTCTTTGACTACAACATCAAAACAGATGTTCCAACTCCGCGATGCTTGCTTTAACCCATAAATGGATTTAAGCAGCTTGCACACCTTTCTGCTGCTCCCACTATCTACGAAGCCCTCTGGCTGAGTCATGTACACGCATTCTTCTAAATCACCGTTTAGAAAGGCGGTCTTAACATCCATTTGCCAGATTTCGTAGTCATGGTATGCAGCAATGGCATGTAAGATCCGGATGGACTTAAGCATAGCCACTGGAGAAAAGGTTTCATCATAATCCACACCTGGTCATTGACGAAAACCCTTTGCTACAAGTCTAGCTTTGAAAGTCTCAACTTTTCCATCTACACCAAATTTCCTTTTAAAAATCCACTTGCTCCCAATGGGTTTTACCCCTTCAGGAGCATTTTCTAAAATCCATACTTTATTGGTGTACATGGATTCCATCTCAGATCGGATTCCATCCAGCCATTTCACAGAGTCACCACTTGTGATGGCCTGCTCGAAACTAGTCGGGTCATCATCTTCCATGATGTAATCCTCGCTTCCACCATTAATGAGAAAACCGTAGTATCTCTCAGGTGGATGAGAAACCCTGCTAGATCGGCGGAGAGGCTGGGGTTCGTCGGGTACTACTGAACCTCTGGTTCTACCAAATCATCTGTTGTAGTTTGTTCTGCTGGAACTTCTTCCAGTTCTACCTCAATGCCACTAATCTGTTCCATAAGAAAACCTTTTTCTAAGAAAGTAGCATGTCGAGAAACAAACACCTTTTGTTCCTCGGAGTGGTAGAAGATATACCCTCGCGAATGTTTGGGATATCCAATAAACTTACAGAGAACAGACCTTGCCTCGAGCTTGTCCGGATTTTGTGTTTTAACATAGGCCGGACAACACCATATCTGAATAAAATTAAGACATGGTCTCTTACCATTCCATATCTCATATGGAGTGGTAGGCACTGATTTGGTTGGAACTCTATTCAATAGGTATGCAGCTGTCTCCAGTGCATATCACCAGAATGAAATAGGTAACTCAGCAGTGCTCATCATAGATCGCACCATATCTAATAGAGTGCGATTTCTTCGTTCCGATACACCGTTGTGCTGTGGTGTATAAGGAGGAGTAAGCTGAGAGAGAATCCCATTCTCTTTTAGATAATCTAGGAACTCATTGCTTAAGTATTCACCTCCTCGATCAGATCGAAGAATTTTAATACTTTTGCCCGTTTGATTCTCTACTTCGTGCTTATATTCTCTGAATTTCTCAAAAGCTTCAGACTTATGTTTCATCAAGTATACATATCCGAATCTTGAGAGATCATCAGTGAATGTAATGAAGTAGGAAGAACCGTTCCTGGCATGCGTAGACATGGGACCGCATACATCACTATGTACCAGTCCTAAGAGTTCCGTAACTCTTTCTCCGTGTCCACTAAACGGAGCTTTGGTCATTTTTCCTTTGAGACATGAATGGCAAGTATCATAAGATGATAATTCGAACGGATTCAAATATCCATCTTTATGTAACTTAGCCAGTCGTGTCGCATTGATATGACCAAGTCTACAATGCCACAAGAAGGATTCGTTCATTTCTGAACTTTTCCTCTTGTGTGTGTTTTGTATATTGAGGACTGTACTCTGATTTAGAATGAATATGTCATTATGTAACGAGCCTGATGCAATCAACTTTTGATCTAGGAATATGTTCATAACATTATCCTGTACTACAAAATTATATCCTTCTTTACTTAATAAAGAAACCAATATAATGTTGGACATCATGTTTGGTATATAATAGCACTTATTCAGAATCAGTGTATCACCACTTGGTAATACTAAGTGATATTCGCCAACTGCTTTGGCTGCAACATTTGCACCGTTCCCTACTTGAACGGAATGATCACCTTTTCCCAGTTCTCTACCTTTACGTAGCCCATGTAACAATTTACATATATGGGATCCTGATCCGGTATCTAATACCCAGGACGTAGGGTGAACTGAGAAACAGTTCTCAATAACTAACACACCTGAAGAAGATGCATCAACATGCATGTTCTTTTGGGCGGCTTGAGAATCCAGATATTCTTCTATTCCCTGTTCAGTCTTATAACTCTTATAAGAAAGAACGGGTCTAACGTTCCCCTGCTCAGTATAATAAGCGGGTTCAGTCAATACATCCATATTATTATCTTGATTATGGCCTGACATGGTCGCTACCTGGAGAGAGAGAGAAGAAAACACTTTAGCGTATGCTCTTGCAAGATTAGATTGGTTATTATCTTATCTAATCAGGACGTCTCCCACTGTTTTTTTTATCAAATCTACCTTCAAACCCTAAAAGGTAAGATTAGCTGGGATTAATTACACCCTACAATTTCGTCAATCTTTCAGCCAGATCAGTGTCGGTACTTGAGGGAGGTTCCCCGTGCTTTCGCACGGACCTAATTAAAGTAAACCTCATTTTCCCAGAGGCGTAACCCCGTTAACACTTTTCTAGACACCTACTTAATCGGCTAATTGTCCTGTGTAAAACTCTCCCAGGAGTAACTCTTACTCGCAGTGGGTATCGGGATCCAACTATCTCATAGGAGGTATGCAATCTCATTGCAAATTTCAACACTTGAAATTCCCGATAATGCTTTTACCCCTAGCGTCCCATGACCTTGACGGAGGCCAAACTACCCATAGGGCGCTAGTCAAGTTCAACCCGTCATTTCATGATTGAATTAAACCCACTCGTACGACCCTTGACGGAGGCCAAACTACGTCGTATGAATACCCTAATCCAATTGCATCATATGCTAGCAGATAAGCACTAGTTAGCTACCGTACACTATGCCTTGATGGAGGCCAAACTACCGCAGCACGAATACTAAGTAGTACTTATCTGAAATGACGGAGGGCTACGCAGGTTTTTCAGAAAACCATGAGCGTAATGAACTTGATATCGTCGTAGAATCATGTGAAATTTTGAAATGGCGTGTTTTTGAGGCTTTCATTGGTTTTGCTAAAGAGGTCACTCCCGGTGAAGGGATATCGGCTCTTTCCTCATCGAATAAGGTGCAGGACATATTATATATATCACTGTGTAAAGCAAAACTCTAAAAGCAATCAAAAGACAAACCGAGTTTTGTAGCATCTGCCAGTTTTCACTAAAGAGGTCACTCCCGGTGAAGGGATCTCGGCTCTTTCCTCATCGAATAAGGTGCATGGTATATCATATATACCACTATGCAAAGCAAAACTGTAGCTACCCTTTTTATAAAGTTTTGATTCTACAACATCTTTTAGGTTTCTTTTCTTTTTATTAATCTCATTAATAAAATATCCCATCAGCTTATGCTTCCTAAGCATCACAGATAAATACGACGTACACTTATGCCATCTGCATTCGCCTCGATGTCCCCTCGTGCACCGTTAGGTTAGGTAACTAACGACAGAGCAGGGCAGGGCTAGTGCGGGTGTAAAACATAAGTAACTTCTATATAATATATCATATATACTATATACAGTATCCATCACAACAAATCAAATGATCACATCACATATATCGCAACAGAAACATAGATATAATGTGGGATATACTAGGACGTCCGTATTTAGTATTTAGCCAACAATAGAAAATACGGATTTCACAGTCGCGATGAATAGCCAAGCCCACACCCTGGACCCCTACGAGAGCGGCAAGCGACCCTACCAATTCTGGAGTTTAGGAGACCCGGTCTCGACTCCTCGAGATGGCCTCCCACTGAACCCCAGAACCCGGTCACCTATGCTCCCCTCCTTGAGTCCATCCTAATGCGGAAAAGTAAATAATGTACAACACTGGTGGCATCAACCTCAACCCGGAAGTGCCCCAAATAAAAGAATATTACATTACATTTGAATTTACATGAATGAAAATATAAAACTCTCATCTCACATAAAACCCCCGGCTATTCAATCGCGACAATCCTGCATATCATATCTCAGCAACACATAATATCATATATCATCAACGTAAGTAAGTATGCATACACTGATCGTCGTTGTCGTATAGCAACGAAAACCGGCAATACAACTACATACTACACTTATGGTCACAGAAAAGAAATTGTAAAACTACAATATTTGGAATCCACAATCACTTTAGACATCGTAAATCCGAAATATCACATAGTTCGCATTTCATGCCTAACACAATGAATTCCACATATTGTATCACATTCCAGATAAATAGACAGTATTAAACTTTCCGAACAGATAATCAAATACCCAAAATTTCCTAATTTGCTCAACACTTGAGCGGAGTTCAAATAATCCGGAATGTGTTACAGTAGTAGCGGTCCAGCCGTAGAAGGGTCAAGCCAATGCCTCACATGTGGCACACCGTAGTGCCCTAAACCCGAAGGTTCAAAAGGCAGTTCAAGGCGGTCACATAATCGAGTTAAGGTTTGTTGTCTTCTAGAGGGTCCACCACAAAACTTGCACGCATTTGCGAAAGATTTAAACTCGAGAAAATATTCAACACTTGAAAATTTTTCGTGTCGGAAAAAAGTGAGTTAATGATATCCGTTCGAACTTTCTAACAGTTTCTAAATATCCGGAAAAACAATAACGAATTTAAAATTCCCGATCGAATCGACGATTACAAAATAAACCCCAGAATACTCAACACTTGAGTCAGATTAAAAATACCCATAAAATAGTAACCACAGAGAAAAGAATTACTGTGCAAAATTCTGTCCCTAATACCCTTACCCTGCCGCGGAACCGCCGCCAAAGGTGGGTCATTGCCGCGGTTCCGCGGCCATGTTGAGGAATTGGGGGCACGTTTTTCACCATAATTCTTATATTAGCCTGCTGAATTTTTTAGGTATTTTTAATTCTGGAAAAACCCAGATTTTAGAAAATGTACAGAGAGGGGTTTGAAATGTCGTATTCGGGTTCGATCGGGGTTTTAGCTTCGTTAACACATCGCCTAATGCTCTAGCTAGGCTCTGATACCACTGTAGGGTTCCTAGGCACTCTTGTGAAGGTTCATAAAGCATCAAACATGCCCGAATCAAATTTTACATGTGCCGAACAACCCAAAGACGGGATCTTTGCTAGATTATTAGGGTTTAGCATGCAAGATAACATCTTTAAAGCTAAGTGTGAGGGATTAAAACCTTTGTAGTCCGCTCCTTCGCTTCACAAGCTCCGAGTAGAAGTCCCTTCGCCGCGATCCACGATCTCCCGGACTCAAGAGAGGCTCCACGACTCGAACGATCCATGCTAGCTTGAAGTGTTCCGATTCTCGGATGATCTACGTCGAAGTTGCTATAACCCAAGCTTTCTCACTCTAAAGAGATGAACACCCTAATCTAATGGGCTAGATTAGATGAGGATGATGGAGTAGTATTTATGCTATCTTTTTAATTCACTGTCTCACAAGAAATCATCACAATAAGAATTTCTAGTGAGCTCTCTCTCAAAAACTAAAGAGAGAAGAAGATGAAGAATGAAAAGAATAATCCTTTTGTGATGAATAGTATTCAAGAATATATGATTGATTATCAAACCGTGGTCAAGGATGAGAGGCTTAACCTTTGTAGAGAATAAACTAGAGTTAGGGTTTGGTTAGGTCAAGGATGAGTCAAGGATAAGTATCAACCATAATATCTTAACCAAGACAAAAAGAAATTCTTCTAGAATAATCAAGAAGAAGCTAACCCTAATCAAACCCTAATGTCTTTTTATCATCCCTAATCATGTTTCATAATAAATCATATCATGTCACAATAATATATATCACATATATATTATATATTTGCAACAAAAGAAAATAATACAATTAACATATATCGCATATATATCAATGTATTAAACCGGTGAGAAAATGAAATAATAAAGCGAGCCAATATTACATAATGTAATACAATATATCATATATATCATTATACATTAAATCATCGAATCAACACTTGATCCAACGATCCGGCTATATCGAATATATAACCGACTAATATATCATGTACCGATTCATCGAATCAACACTTGATCCGATGACCCGGTTCATATCTAAATATCGCAAGAATATAATACGGTATCTCATATCGCATTATCCTCAGTCCTGCACATATCACATATGTGCCTCTACTCCGTTTTGCCTGAGCCAAGAAACCTCTGTATAGGACTCTAAAGAATCGTCAATACGCCGGTAGCAGGTGATGATCATATCAAACACCCACAAGCTGCAAGCGGTCAACTAAACGTAACAGCCACCCAGGTATTGAGCGATCAGAAGATCAACAAGCTAGCCTATCCGTTCTCCAGTGAATCCAATCAGTAACACTCCCGTACAGTCCGGTCTGTTCGTCTGATATGTCGCATATCAAGTCTAGGGGTGGTATACGTCAGACCCCAGTAACCGATAAGTCGTGTCGATGTGAGGCTCATAACAGGTCGACAAACTACTAGTAACACTTACCGGTATATCTCTATATCAGCCCTGGCCAGGGACTTCCAATTATAGCCAATCGAACACAGCACAACATCAACTCCCTATACCGGGAGAGACGAATCCCCTCCTATCGCTCACTGCCTTCATGTGATTAGGGATTGTACCCAAAAGCCACCGTTTTGCATGCCCTCTTGGACGTGGTAAGGTGGAAATCAAAGCACAGTGGAAATCACACAAGACTCTATGACGATCTCGGGTCTACAGACTATCCTGTACCAGTGTCACCAGAGAACTGCCATCTGACGTATGGTATATCACCATCTGGGAGTTCTCTGCGAGTCCGTCTAGTGTACCCAGTCTCCACTGAGCACCCGTACACAATCTCTGATGTCAAACACCGATGGATATGGGATCATCCATCGCCCATCATATGGGTCAAGATGCGTATACGCTAGTCTACTCTTGTGTATCGATGCCCTGTCTCGATATACCCTCGACTAGGAACAGTTATAGGATGTACTCATCGACTACTATGGCCCCAGTAGTATGATCTCATCATAGTCCCAGTAGTCGAGTACAGATCCTAAGGGCTTTATCAACATGTGAGAGTAAGACAGTAAACCAATACAAGTCAACATGTTAAGATAAAGTGAAACCAAATAGCATACTATCATGACGAGCAAGAAAGT
Organism: Agapanthus africanus; assembly: GCA_030015575.1. NCBI lineage: Eukaryota > Viridiplantae > Streptophyta > Magnoliopsida > Asparagales > Amaryllidaceae > Agapanthus > Agapanthus africanus. The sequence goes on from JASDDO010000012.1 coordinate 364,983,149, forward strand.
CCTCTCTGTATATATCCAAGCATCCATCATAATATACATCATATGTACAACAATAACCTCTAGGGCATATACATAACTAACAATCAAGATCCGGTATCTAGTACCCAGGAAGTAGAGTTAATTGACATACAGTTTTCAATTACAAACACATCCGAAGACGAAGCCACAACGTGCTTCGAATCCTGGCTACTGGCTTTCCAAGCCAAGCGATCCTTCTGCCAATGTTCTTTCCCATAACAATAGGAACGTCCCTCCTTCCCTACTTTTAGTCCCGAAACTTTTGCCTTTCCCTTTCCTTCTACCTTCTTGACACCGCATATCGGCTTTGTGGAGGTCTTCTTATTCTCACCCTTTGCTTTCTCCTTAGATGTAGATGAGGAAGATTCCCCAATAAGCAGATAGGGTGTCTCCCTGGTTTCCTTCAGGGTGTAAGTAGAGGGTAGGGACTGTAGAATCATGTCAGTATATGACTCATTCTCCAACGTGGTCTTCAGGTCCGTGAGCTCATCAATATAGCTAGTCATTGTCAAGACGTTGTCCCGTACAGATGACCTGATTGCCAACCTCGCTTGAAGCAATTCTTTCGAGGTCTCATATCTTGCGATACGAGATTTCTCTCCATATAAATCTTTGTTATGGAGGAAGATGGAAGCCTTGTGTTTCCTCCAGTTTACACCATCTACTAAGGACAACACGAGGCACTTGGCATTCATACTATCTTTTTCCGATGTTTATGGATATCAACATCCGTGACGGTGGAAACTGGACCTGAGACGGTGGGGGCTTGAGTAGTAAAGAGGTGTCCCAGCTTGTCATAGGTAATGGATATCTGGACAGACCTTTGTGTAGGGATGCTAGGCACGCGCACAAGGGTCTACGAGGCATCAACAATCCCCGATTGAAATTTTAGCCGTGCCGAACAACCCAAAGCCGGATCTTTAAACTAGGGTTTAGGCGAAAACAAGCATGTTAAACACTTTAACATTAAGTGAGATGGATTTGAACCTTTGTAGTTCCGGTCCTTCACTTCAATAGCTCCGTGTAGATGTCCCTTTTGCTGCGATCGTGAACTCTGGACTCTAGAGAAGCTCCACAAGAAGAACGAACGTGCTTGCTTCGATGACTTCGAGGCCGAAGATGATCTACGTCGGGGAGACACTAACTCAAGCTATTCCTTCAATAGGTCATGAACTTTGTGAAGAGAACACACTCTACTACATGGCAAGTGGTAGAGGATGAAGAAGTAGGAGGTGGGCTCACTTTAGAATTGATTTTCTCACATTTTTCCTCAAGGCACCATTAGAGCTAGCAAGCTTTTTATGGAGCTTGATGAAGAAGAAGAAGAAGTGAATAATTCATCCAAATGAAAACTTATCCTTTGAATTATTGCACCATGCTTGAGTTAAGCCCTCATGCTTAACTCATGTAGAGAATTAACCAAAGTATGAGGTTAAGGGTTGGGTTAACTAATATCCTAAGGAATGACAAAAGAGTTGACTTTGTCAATGTTGCATACAAGCTTCTACAAGCTTGATAACATTGACTAAAGTATCCTCTCTTTTGTTATTCTTAAGGAAATAAGTAAACCCTAATTTAACCTAAACTTGATATAAGCCTCATACACCCATCTTGTATGTATCATCAAGCATGATACAAACATTTACACTTGCATATATCACATATAAACAATGTGCACAATCTAGTGGGAAAATAAATCATAAGTGAGCTAATACTAGTTAATGTAATGTAATATATCAAATATATAATTATACATTAAATTATTAAATCAACTTTTGATTTAATAACCCGGCTATAACCGACTAATATCATGTGTAACAACTTATCGAATCAACACTTGATCCGATAACCCGGCTATATCGCATACAACCGATCAATGTCACGAATCGCGAGAATAGAATACGGTATCTCATATCGTATCAATCTCGGTCCCGCACATATCACATATGTGCTCCTACTCCATTTCGCTTGAGCTAGAAAACCCCTGTGTAGGACTCTAAAGACTCGTCAATACGCCGGCAGTAGGTGATGATCATATCAAACACACACAAGCCGCAAGCGGTCTGCTAAACGTAACGGCCACCCGGGTATTGAGCGATCAGAAGATCAACAAGAAAGCCTGTACATTCTCCTGTGAATCCAATCAGTAACACTCCCGTACAGTCCGGTCTCGTCGTCTGATATGTCGCATATCTTGCCTAGGTGTGGTAAACGTCAGACCTCAGTAGCTCGATAAGTCGTGTCGATATGAGGTCTATAACAGTTCGAGAAACTAATGATAACACTTACCAGTAAATCTCAGCAACCCTGGCCAGGTATTTCCGGTTATAGCCAATCGATCACAGCACAACATCAACTCCCTATTCCGGGAGAGACGAATCCCCTCCTATCGCTCATTGCCTCCTTGTGATTCGGGACTGTACCCAAAAGCCACCTTTTTGTATGCCATCTTGGACGTGGTATGATGGAAATCAAAGCACAGTAGGAATCACACAAGACTCTATGACGATCTCGGGTCAACAGACTACTCTGTACCAGTGTCACCGGAGAACTGCCATCTGACGTAAGGTATAATACCATCTGGGAGTTCTCGGCGAGTCCGTCCAGTGTACCCATTCTCCACTGATCACCCGTACACCATCCTTGATGTCAAACACCGATGGATATGGGATCATCCATCGCCCATCATATGGGTCAAGATGCGTATACGCTAGTCTACTCTGGTGTATCGATGCCTTGTTTCGATACACCCTCGACTAGGAATAGTTATAGGATGTACTCGTCGACTACCGTGGCCCCTCTAGTATGATCTCAACATAGTCCCAGTAGTCGAGTACATATCCTAAGGGCTTTATCAACATGTAATATAGAGACAATCAGAGTACATGTTAAGATAAAGTACAACCAGATAGCATACTATCATGTGGAGCAAGAAAGTCCTCCCTATATATGTCCTAGCATCCACTACAATATACATCGTATGTACAGTAATGGCCTCTAGGGCATACATATAACTAACAATCTCCCACTTGCACTAGGGCCATCTGTTGTGGTATCACATACCCAACAATTAGCTGTGGTTGAAGTATCTCATACTCAACCATTCCATAAAAGTCTCTACTGGGAAAAAGGCCTTTGTGAGTGGATCCGCGCTATTGTCCTCTGTGTCTACTCTCCTAACCTCGATCTCCATGTAGATCAACCATCTCCTTTATCAGGTGATACTGCCTAAGAATTATATCTGGATTTCTGATGGGACGGTAGTTCCTTGGCCAAAGCTACAACTCCATTGTCACACAATGGTAGGAACAAAGTTCATCTCATGAACTTATATATCCAGACTGCCTCTTTGGTAGCATCTTTGGTAACGATGTATCTTGCCTTTAATCGTCTAGTATGTCACGGTATCTAGCTTGGAACTCTTCCAACATACCGTCCCTCCATTGAGGGTAAAGACAATGCCTGCGACTGACATTCAGTCGTCCTTATCACCCTTGAATCTTTCCAGTGATTCGCCCCAGGATCGATTGATACCATCTCACTACAACCAGTGAGTATCCTAACATCCAATTAGATCTATCTCATAGATCCAAAATCCAGGATTCAGGAGGTATCACTATGATCCTATATGGAGAATCCTTGTGATAAGCGGAGATTGACCGAGCGTAGCATAGGAAATTCCTTCCCTATCAAGAGTATGTCATCCACGTACTTCATTGCATATTATTACTTGTTGTGCTTGGACTTGTACATGATTGTCACGATCTAACCGTGTCGTGTTTAAAAAGAGTTTTGAAATTACCGCAATCAAAATGGTGTCGCTTGTAGCGAGCCGTGATGAATACGGGTCGTCCGCAGGGAGATGGTATGTTTTTATCGCTTGTTTTAACGATTTAATACCGTGTTTTGATTTGTTGGTTAACTAATTGTCGTAACAAAGATATGAATAAAAAGGACTTGTTAAGGGTAGTAATAAGTTAGATTGTATGAAGGTGATGTTTGCCAATTCCTTATAGCCCCAACTTGGTATTGAAACTAAAGTAATAGGTAACAACGCGGATTAGGGAACTTAAAATACGGTATTTGCGGCATTTCGCTAAATCCGTTTTCCTTGTCCCTTGTCCTTCCGTTGTTATCTCTTGATTTTAGCCTTCGGCAAACCACGGGCAATCCGGTCATGATTAGGAATCATCACTATCGTGGTAGGATAGGATGCCTAGTGGAGCGGAGTTGCGGGTGATTTGCACGGAGTTTCGATAGCAAGTTTTAGGTTTTAAAGTTTAGACAAAGGACATCTTCGAATACGATCTAACATATTACACCCTTAACAAGTGAAAAGATAACTCACACATATTTAAAAAATAAAAAGAAAGAAAAGAGAAGATACATAAAAAAATGCAAGGAAAGAATGATGAAAAGAGTACCGATGAGTTCAAGCGTGTTATCTCCAAGTGTTCGATCCCCGGCAACGTGTGAAATCCAAATACCAAGCTTTAAGGTTGCAAGCTCACTTAAGAGGTTGCAAGATCAAAGCAAAGCAAGAATTCCACAATTGCAATCATGTAAAATGGAACAAGAAATGTAATAAAAATAAGAACTTTTATTGAAGAACAAACTTGTTACAAGAGATCTTGAAGTCAAGAACCTAAGCCTTAAGCTTGCAAGTTCAAAATGAGAAGATGCAAGGTCAAGACAAAGGGGCAAGAGCTCAAGAATGAAATGAAAATTTTCAAGAATTCTAAGATAAAACTAAAGAAAAAGCTACTCCTTTCCTCTTGCCTCTGGTCTGTATTTATATGCTCAGAAAGAAAACAAATAAACAACAAAATCAAGACCAACTGGCAGCGAGGGAGGGTGTGTGAGAAGCTGGGACCCACTGGAGCCTGTGGGGCCAGCCAGGCCGGTTTTTAGGGGAGGGTGGCCGGTCCAAAACAGGTGGTTGGGTCTAGAATTTGGTACGTTGTCTTTTGTTGTCCCCGGTGTCTCTTTGGTCTAGTTTATTTCTTCTGTTTCGACCTGATTTGCACCCAGTGTTTGGAGGGAATTTTGAATATGCAATTCAACACACGATCTCCACCATTAAATTCTCATTACTTCTTTCCCACATGTGGCTTGATTCATGGCTGCCCCCATTATGGCTCATGCTGATTTGTTTGATTGCCTTTGATTTGATTTCAATTTTGGAAGGAAAAAAATCAACACATGATGTTTAGCCTTGAATGCATATAATATCATATCCTTGAATGCGTATAAAATCATATCCACATGTACCTAAAAGTCTTGTGTACACACTTGTTGTGTTGGACCATTTAGATAAAAAAAAATGTTTACACAACTTGTTGCAAAAAGGAACTCCTGAAGTATCGGTCGGTTTGCGGTTCTGGTTGCAGTGTCTTTCTCAAGTGATATATCCGTGCTTTTGGATGCATTTCCAGTATTTTTTCATGGATACCTGTAATCTATAATACTGAGCAGACACTGGTTAACAATACCGATAAATACAACAATTAGATAATGAATGAGCGGTATTAGAATGCAGTTTTCTGATATGAACAAATACCCCCAAACTTATCTATTGCTCATCCCGAGCAAAACCATTTATTCAAAAAAAAATCCTAACCGCACATTCGCAGGGAACGCGATTGCACTGAACGTGTGCAACAAGCCGTTAAACCCTAGGTGTCCCTAGTAGGAGGAGTGTTGTCTCCTGAGGGTTTTCAGCAGATACTACCCACAAAATCCCGTCAAGCTAGTTTTGCGAAATAAGTATAATTCAACCCCTAAGGTTTTGTTTTAAAGATAACAATTTTATTATCCTAAATTTAGAACTATCGAACCTTTATTTTTCACCCTCGCTTCTCATTTAACTTAAGATTTTATATGCCTTTACGTGCAGTGCAAATAGTGTCGTTAAGTTTCAAAAGGATCGATTAAAGTCGTCATGTCACAAAATAAAGCCCAGACAAAAAACTTAAAAAGGATCACATAAGTTTTATAAAGAGTTAAGTATCTCTCAAGTTTCGTTTTCCAGTTAGGTTTCAAATTCAGAATTTCTATCTTCCTTAACAGGAAACCAGGTCTTATTTTTCACTCCACCTTTTTCTTGTTTTCATTTCATATACACCTCTGTGAACGTGCAATAGTCTTTATCATAGAATAAAACCTTCATATCTCCGCTAGAAATATTTTTTTATAAAAACCAGTCTTTTGCCAAGATTATTCTCACACAAAGAACCGTTAGGAATTTTAACTCGGAGAGAACAGTTGCTTGACTTTGTTTTAATCTGGACTTTCTAGGCTTCTTAACGAGCTTTAGGCCAATGCTCCCAAACCAGTTGGCTTTAGGGCATTAGGTGTAGAGACACCCCAGCGGACTTAATTACTCAAGTTACTTAGGCCTAAAAACAAAAGACAATTTTAGCGTGAAAATCATGATGATTTAATGCGAACGGAGATATAACCGGTAGTTCAATTATTTTTTTGGATATAAAACGTGTTTAGTGGGTTAGGTGTGTAATCATTCCAATCAAGTTCCAGATGGGTTATTTTTCAGAATTAGTTCCAATTAAGGCATCAATAACATCCCTTCATATCCACTTCACTTCAAAAACTAATCTTGGTATTACTTATTCAGAACAAACCTATTTGATCCTCAGAAAATAATTTCTCCGTTCAAAAGTTTCCAGACATAATAGACTTGTCATCTAATTTTCAAAAACTCACGACACGTGTAGTGTGATGTAAAGACGTATATTAGCTATAGTTAACTTTAAAGGAGAGTTATCTTTAAAGTTTTCAAAATCTAAAAATAAGATTTAGTTATTCTTATCATATCAAAAAAAAACCGTCGAAATATTGAATCTAAGTTCTCCCACTAGCTAACTTGGCGACAAAGTTTTTATGTTTTTAGAAAATTTTCAATTTTTGTAGGCTTTTTTTTATATGTATGCAAATGCAGAATATACAAATGAATGCGAAGGTTAGAAATGCGTACCTAGCGTACCCCCAAACTTAAACTTGACAGTGCCCTCACTGTCATGCTACACCAAGAGGGCAAAAATATTGAAGGGTCAAAATCGTCGGTTAGATATACAATTTTTTTTAAATTTTTTTTAACATATATATACAAAGGAAAATTATATATACATACCCCCAAACTTATTTGAAACAGTGTCCACAGTTTTGGCTGGATAACCGAAGTTTGGTGGTAGGCAGAGGAAGATTATGCAGGGTAAACCGGCTCCTGCAAGAGCAGGAGCTCCTCTGATGGTTCAGCGCTAATGAACGGTTTCAGTCTGTGTCCGTTTACTTTGAAGAGCGAACCGTCCTTTGGATTTTCCAAATCCACCGCGCCGTGCGGATATACCGTCCGCACAACAAAGGGTCCCTTCCAGCGAGATCTGAGCATACCGGGATGAAAATGTAGTCGGGTGTCGTAAAGAAGCACCTGCTGTCCAGGTGTGAAAGTTTTGCGCGTAAGGTGTTCATCATGAAACACCTTCGCTCGGTTCTTTACAATAACCGCGTTGTCGTAAGCTTCATTCCGAAGCTCGTTCAATTCGTTCAGCTGCAGCTTCCGATAGCTGCCCGCATCTTTGAGAAATAGATTCAGCTCCTTTATCGCCCAAAATGCGCGATGCTCTATTTCTACTAGAAGGTGGCAAGCCTTTCCATAAACAAGCCGATAAGGAGACATGCCAAGAACGGTCTTATAAGCAGTTCGAAATGCCCAAAGGGCATCGGTGAGTTTCAAAGACCAATCCTTACGGTTCTTGGAAACCGTCTTCTCCAAAATCTGTTTTGTTTGCCGATTAGACACTTCGGCTTGCCCACAATATTTCCGCATTAAAGCCTCAAAAGTCCTATTACAGAAATGTGTTCCATTGTCACTAATGATCGCGCGGGGGTTTCCAAACCGGGAAAAGATGTTTTCCTTAAGGAATCTAACGACAACCTTGTTGTTGTTAGTCCGGCTGGGCACGACCTCAACCCATTTAGAGACGTAATCAACAGCTAGAAGAATATACAGGTTCCCAAATTAGCTGGGAAACGGCCTCATGAAGTCAATACCCCAAACATCGAAAATCTCAACAACCAAGATTGGTTGGAGCGGCATCTCGTTTCTTCTGGATATCCGGCCCAAGTGTTGGCACCGGGAGCAAGTCCTGCAGTAGTCATGAGCGTCTTTGAAGAGTTGTGGCCAGTAGAAACCACACTGCAAGATCTTCTCGGCTGTATTTCTGGGGCCAAAATGCCCTCCACATGCTTGATCGTGGCAAAACGACAGCACACTCTTGATTTCATTATCAGGGACACAACGACGAATAATCTGGTCGGGACAGTACTTGAACAGATAGGGTTCGTCCCAGTAAAAGTTTTTCACTTGGGATAAAAATCGAAGTCTGTCATGACTTGACCATTCAGTCGGTAGTAATCCTGTGGCCAAATAGTTCACAATATCTGCAAATCAGGGTTCGCAAGATATCATCAAGAGTTGTTCATCCGAAAAAATGTCGTTGATCGGAATTTGAAGCGACGGCGAAGAAGGAAGTTGTGAGAGATGGTCGACGACCACGTTTTCACATCCTCTTTTGTCCTTGATGATAAGGTCAAACTCTTGAAGTAAGAGGATCCAATGTATCAGCCAAGATTTTGCATCCTTCTTCGCAAAAAGATGGCGAAGAGCTGAATGGTCCGTGTAGACGATGACTGGAGAGCCGATCAAGTAAGGCCTGAACTTTTCTAAAGCAAACACAACAGCCAAGAATTCCTTCTCGGTTGTTGTGTAGTTCATTTGGGCATCGTTCAGGGTTCGGCTAGCATAATAGATTACGTGTGGCATTTTATCGATGTGCTGTCCAAGGATCGCACCGATGGCAAAGTCAGATGCATCACACATAATCTCAAATGGATGCGTCCAGTCAGGAGAGTAAAGAATGGGGGCAGAAGTGAGTGATCTTTTCAATGACTCGAACGCAGTCACATAGCTCGAGTTGAAGTCAAATGTCGTGTCCTTGGCTAGCAAAAGAGTCAAGGGCCTAGAAATCTTGCTAAAGTCCTTGATGAACCGTCTATAGAAATCGGCATGGCCATGGAAGGCTCGGATGTCTCTGACGCATTTGGGAGGAGAGAGATTGGAAATGACTTCAATCTTCGCTTTATCTACCTCAATGCCTTTTTCCGAAATGATATGTCTTAGGACAATACCTTCGCGTACCATGAAGTGGCACTTCTCCTAGTTCAAAGTGAGATTCTTATCCTTACACCGGGTAAGGACAGCGTCGAGATGCAACAAGCACTCATCAAAGGAATCACCGAAAATGGAGAAATCATCCATGAAGATCTCCAAGATTTTTTCCACCATGTCTGAGAAGATTCCCATCATACACCGTTGGAAGGTAGCGGGCGCATTGTATAACCTAAAGGGCATGCGGCGATATGCAAACGTGCCGAAAGGACAGGTGAATGTTGTCTTGTCCTGGTCTTTTTCGGTGATGGGAATCTAATTATAGCCAGAGTAGCCATCCAGAAAGTAGTAGTACTCATGTCCATCCAATCGTTCAAGCATTTGGTCAATGAAAGGTAGCGGAAAGTGGTCTTTCCGCGTTGCGGCGTTAAGTTTTCTATAATCGATGCATACTCGCCACCCAGTCTGGGTGCGAGTAGGGATTAACTCGTTTGCCTCATTGGTTATGACCGTTATGCTCGACTTCTTGGGGACAACATGAATGGGGCTAACCCACTGGCTATCAGAGATAGGGTAAATGATACCACTATCCAGACACTTTACGATCTCCTTTTTTACAGCCTCCTTCATGACTGGGTTGTAAGTGCACGGCGGCGCCCCGGCCGTCAATCCGACGGCCAAATGCGGAAGCGGTGATAAACTTTAATTTTACTTGAACTGGCAAACCGCCGCGCACTAATACCCGGATCGAACCACTAACTAGTCCTAGCTATCTACAAGAAAGGGAAGAGAAATGTACCGACAGATCCGAGTCCTCCGGTCTTCTCGTCGTCGTCCCGATCTCCTACGGAATGTCCCGTCTCCTCCTCGTCGCCAGAAGTTCACCACATCGCCTACTTCTTTTACGGGCTCCCACCTTAATGCCGAGGCAACTCGGGCACGAAGCTGGCTAGTCGACGTGCCCAAGGTTTGCTGTAGATTATAGTGTGGATCTATATGTCTCATTTGGGATTCATGGAGGTGCCATTTTAGTGGAGGGATTGAACTTGGCTCTTGAGATGGAGATGTGGGGATTTTTGAAGCAACAAGAGAACAAAAATTTCCCCACTCAAAAAATTGGCAGCCCCTAATTTTGGCCGGCCAATACCATGTGATGGAATTAGAGTGAGTTCTCAAATAAAAGAGAGAGCCAACCATATCCAAGAGAGAGAGAGGAATGGTTATCATGTGAAAAGAAATGATAGCAAGGAAAGTCCAACACTCAAACACCAATGATCATCCATCATCAACAACAATCATCACAACCAAATCCATACTCCACCAACCAATCATCAAAAACCATGATGACTCAAAAGTCAAGCCATGATGAGAAGAAGAAGAAGTCAAATGGTGGAGGAATTATCATGATACAAGTATATGCAAAGAACACCCTCCACAAATGCCTATTTGCAACAATGCAAATAAGCCCTCCTCCACCAATCTTCGGCCAATGAACGATACAAAGGAAATTGGCCGAAACGGAAAGCAAACTGGCAACTCCAGAAAACTGGTCCCGTAATAAATTACAGGAAAACTCCGATACTGTGCATACACACCCGCATTTGTATTCCGACCGAAATACAAATGCAATGAGACGAAATCTACACTGTACTATACTAGCATCCGGCTTAAACCAAAGCCGGCTAGTAATATCCGTTCGATCCTGATCCGTGCAATACCGCACGTATCTGATCGAACCCTTCCATATAACCATACGGCCTGTAGTACAAACTGTCCTATCCTGATCCGTGCAATACCGCACGTATCTGATCGGACCTTGCCATATCTCCATACGGCCTCTACAACCTTTCGCCCGAAAGCTGAGTAACATAATGTGGGGGACTCTAAAGACTCGTCAACACTTTGGTTGTGGATTTAACCACTAGCACGTCAGAGGTATAAGCCAATACGTAATGGGCTCTCAGGTATTGACTAAAAGGGATGTCTGTGAGTGAACTCAGCCCGACAACCCTACTGAGCCTGTCAGTGACAATATCCATACAGTCCGGTCCGTTCGTCTATGAGTATCGCATGGCGGGCCTAGGGGGTTGGTAAAAGTCAGACCACCAAAAGCGGTACAAGTCGTGTCGGAGTGTAGCCCAGAACACCCTGAGAAACTACTTGAATACCTACCAGTAAATCTCCTTGCCTTGGCCAAGGACTTCGTGTAATGGCTCTCCTAGACACAGCGCGACCTCACCCCCAATACCGGGAGAGACGAACCCCTGAAGATACGCTCACTGCCTCCATGTGGCTCAGGACTGTACCCAACTAAAACCTGTTTGCACGACTCCTTTGAGCCGTGGTAGGGTAGTAACCAAAGTACAGTGGGAACTCACACGAGACAAATGACGATCCCCAGGTCGATGAACTAACCTGCACACATGTCACCAGGGAACTGCCATCTGACGTCTGGTATATGACCAACTAGCATGTTCCCGGCGAGTCCTGTCCGGTGTACTCATAACCCAATGAGCACCTGTATACATCTTAGGTGATCCAACTGACACCAGTGGCTTGTGAGACCGGCCACCGCCCCTCGTCGGGGTCTCGACTGTATACACTAGTCTACTCTGGAGTATCGATGCCCTGTCTCGAAACTCACACGACTAGGGACCATTTAAGGATATGCTTATAGACCCCAGCTCCCACTTATATGATCGCCCTCATACTGCTGGTGGTCAAGCAAGAATCCTAGGGGCTCTATCAACGTGTAATAGCGACTTGTCAGGTCACCTAAAGTACACGATGATAAAGGTAAACCAGATAGCATACTATCGTCTCGAGTAAGACTGTCCTACCGGGATAGGTCCTCCATCAATCATTGCAATCACGTACCTGTGACCTAATAATTGACTCTGAGGTCACTATCTCCAACAATCTCCCACTTGCACTCAAGGCTAATTATTGCGATGTCGTATACTCACAGCCCGTGTGATACCGAACACCCAACTCCTCTACTAGTCAGTCTCACAAAGCTCGTTTGCGAAACTATTGCGTTCGAGGAATAGCCTTAGTGAGTGGATCCGCTTTGTTATTTCTTTCTATGTCTCTCTATATCTCAAGTTCGCGGAGAAACCCATCTCCCGAAATGAGCAATACCTGTCTTCGAATGTGTCTGGATGTCTGATGGGACATAGCTCATAAATGAACTCCAAATCCAAACTTCTTAGACTGTATTGTCAACTGAACTTAATCAGTATCCTGCGCCATGCCTCCCTCAGTATTGCCTTGGATCACCTGTCCAAAATACTGCCCCTCGTCAGAAGGAAAAACTATAACTCTGACAACCTCCTTGTCGTCCATGTCACCTTGGAAGCCTGGAATGATAACTGTCTCCTGGATAAGGCTGTCGTTATCATATCCCTAGAACATTCACTTATGTTCTAAAACTGCTTCCGACTGTTTCTCTAGGATTGGATCAAATGTCAACTTATTGCATCTAGTGCAAGAACAACATCTGGTGTGGTACTTGACATCTCATGATTGACTCAATTGCCTGAGCAAGTGATCTGCCAATCATGCACATCCCTCTCTACTTTAGTCTGTAAGACACCTTTAGAGAGGGTGACTCCATTACCTGCAGGTACACTACCGTGCCAGGAGTCGTCCATTCTAAATACCCTTCGAATGCTGTCTAAGTACCCTGATTGGGAAACCACCCAAATCTAGATCTAAAACCATAGGTCTAGTAACCAGTATGTCTGATATAAAATCCATTTCCTTTGTGGAGAAACCACTGTGTGACGACCAAAGTATAACCGATTGTAGTATAGGAGTTTCCTTTCCTACTATGTGTATGTCATCCAAATACCAGGATATCACACCCTACTACCTTCTCAACAGATCTATCCCCTATTCTGATGAAGTCAAACCCATGACTGTCACGTCAGAAATAGATGATCTATCTCCGCTATATCTGCTTTAGTCTATAAATAGACATAAGCTACCTGTCCACCAATGCTTCCGCTGCTCCCACTGACTACGACAACCCTCTGGCAGAGTCATATACACGTACACTTCTGAAGCGAGTTCAGAACGACGCTATACTCATCCTCCTGCCGGGTCTTACAGTCTGGAACAACAGCAATGGTAAGTGTGGGTAAACAAGAACTTCCCTATCACCGTCCTTGAGGCTACCGTAGTACCTCTCGGGTGCCTGAAGTTACCTATTTTATCTGCGGAGTGGCCAATGGAATGTCAATCCAGATTGAATCTTTAGGTTCCTTATCAAATCTTCAGTAATCGTTTGTGGTTCTGGAATTACTTCCAGTTCTACCATACTCCCACTACTGTTTTCTGAAAAAATCCATTTTTAATAAAACTGTGGCGAGTCTAGAACAATACTGCTATTGTTCATCCAGATGGTAGAAAGTCAACCCTCGTCATAGCCTGGGTCAACCCACAAACAGCCATTACAGAAACGTGCCTTGAGTTATCCAGAGTCTGGTTTTAATCATAAGCTGGACAACTCCCCGTACCTTAACAACGTTAAGATACGAACTGTTCTATATCCCATATAGGACCAGAGGCACTGATTTAACTGAACCAGATCCAAATCATGCAACTGTCTCCAGTGCTTGTCAACTAAATGGAAGAAGGCCGATCAGCGCTACTCAACTTAGGAATGCTTCCAATTATGAGCAACCTGAAAGAGAAGCAAGATCTCTTTATCATTACTATCAACTGAATACCATACACAAGTATCTACATCTTCGATTGCTTTGAATAATCCCGATACTTTCTACACCTGGTTCTCTACTCTATTTAAATACCCATAACTTCTCAAAATTCGGACCCTGTGTTTCCACGAAACACCTGTCTAAAAACCAGAGAAGTCATAAGTAAACCGAATATAGTACGAGAACCAACCCCTCTGTCCTGATGGACCCTGGACAACATACAATACTCTGTATAAGTCCCTTGAGTCTGATAACTCATTCACTGTGTGTCGTAGGTTGAAAACTGTACTTATGGTTAAGAAGAATTACACCGTTGTTTAATGCTCCTTACCTAACCATCCACTGATATAGGTAAATGTCGTAGACATAATTTCAGAAAGGTATATCTCACTCTATGAAAATAGACGTACAGATATATCAATTTGAAATTGGTGCATAAAAGCGGATATTCAAAACCAAATATTTGCCGACCGGCAAACAACCCAGGTGATTTCCTCAAATATCACCGATTACAACGAATCCCGATATAATGAGGATGATCACCCAATTCCCAATAACCTACTCCCACTCATCATCTGTAAAACCATACAGATGTGAGAATCATACTTGGTAAATGCATACCCTGGAGTAAGTATCTAATCGGGAAATCAGTTTTCTTTTAACATTACACAGTGAAACTGAAACATCGAAATGTTTCGATGGGGTATCCTGGTATTCCTAGTAATGCCTCTTCCATATTCACGACTGTCACCGTATAATTCTTTGCCACCTCTCCAAATCCCTTCATATGTCTTTAGTCGTTACCTTCTGCACACCCCTTTAGGCCAAATGGTTTTCTTCCTTCCCTACCGTTCGGCACCAGCCTATGGTTTGGAAGAAGACTATCCAATAAGAATAATGGGTGTACTGTCCTAATCCTAGGAACACTCGCAATGCGAGAGGAGGTGAGGATAAAAAACACCTGAATAAATCTTACTCCTATTTCTCCTGAACCAGAATCCATCCCCGAACTGGAACAAGTTCCTTTCGAGTTCGTATATAACCATACGATGGAGTATCCAATAAACTGTGGATCTTCGTAGTGATACGGAGTGTCCTGGAGAAATACAAAGGTGATTTAGGATTGGCGAAGGAATACTTGGTTTGGTCGTGAATAGCAGTCGCAGTTTACTTTGCCCTTTTACTAATCCCTTGCTTTGTCTTAACTTAATACCTTCTGCACACCATCGTTATGCTAATTGGTTTTCTTCATTCCCCACCATTCGGCACCAGCCTAAGGTTTGGAAGAAGACTATCCAATTTGCGTAATAGGTGTACTATCTCCTAAACCAAGGAGTACTCGCAACCTGAGAGAAGGAAAAAGGAAAAGACAACTGAATAGTCTTATTCGTTTTCTCCAGAACCTGAAACCATCCTCGAATAAATTCTTTCGAGTTCGTATCTAACCATACGATGGTTTTCTCCAATGGAAGTGGACGTTCGTAGTAATACGGGGTGTCCTGGGGAAAAGGGTAAAAGTATGAGTGGCAATGAGGTATGCAACTCTGACAATCCAAAAGCCAGTGTTAAGAAGGTTCGGTCAACTTGGTCACTGAGTCAAAGTCTTAGGGTTGGGTCAATGGTCGCTGCCAAAGAGAGAGAGAAAAGAAACACTCAGCGTGCACTCTAACCTAGATCAGAATGGTTACCAATTTATCTAATCTGGAAACCTCCCACTGTACCGTCAAATTCTCCTCCAAACCTGAAAGAAGAATTAGTCGGAGTCACCCGAGGAGTAAACTAACTCATCAGTGGGAATCGGGATCCAACTATCATTGCATGATAACGTGACGGAATCCGCTCACGGTATCACACTCCAGAAGGTATGCGCATATCTGGTAAGTTTCAGTTCTTTTGAAACTCCCGATGTGATTTCTGCCCCATGCTCTTATGACCTTGGCGTGAGGTCAAAATATCATAAGTAACATGTCAAGTTCTGCCCGTCATTATCCAGGTTAATTTGAACCCACCCATACATACCCTTGACGTAGGCCAAAATAGTAGTACGACTGTCCCAAACCAACGCATCTATCTATGCAACAGATAAATACCCGGCAGCTACCAATCACTATGCCTTGGCGTGAGGTCAAAATACACAGCTTGAATACTACCGAATATTTAACTGAAATGACGGAGGGCTACGAATGGTTTCTGGCAAAAACCTTTAACGTAATGAACTTGATATCGTCGAAGGAACGGATAGCTTTTTAAAAATATAGTGACGAAAACCGTTGCTAAAGAGGTCACTCCCGGTGAAGGGATCTCGGCTCTTTCCCCGTAGAATGAGGTGCAGGATATTCCAAATAAATACCGTGATGCAAAGCAAAAGTAATCGGCTATAGTGAAGTTAATGCCCTGACGCAAACTTCTGTCCAAGGGGTCACACCCGGTGAAGGGATCTCGGCCCTTGCCTCGTCGACTGAGGAGCAGGATATTCCAACTGAATACCACGATGCAAAACAAAAGTAAACGTCCTTGCAATAACAGCTTTTTGAAAAGTGTTCCAACAACATCAGATTAGGTTTGTTTTTAACTTCCATTGATCCGAATCAATGTAGTCCCATCAATTGATCACACCAAAAAGAACGAAAATATACTGATGTACGTATATGCCATCCGCATTCGCCACTGGGTCCCGTCATTACCCGTTAGGTTAGCTAACTAACGACAGAGCGGGGACTGGACTAGCGCGGATGCAAAACATATACAACATCTACTAATATATATACCAATATATTATATTTCGCTCAAGGCGTGAAAGAAATGCAACATCACAGAAAATGTACAGCATCACAGAACAATACAGATATCTGGGATCCCCGGGTTTCACAGAGCCACTACTGAAACCCGACGTTCCCCTGGTCGTGTGGATAGCCTGCGCAATGAAAACCTAGACCCCTACGGGCGCGGCAAGTCACCCGCCAAAACTTGAAGCGAGGCAGCCCCCTTCAGTACCTTGAATGGACCACCCAGCACTTCACGGAATCCGGTAACTTGGGCACCCCTCCTGGGTCAACCTGTACCCCTTACGAGTGCGGCGAACAGCCCGCCAATCCTAGAGTAAAGCCCTCTCCGTCTCAATGCCATGAGATGCGGGCTTGTTGCCCTCTAGAACCCGGCTATCCGTGCACCCCGCCGCGGGGTAATCCTAGTACAGAAAGTAAAATATACATACAACGGGTACATCGACCGCAACCTGGTCGTGCCCCAAAATAATAATACAATCAGGTAGTGATGGCAGTCCACATGTCGGACGCTCGCCCCGCAATATCAAATGTACATAATACAACCACAACTGTACTAGCATTGCATCCAGGCTATCCCCCACGACCGATCCGCAACATCACAGCAAAAACAGAACATTAACGTGAAAGTCACGTTCGCAAATCCGTCTAACCGGGCTATAGCAGTTAGACCGGATTTACCGATCGAGTGACATTCACGGTCGCAGATATAATGTAAATACTGTGAAATAATGTGTTTAAAATATCCGATCGATCAAACTTTAACAAGTGGGCCCCCAAACAATACTGTAGCACTCACAGAAATTATGGGCCAAAAATTAATATTCCAAAACCCATATTTTAAGCCCAGAAAGCCTCTGTAAAAAATTGGTGCAGGGATCCCCACAGTGTGCGGCGGAACAGCGGCGGGAAGGGGGTATTTGCGGCGGTTCCGCGCTCCCACTGTGGATTCACTTCATCGAATTTTTACAGAGCTCTTAGATTTTCCAGTACATCAATATTTTACAACCTGAAAAATTTTTCGAGACCAAAAAATTTCAACAGAAACTGATGCTAACAAAAATGTAGATTTTGGAGTTTTGGTCGATCGGAAATGCAAAACACATTAAACCAAGCTAGACTAAGTTAATGGCGAGGCTCTGATACCACTGTAAGTGCACGGCGGCGCCCCGGCCGTCAATCCGACGGCCAAATGCGGAAGCGGTGATAAACTTTAATTTTACTTGAACTGGCAAACCGCCGCGCACTAATACCCGGATCGAACCACTAACTAGTCCTAGCTATCTACAAGAAAGGGAAGAGAAATGTACCGACAGATCCGAGTCCTCCGGTCTTCTCGTCGTCGTCCCGATCTCCAACGGAATGTCCCGTCTCCTCCTCGTCGCCGGAAGTGCACCACATCGCCTACTTCTTTTACGGGCTCCCACCTCAATGCCGAGGCAACTCGGGCACGAAGCTGGCTAGTCGACGTGCCCAAGGTTTGCTGTAGATTATAGTGTGGATCTATATGTCTCATTTGGGATTCATGGAGGTGCCATTTTAGTGGAGGGATTGAACTTGGCTCTTGAGATGGAGATGTGGGGATTTTTGAAGCAACAAGAGAACAAAAATTTCCCCACTCAAAAAATTGGCAGCCCCTAATTTTGGCCGGCCAATACCATGTGATGGAATGAGAGTGAGTTCTCAAATAAAAGAGAGAGCCAACCATATCCAAGAGAGAGAGATGGGAATGGTTATCATGTGAAAAGAAATGATAGCAAGGAAAGTCCAACACTCAAACACCAATGATCATCCATCATCAACAACAATCATCACAACCAAATCCATACTCCACCAACCAATCATCAAAAACCATGATGACTCAAAAGTCAAGCCATGATGAGAAGAAGAAGAAGTCAAATGGTGGAGGAATTATCATGATACAAGTATATGCAAAGAACACCCTCCACAAATGCCTATTTGCAACAATGCAAATAAGCCCTCCTCCACCAATCTTCGGCCAATGAACGATACAAAGGAAATTGGCCGAAACGGAAAGCAAACTGGCAACTCCAGAAAACTGGTCCCGTAATAAATTACAGTAAAACTCCGATACTGTGCATACACACCCGCATTTGTATTCCGACCGAAATACAAATGCAATGAGACGAAATCTACACTGTACTATACTAGCATCCGGCTTAAACCAAAGCCGGCTAGTAATATCCGTTCGATCCTGATCCGTGCAATACCGCACGTATCTGATCGAACCCTGCCATATAACCATACGGCCTGTAGTACAAACTGTCCTATCCTGATCCGTGCAATACCGCACGTATCTGATCGGACCTTGCCATATCTCCATACGGCCTCTACAACCTTTCGCCCGAAAGCTTAGTAACAGAATGTGGGGGACTCTAAAGACTCGTCAACACCTTGGTTGTGGATTTAACCACTAGCACGTCAGAGGTATAAGCCAATACGTAACGGGCTCTCAGGTATTGACTAAAAGGGATGTTTGTGAGCGAACTCAGCCCGACAACCCTACTGAGCCTGTCAGTGACAATATCCGTACAGTCCGGTCCGTTCGTCTATGAGTATCGCATGGCGGGCCTAGGGGGTTGGTAAAAGTCAGACCCCCAAAAGTGGTACAAGTCGTGTCGGAGTGTAGCCCAGAACTCCCTGAGATACTACTGGAATACCTACCAGTAAATCTCCTTGCCTTGGCCAAGGACTTCGTGTAATGGCTCTCCTAGACACAGCGCGACCTCACCCCCAATACCGGGAGAGACGAACCCCTGAAGATACGCTCACTGCCTTCATGTGGCTCGGGACTGTACCCAACTAAAACCTGTTTGCACGACTCCTTTGAGCCGTGGTAGGGTAGTAATCAAAGTACAGTGGGAACTCACACGAGACAAATGACGATCCCCAGGTCGATGAACTAACCTGCACACATGTCACCAGGGAACTGCCATCTGACGTCTGGTATATGACCAACTAGCATGTTCCCGGCGAGTCCTGTCCGGTGTACTCATAACCCAATGAGTACCTGTATACATCTTAGGTGATCCAACTGACACCAGTGGCTTGTGAGACCGGCCACCGCCCCTCGTCGGGGTCTCGACTGTATACACTAGTCTACTCTGGAGTATCGATGCCCTGTCTCGAAACTCACACGACTAGGGACCATTTAAGGATATGCTTATAGACCCCAGCTCCCACTTATATGATCGCCCTCATACTGCTGGTGGTCAAGCAAGAATCCTAGGGGCTCTATCAACGTGTAATAGCGACTTGTCAGGTCACCTAAAGCAGTACACGATGATAAAGGTAAACCAGATAGCATACTATCGTCTCGAGTAAGACTGTCCTACCGGGATAGGTCCTCCATCAATCATTGCAATCACGTACCCGTGACCTAATAATTGACTCTGAGGGCACTATCTCCAACATGGGTTAAGTCGCCTTTGTGGATTCCTGGTTGGTTTGGCATCATCCATCATATGAATATGATGTTCAACAATCAGAGGACTAATACCCTTGATGTCCGCCATTGACCAGCCAAATGCTTGCCGGTTGTTATGCAAGACTGTAAGAAGGGCTTTCTCCTGCTCTAGAGCTAGAGAGGCCGAGAAGATAACCGGGAGGGTCTCTTTCTCACCCAAGTAAGAGTACTTAAGGTGAGACGGCAATGGCTTGAGTTCGAGCGTTGGATGTGAAACGATTGAAGGAAAGATTGGTGAAAAGGTCTCGAACTCAAAGGATTCCAGCAGAGGTTCAAAACGAGTATAAGCGACCGAGTTGGATGGTTCAGCTAACTCATCCGGAAATTCAAAAGATTCAAACTCGGGTGGTGATTGGTCAAGATCGTTCGAGAAAGTGAAACACTCGTAGTCACTGTCGGGAGCAGAAGCAGCAGCAGGTTCGAAGAGGAACGCACTAGTGGCATCAAGATTGCTGTGATCGAACAAAAACTCCTCGAATTCATAGTCCTCAAAGGTGATCTCCTGGATCGAACAAACGTCCAGTATATGAGCATTAGGTTCAGAGGGTTGATTCCCTAACCTAAAAATGTTGAGTTCAATTGTCATGTTTCCAAAAGATAGGTTCATCAAACCGTTTCGACAATTGATCACAGCATTTGAGGTTGCAAGGAATGGACGACCGAGTATCACCGGAATTTGATTCCGAGAGTTAGCTACAGGTTGTGTGTCTAAAACAATGAAGTCAACGGGGAATATGAAGTCCCCAACCTTTATTAAAACATCCTCTAGCTCACCCCTAGGATGGGTGATAGATCGGTCGGCCATTTGGAGAGTACAATGTGTGGGTTTTAGCTCTCCTACACCTAGTTGCTTATATACAGAGTAAGGAAGTATGTTAACACTAGCACCAAGATCCAAAAGTGCTCGGTTGATGTTCTTATCCCCAATGGTTATTGAAATCGTAGGACAGCCAGGGTCCTTTCATTTTTGAGGTAAAGATTGGGTAAGAGCATCGCTCACGGCACTAGCTAAGAAAACTTTCTTGGGTACCTGAGATTTTCTCTTCTTAGTGCACAAGTCCTTTAAGATTTTTGCATATGATGGGACTTGTTGGACTACATCTAAGAGGGGAATGTTTATGTTAACCTGTTTAAACAACTCCAGAATTTTCTCCATTTGTGGATTTTGTTTATTGGACCTCAACCGGTTTGGAAATGGAATGTTTTTGAAATTGGTTGAGTCCAATGCTTGTGGAGGAGATTGTGGAGTTGGAACGGATCCCAGAGCTGGTGTTTTCGTGGAGTGAGATGTGGGTCCGTTCGGAGTAGAAGAAGAAGAAAAGCCTTTTGAAGAATGGAGAATAGGCTCAGAAGACGAAGAAGAAGAAGGAGAAGAAGAAGAAGAGGAAGAAGCTGGGGTGTCATCAGCTATCCGCGTGCCGGTGTTGTTGTGCAGCATCCTTCCAGATCTCAATGTTGTCACGGCACTCACATTATAGTTTTGTTTTTCAAGAGAAACATGTAAATTATGTGGGTGGTCAGGATTTGGGAGTGGTTGAGATGGAAGCTTCCCTTTCTCTCGCTCGCTTAGAGCCGCATTCAGCTGTGCAATCTGGGCTTCGATGGCTTTGATGCTTTTCCCATGAGCAGCGGTGTGTTGCACCAGAGACTGAATAGAGGACTGGATGTTGGCGGTGGATTGAGTTGATTGTTTTACGAACGCCTCCAGACTTTGTTCTAGAGAGGAAACCTTATCGTTGTTTGACGGAACAAAGTTGTTTTGAGGATAAGAATTGTTGGGTGCAAAATTGTTCGTCGGATTTTGAAAAGGTTGGGGTTGGAAGGGCTGCTGAAATTGTTGTTGTGCTTGTTGTTTAGGAGGCCCCCTTTGAAAGTTGTTCTGCCCTTGGAACTGATTTTGATTCTGGTTCCAAGCGAAGTTAGGGTGGTTTCTCCATCCAGGGTTGTACATGGAAGAGTATGAATTGTTTCTTGGTCTCTGCTGAAATGCAGCATTTACCTGATCCTGTCCTTGGGAAGGTGGGTTGTAAGGACACTCTTCGGTTAGGTGAGATGGATCGGAACAACAAGCGCAAATGGTTCGAAGGGGAAGAACGGGGGCAGAAGCGGGAGATGAAAATTTGCTCTCTATTGCTTCAAGTTTTTTCTTTATTGCAGCCATTTCAGCTTTCATCGCAATAGAGACATCAAGTTGGTGCAAACCTGCCCTAGACTGACCAGTAGAAGTTGAAGAAGAAGATTTGCTTGGTCTGGTGCTCTCCCATTGAAGAGTTTGTTCCGCAAGATCGTCGAAGAATTGCCATGCTTCCTCGTCAGATTTGGATAGGAAGTGGCCCTGACAAATGGTTTCCAGCAAATGTTTTGTTGCTGGATTTAGGCCCTCGTATAAAGTTTGGCAAAGTTGTCATTTCTCAATACCGTGATGAGGGCATGGAACAATATGGTCTTTGTATCGGTCAAAGCACTTCCATAAAGGTTCGTTAGGAAGCTAGGAAAATTAGTTGATTTCGTTTCGGATTCTAGCGGTCTTGTGGTTCGGGTAGAACTTTTTAAGAAACGCTTTAACAAACTCGTCCCAACTGGTTATGGAGTGTGATGCGATGCTATACAGCCACTTTTCAGCAAGATCGCACAAAGTGAACGGAATAACTCGTAGCCGTATAGCATCGTCGGACAGTTGGGTTGTCTTCATCATTACACAGACGTTCTGGAATTTGTTGATGAAGATATAGGCATCTTCAGATTCCATCCCGTGAAATTTGGGCAACATGTTGATGAAGTGGGGCTTAATTTCGAAATTATTCCCATTGGCCGGCGGAAGTGAAAGACAGGTTGGAAGTGCAGAGCGGGTAGGGTAGAAACGATCCTGGAGCACGATTCGTTGTGGCGCTGCAACAGGTTGAGGGTTATTCGCACCCAGATTAGGTGGAATCAGTCCCTGGGTAGGTGGAGGGATGTTTGGATTAAATCCTGACATCTCAGAAGAAGAATTTGGTGATAGAGAAGGTGAAGATGTATGAACAGAATCTCGGTCAACGTCGGAGTTGACCAACAAAGGTAAGGATGATAAAGGGATGGAGGGAGTTTCGACGTTGGAGTCGATCGTGTAGTCCTTAGGGACTAACAAAACGCGGACTAAACGGGAAATAGGGTCCCTAGTCTAAGAGGACATACACTAAACGATTTTAGTGTAGTCAAAGCGTAGAATGTGAGGGTAAGAAAACGAAAGTGGAGAAAAATTGGGTGATGGTGGTAAAAATGGAAATTTTGTGTTTGTTTCAAAAGAATGGAAAAAATGAAACGACTGTTCAACAAACATAATCACAAATGCACAGTCACAAAAGCACAATCAATACCTAGACTAGGGTCCTCTAAGTCTACTAGACCTGCTCCTAACTGTTCCAAAGCGATAAATTGTGAGATAACCCTCAGATCGCCTCTTCACAGCCAGTTGTGGCAAGGTAAGCACAAGTGAGGTATGGAGGGATCCGCTCACGAATCACCGTGAGACGGGCCTTTTAAAGTTACCTCCTCACTTGTCTAACCTAGGCACCACAAGAGTCATGTTTAGATAAACGATTGAATACCCACAATCTTCCTTTGTCCTATTGAGCGCGAAAACTCCTTAGTGGGCTGAGTCTAGATATTTTTTATTAAACTTGAGGTGACACTTATGCAATTAGTGATTTCCGGGGTCTTAGGAAGGGTGATGAAATCCCCCCACAATCTGGATTGGTGTTAAAGCCCCTTAAGTCCGTATTAAATGATACAATGCGCAAAATTCAACAAAGTTTTGTTTTCAAGCAAACAATTATCGTTTTTTACTTTTAATGCGGCGCTGCAACAAATACGGTTAGTTTTTTCTTTGGTTTTTTGCGGCGATTTTTGCTAAGAATCCTGCAAAGAAAAGAATATTGGAGCGTCGGGTTTGAGAAGGGAAGTTTAGAAAAATACGTACCAAAAAGTAACGAGTTTCAGAAACTCGTGTCGATATTGCCTCCGAGTGGTCAAATGGTTCTCTTGCGCGGGTCTAACTACCCGGATCTTTGGCACTGAGTGTTCACTCCCTTTGTACTCGAAAATGCCCCCTTGTTCCGCACGATCGCTGCTCACAATCCGTCAAATCTGCATATGTTGGAAAAATACGGATATTTGAGCCAAAAAGCGATATGTATAGCCAAAATTCTAAACACAAATAATTAAGAAAATCAAATAATAAAAATGGAATTATATCAAAACACTGGAAGCAACACAGAAAAACAAAAGTGAAAAGGCCACACCAAGGCTGGCGAGCTCGGTTTTTCAGGGTATGTCGCCGGTTTTCGTGTGAGGAAATGGGCTCAAATTTTGTGTGCTGTCTCAGTTAAGTAATGCCATTCCAATTTTATAACTTGATTTATTTCTTTAGCATCAGAGTGTTAGCATAATTCAAATCCTGAGAAGAAAAGAATTTTTATTATGTTTGTGTTGGTTTTAACAAGAATGGTTTTATCCGTTTGAATGTGTTAGAAAATTAGTTTTATAAAAAATATGCATAAATTTAACCCGAGACTACAAGTATAAAAGCATTACCGTCTCCCCGGCAAAGGCGCCATTTGATTGTCACGATCTAACCGTGTCGTGTTTAAAAAGAGTTTTGAAATTACCGCAATCAAAACGGTGTCGCTTGTAGCGAGCCGCGATGAATACGGGTCATCCGCAGGGAGATGGTAAGTTTTTATCGCTTGTTTTAACGAGTTAATATCGTGTTTTGATTTGTTGGTTAACTAATTGTCATAACAAAGATATGAATAAAAAGGACTTGTTAAGGGTAGTAATAAGTTAGATTGTATGAAGGTGATGTTTGCCAATTCTTTATAGCCCCAACTTGGTATTGACACTAAAGCAATAGGTAACAACGCGGATTAGGGAACTTAAAATATGGTATTTACGGCATTTCGCTAAATCCGTTTTCCTTGTCCCCTGTCCTTCCGTTGTTATCTCTTGATTGTAGCCTTCGGAAAACCATGGGAAATCCGGTCATGATTAGGAATCTTCACATCGTGGTAGGATAGGATGCCTAGTGAAGCGGAGTTGCGGGTGATTTGCACGGAGTTTCAATAGCAAGTTTTAGGTTTTAAAGTTTAGACAAAGGACATCTTCGAATTGTAGGGTTACTAGGCACTCTAACAAGGGTTAAGAAGGCATCAACCATGCCCGATTAAAATTTTAGCCGTGCCGAACAACCCTAAACAAGATCTTTGCTAGATTATTAGGGTTTCACATGCAAGTAAATACCATTTACGACTAAGTGAATACGAAATACAACCTTTGTAGATCGGTCCTTCACTTCATATGCTCCTTGTAGTAGTCCCTTCGCTACGATCATCGTTCTCCCGGACTCTCGGACGGCTCCATGAGAAGATAGCAACGGTATTGCTTGAAGTCTTCGAGGCCGAAGATGATCTACGTCAAGGGAATACGAACTCAACCTTCTACTTCACTAACTAAAGAATTATTGAAGCAAACACCCTAAACTAAAGTGCTAGTCTAGTAGAGGATGATGAAATAGGAAATGGGTACACTTTAGAATTTCTTTTCTCACTATATTTCTCTCTCTTTAACAAACCCTAGCAAGCATTTGAAGGAGGATGAAGATGAGCTCAAAAATGAGAATGAAAAACTAATCAAGAGAGCGAGAGTGAACCATGGGTGAGTTTATATCATATATTAACTCTTGTAGAGATATAACCATGGCTACATTATAATGGTTAGGTTAATTAATATCTCAAGTAAAACAAAACTAGTAGACTAAGTCAATGCAACCCTAAGCTTCATGAAGCTTCATGCATGTGAGCTCATCATCCACTAATTTTAGAATTACTTTAAATATAAAAACCTAACACTATAATTAGTATGGTATAAGTCTTATACACCCAAGATAGTTGTATCAACAACCATGATACATAATGAACACAAATAAATATATATCACATATATATTAAGTTGTGCACAAGTGAGAAAAACAAATGCTTAAGTGAACCAATGTTAGTTAATGTAAATTAGTATATCACATATACAATTATACACTAAATTATTAAATCGATACTTGACTTAATAATCCGGTTATAACACATATAACCGACTAACATCCAATTTATCGACTTATCGAATCAACCCTTGATTCGATAACCTGGTTATATCGCATATAACCGATCGATACAAACATCGCGAGAATTGAATACGGTATCACATACTCGCATTATTCTCGGTCCTGCACATATCACATATGCGATCCTATTTCGTTTTGCCTGAGCCAGTAAAACCGCTATGTAGGACTCTAAAGACTCGTCAATACGCCGGCAGTAGGTGATGATCATATCAAGCACCCACAAGCCGTCAGCGGTACTAGATGGACGTAACGGCTACCCGGGTATTGAGCGATCAGAAGATCAGTAAGCAAGCCCACTCCAACTCCTGCTAAAGCCTGATAGTGACACTACCGTACAGTCCGGTCTCCTTGTCTGATATGTCGCATATCATGTCTTGGGGTGGTAAACGTCAGACCCTAATAACCGATAAGTCATGCCGATATGAGGCTCATAACGGGTCGAGAAACTACTGGTAACACTTACCAGTAAATCTCTAAACCAGCTCTGGCCAGGGACATCCCTGTTATGGCCAATCGAGCATAGCGCAACATCAACCCCCAATACCGGGAGAGACGAAACCCCTCCTATCGCTCATTGCCTCCATGCGACTCGGGACTGTACCCAAAAACTACCGTTTTGCACGCCCTCTTGGACGTGGTAAGGTGGAAATCAAAGCAAAGTGGAATCACACAAGACTCTATGACGATCTCGGGACTACAGACTAACCTGTACCAGTGTCACCAGAGAACTGCCATCGGAGGTAAGGTATAATACCATCTGGGAGTTCTCGGCGAGTCCGTCCAGTGTACCCAGTCTCCATTGAGCACCTGATTAGTCGAAAATATTGCATCTTTTAGCCGGCAATTTCCTCATCATTTGCATTCATATAGAAGTGTTCGGCATTCATATTTCACATATTAGCAAATCTGTCACAAAATATCAGATTACAAGTGTTAGACTTTAAAACCGGCATTTCTAGGGAAATTGACTGCATTTCATAGCATGGCATCATTTCTATATATCGCAACCCGTGTTTCGAAGTCCGTGCAGGAAAATCAGAAGCTTGCTCAAATTTACACTGCTAAAAGATACGCCAACTCAAGGATTTGGAATCTGGTATTGATCTAAAAGGCATTCAGGAATTCAATATATGCCAAAAGATATTTGAAGACATAAGAAGCCAACACAAGAGAGATGAAGCCACAACTCAGCTAAATGGCCGCGGTTCCGCGGGGTAAGCCATCCATTGCCGCTGAACCGCGGCAGTTATGCCACATCAGCCCTAAATTTTTGGTGCTAAATGCTTCCCTCAGTGCCTACAGCTCATAATGACACAATATTTTTCAGAAAGCCCCAGAACCTTCTGCCAGATCAGCAAGCTTTGGGATCAACACTAAACTAGCCTTGTATTCTAGAAACTTCTCCCTAAACCCTAGCTTAAACCCTAAGCTAAGCCTAACTAACTACTTCTAGAAGTCTTTCAACAAACTTTTGGAGGGAACTTCTATTTCAAACTCAAGGCTTAGGGTTTGGGAAATCTATAAATAAGACCCTAGGCTCACTTGTAAAAAAAAGATAATTGATTCATTCATTGAAATTGATTGATCCATTCACTCTCTTTCTTCATCTTCTTCTTCCACAAGTCTAGTGACAAGGCTTGTGTGAAACCATAACCCGAATTCCAATCAAAAGCCAAGATCCCGAGTACCCCATCAAGCAAGAAGCCTTGCAACCTTTTATGAGCGGAGCCGGTCTTCAACAGAGCAAGTGGTCCAAGCCGATCCACGACTCACAGAGAAAAGCGACGCCAGATCGACAATTTAGTTCTTCCTCTTGTAGTTCTTGAGCGACTGTAATCAAATTGTTGATATAAATAAAAGGTGATATTCTTTTATCTTGTTTTCTTTAAATTCTTGCATCATGATTCGATCTCAATTTCTAGTTGTAGTTCTTGTTGTGATGTTTGAGTAATACTCCGCTCGTCGAGGAGTCGAGACGATCAATAGAATGATGATTTAATATATCTGAAAACGATTCTTGATTCCTACGAGTTTTGTAAACCTTAGCAAGTTCAAGAATCGACAACCCATTTCGTTGCGATGCTTTCTTGATTGATATCGCTCGAAATTGGGGAGTTACGATCGTTTCTTGAAATTGCTAGAGGCTAGAATGTGAATGATATCAACGAAAGAACAAGGGTTAAATGATGAAACCCTAGTTTCACTAGAAAGCCCTAACTCTCGTCGATCATCATCGATCTAGTATCAATTCTTCGAAGGACAAGAACACGATATCTTGAGATTACATCACGTCTATAGATCCGATCTATTCCTACGAGCCTCATTTAGATTCTTGACATTTTGGTTGGAAATATCATCGAAACACAATTCTCGATTGTTTATCATTTTCTTGATTCTTGATTAGACTAGTGACACCTGAATCAATCGATAAAATCTTGAATCATGTTTTGTTTTCTTTTCAATTAACTTTTCAATTCAAACAAATCAAATATAAAAACGAATCGCACAATCCCTGTGGACGATCCGCACTCACTTACAATCTACATCCGACACCGTAGTTGATTGCGGTCAAATATAATTCTTTGATTGTGAATTTTATTCAATTCTCTAATTACCGACACAAAGAAACTTATTCGCTTTATTCGATTTACACAAACAAGAATTTCTTTTCAATCAAATGGCGCCGTTGCCGGGGATCATTTGAGTTGATACACACTACACAGTCTCGAATTTTATCATCAATCAAATGGCGCCGTTGCCGGTGATTACGCGCTAATTCGTTTCATATTAAAGTTTGAATTGAAGGATTTATTCCATTATAATTTTTGTAATCAAAATTCGTGCAAACCTAAACGATTTGTTTTGGTTCATTGCAAGGAAATCTGGAGCTGTTGTGCAATTGAAGAATTTTTTTGGAAAATTCCAGAGAGTTGGAGTTATCAACAGAAAGCTTCTGTTGAATTTTGGAGCAGTGATCTGCACATAAGACCGCGTTTCCGCGGTGGGAGCCCCCTATTGCGGCGGAACCGCGGCTTGGTGAAGCCTTCTCTGTGAAAATTTTGCTTCAGGTAATTTCTTACCTTATCCTCTCTCCTCTTTTTAGCTCCAACTAACAAATTTCTGCAGGATTCTTTACAAATAATCGCAGCTCACAAATTGCAAAATTAAATTTGTGCGTGATTTTTGTTTCTTGGTTCTTTGCATTCTAAATACGGATATTAAGAGGCATGGCCAAATCCAAATTAGGTGGGGAGTTCATTACCCTTCCTAGGCCCCGAAAATCGCAAAACTTGCATCCGCATTGACCCACATTAACTAAGCATTGACCCACACTAACTAAAAAAGATCTAGAGATGACTCTAAGGACCTTCATGCTCACTTAGGACAGAAGAAGGCCGTGGGTAATTTATTGCTTATCCGCGTTTTCTTGTGGTGTCTAGGCAAGTGTGTCGAAGGCTAGTGGTTATTAATTAGGCCCACTACTTACGTAGTGGAGTACCTTTCCACTTACCTGGCACTTACCTGGCCACAGGGGGACAAAGAGGCAGTGGAGGATTTATCCTGCGACTTGTCTTTTGGCAGTTAGGAGCGGTCTAGAGCCGGACCTAGGTGACCACTAGATTCTAGGGTTTTGTGTGCTGCATTTGTTGTGTCGCATCATTTTTTCAAAAATCCGTCCCTTTTTCAAAGCAAACACCGCATTAATTCATTACCCCTAATTATAAGTCAACGCTGCCAATTGTACTAACCCTTTTTAGTACAAGAAAGGCTGGACACGGGATTCTAGTGCCCGTTTAGTCCGCGTACCCTTTATCGACTCCGAAGTCGATATTTCTCCATTTACCTTTCCTTTACCCACTACCACACCCACACCGATGGATCCACCTCCATCAAACTTCTTTAACCCTAATCTGCCACCGTCCGTTGGTGCGCAGAATCCACCCCGCATCTCTCTCCAGGAGAGGTGCTACCCTATTCGAGGTCCTCTTTCGACCTGCTTATCCATACCACCAGCCAATAGGGATAACTTTGAGATTAAGCCCCAGTATATCAATCTTTTACCCAAATTCCACGGACTCGAGACTGAGGACGCTTACGTCTTCATCACCAAATTTGAAAACGTATGCGCATTGATAGGTACGTCACAACTTTCAGTGGATGCGATGCGTCTACGACTTCTTCCATTTACATTGTACGATATAGCCGAGAACTGGCTATATAACACTACCGCACACTCTATTACGAATTGGGAAGAATTCGTCGCTGCATTCCTTAAGAAATTTTACCCAATACAAAAGACAGCTCGAATCCGTAGCGAACTGAATCAATTTGCCCAGCTCCCTACTGAACCATTCTCTAAATGCTTTGAACGTTTCAAGGATTTATTGGTTCAGTGTCCTCATCACGGCATCCCGAGATGGGAATTGTGCCGAATCATTTATGAGGGCATTAACCCAAACACTAAACAGAGCCTTGAAAACATGTGTCAAGGTACTTTTATGACCAAGGATGATGGGGAAGCGTGGAAATATTTAGAAGAGTTCGCTGAAAAATCACTACAGTGGGAGAGTGGAACCCAACCATTGAATAGGGGTGGCATACACCAAATAGATGTGTCCATAGGTGTTCGAGCTGAGATGGAAGCAATGCAAAAGAAGCTCGACGCTATGGAACACAAATTTTCTGCAGCCTCCCTAAACCCAATGTAGCTCCCCAAAACTGTATGTGGCTGTTATTCTGATCCGTCTCACTTGACGGAAGAATGTCCGTTTCAAGGTCACGAGCATACAAATGCCGCATTTCAACGACATAGAAACGATCCATATTCTTCCACATATAATCAGGGTTGGAGGAATCACCCGAATTTTGCCTGGAACCAACAACAATCTCAAAACACGGTTCCAAGCCAAAATAATTTTCAAAGGGCTCTTCCGCCACAACAGCAACCCCTTCAACTCACTCAGCACCCCTATCAGTCACAAAATTTCCAAAACCAGGGCAACACTCCTGCACAGTCTAATCCTATGCAGTTGTCCTGTTCTGACGAATTCTCTCAATTCACTCAAACCATGAAATCACTTTTATCAAATTTCATAGAGGTTTTGACTGAGGTTAGATCTTTCGTCAGTGAGATAAAGAAAAACTCAGCGTCTCAAGCTGAGAGTATCAGATCGATGGAAGCTGAAATAGCTCGACTTAAAGCCGAAATGAGTGCGAGAGAAAAAGGGAAACTTCCCTCTCAACCCCTACAGAATCCTGGGCATTACAATGTAAATGCCGTCACAACGTTGAGATCGGGAAGAGTGCTGAACAATCATGTCGGGGAAGGTATTGATGATATTGGAAATCATATCAACACCCCGGCTGAGACATTTCCTCACACACACACTTCTCCTTCTGATCCTTCTTCTTCTACTACACCACCTTCTCGCGAGCCTATTCTCCATTTCCCACTAGGCACAACACCTCAACCCAACCCTTATAGTTCTCCACAGACGGTCCCCACACCTCTTTTGGGACCTCATCTACCCCCTCTTCCTTCTCCTATGATGGACCCGGCGCTTATTGCGAAAGCTCCTTACCCGAATCGGTTAAGGGGTAATAGAACGAGTCCTCATATGGAGAAAATTATAGAAATCTTCAAACATGTTAACATCAACATCCCTCTCCTAGATGCAATTCAACAAGTCCCCTCTTATGCGAAAATTCTTAAGGACTTGTGCACTAGGAAGAGGAAGACTCAAGTGCCGAAGAAGGTCTTTATGTCTAATAATATTAGCACTGCTTTTATTCCGCAGCTACCAAAGAAACGAAAGGACCCAGGATGTCCTACAATATCGATTTCTATCGGGGGTAAAAATATAAATCGTGCTCTTTTAGACCTTGGCGCAAGTGTTAACCTACTTCCATATTCTGTTTATGAGCAATTAGGGATTGGAGAGCTGAAACCTGCTCACTGTACTCTCCAGATGGCAGACCGTTCAATCACCAAACCAAGGGGTGAACTAGAGGATGTGTTGATAAAGGTCGGGGAATTTGTTTTCCCTGTAGACTTCATTGTGCTCGACACACAGCCTGTAGCAAACCCTCGGGGCCAAATTCCGGTGATTCTGGGTCGTCCTTTCCTTGCCACTTCCAACGCTGTTATAAACTGTAGAAATGGTTCAATGAACTTATCATTTGGAAATATGTCCATTGAACTAAACATCTACAAAGTTGGAAGTCAGCCATCAGAACCCTCTGCTCATATTTTAGATGTGTGCTCTGTCCATGAGATCGCTCCCGATAGTTGCGGAGCTGAGGAACTTTGCTTTACTGATCTCGATGACATTACCACATCTCTGTTTGACTTTACACAAGATCTTAGTGAGGACACTTTTTCTACACTTGAGTCCTGCACTCCTGACTTTTCTCCACCCGAGTCTGTATCTTTCACAGGCTCTGAGCTTCTTTGTAAATCCAAAAATCACTCAATGATCCCACCTTCTATCATTTCTCCGCCCATATTAGATCTCAAAATTTTACCTTCTCATCTTAAATATCCTTATTTAGGTGAGAAGGAGTCTTTACCGGTTATCATATCTGCTTCTCTAGCATTAGAGCAAGAGAATGCACTTTTATCGGTATTGAGATCAAATAAAGAGGCGTTTGGTTAGAGTATGGCGGACATCAAAGGGATTAGTCCCTTTATAGTTGAACGTCATATACATGTGATGGATGATGCCAGACCAACCCGAGAACCACAAAGACGGTTGAATCCCGTCATGAAGGAAGCAGTAACGAAAGAGATCGTCAAATGCTTAGATAATGGTATTATATACCCCATCTCCGATAGCCAATGGGTGAGTCCTATACATGTCGTTCCTAAGAAATCCGGCATCACTGTTATAACCAATGTGGCGAATGAGTTGATTCAGACACGCGCCAAAACTGGGTGGCGTGTATGTATCGATTATAGAAAACTCAATGCTGCCACGAGGAAAGACCACTTTCCTCTACCATTCATTGATCAAATGCTGGAACGCTTAGCGGGACGAGTGTATTATTGTTTTATGGACGGATACTCAGGTTATAATCAGGTCCCCATCGCCAAAAAGGATCAAGATAAAACCACTTTTACTTGTACTTTTGGTACCTTTGCTTACAGTCGCATGCCCTTTGGGTTATGCAATGCTCCCGCTACCTTTTAGCGGTGTATGATGGGGATATTCTCTGATATGGTAGAGAATTTTATGGAGATCTTTATGGACGATTTCTCGATTTTTGGAGACTCTTTTTCTGATTTCCTAGCGAATCTTGACGCTGTTCTTACTCGTTGCAAAGAGAAGAACTTAACTTTGAACTGGGAAAAATGCCATTTTATGGTCCAAGAAGGAATTGTTCTTGGACATGTTATTTCACAGAAAGGCATTGAGGTTGACAGAGCTAAGATAGATGTCATTCAAAACCTCCCTCATCCCAAAAGCGTCAAAGATATTCGATCTTTCCTTGTCCATGTGGGCTTTTATAGAAGATTCATTAAGGACTTTAGCAAAATTGCTAGACCTTTAACTCTTCTCCTGGCTAAGGATACGACTTTCCATTTTGACTCGGACTGTGAGACAGCTTTCGACTCACTTAAACACTCACTCACTTCAGTCCCCGTGCTATCATCACCAAACTGGGATTACCCCTTTGAGCTGATGTGTGACGCATCTGATTTTGCAATAGGTGCAGTCTTAGGACAGCACATCGAAAAGATGCCACACGTGATAAACTATGCTAGTAAGACCCTGAATGATGCGCAAATCAATTATACAACCACTGAAAAAGAACTTTTAGCGGTTGTATTTGCATTAGAAAAATTCAGGCCTTACTTAATTGGCTCACCTATAGTTGTGTATACTGACCATTCCGCCTTAAAACATCTTCTGGCGAAGAAAGATGCAAAAGGTCGACTAATACGTTGGATCCTTCTGTTACAAGAATTTGATCTTGTTATCAAAGACAAGAAAGGATGTGAAAACGTAGTAGCTGACCATCTTTCACGCATCTCTTCTTCCCTTGTGACCCTGCCGATCAATGACTCATTTCCTGACGAACAACTCTTGAGCGTATCCAATGAACCATGGTTCAGGGATATTGTGAACTATCTTGTCACGGGACTTATACCGAGCGATTGGTCAAAACAGGACAAATATCGCTTTTTATCCCAAGTAAAACACTTTTACTGGGACGATCCATATTTGTTTAAGTATTGTCCTGATCAGATCATCCGCCGGTGTGTCCCGAAAGAAGAGTTCAAGAGTGTTCTTTCTTTTTGTCATGATCAGGCCTGTGGGGGTCACTTTGGTCCTAAAAAGACAGCGGAGAAGGTTTTGCTATGTGGATTTTATTGGCCGACCTTATTCAAGGACGCATTTGACCATTGCAAAACCTGTACACAATGTCAGTACACGGGTAGAATCTCCTAGAGGAATGAAATGCCTCAGCAACCCATTCTGGTTGTTGAAATATTCGATGTTTGGGGCATTGATTTTATAGGACCCTTTCCCAACTCCTTTGGGAATTTGTACATACTGCTGGCGGTTGATTATGTCTCAAAGTGGGTAGAAGCCATTCCATGTCGCACTAATGACAAGAAAGTTGTCATTAAGTTCTTGAAAGAAAATATCTTTTCGCGATTTGGACACCCACGCGCTATTATTAGCGATAATGGGACACATTTCTGCACCAGGTCTTTTGAGACTCTGATGCGGAAATATTCAATCAACCACCGAATTTCTACACCCTATCATCCCCAAACAAGCGGGCAGGCTGAAATCTCAAACAGACAAATCAAACTTATCCTGGAGAAAACGGTTGCTAAGAATAGAAAAGACCGGTCGACTAAACTGACGGATGCTCTTTGGGCATTCCGAACTGCATTTAAAACCGACCTAGGGATGTCTCCATATAGGATAGTGTTTGGGAAAGCATGTCATTTACCAGTCGAGATAGAGCCTAAAGCATTGTGGGCTATTAAGGAAATACATTTTGATCTAAACCAAGCCTGCAACTTTCGGAAGCTGCAAATAAATGAGCTAAGCGAACTCCGCGATGAAGCTTATGATAAAGCTGTAATTGTAAAGAATAGGACCAAGGTTTTTCACGATAAAAACATTTTGAGGAAAACATTTTCACAAGGTCAACAAGTCCTTCTTTATGATTCACGATTACACCTTCACGCGGGTAAGCTCCGATCTCGGTGGAAGGGACCTTTTATTGTGCGGTCTGTATACCCGCATGGGGCAGTAGAAGTAGAAAATGTTAAAAACAGCACATTTTTCAAAGTGAATGGACATAGACTAAAGCCGTATTTTTCCACTGACCCCACGGAGGAGCTCCTATTCTTACAGGAGCCAATTTATTTGGATTAAAACTCCTCCGTTTCACCTTCATGTCCTGCATATCACTGCATCATCTTTTGAATGGAGGTGAGTGAAAAGAGTATGTTTGGGGGAAGTTCTTCACTTATATATTTTGCCCCCACTAATAATTCCTCCCAGACTTACAGGTTTTGTAGATATAGCTGTTGGCAACAGTGAAGACACTGTTGAAAACAAGTTTGGGGGAGGTTTGTGCTTATTTTCGCATCATTTGCATATCACTTTGCATAAGCACAAAACATTTCTTTAAAAATCTATAAAAATTTAAAAATTTTCAAAACCCATAAAAATTTAAAAATTTTCAAGTATAAAAATAATTTTAATATTTACACTTTTTTGTATATAAATAAGATAATGAAAGTTTAGATGGTGAAAAATTACATCCATGAGTTTGGAAAAATTAAGAAAACCAAGAAAATTAGAAGTTTTCTTATACGAACTATTAATAAGTTGTTATGAGCCGTTGTCCCAAGGGTTAGTAAGATAAAGGACGTCACTAATCTGAGGATAAAAATAAGTCTGAAAAATAGTTTCTATTCTGGAAGCCAAACAGTTTGAACGTTGATACCCTGCTATTCGCACTTACACAAGTCTTAAAGCCTGGGATAGTAGAGGATACCTTGAAATGCTCTTGTCTTAAAGCCGATGTATGAAGGAAATAAAAGGAAAAAAATGAATAAAAAAAATATAAAGTGGTGAGAAAAATGGACACTGGTTTTGTTATCACCAAGGGAAATAAAAAAATGTATAGCGAGGGTGCTTCTTCACCTAGTGCCCTAAGGCCAACTGGTCTGGGAGTCACTGCTATGCCTGAGGTAGTGCAAGACGAGAAAATACACCAAGTAAGAAAGCACAGGAGTAATCGGTCGGTTAGTACCTCAAGAAGTATTAACGGTCGCATGAAAGTGTGTGAGCAATCTTATCTAGATATTCATTAATTAAAAAGTACTGAGGCTGATGGGCAAGAGTATGATAGCTTGAATTGAATTCTTCGGGTGTAGGGATGTCCTTTACACACACACAGGTTTAAATGATCGATGTTTGGAATAAAGATAGGAATGAAGAATAAGACGATGTTTTATTAAGGGAGGACGTGATTTCTGACATCTTTTCATGACCATTAAGATAGGGCTCATGACAACCGAAAAGCTAGCTTAGTTGGTGAACCTAATTTTCAAGGCTTTTCTTCTACGATTCTTTTCTTTAAATGTAATATTCATGATCTTTTCTTTTATTATTGGATTTTGTGGGTGTAATCCGCTGAAAACCCTCAGGAGACAACACTCCTCCTACTAGGGACACCTAGAGGTTTAAAGGCTTGTTGCACATGCTCAGTGCAATCGTGTTGCCTACGAAAGTGTGCTAGTTAGTTTTTCTCTTTCTTTATTTTCTCCTTCTCTTTTTAATAAAAGTTCGCTCGAGACGATCGAAATTAAGTTTGGGGGAATTTGATTAGTCGAAAATATTGCATCTTTTAGCCGGCAATTTCATCATCATTTGCATTCATATAGAAGTGTTCGACATTCATATTTCACATATTAGCAAATCTGTCGCAAAATATCAGATTACATGTGTTAGACTTTAAAACCGGCATTTCTAGGGAAATTGACTGCATTTCATAGCATGTCATCATTTCTATATATCGCAACCCGTGTTTCGAAGTCCGTGCAGGAAAATCAGAAGCTTGCTCAAATTTATACTGCTAAAAGATACGCCAACTCAAGGATTTGGAATCTGGTATTGATCTAAAAGGCATTCAGGAATTCAATATATCCCAAAAGATATTTGAAGACATAAGAAGCCAACACAAGAGAGATGAAGCCACAACTCAGCTAAATGGCCGCGGTTTCGCGGCCTAAGCCATCTATTGCCGCTGAACCGCGACAGTTATGCCACATCAGCCCTAAATTTTTTGTACTAAATGCTTCCCTCAGTGCCTACAGCTCATAATGACACAATATTTTCCAGAAAGCCCCAGAACCTTCTGCCAGATCAGCAAGCTTTGGGATCAACACTAAACTAGCCTTGTATTCTAGAAACTTCTCCCTAAACCCTAGCTTAAACCCTAAGCTAAGCCTAACTAACTACTTCTAGAAGTCTTTCAACAAACTTTTGGAGGGAACTTCTATTTCAAACTCAAGGCTTAGGGTTTGGGAAATCTATAAATAAGACCTTAGGCTCACTTGTAAAAAAAAGATAATTGATTCATTCATTGAAATTGATTGATCCATTCACTCTCTTTCTTCATCTTCTTCTTCCACAAGTCTAGTGAAAAGGCTTGTGTGAAACCCTAACCCTAATTCCAATCAAAAGCCAAGATCCCGAGTACCCCATCAAGCAAGAAGCCTTGCAACCTTTTATGAGCGGACCTGATCTTCAACAGAGCAAGTGGTCCAAGCCGATCCACGACTCACGGAGAAAAGCGACGCCAGATCGACAATTTAGTTCTTCCACTTGTAGTTCTTGAGCGACTGTAATCAAATTGTTGATATAAATAAAAGGTGATATTCTTTTATCTTGTTTTCTTTAAATTCTTGCATCATGATTCGATCTCAATTTCTAGTTGTAGTTCTTATTGTGATGTTTGAGTAATGCTCCGCTCGTCGAGGAGTCGAGACGATCAATAGAATGATGATGTAATATATCTGAAAACGATTCTTGATTCCTATGAGTTTTGTAAACCTTAGCAAGTTCAAGAACCGACAACCCATTTCGTTGCGATGCTTTCTTGATTGATATCGCTCGAAATTGGGGAGTTACGATCGTTTCTTGAAATTGCTAGAGGCTAGAATATGAGTGATATCAATGAAAGAACAAGGGTTAAATGATGAAACCCTAGTTTCACGAGAAAGCCCTAACTCTCGTCGATCATCATCGATCTAGTATCAATTATTCGAAGAACAAGAACACGATATCTTGAGATTACATCACGTCTATAGATCCGATCTATTCTTACGAGCCTCATTTAGATTCTTGACATTTTGGTTGGAAATATCATCGAAACCCAATTCTCGATTATTTATCATTTTCTTGATTCTTGATTAGACTAGTGACACCTGAATCAATCGATAAAATCTTGAATCATGTTTTGTTTTCTTTTCGATTAACTTTTCAATTCAAACAAATCAAATATAAAAACGAATCGTACAATCCCTGTGGACGATCCGCACTCATTTACAATCTACATCCGACTCCGTAGTTAATTGCGGTCAAATATAATTCTTTGATTGTGAATTTTATTCAATTCTCTAATTACCGACACAAAGAAACTTATTCGCTTTATTCGATTTACACAAACAAGAATTTCTTTTCAATCAGCACCCGTATATCATCTCTGATGTCAAACACCAATGGATATGGGATCATCCATCGCCCATCTATATAGGTCGAGAAGCTATACGCTAGTCTACTCTGGTATATCGATGCCCCGTCTCGATACACCCACGACTAGGGACCTTGAAGGATGTACTTATGGACTACCATGTCCCCACTAGTATGATCTGCATCATAGTCCAGGTAGTCAAGTACACATCCTAAAGGCTTTACCAAAATGTAACAGAGAGACAATCAGTGTACACGTTAAGGTAAAGAGTAACCAGATAGCATACTATCATGTCGAGCAAGAAAGTCCTCCCTATATATGTCCAAGCATCCACTACAATATACATCTCATGTATAGTAATGGCCTCCAGGGCGTACATATAACTAACACGAATACGATCTAACATATTACACCCTTAACAAGTGAAAAGATTACTCACACATATTTACAAAATAAAAAGAAATAAAAGAGAAGATACATAAAAAAAATGCAAGGAAAGAAAGATGAAAAGGGAACCGATGAGTTCAAGCGTGTTATCTCCAAGTGTTCGATCCCCGGCAACGTGTGAAATCTAAATACCAAGCTTTAAGGTAGCAAGCTCACTTAAGAGGTTGCAAGATCAAAGCAAAGCTAGAATTCCACAATTGCAATCATGTAAAATGGAAGAAGACATGTAATAAAAAATAAGAACTTTTATTGAAGAACAAACTTGTTACAAGAGTTCTTGAAGTCAGGAACCTAAGCCTTAAGCTTGCAAGTTCAAAATGAGAAGTTGCAAGGTCAAGACAAAGGGGCAAGAGCTCAAGAATGAAAAGAAAAATTACAAGAATTCTAAGATAAAACTAAAGAAAAAGCTACTTCTTTCCTCTTTCCTCTTGCCTGTGGTCTGTATTTATAGGCTCAGAAAGAAAACAAATAAACAACAAAATCAAGACCAACTGGCAGCGAGGGAGGGTGTGTGAGAAGCCGGGACCCACTGGAGCCTGTGGGGCCGGACAGGCCGGTTTTTAGGGGAGGGTGGCCGATCCAAAACAGGTGGTTGGGTCTAGAATTTGGTACGTTGTCTTTTGTTGTCCCCGGTGTCTCTTTGGTCTAATTTATTTCTTCTGTTTCGACCTGAATTGCACCCAGTGTTTGGAGGGAATTTTGAATATGCAATTCAATACGTGATCTCCACCATTAAATGCTCATTACTTCATTCCCACATGTGGCTTGATTCATGGCTGCCCCCATTATGGCTCATGCTGATTTGTTTGATTGCCTTTGATTTGATTTCAATTTCGTAAGGAAAAAAATCAACACATGATGTTTAGCCTTGAATGCATATAATATCATATCCTTGAATGCATATAAAATCATATCCACATGTACCTAAAATTCTTGTGTACACACTTGTTGTTTTGGACCATTTAGTGTAAGTCCACGTTGCGACCCCCGGTTCTTATGGGGAGGCGGAAACGGTATAAAAATCAAATTTTTAGCGCATGGGGCAACATGGACTAACAAAGTCGGGATCTTTTCCTAAACTAAAGCTAGCAAATAAGCTAAAGAGAGTTAGCTACTCGGAAAGATGGTTATACCTAAACTTGAACTCATTCTTCTTCAATCTTTGTGGAGGTTGATGGTTCTTTCCTCGTAGCCTTCTTCCGTCGAAGATGGATCCACCTGAGGGTTCAACCTTTGGGCTCTTCCTCGAACTTTGAGTGAACTAGGATCTCCGGCTTGCTAAACCTTGAACCCTAGAGAGAGTAGAGAGTATCTATGGGGTGCTTTCTTTTTCAAGGTGAGGGATTCTCAACACATGAGAAGGAATCACCTTGAGCTTGAGGAAGAAGAAGATGAAATGAAGAGAGAGAATGATTATGATAGAATGAGCTATCTTTTTCCTTTTGCAACCATATCAAAAGAAAAAGAATTATCTAATTAGTAATAATAATTCAAATGAGAATAGTTGATGGTTGTTTTGGAATGACCACTATCATCACTTCATTAAATGAATGTTGGCAAGAATCAAGGAGCATCCTTGCAAAATAATGATGATGGTCAAACATTCAACCATGGTCAACAAGTCAACCATGGTCAACAAGTCAACAAAACCAACCATAACATAATTCCATTTAATTACTATTATTAATAGATATCTCACAAATTCATTAGGGTTTGGAAAAAAAAGACGACTGTCAACTGTGCATGCGCACCCGTTCCGAAACCCTAATGAAAAACCTCTTCTTCCGCCTCAAACAACTGTGCATACACACCTGCATTCTTGTTCCGATGAACATGAATACTGAGAGATAAAAGTAACCCCAAAACATATACCAGTATCCGGCTCAAACCAGAGCCCGCTGGCAATATCCGTCCGGACTCCAAACGTGCACAAGTGCGCGGATGAGAACGAACCCTGTCGAAAACCATGCGACCTCTACTCTGTTTTGCCCAAAGGCGAATACCCTCTGTGTGGGACTCTAAAGACTCGACACTACGCTGGTAGTGGGTTTAACCACAGACCGCAAGCGGCACTAGCTGTGCGTAACGGTCCCCAGGTAGATGCCGACAGGAAGGCTGACGAGGTGAACCCCATCTGTACTCCTACTGAGTCTGAATGTGACAGTCTCCGTACAGTCCGGTCTGTTCGTCTGATACATCGCATGTCGGGCCTAGGGGGCGGTAAAACGTCAGTCCCCTAATAGCGGTACAAGTCGTGTCGGAGTGAAGCCCAAAACACCCTGAGATAACACTGGAAGCCTACCAGTATATCTCGCTTGCCCTGGCCAGGGACTACTCGTGTAATGGCTCTCCTAGACACAGCGCGATGTCAACCCCCAATACCGGGAGAGACGAATCCTGTCTAACCGTCACTGCCTCCAAGTGCTTCGGGACTGCACCCAACCACCACCTGTTTGCACGACTCCTTTGAGCCGTGGTAGGGTAGTGATCAAAGTGCAGTGGGAACACACTCGAGGCGAAATGCCAGTGTCAAGTCAGCGGACTAAGCTGTACTCATGTCACCTGGGAACTGATAACTGACGATAGGTATAATACCAACCTGTCAGTTCCCGACGAGTCCTGTCCAGTGTACTCGTAACCCAACGAGCACCCGTATACTATCTCCAGTACGACGTACTGATGGCTGTGGGACAGACCATCTCCCACACTGGGATGAGAAGCGCATACGCTAGTCTACTCCGGAGTATCGATGCCCTGTCTCGATAGTCCTGCGACTAGGGACCGGTATAAGGATGTGCTTATAGATTACCCAGCCCCCACTAGTGTGACTGCCATCACAACGCTGGTAATCAAGCAAAAAATCCTAAGGGCTCCACTAATGCGTATAAGTGATATACTGAAATAAACACAAGTACACATTGAAGTAGAAACAAACCAAGTAGCATACTACTATATTGAGCAAGATTGTTTATACAAGGTGAATATCCCAAGCTTCCATTAAGTAATATACAAACTAGTATGATACAGTAATGGCCTCTACGGCATATACACTAACATTTAGATATAAAAAAATGTGTACATAGCTTGTTGCAAAAAGGAACTCCTGAAGTATCGGTCAGTTTGCGGTTCTGGTTGCAGTGTCTTCTCTCAAGTGATATATCCGTGCTTTTGGATGCATTTCCAGTATTTTGTCATGGATACCTGTAATCTGTTATACTGAGCAGACACTGGTTAATAATACTGATAAATACAACAATTAGATAATGAATGAGCGGTATTAGAATGCAGTTTTCTGATATGAATAGTACCCTTTAGACACTGCACTATTATTGACGGTTCATGTTGCACGAGCACTGATTGTATGCCATCCACACCGTCAATAATTGCCATGACACGCACAACACACATACATATATGATATTGTTCGGTTAGGAATATTGAGTCATTGATTCATATTCCATTGTGCATATGACATATAGCATACCTGTACACCTACATGCTTACACATATGCCTTGCTATACCTACATGAATACACATACCTGGAGGGTATTGTATTATTATTGACATGTATATACATATACCTAACTTGATATAGCTACACACATACCTAGAGGGTATTACATCATTATTGATAGGTAGATACACACATCTTGCTATACCGATATGGGTACGCAAACCTGGCTATAGCTACATATTCACCTTTATATGATGTTGCGTTTGGTTTCGGAGAAATTAGGAACCGCATGATATATTTAATAACTTGTTGAAGTTAAATAGCGGTTTTTCCTTTATATGCTCATATTGCTGTTTCATGTTGCATATATTATATTTCATGGTTTCCGCATTGATATATGGATTTCATATGATGTTTCCGAATGTTTTACTCCTGCGTATATATATCAGTGGTATGGGATGCTGATATATATACATGTATGTATATATTAGTGGTATGGGACGCTGTTATATATGTACACCTTATATATATATATATATATATATATATATATATATATATATATCAGTGGTATGGGACGCTGTTATATATGTATACCTATAATATATATCATCATAATGATTTGTGCATGTATTCTTATTCATTACGATATGAAGAGCTGATGTGCCTGATATGAGGGGCCGATGTGCCCGATATGAGGGCCTATATGGGGGCCAATTTGAGGGAATTTGGGGATTTAGATTGTCTTGATGGACACTGGTTCGCCACGATGAGGATTCCGTGTGGATGACATGTTTTATCCCACACTCCGCATTTAATATGCACTTGCTTCATGTATTAGTAGTACCTGATAGAGTACCTTTTATAACTGTTGTATATACATATTGTCATACTTATGCTATCAGATTATATGTGATAGATTATCGCTGTTAGTACATACTTACGATTACTTTATGATGTTATTTACTATTCACGTGTTGGAAACTCACCCCCGTTGTTTTTCAGGTCTGATCATCAGAGTGGTCGCGGCAGGGCGCTCTTTTGTCTCTACTTTTGCGGATACCGCTACGGTTGGTTGTGAAGCCGCTTGCTATAGGTGGGTTACGGATATCCGATGATGTACATTGTATATATCTTGTATCTAGTACTCTCCATCTACCACCCTCATGTATTTACTTAGAGATGAGTTGTGAGGATCGATGTTGTATATTCTTTTGACTCTGATTGTCGGGCTCGTGTGAGCCGGCCTTTATATATATATGGATTATCTTTTCTTCGCTACGGCGTCGTATATCTGTTGTGGTGGTTGTTTCCTCCGTTAGGCGAGATTTGCTCCCGTTTAGGGATGTTTTACTTTTTCTTATGTTTGTACCCGTTTCGGGGCTATCTTTTTTTTAGTTATGTATATGCCCTAGAGGCCATTGTTGTACATATGATGTATATTATGATGGATGCTTAGATATATACAGAGAGGACTTTCTTGCTCGTCATGATAGTATGCTATTTGGTTTCACTTTATCATAACATGTTGACTTGTAATGGTTTACTGTCTTTCTCTCACATGTTGATAAAGCCCTTAGGATCTGTACTCGACTACTGGGACTATGATGAGATCATACTAGTGGGGCCATGATAGTCGATGAGTACATCCTATAACTGTTCCTAGTCGAGGGTATATCGAGACAGGGTATCGATACACCAGAGTAGACTAGCGTATACGCATCTTGACCCATATGATGGGCGA
Organism: Agapanthus africanus; assembly: GCA_030015575.1. NCBI lineage: Eukaryota > Viridiplantae > Streptophyta > Magnoliopsida > Asparagales > Amaryllidaceae > Agapanthus > Agapanthus africanus. The sequence goes on from JASDDO010000012.1 coordinate 365,027,871, forward strand.
TGGATGATCCCATATCCATCGGTGTTTGACATCAGAGATGGTGTACGGGTGCTCAGTGGAGACTAGGTACACTGGACGGACTCGCCGAGAACTCCCAGATGGTGATATACCACACGTTAGATGGCAGTTCTCTGGTGACACTGGTACAGGGTAGTCTGTAGACCCGAGATCGTCATAGAGTCTTGTGTGATTCCCACTGTGCTTTGATTTCCACCTTACCACGTCCAAGAGGGCGTGCAAAACGGTGGCTTTTGGGTACAGTCCCGAATCACATAGAGGCAATGAGCGATAGGAGGGGATTCTTCTCTCCCGGTATAGGGAGTTGATGTTGTGCTGTGTTCGATTGGCTATAACTGGAAGTCCCTGGCCAGGGCTGATATAGAGATTTACTGGTAAGTGTTACTAGTAGTTTCTCGACCCGTTATGAGCCACACATCGACACGACTTATCGGTTACTGGGGTCTGACGTTTACCACCCCTAGACTTGATATGCGACATATTAGACGAACAGACCGGACTGTACGGGAGTGTTACTGATTGGATTCAAAGGAGAACGCACATGCTAGCTTGTTGATCTTCTGATCGCTCAATACCTGGGTGGCTGTTACGTTTAGCTGACCGCTTGCAGCTTGTGGGTGTTTGATATGATCATCACCTGCTACCGGCGTATTGACGATTCTTTAGAGTCTTACACAGAGGTTTCTTGGCTCAGGCGAAACGGAGTAGAGGCACATATGTGATATGTGCAGGACCGAGAATAATGCGATATGAGATACCGTATTATATTCTCGCGATATTTAGATATGAACCGGGTCATCAGATCAAGTGTTGATTCGATGAATCGGTACATGATATATTAGTCGGTAATATTCGATATAGCCGGATCGTCGGATCAAGTGTTGATTCGATGATTTAATGTATAATAATATATATGATATATTGTATTACATTATCTAATATTGGCTCGCTTTATTATTTCATTTTCTCACTGAATGATACATTGATATATATGCGATATATGTTAATTGTATTATTTTCTTTTGTTGCAAATATATAATATATATGTGATATATATTATTGTGATATGATATGATTTATTATTAAACTTGTTTAAGGATGATTAAAAGGGATTAGGGTTTGATTAGGGTCAGCTTCTTCTTGCACCTTCTAGAAGCTTTGTTTTTGTCATGCTTAAGATATTATGGTTGATATTTTTGCATGACTCATAACTTAACCTAACCAAACCCTAACTCTAGTTTATTCTCTACACATTATTAGCCACTCATCCTTGACCATGGTTGATACATCAATCATATACTTTTATTTCTATTCATCACAAAAGGAATTATAATTATCATTTTCCATTATCTTCCTCTTCTCTCTTGATTTTGAGCTCACTAGAAATTCCATTTGTGATGATAAATTGTGAGAAAGTGAATTAAAAAGAAAGCATAAATACTACTCCTTCATCCTCATCTCATCTAGCCCATGAGATTAGTGTGTTCATCTCTTTAGAGTGAGAAAGCTTGAGTTATTGAAACTTCGACGTAGATCATCGGAGATTTGGAACACTTCAAGCTAGCATGGATCGTTCGAGTCGTGGAGCCACTCTTGAGTCCGGGAGATCGAGGATCGCGGCGAAGGGACTTCTACTCGGAGCTTGTGAAGCGAAGGAGCGGACTACAAAGGTTGTAATCCCTCACACTTAGATAAAAAGTTGTTATCTTGCATGCTTAACCCTAATAATGTAGCAAAGATCCTGTCTTTGGGTTGTTCGGCACGTCTAAATTTTTATCCGGGCATGTTTGATGCCTTATGAACCTTCACAAGAGTGCCTAGGAACCCTACAGTGGTATCAGAGCCTAGCTAGAGTATTAGGCGATATGTTTACGAAGTTAAAACTCCGATCGAACTCGAACCGACAAAATTTACCACCTCTCTGGAAATTTTCAAAATCTGGGATTTTTCTGAATTAAAAATACGTAAAAAAATCAGCAGGGAATTCTAAGAATTACCATGAAACACGGGCCCACAAATCCACTAAACCGCGGAGGAACCGCGGCGGGAACCTGCTTCCCGCGGCGGTTCCGCGGCGGAATCTTGGAATTGTGACACGTGGTTTTCATGGTAATAACCGTAGGTGCTTGTTGATGCTTCTAGGTATTTTTAAAAATGATTCAAGTGTTGTTTAATCTATGGTTTATTTTGTAATCGTAGATTCGATCGGAAAATTTAAATTCGTTGTTTTTCCAGATATTTAGAAATTGTTAAAAAGTTCGAACGGATATCATTAACTCACTTTTTCACGGCACGTAAAACTTTCAAGTGTTGAATTTTTTATCGGGTTTAAATCTTTCGGAAAAATTGTACAAGTTAAGCGGTGGACCCTCTAGAAGACAACAAACCATAACTCAATTATGTGACCATCTTGAACTGCCTTTTGAACCTTCGGGTTTGGGGCAGTACGGCGTGCCACATGTAAGGCGTTGGCTTGACCCTTCTACGGCTGGATCACCGATACTGTGACATATTCTGGGATTATTTGAACTCCGCTCAAGTGTTGAGCAATTTAGGAAATTTTGGGTATTTGATTATCTGTTCGGAAAGTTTAATACTGTCTATTTATCTGGAATGTGATACAATATGTGGAATTCATATAGTTAGGCATGAAATGCGAAGTATGTGATATTTCGGATTTACGATGTCTAAAGTGATTATGGATTCCAAATGTTGTAGTTTTACACTTTCTTTTCTATGACCGTAAGTGTAATATGTGATATCGCCGGTTTCGTTGCTATATGTCAATGACAATTGGGATGCGCATATTTGCTTACGTTGATGATATGTGATATTATGTGTTGCTGTGATATGTTACATTGGATCGTCGCGTTCTGAATAGCCGGGGGTTTTATGTGAGATGAGGGTTTTATTTTCATTCATGTAAAATTCATTTGTAATGTAATATTCTTTTATTTGGGGCACTTCCAGGTTGAGGTTGATGTCACCCTTGTATATTATTTACTTTTCCGCATTAGGTAGACCCAAGGAGGGGAGCACAAGTAACCGGGTTCTAGGGTGCAGTGGGAGGCCATCTCGAGGAGTCGAGACCGGGTCTCCTAACCCTAGAATTGGCAGTGTTACTTGCCACTCTCGTAGGGGTCTTGGGATGTGGGTTTGGCTATTCGTCGCGACCGTGGAATCCGTGTTTTATACAGGCTCGTATTGAAAACACGGACGTCCTAGTATATCCAATATTTCATATATGTTCTTCTGCTGCAATGTTCTGTGATGAGATCATATTACTGCCTGAGACGAATGCTTATACTATATATATATGCTGATATATAAATATTACTGCTTTCGTTTCTTCTGTGATGCTTAGGATGCATAAGCTGATGGGATTTTTATTAATGAGATTAATAAAAAGAAAAGAAACCTAAAGATGTTGTAGAATCAAAACTTTATAAAAAGGGTAGCTACAGTTTTGCTTTGCACAGTGATATATATGATATGTCCTGCACCTTATTCGATGAGGAAAGAGCCGAGATCCCTTCACCGGGAGTGACCTCTTTAGAGAAACTGGCAGATGCTACAAAACGCGGTTTGTCTTTTGAATGCTTTTAGTGTTTTGCTTTGCACAGCGGTATATATGATATATCATGCACCTTATTCGATGAGGAAAGGGCCGACGATCCCTTCACCGGGAGTGACCCCTTTAGCGAAACTAAGAAAAACCTCAAAAACACTCCTTTTTCAAAAACTACTCGATTCTACGACGATATCAAGTTCATTACGCAATAGGTTTTCTGAAAAACCTGTCGTAGCTCTCCGTCATTTCAGATAAATCCTACTTAGTATTCGTGCTATGTTTGTTGACCTTGTCAAGGCACAGTGTACGGTAGCTAATTAGTGTTTATCTGCTAAAACATGAGATGTGATTGGATTAGGGTATTCGTACGGCCTTGTTGACCTTGTCAAGGGTCATTCGGGTGGGTTTAATTCAATCAGGAAATGACGGGTTGAACTTGACTTGCGATTTATGGTTTGTTGACCTTGTCAAGGTCATAGATCGCTAGGGGCAAAATATCATCGGGAATTTCAAGTGTTGAAATTTGCAATGAGATTGCATACCTTCTATGAGATAGTTGGATCCCGATACCCACTGCGAGTAAGTGTTACTCCTGGGAGAGTTTTACACAGGACAATTAGTCGATCAAGTAGGTGTCTAGAAAAGTGTTAACGGGGTTACGCCTCTGGGAAAACGAGGTTTACTTTAATTAGGTCCGTGCGAAAGCACGGGGAACCTCCCTCAAAGTACCGACACTGATCTGGCTGAAAAATTGACGAAATTGTAGGGTGTAATTAATCCCGGCTAATCTTACCTTTTAGGTTTTGAAGGTAGATTTGATAAAAACAGTGGGAGACATCCTGATTAGATAAGATAATAACCAATCTAATCTTGCAAGAGCATACGCTAAAGTGTTTTCTTCTCTCTCTCTCCAGGTAGCGACCATGTCAGGCCATAATCAAGATAATAATATGGATGTATTGACTGAACCCGCTTATTATACTGAGCAGGGGAACGTTGGACCCGTTCTTTCTTATAAGAGTTATAAGACTGAACAGGGAATAGAAGAATATCTAGATTCTCAAGCCGCCCAAAAGAACATGCATGTTGATGCATCTTCTTCAGGTGTGTTAGTTATTGAAAACTGTTTCTCAGTTCACCCTACGTCCTGGGTATTAGATACCGGATCAGGATCCCACATATGTAAACAGTTACATGGGCTACGTAAAGGTAGAGAACTGGGAAAAGGTGATCATTCCGTTCAAGTAGGGAACGGTGCAAATATTGCAGCCAAAGCAGTTGGCGAATATCACCTTGTATTGCCAAGTCGTAATACACTGATTCTAAATGGGTGCTATTATATACCGAACATGATGTGCAACATTATATCAGTTTCTTTATTAAGTAAAGAAGGATATAATTTTGTAGTAAAGGATAATGTTATGAACATATTCCTAGATCAAAAGTTGATTGCATCAGGCTCGTTACATAATGGTATATTCATTCTAAATCAGAATACAGTCCTCAATATACAAAACACACACAAGAGGAAAAGTTCAGAAATGAACGAATCCTACTTGTGGTATTGTAGACTTGGTCATATCAATGCGACACGACTGGCTAAGTTACATAAGGATGGTTATTTGAATCCGTTCGAATTATCATCTTATGATACTTGCCATTCATGTCTCAATGGAAAAATGACCAAAGCTCCGTTTAGTGGACACGGAGAAAGAGTTACAGAACTCTTAGGACTGATACATAGTGATGTATGCGGTCCCATGTCTACGCATGCTAGGAACGATTCTTCCTACTTCATTACATTCACTGACGATCTCTCTAGATACGGACATGTGTTTTTGATAAAACACAAGTCTGAAGCATTTGAGAAATTCAGAGAATATAAGCACGAAGTAGAGAATCAAACGGGCAAATGTATTAAGATTCTTCGATCTGATCGAGGAGGTGAATACTTAAGCAATGAGTTCCTAGATTATCTAAAAGAGAATGGGATTCTCTCTCAGCTTACTCCTCCTTATACACCACAGCACAACGGTGTATCGGAGTGGAGGAATCGCATCCTATTAGATATGGTGCGCTCTATGATGAGTACAGCTGAGTTATCTATTTCCTTCTGGGGGTATGCGTTGGAGACAGCCATATACCTATTGAATAGAGTTCCAACTAAATCTGTGCCTACCACTCCATATGAGATATGGAATGGAAAGAGACCATCTCTTAAAAGAGTTAAGATATGGGGTTGTCCGGCTTATGTTAAAAGGCAAAATCCGGACAAACTCGAGGCACGATCAGTTCTTTGTAAGTTTGTAGGATATCCAAGCAATTCGTATGGATATCTATTCTACCACAGTGAACAACAAAAGGTGTTTGTTGCTCAACATGCCACCTTTTTAGAAAAGGAATTTCTTACAAAAGAAATTAGTGGCGATGAGGTAGAGCTGGAAGAGGTTCCAGAAACACAAATTACAACTGAAGATTTAGTAGAACCAGAGGATTCAGTAGCACCCGACGAACCCCAGCCTCTCCGTCGATCTAGTAGGGTTTCTCGTCCACCTGAGAGATACAACGGTTTTCTCATTGATGGTGGTAGCGAGGATTGCATCATGTATGATGATGACCCGACTAGTTTCGAGCAGGCCATCACGAGTGGTGACTCTGTGAAATGGCTGGATGCAATGCGATCTGAGATGGAATCCATGTACACCAATAAAGTATGGATTTTAGAAATTGCTCCTGAAGGGGTAAAACCCATTGGGAGCAAGTGGATTTTTAAAAAGAAATTTGGTGTAGATGGAAAAGTTGAGACTTTCAAAGCTAGACTTGTAGCAAAAGGTTTTCGTCAACGACCAGGTGTGGATTATGACGAAACCTTTTCTCCAGTGGCTATGCTTAAGTCCATCCGGATCTTACTTGCCATTGCTGCATACCAAGACTACGAAATCTGGCAAATGGATGTTAAGACCGCCTTTCTAAACGGTGATTTAGAAGAGAGCGTGTACATGACTCAGCCAGAGGGCTTCGTAGAAAGTGGGAGCAGCGGAAAGGTGTGCAAGCTGCTTAAATCCATTTATGGGTTAAAGCAAGCATCGCGGAGTTGGAACATCTGTTTTGATGTTGTAGTCAAAGAGTTTGACTTCATCAAAAATATAGATGAACCTTGTATCTATAAGAAGGTAGCAGAGGGTAAGGTTGTCTTCCTCGTATTGTACGTGGATGACATACTCTTGATAGGAAATGATATTCCTATGCTGCAATCAGTCAAGCTCTTCTTATCACAGAGATTCTCAATGAAAGATCTAGGTGATGCCTCCTGGATATTGGGAATCATGATCTATAGAGATAGATCTAAACGGATACCGGGATTGTCCCAATCCAGGTACATTGACACCATACTAAAGAGGTTTAGTATGGAAGAATCCAAGCGTGGGAACCAACCCACGATCTCTGGACTTACTCTCTCCAAAGAGATGTCTCCCAAGACTGATTTGGAGAGAGCTCGCATGCAAGGGATACCCTATGCTTCGGCAGTAGGCTCTATCATGTATGCGATGCTATGTACCAGACCCGATGTAGCATACTCACTAAGTGTAGTGAGTCGGTATCAAGCAGATCCTGGAGAAAGTCACTGGACAGCTGTGAAGAACATTCTCAAGTACTTACGAAGGACTAAGGAGATGTTCTTGGTGTATGGTAACGGAGAACTCCAGGTGGAGTCCTTTACCGATTCCAGCTTCCAAAGTGAGAAGGACGACTCTAAGTCGCACTCGGGATTTGTCTTTACCTTCAATGGAGGGGCGGTATGTTGGAAGAGTTCCAAACAGGATACCGTTGCAGACTCGACGATGGAGGCTGAATACATCGCTGCCAACGATGCTGCCAAGGAGGCTGTCTGGATAAAGAAGTTCATTAGTGAACTTGGAGTGGTTCCATCCATTGAGCATCCAATACCTCTGTATTGCGATAACAATGGAGCTGTGGCTTTGGCCAAGGAACCCAGGTCCCATCAAAAGTCCAGACATATTCTGAGGCGGTATCACCTGTTCAGGGAGATAGTTGATCGCCGGGAGATCGAGGTCAGGAGAGTAGATACGAAGGACAACACTGCGGATCCATTCACGAAGGCTATTCCCCAGATACAGTTTGAGAGATTATTCGGGATGCTAGGTATGAGATACTACAGCAGCTGGACTTAGTGCATGTGGGAGATTGTTAGTTATGTATATGCCCTAGAGGCTATTGTTGTACATATGATGTATATTATGATGGATGCTTAGATATATACAGAGAGGACTTTCTTGCTCGTCATGATAGTATGCTATTTGGTTTCACTTTATCTTAACATGTTGACTTGTAATGGTTTACTGTCTTACTCTCACATGTTGATAAAGCCATTAGGATCTGTACTCGACTACTGGGACTATGATGAGATCATACTAGTGGGGCCATGATAGTCGATGAGTACATCCTATAACTGTTCCTAGTCGAAGGTATATCGAGACAGGGCATCGATACACCAGAGTAGACTAGCGTATACGCATCTTGACCCATATGATGGACGATGGATGATCCCATATCCATCGGTGTTTGACATCAGAGATGGTATACGGGTGCTCAGTGGAGACTGGGTACACTGGATGGACTCGCCGAGAACTCCCAGATGGTGATATACCACACGTTAGATGGCAGTTCTCTGGTGACACTGGTACAGGGTAGTCTGTAGACCCGAGATCGTCATAGAGTCTTGTGTGATTCCCACTGTGCTTTGATTTCCACCTTACCACGTCCAAGAGGGCGTGCAAAACGGTGGCTTTTGGGTACAGTCCCGAATCACATGGAGGCAATGAGCGATAGGAGGGGATTCGTCTCTCCCGGTATAGGGAGTTGATGTTGTGCTGTGTTCGATTGGCTATAACTGGAAGTCCCTGGCCAGGGCTGATATAGAGATTTACTGGTAAGTGTTACTAGTAGTTTCTCGACCCGTTATGAGCCACACATCGACACGACTTATCGGTTACTGGGGTCTGACGTTTACCACCCCTAGACTTGATATGCGACATATCAGACGAACAGACCGGACTGTACGGGAGTGTTACTGATTGGATTCACAGGAGAACGCACAGGGTAGCTTGTTGATCTTCTGATCGCTCAATACCTGGGTGGCTGTTACGTTTAGCTGACCGCTTGCAGCTTGTGGGTGTTTGATATGATCATCACCTGCTACCTGCGTATTGACGATTCTTTAGAGTCCTACACAGAGGTTTTTTGGCTCAGGCGAAACGGAGTAGAGGCACATATGTGATATGTGCAGGACCGAGAATAATGCGATATGAGATACCGTATTATATTCTCGCGATATTTAGATATGAACCGGGTCATCAGATCAAGTGTTGATTCGATGAATCGGTATATGATATATTAGTCGGTAATATTCGATATAGCCGGATCGTCGGATCAAGTGTTGATTCGATGATTTAATGTATAATAATATATATGATATATTGTATTACATTATCTAATATTGGCTCGCTTTATTATTTCATTTTCTCACTGGATGATACATTGATATATATGCGATATATGTTAATTGTATTATTTTCTTTTGTTGCAAATATATAATATATATGTGATATATATTATTGTGACATGATATGATTTATGATTAAACATGTTTAAGGATGATTAAAAGGGATTAGGGTTTGATTAGGGTTAGCTTCTTCTTGCACCTTCTAGAAGCTTTGTTTTTGTCATGCTTAAGATATTATGGTTGATATTTTTGCATGACTCATAACTTAACCTAACCAAACCCTAACTCTAGTTTATTCTCTACACATTATTAGCCACTCATCCTTGACCATGGTTGATACATCAATCATATACTTTTATTTCTATTCATCACAAAAGGAATTATGATTATCATTTTCCATTATCTTCCTCTTCTCTCTTGATTTTGAGCTCACTAGAAATTCCATTTGTGATGATAAATTGTGAGAAAGTGAATTAAAAAGAAAGCATAAATACTACTCCTTCATCCTCATCTCATCTAGCCCATGAGATTAGTGTGTTCATCTCTTTAGAGTGAGAAAGCTTGAGTTATTGAAACTTCGACGTAGATCATCGGAGATTTGGAACACTTCAAGCTAGCATGGATCGTTCGAGTCGTGGAGCCTCTCTTGAGTCCGGGAGATCGAGGATCGCGGCGAAGGGACTTTTACTCGGAGCTTGTGAAGCGAAGGAGCGGACTATAAAGGTTGTAATCCCTTACACTTAGAAAAAAAGTTGTTATCTTGCATGCTTAACCCTAATAATCTAGCAAAGATTCTGTCTTTGGGTTGTTCGGCACGTCTAAATTTTTATCCGGGCATGTTTGATGCCTTATGAACCTTCACAAGAGTGCCTAGGAACCCTACACTTTTACAAAGGAGGTGCTGCCGAAATTTTTTGAAAAACAAACTTAAGTTTAAAGTTTTCCATCGAGATTTTAAAAGTGATCTATCTTTCTTTCTTGTAATGGTTTAGATTGCTGGGTTTTTCGGCTTACTTAATTGCGTTACGCCTGTTGACGTTACGTAGTTTAAGTGCCGGTCATGTGCCCAATTTTGGGTCGTGACAGTGCCGAGTGGGACGCTCTTCCAGGAGGCTTCTGCAAAGGCTGCCGTCCCTCCACCAGTCCCTGAGGCACGTAGGGGAAATGAGCAAAAACAATCCTGGGAATAGATTCCCTGGGTGAGGCCAGAGGCGCCTTCTGCAGCCGAATCTCCGGCCAAGAAGCTCATGATGGTGGTTCCCCGGCTGGAACCGACCGAGATACACATTCAGGAGGGCGACTTCCACATCGAGGTGCCTTCGGGACTGTCTCTGGCCGACGGCCTCCTGACGGATATGGAAAAGTCGGTAGGGTCTAAAATACCTTGGGGCACCATGAAATCCCAGGTCGCCGCGATAGCCCAGAGGCCGTCTAGGTATTTGAGCTCTCTACGAACTTTTCAAGTATTTTTTCCTTATTTAGTTTTTGACAGATACTGTTTGCTTTCTTCTGCAGGTCCTCCATCACTATGCCCTCTTGGCTGCCATGGAGGTCTTAGAAGTTGCCCTGACGATAAAAATGGCCGGGGAGACATTCTCACGTGAGGAAGAAATCCTCTCCAAGATGAAGGAGGCTGAGGACAGCGCCACCTCTTTCGAGACGCAGTTGCTCTCGGAGGGGGTGAAGGCCACAAGGCTGAAGGAGTCCCATCGGGCTCTGACTGAGTCCAACCAGGCTTTCTAGGCCCAGGTCAGCGAAGTCAACGAGCTCTTTGATGTGATTAGGAATCAAAGAGACTCGTTTAAGGAGGATGTCCGGGCGGCCAATGAGGTGGCGAAAAAGGCCGAGGAGAAAGCGAAGAAGGTTGTGGAGGACTACAAAATGTCCGACCAGTTTTACGTCGACCTCACCGACTCCGCGACCATTGGGTGGCATAATTCCCTCGACGCCATTAAGGAGATGGTGCCTAGGTTTGACGACCAGGAGTTCTTTGCGAGGTACCCTCTTCCGGAGAAAGAGACAAAGGGCGGAGGTGCCGGGCGGCATCGAGACCTTGTTCGAGAAGACGACTTAAAGCCGTCGCTCTCTCTGCTTTCTTTCTTTTCCTTTATTTTCCATTGTAAGCTTTCAGGCAATTTTGCAACATTTTTGTAAAGATGAGGAGCTCATAATACCTTGTACATAATTTTGGAACCAATGATGTATATTTTCTTGTCAGCAATGTGTCTGATTGGAAAAAATTTCATTTTCATTTTTCCAAGTGTGGGTAGACTGATGTCCCCCCGTCACCCTGGAGACGAGGTAACTTGAGTTGAGCGATCATTAGGTTTATTCTTCCAAATATAGATAGATCGGTGTCCCCTTAGAAACTCTAGGAACTTTTACCGGGCTTTGCAAATCTCTGTAATATCCGCTCTTCCCCCGGAGACGGGCTGATTCGAGTGGAACGAGAGTTGGGCCGGCTATCGACCGTAAATGAGCTTTCTTTACTTAGGCTATGCTAGAGTCTGCCTACTTCGAGTATGTGTGCCGGGTAGGAGTCTGCCCACTGGTCTAATGCGAGCTCTTAGGATCCACCGTTTTGGCCAATAAGGAATTTGTTCGTCGTGAATAGGTGTGCCTTGGCGTCGAGCAGGAGTCTACCCATGTCGGGAGTTAGGATTCACAGTTTAGGCCGAGCAGGAATCTACTCGCTGGGAATTGGCCGGGAAGGAAGCTACCCAGCGGCCTCATGAAAGGGATTCTTATCCATAGTTTGGGCTGAGTGGGAATCTACTCGCTGCGAATTGGTTGGGCAAGAAGCTACACAGCGGCCTCGTGAGAGGGCTTCTGATCTACAGTTTAGGCCGAGCAAGAATCTACTTGATGTGAATTAGCCGGGAAGGAAGCTACCCAGTAGCTTCGTGATAGGCTTAAGATCCACAGTTTGGGACGAGCAGGAATCTACTCACTGCGAATTGGCCGGGCAGGAATCTACCCAACGGCTTCGTAAGAGAGCTTCTGATCCACAGTTTAGGCCGAGCAAGAATCTACTCGCTGCGAATTGACCGGGCAGGAAGTTACCCAGCAGCCTTGTGAGAGGGCTTCAGATCAATGGAAGGTCGGATCGCTATGACGTTGACATTTGCGCTTCTCTGATTCCCGGTGCCATATGGCACATGGCAGGTATCTTAAAATCCGCGCGTATCTTCTGGCGGCGTTGTTCAATCTGCCCGGATCCGCATGAAAGGGAGGTGGCCAATGGCCGGAAGCCGCATATTCTTCCAAATATAGATAGATCAGTGTCCCCTTAGAAACTCTAGGAACTTTTACCGGGCTTTGCAAATCTCTGTAATATCCGCTCTTCCCCCGGAGACGGGCTGATTCGAGTGGAACGAGAGTTGGGCCGGCTATCGACCGTAAATGAGCTTTCTTTACTTAGGCTATGCTAGAGTCTGCCTACTTCGAGTATGCATGCCGGGTAGGAGTCTGCCCACTGGTCTAATGCGAGCTCTTAGGATCCACCGTTTTGGCCAATAAGGAATTTGTTCGTCGTGAATAGGTGTGCCTTGGCGTCGAGCAGGAGTCTACCCATGTCGGGAGTTAGGATTCACAGTTTAGGCCGAGCAGGAATCTACTCGCTGGGAATTGGCCGGGAAGGAAGCTACCCAGCGGCCTCATGAAAGGGATTCTTATCCATAGTTTGGGCTGAGTGGGAATCTACTCGCTGCGAATTGGTTGGGCAAGAAGCTACACAGCGGCCTCGTGAGAGGGCTTCTGATCTACAGTTTAGGCCGAGCAAGAATCTACTTGATGTGAATTAGCCGGGAAGGAAGCTACCCAGTAGCTTCGTGATAGGCTTAAGATCCACAGTTTGGGACGAGCAGGAATCTACTCACTGCGAATTGGCCGGGCAGGAATCTACCCAACGGCTTCGTAAGAGAGCTTCTAATCCACAGTTTAGGCCGAGCAAGAATCTACTCGCTGCGAATTGACCGGGCAGGAAGTTACCCAGCAGCCTTGTGAGAGGGCTTCAGATCAATGGAAGGTCGGATCGCTATGACGTTGACATTTGCGCTTCTCTGATTCCCGGTGCCATATGGCACATAGCAGGTATCTTAAGATCCGCGCGTATCTTCTGGCGGCGTTGTTCAATCTGCCCGGATCCGCATGAAAGGGAGGTGGCCAATGGCCGGAAGCCGCATGGGGACGCCTCATCCGTTGGATGCGATGCTCTATAATTCGCTCCTTGGCGGGAGTGAATCTCGACAGTAGAGGAATTTTAGTTGATGCTATAAATAGAGGAGTCTCAGCCTCCTCTTAGGCACTTTTGTCGATTTGCTTTTAGTTGCCTCCGTCTCTTGCCTTTTTTTCTTTCTCCGACCTTCGTAGTCAATCGTTTTTCGATCGCCGGCAACACGTACAACATTCGAGATATCGTATCCCGCAATGGCGTCTACTATTATGACCATGACAGCTCCGAGGCGATATACGAGGCGGTGATAGCTCGGCTGGAACGTCATTATGGGAGGTTACTCCCATGTAGATCATCTCTCCTACGTATGCTTGTCCATGCGATCTGGAGGTCTTCCTTCGGCCTTTTTAGGGCGTTGTCCCAACAAGCGCTGGAGGAAACCGTCGACAAGATGTGCACGACCCATGAGTTGGGCTTGATCTCAAAGAGCAGACGAGATCACTCAATAGATCTCCTGCACCGATCTTTCCAACAGAGATTGATCATAGCTTCATGCACGACGACGGGAGTCCCCGACGGCACTATAGCTGCCTGGGTCCATGGATATAGGCAGAGGGAGTGATGGGATGCTGCTTGGGATTTGCTGTCGGATCTCTGCTTTGAGTATCACGATCAATGTGTTCATCCACCTCTCCCTCCTTTGCTTTAATCGTTAAGAGACAAAATAGTGTTTTCTTTGGCAATTATCCGGGCGCTTTTGTAAGGCTGAGGAGCCGAGAATACCACTTATTAATAAATTTTTCTTTGCTCAAAATTTCAGAATATCAAAGAATTTCGTATATGTTTTCCAACTGTAGGTAAATCGGTGCCCCTCTTTCCTTCACCTTGGAGTCGAGGTAAGATGGGCGGAGCGAGACTTAGGTCAGCTTCCTGCACCCGCGTTTTATTCACCTGAATAAAAGTCTGGCCTGAAATACTTCCCTTCCTTCCGAGCCGGGCTGGAGACAGTCTATAGGCTTGTTACAGGGGCTTCAGATCCCCAGTTAGGTTGGGCAGGAAACTACCCGTTTTGAATGGGCGCAACGGGCAGGAGGCTGCCCGCCGGCCTTGCGGGACATCCTGGTTTGGAATCGGGAGAAACAGTCCAGATTGCGGAGAAGCAAGAATCTTTATTATTAAGAGGAGTACAAGTTTAACAATACAATTTAAGCTTTTCGGTATTATACGGCCGCAGAAGGTTATGTCCCAAAGAATCTTGGAGGTGGTACGCTCCTCTGGGCTATACCTCGGTCATGAGGAAGGGGCCGTCCCACTTCAGGGAGAACTTGTGCAGCTTCCCTTGGCTCTCGAATTTTTTGCGCCGGAGGACTAATTCTCCTGATTTGAACACTCGTTGTTTGACTTAAGCATTGTAGTACTGTGCAGTCTGCTGCTGATATGCGACCATCCTTATTTGTGCCCGGTCTCTCTGTAAGTAGATGCTCGTGCTCTTGTTGCAAACTAGCGACCAAGGCGGAATACAAAACAAAAATTTCTACAACTTGAGCATGAACTTCTACGAGCTAGAATCGAAACCAAACACTAAATTAGCGAACAAGAGAAGGTTGTAACTACTCGGATAGTGATAGCTATCTTTGTAGTCGTGTCCTTCTTCTTCTTTTCTCTTTTATCGCTCCTAGAGACTTCGGGAACGAGCTTGGATTTCGGTCTTCGATGTCGAAGAAGATCCACTCGAGGGAACCCTAGCAAAGGCTAAATCTTCACACTAAAACCAAGTGAAGAAAACTAGTGAACTAAACTTGCTAAGAATAACTCACTAGGATGATGTAGTGGTTAATCTCTATATATTTCTCTTTCAATCTTTTTCTATCTCAACCAAAGAAAAACCAAGATGAGAGGAAGAAGAAGATAATGGTGATGATGGTGATCAAAACTCAAGCATGGCTCACATAATCAATACCCCTCTCTTTTCTTTTTCACTCTTCTTTAATTTGAGGAATTGTGTAGACTTGTGACTCACCATGGTGAGTCATAAGCCCACACACTTCTCATATCTACAAGAAGAGATGAGAGGAAAAGAGAGAGCCACCTCATTTGTAACTCATATACATATGTTTATGTACATATATAAATGTGTGTGTGCGTGTGTGCGCGCGCGCACGCGCGCGCGCACACTAATACAAGTATATGCTACAAAATCCAAACACCCGTATTCGTATCAAAATACATATACCCTTATTCGTATAAAATACGAATACACGTATTTGTATTAAGATACAAATACCCATATTTATATCATGACACAAATACACGTATTTATATAAATACTCGTATTCATATAAATACCCGTATTCATATAAATACCCTTATTCATATAAATACCGTATTCTGTCAAAATACGAATACAAAAAAGAGAGATACTAAAGAGATAAATAATACTAGCTCATATTTAATCCAAATGTGATAACCTGGCTATCTTTCAAACCTGCTAGTATTAACAAACTGTCCGATTAAAAGTACGTGTGTAAAAACACGTATTTAATCGAACCCAAGTACGTATCAAAATACGCACACTATATCGTTTCACCTAAGCTGGTGATTGATGTGAAATGTTGTATCTTTTATCATTTTAATTACCGCAATCAATAACGGTGTTGCAAATAGCTAGCCGATAGTGAGTACGAGTCGTCCACAGGGAGATGGTATATTACTACTTTTGTTTTAGACGAGTTAATAGAAAAAGGTTTGGATTTGTCGTTTTTATTCTAAAAGGATTTAAAAATATTAATGTAAGAAGAACTCATTAGGGTTTCGTTTAAAAACATCTAATTTTCTTGCATTTCTTAAGTCTCTTCCTCTCTTTCATATGTATTTTTCACTTTCTAACTTTCATTTTCAAAATCTTCTAGTTTTTTCGTTTTTGTGCATATGATGCGTAGATACATTGTGTAATACAAAATTTACATATGATGTGAGGATATATACAAACCATCCATACAAACCCCGCAAACTTGTTTGCAGCAGTATCCTCACTGATGTCGTCTTTTAAGCTTAAACCTGAATACTTGGTGAAAAGGTTCTCAAAGATTTGTAAGTGGGACAAGAATTAATGACAGTGAAATCCTCCCCCAAACTTATTCTTGGCTCACAATCGTGCAAAAAAAATTCTTTTCTGTCAAGAGCCATATAAAAATATTTTCTTTTTCGCCTCAAACTTGAGTAAAATAGTGTTTTCATTACTAAACATTGAAATTCAACATAAGAAGGAGGAATATTATCGGTCTACACAAACCTTTACAAAGACCAAAAGTTAAAACCAACCATTCAAATGCTTTATCATAATAAGACCATGGTTGGTAGAAGAATGCGAAACGGATGTACGTGAAGAATACTCAAGATTGTATATGAATGGAACTGATTTTAAGTCTCAAGTGGAAAGAATGGAAATGAGAGTGGCGATAGATGATGATGTGAAGGGTAGACAAGAAGCGTATTCAAAAGGTTTTACGTCTCGGTTGGTGGAGACGAAAAAGTGAGTGTGAATGAGAATATGAAAGATAAGAAATGGGTAGACTGGTCGTTGTCATGGCCCAAGTTAGGTACATGATCGGCACTTGGACTATGTAACGTCACCAGACGTAACGCAATTTAAGTAAGCCGAAAACCCAGCAATCTAAACCATTACAAGAAGTAATAGATAGAAAGATTTTAGAAATCTCAAGTAAAACCCAGTATGTTTAATTATCTATCCGTAAAAGTTAGTTTCGCGCCAATCGGCTTTCAGGTTTGCTAGATACGGCCATTTCAATTTAAGTGTTCACTACTGGAAATCCGATTTCAGAATTGGAAGTCCGTTTCGTAACACATTTTAATCCCAGTTGGGATCGAAATTAGGCGACACTATAGTTGAACAATATTTAGGGTTATTAGTTAGGTTTCCAACTCAATTGGCGGATCAGTAATATCCTGTATCTACAGGGAGTTATGTCCAGGTTTAGGTTGATGTGTAAAATCTATCACTGCAGAATTCAGCTGGACATGTCGACATTATAAAATGTGTTAAAAATATCATACAGAACATGAATCCAGTGAAACTAGTGGATTAAGAATGATAACTCAATTTTCTACGTAACGATATAGGGTTCTGCACCTTTTCGCATTTGAGCAAGGACATACAGTGATTTAAAAACAAGGGTTAACTTGGATTACAGCTCTGGACAGCAGTCCAGAATCGTAATTCTCCCCAGTTATCTCTATCATAATTTGTTAAAATTCAGTGATCAATTATAGATTACTATAGGTTAATCATTTTTCTTCGATACGAGCCATGGAACACTAGGATCCGATATGTAAATGATTTATTAGGATTTTAACGGTCTAACATGTCCGGAAGAATTCAGATTCCGCAAGGGTTATCAGGATGTCATTTCATAGTGATGATCTCGATATTATGCATCCAAAATTCTACATGATATTCCTTAACAGTAAAGCGGTTCGTTTATCTCAAATTTAAGTCTTTTTAAAATAAGTTATGGTTAAGGGTTTAACGTCGATCATGTAGCACCTATATACATAGGTCCATCTTCGTCCAATATACTAACTCATAATTAACCAATTATAATAAATTTAGCATGATTATAGCAAGTGAAAGGGGGTTCACTTACCTTCGGTCACTTGATATAGAAGCGACGCCGCAGCAGAGTTTGTCTCGACACACGAGACGGCGCGATGCTGGACACGGCGCGTGGAACGGGCGCGATGCGTGGAGATCCGGTACTGGGCGCTGTGGCGACGCGGGCGTGATACGGTAGTGGACCTGGTGATGACGCGGCCACGACACGGTGCTGGGCACGGTGACGATGCGAGTGTGACACGGTAGAGGGCGTGGTCCTGGCTTGGTGCGTGACATAGTACGACACGGTGTGTGCACTGGATCGGGTACGGTGTGGCACTGGGGCTGGCACATCGTGGAACGGGAAGTGAGTCCGATGTGGCATGGGGAGTGGGTATGGGGCGCGACGCGTCTGGGTACGCGGTGACACGGAGGCAGGCTCTGGACCGGGTACAGTAGCGGCAAAGGCAACGGTGTGATCGCGACACACGCGCGGCACGACAACTCGATTCAGGAATGGCACAACAACAACAAAAGTTTTCGATCTTGGCTCGAGTTCTCGGCAACAACGGCTACGGCACAAGCAGCGGCAACAACTTGGGGTGCTCAGCTATGGACCAAGGAGCTACGGCGAAGGTGGCAGCAAGGGCTTCGAGAATTGCAGATGGCCGTCGACACGGTGAAATGATGTGGCGAAGACAGCGAGTGGCAGGAGCTTGGAGACAGGGAGGTGGTCGAAGGAGTTGAGGCTTGGTGGTGGTGCTAGGGGCTTGCCGGTGAGGTGGTCGGCCGGTGAAGTTTCTGGTGGTGGAGGCGGCGAGGAAGGAGGTTCTCGGTGTAGCAGGAAGCGGAGGCCACGGTGATGGGCTGATGTGGGTGAAGGTGGTGCTCTGGACGACGACATTGGTGGTCGGAGGTTGGTGCGAGGGTGGTGTTGGGTGTTGGGTTGCGAGGTGATCGGGTCAGCTTGGGTTATAGCGGTGCCGGTGAGGATGAGACGGAGAGGGAGGAACTCGAGTTGGAGGTGGGTGTCAATGGAGAGGGGTGTGCAGAGCTGGCGGTCACGGTGGAGGAGAGGGGAGCTCGGAGGAAGAAGGATGGTGTGCTGTCGAGGTGCTCGGGAGAGGAGGTGGTTGTGGGGTCTTGGGGAGTGAGGGAGAACGAGAGTGAGAGAAGGAGGAAAGAAAGACGTGAATAGAAGGAGGGAGCGAGGAGGGTAGAGGGGAGTGAGCGAGCGCGCGTGTGAGGTCATGGGTCGAGGAGTGGGGCATGGTCGCGACGAGGAGCGGGGCGTGTGACGTGGGAGCCGTTGGGGAAAATCGTGGGCGGGAAAAGAGAACATTGGAGGAGAAGAAGGAGAAGAGGGAATGAAGTCGGGTCGGGTTGGGGAAAAAGTTGGGCCGGGTGTGGGCTAATGGGACAGGAAAAATAAAAGAGAGATAAAGAGGGAGTGGACTGGGCTGGAGAATTAAAAAGGGAAAAGGAAAATAAAAAGGAAATAGGGTTAGGGTTTTAAAATAATTAGAAATATACATAAATAAATTTTGTATGCAACACTTTATAAAATACGGATATTGGTGTGCAAAAAGAACCGGGAATTACAAATCAATACAATATCACATATGTATATGTGTTGTTCGTATCATGGCAATTACCGACAGTGTGTGTGTAACATACAATGAGTGCTCGTGCCACATGGACTGTCAATAATAATGCATTGTCCAATGGGTACAAGTTCAGGCACAACAAGTAATAATATGCAATGAAATTCATGCACCATCTCTATATGTGCATATAAACATGTGGCTAATATCATATCATATCTATCCCTGACGCTTAATGTCATACGGGCGATTTCCCCGTAGATGTTAAATCTACTCACCGACTATCTCGAGCTAGGTAAATCCAGTCACCTGCTTCCCTTTCTTTGCAGCGTTCGAAGTCCCCACCTGCGATCCTATTAACACAAAACATAGCAAGTGCAAATCTCAGAAATCGACCAATATCACGTACAAACTACGTTTGACCGACGCACCAACACCAAACCAACTCACAAGTGTCCGTTTAGTGGCTAACGTGTGTGGCGACACTACGAAACCAACCCAAGTGCAGCAGCTACACAAGATCACGGACCGTGTCGGATAAAATAACACGCGTAGTCGTAACACTAGATTATAGAAAAGTGATCCCAGATTTTGTATACTGTCAAAACATAAAAATCAAGCAGTACCAAACACCTCTAAACAACTGAAGACAGCTACCCTACAAAACCCAAGCCCCAACTCTCCCAATCGACCGAGCTTGCCGGATTTCCCCTTAATGTTGCCGGCCAAAACCACCCAGGTGGGGTTCGTGCTTCAGGTGTAAACTTAGGGTCTCTAGTGCATCACTATTACACTGCTAGATTATACAGTAAAGATTCCAGGTCAAAGCAGATCACAGAGACTCCAATATGACACTAAAAATACGATATATGCACAAAACTAAACCTTTAGTGTTCTAAACCACAACTACAAGGCAACACAATAATATAAACACCTAATTATCAGTTAGAGATCATTACCTATCCACTCTTGCTCAAAAATCAAATCTTTCCAAGCTCCAAGGCATCTTAGCGGCTAAAGCAAGACTTGAGAAGTGTTTTAGTGGGATTTTATAAAGTTTTGCAAGGTTTTGGTGATGTGGTAGTGAGGGTTCAGTTTAGAGTTGAGGAGATGAACAATAATTGAGAATGAGAGAAGAATGAGAGAATGAGGTGTGATAATGGTGAGAGGGTGAGTGTAGGGTGAGCTTAACCTTACACTTACTCTCTCCCTCTCCTCATCAATGCTTGCATTAAAGCCCCCATGACTCACCTAGCCACCTCTCTCTCAATCCAAAACATGAAAATATCTCTCACACAAATATCTAAGCTCAAGGTTAATCAAGGAATGGATTGCTTAAGGTGTCATGGCTACTAAACAAGGTTAACACTAAACAACCTTTACATTAAAATGCACAAGTGTGTGCAAGCCAAAACAATTAATAATAAATTATTAATTAATTGTTATAAAATGTGAGGAAACCAATTTGGTAAACTTTTATATTAAAAACCCGCATTAACATTTAATTAACACTAATCCCGTTCTGAGGTGTTGCAGTCGCATTCTCATATGGGATAAGAAGGAGGGGTGGCGGTTCAATTTCTTCGGCCTCAAACAGAGGCGAATAAATTTCCGGTGGAGGTTGATTCAGCACATCATCCAATTCTTCAAGAAACGCGAGTTCTCCAACGAAAATATCTTCGAAACTTGCATCGATTTTCTTAATGATGATCTCATCGGAAAGAAATGAATCGATATCCATGTTAGTGGAATAGACAGATTCATTAGGAAGGTTGAAAGTTTCAAGGTCATTGTGTTGTGCACCATAATTCAAAACACTCAATTTGTCAGAAATTACGAAGGTAGGAGACTCGAAAAGCTCGTCTACCTTGTAACAACCCTAATTTTTCCATACAAATTTTTGTACAATTTTTTTCAAAATTGTTTAAAGGGGTATTTATTGCCTGAGCATAAGATAAGTAATTAATTAGCAATTTAATTACAAGAAGGAGCTTGTGGCTCATTGGTAATACCTTGCAATGCTGAACCAAGCCACCAGAGTTCAAATCCCATACCCCACATTATTTTTAATATTATTTTGTTTTGAATTTTTAGAATACCAAGAGTTTACACGTGCATATCTCACAAAAACCCCACTACACCCAAAAATGTAACATTGCCAGATGATAGATGAACCATCGGGAGGGATTACGGCTGCCTGACTCGGCCGGAAATCGGCCAACTCGGCCTCGACTCGGCCGACTCAGGCCTCCTACCATGTCACGGCCGAGTCACGGCTGAGTCGGCCGATTCCGGCGACGACCCCAACATGAAAATTGTGTCTTTTCACATTCCCTACACACCTGTATAATTTATTTCCTCATACCATTTCCAGATCTCTTTTAAAGCCACATTTACTCCATTTTTTAATATATTTTTACATTTTTTCAATTAAACTCTTCATCTACCCTTACCCTAGCCTAACCCTTTAAATACCACCCCTAAACACTACCCCCTCACCCCAAAATTCTGAGCTAACTCTCAAGAAATTCCTAGAAACCTTAGTGTACTTTGGAAGAAGTGAAAGGCGAAGCTCCGGCTAATTTTCCGGCCATCTTCTAACAACGATCTTAGGAACTCCCGACAATGAAACGACGCATCGTCGACTCCTATCGTCTTCCTTTCCTCTACTCTGTTAACTAAACCCGTAATTCCCACCTTCCCCCTTCTCTACTCTTTCTGAAAATACGAAATTCTAAAACCCGACGGAATCGGAACAAATCCGATTTCCGATTCGGTTTCTTCCTAAAACCTCACTTTTCTTTAATACAATTATGCTAAAACCAATTCATGATGACTATTAAACACTAACTAATCATATTGAACAAGTACCATATCAAAAGTAATTTCTATTTCCATTTTACCGTATTTTCATTAAAATACCATATAGTTTCATTTCTACATTTAAACCATCAAAATCTTGCTATACCTTTAATTAGACCACGAGGTAACGAGCTACCTCCTCACACACTCATATGCAACATAGCAGAAAACTTTCGGGAACATAGAATACGAGAAAACGAAACCTTTCAAATAAATACCATTAATATTAAAACCGTTTTCTAAAAGATTAGTATTTTATACAAATCTTTGCAAAGCGCCGCTACAACCCAAATTGGGGAACCTATTCGGGATGGTGCGGATTATCGCACATCCTCGGGCTTAGTAGTGCGAGATTAAGACCTCTGCAAGGAGCATTCGGTCTCGGAAGATTTAAAATACGACATCTTAAGAAAATAAAATTTTTAGAAATATAAAATATATATTAAAATTATTTTTATATAATTATATATATATATGTAACATTAAGATATCTATTTTGAAATATTATAAATATTCCAACTCTTTTCAAAAATCACAATAATCATTTTACATTAAATACCATGAATTTCATACAAGTCAATATTACTAATAAATACTCTTTACTATGGAATTAGGATATTTTCACTATAAATATCACAATGTAAAATCTACATTCGTTACAACTCTAAAGACGATTAATAAATACTTGGGGTGTTTTTTGAAAACTATACAAAAGTGTTTTTTACATAAAACCCCCTCAAGTTCTATAAATTACCCTAAGGACCCTAGTAAACATAGGTTTAAGCAGGACCAATCTCTTGAGCCTCAGGGAGCCAGAGAAGTGGGTGCTTGCCTATCTAAGGTAGACAACTTAAGAAACGATGTTATCAACACAGTAATCGTCTTTGAAAAATTCATAAATCCTGCCGCCCATGTGCAGCGGTTACCGATAACATCAAAACAATCAGGACTTCAATTTACTTTTCTAGTTGTCTGACTCAGATGAGTCTCTTTAATAATCTGACTTGAATATGATTCAAGTAAAATCTACAATCTATAATCTACAATATTACAATTCAACATGAATCCATGAATCCATTATTCCATATATTCAATCTATCAATCTATACAATTTGACTGAACCGAACCATGGATATACATTCCATTTGCATGATTCTCCAGTTACATCCATTTACCTGATTCTACTGTTACATTCGTTTACTGATATCATGGTTTCGTTAAGTCATCCAATTATACAATCTACATTACAATACAATTCAAGTTACAATACAATTACAATATAAACAATACAATCAAGATAACACGGGGTTTAAGGGGTCGATTGGTATGGAAGGTATTAGAAGTGGCATGAGAGAGTAAGATTAAGACACCTAACCTATATTCCGTTGCTGTTGTACCGTGGCCCAACGGTTCCTTGTACATTCCGTTTTCCCTGGTCTCTAGCATATAAAGACCCCTCTCGTATACACTAGCATTCTTCTATACCAAGCTACAAACAACAGCGTTAACACAATATTATAACAATATACTAAAACTTTAAAAACTACCTTCTTATTCTGTCTATTCTATTTCTCCTTTATCTTTGGGACTTACCGAGCGACTTGTTCGCTAACGACATTCTCTTTCTTTCTTCTTTGAATGTCGTCGGGTGATCTGGACACTCCGGAGATCGATCCCAGTGCTGAAGACTTGGACCATTTCATTGAAGACCCGGAGCTTTAGTTCATTGTACATTTTAATTCAGTACCTTTCCTTTTCTGTTATGCCATTGTTTAGGCATTGCTTTATTTCAGTTGTATTTACATTTCCATGCATTGTACAGAAAGAATGTGAATAAATAAAGTTGTTGTTTTATTATATCTTGTCTCTTGTGCATTTACTTTTATATTGCTTAGATACGCTTAGCGTATTTACTTCACAATAAATACTTAGCGGCCTCGTCGCGTCCTCTGCCCGTATAATGGGAAGCGGGGCGTGACATACCTCGTCCTTAAAGACTGTTGCACATCAAGAATTATAGAACAAGAGATATCGGAGTGTGGTTCAGCAAATCTCGATGGAAGTGTAAGAAGATGAGAATAACCAAAGAAAGTGTTAGTGTTATATGCCCTAGAGGCATTATTGTATAATAC
Source organism: Agapanthus africanus (assembly GCA_030015575.1). Taxonomy (NCBI): domain Eukaryota; kingdom Viridiplantae; phylum Streptophyta; class Magnoliopsida; order Asparagales; family Amaryllidaceae; genus Agapanthus; species Agapanthus africanus. Next base: position 365,052,368 of record JASDDO010000012.1, read on the forward strand.
TGGCTTGTATATTACATTTTGGAAGCTTGGGATATATACACAGGTTTATAATAGTCTTGCTCAACATAGTAGTATGCTACTTGGTTTGTATCTATCTTAATATGTGTATATTTTTCTTTTAACATATCGCGAATATATATTGATAGAGCCCTTGGGATCTTGCTTGACTACCAGCGTTGTAATGGCAGTCACACTAGAGGGGGCTAGGTGGTCTACAGGCACATCTTTTTACAGGTCCCTAGTCGTAGGATTATCGAGACAGGGCATCGATACTCCGGAGTAGACTAGTGTATACGCTTCTCGTCCCAGCAGAGGAAATGGTCTGTCCCATAGCCATCAGTACGTCGTACTGGAGATAGTATGTAGGTGCTCGTTAGGTTACGAGTACACCGGACAGGACTTGTCAGGAACTGTTGGTTGGTATTATACCCGTCGTCAGTTAGCAGTTCCCAGGTGACATGAGTATAGCATAGTCCGTTGACTTGACACTGCTACTTCACCTCGAGTGTGTTCCTGCTCTTCTTAGATTGCTACCCTACCACGGCTCTATTGAGTCGTGCAAACAGGTAGTAGTTCGGTGCAGTCCCGAAGCACTTGGAGGCAGTAGCGGTTAGACAGGATTCGTCTTTCCCAGTATTGGGGGTTGGTACCGTGCTGTGTATGGAGAGCCATTACGCAAAGTCCCTGGCCAGGGCAAGCGAGATTTACTGGTAGGTACTCCAGTAGTTTCTCAGGTGTAATGGGCTACACTCCGACACGACTTATACCGCTTTTAGGGGACTGATGCTTGCCGCCCCTAGGCCTGACATGAGATATTCTTAGACAAACAGACCGGACTGTACGGTGATTGTCACATCAGGCTCAGTAGGAGTTCAGATGAGTTTCCTCATCGGCCTTCTTATCGACATCTACCTGGGGACCATTACGTACAGCTAGTACCGCTTACGTCCTGTGGTTAAACCCACTGCCAGCATAGTGTGGAGTCTTTAGAGTCCCACACAGAGGGTTTCCCTGCTTCAGGTGAAGCGATATAGAGGTTGTATGGTTTTACGACAAGGTTCAGACATATACGTGTACTTGTGCACGTAAGATATTCGGACAGATTATACTAGTGGGCTTTGGTTTAAGCCATATCATAGTATTAGATTATTGGATTTAATTTAGTCTCATTATATCCGTGTTTTTCGTAAATACGGATGGGAGGGGCATTCTCGTAATTTGTCGGGAAGTTTCTACAAGGAGATGACCCATTTGTGTTTTAATCTTTATGATTTAAACTAAATGAGGTGGAGGAGATGAGGTGTAATTATCACTAAATGAACCATGACTCATGAGACGATTCATCTCAAGTATTAAATGAAGCATGTGTTGCTAGATATTTGATGAGATATTTTTCATGCTTCATATTATCCAAATGAGTCAAGATTCATTTTATAATAACAAACACTTTCTCTCTCCTCAAGCTCTCTTTTCTTCATCTTAACCCAAATCCTCTCATGAGTTGAGAACCCTAGGGTTAACAAGACTATTAAATCCATAATCACTCTCTATATCATCTAGGTTACTTGGATTAGCACTCTAAGTCACTTAGTTACCTCATCTTGGATGTGTAAGATTGTAGTAGGAACTCTCGGGTGGATCTTCTATTACTTCGAGGAGCCGACGAGGAGGTGCCTTCCATTCTCACTACAAGGAGCTTAAGAAGAGGAGGAGGACAACAAGAACAAGAAGGACTATTATCTTGAGGTATAAAATTTCTTGCTTAGTAGTTAAACCTCATAGATTAGTGCTAGCTAGGGTTTATGAATGATCCGTGGTTCTAGTCGATGTTGCGAAGCCCGTAAAAATTATTTTTTGCTCATTCCGCCTCCCCACAAACACGTGGGGTGCGCAACATAGACTTACAGTGGTATCAGAGCCTTTCATAAACCATAGATAGCTTGTAGCGATATTAGAATTACGCCGTTTTTGTCGGACAAAAACTGTCGACAAAAACAGTTTTCAAAAGTGAGGATTTGAGTTGTTTGCACACCACGCGGGCTCACGGTTTGAATCAAGAAGCCGCGGGGTGGGGCGTGCGCACCCCGGGGCAGCCCGAGGGGGACGAAAGGACGGGACCACCCCCAAGACCACCACTTGGTGGCCTTAGGAGGTGGTGACCCGTGAGCACCATCACTTGGTGCTCTCGGGTCTGCCCACTTTGTGGGGACACCTCGAGGTGGCCCCACAAAGTTGGCAGACCCGAGAGGTGGCCCTGTAAGTCAACGTTACACACCCCACAAGATGCGGGGAGGCGGAATAGGTAAAACAATCATTTTATTCAAAGTAACATCGACTATCAAACGGATCGTTGCTAAACCCTAACTAACAAACTATCTAGAAGTAGTTAACTACTATGATAGATGATTATATCTCAAGATACTAGTCCTTCTTGTTCTTGTTGTTCACCTCCTCGTCGGCCTCCTCGATGTAATAGAAGATCCACCCGAGAGTTCCTTCTTCAAACTTTAACCTCTAACTTGAGGTAACTAAGTGGCTAGGATTGGTAATCCAAGTGACCTAGAAAATATAGAAATATATTAAGGATCTATTAGTCTTGATAACCCTAGGGTTCTCAGCACATGAGAGGATTAGGGTTAGGATGAAGAAGATGAGAGCTTGAGGAGAGAGAATGTGTATGTGATAATGAATTAAATCTTGAGTCTCTTAGATAATTATGAAGCATGAAAAATATCTAAACAATAATAAATATAATCAACAACCTTGCTTCATTAATTACCTTGAGGTGAATCACCTCATGACTCATGGTGTAATTAATGAAAATTACACATCACCTCTCCACCTCATTAAGTTTAATTCATAAATGAATTAAAACTAAATGAGTCACCTATCTTCTAGAAGCTTCTCGAGTAATTACGAGAATTCCCCTCCCATCCGTATTTACGAAAACACGGATATACTGAGACTGCATAAATCCAATAATCCAATACTAGAATCTGGCTTAAACCAAAGCCCGCTAGTATAATCTGTCCGAACATCATACGTGCACAAGTACACGTATATGTCCGAACCCTGTCGTAAAACCATACGACCTCTATATCGTTTCGTCTGAAGCAGGGAAACCCTCTGTGTGGGACTCTAAAGACTCGACACTACGCTGGCAGTGGGTTTAACCACAGGCCGCAAGCGGCACTAGCTGTACGTAACGGTCCCCAGGTAGATGTCGATAAGAAGGTCGATGAGGAAACCCATCCGAACTCCTACTGAGCCTGATGTGACAATCTCTGTACAGTCCGGTCTGTTCGTCTAAGACTATCGCATATCGGGCCTAGCGGGGCGGCAAGCGTCAGTCCCCTAAAAAGCGGTATAAGTCGTGTCGGAGTGAATCCCATCACACCTTGAGAAGCTACTGGAAAACCTACCACTAAATCTCGATTACCCTGGCCACGGACCTTGCGTAATGGCTCTCCAAAAACAACGCGATATCAACCCCCAACACCAGGAGAGACGAATCCTATCTAACCGCCACTGCCTCCAAGTGCTTCGGGAATGCACCCAACTGCTACCTGTTTGCACGACTCAGTCGAGCCGTGGTAGGGTAGCAATCTATGAACAGTGGGAACACACTCGAGGCGAAGCAACAATGTCAATTCTATGGACTATGTTGTACTCATGTCACCTGGGAACTGTTAACTGACGACGGGTATAATACCAACCAACAGTTCCTTGCGAGTCCTGTCCGGTGTACCCGTAACGCAATGAGCACCTGCATACTATCTCTAGTACAACGTACTAATGGCTGTGGGATAGACCATTTCCCCTGCTGGGACGAGAAGCGTATACACTAGTCTACTCCGGAGTATCGATGCCCTATCTCGAAAATCCTACGACTAGGGACCTGAAAAAGGATGTGATTGTAGACTACCCAGCCCCTACTAGTGTGACTGCCATCACAACGCCGGTAGTCAAGCAAGATCCTATGGGCTCTATCAATATGTATTCGCAATATTCTAAAAGAAGCATATACACATATTAAGATAGATATAAACCAAGTAGCATACTACTATGTTGAGCAAGACTGTTAATACAACCGTGAATATCCCAAGCTTCCATTAAGTAATATACAAACTAGTATGATACAATAATGGCCCCTAGGGCATATACACTAATAATCTCCCACTTGCACTAGGGCCATGTACTGGCGTATCGAAGCCCTATCATCTCGAATAGCCTCTCGAACTGTGTCTGAGGTAAGGCCTTTGTGAATGGATCTGCAGTGTTCTCCTCTGTAGAAACTCTCCGGACCTCGATCTCCTGGAGATCTATGATCTCCCTGATCAGGTGATACCGCCTCAAGATGTGTCTGGACTTTTGATGGGACCTGGGTTCCTTCGCTAAAACTATAGCTCTATTGCTGTCATAATACAGAGGTATTAGATCAACAATGGATGGAACCACCTGAAATTCTATTAAGAACTTCTTTACCCAGACTTCTTCTTTTGCGGCATCAGAAGCCGCGATATACTCCGCTTCCATCGTCGAGTCAGCAACGGTGTCCTGCTTGGAACTCTTCCAGCACACCGCCCCTCCATTAAGGGTAAAGACATAACCTGACATGGACTTGGTGTCATCCTTGTCACTCTGGAAGCTTGAGTCAGCAAAAGCCTTGATCTGGAGGTCTTTTCCGCCGTAAACCAAGAACATATCCTTAGTCCTTCTCAAGTACTTAAGAATGTTCTTTAGTGCTATCCAGTGCTTCTCCCCTGGGTCTGACTGATACTGGCTTACCACGCTTAGTGCGTAAGCTACATTTGGTCTGGTGCACAACATCGCATACATTATAGAACCTACCGCAGAAGCGTAGGGTATAATCGACATGCGATCCCTTTCCAAATCAGTCTTGAGAGACATCTTTTTGGAGAGGGTGTTTCCGTGACAAGCCGGTAAATTATCGCGCTTAGAATCTTCCATACTGAATCTTTTCAGTATAGTGTTGATATACCTGGACTGTGAAAGTCCCAACATCCTCTTAGATCTATCACGATAGATCTGGATCCCCAGAAAGTAAGAGGCATCACCCAGGTCTTTCATGGAGAACCTGTGTGATAAGAATCCTTTGACAGATTGTAGCATAGGAATGTCATTTCCTATCAAGAGAATGTCATCGACGTACAAGAAGAGGAATACAATAGTTCATGCTACAATCTTATATATATACATGGCTCATCTGGATTTTTGATAAAGTCATATTCTTTGGCCGTTTCATCAAATCAAATGTTCCAACTCCGCGATGCCTGCTTTAGTCCATAAATGGACTTAAGCAACCTGCACACTTTCCCGCTGCTCCCACTCTGATTGAAACCTTCTGGCTGATCCATATAGACGCACTCGTCCAAATTTCCATTTAGAAAAGTCGTCTTTACGTCCATCTGCCAGATCTCATAATCATGGAAGACAGCAATGGCAAGAAGGATCCGAATGGATTTGAGCATAGCCACTGGAGAAAAAGTTTCGTCATAGTCCAAACATGGCCTTTGACGAAAACCCTTTGCAATAAGTCCAGCCTTATAGGTTTCCACCTGTCCATCTACACCAATCTTCTTTCTGAAGATCCACTTGCATCATATGGGTTTTACCCCATCTGGAGCAAAGTCCAATGTCCATACTTTATTGGTGTACATGGACTCCATCTCGATCCGTATTGCATCCAGCCATCTTACTGAGTCGCCGGTCTGGATGGCCAGCTGGAAGCTAGTAGGTTCATCATTATCAATGATGCAATCTTCTCTATTCCCATTGATCAGTCGAAAACAATGTATTTTTAACACGTCAATTTCCCTATCTTTTGCATTCATCTAGAGGTGTTCGATTTGCATATTTCACATATTAGCAAAATAATAGCAAAATACTGAATTACCTGTGTTGTACTCTAAAACCGGCATTTTTACGGAAATTGACTGTTTATCATCGTATCGCATCATTCTTGTAGCGCAATACATGTTTCGAAGTCTGTGCAGGAAATTCCAGAAACCGAGCCAAATTGTCAAATGTGCTGATCAAAATTACACCAAGTCTAAGTCTGGTGATCTGGCAGTAAACAATAAGGTGTAAAACTATTCCAGAAATTTATTCAAGGCCAATGGGCGCTTCCCGCCGCGGATCCGCGGCATGATGACGTCAGCAGAGAAGCAGATTTTCCCCATGTGCTTATTTCTAACGGCAAAGCTTTCAGAACTCTCCAGAAACTCTATGTGGCTTCATCTAGAAGGCTCGGCCTAACAACCTAGTTCTAGAAGCCTCCCTCTAACTAACTTCTTCTAGAAGCCTCCTTATAACAACCTTCTTCTAGAAAGCTCTCTCCAACAACCTTCTTCTAGAAGCCTCCTTATAACAAGCTTCTTCTAGAAGCCTCCTTGTAACAACCTCATTCTAGAATATTCCTTCCAACAAACTTCTTCTAGAAGATTCTTTCTAACAACCTCATTTTGGAGGGAAAATTCAAATGAGGTGGTTCATTTTGGAGGGAAATTTGAAATTTGAATTCTAGATCTAGGGTTATGAAAGCTTATAAAAGGGTGCCTAGATCTAAGGTTAAGGGTTGTTCTTCATCTCCCCCAAATCCTCCTACAAGTTGAGTGCCACATCTTGTAGCCCTAATCCAAAATCCAAAGCCAAATTCAAGATCCCCAGTACCATTCAAGCGAGAAGCCTTCAACCTTTTAGGAGCGGAGCCGATCTTCAATCGAGCAAGTGATCCAAGCCGATCCGCGACTCAAGGAGACGAGCGAAGCCAAATCGACGATCGAGATCTTCCTCTTGTAGTTCTTGAGCGATTTGTAACGGAATTGTTGATATAAATAAAAGGTGAAATTCTTTAATCTTGCTTTCTTTAAATTCTTTCATCATGATTCGATCTCAATTTGTGATTATGGTTCTTGTTGTGATGTTTGAGTAAAACTCCGCTCGTAAAGGAGTCGACACGATCAATAGAATGATGATGTAACAAATCTTAAAACGATTCTTAAGTCCTACGAGTTTTGTAAACACTAGCAAATTGAAGAATCGACAACCTAGTTTCGTTGCGATGCTTTCTTGATTGTGATCGATCGAAATTAGGGATCCACGATGGATTCTTGAATTTACTAGAGGCTAGAATGTGAATGATATCGACGAAGGAACAAGGGATAGATGATAAAACCCCAGTTTCACAAGAAATCCCTAATTCTCGTTGTTCATCATCGATCTAGTATCAATTCATCGATGGATAAGAATACGTAATCGCTAGATTTCATCATAACTATAGATCTGATCGATTCCTACGAGCCTCACTTCGATTCTTGATATTTGATTTGGAAATCATCACAAATTCTCAATTCTTGATTTTATCGATTCTTGATTTAGACTAGATTTTTCTAATTCTTGAACTTCAAATCTTTAAATCATGAATTGTTGTTTGTTTTCTTTTCTTTAAATTTTCGACTCATCTAAATCGAAACACGAACGATTACACTTTTCCTGTGGACGATCCGCACTTACTAACGCGCTACATTCGACACCGTTATTGATCGTGGTCAAAATATTTTTGGTTGTGATTTCTATACAATTTTCCATACTACACAATCCGAAATCGTATTCAATCAAATGGCGCCGTTGCCGGGTATAGTGCGCTAATTGTTCGTATTTTGAAATTTGAGTTGAAAAGTTTATTCCATTTATATTTTTAGATCTAAATTCGCACAAACCCTAAACGTGTTGTTGTGATTTGTTGCGAGGAAATCTGGAATTTGTAGAGCTGTGGAAAAAAATTTCAGAGCATTCCAGAGAGCTGTGTAAGTGACCAGGAGCCTGTTGTGAAATTTTTGTGCAGTGAAGAGGTAAACCGCGGTGGATCTGCGGCATTAGGAGACTCCCGCGGCGGAACCACGGTGCTACAGTAGAATCACTGTTCCAAAATTTTTGGTAACTCTCTTGACTTTCTTATCTCCTCCAAAATCTTCTCCAATTAACAATTTTCTCCAGGTTTCTTTGCAAATAAATCGCAGCGCCGCAAAAAGCAAAATAAATTGTGCGTGTTTTTTATTTTTGGTTGTTTGCATATTAATACGGAAATTAAGGGGCAAAGACCAAATCCAGATTAGGTGGGGAGTTCATTACCCTTCATAAGCCCCAAAAATCACAAACTTGCATCCGCATTACCCTCATTAACTAAAAAATATCTAGAGATGACTCTAAGGACCGTCGTGCTCACTTAGGACAAGAGAAGGCCGTGGGTAATTCATTGCTTATCCGCGGTTCTTTTGTGGTGTCTAAGGCAAGTGTGTCGAAGGCTAGTGGTTACTTAATTAGGCCCACTACTTACGTAGTGGAGAACCTCCCACTTACCTGGCACTTACCTGGCCACAGGAGAGACAAAGAGGCAGTAGAGGATTGATCCTGCGACTTATCTTTTGGCAGTTAGTAGAGGTCTAGAGCTTTGACCTAGGTGACCACTAGATTTTAGGGTTGCTTGTTGCATTTGTTGTGATCGCATCATTTTTTCAAAAATCCGTATATTTTTCAAAACAAACACCAATCACATTCATTCTTTCCCCTAATTAAAGTCACGCTGCCACTTGTACTAACCCTTTTTAGTGCAAGATAGGCTGGACACGGGAATCTAGTGCCCGTTTAGTCCGCGTCCCCCCGATCGACCCAAAAGTCGGTATTTCTACATTTACCTCTTCTTTACCCACCACCACACCCACATCGATGGATCCATCTCCATCGAACTTCTTTACCACTACTCTGCCGCTGTCCGTAGGTGCGCAGAATCTACCTCGCATCTCTCTCCAAGAGAGGTGCTATCCTACACGAGGTCCCCTTTCCACCTGTCTTTCCATTCCACCAGCCAACGGGGAAAATTTTGAAATTAAACCCCAATACATCAACCTTCTACCAAAATTTCACGGTCTCGAGTCTGAAGACGCATATGTCTTTATCACCAAATTTGAAAATGTATGCGCAATGATGGGTACCTCACAGCTATCTGTGGATACTATGCGTCTACGTCTTCTCCCATTTACCTTGTGCGATATAGCCGAGAAGTGGCTGTATAACACAACCGCACATTCCATCTCAAACTGGGGAGAATTCGTCAAAGCATTCCTTAAGAAATTCTACCCACATCATAATACAGCTCGAGTCCGTAGCGAAATAAATCAATTCACCCACCTTCCAAATGAACCATTTTCAAAATGTCTTGAACACTTCATGGATCTGTTAGTCCAATGTCCACATCACGGAATCCATAGATGGGATCTGTGTAGAATCATATATGAGGGCATTAATCCTAACACAAGACAGATCCTTGAATCCATGTGTCAAGGCAACTTTATGACCAAAGATGATGGGGAAGCCTGGAAATTCCTAGAAGATTTCGCTGAAAAATCTTTATAGTGGGAGGGTGTGAGTCAATCGTCTAGGGATGGCAATGATATTTCCATAGGAGTTAGAGATGAAATTTCAGCTATACACAAGAAACTCGAGACTATGGAAAACAAATTTTTAGCTGCCGCCCTAAATCAAATGTCACTGTCCAAAACTGTTTGTGGATGCTGTTCTGATCCTTCTCATTTGACGGAAGAATGTCCACGAAATTCTCCGTTTCAAGGTCATGAGCATACCAATGCCGCATTTCAAAGACCTAGGAACGATCCTTTTTCTTCCACATATAATCAGGGTTGGAGGAATCACCCTAATTTTTCTTGGAACCAATCACAATCTCAAGACACGGTTCCAATCCAAAACAATTTCCAAAGGGTCCCTCCACCACAACAGCAACCACTTCCATTGAGCCAGCACCCCTACCAATCACAAAACTTGCAAAATCCGGCCAACACTTTTGCACCACATGAAAACTCTTCGCAATTGACCGGTATTGATAATACCTCTGCACTAGCACAAATCTTGGATACTTTCATGAAATAATCCATCCAAGGGACGACACGTTTGCAATCTTCCGTCGAGAATGTGATGAAGATCATTGTCTCTCAAAATGAGAATATCAAATCGATGGAAGCACAAATTGCACAACTAAAAGACGAAATGAGTGCAAGAGAGAAATGGAAACTTCCAGCTCAACCTTTGCCCAATCCTGGCTATTCACATCATGTGAATGTAACCACGTTGAGATCTGGAAGAGTGCTTGACAATCACGTTAGGGAAGAGATTGATGACACTGAAAAATCTATCGATGATACCCCGGCTGAGACCTTTCCTTCCACTTCTACTTCTAATTCTGACCCCAGTTCTTCTACCCCACCATTTTCTTCCGAGCCTATTTTCCGTTTCCCACAAGGCTCGACACCTCAGCCCATCTCTTCTAGTACACAGAAAAACGATCCCCACTCCTATTCTGAGATCGTTTCCACCCACACGATCTTCTCCAATGTTGGACCCCGACCTTATTGCCCAAGCTCCTTACCCGAATCGGTTAAGGGGAAACAGACCAAGTCCACAAATGGAGAAGATCACTAAAATCTTGAAACAGGTTAACATCAACATCCCTCTTCTAGATGCAATCCAACAAGTCCCCGCTTATGCGAAAACTCTTAAGGACTTGTGCACTAGAAAGAGGAAGACTCAAGTGCCCAAGAAGAAATTCATGGCAAAGACAGTAGATACGGCTTTCCCCCAACAATTACCGAGGAAATGTAAGGATCCTGGATATCCTACGATTTCCATTTCTATCGGGGAGAAACACATCAACCGTGCTCTACTTGACCTTGGCGCAAGTGTTAACCTGGTTCCTTATTCGGTTTACGAGCAACTAGGTATCGGAGTGTCAAAGCCCTCGAGCATAACTCTCCAAATGGCTGACCGATCAATCACCAAATCTAGGGGTGAACTGGAGGATGTGTTAATAAAAATCGGGGAATTTGTATTCCCTGTGGACTTTATTGTAATTGATACACAGCCTGTAGCGAACCCACGGAATCAAATTCCAGTGATTTTAGGTCGCCCCTTTTTGGCCACTTCCAACGCTATCATCAACTGTCGTAATGGTTCTATGACCCTATCTTTCGGGAATAGGTCAATTGAGCAGAACATTTACAAGTTGGGAAGTGTACCCTCCGATCCTACTGCTCAGGTCTGTTCTGTCGACTTAATGGATGTCGACAGCGGCGAATTTGATGATCCTCATGATACCGATCTAGACTCTTTTCATACGTTGTTGTTTGACCCAACTATGTATCATACACATACGGACTCTTCCACCGAGTTTTCCGGGTTAACAACTAACACTGATTATGAACAGCTTTTAGAGTCTGAAGATCACCCCGTACTTTGTGATGACATTATTCATCGGGGTATTGATGGAACTTTTGAGGAAATCTTCGCTGATGAACTCGCATTTTTGAATGACACGGGTGTTGAGATGAATCATCTCCCAAACAATGAAATTGAACCTCCACCCTTTCTTCTGAACTGTAAAAAGAATGAGAGTAATCCATCACATTCACTTCATCGTCTCTCCAAAATGAGATGCACACATATTCTATTCCACCACTTACCATTTCCACACTTCTTCTTCCACAAACCAGAGCACTGCATTGATAAAATTTTTGAATGGTTGGTGTTGACCTTCGGTCTTTGCAAATCTTGGCATCGACCAATGATTTTTGACCCCCTCATGTTATTTTCAAAAGCGTAACATTGTTTAACTCAAGTTTGGGGGGGTGTAATCTGGCTCTTGAAAAGAAATTTTTTTACACAAAATGGTGAGCCAAAAAATAAGTTTGGGGGAGGATTTTCACTTAAATATTTTGCCCCCATTAATAAATTTCCTCCCAGGCTTACAGGTTTTTTCGAGATTTAGCGGATGGCAACAGTGAAGACACTGTTGAAAACAAGTTTGGGGGAGGTTTGTGCTTATTTTCGTATCATTTGCATCATACTTTGCATAAGCACAAAACATTTTGAAAACCAATAAAAATTTTAAAAATTTAAAAAATAAAAATAATTTTTGTACATAAATAAGATAATAAAAGTTAAGATAGTGAAAAATTACATCCAAAAGATTAGAAAAATTTAAGAAAACCAAGAAAATTAGAAGTTTTCTTATACGAACTAGTAATAAGTAGCTATGAGCCGTTGTCCCAAGGGTTAGTAAGATGAAGGAAGTCACTAATATGAGGATAAAAATAAGTCTGAAAAATAGTTTCTATTGTGGAAGCCAAACATTTTGAACGTTGATACCCTACTATTCGCACTTACACACGTCTTGAAACTCGGGATAGTAGAGGATACCTTGAAATGCTCTTGTCTAAAAGCCGATGTATGAAGGAAATAAAAAAAATTGAGTAAAATATAAAATGGTGAGAAAAATGAACACTGATTTTGTTATCGCCAAGGCAGCAATAAAAAATATAGCGAGGGTGCCTCTTCACCTAGTGCCCTAAGGCCAACTGTTCTGGAGTCACTGCTAAGCCTTAGGTGGTGCAAGACGAGGAAAATACACCAAATAAGCAAGCACATGAGTAATCGGTCGGTTAGTACCTCAAGAAGTATTAACGGTCGCATGAAAGTGTGTGAGCAAATTAATCTAAATATTCATTAATTAAAAAAGTACTGAGGTGGATGGACAAGAGTATGATAGCTTGAACTGAATTCTCCGGGTGTAGGGATGCCCTTTACACACACGTAGGGTTATATGATCGATGTTTGGAAGAAAGATAGGAATGAAGAATAAGATGATGTTTTATTAAGGGATGATGTGATTTCTAACATCTTTTCATGACTATTAAGATAGGGCTCATGACAACTGAAAAGCTAGCTTAGTTGAAAACCCTAATTTTCAAAGTCTTTCTTTTACAATTCTTATCTTTAAATGTAAATTTCATGATCTTCCTTTTATTATTGGATTTTGTGGGTGCAATCCGCTGAAAACCCTCAGGACACAGCACTCCTCCTACTAGGGACACCTAGAGGTTTAAAGGCTTGCTGCATGTGCTCAGTGCAATCGTGTTGCCTACGAAAGTGTGCTAGTTAGTTTCTCTTTTTCTTTATTTTCTCCTTTTCTTTTTTAATAAAACAATTCGTTCGAGACGACCGAAAATAAGTTTTGGGGAATTTGATCAGTCGAAAATAATGTATTTTTAACCTGTCAATTTCCCTATCTTTTGCATTCATCTAGAGGTGTTCGGTTTGCATATTTCACATATTAGCAAAACAATAGTAAAATACCGAATTACCTGTGTTGTACTCTAAAACCGGCATTTTTAGGGAAATTGACTGTTTATCAAGGCATCGCATCATTCTTGTAGCGCAACACTTGTTTCGAAGTCTGTTCAGGAAATTCCAGAAACCGAGCCAAATTGTCAAAAGTGCTGATCAAAATTACACCAAGTCTAAGTCTGGTGATCTGGCAGTAAATAATAAGGTGTAAAACTATTCCAGAAAATTATTCAAGGCCGATGGGTGCTTCCCGCCGCGGATCCGCGGCATGATGACGTCAGCAGAAAAGCAGATTTTCCCCATGTGCTTATTTCTAACGGCAAAGGTTCCAGAACTCTCCAGAAACTCCACGTGGCTTCATCTAGATGGCTCGGCCTAACAACCTAGTTCTAGAAGCCTCCCTCCAACTAACTTCTTCTAGAAGCCTCCTTATAACAACCTTCTTCTAGAAAGCTCTCTCCAACAACCTTCTTCTAGAAGCCTCCTTATAACAACCTTCTTCTAGAAGCCTCCTTGTAACAACCTCATTCTAGAATATTCCCTCCAACAAACTTCTTCTAGAAGATTCTTTCTAACAACCTCATTTTGGAGGGAAAATTCAAATGAGGTGGTTCATTTTGAAGGGAAAATTCAAATGAGGTTGTTCATTTTGGAGGGAAATTTGAAATTTGAATTCTAGATCTAGGGTTATGAAAGCTTATAAAAGGGAGCCTAGATCTAAGGTTAAGGGTTGTTCTTCATCTCCCCCAAATCCTCCTACAAGTTGAGTGACACATCTTGTAGCCCTAATCCAAAATCCAAAGCCAAATTCAAGATCCCGAGTACCATTCAAGCGAGAAGCCTTCAACCTTTTAGGAGCGGAGCCGATCTTCAATCGAGCAAGTGATCCAAGCCGATCCGCGACTCAAGGAGACGAGCAAATCCAAATCGACGATCGAGTTCTTCCTCTTGTAGTGCTTGATCGATTTGTAACGGAATTGTTGATATAAATAAAATGTGAAATTCTTTAATCTTGCTTTCTTTAAATTCTTGCATCATGATTCGATCTCAATTTGTGATTGTGGTTCTTGTTGTGATGTTTGAGTAAAACTCCGCTCGTAAATGAGTCGAGACGATCAATAGAATGAGGATGTAACAAATCTTAAAACGATTCTTAAGTCCTATGAGTTTTGTAAACCCTAGCAAATTGAAGAATCGACGACCTAGTTTCGTTGCGGTGCTTTCTTGATTGTGATCGCTCGAAATTAGGGATCCACGATCGATTCTTGAATTTACTAGAGGCTAGAATGTGAATGATATCGACGAAGGAACAAGGGATAGATGATGAAACCCTAGTCTCATAAGAAATCCCTAATTCTCGTTGTTCATCATCGATCTAGTATTAATTCAACGATGGATAAGAATACGTAATCGCTAGATTTCATCACATCTATAGTTCCGATCGATTCTTACGAGCCTCACTTCGATTCTTAATATTTGATTTGGAAATCATCACAAATTCTCAATTCTTGATTTTATCGTTTCTTGATTTAGACTAGATTTTTCTAATTCTTGAACTTCAAATCTTTAAATCATGAATTGTTGTTTGTTTTCTTTTCTTTAAATTTTCGACTCATCTAAATCGAAACACGAACGATCACACTTTCCCTGTGGATGATCCGCACTTACTAACGCATTACATTCGACACCGTTATTGATTGCGGTCAAAATATTTTTGGTTGTGATTTCTATACAATTTTTCATACTACACAATCCGAAATCGTATTCAATCACCCATCTATGAGAAAACCTTAGTATCTCTCAGGCGGATGAGACGGCCTACTACTCCAGGGGAGTGGTGCGGGAATGTCCTGTTCTTCTGGAACTTCTGGTTCTACCATGTTTTCAGTAGTAGATTGTGGTTCTGGAATTTCTTCCAGTTCTATCACGCTCCGACTTGTTTCCTTTTCTAAAAACTGCTGTTCTAGAAAATGGGCATTGCGAGATACAAAAACCTTTTGTTCCTCTGCGTAATAGAAAAAATACCCCTTGGAGTTCTTTAGATATCCCATAAACTTACACTGTACTGAGCGTGCCTCGAGTTTGTCCACATGCTGCTTTTTAACAAAAGCTGGACATCACCATATCTTGAGATACTGAAGATAGGATTTCTTCCTACTCCACATCTGATATGGTGTGGTAGGCACAGTCTTGGTAGGAATTCTGTTCAAAATATATGCAGCTGATTCTAGTGCATAACCCCAGAAAGATCGCGGTAACTCAGCATTACTCATCATGGAACGCACCATAACCAATAGTGTTCGGTTCCGTCTCTCCGATACACCGTTGTGTTGTGGAGTGTATGGAGGAGTAAGCTGAGAGAGAATTCCTTTCTCTTTTAGGTAACCCAGGAACTCGGCACTTAAGTATTCACCACCTCGATGAGATCTCAGTGTCTTGATACTTTTGCCGGTTTGGTTTTCTACTTCATTCTTATATTCTCGGAATTTCTCAAAGGCCTCGGATTTATGTTTCATCAAGAAAATGAATCCATAGATGGAGAAATCATCTGTAAAAGTAATAAAATATGAAAAACCGCTTCTTGCATGTGTAGAGATTGGACCACATACATCGCTGTGTATGAGTCCTAAGAGCTCGCTCGCTCTTACTCCATGTCCAGTGAATGGAGTCTTTGTCATCTTTCCTTTGAGACATGAATGACAAGTGGCATATGATTGATATTCGAACGGATCCAAGTATCCTTCTTTATGTAACATAGTTAACCTTGTCTCATTGATGTGACCTAGTCTACAATGACATAAGAAACCCTGATTTATATTTTGAGACTTTCTTTTTAGTGTGTTCTGTACATTGAAAATCTGCAATTGGTTTAACACGTATATACCGTTATCTAGTGTACCGGACTCAATCAAACCATGAGTAAGGTGGATGTTAACAACATCGCTTACAAACGTGAAATCATAACCTTCTTTTGATAACAACGATACTGATATAATATTACACGTTAAACTAGGTACACAAAAACAGTTGCGTAAAACCAAAATATGTCCACTCGTCAATCCAAGGTGATAATCCTCTATGGGCACAGCATCCACGCTCGCTCCGTTCGCAACTTTCAGGGTCATATCACCAGTCTTCAGCACTCTACGGCTTCTCAGTGCCTGCAATGAATTGCATATATGAGATCCTGATCCGGTATCCAATACCCAGGAAGTATAGTTGATTGACAGACAATTTTCAATTACAAACACACCTGAAGCCGAAGCCACAACTTGACTCGGTTCCTGATTCTTGGCAATCCAAGCTTTGCAATCCTTCTTCCAATGGCCTTTCCTACGACAGTGGAAGGACTCGTCCTTTGCTACTACCGGCACCGCAACCTTTGCCTTTTCCTTGACTCCCACTTTACCAACACCACCTCTCGGTTTGGTAGCGGCCTTCTTCTTCCTTCCTTTGGCCCTTGCCTTGGACCTGGAGGAGAAGCCCCACGAACAAACATAGAAGGTGTTTCCCTTGCTTCCTGCAAGGTGCCCTCTGCATTCCTCAACATGTTAAGGAGTTATGGAAGTTCAACTTCTTTACCTTGAATATTGAAATTCAAGATAAACTGGGCGTAGGTGGAAGGAAGGGACTGGAGAACCAAGTCTGTATACAGCTCGTTCTCTAATGTTGTCCCGAGGTCCGCGAGCTCCTCAATATAGCCAATCATCTTAAGGACATGTTCCCCTACAGATGATCCGACGGCCAGCCTCGACTGAAACAAATTCTTCGAGGTCTCGTATCTAGATATACGAGATTGCTCTCCATACAGTTCCTTGGTGTGGAGAAATATGGATTCAAGATCCATATTCTCGTGCCTCCTTTGATGTTCATTATTCATAGAGGCAAGCACGATGCATTTGGCCTTCGCGCAGTCAATCTCCCAGGTCTTGCGGATTTCTATATCCGCGACACTGGATTCTGGACCTGGGACGGAAGGGGCTTCAGTAGTAAGGACATACCCCAATTTGTCATAGGTGATTGCCATCTTGACATTCCGGAACCAATCTTTATAGTTTGGCCCTGTCAAAATATTTTTATCTAATAATAACTTAAGGCCCGTCATGTTCTGGTCGCTGTAGTCATGAGAGAGAGAAGAAACACTTTAGCATGATGCTCTTGCAAGTTTAAAGTGGTTTTTAGTTTATCTAAACAGGATGGCTCCTACTGTTTCTCGAATCCTTCCTCAAACCATAAAAGAAGAACTAGTCAGGACTATTCTCACCGTACAATACTTTCTTAACCGTTCAGCAAGGTCAGTGTCGGTACTTCGAGGGAGGTTTTACGACGCTTTCGCGAAGTTCCTTAATTAAAGAACCTCTTTTCCCTGGGGCGAGCCCCGCTGACACCTTTCTCGACACTTACTTGGTTTATAGCATTGATCGTTGAATGAAAGAATCTCCCGATGAGTAGCATATACTCACAGTAGGATCGGGATCCAGATATCATGGTGTGATAAAGCTGAAGGAATCCTACCAAAATTATCACACTCCAAATGGTATGCAACTCTAGCAAGTTTCAGTTTCTTTAGAAACTCCCGATATGGATTTTTGCCCTATACTCTTATGACCTTGACGTTGGCCAAAATATCATAAATCACATGTCAAGTTCTACCCATCATTATCTTGTTAATTTGAACCCACCCGTACATATCCCTGACGTTGGCCAAATGGCATAACGACTGTCCCAAAACAACTCATCTATCTATGCAACAGATGAATACCCAGCAGCTACCAAACACTATGCCTTGGCATTGGTCAAAATACATAGCTTGAATACTAATGAATACCCAAATGAAATGACGGAGGGCTACGAATGGTTTTGGCGAAACCGTGAACGTAGTGAACTTGATATGATCGAAGGAACCTGATAGCTTTAAAAGGAGTGGTTTAAGCTCCGCAATTAAAAGTCTGCTGTTTTTAAAATAACCGAGTGGTTTTCTTTTAAATTGTTCCAACGATTCAACTTTGGTTTATTTTCTTTGCATTAATATAATGCATCCCATCAGTTAGCCTATCATTGCAGAAAACAACGAAAATATTGTTAGTTATATGTATGCCCTAGAGGCCATTACTGTACATATGATGTATATTGTAGTGGATGTTGGGACATATATAGGGAGGACTTTCTTGCTCGACATGATAGTATGCTATCTGGTTACACTTTACCTTAACATGTATACTGTTTGTCTCTCTGTTACATGTTGGTAAAGCCCTTAGGATGTGTACTTGACTACCTGAACTATGATGCGGATCATACTAGTGGGGACATGGTAGTCTATAAGTACATCCTTCAAGGTCCCTAGTCGTGGGTGTATCGAGACGGGGCATCGATATACCAGAGTAGACTAGCGTATACCTTCTCGACCCATACAGATGGGCGATGGATGATCCCATATCCATTGGTGTTTGACATCGGAGATGATATACGGGTGCTCAGTGGAGACTGGGTACACTGGACGGACTCGCCGAGAACTCCCAGATGGTATTATACCTCACGTCCGATGGCAGTTCTCTGGTGACACTGGTACAGGTTAGTCTGTAGACCCGAGATCATCATAGAGTCTTGTGTGATTCCCACTGTGCTTTGATTTCCACCTTACCACATCTAAGAGGGCGTGCAAAACGGTGGTTTTTGGGTACAGTCTCGAATCACATGGAGGCAATGAGCGATAGGAGGGGATTCGTCTCTCCCGGTATAGGGAGTTGATGTTGCGCTGTGTTCGATTGTCTATAACCGGAAATCCCTGGCCAGGGTTGCTGAGATTTACTGGTAAGTGTTACCAGTAGTTTCTCGAACTGTTATAGACCTCATATCGACACGACTTATCGAGCTATTGGGGTCTGACGTTTACCACCCCTAGGCAAGATATGCGACATATCAGACGACGAGACCGGACTGTACGGTAAGTGTTACTGGTTGGATTCACAGGAGTGTGAGCGGGCTTGCTCGACGATCTTCTGATCGCTCAATACCCGGGTGGCCGTTACGTTTAGCAGACCGCTTGCGGCTTGTGGGTGTTTGATATGATCATCACCTGCTGCCGGCGTCTTGACGAGTCTTTAGAGTCCTACACAGAGGTTTCCTGGCTCAAGCGAAACGAAATAGGAGCGCATATGAGATATGTGCGGGACCGAGAATAATACCATTATGTGATACTGTATTCGATTCTCATGATTTGTGACATTGATCGGTTATATGCGATATAGCCGGGTTATCGGATCAAGTGTTGATTCGATAAGTTGTTACTATTGATATTAGTCGGTTATATGCGATATGACCGGATCGTTAAATCAAGTGTTGATTAAATGATTTAATGTATAATTATATATTTCATATATTACTTTACATTAACTAATATTTGTTCACTTTAAAAGGATTTTCTCACTTGAAGTGCACATTGTATATATGATATATTATTGTGCACTAGATTGTATTATGTTTGATGATACATGCATGTTTGTGTGTATGTTTAGTTTAAACCTTGGTTAAGTAAATGGTTAGGGTTTTGTTTAATTTATTTATTTATTTCCTTTTAAGGCAAGAAAAGAAATGGTTGCTTTTTGGATTTACTTGAAGCTTCATGAAGCTTTGAAAAAGTTCAACCATTTTTGTTTCTTTGCCTAACCTAACCATTCACCTAACCTTGGTTTTTTCTCTACACTTAATCATGGTTTCCTATATGATAAGTATCATATTATTTTCTATTTTGAATATAATATTTATCATATTCTATCTTCTTCAAGAAGAAAACCTTGACTTCATCAATGGCAACTTGTGAAAATGAGTGAGAAATCCAATTCCAAAGTGAACCCACTTCCTATTTCTTCATCCTCTACCTCTTGCCAAGTAGTATAGGGTGTTTTCTTCACAAGTTTCATGGCTTGGTGAAGTTGGAGCTTGATCTTGTGTTGCCTCGACGTAGATCATCTTCGGCATCGAAGCCGACGACCTAGCCCACCCATTTCTCCGATGAAGCCGACGCTATAGCCCGGGATCCGATGATCGCAGCGAGGAGACTTCATCGCGGAGCCATGGAGGTGGAGGAACGGATCTACAAAGGTTGTATGTTCGTTCACTTAGTTAAGTTGTTAACTAGCTTCTTATTTCGCCTAAAATTCTAGTCAACGATCTAGTCTAGGTTTTCTCGGCACCGTAAAATTTTAAGTTGGCATGGTTGATGCCTTGTGAGACCTCATTAGCGTGCCTAGGAACCCTACAAATATAACGTCCGCTTATGCCATCCGCATTCGCCACTGGGCCCCGTCATTCACCTGTTAGGTTACTTAACTAACGACGGAGCAGGGGCTGGGCTAGCGCGGATGCAAAACATAAGCAAAGCCTACTAGATATCATATATAGATATTGTACATTCGTCATACGCAATAATAGGCATTCCAGATCACAAATGAACATATTGGATATTCTAGGAATCCGCATTTCCTTTGAGCCTGCAATGAAAGACGGATTACATAGTCGTGTTGAATAGCCAACCCCACCCTAGACCCCTACGGGTACGGCAAACTACCCGTCAAGTACCCGAAGTGAAGCGGTCTCCCTCGACGACGTGAGTAGTCCACTAAGCATTTCAAATTACCCGGTAGTTTGTGCACCCCACCTTGATTCTATCCTAGGAGCAGAAAACAGTAAATGAAATAATACAACGGTGGCTACAACCTCAACCCGGATATGCCCCGCAAAAGAATATTACAACAAATTACAATTTTCATTTGAATGAAAGAAACACTCATCTCACATCCTCGGCTATCCATTCACGACAATCCAACAAGTTCATATCCACAAACATAAAGTAACCATTACAGAAATGTGCAACCCCCTGCTAACCGACATACTAGCAATTAGGGGAGGTTTACGAACACATTAATGACAACACAAATATAATCCAGTTAACCAAAGTTCTTAGAATTTCGATCAAGTACCACATATAAATCTACTCCGAATAATTCTCTGTGCAAATAAAACCTGGGCAGAAACAAAATATCCCAGAAAACCCAACATCAACACAGAAGAATAACTGAGGAAATTTGGGTCGACTCGGTGTCAACTCGGCCGTGGATCCACCGCGGATCGCTTGGATCGGGCGCGGTTCCGCGGTGGTTTGGACGAGTCACGATCTTAAAATTCTTCACAATTCTTAAAAAACCCTGCTTGTATTTTCAAGGGTTCCTGAAAAATTTTTAGACCCCAATTTAAAATCGGCAGAAACTTGGTGAAAATGTCATTTTTTCGGGATTAAATTGCGATCGAATTTTTAAAGACTTTGCTAACATGTTAGTTATAGTTTAGCTAGGCTCTGATACCACTGTAAGTCAACGTTACACACCCTACAAGATGCGGGGAGGCGGAATAGGTAAAACAACCATTTTGTTCAAAGTAACATCAACCATCAAACGGATCTTTGCTAAACCCAAATTAACAAACTATCTAGAAGTAGTTAACTACTATGATAGATGATTATATCTCAAGATACTAGTCCTTCTTATTCTTGTTGTTCACCTCCTCGTCGGCCTCCTCGATGTAATAGATGATCCACCCGAGAGTTCCTTCTTCAAGTTTTAACCCTAACTTGAGGTAACTAAGTGGCTAGGATTGCTAATCCAAGTGACCTAGAAGATATAGAGATAGATTAAGGATCTATTAGTCTTGCTAACCCTAGGGTTCTCAACACATGAGAGGATTAGGGTTAGGATGAAGAAGATGAGAGCTTGAGGAGAGAGAATGTGTATGTGATAATGAATTAAACCTTGAGTCTCTTAGATAATTATGAAGCATGAAAAATATCTAAACAATAATAAATATAGTCAACAACCATGCTTCATTAATTACCTTGAGGTGAATCATCTCATGACTCATGGTGTAATTAATGAAAATTACACATCACCTTTCCACCTAATTAAGTTTAATTCATAAATGAATTAAAACTAAATGAGTCACCTATCTTCTAGAAGCTTCTCGAGTAATTATGAGAATGCCCCTCCCATCCGTATTTACGAAAAACACGGATATACTGAGACTGCATAAATCCAATAATCCAATACTAGAATCTGGTTTAAACCATAGCCCGCTAGTATAATCTGTCTGAACATCATACGTGCACAAGTACACGTATATGTCCGAACCCTGTCGTAAAGCCATACGACCTCTATATCGTTTCGCCTGAAGCAGGGAAACCCTCTATGTGGGACTCTAATGACACGACACTACGGTGGCAGTAGGTTTAACCACAGGCCGCAAGCGGCACTAGCTGTACGTAACGGTCCCCAGGTAGATATCGATAAGAAGGTCAATGAGAAAACCCATCTGAACTCCTACTGAGCCTGATGTGACAATCTCCGTACAGTCCGGTCTGTTCGTCTAAGACCATCGCATATCGGTCCTAGGGGGCGGCAAGCGTCAGTCCCCTAAAAAGCGGTATAAGTCATGTCGGAGTGAAGCCCATCACACCTTGAGAAGCTACTGGAAAACATACCAGTAAATCTCACTTTCCCTGGCCTGGGACCTTGAGAAATGGCTCTCCAAACATAGCGTGATATCAACCCCCAACACCGGGTGAGACGAATCCTATCTAACCGCCATTGCCTCAAAATGCTTCGGGACTGCACCCAACTGCTACCTGTTTGCACGACTCAGTCGAGCTGTGGTAGGGTAGCAATCTAAGAACAGTGGGAACACACACGAGGCGAAGCAACAGTGTTAGGTCTATGGACTATGCTGTAGTCATGTCACCTAGGAACTGTTAACTGACGACGGGTATAATACCAACCGACAGTTCCCTGCGAGTCCTTCCGGTGTACCCGTAACCCAACGAGCACCTGCATACTATCTCTAGTACAACGTACTAATGGTTATAGGACAGACCATTTCCCCTGCTGGGACGAGAAGCGTATATACTAGTCTACTCCGGAGTATCGATGCCCTGTCTCGATAATCTTATGACTAGGGACCTCAAAAAGGATGTGCTTGTAGACTACCCAGCCCCCACTAATGTGACTGCCATCACAATGCTGGTAGTCAAGCAAGATCCTATGGGCTCTATTAATATGTATTCGCGATATGCTAAAAGAAATATATACACATATTAAGATAGATATAAACCAAGTAGCATACTACTATGTTGAGCAAGACTGTTAATACAACCGTGAATATCCCAAGCATCCATTAAGTAATATACAAACTAGTATGATACAATAATGGCCCCTAGGGCATATACACTAGCAGGCCCCGTAGGGTGGGTACCCCCCTGAGGCCCCATGTTCAATGTATTTTCATGTGCCTTTGGCCTCGCGAAGATTCGGGCACATTTCGAGTTCGTTTCGACTCACAGATTGGCCCAAAACTATCACTTTTGAATGTTTAGCTCAATGGATTTTCATGTGTTGGAAAATTGGATGTGTTTGCTAATTGCGTACGCAATTCTAATGTCGTATTTACTTTACAAGCTTTGTGATTGTTTATATGTGTTTGTAAACGTCGGCTAATTGCTATACGACAATTAGTCGGGGTTGCACATATTTGTGATGTTGGTATAAATCGGTTTGTGTATATAAACTTGTTGGATTGTCGTGGATGAATAACCGGGGTTATGAGATTTGGGTTTTTATTATTTCTTTCAAATGTAAATTGTAATTTGTTGTAATATTATTTCACGGGGTACATCCGGGTTGAGGTTGTAGCCACCGTTGTTTTATTTCATTTACTGTTTATTGCTCCTAGGATAGACCCAAGGTGGGGTGCACAAACTACCGGGTACTTTGAAGTGTTTAGTGGCCTACTCACGTTGTTGAGGGAGACTGCTTCACTTCGGGTACTTGGCGGGTAGTTTGCCGCACCCGTATGGGTCTAGGGTGGGGTTTTGGCTATTCATCGCGACTGTGTAATCCGTCTTTCATTGCAGGCTCAAACGAAATGCGGATTGCTAGTATATCCAATGTGTTCATCTGTGATCTGGAATGCCTATTATTGCGTCTGACGAATGTACATATCTATATATGATATCTAGTAGGCGTTGCTTATATTTTGCATCCGCGCTAGCCCAGAACCCGCTCTGTCGTTTGTTAAGTAACCTGACGGGTGAATGACGGGACCCAGTGGCGAATGCGGATGGCATAAGAGGACGTTGTATTTTCGTTGTTTTCTGCAATGATAGGTTAATGATGGGACTGCATTAGATTAATGCAAAGTAAAACAAACCAAAGCTGAATCGTTGGAACAATTTAAAAACAACTCGGTTTCTCAAAACAGTAAAACTTTTAAATGCGGAGCTTAAACCACTCCTTCTAAAAGCTATCAGGGTCCTTCGATCATATCAAGTTCACTACGTTCAAAGTTTCGCCAAAACCATTCATAGCCCTACGTCATTTCAGTTGGATATTCAGTAGTATTCAAGCTTTTAAGTCCATGTCACGCACCCCACGAACTTTCGGGGAGGCGGAATATATAAAAAACGATCATCAAAGCTTCGTAACACGGACTTGAGCGCATGAATCGTGTCTAAACCGTTACTAGCAAACTACGAAAGGTTTAACTACTCTGATTCAAAGTTCTACCTCACGTTAATTGTCTTTCGGGTCTTCATCACTATCCTCCACTCCTTGTAGGCTCTTTGGAACGTCGGCACCTCAACGGCCTCCTCGAGTCAAAGACGATCCACCCGAGAGCCCCTACTCCAAGCTTAACCTCTAAGTTGAGGTAACTAGGTTTCTCAAAGTGCTAATCTAAGCAACCTACGTGATATAAAGTTGGATTATTGATGTATTAGTCTAGCTAACCCTTGATCTCAACACATGAGAGGTTAGGGTTAGGGTTAGAAGAGAAAGAGCTTGAGGAGAGAGAAGGTGAGAATGAGAATCCTTTTGGATGAATAAATCATATGTGTATATATGAAACATATCATATATATTAAATGAATAACAAATAATGATATATTATCATGTTCCATTAATACACTAAGTGATTCATCACATGAGTCATATAAATCATAAATGATTCATTAACTCCATGTACGAATCACACCATGACTCACTTATCCAATTAATGCAAATGCCACCTTAACCCTCAAGTCACCATGCTTCAAGAAGCTTCCCGACAAATTACGAGAACGCCCCTTCTATCCGTAAAAATACGGAAAAACTTTAGACTGTATAAATCCAATAATCCGATACTAGAATCTGGCTTAAACCAAAACCGACTA
This sequence comes from Agapanthus africanus, assembly GCA_030015575.1. Taxonomy (NCBI): domain Eukaryota; kingdom Viridiplantae; phylum Streptophyta; class Magnoliopsida; order Asparagales; family Amaryllidaceae; genus Agapanthus; species Agapanthus africanus. The sequence continues at coordinate 365,077,833 of JASDDO010000012.1, forward strand.
GTAAAAACTGTCCGAACATCGTACGTGCGTAAAAACACGTATGCGTCCGAACCCTGTCGTAAAAACCATACGACCTCTATATCGTTTCGCCCGAAGCAGGGAAACTCTCTATGTAAGAATCTAAAGACTCGACACTACGCTGGCAGTGGGTTTAACCACAGACCGCAAGCGGCACTAGCTGTACGTAACGGTCCCCAGGTAGATGTCGATAAGAAGGCCGATGAGTAAACCCATCCGAATCCTTACTGAGCCTGCTGTAACAATCTCCGTACAGTCCTGTCTGTTCGTCTAGGACTATCGCATATCGGGCCTAGGGGGCGGCAAGCGTCAGTCTACTAAAAGCGGTATAAGTCGTGTAGGAGCGTAGCCCATTACACCTTGAGAAACTACTGGAAAACCTACAAGTGACTCTCGCTTGCCCTGGCCAGGGACTTTGCGTAATGGCTCTCTGACACAGCGCGATATCAACTCCCAATACCGGGAGAGACGAATCCTGTCTAACCGCCACTGCCTCCAAGTGCTCGGGACTGCACCCAACTGCTACCTGTTTGCATGACCCCTTTGAGCCGTGGTAGGGTAGCAATCTAAGAACACTGGGACACACTCGAGGCGAAGCAGCAGTGTCAAGTCTGCGGACTATGCTGTACTCATGTCACCTGGGAACTGTTAACTGACGACGGATATAATCCCAACGAACAGTTCCCCGCGAGTCCTGTCCGGTGTACCCGTAACCTAACAAGCACCTGTATACTATCTCCAGTACGACATACTGATGGCTGTAGGACAGACTACTCCCCAACTGGGATGAGAAACGTACACACTAGTCTACTCCGGAGTATCGATGCCCTGTCTCGATAATCGTACGACTAGGGACCTGTATAGGATGTTGCTTATAGACTACCCAGCCCCCACAAGTGTGATTGCCATCACAACGCTGGTAATCAAGCAAAGATCCTAAGGGCTCTACTAATATGTATAAGCGATACATTATAAGAAACATATGCACATATTAAAGTAGACATAAACCAAGTAGCATACTACCATTTTTAGCAAGACTGTCAATACAACTGTGAATATCCTAAGCTTCCATTAAGTAATATACAAACTAGTATGATACAGTAATGGCCTTCTAGGGCATAAACACTAACAATCTCCCACTTGCACTAGGGCCATGTACTGGCATATCGCAGACCTGTCATCTCGAATAGCCTCTCGAACTGCGTCTGAGGAATGGCCTTTGTGAATGGATCAGCAGTGTTATTCTCTGTATCTACTCTCTTTACCTCGATCTCCCGGCGATCGACGATCTCCCTGATCAGGTGATACCGCCTTAAGATGTGTCTGTACTTCTGATAGGACCTGGGTTCCTTTGCTAAAGCTATAGCGCCGTTGTTTTCGCAATACAGAGGTATTGGACCAACACTGGTAGGAACCACCTGAAGTTCTATGAGGAACTTCTTCATCCAGACAGCTTCTTTTGCGGCATCGCAAGCAGCTATGTACTCCGCTTCCATCATTGAGTCAGCAACGGTCTCCTTCTTGGAACTCTTCCAACAGACCGCCCCTCCATTGAGAGTAAAGTCATAACCCGACATGGACTTGGAGTCATCCTTGTCACTCTGGAAGCTGGAGTCAGCAAAGGCCTCGATCTGGAGGTCTTTTCCTCCATACACCAAGAACATCTCCTTAGTCCTCCTCAAGTACTTGAGAATGTTCTTTACTGCTATCTAGTGCTTCTCCCCTGGGTTTGCCTGATACCGTCTTACAACGCTCAATGCGTATGCTACATCTGGTATGGTAGATAACACCGCATACATTATAGAGCCTATTGCAGAAGCGTAGGGTATAATCGACATGCGATCCCTTTCCAAATCAGTCTTGGGAGACATCTCTTTGAAGAGGGTGATTCCATGACAAGCCGGTAGGTTACCGCGCTTAGAATCATCCATACTGAATCTTTTCAATATGGTGTCTATGTACCTGGACTGCGAAAGTCCCAACATCCTCTTTGATCTATCACGATAGATCTGGATCCCCAGAATGTAGGTGGCATCATCCAGGTCTTTCATGGAGAACTTCTGTGACAAGAATCTTTTGACTGACTGTAGCATAGGAATATAATTTCCTATTAAGAGAATGTCATCCATGTACAAGACGAGGAATACAGCAACTCTCCCTACAATCTTACTGTATATGCATGGTTCATCTGGATTTTTAATAAAGTCGAATTCTTTGACAGTATCATCAAAATAGATGTTCCAACTCCGCGATGCCTGCTTTAGTCCATAAATGGATTTAAGCAGCTTGCATACTTTACCGCTGCTCCTACTCTGAATGAATCCCTCTGGCTGATCCATATAGACGCACTCTTCCAAATTACCATTTAGAAAGGCCGTCTTTATGTCCATCTGCCAGATCTCATAATCGTGGAAGGCAACAATAGCAAGAAGGACCCGAATGGATTTGAGCATAGCCACTGGAGAAAAGGTTTCGTCATAGTCCAAACCAGGGCTTTGACAGAAACCCTTTGCAACAAGTCTAGTCTTATAGGTTTCAACCTGTCCATCTACACCAATCATCTTTCTGAAGATCCACTTGCATCCTACGGGTTTTACCCCATCTGGAGCAATGTCCATAGTCCATACTTTGTTTGTGTACATGGACTCCATTTCGGTCCGCATTGCATCCAGCCATTTTACCAAGTCGCCGCTCTGAATGGCTTGCTGGAAGCTAGTAGGGTCGTCATTATCAATGACGCAATCTTCTCGATCCCCGTCTATGAGAAAACCGTAGTATCTCTCGGGCGGATGAGACTGCCTACTACTTCTGCGGATAGGCGCTGGTATGTCCCTTTCTTCTGAAACTTCTTGTTCTACCAAACTTTCAGTAACAGCTTGTGGTTCTGGAATTTCTTCCAGTTCTACTGCGCTCCCACTCTTCTGATTTTCTAAAAATTCAGTTTCTAAGAAGCGGGCATAACGAGAAACAAAAACCTTCTGTTCCTCTGCGTAATAGAAGCATTATCCCATGGAGTTCTTTGGATATCCCACAAACTTACACTCTACTGAGCATGCCTCGAGCTTGTCCGGATGCTGCTTTTTTACAAAAGCTGGACATCCCCATGTCTTCAGGTACTGAAGATAGGGTTTCTTCCCACTCCACATCTGATATGGTGTGGTAGGCACAGTCTTGGTTGGAACCTTGTTCAAAAGATATGCAGCTGATTCAAGTGCATAATCCCAGAATGATCGCGGTAACTCAGCCTTACTCATCATGGAACGAACCATATCCAATAGGGTTCGATTCCTCTTTTCCGATACACCGTTGTGTTGTGGTGTGTATGGAGGAGTAAGCTGAGAGAGAATTCCATTCTCTTTTAAGTAACCCGGGAACTCGGCACTTAAGTATTCACCACCTCGATCAGATCTCAGTGTCTTAATACTTTTGCCTGTTTGGTTTTCCACTTCATTCTTGTATTCCTGGAATTTCTCAAAGGCCTCGGATTTATGCTTCATCAAGAAGATATGTACATACCTAGAGAAATCATCCGTAAAAGTAATGAAGTAGGAATAACCACCTCGCGCATGTGCAGACATTGGACCGCACACATCACTGTGTACGAGTCCTAAGAGCTCGCTCGCTCTTACTCCGTGTCCAGTAAACGGAGTCTTTGTCATCTTTCCCATGAGACAAGATTCACAAGTGGCATAAGATTGATATTCGAACGAATTCAAATATCTTTCTCTATGTAACTTCGTTAATCGTGTTTCATTGATGTGACCTAGTCTACAATGCCATAAGAAAGCCTGATTCATTTCTGGAGACATTCTTTTAAGTGTGTTCTGGACATTGAAAACCTGAGCATGACTCAATACATATATACCGTCATCTAATGTACCGGACCCAATCAAAACTTGATTTAGGTGGATGTGAACTACATCGCTTACGAATGTAAAATCATATCCCTCTTTTCAAAATAAGGACATTGATATGATATTACAAGTCAAACTAGGTACATACAAACAGTTACGTAGAATCAATAACTGCCCATTTGTCAAACCTAGGCGATATTCTCCCACGGATTCAGCGTCCACGCTCATTCCGTTTGCAACTCTGAGAGACATATCACCTACCCTTATAACTCTATGGTTTCTCAAAGTATGTAATGAATTACAGATGTGAGATCCTGCTCTGGTATCTAGTACCCAGGAAGTAGAGTTAATTGACAAGCAGTTCTCAATTACAAACACACTTGAGGCTGAAGCCACAACATACTTCGTATCCTGGCTACAGGCTTCCAAAGCACTGCAATCCTTCTGCCAATGCTCGTTCCCATAACAATAGGAACATTCCACCTTAGCTCCTCCAAGTCCCGAAACTTTTTCTCTTCCCTTTCCTCCTACCTTATTGACACCGTATATCGGCTTTGTAGAGGTCTTCTTCTTTTCACCCTTTGCTTTCGCCCTGGATGTAGAAGAAGAAGGTCCCCCATTAAGCAGAGCTTGTGTCTCCCTGGTTTCTTTCAGGGTGTAAGTAGAGGGTAGGGAATGTTGAAATAAGTCAGCGTATGACCTGTTTCCCAACGTGGTCTCCAGGTCCTTGAGCTCATCAATATAGCTAGTCATTGTAAGGACGTCGTCCCCTACTGATGACCCGACAGCCAACCTCGCTTGAATTAAATCGTTCGAGGTCTCATATCTTGTGATATGAGATTGCTCTCCATATAAATCTTTGTTATGGAGAAAGATGGAAACTAAGTCTATCTTCTCGTGTTGCTTCTGGTATACACCATCAACTGAAGCCAACACGAGGCACTTAGCTTTCGCTTTATCCTTTTCCCTTGACTGACGGATATCCATATCCACGACGGTGGAAACTGGACCTGGGACAGCGGGATCTTGAGTAGTAATAGGGTGGTCCAGCTTGTCATAGGCAATGGACATCTGGACAGACCTTTGCCAGTCATATAAGTTAGATTCAGTCAACTTTTTATCTAGATGTAACCTAGTCATGGTCACAAGGTCGCTGCAATGAGAGAAAGAGAAGAAAACACTATAGCATGATGCTCTTGCAAGTTTAGATTGGTTTTTAATTTATCTAAACTGGATGGCTCCCACTGTTTCTCGAATCCTTCCTCAAACCATAAAATAATAATTAGCCAGGACTATTCTCACTGTATAATACTTGCTTAACCGTTCAGCCAGGCTAGTGTCGGTACTTCGAGGGAGGTTTTCCAACGCTTTCGCGAAGTTCCTTAATTAAATAACCTCTTTTCTCTGGGGGCGTAGCCCCGATGACACCTTTCTCGACACCTACTTGGTTTATAGCATTGATTGTTAAGTGACGAATCTCCTGATAAGTAGCATATACTCACAGTAGGATCGGGATCCAAATATCATCGTATGATAATGTTGAAGGAATCCTACCAACATTCATCAAACTCCAAATGGTATGCAATACTAGCAAGTTTCAGTTACTTTAGAAACTCCCGATGTGGATTTTTGCCCCATGTTCTTATGACCTTGACGAAAGCCAACAAATCATAAGTCACATGTCAAGTTCTGCCCATCATTATCTTGTTAATTTGAACCCACCCGTATATACTCTTGACGAAAGCCAACAAGGTAATACGACTGTCCCAAACCAACTCATCTATCTATGCAACAAATGAATACCCCAGCAGCTACCAAACACTATGCCTTGACGAAAGCCAACAAACATAGCTTGAATACTACTGACCATCCATAAGAAATGACGGAGGGCTACGACTGGTTTTGGAGAAACCGTGAACGTAGTGAACTTGATATAATCGAAGGAACCTGATAGCTTTTTAAAAGGAGTGGTTAAAGCTCCGCAATTAAAAATTCTGCTCTTTTAAAATAACCGAATTGTTTCTTTTAAATTTCTTCCAACGATTCAACTTTGGTTTATTTTCTTTGCATTAAAATAATGCGTCCCATCATTTAACCTATCATTGCCGAAAATAACGAAAATACAACGTCCTCTTATGCCATCCGCATTCGCCACTGGGTCCCGTCATCACCCGTTAGGTTACTTAACTAACGACAGAGCGAGGGCTGGGCTTGCGCGGGTGTAAAACATAAGTGACGTCTAAATAGCTATCATATATAGATATTGTACATTCGTCAGACGCAATAATAGGCATTCCAGATTACTGATGAACATTATTGGATATACAAGCAATCCGCATTTGCTTTGAGCCTGCAACAAAAGTCGGATTACACAGTTGTGATGAATAGCCATTACCCAACCCTAGACCCCTACGGGTACGGCAAACTACCCGCCAAGTACCCGAAGTGAAGCGGTCTCCCTCAACAACGTGAGTAGGCCACTAAACACTTCAACGTACCCGGTAGTTTGTGTACCCCACCTTGGGTCTACCTTAGGAGCAAAAAATAGTAAATGAAATAATACAACGGTGGCTACAACCGCAACCCGGATGTGCCCCGCAAAAGAATATTACATCATATTACAATTTACATCGAACGAATGAATATAAATCCCATCTCAAACCCCGGCTAATCATCACAACGATCCAATCAAGTTCATATACACAAACAGTAAACATTACAGAAATGTGCAACCCCCTGCCAACCGACATACAAGCAGTTAGGGGAGGTTTACGAACACATTTATCATTACAGATAAAAATCCGATTAGCAAATAACTTAGAATATCGATCGACAACCTTTTTCCGTGTCTACCGCAAATGCAAGCCAGCACAGAAGTAACCTGGGAAGAAACAGAATATGCAGGAAAACAAAACACCATAATATATGAATTACTGCGCAAATCCGAGTCAACTCGGAGTTGACTCGGCGGCGGATCCGCGGCCAAAAGCACTATTGTGTCACGGATCCGCGGCCATCTAACCGAGTTGAGAGCTCGTATTTTCCCAGTTTTCTTATATTTCCCTGCTATGAATTTTAAGGTATATCAAATATTTTTTTTGACAAGTTTAAAATTAACAGAAACTGTTGGGTGTTCGGGGTGTTGTTTTCGTGTTTTCCGTCGATCGAAGTTCTAATTAGTTGCTAACAAGCTAGTAATGGTTTAGTTGGCTCTGATACCACTGTAAGTCCATGTCACGCACCCCACGAACTTTCGGGGAGGTGGAATATATAAAAAACGATCATCAAAGCTTCGTAACACGGACTTGAGCGCATGAATCGTGTCTAAACCGTTACTAGCAAACTACGAAAGGTTTAACTACTCTGAATCGAAGTTATACCTCACGTTACTTGTCCTTCGGGTCTTCATCACTATCCTCCACTCCTTGTAGGCTCTTTGGAACGTCGGCACCTCAACGGCCTCCTCGAGTCAAAGACGATCCACCCAAGAGCTCCTACTCCAAGCTTAACCTCTAAGTTGAGGTAACTAGGTTTCTCAAAGTGCTAATCTAAGCAACCTAGGTGATATAGAGTTGGATTATGGATGTATTAGTCTAGCTAACCCTTGATCTCAACACATGAGAGGTTAGGGTTAGGGTTTGAAGAGAGTGAGCTTGAGGAGAGAGAAGGTGAGAATGAGAATCCTTTTGGATGAATAAATCATATGTGTATATATGAAACATATCATATATATTAAATGAATAACAAATTATGATATATCATCATGTTTCATTATTACACTAAGTGATTCATTACATGAGTCATATAAATCATAAATGATTCATTAAATCCATGTATGAATCACACCATGACTCACTTATCCAATTAATGCAAATGCCACCTTAACCCCCAAGTCACCATGCTTCAAGAAGCTTCCCGAAAAATTACGAGAACGCCCATCCTATCCGTAAAAACACGGAAAAACTTTAGACTGTATAAATCCAATAATCCGATACTAGAATCTGGCTTAAACCAAAGACGACTAGTAAAAACTGTCCGAACATCGTACGTGCGTAAAAACACGTATGCGTACGAACCCTGTTGTAAAAACCATACGACCTCTATATCGTTTCCCCCGAAGCAGGGAAACTCTCTGTGTGGGACTCTAAAGACTCGACACTACGCTGGCAGTGGGTTTAACCACAGACCGCAAGCGGCACTAGCTGTACGTAACGGTCCCCAGGTAGATGTCGATAAGAAGGCCGATGAGTAAACCCATCCGAACTCCTATTAAGCCTGCTGTGACAATCTCCGTACAGTCCGGTCTGTTCGTCTAGGACTATCGCATATCGGGCCTAGGGGCGGCAAGCGTTAGTCCCCTAAAAGCGGTATAAGTTGTGTCGGAGCGTAGCCCATTACACCTTGAGAAACTACTGGAAAACCTACTGGTAAATCTCGCTTGCCCTGGCCAGGGACTTTGCGTAATGGCTCTCTGACACAACGCGATATCAACTCCCAATACCGGGAGAGACGAATCTTGTCTAACCGCCACTGCCTCTAAGTGCTCGGGACTGCACCCAACTGCTACCTGTTTGCACGACTCCTTTGAGCCGTGGTAGGGTAGCAATCTAAGAACAGTGGGACACACTCGAGGCGAAGCAGCAGTGTCAAGTCTGCGGACTATGCTGTACTCATGTCACCTGGGAACTGTTAACTGACGACAGGTATAATCCTAACCAACAGTTCCCCGCGAGTCTAGTCCGGTGTACCCGTAACCTAGCGAGCACCTGTATACTATCTCCAGTATGACGTACTGATGGCTGTGGGACAGACCATCTCCCCAACTGGGATGAGATGCGTACACACTAGTCTACTCTGGAGTATCGATACCCTGTCTCGATAATCCTACGACTAGGGACCTGTATAGGATGTTGCTTATAGACTACCCAGCCCCCACAAGTGTGACTGCCATCACAACGCTGGTAATCAAGCAAAGATCCTAAGGGCTCTACTAATATGTATAAGCAATACGTTATAAGAAACATATGCACATATTAAAGTAGACATAAACCAAGTAGCATACTACCATTTTTAGCAAGACTGTCAATACAACTGTGAATATCCCAAGCTTCCATTAAGTAATATACAAACTAGTATGATACAGTAATGGCCTTCTAGGGCATAAACACTAACAAAGCTATGTGTTTTGACCAACGCCAAGGCATAGTGTTTGGTAGATGTTGGATATTTATCTGTTGCATAGATAGATGCGTTGGTTTGGGACAGTCGTACTGCCATTTTGGCCAACTTCAAGAGTATGTACGGGTGGGTTAAAATTAACCTGGATAATGATTGGAAGAAATTGACATGTGACTTATGATATTTTGGCCAACGTCAAGGTCATAAGAACATTGAGCAAAAATCCACATCGGGAGTTTTTAAAGAAACTGAAACTTGCTAGTATTGCATATCATTTGGAGTGTGATAATTTTGGTATGATTCCTTCGACTTTATCACACGATGATATTTAGATCCTGATCCTACTGTGAGTATATGCTACTCATCGGGAGATTCTTTCACTTAACGATCAATGCTATAAACCAAGTAGGTGTCGAGAATGGTGTTAACGGGGCTACGCCCCCAAGGAAAAGAGGTTATTTTAACGATCAATGCTTTAAACCAAGTAGGTGTCGAGAATGGTGTTAACGGGGCTATGCCCCCAGGGAAAAGAGCTTATTTAATTAAGGAACTTCGCGAAAGCGTCGTAAAACCTCCCTCGAAGTACCAACACTGGCCTGGCTGAAAGGTTAAGCAAGTATTGTACGGTGAGAATAGTCCTGACTAGTTCTTCTTTTATGGTTTGAGGAAAGATTCGAGAAACAATGAGAGCCATCCTGTTTAGATAAACTAAAAACCACTCTAAACTTGCAAGAGCATCATGCTAAAGTGTTTCTTCTCTCTCTTCTAATTGCAGTGCTGATAGTGGTAAAGGACGAGTGCTTCCACTGTCATAGAAAGGGCCATTGGAAGAAGGATTGCAAAGCTTGGAATGCCAAGAACCAGGACCCGAGTCAAGTTGTGGCTTCGGCTTCAGGTGTGTTTGTAATTGAAAATTTCCTGTCAATCAACTCTACTTCCTGGGTATTGGATACCGGATCAGGATCTCATATATGCAATTCATTGCAGGCACTGAGAAGCCGTAGAGTGCTAAAGATTGGTGATATGACCCTCAGGGTTGCTAACGGAGCGAGCGTGGATGCTGTGTCCGTAGAGGATTATCACCATGGATTGATAAGTGGACATATTTTGGTTTTGCGCAACTATTTTTGTATACCTAGTTTAACATGCAATATCATATCAGTATCCTTGTTATCAAAAGAAGGTTATGATTTTACATTTGTAAGCGATGTTGTCAACATCCACCTTAATCATGGTTTGATTAGGTCCTGTATACTAGATAACGGTATATACGTGTTAAACCAATTGCAGATTTTCAATTTCCAGAACACACTTAAAAGAAAGTCTCCGGATATAAATCAGGCTTTCTTATGGCATTGTAGACTGGGTCACATCAATGAGACAAGGTTAACTAAGTTACATAAAGAAGGATATTTGGATTCATTCGAATATCAATCTTATACCACCTATCAATCATATCTCAAAGGAAAGATGACAAAGACTCCGTTCACTGGACACGGAGTAAGAGCGAGCGAGCTCTTAGGACTCATACACAGCGACATGTGTGGTCCAATGTCTACACATGCAAGAAGCGGGTTTGCCTATTTCATTACTGTTACGGATGATTTCTCTAGGTATGGATATATTTTCTTGATGAAACATAAATCCGAGGCCTTTGAGAAATTCTGAGAATATAAGAATGAAGTATAAAAACAAACCGTCAAAAGTATCAAGACACTGAGATCTGATCGAGGTGGTGAATACTTAAGTGCCGAGTTCCTGGATTACCTAAAAGAGAATGGAATTCTCTCTCAGCTTACTCCTCCATACACTCCACAACACAACGGTGTATAGGAGAGACGGAACCGAACCCTATTGGATATGGTACGTTCCATGATGAGTAACGCTGAGTTACCGAGATCATTCTAGGGTTATGCACTAGAATCAGCGGCATATCTTTTGAATAGGGTTCCTACCAAGACTATGCCTACCACACCATATCAGATGTGGAGTGGGAAGAAACCCTATCTTCAGTATCTCAAAATATGAGGATGTCCATCTTTTGTTAAAAAGCAGCATGTGGACAAACTCGAGGCACGCTCAGTACAATGTAAGTTTGTGGGATAACCAAAGAACTCCAAGGGGTATTATTTCAATTACGCAGAGAAACAAAAGTTTTTTGTTTCTCGTAATGCCCATTTTCCAGAACATCAGTTTTTAGAAAAGGAAACAAGTGGGAGCGCAATAGAACTGGAAGAAATTCCAGAACCACAAGCTATTACTGAAAGCTTGATGGAACCAAAAGTCTGAAGAGAAGAGGACATTCCCGCACCCCTCCGCAGAAGTAGTAGGCCGTCTCATCCAGCTGAGAGATACTACGGTTTTCTCATAGACGGGGATAGAGAGGATTGCATCATTGATAATGATGAACCTACTAGCTTCCAGCAAGCCATTCAGAGCGACGACTCGGTAAGATGGCTAGATGCAATGCGGACTGAGATGGATTCCATGTGCACCAAAAAAGTATGGACTTTGGACATTGCTCTAGATGGGGTAAAACCCATAGTATGCAAATGGATCTTCAGAAAGAAGATTGGTGTAGATGGACAGATTGAAACCTATAAGACTAGACTTGTTTCAAAATGTTTTTGTCAAAGACTTGGTTTGGACTATGACGAAACCTTTTCTCCAGTGGCTATGCTCAAATCCATTCGGATCCTTCTTGCCATTGTTGCCTTCCACGATTATGAGATCTGGCAGATGGACATAAAGACGGCTTTTCTAAATGGAAATTTGGAAGAGTGCGTCTATATGGATCAGCCAAAAGGTTTCATTTAGAGTGGGAGCGGCGGGAAAGTGTGCAAGTTGCTTAAGTCTATCTATAGGCTAAAGCAGGCATCGCGGAGTTGGAACATCTGTTTTGATGAAACGGTCAAAGAATATGACTTTATCAAAAATCCAGATGAGCCGTGTATTTATAGTAAGATTGTAGCACGAACTATCATATTCCTCGTCTTTTACGTGGATAGCATTCTCCTGATAGGAAATGATATTCTTATGCTACAATCTGTCAAAGGATTCTTTTTACACAGGTTCTCCATGAAAGACCTGGGTGATGCCTCTTACATTCTGGGGATACAGATCTATCGTGATAGATCTAAAAGGATGTTGGGAATTTCACAGTCCAGGTACATCAACACTGTACTAAAAAGATTCAGTATGGAAGATTCAAAGCACGGTAATTTACCGGCTTGTCACGGAATCACCCTCTCTAAAGAGATGTCTCCCAAGATTGATTTGGAAAGGGATCGCATGTTGATTATACCCTACGCTTCTGCGGTTGGCTCTATAATGTATGCGATGTTTAGTACCAGACCAGATGTAGCTTACGCACTAAGCGTGGTAAGACGGTATCAGTCAAACCCAGGGGAGAAGCACTAGATAGCAATAAAGAACATTCTCAAGTACTTGAGAAGGACTAAGGATATGTTCTTGGTTTACAGCTGAAAAGACCTCGAGATCGAGGCTTTTGTTGACTCCAGCTTGCAGAGTGACAGGGATGACTCCAAGTCCATGTCAGGTTATGTCTTTACCCTCAATGGAGGGGCGGTGTGCTGGAAGAGTTCCAAGAAGGACACCGTTGCTAACTCGACGATGGAAGCGGAGTATATCGCAGCTTCTGATGCCGCAAAAGAAGTAGTCTGGATAAGGAAGTTCTTAACAGAACTTCAGGTGGTTCCATCTATTGTTGATCCAATACCTCTGTATTGTGACAACAACGGGGCTTTAGCTTTAGCGAAGGAACCCAGGTCCCATCAAAAGTCCAGACACATCTTGAGGCGGTATCACCTGATCAAAGAGATCATAGATCGCCGGGAGATCGAGGTCCGGAGAGTTGCTACAGAGGAGAACACTGTTAGTGTTTATGCCCTAGAAGGCCATTACTGTATCATACTAGCTTGTATATTACTTAATGGAAGCTTGGGATATTCACATGTATATAACAGTCTTGCTAAACATGGTAGTATGCTACTTGGTTTTTCTATCTTAATATGTGAGTGTACGTATTGATAGAGCTCTTAGGATCTTGCTTGTCTACCAGCGTTGTGATGGCAGTCACACTAGTGGGGGCTGGATAGTCTACAAGCACATCCTTATTCAGGTCCCTGGTCGTTGGATTATCGAGACAGAGCATCGATACTCCGGAGTAGACTAGTGTGTACGCTTCTCATCCCAGTTGGGGAGATGGTCTGTCCCACAGCCGTCAGTACGTCGTACTGGAGATAGTATACAGGTGCTCGTTAGGTTACGGGTACACCGGACAGGACTCACAGGGAACTGTTGGTTGGTTTGATACCAGTCGTCAGTGAACAGTTCCCAGGTGACATGAGTACAGCATAGTCCGCAGACTTGACACTGCTACTTCACCTCGAGTGTGTCCCACTGTTCTTAGATTGCTACCCTACCACGGCTCAAAGGAGTCGTGCAAACAGGTAGCAGTTGGGTGCAGTCCCGAGCACTTGGAGGCAGTGGCGGTTAGACAGGATTCGTCCCTCCCGATATTGGCAGTAGATATCGTGCTGTGTCAGAGAGCCATTACGCAAAGTCCCTGGCCAGGGCAAGCGAGATTTGCTGGTAGGTTCCAGTAGTTTCTCAGGGTGTAATGGGCTTCCCTCCGACACGACTTATACCGCTATTAGGGGACTGACGCTTGCCGCCCCCCTAGGCCCGATATGCGATAGTCTTGGACGAACGGACCGGACTGTATAGAGATTGTCACATCAGACTCAGTAGGAGTTCAGATGGGTTTTCTCATCGGCCTTCTTATCGACAACTACCTGGGGACCATTACGTACAGCTAGTGCCGCTTGCGGTCTGTGGTTAAACCCACTGCCATTTCAGTAGTCGAGTCTCTAGAGTCCCACACAGAGAGTTTCCTACTCCAGGCGAAACGATATAGAGGTTGCATGGTTTTGCGACAAAGGGTTCGGACGCATACGTGCGTTTACGCGCGTACGACTTTCGGACAGTTTTTACCAGTCGGCTTTGGTTTAAGCCAGTTACTGGTATCCGGTTATTGGATTTTTACAGTCTAAAGTTTTTCCGTATTTTTGCGAATCGGAGGGCGTTCTCGTAATTGTTCGAGAAGCTTCTAGAAGATGGTGACTAAGGAGGGTTATGTGTCATATTCATTGAATGAGGTTATGAGTCATGGTCGTGATTCATTCATTTCATTAATGCACATTTATTGCTTAATGACTCATGCTAATGAATCACCACTAGATATTTTATGAAGCATGATTTATCATCACTCTTTATTCTTTTCTCATTATTAGAAAATGCTTCATATATGATATGATACTCATAAACTTATATCATAATATTATTCACATTCTCTCTCCTCAAGCTCTCATCTTCAAGAAGACTAATCCTTAGTCCTCATGTGTTGAGATCAAAGGATTAGTTAGACTTAAACATCTATTACCTTCACTCTACATCATCCTTTCATCTTTGATTGGCAATCAAAGTTGATTAGTTACCTCAAGTTAGAGGTGTAGCTTGGTGTCTTGCTCTCGGGTAGATCCTCTACTACCTAGAGAAGGTCGAGGAGAACAAAGGAGGACACAAAGACGAAGGACCGTTTTCATTAGGTATAATCCCTTAGCACTATAGTTTAGTATAGCTATGTGTTCGGTTATTATTTGTTTAGCTTCGATTCAAGCGGTTAGTCGATGTTCGTTCTTTAAACTTGATCGTTTTTGAAAATTCCGCCTCCCCATAAGTACTGGGGTGTACTACATCGACTTACAGTGGTATCAGAGCCTCGCTAAACAATAAATAACTTAATTGCAAATTTGTACGAATTTCGAACGGAAAAACGAAGCCGAAAAACCCTAATTCTGTCAAGTTTCTGTCGAAGTTAAAATGATGTCCAAAAATTTTTCTAGTGTGTTCAGAGAGCTTGACATGACATCAGTAGATCACCCAAGAAAAACAGTCACCTGAATCGTCCAACGCGCCGCGGAAGCGCGGCCTCAGCCTACTAAGTCGCCGCGCTTCCGCCGCCGAGTTGACGAGTCAGGAACCGAGTTTTCTTCTGTTGCTTCTCTGTGTAATTTGGGGTTTTCTGGAATATTTAATATTTGCTCAGGTTACTGTTTAACAGAGCAGATTTTGGAGCAATATTGATGTTGTTTAGTCGATCGAAATTGTACAGTATTTGCATATTGGATTATATCTGTGATTGTTTAATGTGTTCGTAAACCTCCCCCAACTGCTAGTATGTCGGTTGGCAGGGGGTTGCATATTTCTGAAATGGTTATATCTGTTTGTGCATATAAACTGTATTGGACTGTTGTGGTGTATAGCCGGGGTTAGCAATGGGTTATTGTTTAATTCATTTGTTGTAATATTATTTTTGCGGGGCACTTCCAGGTTGCGGTCGTTGCCACCGTTGTATTATTTCATTTTACTGTTTTTGCTCCTAGGACTGACCCAAGGTGGGTTACACAAACTGCCGGGCGGGTAGTTTGCCGTACCCGTAGGGGTCGAGGGTGGGGTAACGGCTATTCATCACAACTGTGTAATCTGTCTTTTCTTGCAGGCTCAAAAGAAATACAGATTGCTTGCAAATCCAATATTGTTTATCTGTGTTCTGGAATGTATATCATTGCGTCAGACGAATGTAAAATATCTATATTTATTGTAGCTATTTAGACGCCACTTATGTTTTACACCCACGCTAGCCCAGCGCCCGCTCTGTCGTTAGTTAAGTAACCTAACGGGTGATGACGGGACCCCGTGGCGAATGCGGATGGCATAAGAGGACGTTGTATTTTCGTTGTTTTCTGCAATGATAGGTTAATGATGGGACGCATTATCTATAATGCAAAGAAAAATAAACCAAAGTTTTAATCGTTGGAACAATTTAAAAGAAACCACTCGGTTATTTTAAAAACAGATATTTTTAAATGCAGAGATTTAACCACTCCTTTTAAAAAGCTATCAGGTTCCTTCGGTTATATCACGTTCACTACGTTCACGGTTTCGCCAAAACCAGTCGTAGCCCTCCGTCATTTCTTATGAATGGTCAGTAGTATTCAAGCTATGTTTGTTTGGCCCTTAGTCAAGACATAGTGATTGGTAGCTGCTGGGGTATTCATTTGTTGCATAGATAGATGAGTTGGTTTGGGACAGTCGTATTACTTTGTTGGCCCTTAGTCAAGAGTATACGGATGGGTTCAAATCAACAGGATAATGATGGGCAGAACTTGACATGTGACTTATGATTTGTTGGCCCTTAGTCAAGATCATAAGAGCATGGGGCAAAAATCCATATCGGGAATTTCTAAAGAAACTGAAATTTGCAAAGAGATGCATACCATTTGGAGTTTGATGAATGTTGGTAGGATTCCTTCAACATTATCATACGATGATATTTGGATCCCGATCCTACTGTGAGTATATGATACTTATCAGGATATTCGTCACTTAACGATCAATGCTATAAACCTAGTAGGTGTCCAGAAAAGTGTCAGCGGGGTTACGCCCCCAGAGAAAAGAGGTTATTTAATTAAGGAACTTCGCGAAAGCGTTGGAAAACCTCCCTCGAAGTATCGACACCGGCCTGGCTGAACGGTTAAGCAAGTATTGTACGGTGAGAATAGTCTTGGCTAATTCTTCTTTTATGGTTTGAGGAAGGATTCGAGAAACAGTGGGAGCCATCCAGTTTAGATAAACTAAAAACCACTCTAAACTTGCAAGAGCATCATGCTAAAGAGTTTTCTTCTCTCTCTCCTAATTGCAGCGACCCTGAAAATGACTGGACTTAAGTTACTTTTAGAGAAAAATATACTGACGGGGCCAAACTATAAAGATTGGCTGCGGAATGTCAAAATGGCTTTGACCTATGACAAACTGGGGTACGTCCTCACCGCTACGGCACCTGCTGTCCCTGGTCCCAAATCCAGCAATGCGGATAAGGAAATCCGCAAAACCTGGGATTTAGATTGCGCGAGAGCCAAGTGCATCGTGCTTGCCTCGATGAACAATGAACATCAGAGGAGGCACGAGGATATGTCCCTAGATGGCATATTTCTCCATACAAAGAAACTTTATGGAGAGCAATCTCGTATAGCAAGATACGAGACCTCTAAGAAATTGTTTAGAGCGAGGTTGGCTGTCGGGTCATCGGTAGGTGAACATGTCCTACAGATGATTGGCTATATAGAAGAGCTCGCAGACCTTGGGACGACTTTGGATAATGAGCTCTATACAGACCTTGTTCTCCAGTCCCTTCCTCCCACCTACGCCCAGTTTATCCTCAACTTCAATCTTCAAGGAAAAGAAGTTGAACTTGCGGAACTCCTGAACATGTTAAGGAGTGCGGAGGGCACCTTGCAGAAGGCAAGGGAAACACCCGCTATGTTTGTTGGCGGTTCATCTTCTTCCGGGTCCAAGGCTAGGGCCAAAGGAAGGAAGAAGAAGGCCGCACCCAGACCTAGAGGAGGTGTTAGTAAGGTGGGAGGGAAGGGAAAGAAAAAGAAAGCAGTACCGATAGTTTGTCAGGATGAGTGCTTCCATTGTCACAGGAAAGGGCACTGGAAGAAGGATTGCAAGGCGTGGAACACCAAGAACCAGGAACCGAAGCAAGCTGTGGCTTCGACTTCAGGTGTGTTTGTAATTGAGAATTGTCTGTCGATCAACTCTACTTCCTGGGTATTGGATACCGGATCAGGATCTCATATTTGCAATTCATTGCAGGCACTGAGAAACCGTAGAGTGCTGAAGGAAGGTGATATGATCCTCAGGGTTGCTAACGGAGCTAGCGTGGGAGCTGCGTCCATCGGGGATTATCACCTAAGATTGACGAGTGGACACATTTTGGTTTTACATAACTGTTATTTTGTACCCAGCTTAACGTGTAATATCATATCAGTTTCCTTGTTATCAAATAAAGGTTATGATTTCACGTTTGTAAGAGATGTTGTCAACATCCACCTTAATCATGGTTTGATTGGGTCCGGTACTCTAAATAACGGCATATATGTTTTAAACCAACTCCAAATTTTCAACGTCCAGAACACACTAAAAAGAAAGTCTCCAGATTTAAATAAAGCTTTCTTATGGTATTGTAGACTGGGTCACATCAATGAGAGAAGGTTGACTAAGTTGCATAGAGAAGGATATTTGGACTCGTTCGAATATCAATCTTATGACACTTGTCAATCTTGTCTCAAAGGAAAGATGACAAAGACTCCATTCACTGGACAAGGAGTAAGAGCGAGAGAGCTCTTAGGACTCATACACAGCGATGTATGTGGTCCAATGTCTACACATGCGAGAGGTGGTTATTCCTACTTCATTACTTTTACAGATGATTTCTCTAGGTATGGGTATGTTTTCTTAATGAAGCATAAATCAGAGGCCTTTGAGAAATTCCTGGAATTCAAGAGTGAAGCGGAAAACCAAACAGGCAAAAGTATTAAGACACTAAGATCTGATCGAGGTGGAGAATACTTAAGTGCCGAGTTCCTAGGTTACCTAAAAGAGAAAGGAATTCTCTCTCAGCTTACTCCTCCATACACACCACAGCACAATGGTGTATCGGAGAGACGGAACCGAACCCTATTAGATATGGTACGATCCATGATGAGTAATGCTGAGTTACCGCGATCTTTCTGGGGTTATGCGCTAGAATCAGCGGCATATCTTTTGAACAAGGTTCCAACCAAGACTGTGCCTACCACACCATATCAGATGTGGAGTGGGAAGAAACCCTGTCTAAAACATTTTAGGACATGTGGGTGTCCAGCTTTTGTAAAAAAGCAGCATGTGGACAAGCTCGAGGCACGATCAGTACAGTGTAAGCTTGTGGGATATCCAAAGAACTCCAAGGGATATTATTTCTATTACGCAGAGGAACAAAAGGTCTTTGTTTCTCGTCATGCCACCTTCTTAGAAACTGAATTTTTAGAAAATCAGAAGAGTGGGAGCGAAATAGAACTGGAAGAAATTCCAGAACCACAAGCTGCTACTGAAAGTTTGGTAGAACCAGAGGTTCAAGAAGAACAGAACATTCCCGCACCCCTCCGCAGGAGTAGTAGGCCGTCTCATCCGCCTGAGAGATACTACGGTTTTCTCATAGACGGGGATAGAGAGGATTGCATCATAGATGATGATGAACCTACTGACTTCCAGCAGGCCATCCAGAGCGGCGACTCGGTACGATGGCTAGATGCAATGCGGACCGAAATGGAGTCCATGTACACCAACAAAGTATGGACTTTGGACTTTGCTCCAGATGGGGTAAAACCCATAGGATGCAAATGGATCTTCAAGAAAAAGATTGGTGTAGATGGACAGGTGGAAACCTATAAGGCTAGACTTGTTGCAAAGGGTTTTCGTCAAAGACCTGGTTTGGACTATGACGAAACTTTTTCTCCAGTGGCTATGCTCAAATCCATTCGGGTCCTTCTTACTATTGCTGCCTTCCATGATTATGAAATCTGGCAGATGGACGTAAAGACGGCTTTTCTGAATGGAAATTTAGAAGAGAGCGTCTATATGGATCAGCCAGAGGGTTTCAATCAGAGTGGGAGCAGCGGGAAAGTATGCAAGCTGCTTAAGTCTATTTATGGACTAAAGCAGGCATCGCGGAGTTGGAACATCTGTTTTGATGAGACAGTCAAAGAATATGACTTTATCAAAAATCCAGATGAGCCGTGCATATATAGTAAAGTTGTAGCCAGAAGTGTCGTATTCCTCGTCTTGTACGTGGATGACATTCTATTGATAGGAAATGACATTCCTATGCTACAATCTGTCAAAGGATTCTTATCACACAGGTTCTCCATGAAAGACCTAGGTGATGCCTCTTACATTCTGGGGATCCGGATCTATCGTGATAGATCCAAGAGGATGTTGGGACTTTCGCAGTCCAGGTATATCGACACTGTACTGAAAAGATTCAGTATGGAAGATTCTAAGCGCGGTAATCTACCGGCTTGTCACGGAATCACCCTCTCCAAAGAGATGTCTCCCAAGACTGATTTGGAAAGGGAACGCATGTCTATTATACCCTACGCTTCTGCGGTAGGCTCTATAATGTATGCGATGTTGTGTACCAGACCAGATGTAGCTTACGCACTGAGCGTGGTAAGCCGGTATCAGTCAGACCCAGGGGAGAAGCACTGGATAGCAGTAAAGAACATTCTCAAGTACCTGAGGAGGACTAAGGAGATGTTCTTGGTTTACGGCGGAAAAGACCTCAGGTTGGAGGCCTTTGCTGATTCCGGCTTCCAGAGTGATAAGGACGATTCCAAGTCCATGTCGGGTTATGTCTTTACCCTCAATGGAGGGGCGGTGTGCTGGAAGAGCTCCAAGCAGGACACCGTTGCTGACTCGACGATGGAAGCGGAGTATATAGCTGCTTGCGATGCCGCAAAAGAAGAAGTCTGGATGAAGAAGTTCCTAACAGAACTTCAGGTTGTTCCTACCATAGTTGATCCAATACCTCTGTATTGCGACAACAACGGAGCTATAGCTTTAGCGAAGGAACCAAGGTCCCATCAGAAGTCCAGACACATCTTGAGGCGGTATCACCTGATCAGGGAGATCATTGATCGTCAGGAGATCGAGGTTCGGAGAGTTGCTTCAGAAGAGAACATTGCTGATCCATTCACGAAGGCCCTTCCTCAGATTCAGTTCGAGAGGCTGCTCGAGATCATTGGTCTACGATATGCCAGTACATGGCCCTAGTGCAAATGGGAGATTGTTAGTGTTTATGCCCTAGAAGGCCATTACTGTATCATACTAGCTTGTATATTACTTAATGGAAGCTTGGGATATTCACATGTATATAACAGTCTTGCTAAACATGGTAGTATGCTACTTGGTTTTTCTATCTTAATATGTGAGTGTACGTATTGATAGAGCTCTTAGGATCTTGCTTGTCTACCAGCGTTATGATGGCAGTCACACTAGTGGGGGCTGGGTAGTCTACAAGCACATCCTTATTCAGGTCCCTGGTCGTTGGATTATCGAGACAGAGCATCGATACTCCGGAGTAGACTAGTGTGTACGCTTCTCATCCCAGTTGGGGAGATGGTCTGTCCCACAGCCGTCAGTACGTCGTACTGGAGATAGTATACAGGTGCTCGTTAGGTTACGGGTATACCGGACAGGACTCACAGGGAACTGTTGGTTGGTTTGATACCAGTCGTCAGTGAACAGTTCCCAGGTGACATGAGTATAGCATAGTCCGCAGACTTGACACTGCTACTTCGCCTCGAGTGTGTCCCACTGTTCTTAGATTGCTACCCTACCACGGCTCAAAGGAGTCGTGCAAACAGGTAGCAGTTGGGTGCAGTCCCGAGCACTTGGAGGCAGTGGCGGTTAGACAGGATTCGTCCCTCCCGGTATTGGGAGTAGATATCGTGCTGTGTCAGAGAGCCATTACGCAAAGTCCCTGGCCAGGGCAAGCGAGATTTGCTGGTAGGTTCCAGTAGTTTCTCAGGGTGTAATGGGCTTCCCTCCGACACGACTTATACCGCTATTAGGGGACTGACGCTTGCTGCCCCCCTAGGCCCGATATGCGATAGTCTTGGACGAACGGACCGGACTGTATGGAGATTGTCACATCAGACTCAGTAGGAGTTCGGATGGGTTTTCTCATCGGCCTTCTTATCGACAACTACCTGGGGACCGTTACGTACAGCTAGTGCCGCTTGCGGTCTGTGGTTAAACCCACTGCCAGCGTAGTAGTCGAGTCTCTAGAGTCCCACACAGAGAGTTTCCTACTCCAGGCGAAACGATATAGAGGTTGCATGGTTTTGCAACAAAGGGTTCGGACGCATACGTGCGTTTACGCGCGTACGACTTTCGGACAGTTTTTACCAGTCGGCTTTGGTTTAAGCCAGTTACTGGTATCCGGTTATTGGATTTTTACAGTCTAAAGTTTTTCCGTATTTTTGCGGATCGGAGGGCGTTCTCGTAATTGTTCGAGAAGCTTCTAGAAGATGGTGACTAAGGAGGGTTATGTATCATATTCATTGAATGAGGTTATGAGTCATGGTGGTGATTCATTCATTTCATTAATGCACATTTATTGCTTAATGACTCATGCTAATGAATCACCACTAGATATTTTATGAAGCATGATTTATCATCACTCTTTATTCTTTTCTCATTATTAGAAAATGCTTCATATATGATATGATACTCATAAACTTATATCATAATATTATTCACATTCTCTCTCCTCAAGCTCTCATCTTCAAGAAGACTAATCCTTAATCCTCATGTGTTGAGATCAAAGGATTAGTTAGACTTAAACATCCATTACCTTCACTCTACATCATCCTTTCATCTTTGATTGGCAATCAAAGTTGATTAGTTACCTCAAGTTAGAGGTGTAGCTTGGTGTCTTGCTCTCGGGTGGATCGTCTACTACCTAGAGAAGGTCGAGGAGAACAAAGGAGGACACAAAGACGAATGACCGTTTTCATTAGGTATAATCCCTTAGCACTATAGTTTAGTATAGCTATGTGTTCGGTTATTATTTGTTTAGCTTCGATTCAAGCGGTTAGTCGATGTTCGTTCTTTAAACTTGATCGTTTTTGAAAATTCCGCCTCCCCATAAGTACTGGGGTATACTACATCGACTTACAAACACTGCAGATCCATTCATAAAGGCCATACCTCAGAAGTAGTTCGATAGGCTATTCGAGATGATAGGTCTGCGATACGCCAGCACATGGCCTTAGTGCAAGTGGGAGATTGTTAGTGTTATATGCCCTAGAGGCCATTATTGTATAGTACTAGCTTGTATATTACATTTTGGAAGCTTGGGATATATACACAGGTTTATAACAGTCTTGCTTAACATAGTAGTATGCTAATTGGTTTGTTGTTCATATCAGAAAAATGCATTTTAATACCGCTCATTCATTATCTATTTGTTATATTTATCGGCACTATTAACCAGTGTCTGCTCAGTGATATAGATTACAGGTACCCGTGACAGAATACCGGAAATACATTCAAAAGCACGGATATATCATTTGAAAGCCGACACTACAACCAGAACTGCAAACCGACCGATACTTCATGAGTTTCTTTTTGCAACAAGTTTGTGTACACATTTTTTTATCTAAATGGTCCAACACAAACAAGTGTGTGCACAAGACTTTTAGGCACATGTGGATATGAAGTAATGTGCATTCAATGCTAAAGATTATGTATGGATTTAAAGATTCAAATTGTTAGTGTATATGCCCTAGGGGCCATTATTGTATAATACTTGTATGTATATTACTTAATTGAAGCTTGGGATATTCACAGTTGTATATACAGTCTTGCTAAAAATGGTAGTATGCTACTTGGTTTGTGTCTACTTTAATATGTGCATATGTTTCTTGTAACGTATCACTTATACATATTAGTAGAGCCCATAGGATCTTTGCTTGATTACCAGCGTTGTGATGGCAGTCACACTAGTGGGGGCTGGGTAGTCTATAAGCAACATCCTATACTTTTCCCTAGTCGTAGGATTATCGAGACTGGGCATCGATACTCCAGAGTAGACTAGTGTGTATGCTTCTCATCCCAGTTGGGGAGATGGTCTGTCCCACAACCATCAGTACGTCGTACTGGAGATAGTATACAGGTGCTCGTTAGGTTACGGGTACACCGGACAAGACTCGCAGGGGGACTGTTGGTTGGTATTATACCAATCGTCAGTTAACTGTTCCCAGGTGACATGAGTACAACATAGTCCGCAGACTTGACGCTGCTACTTCGCCTCGAGTGTGTCCCACTGTTCTTAGATTGCTACCCTACCACGGCTCAAAGGAGTCGTGCAAACAGGTAGCAGTTGGGTGCAGTCCCGAGCACTTGGAGGCAGTGGCGGTTAGAAAGAACTCGTCTATCCCGGTATTGGGAGCCGATATCGCGCTGTGTCAGAGAGCCATTACGCAAAGTCCCTGGCTAGGGCAAGCGAGATTTACTGGTAGGTTCCAGTAGTTTATCAGGGTGTAATGGGCTACGCTCCAACATGACTTATACCGCTATTAGGGGCCTGCCGCTTGCCGACCCCTAGGCTCGATATGCAATAGTCTTAGACGAACAGACCGGACTGTACGGAGATTGTCACATCAGGCTCAGTAGGAGTTCGGATGGTTTTCCTCATCGACCTTCTTATCGACATCTACCTGGGGACCGTTACGTACAGCTAGTGCCGCTTGCGGTCTATGGTTAAACCCACTACCAGCGTAGTGTCAATTCTTTAGAGTCCCACACAGAGAGTTTCCCTGCTCCAGGCGAAATGATATAGAGGTCGTATGGTTTTACGACAAGGGTTTGGACGCTTACGTATTTAAACGCACGTACGACGTTCTGACAATTTTTACTTGTCGGCTTTGGTTTAAGCCAGATTCTATTATCAGGTTATTGGATTTAAACAGTCTAAAGTTTTTCCATGTTTTCACGGATTGGAGGGGCGTTCTCGTAATTTTCCGGGAAGCTTCTAGAAGCATGGTGACTTGGGGGTTAAGGTGGCATAAGCATTAATTGCTTAATGACTCATTTGTGTGATCCATCCTTGGTATTAAATGATGCATTAATTAGTTAATGAGTCATATGATGAATCACACAAGATGAATGCATCAACCATGATTATTAATCATTTATATTATTTATTTGATAAATTGTTATGGTTGTTATATTCTAATGAGCTCATTATTCATATTCATTCTCATCATCACCTTCTCTCTCCTCAAGCTCTCTCATTCTTGAAACCCTAACCCTAACCTCTCATGTGTTGAGATCAAGGGTTAGATAGACTAATACATCCATAACCTCACTCTATATCCCCTAGGTAGCTTAGATTAGCACTTTGAGCAACCTAGTTATCTCAAGTTAGAGATCAAGCTTGGCGTAGGAGCTCTCGGGTGGATCGTCTTTGACTCGAGGAAGCCGTTGAGGTGCCGATGTTCCAAGGAGCCTACGAGGAGTGGAGGACAGCGATGAAGACCCGAAGGACAAGTAACGTGAGGTATAACTTGGAATCCGAGTAGTTAAACCTCTCGTAGTTTTCTAGTAACGGTTTAGATACGATTCATGCGCTCAAGTCCGTGTTGCGGAGCTTTGATAATCTTTTTTCATATATTCCGCCTCCCCGCAAGTTCGTGGGGTGCGTGACATAGACTTACAGTGGTATCAGAGCCAACTAAACCATTACTAGCTTGTTAGCAACTAATTAGAAGTTCGATCGACGGAAAACACGAAAAAGAAACCCCGGAACCCTTACAGTTTCTGTAAATTTTAAACGTGTCGAAAAAAATATTTGATATGCCTTAAAATTCACAGCAGGTAAATATAAGAATTCTGGGAAAATACGAGACTTCAACTCGGTTAGATGGCCGCGGATCCGCGGCAAGCTAGTGCTTTTGGCCGCGGATCGGCCGCCGAGTCAACTCCGAGTTGATTCGGATTTTCTCAGTAATTCATATGTTTTGGTGTTCTGTTTTCCTGTATATTCTGTTTTTGCCCAGGTTACTTCAGTGCTAGTTTGCTTTTGGGGTAGGCACGGAAAAAGGTTGTCGATCGATGTTCCAAGTTATTTGCTAATTGGGTTTTTATCTGTAATGTTTAATGTGTTCATAAACCTCCCCTAACTGCTAGTATGTCGGTTGGCGGGGGTTGCACATTTCTGTGATGTTTACTATTTGTGTATATGGACTTGATTGGAGTGTTGTGATGATTAGCCGGGGTTTGAGATGGGTTTAATATTCATTCATTCGATGTAAATGTAATATGATGTAATATTCTTTTGCGGGGCGCATCCAGGTTGCGGTTGTAGCCACCGTTGTATTATTTCTTTTTACTGTTTTTGCTCCTAGGATAGACCCAAGGCGGGGTACACAAACTACCAGGTACTTTGAAGTGTTTAATGGCCTACTCACTTTGTTGAGGGAGACCGCTTCACTTCGGGTACTTGGCGGGTAGTTTGCCGTACCCGTAGGGGTCTAGGGTGGGGTAATGGCTATTCATCACAACTGTGTAATCCGTCTTTTATTGCAGGCTCAATGCAAATGCGGATTGCTAGTATATCCAATAAAGTTTATCTGTGATCTGGAATGCTTATTATTGCGTCTGACGAATGTACAATATCTATATATGATAGCTATTAGACATCACTTATGTTTTACACCCGCGCTAGCCCAGCCCCCGCTCTGTCGTTAGTTAAGTAACCTAACGGGTGATGACGGGACCCAGTGGCGAATGCAGATGGCATAAGAGGACGTGGTATTTTCGTTGTTTTCTGCAATGATAGGATAAATGATGGGACGCATTATTATAATGCAAAAAAAATAAACCAAAGTTCAATCTTGGAACAAATTTAAAAGAAACCACTCGGTTATTTTAAAAGAGCAGAATTTTTAATTGCGGAGCTTTAACCACTCCTTTTAAAAAGTTATCAGGTTCCTTCGATTATATCAAGTTCACTACGTTCATGGTTTTTGCCAAAACCATTCGTAGCCCTCCGTCATTTCATTTGGGTATTCAGTAGTATTCAAGCTATGTATTTTGGCCAAAGTCAAGGCATAGTGTTTCGTAGCAGCTGGGTATTCATTTGTTGCATAGTTAGATGAGTTAGTTTGGGACAGTCGTATTATCATTTGACCAAAGTCAGGGGTATGTACGGATGGGTTCAAATTAACCTGGATAATGACGGGTAGAACTTGACATGTGACTTATGACATTTTGACCAAAGCCAAGGTCATAAGAGCATGGGGCAAAAAAATTTATATCGGGAATTTCTAAAGAAACTGAAATTTGCAGAGAGAGCATACCATTTTGGAGTTTGATGAATGTTGGTAGGATTCCTTCAACATTATCATACGATGATATTTTGGATCCCGATCCTACCGTGAGTATATATTACTTATCAGGAGATTCGTCACTTAACGATCAATGCTATAAACCAAGTAGGTGTCGAGAAAGGTGTCAGCGGGGCTACGCCCCCAGAGAAAAGAAGTTATTTAATTAAGGAACTTCGCGAAAGCGTTGGAAAACCTCCCTTGAAGTATCGGCACTGACCTGGCTGAACGGTTAAACAAATATTGTACGATGAGAATAGTCCTGGCTAATTCTTCTTTTATGGTTTGAGGAAGGATTCGAGAAACAGTAGGAGACATCCTGTTTAGATAAATTAAAAACTACTCTAAACTTGCAAGAGCATCATGCTAAAAGTGTTTTCTTCTCTCTCTCTTAATTGCAGCGACCTTGTGACCACGACTAGGTTACATCTAGATAACAAATTGACTGAATCTGACTTATATGACTGGCAAAGGTCTGTCCAGATGTCCATTGCCTATGACAAGCTGGACCACCCTATTACTACTCAAAATCCCGCCGTCCCAGGTCCAGTTTCCACCGTCACGGATATGGATATTCGCCAGACAAGGGAAAAGGATAAAGCGAAAGCCAAATGCCTCGTGTTTGCTTCAGTTGATGGTGTATACCAAAAGCAGCATGAGAAGATGGACTCAGTTTCCATCTTTCTCCATAACAAAGATTTATATGGAGAGCAATCTCATATCGCATGATATGAGACCTCGAACGAATTAATTCAAGCGAGGTTGTCTTTCGGGTCATCTGTAGGGGACAACGTCCTTACAATGACTAGCTGTATTGATAAGCTCAAGGACCTGGAGACCACGTTGGGAAACAGGTCAGATACTGACTTGGTTCTACAGTCTCTACCTTCTACCCTGAAGGAAACCAGGGAAGTTGAAGGAAAGAGAAAGGCAATAGTTTCGGGACTGAATGTAGTAAAAGAGGGACATTCCTATTGTTATGGGATTGGGAATTGGCAGAATGATTGCAGGGCTTTTGAAGCCAGTAGCCAGGATACGAAGCATGTTGTGGCTTCAGCCTCAAGTGTATTTGTAATTGAGAACAGTTTGTCAATTAACTCTACTTCCTGGGTATTAGATACCAGAGCAGGATCTCATATCTGTAATTCATTACATGCTTTGAGAAACCATAGAGTTACGAGGGTAGATGATTTGTCTCTCAGAGTTGCAAACAGAATGAGCGTGGACGCTGAATCCGTAGGAGAATATCACCTAGGTTTGACAAGTGGGCAGATATTGATTCTACGTAACTGTCTGTATGTACCTAGTATGACTTGCAATATCATATCAGTGTCCTCACTTTCTAGAGAGGGATATGATTTTACATTCGTAAGCGATGTAGTTAACATCCACCTAAATCAAGTTCTGATTGGGTCAGGTACATTAGATAACGGTATATACGTATTAAGTCAAGCTCAGGTTTTGTCACGACCCAAAGTTTGGCCCGTGACCGGCACTTAACCACGTAACGTCTACATGCGTAACGCGACTAAGTGAACCGAAAACCCAGAAATCAAACCAGTAAAAGTATAGAGTGTTTTAAGTTTTAAAAGAACACATTTATTACATGTTAAGAGATCCAAGTAAATAATATACGACGCCGTAGCGAAGATCAAGAGCAGCAAGTGAGAACATCACAGATAGAATAAAACTGCATAAGAAAAGTAGGCTCACAACGAGCTCGACACCAGATACCAATAATATATACCATCGTCCTCACACAGTCTCTAAGTCAAATACATACATGGTAGATGGAGAATACTAGATACAACAATATACATAACTGAAAGATAAACAGATACCGCACAAAACCCACCTATCAGCAAAAGAGCTAGTACACCAACTATGGGGGTATCTGTGTCAAAAGATGCAAAACGCAGCCTGCCGCGACTACTCCGAAGGGCAACCTGCAAATACTGTAGCACAACGGGGGTGAATTGCCAACTCGTGAATAGAAATAACATATAAAGGTAATCGCGAGCTTGCACGTACTGCGCTACTCTAACATATGCTAGCAGATGATATCAATGCGAGGTAAGCAGTATGTACAATAATCATGCAAGTGCACTATCAGGTGATATAACTACAGGATGAGATGCAATAATGAATGCTGAGCATGGGAATATAACATCTACACGGAATGTCAAGGTGGAATAAATATATATATGCACCGCAAATCCCAACAACCCTGACGCCGGCACTCCCATCGGCCCTCAAATCCTATACATCCCTGAGAATCACGAGTGCCCAACATCGGCACCCAAATATCATAAATACTCGTGTATAGCATCGACACGCAAATCCTCCTCTATCGGGCATCCGTCAGTCCAGGTCAGCCCTCTCTCAATATATCGGGCATCCGTCAGTCCGGGTCAGCCCTCTCTCAATATATCGGGCATCCGTCAGTCCGGGTCAGCCCTCTTTCAATATATCGGGCATCCGTCAGTCCGGGTCAGTCCTCTATCAATATATCCACTCTAGCACCGAGAAAACACAGGGTGTACGCACCGAAATATCATATCAAGTGAACCAGGTTTTTAAATGATTATATATTTGAAAAGGCCACGGTTCCCAAATCCATAAATCACATGTAATCCCAACCAATATGCATGTAAATGTGATTTGATATGTGCATCAAGTATGAATATCATGTCAAGTCACATAAAAGATGAGCTACAGCATAATGATCCGGTGTGTGTGTAACATGCGGGGTAGTGCTCGAGCAACATGAACTGTCAGTAAGGGTGCGGTGTTCTATCAATTCTAGTTTATATACAAATAGCTGGAAATGCAGTATGCACTAAATAGTAGCCATGAACAATCAATGTATGTAAATGTTGCTATAAGGTCCTATCAGCCCTGACGTAGAACGCCATGCGGGCGATATCCCCGTAGATGTTAAATCTACTCACCGTAGTCTCCCGCTAGGTATAGCCGATGACTTGCTTCCCCTTTTTCGCGGCGTCCGTCGCACTCGCCTGCGAACCTAGAATTCCACAGAATATCATGCATAAGCTCAAACCATACAAACACGACATTTAAGGTCAACTAGAAACCCGTGTCGCAAACCAAGCGTGTGTGTGCGCGATACGCTAAAACGTGCCATTACGCGCCTGAAGCCACTCCGACGCGTCGCGAAACGCAGAAACCCCAAACCCACACACGCATATTACGCGTGTCGCGAAAGATTAAAAAATACGAGAAATAGGGTATTCTACTCCGGATTTTGATACAGAACATACATTAAAAATATATATATATACCAAAATACTACAAATAGCAGCAGACTCCAGTGACCCAAACCCCAACTCCCAACTCATCCATCTGGCCGCAAATTGCGGCCAGAATGATTATTCCGGCGGCCTGGGTAGGGGGTGGGCTCCCAGGTTTTGTGTGTGCACTCTATACGCCCCATACATGCTACAGTAATATCTAGTTTTTCTCTGGAACATCTCGGGTAGTAGCAGATCCTACAGAGCCTTAAATCAAGTTAAAATCCACACTTTTGCACTAAAATGGAACTTTGTGGTATTTCTGTGCAAACTGAAACAAACCTGGCCTACAATAGCTCTAATAATACATAATAGAGCTAACTGTATTAGAGCTAACCAAAGTAACAAAACCCTAATCTACCATGTGAATCACAAATATCCTTTAACATCACTAAAAATGCACAAAAATGAGATTTTTGCTAAAGAATACTACAAGTTTATGGAAAAGGAGTGCTAACATGAGATAATACCTTCAAAAGACCCTATGAAACACCAAAAATCCTAGCTCTAACATAAAGTGTGCAGATTTGCCTCCAAACACCTCAAAAAGCTCACTTTTCCATAGTTTTGTGATGAAAATGTGTTGATTGTGTAGGGTTTTTGTGTAGGAATCAAAGAGAAGTGAAAAGAGAAGGAAAATGTGATGAATTTCTGATGTTGCTGCAGCCTCTCTGCAGAGAGTTCCAGAAAAATGAAAAAGAGAGAAAAGAGAGAGAAGGAAATGGGTCAAAAGTCAAGTTCTTTACCTAACCCCCATGCCTCATTGTTTTATTTGGATTTTGATATTTAAAAAGGGTTATGACTTGATAAAAGGGTGGGGGGGAGGGAAATAATAACAACCATGCAACAAAAGAATGACTAACACTTTAAACCTAGGTCTCAAAAAGGCTAAGTGTGCAAGCGTACACAACAAAGCAAAATTTCCCAATTTGCTAACACGACTAAAAATAACTAGCAATCCTATGTACACATATATAATAACACGCACAATTACTAATTATCACGAAAAACATTCTGACGGAAACATTTAAAGTGTTACAATCTACCCCCCTTAAAGAAATTCGGTCCCCGAATTTAAAAATCTAACTATACGTACCTTCAAAAAGGTGGGGATACCTCTTCCTCATCTCGCTCTCGGTCTCCCAAGTGACCTCCTCGCCGCTCTTGCCACGCCAAAGTACCTTGATGGACGGTATCTCTTTCGACCTCAATTTCTTCACTTGTCGATCCAAGATCATCACCGGCTGCTCTGCATAGGAAAGGTCGCGCTCAAGCTGGATCGTCGGGTGCTGAATCGCATGCGAAGGATCATGAAGATATCTGCGGAGCATCGAAACGTGAAATACGGGGTGCACGTCAGGAAAACTGGGCGGAAGGGCTAATCGATACGCAATCGCACCAACACGCTCGAGGATCTCGAAGGGGCCCACATATCTGGGACTAAGCTTCCCCTTCTTCCCAAACCTCATCACGCCTTTCATTGGGGAGACCCTCAAGGAAACTTGATCACCAACAGAAAACTCAAGTCTGCGTTGACGACGGTCCGCATAAGATCTCTGCCTACTCCGGGCTGCTCTCATCCTATCGCGAATCAACTGGATCTTCGCGGTCGTCTCCTCCATAATCTGTGGCCCTAAGATACTGCTCTCACTGAGCTCCGTCCAACAGGTGGGCGATCTGCATCTCCTCCCATAAAGAGCCTCAAACGGTGCCATCTGAATGGTCTCCTGGTAGCTGTTGTTGTAGGAGAACTCTACTAAGGGCAAATGATGATCCCAGCTACCTCCGAAGTCTAATACGCATGCTCTGAGCATGTCCTCGAGAGTCTGAATAGTCCGCTCTGACTGTCCGTCGGTCTGCGGATGGAATGCTGTGCTGAAACTCAAGCGAGTGCCTAAAGCCTCCTGAAGTCTCTGCCATAGCCGGCTGGTAAACTGGGTGCCTCTATCGGACACGATACATGTCGGAACTCCATGCAGTCGTACAATCTCGTCAATGTAAATCTGGGCATACTGAGCAAATCCGAAAGTCATCTTCACCGGTAGGAAGTGAGCCGCTTTCGTCAAACGATCCACGATCACCCAGATGGAGTCATACCCTCGACTAGTCCGGGGTAGACCCACAATGAAGTTCATAGAGATCTGTTCCCATTTCCACTCCGGAATGGGTAACGGCTGTAGCTCTCCCGCAGGCCTCTGGTGCTCAGCCTTGACTTGCTGACAAGTCAGGCATCTCGACACAAAATCCGCGATGTCTCTCTTCATTCCGTCCTACCAGTAAACACCTCTCAAGTCATGGTACATCTTGGTGGAACCGGGATGAACACTATATACCGATCGATGTGCCTCCTGAAGAATCTCGCGCCGCAATCCCTCAGCATCTGGTACGCACAGTCTAGTCCCAAATCGTAATATCCCCTGACCATCGATCACGAACTCGGAAAATCTGCCCTGTCCCATCTTTGTCCTGATCTCTGAACAGCGGTCATCACTGTGCTGTGCCTCATGTAGACGGTCAAGCAACTGTGGGCGTGCACGAACATGCGCAATCTGTCCTCCGATCGGCGTAAACTCGAACTGTACCCGGCTGTCTCATAAGATCTGCCAATCTGCCGACGACTGCCTCTGCACTGCGCTCAAACAAGAAAGACTACCCCCGGGCCTCCTGCTCAAAGCATCCGCCACTACATTCGCCCTGCCCGGGTGATACAAGATCTCACAATCATAGTCCTTCACTAACTCCATCCATCGGCGCTGTCTAAGGCTCAGGTCTCGCTGCTGAAATATATACTTTAAGCTCTTGTGGTCTGTGAATATCTGGCACGACTCTCCATACAGATAATGTCGCCAGATCTTAAGTGCAAAGACCACTGCAGCCATCTCCAGATCATGAGTGGGGCAATTCTGTTCATGTTTCTTTAATTGCCGCGAAGCATACGCGATCACCCTGTCATGATGCATCAAAACGCACCCTAGCCCCACTCATGAAGCATCACAGTAGACCACAAATCCGCCTGATCCTGAAGGCAATGATAGCACTAGTATCGTTGTCAGTAGAGCCCGTAGCTGCTGGAAACTGTGCTCACACTCCTCCGTCCAATCAAAGCGAACTCCCTTCCGGGTCAACCCGGTCAAAGGTGTAGCAATGCGAGAGAAGTCCTGCACGAATCGCCTGTAATTGCCTGCCAGCCCTAGAAAGTTGCGAACCTCCGTCACTGACGTGGGTCTAGGCCAACTCCGAACTGCCTCGATCTTCCTCGGGTCTACACATATACCATCTCGTGTAATCACGTTCCCCAAGAAGTCTACGCTGTCTAGCCAGAAAGCACACTTGGAGAATTTGGCGAAAAGCTGATGCTCCCTCAAGGTCTGCAGTGTAATCCGCAGGTGCTGCTCGTGCTCCTCTCTACTCCGAGAATACACCAAGATATCGTCAATGAACACTATGATGAACAGATCAAGATACGGCCGGAAAATACAGTTCATCAAGTCCATGAATGCTGCTGGCGCGTTGGTGAGTCCGAACGACATCACCAAAAACTCATAATGGCCGTAACGCGTACGGAAAGCTGTCATAGGAATGTCCTCCTGTCGAACCCGCAGCTGATGGTAGCCTGATCGCAAATCGATCCTCGAAAAGTATCCTTCCCCCTGAAGCTGGTCGAACAAATCGTCGATGCGTGGCAAAGGATACCTGTTCCGCACTGTCGTCCTGTTCAGCTGGCGGTAGTCGATACACAAACGCATACTGCCGTTCTTCTTCTTGACAAACAGGACTGGAGCACCCCAAGGAGAAACACTGGGTCTAATGAGTCCCTTATCCAGCAAATCTTGCAACTGACCCTTCAATTCTCTAAGTTCCACCGGGGCCATCCGATAAGGCGGTACAGAAATAGGCCCCGTGCCAGGAACCAAATCGATACAGAAAGAAATATCACGCTCGGGCGGTAGCCCAGGAAGCTCGTCAGGGAACACATCAGGGAACTCGCTAACAACCGGAACCTGATCCAACGGAAGCTCTATAGCTCTAGTATCACAAACATAGGCGAGAAATCCCTGACACCCCTTCTGCAAAAGCTGTCCAGCGCGAAAAGAAGAAATCACACTGTGAGGGGTGGCACCATGGTCCCCCAACACAACAAAAACCGACTCGCCGGGAAAACAAAATCTAACCGTCTTCTCGCGGCCGTCAACAGAAGCATAGCACGTGGTTAACCAATCCATGCCCAAAAGAACGTCGAAGTCCAACATCTCAAGAAGGATCAAATCGACCGGCAACTCTCTCTCGCCAATACGGACGGTACAGGATCGGAACACGTGCCTAGCAACAAACGACTCACCCATAGGAGTAGTCACAACAAGCGGCTGACCAAGCAAACCAGACTCTCTACCCAAACTCGGCACAAAGTGTGCGGATACGTACGAGTGCGTGGATCCGGGATCGAATAATACGTGTGCATCAACCGAACATACTGGAAGGATACCTGAGACCACCGCATTGGATGCCTGCGCGTCCTGATGCGTCAAGGCAAAAACTCGTGCCTGCCCTCCACCTGTGACTGGCTATCCCATGCCGGCATCTGGCTGTCCTCTGCCTCGTTCACCTCGTCCTCTATGAACAAAT
Organism: Agapanthus africanus; assembly: GCA_030015575.1. Lineage (NCBI taxonomy): Eukaryota > Viridiplantae > Streptophyta > Magnoliopsida > Asparagales > Amaryllidaceae > Agapanthus > Agapanthus africanus. Next base: position 365,112,678 of record JASDDO010000012.1, read on the forward strand.
CCTCTACGACCATGACCTCCCTGTTCATGCGTCTGACGCGGAGTAACAGTAGGTACAATAGGCAACGCCGTCTGGGGTGGTGAAGGTTGTAGTGTGACATGCGGTGCTGCTACCTCCCTCCGGGGTAACTTAGGACAATCTCGTACACGATGATAAGAACTCCCGCAGCGAAAACATCCCGACGATGACCGCTGACCCTCCTGGGGATAGGAACTGAATAACTGGCCCCGCCCTGAATCTCTGCTGCCTGCAACACGTCTATCACGGCGCCGAAAAGGCTGTCTCTGCGCTGATGTATCCGCACGAACTCTCTTCGGCTCTGGAACTGCCGAAGTCTCAGCAAGGCGCTCCTCGACTAATAGGGTTGCGTCTACAGCTGCTGCATATGTCTCGTAATGCTGTGCGCTGATCGCCAGAAACAGTGGTGTAAGCAAGCCTCGGACAAATCTCTTGACTCGCAACTCCACAGTAGCCACTAGGTACGGAGCATAAACTGATAGCTCGGTAAACAGCACATCGTACTCTGCCACTGACATCTCTGGCGTCTGGCGCAAGGACTCAAATCTGCGTGCTCGGGCATCCCTAACACTCTGGGGAAGAAAACGGGCAAGGAATAGCGCTACAAACTCGGTCCAGGTCATAGGAGGAAGACCTGCTGCTCTACCCTTCTCAACTGATTCGCACCATTTCTGCGCGAGACCTTCCAGGCGAAAGCTTGCGAACTCAACCCATCTCACATCTGCGCATATGAGGGAACGGCATATCCGAGCCATCCTATCAATGAATGACTGTGGGTCCTCGGCTGTATCGGTGCCTGTGAAAACTGGAGGCTTCAGCCTCATAAACTCTGACAGCGATACTGTAATAACCTCTGTAGCTGCAGGGACAACTGCCTATACTGTGGGTACCACCGCGGTCTCTGCAACGGGTGGAACTACCTCTGGTCGCTGCGCTCGAAGTGTCTCAACTAGAGATCCCATCATCTGGCGCATCTCCTGCATACTGGATCCCATCGTCTGGTGCATCTCCTGCACACCAGCCCCTAACATGGCAATCTGATCTGTCACAGCAGGAACAGCCTGCTCAGGCACAACCGGTGTACTACCCGGATCAGTCCTCGTCTAAGACGAGTCAACTCGAATCTCGGCCCTCGCGGCCGCTCTCTGCGCCCTCGTAGTCTTTGGCGGCATAATGGCTGAAAGGAACAATAAGATTCGATAAGGATACGGAAATCGAATCGCAAGAATGTATAGACTCAAGAAGGAATTTAAATCAATAAGTCCTAAGGTCGCATAGGCGGAGTACCGTGTCGTAAGTATGCCGCGGAACATACACACGCTACGCTACCCTGCTGCAGCTACCTACTCCATCATACCAGGGCCATCCTACACTCCGAAAGGTAAAACCTACGCTCTGATACCAACTTTGTCACGACCCAAAGTTTGGCCCGTGACCAGCACTTAACCACGTAACGTCTACAGGCGTAACGCGACTAAGTGAACCGAAAACCCAGAAATCAAACCAGTAAAAGTATAGAGTGTTTTAAGTTTTAAAAGAACACATTTATTACATGTTAAGAGATCCAAGTAAACAATATACGACGCCGTAGCGAAGATCAAGAGCAGCAAGTAAGAACATCACAGATAGAATAAAACTGCATAAGAAAAGTCGGCTCACAACGAGCTCGACACCAGAATACCAATAATATACATCATCGTCCTTACACTGTCTCTAAGTCAAATACATACATGGTAGATGGAGAATACTAGATACAACAATATACATAACTGTAAGATAAACAGATACCGCACAAAACCCACCTATCAGCAAAAGAGCTAGTACACCAGCTATGGGGGTATCTGTGTCAAAAGATGCAAAACGCAGCTTGCCGCGACTACTCCGAAGGGCAACCTGCAAATACCGTGGCACAACGGGGGTGAGTTGCCAACTCGTTAATAGAAATAAGATATAAAGGTAATCGCGAGCATGCACGTACTGCGCTACTCTAACATATGCCAGCAGATGATATCAATGCGAGGTAAGCAGTATGTACAATAATCATGAAAGTGCTCTATCAGGTGATATAACTACAGGATGAGATGCAATAATGAATGCTGAGCATGGGAATATAACATCTATACGGAATGTCAAGGTGGAATAAATATATATATGCACCGCAAATCCCAACAACCCAGACGCCGGCATTCCCATCGGCCCTCAAATCCTGTACATCCCTGAGAATCACGAGTGTCCAACATCGGCACCCAAATATCATAAATACTCGTGTCTAACATCGATACACAAATCCTCCTCTATCGGGCATCCGTCAGTCCGGGTCAGCCCTCTCTCAATATATCGGGCATCCGTCAGTCCGGGTCAGCCCTCTCTCAATATATCCACTCTAGCACTGAGAAAACACAGGGTGGACGCACCGAAATATCATATCAAGTGAACCGGGTTTTTAAATAATTACATATTTGAAAAGGCCACGGTTCCCAAATCCAGAAATCACATGTAATCCCAACCAATATGCATGTAAATGTGATGTGATATGTGCATCAAGTATGAATATCATGTCAAGTCACATAAAAGATGAGCTACAGCATAATGATCCGGTGTGTGTGTAACATGCGGGGTAGTGCTCGTGCAACATGAACTGTCAGTAAGGGTGCGGTGTTCTATCAATTCTAGTTTATATACAAATAGCTGGAAATGCAGTATGCACTAAATAGTAGCCATGAACAATCAATGTATGTAAATATAGCTATAAGGTCCTATCAGTCCTGACGTAGAACGCCATGCGGGCGATATCCCTGTAGATGTTAAATCTACTCACCGCAGTCTCCCGCTACGTATAGCCGATGACTTGCTTCCCCTTCTTCGCGGCGTCCGTCGCACTCGCCTGCGAACCTAGAATTCCACAGAATATCACGCATAAGCTCAAACCATACAAACACGACATTTAAGGTCAACTAGAAACCCGTGTCGCAAACCAAGCGCGTGTGTGCACGATACGCTAAAACGTGCCATTAAGCGCCTGAAGCCACTCCGACGCGTCGCGATACGCAGAAACCCCAAACCCACACACGCGTATCATGCGTGTCGCGAAAGATTAAAAAATACGGGAAATAGGGTATTCTACTCCGGATTTTGATACAGAACATACATTAAAAATATATATATACCAAAATACTACAAATAGCAGCAGACTCCAGTGACCCAAACCCCAACTCCTAACTCACCCATCTGGCCCCAAATTGCGGCCAGAATGATTATTCGGGCGGCCTGGGTAGGGGGTGGGCTCCCAGGTTTTGTGTGTGCACTCTATACGCCCCATACATGCTACAGTAATATTTAGTTTTTCTCTGGAACATCTCGGGTAGTAGCAGATCCTACAGAGCCTTAAATCAAGTTAAAATCCACACTTTTGCACTAAAATGGAACTTTGTGGTATTTCTGTGCAAACTGAAACAATCCTGGCCTACAATAGCTCTAATAACACATAATAGAGCTAACCAAACTAACAAAACCCTAATCTAACATGTGAATCACAAATATCCTTTAATACCACTAAAAATGCACAAAAATGAGATTTTTGCTAAAGAATACTACAAGTTTATGGAAAAGGAGTGCTAACATGAGATAATACCTTCAAAAGACCCTATGAAACACCAAAAATCCTAGCTCTAACATAAAGTGTGCAGATTTGCCTCCAAACACCTCAAAAAGCTCACTTTTCCATTGTTTTGTGATGAAAATGTGTTGATTGTGTAGGGTTTTTGTGTAGGAATCAAAGAGAAGTGAAAAGAGAAGAAAAATGTGATGAATTTCTGATGTTGCTGCAGCCTCTCTGCAGAGAGTTCCAGAAAAATGAAAAAGAGAGAAAAGAGAGAGAAGGAAATGGGTCAAAAGTCAAGTTCTTTACCTAACCCCCATGCCTCATTGTTTTATTTGGATTTTGATATTTAAAAAGGGTTATGACTTGATAAAAGGGTGGGGGGGGGAAATAATAACAACCATGCAACAAAAGAATGACTAACACTTTAAACCTAGGTCTCAAAAAGGCTAAGTGTGCAAGCGTACACAACAAAGCAAAATTTCCCAATTTGCTAACACGACTAAAAATAACTAGCAATCCTATGTACACATATATAATAACACGCACAATTACTAATTATCACGAAAAACATTCTAACGGAAAAATTCAAAGTGTTACAGGTTTTCAATGTCCAGAACACACTTAAAAGAAAGTCTCCGGAATTAAATCAGGCTTTCTTATGGCATTGTAGACTAGGTCACATCAATGAGAGAAAGTTGACTAAGTTAAATAGAGAAGGATATTTGAATCCGTTCGAATATCAATCTTATGCTACTTGTGAATCTTGTCTCATAGGAAAGATGACAAAGACTCCGTTTACTGGACACAGAGTAAGAGCAAGCGAGCTCTTGGGACTCGTACACAGTGACGTGTGCGGTCCAATGTCTACACATGCGCGAGGTGGTTATTCATACTTCATTACTTTTATGGATGATTTCACTGTAAGTCCACGTTGCCCACCCGCGGTACTTGCGGGGAGGCGGTAAACGGAATAAAAATCGGATTTTTATGAGCTTAGGCAACATGGACTAGACTTTAAAGGATCTTTGCTAAACAAAAACTTGCTAAAGCTAACTAGAAACTAGCTAAGTGCTAGAAAGGTTATACCTTGGGCTTTATGTCCTTCTCTCCTTGCTCCTTGGAGTAGTGGAAGGAGCTCACCTTGTCGTCTTCTCCCGTCAAAGAAAGATCCACCCGAAAGCCTCAACCTTTGGCTTCAACTCCAAGCTAGAAGTAACTAGGGTTCAAGAAGTGCTAGTCCTTCAACCCTAGATGAGAGTAGAAATGATCAAGAGAGGGTTTTTCTCAAGCTCAAGTGTTTCTCAACACATGAGATGGGAGAGCTTGAGGGAGAGGAAGAACAAGAGAGAGAAATGAAACGATAGAATGAGAATAGAATAAACCATTCTCACAAATATATGTGTATTATTTTAATTAGATAATTAGTAAGATAATTGTCATGGTTAATCATGACATGACCATTATCATTTCAATTTGCAAGGATCAAAAAGCATCTTCCAAAAGAAATGATGATGGTCAAAGTGTCAACCTAGGTCAACAAGTCAAGACGGTCAAATGGTCAACAACCATAACCATGCACAATTATTAAACTAATTATCAATTAACTATAATACACACATAAGCATTAGGGTTAATAAAATGACAATAGCCATTAACCCTAATCAAGGTCCTCTCCCTCTGTCTCAAACAACTGTGCATACGCACCCACATTCGTGATCCGAGGAACACGAATACAATGAGAAAAACCAATCCCAAATCATATACTAGGATCCGGCTTAAACCAAAGCCCGCTAGTATAAACTGTCCGGACAGCAAACGTGCATAAGTGCGCGGATGTGAACGAACCCTGTCGCAAAACCATGCGACCTCTACTCATTTTGCCTAAAGGCGAATAGCTCTCTGTGTGGGACTCTAAAGACTCGACACTACGCTGGCAGTGGGTTTAACCACAGACCGCAAGCGGCACTAGCTGTACGTAACGGTCCCCAGGTAGATGTCGATAAGAAGACTGACGAGGTGAACCCCATCTGAACTCCTTCTGAGCCTGTATGTGACAGTCTCCGTACAGTCCGGTCTGTTCGTCTGATACATCGCATGGAGGGCCTAGGGGGGCGGTGAACGTCAGTCCCCTAATAGAGGTACAAGTCGTGTCGGAGTGTAGCCCAGAACACCCTGAGATAACACTGGAAACCTACCAGTATATCTCTCTTGCCCTGGCCAGGGACTACTCGTGTAATGGCTCTTCTGGACACTGCGCGATGTCAACCCCCAATACCGGGAGAGACGAATCCTGTCTAACCGTCACTGCCTCCAAGTGCTTCGGGACTGCACCCAAAAACTACCTGTTTGCACGACTCCTTTGAGCTGTGGTAGGGTAGTAATCAAAGTGCAGTGGGAACACACTCGAGGCGAAGTGACAGTGTCAAGTCAACGGACTAAGCTGTACTCATGTCACCTGGGAACTGATAACTGACGAAAGGTATAATACCAACCAACAGTTCCCGACGAGTCCTGTCCAGTGTACTCGTAACCTAACGAGCACCCGCATACTATCCCAAGTACGACGTACTAACAGCTTTGGGACAGGCCGTCTCCCACACTGGGATGAGAAGCGCATACGCTAGTCTACTCCGGAGTATCGATGCCCTGTCTCGATAGTCCAACGACCAGGGACCTGTATAAGGATATGCTTATGGATTACCCAGCTCCCACGAGTGCGAGCGCCATCACAACGCTGGTAATCAAGCAAAGATCCTAAGGGCTCTACTAATATGTATATCAGCAATATGCTAAAAGAAACACATGCACATATTAAAGCAGAGACAAACCAAGTAGCATACTACCATTTCGAGCAAGATTGTATATATAACTGTGAATATCCAAAGCTTCCATTAAGTAATATACAAACTAGTATGATACAGTAATGGCCTCTAGGGCATATACACTAACAATCTCCCACTTGCACTAAGGCCATGTACTGGCGTATCGAAGACCTATCATCTCGATTAGCCGCTCGAACTGAGTCTGGGGCAAGGCCTTGGTGAATGGATCTGCTGTGTTATCCTCTGATGCAACTCTCCGGATCTCGATCTCCTGGCGATCCACGATCTCCCTGATCAGGTGATTCCGCCTTAAGATGTGTCTGGATTTCTGATGGGACCTGGGTTCCTTCGCTAAAGCTATAGCCCCGTTGTTGTCGCAATACAGAGGTATTGGGTCAACAATGGACGGAACCACCTGAAGTTCTCTCAAGAACTTCCTCATCCAGACAGCTTCTTTTGCGGCATCAGATGCAGCGATGTATTCCGCTTCCATAGTCGAGTCAGCAACGGTTTCCTGTTTGGAGCTCTTCCAACACACCGCCCCTCCATTGAGGGTGAAGACAAAACCCGACATGGACTTGGAATCATCCTTGTCACTCTGGAAGCTGGAGTCAGCAAAGGCCTCAATCTGCAGGTCTTTTCCGCCATACACCAATAACATCTCCTTAGTCCTTCTCAGGTACTTGAGAATGTTCTTTACAGCTATGAAATGTTTCTCCCCAGGGTTTGACTGATACCTGCTTACCACACTCAGTGCATAAGCCACATCCGGTCTGGTACACAACATCGCATACATTATAGAGCCTACCGCAGAAGCGTAGGGTATAATAGACATGCGATCCCTCTCCAAATCAGTCTTGGGAGACATCTCTTTAGAGAGGGTGATCCCGTGACAAGCCGGTAGATTACCGCGCTTGGAATCTTCCATACTGAATCTCTTCAGTATGGTGTCGATGTACCTGGACTGTGAAAGTCCTAATATCCTCTTGGATCTGTCACGGTAGATCCGGATACCCAGAATGTATGAGGCATCACCCAGGTCTTTCATGGAGAACCTGTGTGACAAGAACCCCTTGACAGATTGTAGCATAGGAATGTCATTTCCTATTAAGAGAATGTCATCCACGTATAAAATGAGGAATACTACAGTTCTCGCTACAAATCTACAATAGATGCATGGTTCATCTGGATTTTTGATAAAGCCAAATTCCTTGACCGTCTCATCAAAACAGATGTTCCAACTCCGCGATTCCTGCTTCAGTCCATAAATGGACTTAAGCAACTTGCACACTTTTCCGCTGCTCCCACTCTGAATGAAACCCTCTGGCTGATCCATATAGACACACTCCTCTAAATGTCCATTTAGAAAAGCTGTCTTTACGTCCATCTGCCAAATCTCATAATCGTGGAAGGCAGCAATGGTAAGAAGGATCCGAATGGATTTCAGCATAGCTACTGGAGAAAAGGTTTCGTCATAGTCCAAACCAGGTCGCTGACGAAAACCCTTTGCTACCAGTCTAGCTTTATAGGTCTCAACCTGTCCATCTACACCAATCTTTCTTTTGAAGATCCACTTGCATCCTACGGGTTTTACACCATCTGGAGCAATGTCCAACGTCCATACTTTGTTGGTGTACATGGACTCCATCTCGGTCCGCATTGCATCCAGCCATTTTACCGAGTCGACGCTCTTAATGGCTTGCTGGAAGCTAGTAGGCTCATCACAATCTATGATGCAATCCTCTCTATCCCCGTCAATGAGAAAACCGTAGTATCTCTCGGGCGGATGAGACTGCCTACTACTCCTGTGGAATGGCGTGGGAATGTCCTGATCTTTCGAACCCTCTGGTTCAACCAAGCTTTCAGTAATAGCTCGTGGTTCTGGAATTTCTTCCAGTTCTATTGCGCTCCCACTTAATTCTTTTTCTATGAACCGGTGTTCTAGAAAGTGGGCATGGCGAGAAACAAGGACTTTTTGTTCCTCTTCGCAATAGAAGTAATATCCCTTGGAGTTCTTTGGATATCCCACAAACTTGCACTGTACTGAGCGTGCCTCGAGCTTGTCCGCATGCTGCTTTTTTACAAAAGCTGGACATCTCCATGTCTTAATGTGATTAAGATGGGGTCTCTTCCCACACCACATCTGATATGGTGTAGTAGGCACAGTCTTAGTTGGAACTCGGTTCAAAAGGTATGCAGCTGATTCTAGCGCATATCCCCAGAACGATCACGGCAACTCAGCGTTACTCATCATGGACCGTACCATATCCAATAGGGTTCGGTTCCGTCTCTCCGATACACCATTATGTTGCGGAGTGTATGGAGTAGTAAGCTGAGAGAGAATTCCATTCTCTTTTAAGTAACCCAGGAACTCGGCACTCAAGTATTCACCACCTCGATCAGATCTCAGTGTCTTTATACTTTTGCCTGTTTGTTTTTCTACTTCATTCTTATATTCCTGGAATTTTTCAAAAGCCTCGGATTTATGTTTCATTAAGAAGACATAACCGTACCTTGAAAAGTCATCCGTAAAAGTAATGAAGTAAGAATAACCGCTTCGTGCATGTGTAGACATTGGACCGCACACGTCGCTGTGTACGAGTCCCAAGAGCTCGCTCGCTCTTTCTCCGTGTCCAGTAAACGGAGTCTTTGTCATCTTTCCTTTGAGATAGGATTGACAAGTTGCATACGATTGATATTCGAACGGATCCAAATATCCTTCTGTGTGTAACTTGGTCAACCTTCTCTCATTGATATGACCCAGTCTACAATGCCATAAGAAAGTTTTATTTATTTCTGGAGACTTTCTTTTGTGTGTATTCTGGACATTGAAAATCTGTGGTTGGTTTAATACGTATATACCGTTGTTCAATGTACCTGACCCAATCAAAGCTTGATTTAGGTGAATGTTCACTACATTACTTACAAATGCAAATTCATAACCTTCTTTAGATAATAAAGATACAGAAATGATATTACAGGTTGCATTTGGTACATAATAACAACTACGCAAAACCAAAAAATGTCCATCCGACAATCCCAGGTGATAGTCCCCCACGGCCTCAGCATCCATGCTAGCACCGTTTGCAACTCTGAGGGTCATGTCACCTGCCTTCAAAACTCTACGCTTTCTCAACGCCTGCAAAGAATTACATATATGAGATCCTGATCCGGTATCCAATACCCAGGAAGTAGAGTTTATTGATAGACAGTTTTCAATAACAAACACACCTGAAGCCGAAGCTGCAACTCGCTTCAAATCCTGTGTTCTGGCTTTCCAAGCCTTGCAATCGTGTTTCCAGTGACCACTTTTGTGACAATAGAAGCATTCTTCCTTCCCCACCAGCTTTCCCGCTATCTTTGTTGCTTTTCCTTTTCCCTTCGTATCCACTTTACCGACACCGCCTCTTGGTTTGGCGGGGGCTTTCTTCTTCTTACCCTTGGCTTTCGCCCTGGATCTAGAAGAGGAAGATCCTCCTACAAACAAAGTGGATGTCTCCCTACCTTTCTGTAGGGTGCCCTCAGCACTCCTCAACATGTTCAGAAGTTCGGAAAGTTCAACCTCCTTTCCTTGCATATTGAAGTTAAGAATAAACTGGGCGTAAGTGGAAGGAAGGGATTGGAGAATCAAATCAGTATAGAGTTCATTCTCCAACGTGGTCCCAAGGTCCGCGAGCTCCTCTATGTAGCCAATCATCTTAAGCACATATTCCGCTACCGATGATCCGACGGCCAACCTTGCCGAAAACAACTTCTTCGACACTTCGTATCTTGCGATACGAGACTGCTCTCCATACAGTTCTTTTGTATGAAGAAATATGGACTCTAGGTCCATATTCTCGTGCCTCCTCTGATGTTCGTTGTCCATCGAGGCAAGTACGAGGCATCTGGCCTTCGCGCAATCTATTTCCCAGGTCTTGTAGATTTCCCTATCTACGACACTGGTTTTGGGACCTGGGACAGGGGGAGCTTTGGTGGTAAGGACATACCCCAACTTGTCGTAAGTGATTGCCATCTTGACATTCCTGAGCCAATCTTTGTAGTTTGGCCCTGTCAATATATTTTTATCTAGTAATAACTTAAGTCCGGTCATCTTGAATGGTCGCTGCAATTAGGAGAGAGAAAAGAAACACTTTAGCATGATGCTCTTGCAAGTTTAGAGTGGTTTTTAGTTTGTCTAAACTGGATGGCTCCCACTATCTCTCGAATCCCTTCTCAAACCGTAAAGAAAGGATTAGTCAGGATCATTCTCACCGTACAATACTTGCTTAACCGTTCAGCCTGGCCAGTGTCGGTACTTCGAGAGAGGTTTTCCAACGCTTTCGTGAAGTTCCTTAATTAAGTAACCTCTTTTCCCTGGGGGCGTAGCCCCGCTAACACCTTTCTAGAGACCTACTAATTTTATAGCATTGATCGTTAAGTGAGAGTTTTCCTGAGGAGTAGCATATACTCACAGTAGGATCGGGATCCAAATATCATCGCGTGATGAAACCAAAGGAATCCTACCAGAATCATCACACTCCAAATGGTATGCAACGCTAGCAAGTTTCAGTACTTATGAAACTCCCGATGTGGATTTTTGCCCCATGCTCTTATGACCTTGACTTTGGCCAAAATATCATAAGTCACATGTCAAGTTCTACCCGTCATTCTCCTGGTTAATTTGGACCCACCCGTACCTACCCTTGACATTGGCCAAAATGGCAGTACGACTGTCCCAAACCAACGCATCTATCTATGCTGCACATGAATACCCAATAGCTACCAATCACTATGCCCTGACTTTGGCCAAAATACATAGCTTGAATACTTTTTGACCATTCATGTGGAATGACGGAGGGCTACGAATGGTTTTGGCGAAACCGTGAACGTAGTGAACTTGATATAATCGATGGAACGAGATAGCTTTTAAAAGGAGTGGTTCAAGCTCCGCGTTTAAAAGTTTAGTTTTGAAAAGAACCGAGTAGTTTTCAAAGTGTTCTAATCGACTTTTACTTGGTTTATTTTCTTGCATTAGTTCTTTTAATGCGTCCCATCATTTAAACCTACCATTGCAGAAAACAACCAAAATATGACGTACGCTTATGCCATTCGCATTCGCCACGGGGCCCCGTCATCACCCGTTAGGTTACTTAACTAACGACAGAGGGGGGGCTGGGCTAGCGCGGCTGTAAAACATAAGCAACGCCTAAATAGTTATCATATATAAGTATATAACAATGATAGACATTACAGATCACAGATGAATACATTGGATACACTAGGAATCCGCAATCCGTTCGAGCCTGCAATGAAAAGCGGATTATACGGTCGCGGTGAATAGCCAAATACCCCACCCAAGACCCCTACGGGTGAGGCAAACTACCCGCCAAGTACCCGAAGCGAAGCAACCTCCCTCAACACCGTGAGTAGGCCACTCGGCACTTCGAGATACCCGGTAGTTTGTGCACCCCCTCCATGGGTCTATCCTAGGAGCAAAAACAGTAAAAAGAATTATACAATGACGGCTACAACCTCGACCCGGTTGTGCGGCCATACAAATAATAATATTACATCAATTTACATATTACAATGAATGAAAGAAAAAGCAACACTCATCTCACATCCACCCCGGCTATTCACCCGCGACAATCCAACCCATTCATATATACATACCAACATCAAACACAGATCACGGATATGTATAACCCCGACTAATCGACATATAGCGATTAGCCGACGTTCAATACATACAAACATCACAGATATAACCCTTATAGTCAAAGTGTATTGAAGTTCGAAAAAAATACGGATTTATAGGCCCCCAAAAACAAATATCTATTCTGGAAAACCTGGGCACATATAAACCATCTTAAAAATCCTAAAACCAAGTCATAAGAAAACTGCACCAAACTCGACTCAGTGAAGAGTCAAAGCAGCGGCTGTTCCACGGCAATAGCTTGCTATTGCCGCTGAACCGCGGCGGTTTAGACGAATCACTGGACCGGGTTTGCTGTGTTTCTTAAGAAAACCCTGAGATGATTTTTGGAGTATGACAAATTTTGTTTTGACCAGAAAAAAATTTAACAGAAACTTAGGGTTTCGAAAACTTGGTTTTTCGATTTTTCCGATTCGAACTTCGATACACTCTACTACCTAGCTAGTTTATGTTTAGTTAGGCTCTGATACCACTGTAAGTCCACGTTGCCCACCCCCGGTGCTTGCGGGGAGGCGGAAAACGGAATAAAAATCGGATTTTTATAAGCTTAGCCAAAATGGACTAGACTTTAAAGGATCTTTGCTAAACAAAAACTTGCTAAAGCTAACTAGAAACTAGCTAAGTGCTAGAAAGGTAATACCTTAGGCTTTATTTCCTTCTCTCCTTGCTCCTTGGAGTAGTGGAAGGAGGTCACCTTGTCGTCTTCTCCCGTCAAAGAAAGATCCACCCGAAAGCCTCAACCTTTGGCTTCAACTCCAAGCTAGAAGTAACTAGGGTTCATGAAGTGCTAGTCCTTCAACCCTAGATGAGAGTAGAGATGATCAAGAGAGGGTTTTTCTCAAGCTCAAGTGTTTCTCAACACATGAAAGGGGAGAGCTTGAGGGAGAGGAAGAACAAGAGAGAGAAATGAAATGATAGAATAAGAATAAAATAAACCATTCTCACAAATATATGTGTATTATTTTAATTAGATAATTAGTAAGATAATTGTCATGGTTAATCATGACATGACCATTATCATTTCAATTTGCAAGGATCAAAAAGCATCTTCCAAAAGAAATGATGATGGTCAAAGTGTCAACCAAGGTCAACAAGTCAAGGAGGTCAAATGGTCAACAACCATAACCATGCACAATTATTAAACTAATTATCAATTAACTATAATACACACATAAGCATTAGGGTTAATAAAATGACAATAGCCATTAACCCTAATCAAGGTCCTCTCCCTCTGTCTCAAACAACTGTGCATACGCACCCGCATTCGTGATCCGAGGAACACGAATACAATGAGAAAAACCAATCCCAAATCATATACTAGGATCCGGCTTAAACCAAAGCCCGCTAGTATAAACTGTCCGGACAGCAAACGTGCACAAGTGCGCGGATGTGAACGAACCCTGTCGCAAAACCATGCGACCTCTACTCATTTTGCCTAAAGGCGAATAGCTCTCTGTGTGGGACTCTAAAGACTCGACACTACGCTGGCAGTGGGTTTAACCACAGACCGCAAGCGGCACTAGCTGTACGTAACGGTCCCCAGGTAGATGTCGATAAGAAGACTGATGAGGTGAACCCCATCTGAACTCCTACTGAGCCTGTATGTGACAGTCTCCATACAGTCCGGTCTGTTCGTCTGATACATCGCATGGAGGGCCTAGGGGGGCGGTGAACGTCAGTCCCCTAATAGCGGTACAAGTCGTGTCGGAGTGTAGCCCAGAATACCCTGAGATAACACTGGAAACCTACCAGTATATCTCGCTTGCCCTGGCCAGGGACTACTCGTGTAATGGCTCTCCTGGACACTGCGCGATGTCAACCCCCAATACCGGGAGAGACGAATCCTGTCTAACCGTCACTGCCTCCAAGTGCTTCGGGACTGCACCCAAAAACTACCTGTTTGCACGACTCCTTTGAGCCGTGGTAGGGTAGTAATCAAAGTGCAGTGGGAACACACTCGAGGCGAAGTGACAGTGTCAAGTCAACGGACTAAGCTGTACTCATGTCACCTGGGAACTGATAACTGACGAAAGGTATAATACCAACCAACAGTTCCCGACGAGTCCTGTCCAGTGTACTCGTAACCTAACGAGCACCCGCATACTATCCCAAGTACGACGTACTAACGGCTGTGGGACAGACCGTCTCCCGCATTGGGATGAGAAGCGCATTCGCTAGTCTACTCCGGAGTATCGATGCCCTGTCTCGATAGTCCAACGACCAGGGACCTGTATATGGATGTGCTTATGGATTACCCAGCTCCCACGAGTGCGAGCGCCATCACAACGCTGGTAATCAAGCAAAGATCCTAAGTGCTCTACTAATTTGTATATCAGCAATATGCTAAAAGAAACACATGCACATATTAAAGCAGAGACAAACCAAGTAGCATACTACCATTTCGAGCAAGATTGTATATATAACTGTGAATATCCCAAGCTTCCATTAAGTAATATACAAACTAGTATGATACAGTAATGGCCTCTAGGGTATATACACTAACATTCTCTAGATATGGATATGTCTTCTTAATGAAGCATAAATCCGAGGCCTTTGAGAAATTCCAAGAATACAAGAATGAAGTGGAAAAACAAACAGGCAAAAGTATCAAGACACTAAGATCTGATCGAGGTGGTGAATACTTAAGAGCCGAGTTCCTGGGTTACTTAAAAGAGAATGGAATTCTCTCTCAGCTTACTCCTCCATACACACCACAACACAATGGTGTATCAGAAAGAAGGAATCGAACCCTATTGGATATGGTTCGTTCCATGATGACTAACGCTGAGTTACCGCGATCATTCTGGGTATATGCACTAGAATCAGCTGCATATCTTTTGAACCGAGTTCCTACCAAGACTGTGCCTACCACGCTATATCAAATATAGAGTGGAAAGAAACCCCATCTTCAGCATCTGAAGATATGGGGATGTCCAGCTTTTGTTAAAAAGCAGCATGTGGACAAGCTCGAGGCACGATCAGTACAGTGTAAGTTTGTGGGATATCCAAAGAATTCCAAAGGATATTATTTCTATTACGCAGAGGAACAAAAGGTTTTTGTTTCTCGTAATGCCCATTTTCTAGAACATCAGTTTTTAGAAAAGGAAACAAGTGGGAGTGAAATAGAACTGGAAGAAATTCCAGAACCACAAACTACAACTGAAAGTATGGTAGAACCAGAGGTTTCAAAAGAAAGGGACATACCAGCGCCTATCCGCAGAAGTAGTAGGCCGTCTCATCCGCCCGAGAGATACTACGGTTTTCTCATAGACGGGGATAGAGAGGATTGCACTATTGACTATGATGAGCCTACTAGCTTCCAGCAAGCCATTCAGAGCGGTGACTCAGTAAAATGGCTGGATGCAATGCGGACCGAAATGGAGTCCATGTACACTAACAAAGTATGGAATTTGGACATTGCTCCAGATGGGGTAAAACCCGTAGGATGCAAATGGATCTTCAAAAAGAAGATTGGTGTAGATAGACAGGTTGAAACCTATAAGTCTAGACTTATTGCAAAGGGTTTCCGTCAAAGACCTGGTTTGGACTATGACGAAACCTTTTCTCCAGTGGCTATGCTCAAATCCATTCGGGTCCTTCTTGCTATTGCTGCCTTCCATGATTATGAAATATGGCAGATGGACGTAAAGACGGCCTTTCTAAATGGTAATTTGGAAGAGTGCGTCTATATGGATCATCCAGAGGGATTCATTCAGAGTGGGAACAGCGGTGAAGTATGCAAGCTGCTTAAGTCCATTTATGGACTAAAGCAAGCATCGCAGAGTTGGAACATCTGTTTTGATGATGCTGTCAAAGAATTTGACTTTATCAAAAATCCAGATGAACCATGTATATACAGTAAGATTGTAGGGAGAGCTGTAGTATTCCTCGTCTTGTACGTGGATGACATTCTCCTAATAGGAAATGATATTCCTATGTTACAATCAGTCAAAAGATTCTTATCACAGAAATTCTCCATGAAAGACTTGGGTGATGCCACCTACATTCTGGGGATCCGGATCTATCGTGATAGATCAAAAAGGATGTTGGGACTTTCACAGTCCAGGTACATAGACACCATATAGAAGAGATTCGGTATGGATGATTCTAAGCGCGGTAACCTACCGGCTTGTCACGGAATCAACCTCTCCAAAGAGATGTCTCCCAAAACTGATTTGGAAAGGGATCGCAAGTCGATTATACCCTACGCTTCTGCGGTAGGCTCTATAATGTATGCGATGTTATGTACCAGACCAGATGTAGCATACGAATAAAGCGTTGTAAGCCGGTATCAGGCAAACCCAGGGGATAAGCACTGGATAGCAGTAAAGAACATTCTAAAGTGCCTAAGGAGGACTAAGGAGATGTTCTTGGTGTATGGCGGAAAAGACCTCCAGATGGAGGCCTTTGCCGACTCCGGCTCCCAGAGTGACAAGGATGACTCCAAATCCAAGCCGGGTTATGTCTTTACCCTCAATGGAGGGGCGGTCTGTTGGAAGAGTTCCAAGCAAGAGACCGTTGCTGACTCAACAATGGAAGCGGAGTACATAGCTGCTTGCGATGACGCAAAAGAAGCTGTCTGGATGAAGAAGTTCCTCACAGAAAATCAGGTGATTCCTACCAGTGTTGATCCAATACCTCTGTATTGTGACAACAACGGCGCTATAGCTTTAGCGAAGGAACCCAGGTCCCATCAGAAGTCCAGACACATTTTAAGGCGGTATCACCTAATCAGGGAGATCGAGGTGAAAAGAGTAGAGACGGAGAATAACATTGCTGATCCATTCACAAAGGCCATTCCTCAGACGCAGTTCGAGAGGCTATTCGAGATGATAGGTCTACGATATGCCAGCTCATGGCCCTAGTGCAAGTGGGAGATTGTTAGTGTATATGCCCTATGGTCTATTATTGTATCATACTTGTATGTATATTACTTAATGGAAGCTTGGGATATTCACAGTTATATATACAGTCTTGCTAAAAATGGTAGTATGCTACTTGGTTTATGTCTACTTTAATATGTGCATATGTTTCTTGTAACGTATCACTTATACATATTAGTAGAGCCCATAGGATCTTTGCTTGATTACCAGCGTTGTGATGGCAGTCACACTAGTGGGGGATGGGTAGTCTATAAGCAACATCCTATACTTGTCCCTAGTCGTAGGATTATCGAGACTGGGCATCAATACTCCAGAGTAGACTAGTGTGTACGCTTCTCATCCTAGTTGGGGAGATGGTCTGTCCCACAGCCATCAGTACGTCGTACTGGAGATAGTATACAGGTGCTCGTTAGGTTACGGGTACACCAGACAGGACTCGCAGGGGGACTGTTGGTTGGTATTATACCAATCGTCAGTTAACAGTTCCCAAGTGACATGAGTACAACATAGTCCACAGACTTGACACTGCTACTTCGCCTCCAGTGTGCCCCGCTGTTCTTAGATTGCTACCCTACCACAGCTCAAAGAAGTCATGCAAACAGGTAGCAGTTGGGTGCAGTCCCGAGCACTTGGAGGCAGTGGCGGTTAGAAAGGATTCGTCTCTCCCGATATTGGGAGTTGATATCGCGCTGTGTCAGAGAGCCATTACGCAAAGTCCCTGACCAGGGCAAGCGAGATTTACTGGTAGGTTCCAGTAGATTCTCAGGGTGTAATGGGCTACGCTCCGACATGACTTATACCGCTATTAGGGGACTGACGCTTGCCGCCCCCTAGGCTCGATATGCGATAGTCTTAGACGAACAGACCGGACTGTATGGAGATTGTCACATCAGGCTCAGTAGGAGTTCGGATGGTTTTCCTCATCGGCCTTCTTATCGACATCTACCTGGGGACCGTTACGTACAGCTAGTGTCGCTTGCGGTCTGTGGTTAAACACACTGCCAGCATAGTGTCGAGTCTTTAGAGTCCCACACAGAGAGTTCCCCTGCTCCAGGCGAAACGATATATAGGTCGTATGGTTTTACGACAAGGGTTTGGACGCATACGTGTTTAAATGCACGTACGACGTTCGGACAGTTTTTACTAGTCGGCTTTGGTTTAAGCCAGATTCTAGTATCAGGTTATTGGATTTAAACAGTCTAAAGTTTTTCCGTGTTTTCACGGATTGGAGGGGCGTTCTCGTAATTTTCCGGGAAGCTTCTAGAAGCATGGTGACTTAGGGGTTAAGGTGGCATAAGCATTAATTGCTTAATGACTCATTTGTGTGATCCATCCTTGGTATTAAATGATGCATTAATTAGTTAATGAGTCATATGATGAATCACACAAGATGAATGCATCAACCATGATGATTAATCATTTATATTATTTATTTGATAAATTGTTATGGTTGTTATATTCTAATGAGCTCATTATTCATATTCATTCTCATCATCACCTTCTCTCTCCTCAAGCTCTCTCATTCTTGAAACCCTAACCCTAACCTCTCATGTGTTGAGATCAAGGGTTAGCTAGACTAATACATCCATAACCTCACTCTATATCCCCTATGTAGCTTAGATTTGCACTTTGAGCAACCTAGTTATCTCAAGTTAGAGATCAAGCTTGGCGTAGGAGCTCTCGGGTGGATCGTCTTTGACTCGAGGAGGCCGTTGAGGTGCCGATGTTCCAAGGAGCCTACGAGGAGTGGAGGACAGCGATGAAGACCCGAAGGACAAGTAACGTGAGGTATAACTTGGAATCCGAGTAGTTAAACCTCTCGTAGTTTGCTAGTAACGGTTTAGATACGATTCATGCGCTCAAGTCCGTGTTGCGAAGCTTTGATAATCGTTTTTCATATATTCCGCCTTCCCGCAAGTTCGTGGGGTGCGTGACATGGACTTACACAAATCTCCTTCCAAAACTGAGTGCAAATCAAATTCAAATAGACAAATCAGCATGAACAATGATGTGGGCAGTCATGGATTTAGGCACATGTGGATATGAAGTAATGAGCATTTAATGGTAAAGATTATGTGTTGAATTGAAGATTCAAATTTCCCTCCAAGCACTGGGTGCAAACTAGGTCAAAACAGAGAAAATAAACTGGACCAAAGAGACACTGGGGGCAACAAAAGACCACATACCAAATTCTAGACCCTACCCTCGGTTTTGGGCCGAGTCCCTTCCCCATTAAACCGGCCTGACCGGCCCCACCTCCTCCTGTGGGCCCCAGCTTCTCACACACACCCCTTGCTGCCAGTTGGTCTTGATTTTATTGTTTATTTGTTCTCTTTTTGAGCCTATAAATACAGACCAGAGGCATGAGGAAAAGTATAGCTTTTTCTTTAATTTTTTTTAGAATTCTTGTAATTTCTCTTTTAATTCTTGAGCTCTTGCCCCTTTGTCTTGACCTTGCAGCTTCTCATTTGAACTTGCAAGTTTTAGGCTTAGGTTCTTGACTTCAAGATCTCTTGTAACATGTTTGCAAATCAATAAAAAGTTCTCATTTTTATTACATGTCATGTTCTATTTTACATATTTGCAATTATGAAATTCTTGCTTTACTTTGATCTTGCAACCTCTTAAGTGAACTTGCAACCATAAAGTTTGGTATTTGAATTTCATATTTCACCGAGCGTAAGAACACTTGGAGATAATAGCACTTGGATTCATCGGTTCTCTTTTTATCTTTATTTTCTTGCATTTTTTTTATTATGTTCCTTACTCTTTTCTCTTTTCTCTTTTCTTTATTTTTACTTTGTGAATATGTGTGAGTAATCCATTTACTTGTTAAGGGTGTAATACGGTTAGATTGTATTTGAAGATGTTCTTTACTAAAACTTTAAAAACCTTAAAACTTTGCAATTGAAACTCCGTGCAGATCACTCGCAAATCCGCTCTACTAGGCATCCTATCCTACCACGATAGCGATGATTCCTAATCATGACCGGATTGCTAGTGGTTTGCCGAAGGCTAAAATCAAGATATAACAATGGAAGGACAAGGGACAAGGAAAATGGATTTAGCGAAATGCCGCAAATACCGTATTTCAAGTTCCTCAATCCGTGTTGTTACCTATTGCTTTAGTGTCAATACCAAAGTTGGGGCTATAAGGAATCGGTAAACATCACCTTCATACAATCTAGCCTATCACTACCCTTAATAAGTCTTTTTTTATACATATCCTTGTTACGACATTTAGTTTAACCAACAAATCAAAACACATTGTTAACTCGTTAAAACAAGCCTAAAAACTTACCATCTCCCTGCGGACGACCTGTACTCATCGCGGCTAGCTGCAAAGCGACACCGTTTTGATTGTGTTAATTTCAAAACTCTTTTTAAATACGACACGGTGAAAACATGACAATCAAATGGCGCCGTTGCCGGGGAGACAGTAACGCTTTTATACTTGTAGTCTCGGGTTAATTTGTGCATATTTTGTATAAAATTAACTTTCTAACACATTCAAACGGATAAAGCCATTCTTTAAAACCAACACAAACACAGTAAACATTCGTTTTTCTTCTCTGGATTTAAATTCTACTAACACTCTGAGGTTTAAAGAAATAAATCAAGTTATAAAATTGGAATGACATTACTTCACTGAGGAAAATTTTTAGACTATTTCCTCACACAAAAACCGGCGACAACACCCTCATTTCCGAGATCGCCGGCCTTGGTGTGGCCTTTTCACTTTTGGTTTTTTGTGTTGCCTTTAGTGTTCTAATAGAATCCCATTTTTATTGTTTGATTTTCTTAATTATTTGTGTTCAGAATTTTGGCTATCCATATCGCTTTTTGGCTCAAATATCCGTATTTTTCCGACATTTGCAGATTTGACGGATTGTGAGCAGCGATCGTACGGAACAAAGGGGGCATTTTCAAGTACAAGGGGAGTGAACACTCAGTGCCAAAGATCCGGGTAGTTGGACCCGCGCAAGCGAACCATTCAACCACTCAGAGGCAATATTGACACGAGTTTCTTAAACTCGATACTTTTTGGTACGTATTTTTCTAAACATCCCTTCTCAAACTTGACGCTCCAATATTCTTGTCTTTACAAGATTCTTAGCAATATCGCCGCAAAAAGCCAAAGATAGAAAAACTAACCGTATTTGTTGCAGCACCACATTTAAAAGTAAAAAAATGATAATTGATTGTTTGGAAAAAAAACTTTGTTGAATTTGCGCATTGCATCATTTAATACGGACTTAAGGGGCTCTAACACCAATCCAGATTGGGTGGGGATTTCATCACCCTTCTTAAGACACCGGAAATCACTAATTGCATAAGTGTCACCTCAAGTTTAATAAAAAATATTTAGACTCAGCCAACTAAGGACTTGTCGCGCTCAATAGGACAAAGGAAGATTGTGGGCATTCAGTCGTTTATCTAAACATGACTCTTGTGGTGCCTAGGCTAGACAAGTGAGGAGGTAATTTTAAAAGGCCCGTCTCATGGTGATTCGTGAGCGGAACCCTCCTTACCTCACTTGTACTTACCTGGACACAACTGGCTGTGAAGAGGCGATTTGAGGGTTATCTCACAATTTGTCGCTATGGAACAGTTAGGAGCAGGTCTAGTAGACTTAGAGGACCCTAGTCTAGGTATTGATTGTGCATTTGTGACTGTGCATTTGTGATTGTGATTGTTGAACTGTCGTTTCATTTTCCCATTCTTTTGAAACAAACACAAATTCGCCATTTTTACCACCATCACCCAATTTTTCTCCACTTTCGTTTCCTTACCCTCGCATTCTATGCTTTTACTATATTAAACTCGTTTAGTGTATGTCCACTTGGACTAGGGACCCTAGTTCCCGTTTAGTCCGCGTTTCGTCGGTCCCTACGGACTACGCGATCGACTCAAACGTCGAAACTCCCTCCATCCCTTTATCAACCCTACCTTTGCCGGTCAACTCCGACGTTGACTGAGATTCTGTTCATACATCTTCACCATCACCAAATTCTTCTTCTGAGATGTCAGGATTTAATCCTCACATCCCTCCACCTGCCCCGAGACTGATTCCACCTCATCTGGGTGCGAATAACCCGCGACCACCTCCTGTTGCAGCACCACAGCGAATCGCGCTCCAGGATCGTTTCTATCCTACCCGCTCTGCACTTCCAACCTGTCTTTCACTTCCGCCGGCCAATAGGGATAATTTCAAATTTAAGCCCCACTTCATCAACATGTTGCCCAAATTTCATGGGCTGGAATCCGAAGATTCCTACATCTTCATCAACAAATTCCAGAACGTCTGTACAATGATGAAGACAACCCAACTGTCCGACGATGCTATACGGCTACGAGTTATTCCGTTCACTTTGTGCGATCTTGCTGAAAAGTGGATGTATAGCACCGCATCGCACTCCATAACCAGTTGGGACGAGTTTGTGAAAGCGTTTCTTAAAATTTTTTACCCAAATCACAAAACCGCGAGAATCCGAAATGAAATCAACCAATTTTCCCAGCTTCCCACCGAACCTTTTTGGAAGTGCTTTGACCGATACAAAGACCTTCTTGTTCAGTGCCCTCATCACGGTACTGATAGATGGAAACTTTCCTAAACTTTATACGGGGGCCTGAATCCAGCAACCAAGCAGTTGCTGGAAACCATTTGTCAAGGCCACTTCCTATCCAAATCTGACGATGAAGCATGGAAATTCTTCGACGATCTCGCGGAACAAACGCTTCAATGGGAGAGCACCAGACCAAGCAATTCTTCTTCTTCTACTTCTACTGGTCAGTCTAGGGCAGGCATTCACCAACTTGATGTCTCTATTGCGATGAAAGCTGAAATGGCTGCAATAACGAAAAAACTTGAAGCGATAGAGAGCAAATTTTCATCTCCCGCTCCTGCCCCCGTTCTTCCCCTTCGTACCATTTGGGCTTGTTGTTCCGATCCATCTCACCTAACCAAAGAGTGTCCTTACAACCCACCTTCCCAAGGACAGGATCAGGTCAATGCTGCATTTCAGCAGAGACCAAGAAATGATCTGTACTCTTCCACTTATAATACCGGTTGGAGGAACCACCCCAATTTCGCTTGGAACCAGAATCATAATCAGTTCCAAGGGCAGAACAACTTTCAAAGAGGGCTTCCTCAACAACAAGCACAACAACAATATCAGCAGCCCTTCCAACCCCAACCTTTTCAAAATCCGACGAACAATTTTGCACCCAACAATTCTTTTCCTCAAAAAAACTTTGTTCCGTCAAACAACGATAAGGTTTCCTTGCTAGAACGGAGTCTGGAGGCGTTTGTAAAACAATCGACACAATCCACCGCCAACATCCAGTCTTCTATTCAGTCTCTGGTGCAACACACTGCTGCTCACGGCCAAAGCATCAAAACCATCGAAGCCCAGATTGCACAGCTGAATGTGGATTTAAGCGAGCGAGAGAAGGGAAAGCTTCCATCTCAACCACTCCCAAATCCTAGTCACCCACATAATGTACATGTTGCTCTTGAACAACAGAACCATAATGTGAGTGTCGTGACGACATTGAGATCTGGAAGGATGCTGCACAACAACATTGGGACACAGATAGATAATGACACCCCGGCCGCTTCTTCTTCTTCTTCTTCTTCTTCTTCGTCTTCTGAGCTTATTTTCCATTCTTCAAGAGGCTCTTCTTCTTCTGCTACTCCGAACGGATCCACATCTCACTCCACGAAAACTCCAGCTCTCGGATCCATTCCAACTCCACAATCTCCTCCACAAGCATTGGACTCACCCAATTTTAAAAACATTCCATTTCCGAACCAGTTGATGTCCAATAAACAAAATCCACAAATGGAGAAGATTCTGGAGTTGTTTAAACAGGTTAACATCAACATTCCACTCTTAGACGCAGTCCAACAAGTTCCTTCCTACGCAAAAATCTTAAAGGACTTATGCACTAAGAAGAGGAAATCTCAGGTACCCAAGAAAGTTTTCTTAGCTAGTGCCGTGAGTGATGCTCTGACCCAATCTTTACCTCAAAAACGAAAGGACCCTGGCTGTCCTACGATTTCAGTAACCATTGGGGATAAAAACATCAACCGCGCACTTTTGGATCTTGGTGCCAGTGTTAAACTGGTTCCGTATTCAGTATATGAGCAACTAGGAGTAGGAGAGCTGAAACCCACACACTATACTCTCCAAATGGCCGACCAATCCATCACCCATCCTAGGGGTGAGAAAGAGGATGTGTTAATCAAGGTTGGGGACTTCATATTCCCTGTTGACTTCATTGTTTTAGACACACAGCCTGTAGCTAACCCCCGGAATCAAATTCCTATGATACTCGGTCGCCCATTCCTTGCAATCTCAAATGCTGTGATCAATTGTCGAAATGGTTTGATGAACCTATCTTTTGGAAACATGACAATTGAACTCAACATTTTCAGGTTAGGGAATCAGCCCTCCGAACCTAATGCTCATATACTGGACGTTTGTTCGATCCAGGAGATCACCTCTGAGGACTGTGAATTCGAGGAGTTTTTGTTCGATCACAGCAATCTTGACGCCACTAGTGCGTTCCTGTTCGAACCTGCTGCTGCTTCTGTTCCCGACAGTGATTATGAGTGTTTCACTTTCTCGAACGATCTTGGCCAGTCACCACCCGAGTTTGAATCCTTAGAATTTCCGGATGAGTTAGCTGAACCATCCAACTCGGTCGCTTACACTCATTTTGAACCTCTGCTGGAATCCTTTGAGTTCGAGACCTTTTCACCAATCTTGCCTTAAATCATTTCACCTCCAACGCTCAAACTCAAGCCATTGTCGTCTCACCTTAAGTACGCTTACTTGGGTGAGAACGAGACCCTCCCTGTTATCATCTCATCTTCTCTAGCTCCAGAGCAGGAGAAAGCCCTTCTTACGGTCTTGCAAAGCAATCGGCAAGCTTTTGGCTGGTCAATGGCGGACATCAAGAGGATTAGTCCCCTGATCGTTGAACATCATATTCATATGATGGATGATTCCAAACCAGCTAGGGATCCACAAAGGAGACTCAACCCAGTCATGAACTCGGCTGTAAAAAAGGAGATCGTAAAGTGTCTGGATAGTGGTATCATTTACCCTATCTTTGATAGCCAGTGGGTTAGCCCCATTTATGTTGTCCCAAAGAATTTGGGCATAACTGTCATAACCAATGAGGCAAACGAGTTAATCCCTACTCGCACCCAGAATGGGTGGCGAGTATGCATCGATTATAAAAAAACTCAACGCCGCAACGCGGAAAGACCACTTTCCGCTACCTTTCATTGACCAAATGCTTGAACGATTAGCAGGACACGAGTACTACTGCTTTCTGGATGACTACTCCGGCTATAACCAGATTCCCATCGCCGAAAAAGACCAGGACAAGACCACATTTACATGTCCTTTCGGCACGTTTGCATATCGCCGCATGCCCTTTGGGTTATGCAATGCGCCCGCTACCTTCCAGCGGTGTATGATGGGATTCTTTTCAGACACGGTGGAGAAATTCTTGGAGATCTTCATAGACGATTTCTCCATTTTCGGTGATTCCTTTGATGAGTGTTTGCTGCATCTCGACGCTGTCCTTACCCGGTGTAAGGATAAGAACCTCACTTTAAATTGGTAAAAGTGCCACTTCATGGTACGCGAAAGTATTGTCCTAGGACATATCATCTTGAAAAATGGCATTGAGGTAGATAAAGCGAAGATTGAACTCATTTCCAATCTCCCTCCTCCCAAATGTGTCAGTGACATCCGAGCCTTCCTTGGCCATGCCGGTTTCTATAGACGGTTCATCAAGAACTTTAGCAAGATTGCTAGGCCCTTGACTCTTTTGCTGTCCATGGACACGACATTCGACTTCAACTCGAGCTGTATGACTGCGTTCTAGTCATTAAAAAGCTCACTCACTTCTGCTCCCGTTCTGTCTTCTCCTAACTGGACGTATCCATTTGAGATTATATGCGATGCATCTGACTTTGTCATCGGTGCGGTCCTTGGACAGCACATCGATAAGATGCCGCATGTAATCTATTATGCTAGACGAACCCTGAACGATGCCCAACAGAACTACACAACAACCGAGAAGGAATTCTTGGCTGTTGTGTTTGCTTTAGAAAAGTTCAGGCCTTACTTGATCGGCTCTCCAGTCATCGTATACACTGACCATTCAGCTCTTCACCATCTTTTTGCGAATAAGGACGCAAAATCTCGGCTGATACGTTGGATCCTTTTAATTCAAGAGTTTGACCTTGTCATCAAAGACAAAAGAGGATGCGAAAACGTAGTCGCCGACCATCTTTCATGCCTCCCTTCTTCGTCGTCGCTTCAAATTCCGATCAACGACGATTTTCCGGATGAGCAGCTCTTGACAGTATCCTGCGAACCTTGGTTCGTAGATATTGTGAACTATTTGGCCACCGGACTACTGCCGAATGAATGGTCAAAACAGGACAGACTCCGATTCTTATCCTAGGTAAAACACTTTTACTGGGACGAACCTTATCTATTCAAATACTATCCCGACCAGATTATTCATCGGTGTGTCCCCGACAATGAATTCAAGAGCGTGCTGTCATTTTGCCACGATCAAGCGTGTGGCGGGCATTTTGGCCCTAGAAAGACAGCCGAAAAGATCTTGTAGTGTGGATTCTACTGGCCATAACTCTTTAAAAACGCACATGATTACTGCAAGACGTGCTCCCGGTGCCAACACTTGGGCCGGATATCCAGGAGAAACGAAATGCCGCTCCAACCAATCTTGGTTGTAGAGATTTTTGATGTTTGGGGGATTGATTTTATGGGGCCGTTTCCCAATTATTTAGGGAATTTTTATATTCTTCTTGTTGTTGATTATGTCTCTAAGTGGGTCGAGGCTGTGCCCAGCCAGACTAACGACAACAGGTTGTCGTTAAATTCCTCAATGAAAACATTTTCTCCCGGTTTGGACACCCCCGAGCAATCATTAGTGACAATGGAACTCATTTCTGTAATAGAACTTTCGAGTCCTTAATGCGAAAATATTCCATTAATCATAAGCTATCTATGCCTTATCACCCCGTAACGTGTGGGAAAGCCGATGTTTCAATTCGGCAAATCAAGCAGATATTGGAGAAGACGGTTTCCAAAAACTGTAAGGATTGGTCTTTAAAACTCACTGATGTCCTTTGGGCATTTCGAACTGCTTATAAGACCGATCTTGGCATGTCTCCTTATCGACTTGTTTACGGAAAGTCTTGCCACCTTCCATTGGAAATAGAGCATCGCGCATTTTGGGCAATCAAAGTGCTGAATTTGACCCTTGAAGATGCGGGTAGCTATCGGAAGCTGCAGCTGAACGAATTGAACGAGCTTTTGGATGAAGCTTACGACAACGCGGTTATTGTAAAGAACTGAATGAAAGTGTTTCATGATAAACACCTTACGCGCAAAACTTTCACACCTGGACAGCAGGTGCTTCTTTACGACACCCGACTACATTGTCATCCCGGTAAGCTCAGATCTCGCTGGAAGGGACCCTTTGTTGTGCGGACTGTATATCCGCACGGCGCGGTGGATTTGAAAATTCCAAAGGACGGTTCGTTTTTCAAGACACAGATTGAAACCGTATCTTAGCACTGAACCATCAGAGGAGCTCCTGGTCTTGCAGGAGCCGGTTTACCCTGCATAATCTTCCTCTGCCTACCACCAAACTTCGGTTATCTTGCCAAAACAGTGGACACTGTTTCAAATAAGTTTGGGGGTATGTATATACGATTTTCTTTTGTATATATATGTGGATATTCTTGTCCGTTGCATATCCATTTTTGACGAGCAATCTTGTCTGGTGATTGCTCAGTTTCATATTAAAAAAAAATAAAAAAAATGTATATCTAACCGTCGTTTTTGACCCTTCAATATTTTTGGCCTTCTCGATGTACAATGACAGTGGGGGCACTGTCCAGTTTAAGTTTGGGGGTACGCTCGGTACGCATTTCTAACCTTCGCATTCATTTGTTTATTCTGCATTTGCATACATATTTTAAAAACCCAAAAAAGCGAAAATTTTCCAAAAAAAAACATAAAAACTTTGTCGTCAAGATAGCTAGTGGAAGAATTTAGATTCAATATTTCGACGGTTTTGTTTGATAAGATAGGAAAAACTAAATCCTATTTTTAGATTTTGAAAACCTGAAAGATAACTCTCCTTTGAAGTTAACTAGAGCTAATATAAGTCTTTACATCACACTACACGTGTCATGGGTTTTGAAAATTAGATGACAAGTTTATTATGTCTGAAAACTTTTAAATTGATAAACTATTTTATGAGGATCAAATAGGTTTGTTCTGAAATAAGTAATATCAAGACTAGTTTATAAAGAGAGGTGGATACGAAGGGATATTATTGATGCCTTGATAAAAACTAATTCTGAAGAATAACCCATCTGAATCTTGATTGAAGTGATTGCACACCTAGCCCACTAAACACGTCTTTCATCCAAAGAAATAATTGAACAACCAGTTATATCTCCGCTCGCATTAAATCGTTATGATTTTCACGCCAAAATTGGTCTTTTGTTTTAGGACCTAGGTAACTTGAGCAATTAAGTCCGCCTGGGTGTCTTTACACCTAATGCCCTAAAATCAACTGGTTTGGGTGCATTGGCCCAAAGCTCGCTAAGAAGCCTAGAAATTCCAGATTAAAACAATGTCAAGCAAGTGTTCTCTTCGAGTTAAAATTCCTAACGGTTCTTTGTGTGAGAATAATCTTGACAAAAGACAGGTTTTTATAAAAATATTTCTAGCGGAGATATGAAAGGTTTTATTCTATGATAAAGACTATTGCACGTTCACAGAGGTGTGTATGAAACGAAAACAAGAAAAGGTGGAGTGAAAAATAAGACCTAGTTTCCTGTTAAGGAAGATAGAAATTCTGAATTTGAAACCTAAGTGGAAAACGAAACTTGAGAAATACTTAACTCTCTATAAAACTTATGTGATCCTTTTTAAGTTTTTATCTGGGCTTTATTTTGTGACATGAAGATTTTAATCGATCCTTTTGAAACTTAACGATACTATTTGCACTGCACGTAAAGACATATAGAATCTTAAGTTAAATAGAAAGCGAGGTTTTAAAACTAAAGGTTCGATAGTTCTAAATTTAGGATAATAGAATTGCTAGCTTTAAAATAAAACCTTAGGGTTTGAATCATAGTTATTTCGCAAAACTAGCTTGACGGGATTTTGTGGGTGAAATCCGCTGAAAACCCTTAGGAGACAACACTCCTCCTACTAGGGACACCTAGAGGTTTAACGGCTTGTTGCACGAGCTTAGTGCAATCGCGTTCCCTGCGAAAGTGTGGTCGGGATTCTTTTTGTTTTTCTCGGGACGAGCAAAAGATAATTTTGGGGGTATTTGTTCATATCAGAAAACTGCATTTTAATACCGCTCATTCATTATCTATTTTTTGTATTTATCGGTACTATTAACTAGTGTCTGCTCAGTGATACAGATTACAGGTACCCGTGACAGAATACTGGAAATACATTCAAAAGCACGAATATATCATTTGAAAGCCGACACTGCAACTAGAACCGCAAACCGACCGATACTTCATGAGTTTCTTTTTGCAACAAGTTTGTGTACACATTTTTTTTATCTAAATGGTCCAACACAAACAAGTGTGTGCACAAGACTTTTAGGCACACGTGGATATGAAGTAATGTGCATTCAATGCTAAAGATTATGTATGGATTTAAAGATTCAAATATCTTTCCAAAACTGAGTGCAAATCAAATTCAAATAGACAAATCAGCATGAACAATGATGGGGGCAGCCATGGATTTAGGCACGTGTGGAAATGAAGTAATGAGCATTCAATGGTAAAGATTATGTGTTGAATTGAAGATTCAAATTTCCCTCCAAGCACTGGGTGCAAACCAGGTCAAAACAGAGAAAATAAACTGGACCAAAGAGACACTAGGGACAACAAAAGACCACGTACCAAATTCTAGACCCTACCCTCGATCTTGGGCCGAGCCCCTTCCCCATTAAACCGGCCTGACCGGCCCCACCACCTCCTGTGGGCCCCAGCTTCTCACACACCCCCTTGCTGCTAGTTGGTCTTGATTTTATTGTTTATTTATTCTCTTTTTGAGCCTATAAATAAAGACTAGAGGCATGAGGAAAATGATAACTTTTTCTTTAGTTTTGTTTTAGAATTATTGTAATTTCTCTTTTAATTCTTGAGCTCTTTCCCTTTTGTCTTGACCTTGCAACTTCTCATTTGAACTTGCAAGCTTAAGGCTTAGGTTCTTGACTTCAAGATCTCTTGTAACATGTTTGCAAATCAATAAAAAGTTCTCATTTTTATTACATGTCATGTTCTATTTTACATATTTGCAATTGTGAAATCCTTGCTTTACTTTGACTTGCATCCTCTTAAGTGAACTTGCAACCTTAAAGTTTGGTATTTGAATTTCACATTTCACCGAGCGTAAGAACACTTGGAGATAATAGCACTTGGATTCATCGGTTCTCTTTTTATCTTTCTTTTCTTGCTATTTTTTTATTATGTTCCTTACTCTTTTCTCTTTTATTTATTTTTACTTTGTGAATATGTGTGAGTAATCCATTTACTTGTTAAGGGTGTAATACGGTTAGATTGTATTTGAAGATGTTCTTTGCTAAAACTTTAAAAACCTTAAAAATTTGCAATTGAAACTCCGTGCAGATCACTCGCAAATCCGCTCCACTAGGCATCCTATCCTACCACGATAGCGATGATTCCTAATCATGACCGGATTGCTACTGGTTTGCCGAAGGCTAAAATCAAGAGATAACAACGGAAGGACAAGAGACAAAGAAAACGGATTTAGCGAAATGCTGCAAATACTGTATTTCAAGTTCCCTAATCAGCGTTGTTACCTATTGCTTTAGTGTCAATACCAAAGTTGGGGCTATAAAGAATCGGCAAACATCACCTTCATACAATCTAACCTATTACTACCTTTAATAAGTCTCTTTTTTTTATATATATGTTTGTTACGACATTTAGTTTAACCAACAAATCAAAACACGTTGTTAACTCGTTAAAACAAGCCTAAAAACATACCATCACCCTACGGACGACCCGTACTCATCGTGGCTAGCTGCAAAGCGACACCATTTTGATTGCGGTAATTTCAAAACTCTTTTTAAATACGACACGGTGAAAACGTGACAATCATTTGTACCTATCTTAATATGTGTATATGTTTCTTTTAACATATCGTGAATACATATTGTTAGAGCCCTTGGGATCTTGCTTGACTACCAGCGTTGTAATGGCAGTCACACTAGTGGGGGCTGGGTGGTCTAAAGGCACATCCTTTTACAGGTCCCTAGTCATAGGATTATTGAGACAGGGCATCGATACTCCGGAGTAGACTAGTGTATACGCTTCTTATCCCAGCAGGGGAGATGGTCTGTCCCCCAGCCATCAGTACGTCGTACTGGAGCTAGTATGCAGGTGCTCGTTAGGTTACGAGTATACCGGACATGACTCGTCGGAAACTGTTGGTTGGTATTATACCCGTCGTCAGTTAGCAGTTCCCAGATGACATGAGTACAACATAGTCCGTTGACTTGACACTGCTACTTCGCCTCGAGTGTGTTCCCACTGTTCTTAGATTGCTATCCTACCACAGCACTATTGAGTCATGCAAACAGGTAGTAGTTGGGTGCAGTCCCGAAGCACTTGGAGGCAGTGGCGGTTTGACAGGATTCGTCACTCCCGGTATTGGGGGTTGATATCGCGCTGTGTATGGAGAGCCATTACGCAAAGTCCCTGCCAGGGCAAGAGAGATTTACTGGTAGGTACTCCAGTAGTTTCTCAAGTGTATTAGGCTACACTCCGACACGACTTATACCACTTTTAGGGGACTGACGCTTACCGCCCCTTAGGCCCGATATGCGATGTTCTTAGACGAACAGACCGGACTGTACGGAGATTGTCACATCAGGCTCAGTAGGAGTTCGGATGGGTTTCCTTATCGGCCATCTTATCGACATCTACCTGGGGACCATTACGTACAGCTAGTACCTCTTGCGGCCTGTGGTTAAACCCACTGCCAGCGTAGTGTCAAGTCTTTAGAGTCCCACACAAAGGGTTTCCCTGCTTCAGGTGAAACAATATAGAGGTCGTATGGTTTTACGACAGGGTTCGGACATATACGTGTACTTGTGCACGTATGATATTCGGACAGATTATACTAGTGGGTTTTGGTTTATGCCAGATCATAGTATTTGATTATTGGATTTAATTTAGTCTCAGTATATCCTTGTTTTTCGTAAATATGGATGGGAGGGGCATTCTCGTAGTTTGTCGGGAAGCTTCTAGAAGGAGATGACTCATTTGTGTTTTAATCTTTATGATTTAAACTAAATGAGGTGGAGGAGATGGGATGTAATTATTATTAAATGAACCATGACTCATGAGATGATTCATCTCAAGTATTAAATGAAGCATGGTTGCTAGATATTTGATGAGATATTTTTCATGCTTCATATTATCCAAATGAGTCAAGATTCATTTCATAATAACAAACACTTTGTCTCTCCTCTAGCTCTCTCTTCTTCATCTTAATCTTAATCCTCTCATGAGTTGAGAACCCTAGGGTTAACAAGACTATTAAATCCTTAATCACTCTCTATATTAATTGGTAGAGATTTTACGTGTTCAAGTTTAGTTAATTACCGCAATCAAGACGGTTTCGCTTGATGCTAGCCGGTTGAGTACGGGTCGTCCGCGGGGAGATGGGAATCTTTTTCTATGTGCTTTAACGTGTTAAGTCCAGTTTTCTAGATTTTGTTGTGATTAATTAAGTGTTAAAATGATATGTAAAGAGAGCTTGTTAGGGTTAGGATTAGGTTAGTTTGAGTTAGGAGTCGCTCACCTCTTTCGTTGCCACTCTTAATATCGGTGTTACGGTAATCGGCAACAACGGGGATTAGCACGACTAGGAAGTGTTGTGCCACGGCAGCGCCCCGGCCGTCTATCCGAGGCCAAAATGCGGAATCAAAATTTTCCTTACTTGGAAACCGGCGCTACCGCGGACAATGAAAAACCCGGATCGTTAACCATTAACCTATACTAGCTAACAAGAGATGGAAAGAGAAGTATACCGAGTGATGCGAGTCCTCCGGTCTTCTCTTCATCGTCCCGATCTCCCGCGGAAAGTCTTGTCTCCGTATCGTCGCCTCCTCGCCGGAAAGGGCACCACATCGCCAGCGTCTTTTACGGGCTCCCGCCTCGATACCGAGGCAACTCGGGCATGAAGCCGGCAACTCGACATGCTCAAGATATGCTGTAGAATGTGTAGTAGATCATGCTAGTCTCATTTGGGGTTTTTAGTTGCCTTGATGGAGGAATGGGGTTAGGAAAAATGGTGCTTTCATTTTTCCAAAACAAGAAG
This sequence comes from Agapanthus africanus, assembly GCA_030015575.1. NCBI lineage: Eukaryota > Viridiplantae > Streptophyta > Magnoliopsida > Asparagales > Amaryllidaceae > Agapanthus > Agapanthus africanus. Next base: position 365,146,151 of record JASDDO010000012.1, read on the forward strand.
AAGAAGGAGATGAAGAATTCCTCACATAACAAAGATGAACTCTCTCATTCTTTTCTTTTTCTCAAGTGAAGCTTTCCTTTTTTTTTCTAGTGAGAAGAATAATGGTGGAGGAATGAGAATACCAACCATAACAAGAAGGGAGGTGAGTGTAGGATAAAGAGAATGGTGACTATATCCAAACCACATCATAACAATCTTTCTTATCAATTCTAATCACATAAAGCAAATGAAAAGACTTAGAAAGGATCTCATCATGAGAAACTATCATGATGCCACCAATATGCAAGTTACCCCTTCCACAAATGTTATTTGCAAACTTGCAAATAACCCCCTCCATCGGAAAAGTCCGGCCGGGAAAGAACAAAGGAAAACCGGCCGGAACGGAATGCAAACTGGCAACTCCAGAAAACTGGTCCCGTAATAAATTACAGGAAAACCCCGATACTGTGCATACACACCCGCATCTGTATTCCGACCGGATACAAATGCAATGAGACAAAATCTACACTGTACTAAACTAGGACCGGCTTAAACCAAAGCCGGCTAGTAATATCCGTCCGATCCTGATTCGTACAATACCGCACGTATCTGATCGAACCCTGCCATATAACCATACGGCCACTAGTACAAACCGTCCGATCCTGATCCGTGCAATACCGCACGTATCTGATCGGACCCTGCCATATCTCCATACGGCCTCTACAGCGTTTCGCCCGAAAGCTTGAGTAACTTTAAGTGTGGTGGACTCTAAAGACTCGTCAATACTATGGCTGTGGATTTAACCACTAGCACGTCAGAGGTATTAGCCAATACGTGACGGGCCACCAGCTATTGACCAAAAGGGACGTCGATGAGCGAACTCATCCTGACACCCTACTGAGCCTGTCAGTGACAATATCCGTACAGTCCGGTCCGTTCGTCTATGAGTATCGCATGGCGGGCCTAGGGGGTTGGTAAAAGTCAGACCCCCAAAAGCGGTACAAGTCGTGTCGGAGTGTAGCCCAGAACGCCCTGAGATACTACTGGAATACCTACCAGTAAATCTCCTGCCTCGGCCGAGGGCTTTGCGTAATGGCTCTCCTAGACACAGCGCGACCTCACCCCCAATACCGAGAGAGACGAACCCCTGCAGATCCGCTCACTGCCTTCATGTGGCTCGGGACTGTACCCAACTAAAACCTTTTTGCACGACTCCTTTGAGCCGTGGTAGGGTAGTAATCAAAGCACAGTGGGAACTCACAGGAGACAAATGACGATCTCAGGTCGATGAACTAACCTGTACACATGTCACCTGGGAACTGCTATCTGACATCTGGTATAAGACCAACTAGCAGGTTCCCGGCGAGTCCTGTCCGGTGTACTCATAACCCAATGAGCACCTGTATACATCTTAGGTGAACCAACTGACACCAGTGGCTTGTGAGACCGGCCACCGCCCCTCGTCGGGGTCTCGACTGTATACACTAGTCTACTCTGGAGAATCGATGCCCTGTCTCGAAACTCCCACGACTAGGGACCTTTTAAGGATGTGCTTATAGACCACCAGCTCTCACGTATATGATTGCCATCATACTGCTGGTAGTCAAGCAAGAATCCCAGGGGCTCTATCAACGTGTAATAGCGACATGTCAGGTCACCTAAAGCAGTATACGATGATAAAGATAAACCAGATAGCATACTATCATCTCGAGTAAGACTGTCCTCCTGGGATAGGTCCTCCCTCAATCATTGCAATCACGTGCCTGTGATCCAATAATTGACTCTGAGGGCACTATCTCCAACAATCTCCCACTTGCACTCAAGGCTAATTATTGCGATGTCGCATACTCACAGCCCGTGTGATACCGAACACCCAACTCCTCTACTAGTCAGTCTCACAAAACCCGTTTGCGAAACTATTGCTTTCGAGGAATAGCCTCAGTGAGTGGATCCGCTCAGATGTTTCTTTCTATGTCTCTCTATATCTCAAGTTCGCGGAGAAAGCCATCTCCCGAAATGAGCAATACCTGTCTTGGAATGTCTGGATGTCTGATGGGACCTAGTTTATAAATGAACTCTAAATCCAGACTTCTTAGACTGTATCGTCAACTGAACTTAATCTGTATCCTGCGCCATGCCTTCCCTCAGTATCCACCTGAACCACATGTCCAATATACTGCCCCTCGTCAGAGGGAAAACTATAACTCTGACAACCTCCTTGTCGTCCATGTCACCTTGGAAGCCTGGAATGATAACTGTCTCCTAAATGAGGCTGTCGTTATCATATCCCTAGAACATCCACTTATGTTCTAAAACTGCTTCCGACTGTTTCTCCAGGATTGGATCAATGTCAACTTATTGCATCTAGTGCAAGAACAACATCTGGTGTGGTACTTGACATCTCTTGATTGACTCAATTGCCTAAGCAAGTGATCTGCCAATCATGCACATCCCTCTCCCCTTTAGTCTGTAAGACACCTTTAGAGAGGGTGACTCCATTACCTGCAGGTACACTACCATGCCAGGAGTCGTTCATTCTAAATACTCATAGAATGCTGTCAAGGTACCCAGATTAGGAAACCACCCAAATCTAGATCTAAAATCATAGATCTAGTAACCAGAATGTCTGATATAATATCCAAGTCCTTTGTGGAGAAACCACTGTGTGACAACCAAAGTATAACCGATCGTAGTATAGGAGTTTCTTTTCCTACTCTGTGTATGTCATCCAAAACCAGGACATCACACCCTACTACCTCCTCAACAGATCCATCCCCTATTCTTATGACGTCAAACCTATGACTGTCACATCAGAAATAGATGATCTATCTCCGCTACATCTGCTTTAGTCTATAAGTAGACATAAGCCTGATGTCCACCAATGCTTCCGCTGCTCCCACTGACTACGACAACCCTCTGCCAGAGTCATATAGACGCGCACTTCTAAAACTAGTTTAGAACGACGCTATACTCATCCTCCTGCCGGGTCTCGCAGCCTGGAACAACAACAATGGCAAGTGTGGGTAAACAAGAACATCCCTGTCACCGTCCTTGAGGCTACCGGAGTACCTCTCGGGTGCCTGAAGTTACCCACCATATCTGCGGAGTGGCTAATGGAATGTCAAATCAGATTGAATCTGTAGGTTCCTTATCAAATCTTCTGTAATCGTTTGCGGTTCTGGAATCACTTCCAGTTCTACCATACTCCCACTGCTGTTTTCTGAAAAATCCATTCCTTTTAAAATTGTGGCGAGTGAAGAACAATATCACTATTGATCTTCCAGATGGTAGAAAATCAACCCTCGTCATAGCCTGGGTCAACCCACAAACAACCATTACAGAAACGTGGCTTGAGTTGTCCAGTGTCTGGTTTTAAGCATAATCCGGACAACTCCCCGTACCTTAACAATGTCAAGATATGAACTGTTCTATATCCAATATAGAAACAGAGGCACTGATTTAATTGAACCAGATTCAAATCATGCAGCTGTCTCCAGTGCATGTTAACTAAATGGAAGGAGGCCGATCAGCGTTACTCAACTTAGGAATGTTTCCAATTATGAGTAACCTGAAAGAGAAGCTAGTTCTCTTAATTATTACTATCAACTGAACACCATACACAAGTATCTACATCTTCGATCACTTTGAAGAATCCCGATACTTGCTACACCTGGTTCTCTACTCTATTCGAATACCTATAACTCCTCAAAACTTAGACCCTGTGTTACTACGAAACACATGTCTAAGAACTAGAGAAGTTAAAAGTAAACAGAATATAGTATGAGGACCAACCCCTCTGTCCTAATGGACACTGGACAGCATACAATACTCTGTATAAGTCCGTTGAGTCTAACAACTCTTTCACTGTGCGTCGTAGGTTGAAAACTGTACTTATGGTTAAGAAGAATTACACCGCTGTTTAATGCTCCTTACCTAACCATCCACTGATATAGGTAAATGTCATCGACATAATATCAAAAGGTATATCTCACTCTATGAAAATAGACGTACAGATATATCAATTTGAAATTGGTGCACAACAGCGGATATTCAAAACCAAATATTTGCCGACCGGCAAACAACCCAGGTGGCTTCCTCAAATATCACCAATTACAACGAATCCCGATATAATGAGGATGGTCACCTAATTCCCAATAACTTACTCCCACTCATCATCTGTAAAACCATACAGATGTGAGAATCCAACCTGGTAAATACATACCCTGGAGCAAGTGTCTAATCGGGAAATCAGTTTTCTTTTAACATTACACAGTGAAACTGAAACATTGAAATGTTTCGGTGGAGTATTCCGGTATTCTTAGTAATGCCTCTTCCATTATCCAGATTCACAACTGTAACCTTATATCTCTTTGCCATCTGTCCAAATCCCTTTATATGTCTTTAGTCATTACCTTCTGCACACCCCTTAGGCCAAATGGTTTTCTTCCTTCCCTACCGTTCGGCACCAGCCTATGGTTTGGAAGAAGACTATCCAATAAGCATAATGGGTGTACTGTCCTAATCCTAGGGGCACTCGCAATGCGAGAGAAGGTGAAGATAAAAGACAACCGAATAAACCTTATTCCTATTTCTCCTGAACCAGAATCCATCCCCGAACTGGAACAAGTTCCTTTCGAGTTCGTATATAACCATACGATGGAGTATCCAAATAAACTGTGGATCTTCGTAGTGATACGGAGTGTCCTGGAGAAATACAAAGGTGATTTAGGATTGGCGAAGAAATACTTGGTTCGGTCGTGAAAAGCAGTCGCAATTTACTTTGCCCTCTTACTAATCCCTTGCTTTGTCTTAACTTAATACCTTCTGTACACCATCGTTATGCTAATTGGTTTTCTTCATTCCCCACCGTTCGGCACCAGCCTAAGGTTTGGAAGAAGACTATCCAATTTGCGTAATAGGTGTACTATCTCCTAAACCAAGGAGTACTCGCAATGAGAGAAGGTGAAAAGAAAAGACAACTGAATAATCCTATTCGTTTTCTCCAGAACCAGAAACCATCCTCGAAGTCCTTCGAGTTCGTATATAACCATACGATGGTTTTGTCCAATGGAAGTGGACGTTCGTAGCAATACGGGGTGTCCTGGAGAAAAGGGTAAAAGTAGGAGTGGCAATGAGGTCTGCAACTCTGACAATCCAAAAGCCTGTGTTAAGAAGGTTCGGTCAACTTGGTCACTGAGTCATAGTCCAGGGTCGGGTCAATTGTCGCTGCCAAAGAGAGAGAGAAAAGAAACACTCAGCGTGCACTCTAACCTAGATCAGAATGGTTATCACTTTGTCTAATCTAGAAACCTCCCACTGTACCTCAAATTCTCCTCCAAACCTGAAAGAAGAATTAGTCGGGGTCACCCGAGGAGTAAACTAACTCATCAGTGGGAATCGGGATCCAACTATCATCGCATGATAACTTGACGGAATCCACTCAAGTCACCACACTCCAGAAGGTATGCGCATGCCTGGCAAGTTTCAGTTCTTTTGAAACTCCCGATGTGTGTTTTTACCCCTAGGACCCAAGTGACCTTGACTGAGCCAACATATCAAAGGGTCCTAGTCAAGTTCAACCCGTCATTATCTTGATTGCATTAGACCCACCCGCACGAATCCTTGACTGAACCAAAATGACCGCAAGACTGTCCTAACCAATCACATATCCATGCAACAGAAAAGCACTACATAGCTACCGAACACTACGCCTCGGCTAAGCAAGACATACGCAGTACGAATACTAAGTAATACTAATCTGAAATGACGGAGGGCTACGACTGGTTTTTGGCGAAAAACCTTTAACGTAATGAACTTGATATTGTTGAAGGAACTGCATAGCCTTTTATAAAAATATAGTGACGAAAACCTTTGCTAAAGAGGTCACTCCCGGTGAAGGGATCTCGGCTCTTTCCCCGTAGAATGAGGTGCAGGATATTCCAACTGAATACCACGATGCAAAGCAAAAGTAATCGGCTATAGTGAAGTTAATGCCCTGACGCAAACTTTTGTCCAAGGGGACACTCCCGGTGAAGGGATCTCGGCCCTTGCCTTGTCGACTGAGGAGCAGGATATTCCAACTGAATACCACGATGCAAAACAAAAGTGAACGTCGTTGCAATAACAGCTTTTTGAAAAATGTTCCAACAATATCAGAATAGGTTTATTTATCTTGCATTGATCCGAATCAACGCAGTCCCATCAATTGATCACACCACAAAGAACGAAAATATACTGATGTACGTATATGCCCTCCGCATTCGCCACTGGGTCCCGTCATCACCCGTTAGGTTACTTAACTAACGACAGAGCGGGGACTGGACTAGCGCGGATGCAAAACATATACAACATCTACTAATATATATACCAATATATTATATTTCGCTCAAGGCGTGATAAAATGCAACATCACAGAAATGTACAGCATCACAGAACAATACAGATATCTGGGATCCCCGGGTTTCACAGAGCCGCTGCTGAAACCCGACGTTCCCCTGGTCGTGTGGATAGCCTGTGCAATGAAATCCTAGACCCCTACGGGCGCGGCAAGTCACCCGCCAAAACCTGAAGCGAGGCAGCCCCCTTCAGCACCGTGAATGGACCACCCAGCACTTCATGGAATCCGGTAACTTAGGCACCCCTCCTGGGTCAACCTGTACCCCCTACGAGTGCGGCGAATAGCCCACCAATCCTAGAGTGAAGCCCCTTCCGTCTTAATGCCATGAGATGCGGGCCCGTTGCCCTCTAGAACCCGGCTATCCGTGCACCCCTCCGCGGGGTAATCCTAGTACAGAAAGTAAAATATACATACAACGGGTACATCGACCGCAACCAGGTCGTTCCCTAAAAGAATAATACAAACAGGCAGTGACGGCAGTCCACATGTCGGACGCTCGCCCCGCAATATCAAATGTACATAAAACAACAAAACCGTACTAGCATTGCATCCAGGCTATCCCCCACGACCGATCCGCAACAACACAGCATAAACATAGAACATCAACGTGAAAGTCACGTTCGCAAATCCGTCTAACCGGGCTATAGCAGTTAGACAGGATTTACCGATCAAGTGACATTCACGGTCGCAGATATAATGTAAATACTGTGAAATAATGTGTTTAAAATATCCGATCGATCAAACAATTAACAAGTGGGCCCCCAAAACCCCTAAAATAAGCCCACAAGGCCACTGGAAAATTTCGACGCAGTGAAGACACAAATGTGCGGCGGAACCGCGGCCCAAGAGGGGGTATGGCCGCGGTTCCGCGCTTGAGGTGTCGACTGACTGCGTCGAATTTTTGCAGATGTCTTAGAATTTCATGTACATCTGTTTTCTACAACCTGAAAAATTTTTAGACACCAAAAATTTTCAACAGAAAACTGATGTGAACAAAATTGTAGTTTTTGGAATTTTGGTCGATCGGAAATGCAAAACACATTAGAACAAGCTAGGCAAGGTTAATGGCGTGGCTCTGATACCATGTTGCGCCACGGCAGCGCCCCGGCCGTCTATCCGAGGCCAAAATGCGGAATCAAAAATTTTCCTTACTTGGAAACCGGCGCTACCGCGGACAATGGAAAACCCGGATCGTTAACCATTAACTTATACTAGCTAACAAGAGATGGGAAGAGAAGTATACCGAGTGATCCGAGTCCTCCGGTCTTCTCTTCATCGTCCCGATCTCCCGCGGAAAGTCTTGTCTCCATATCGTCGCCTCCTCGCCGGAAAGGGCACCACATCGCCAGCGTCTTTTACGGGCTCCCGCCTCGATACCGAGGCAACTCGGGCATGAAGCCGGCAACTCGACATGCTCAAGATATGCTGTAGAATGTGTAGTAGATCATGCTAGTCTCATTTGGGGTTTGTAGTTGCCTTGATGGAGGAATGGGGTTAGGAAAAATGGTGTTTTCATTTTTCCAAAACAAGAAGAAGAAGGAGATGAAGAATTCCTCACATAACAAAGATGAACTCTCTCATTCTTTTCTTTTTATCAAGTGAAGCTTTCCTTTTTTTTTCTAGTGAGAAGAATAATGGTGGAGGAATGAGAATACCAACCATAACAAGAAGGGAGGTGAGTGTAGGATAAAGAGAATGGTGACTATATCCAAACCACATCATAACAATCTTTCTTATCAATTCTAATCACATAAAGCAAATGAAAAGACTTAGAAAGGATCTCATCATCAGAAACTATCATGATGCCACCAATATGCAAGATACCCCCTCCACAAATGTTATTTGCAAACTTGCAAATAACCCCCTCCATCGGAAAAGTCCGGCCGGGAAAGAACAAAGGAAAACCGGCCGGAACGGAATGCAAACTGGCAACTCCAGAAAACTGGTCCCGTAATAAATTACAGGAAAACCCCGATACTGTGCATACACACCCGCATCTGTATTCCGACCGGATACAAATGCAATGAGACAAAATCTACACTGTACTAAACTAGGACCGGCTTAAACCAAAGCCGGCTAGTAATATCCGTCCGATCCTGATTCGTACAATACCGCACGTATCTGATCGAACCCTGCCATATAACCATACGGCCACTAGTACAAACCGTCCGATCATGATCCGTGCAATACCGCACGTATCTGATCGGACCCTGCCATATCTCCATACGGCCTCTACAGCGTTTCGCCCGAAAGCTTGAGTAACTTTAAGTGTGGTGGACTCTAAAGACTCGTCAATACTATGGCTGTGGATTTAACCACTAGCACGTCAGAGGTATTAGCCAATACGTGATGGGCCACCAGCTATTGACCAAAAGGGACGTCGATGAGCGAACTCATCCTGACACCCTACTGAGCCTGTCAGTGACAATATCCGTACAGTCCGGTCCGTTCGTCTATGAGTATCGCATGGCGGGCCTAGGGGGTTGGTAAAAGTCAGACCCCCAAAAGCGGTACAAGTCGTGTCGGAGTGTAGCCCAGAACGCCCTGAGATACTACTGGAATACCTACCAGTAAATTTCCTGCCTCGGCCGAGGGCTTTGCGTAATGGCTCTCCTAGACACAGCGCGACCTCACCCCCAATACCGAGAGAGACGAACCCCTGCAGATCCGCTCACTGCCTCCATGCGGCTCGGGACTGTACCCAACTAAAACCTGTTTGCACGACTCCTTTGAGCTGTGGTAGGGTAGTAATCAAAGCACAGTGGGAACTCACACGAGACAAATGACGATCTCAGGTCGATGAACTAACCTGTACACATGTCACATGGGAACTGCTATCTGACATCTGGTATAAGACCAACTAGCAGGTTCCCGGCGAGTCCTGTCCGGTGTACTCATAACCCAATGAGCACCTGTATACATCTTAGGTGAACCAACTGACACCAGTGGCTTGGGAGACCGGCCACCGCCCCTCGTCGGGGTCTCGACTGTATACACTAGTTTGCTCTAGAGAATCGATGCCCTGTCTCGAAACTCCCACGACTAGGGACCTTTTAAGGATGTGCTTATAGACCACCAGCTCTCACGTATATGATCGCCATCATACTGCTGGTAGTCAAGCAAGAATCCCAGGGCCTCTATCAACGTGTAATAGCGACATGTCAGGTCACCTAAAGCAGTACACGATGATAAAGATAAACCAGATAGCAAACTATCATCTCGAGTAAGACTGTCCTCCTGGGATAGGTCCTCCCTCAATGATTGCAATCACGTGCCTGTGATCCAATAATTGACTCTGAGGGCACTATCTCCAACAGGAAGGAACTTGCAAGTATAAGCTAGGCTTTCCAACGCATAAGTTCTTCCTTTTGGTGCTTGTCCGTCTGTTCTTGGCTCTTAGCCATAACCTTCGGTTAATTCAACCACAACCGGTCTCACTACGGAATCACCGCTATCATGTAGGATAGGGTGCCGTAAGGAGCGGATTGTGGTTCAATTAACGGGAGTCGATTTAAGATGTTGGGTAAGGAAAGAGTGAGAGAGATTTCCTTCTCTCAAACTCCCTTATCCTACCCTAACAAGTATGAAACTACTCACACATCATAATGAAAAGAAAACAAAACAAAAGAGGAAGATAGAAAGAAGGAGATTAGAAGATAACAACTAGCTATTTGCGACCTCACCTTGGCAAGGATCAAGCGTAAGCGTCATGGTTGTTTAAGGATAAAGGAAAAGAGAAAAGAAAGAAACAACAACTAAGTTAACAAATGAAAATTACAAGCAATAATAATTTAACTAAAGAACAAGACAAGCATGATAAGTAAAAAGAACTCCTTTATTCATTCTTCTCTCACAAAAGCTCACTACAAGATTTTTAATGGAGAAAAGATGAGAGGAGGAAGAAGAACAACAACTAAAACCTAAAAAATAAATACAAGATTATGCACCCTTTGGCTTCACAAGTTCTGGACTATTTATAGGCTAGAGAAGGAAAACCTAGGGCAACATTCAGAACCCTTATAAAAATACCAAACTGCCCCCAAAAACCTATCAACTGAATGGCCAGTACGGCCGCGGATCCGCGGCCTATACCCCCTATTGGCCGTGGATCCGTGGCCCTATAGGAGAGTTGGGGCATGGGCTTTTTTGTACTCCCCTGGTCTGCTGTGCCCATGTGTCTGGTATATGATTTTTCTCAGATTTTCTTCACGATTTTTCCAGAATTTCTGTTGAGCAAAAAGTGATTTGATGTGGATCTTTTTTTCATGATTTTCTCGAGCTCCGCGTAGATTTCTTGGATCTTGTGTTGCCATTGAGCCTTGTGCATGAAAATGACATTGATTTGCCATTTTGTCTCTTAAACTGGTGAGTGGCAGCAGACGGATAAAGAGCGGAGATCCGTGTTTTATCTGTGAATTGCAGAAACCCGGATTTTTTTCGTGTTTTTCCATGAATTTCACCGTTTATAGCCGAGAACCTGTATCCTGCAATTGACTAGCAAACACGGCTCAAGAGTACCTACCGATATGCAATGTGATAAAAATTGGGCGGTATGAAAATGCAAAAATCTGTTATGAACAAATATCATCTAGGTTACTTGGATTAGCACTCTAAGTCACTTAGTTACCTCATCTTAGAGGTGTAAGCTTGTAGTAGGAACTTTCGGGTGGATCTTCTATTACTTCGAGGAGCCGACGAGGAGGTGCGTTCCATTCTCACTACAAGGAGCTTAAGAAGAGGAGGAGGACAACAAAAACAAGAAGGACTAGTATCTTGAGGTATAACAATTCTTGCTTAATAGTTTAACCTCATAGATTAGTGCTAGTTAGGGTTTATGAATGATCCATGGTTCTAGTCGATGTTGTGAAGCCCTTAAAAATCATTTTTTGCTCATTCCGCCTCCCCACAAACACGTGGGGTGCGCAACATAGACCTACAGAAAGTTAGTAATGAATGGGTAAACGAACTTGTGCAATGAGCATTATTGATCCAGATGTGGGATATGAAGGCTGAATATCGTTTTGTATATCGGATATGTTGGTGGGAAGAATAGGATCGGTTAAGTGTACATGAAGATATTCACATTCAATAGAAAGGACGTGATGAGTCAGGGAATCCAACTCATCCAACATAGCGAGTTCATCATCAAAGATATTCTTAACATTGATCTCACTAGCACCTTTAGTCAAATCAAATTAACAGTTCTTTAAAAATTCATCAATTATATTATCCTCAATCGATGAATCACTAGATTCACTTAATGGGATTGAAAGACTGGACATGTCAAGATTTGTCGGATAAGAATAAGTTTAATTTGGAATGGTGTAAGTCTTTTTTGCACACTCATGATTAGGCAAGTCAAAAATGTTATACTTGGGAACCTCATTAATTAGATTATTAAGCGGTTGATCATCAAATACATTCGGTTGGGGTTCAAGATGGAAGGTGTTGAGATCAAAAGAATTGGTTCTGGTTTGACTTAGAGGGATCTCTGTTTATTTCTCACTACTCAATTCCAACTCTACTTCAAGACTAGACATGGTTTGTGAAGAATTTCCAATGAAGGATTCTCTTTGAACCGTGGAACTTCCTAATTGATATTCAGAAGTACTGTCTAAACAAGGTGCAAAAGTTGAGTATGGTTGGAATGCATTTAATTGTTGTCTATGGGCGAGTTCAATGTGTTCCGCAATAGAAATGGGTTTACGAATTGCCACATTAGCCTCAAGAGAAGTATCAACATGAGAGGGTGTGAAACTTTGGTACTGTTGATAAGAGTTAGTGTTAGTTATATGTATGCCCTAGAGGCCATTACTATACATGCGATGTATATTATAGTGGATGCTTGGACATATATAGGAAGGAATTTCATGCTCGACATGATAGTATGCTATCCGGTTGCACTTTATCTTAACATGTAAACAAATACTGTTTTGTGATCACATGTTGATAATGCCCTTAGGATGAGTACTTCACTTCCAGGACTATGATGTAGATGATACGAGTGGGGACTGGGTAGTCAATAAGTACATCCTTCAAATGTTCCTAGTCGTGGGAGTATCGAGACAGGGCATCGGTACTCCAGAGTAGACTAGCGTATGCGCTTCTTGACCCATATGATGGGCGATGGATGATCCCATATCTATTGGTGTTTGACATCAGAGAAGGTATATGGGTGCTCAGTGGAGACTGGGTACACTGGACGGACTCGCCGAGAACTCCTAGATGGTATTATACCTATCTTCGGATAGCAGTTCTCTGGTGACACTGGTACAGGTTAGTCTGTAGACCCGAGATCGTCATAGATTCTTGTGTGATTCCCACTGTACTTTGATTTCCACCTTACCACGGTCAAGAGATCATGCAAAATGGTGGCTTTTCGGTACAGTCCCGAATCACATGGAAGCAATGAGCGATAGGTTGGGTTTCGTCTCTCCCGGTATTGGGGGTTGATGTTTCGCTGTGCTCGATTGGCCATAACAGGAAATCCCTGGCTAGGGTTGCTTAGAATTACTGGTAATTGTTATCAGTAGTTTCTCGAACCGTTATGGACCTTGTATCGGCATGACTTATCAGGCTATTGGGGTCTGACGTTATACCACCCCTAGGCTGTTGATATGCGACATATAAGACGAAAAGACCGGACTGTACGGTAGTGTTACTGATTGGATTCACATGAGTTATAGCAGGCTTGCTTGTCGCTCTTCTGATCGCTCGATACCCGGGTGGCCATTACGTTTAGCAGACCGTTTATGGCTTGTAGGTGATCGATATGATCATCACCTACTGCCGGCGTATTGACGAGTCTGTAGAGTCCTACACAGAGGTTTCCTGGTTCATGCGAAACGGAGTAGGAGCACATATGTGATATGTGCGAGACCGAGATTAATGTGAGTATGTGATACCGCATTCTATTCTCGCTATATGTGATATCGGTCGGGTATATGTGATATAGCCGGGTTATCGGATCAAGTGTTGATTCGATAAGTTGATTCATCTGATATTAGTCGGTTATATGTATTATAGCCGGATTATTAAATCAAGGGTTGATTTAATAGTTTAATGTATAATTATATATTTGATATATTAAATTACATTACCTAATATTAGCTCACTTAAGATTTCTTTCTCACTTTTTGATACATTGATATATATATATATGTGGGGGTGGGGGTGGGTGTGTGGGTGTGATACATATTAATTGTATTCTTTTTGCACAAAATATATATATGATATATATTGTTGTGTCATGCTAGGTTATACATGCAACATGTATGAGACTAACACCATGTTAGGGTTAATATTTATTCTTAAGTAATTACAAATTAGTGGAGATATTTTGATGGTTGGAAGCTTGGAGAAGCTTTAAGATAACTATTGACTTAGTCCATTCTTTTGTTTTTCCTTAAGATATTTATCAACTCAACCATTAACCATACACAATGGTTAACTCTCTAAAAGGGTTAGATATATGATATACTCACCCATGGTTGCATTTCTAACCTCATGAGTTCATTCATCTTCTTCTTCTTCATCAAGTGAGAAAAGGTTGCTAGCTTTTTCAAAAATGATGGAAACTTGTGAGAAAAATATATCTAAAGTGAACCCAGTTCCTACTTCATCATTCTATACTATTAGCCATTTAGTTTAGGGTGTTTGCTTCACTAATCTACACACTTAGTGAAGAGATAGCATGAGCTAGTGTCTCCTCGACGTAGATCATCTTCGGCCTCGAAGACTTCGAAACAAGCTTGTTCCGTACATCTTGTGGAGCTACTCTAGAGTGTAACGTTTTGAAAATCGTTCAGGTGAAATTTCGATTAATCGGTAAAATAACGGGTGTTTTCCGTAAAAATCAGGATATAAATATCTTTTAATATAAAATTAAATAATACATATTCTAGCTATGTAATTGCTAGTATTTTGTGTTTATTGAGCCATTTCTAAAACTTCTAATTTATTGAAAAAATTACCGAAATTAATTATTTTAATATTATTTTACACTAATACATTTAATTAGGGATAATTACAAATTGGAATGGGTTGATACAAATTTTGTGCATCATGACACATTAAAGTAACCTGTAAAATATTGTTTCTAAAATGAAAAGAAATTGTCAAATGGTTTTAGAAAATATTGAAGAAAAAGGCTTATTTTGTGAAAATAAATTAGGTAATTGAGGTATGGGGGTATTTCCTTCAATTGGAACATGCCACACCCACACCCACAAGCACTTACCTCCTTTTTCCATGGCTTGGCCGAGCCCCAAACCAGCAGTCCACCTTTCCCCACTTCCCCACATCAAAAGCTAAATGGAAATGAAATAAAAAAAGGTAAAAACATTAAAGAATAGAATATGGTGATAGGTTGAGGTATGAGCTTTGCTTTTGACATGGTCATAACCCATTCCTCATTCTCTCTCTTCCCTTCCCTCTCTTGGCCGAGCTCCCTCACAGCAGCCCCCCTCCCCCAAATTCTTCTCCTTTCATTTCTCATCAAAAATCCACCATTTTGCCTCAAAATCCATACAAAATAAAAGCTAAATCCAAATCCAACTCTTAACCATTTTGGGTTGATTTAAGAAGTAAAACCATAGGTTTTGACCTATGTGAGATTCGTGTGTCATTTTGGTCATGAGTCGGATTTTAACGCGATACGATGCGTTATGATACGTAGGTACCCTCACGAGGACTTCGAGACGACAAGAAAGCGCGTGGAGACATCAATTTCGGCAAGCGAGGACCTGGTGAGTAGATTATATCTACGAGGAAAGTCGGGTGGATGGCGTATAGCACCCCCGCAGTCCGTAGTATAGTTTATGATACGAGGATGATTATCAAGATGTGATTTTGTGTTTATGGTTTAGTTTAGGATAGTTAGAAGTATCTTTTTTTAGCCTGTTAGTCGCGAAACCCTAGAGTAAAGATTTGCATACACGCACCCCCACACACTTGCATGCATTTTAGTACTTATGCGTAAATGGGATATGTGTATATTTATATACACATAGATATGGGACTATATATATATATATATACGTATACCTATACATGGATAATGAGGATAGTGGATGATAGTTGGGGATGAGTCGATGAGATTGGGCTTGATGCCACGAGATCGGTGATGTAATTGGGATCATATTATGAGGTGCGACATGTGATGAAAGCGGATCGGTAGGCGATGTTTTTCATACACACGCATTTACATATATGTTGACGGTATCAGATTGTACAAGACTGTAGGTCAGTACCCCTAATTCATGATGTGATGATAAGGATACCAGATAAATGATGAGCTTGATGTCGTAGTTGACCTGTACCCAGATTGGGATGACGTACGATGGATTTACCGTACGAGCTATATATTGACGATAGATCCACAGTCATGACTCGAGGATGTCATATGATATGTTCTATCGTATATGATATTATTGAGGCGGGATCACCGACTATATATATATTTATATATATATCGACTCAGATTTAGATGGTTTCCATACCCCTTTAGATTGGCTGTTAGTAGACCTGTAGCTTACCTAGTAGATGTTAGACTGGACCCGAGTCATACCTATTTCCAAAACTAATGAATCGTGAGGATTTTAAAGACATGTCAAGGGATACTACGGATATTTCAAAAGACATACCTTTTCTTAAAAACACCGTAGCCTTTATTTTCAAAACACCACGATTCATAATATTTCAAACGGCAAAAAAGTATAACTGTCACGACCCGAAATAGCCCGTGACTGGCACTTGAATCATATGAAGTCTATAGGACCCCATCTAATCCAAGTAAGCCAAAAGCCCAGAAATCTAAAACCATTTTAGGGAGTAAATAAAGAAAACTAGTTTAAAGGAAAGAAAAAACATGTTTTAAATAATGGTTTTTAAATAACTAAGCCGAATATGCATTTTTAAAATGTATAGTCTTTTCTGAAAATTTCGGCAGAATTTCCTTTGTAAAAACTTGCCCCGAACAGGGTACAACAAGGATAATATATAAGCAATGATAAAAGGCATCCCCAAGCGGGAGCTAGCTCTTCGTCAATTGACGGTGACAACCACGCAAGCAATATAATATACAACGCCGAAAGGCGAGGATCAAAACTCAGAAAGAAACTCAAAATCAACATGAAAACCATAATACTGCTACGCGCGACTCTAAGGTCGAAATAATACATAACTGATTTCTAAGTCTGAAACAAGATACAAGTTTTGGTTGATGGAATTTCTAGATACAATGAATAATACATGTACAATGGTGGTTCTGATGCAAAAGAACCCACCTACCAAAGCAAGTCACCCGTAATGGAAGCAATGTGCCGGAAAAGCCGTAATGAAACCTGTACGGCAAAACCTGCAAGAACTGTGGCACAATGGGGGTGAGTTGCCAACTCGTGAATACAAAATATCTACAAGCAGAAATCGTATGTATGACTCATCCTAGGTCAATACGATCAGATATATATATAACCTCAATATGAATAAGTCTGAAGCATGCTAAAGTGGCAGTATAACCTCTATACATGAGTGTAGTGCCAAGTGCTCATGCCAGTGCCTCGGGTAATAACATATCATAAATATGAGGTATGATCAATGTAATCAAATCTGTAAATATGCGGATCCCGTCCACTCGTCACCCAATGACAATAACCATCATGCATGTAAATATTATGAAGCATATGCATGAAAATATGAGGATATAACCCATCTGTGTCCCTCGCGACACGTTAAAATCATGGAACCGGAGTGTCCAGCATCGACACTCGAAAACATCATGAAAGCTGTGGCCAGCATCGGCACGTAAATCCTTATATATCGGGCATCCGTCAGTCCGGGTCAGCCCCCTCTCTCTCATATATCGGGCATCCGTCAGTCTGGGTCAGCCCCCTCTCTCTCATATATCGGGCATCCGTCAGTCCGGGTCAGCCCCTCTCTCTCTCATATATCGGGCATCCGTCAATCCGGGTCAGCCCCCCTCTCTCTCATATATCACTCTAGCACCGAGAAAACACATGGTGGACGTACTAAAATATCATATCAAGGGCAACTGGGTTTTTAAAATAATTACATATTCTCTTTTGAAATACCCACGGTTCCCAAATCCAGAAATATCATGGAAACAACATATCTCAATGCGTATAATCAGAAAGCATGATGTATGCGACATGTAAAAGAACTGTAAACATATCAGTCTGTCATGCAACATGGAATAGTAATATGCACATATGTAGGGAAGACCGCTTCTTTAAAATGAATCAGCTTTTAAAGGTATTTTGCGGTTCCCAAATCTCTCATCAAGCCTGAACCACCAATGTAAGTGCAAATACGTATGTATGCACGTATGGGTGCACAGTGTATAGGTACACAAGTATGCCATGCAAGAGTCATATCCTGAATGCAACAGTACTACAGTGTAGTTACATGGCAATTATCGATGATGAAGTGTGTGAGCCGGAGAGCAGTGTACGTGGAACATATGCATCATCGATAATGGTGCTGGTGTCCTAGCAGCATGATAGTGATATATCAATAAACACAAGCAATGCAATGCAATTAGCATGAATATGCGGAATCGAATAATCAACGCAACGGTGAAGAAATCTACCTCAATAAATATATCATGCAGCTTTGCCATTTGAAATAAGACAAATCGGGGTTTTTGGTAAAATAAGGGCTATGGTGTTTTAAGAAAAGATGCGTCGTTCGGGAAATATCCGTAGAATCCCTTTTGCCTATTTTTAAAATATCTCTGATTCATTAGTTTTGAAATAGGTATGACTCGGGTCTAGTCTCATGTCTACTAAGTAATCTACATCCAACTATCAAGTCAATCGGGAGGGGTATGGAAACCACCTACATCTGAGTCGATATATGTATATAAATATAATAGTCGGTGATCCCGCCTCAATAGTATCACATACGATACAATCTACATCATATAATATCCTCGAGTCATGAGTGCGGATCTATCATCAATATAAAGCTCGTACGGTAAATCGTCGTACGGCATCCCAATAGCTGGGTACGGATCAATCTCACATTCATCTCATCAATATCTGGTATCCTTATCATCATATCACGTGATCTGGGGTACTGATCTAAGTCTAGTACAATCGATACCATCTAAACAAATATAAGCGCGTGTGTAAAACACACGTCCAAAGGCCCGCTAAAATCTCGTATCGTATCCCAAATACGAATCACATCATATCGCCGATCTCACGGCACCATGCCCAAAACTCATCGACTCATCTTCAGTATCATACACTATCCTTATCATCATGATATAAGTATAGCAATAAGCATGTGTGTGCGTGTGGGTGTAAACCTATGCTAGGGTTCGCAACTAGGAAAATACACTAGTTCACTTCTAACCCTAAATATCCATAGTACACCTAACACATCTATGATCTCCATGTCACTCAATAAGCTATCATATATAGTATATATAGTATACTAGACATCGAAATGCGGGAGTGCTATACGCCATCTAGCCGATTTCCCCCGTAGATATAATCTACTCACTTGGTCTTTGTTTGCCGAAATCGATGACGCCGCGCTTCTTCGCCTCGGAATCCTTGTGAGGGTACCTATAATAATAAACAGTCGCAATACATATTAGAATCGAGGCAGAAAACCAATACAGCGCACAGTGTGCTCATAGGTTGGAACCTATGGCCTAAATGTGCAAATCAATCAAACAATCCATGTCGTCGATGTACTAATCACCCGACAACTAAATACAAATCCAAACATCAAGAAAGTGCATTTTAAAATACGGAAAACATAGCTTAAAACACACCAAAATGCTCCCAGATTTTCCCAAGGTGACAATTAGCCAAAACTGCATATAGGAGGGGTCTATTTTAGTGCAAAAGGAGCCATGAACCAAATCTGGGACCCAATTTCCCTGATCTGGCCGCAAATTGCGGCCAGAATGAATATATCTGCGGCCTGGGGTTGGAGTTAGGGGTTCGGGTCTCTGTGGTAGCTTCCTAGGTGCCTGCACGACTCCTAGTAATCCCAAAATCAATTCTAGTGGCCCCGGGTTGCTCCAGATTCCAAAATACCCTCACATATCATACATTTATCCGATGTCGGGATTTCTAAATCCGTGTTCCAGGTTTCAAGTCTCTGTTTTGGGTCATAATTCAAGCACTAGGGTGTTGGGGTGGCCTCTACTGATCTCAATTTCACAACACAACTCTCAATTCCCTCAAACCCTAACTAGGTCTTCCTTAAGTCCACAACATCACCCGATATAGATTCAATTTTAACATAAGGGTATAAGTAATGCAAAAACTAATCTAATGGTTCAGTAAATACCTCATTTGGCAACTCAAGAATTTTCTTGAGTTGCCCCAAGTGGCCAAATTCCTTGCTTTCTTGGTCCAATGTGTAGATCTTGAGCTTGTGCACATTTTTTGTGAAAAGGGAGTGGGGTTTTGAGTTAGTTTTTAAGATGATTTGGGACTTGAAGAGGGGAGGGAGAAGAGGGAGAGACAGCAGCTGAAGGAGAAGATGAGGAGGGAGAGGAAATGGTGAAGGAAATGGCTAAGTCAACACTAACCCTTCTCTTTTCTCTCTCACCCATACCTACTACCATATTCCCTTTTCTTTTCTTCTTAATTTCTTTTCTTCACTAAATCCTTTCTCACTCAAATATTAAACCCAAACAACATGGTAGAAAATAAAACACAAGTGTAGAAAAAGATATGTGCATGTTTTGCACAAAAATGCCAAAAATCCGATTAGCGATTTTTAATCGCGATTAGCACTAAATTAGTGTCAAACTATTCATAAAAACTTAAAAATGGTAAATCCCATAAAATACCCTATTTTGGAATTTTCCATAATTTTTCCATAATTTTCCCCATTTATTTGTATTTAATTATACCGAAATATTAAAATATTCATTAAAATAATATTAAATTATAAAAATTCCAAAAAATAATATTTTATTATTTTGAAATGTTACAATAACACAGGTGTAGCAATATAGATTCCTTATTGTTACGTTATCATTCATGTTCCGCATATTATTGTTGCAATTACTATTCATTGCCATTTATCATGTTGTTATCGTCTCATTGCATGTTTATTGTGTACTTAGTGATTATGAACCATGTTGTCAGGACACCAGCACCATTACCGATGATGCGTATGTTCCGCATACACTTACTCGCCGGCTCACACACATCATCATCGGTAATTGCCATGTCACGTACACTTTAGAAAATACTATTTCAGTGACATAGCTTGCTAACTGATAGTTGCTACATGTTATAGCTTTCATATGTTAGTTTAATTATTGCATGATATCAGATGCATCCATTTAGTCATTGGTTATACGGTATTATGGAGATTTATGACGGTTTTCATTGTTATTGACAAGGTGACTTGATGATTTCAGATTCTTCTTGATATTTTCTGGATTTGGAAACCGCATGTGAAAGTTTTGTAAACTGATGAACCATTTGAAAGTGAAAAATGCGGTTTTCCTTGATATGTTGAGTATCGTCCACCATGATGTTTTCTCGGTTCTGAGATGTTTTCGAGACCCGATTCGAGGAGTTGGATGAACCGTCTCGGGTACATGGTAGACCCGGTATGGTACCCCGAGGCAAGAAGCTCGAGTTGTAGACGATGAGCCCGGCAGGGGCAGACTGCCTACCGGTGATTTTACCTGGCGAGGCGGATATCCGGAGGATACCGTTCGC
Source organism: Agapanthus africanus (assembly GCA_030015575.1). Lineage (NCBI taxonomy): Eukaryota > Viridiplantae > Streptophyta > Magnoliopsida > Asparagales > Amaryllidaceae > Agapanthus > Agapanthus africanus. Next base: position 365,167,250 of record JASDDO010000012.1, read on the forward strand.
GATCGTGTGATTGATGATATGGGTCGATCCGGATTGACGGAGCCCGAGGTATTGAGATTTTGAGATTTGAGACACTGAGATATATAGATTTGATGATACAGGCCAGTCCGGATAGCCTGAGCCTGAGATATTGAGATATTGAGGTTTATGTTTTGTGTCGATGCTTGACACGGATTTGATGTTGATTTCATTGATGATATCTCGATTTATATACATACAGAAATCTCATTAAATAAAGAAAAACAGTTCTTTGATTCATGATGTACTTTGTTCTCATTATATGCATCCGCACATCATTTTAGTGATGTATTGCTACCTGACATTTTTACATCATATTAGTGACATGTTGTTACCTGAGGCACTGACACGAGTTCTTGTTATTACACTATATGGATAGATGTTTTCCCTTACCGTTATATTATGCTTCAGGCCATATTATTATTGTTTGAGGATATTACCTGATATGACCTCGGATAGCGTCATGCATGCGATTTCTACTCACGAGTTGGCAACTCACCCCCGTTGTTCCTGTTGGATATAGTGCCCTCAAAGTCAATTATTGGATCGCAGGCATGTGATTGCAATGATTGAGAGAGGACCTATACCGGTAGGACAGTCTTAGTCGAGATGATAGTATGCTATCTGGTTTATCTTTATCATACTTGTACTGTTTTAGGTGACATGATATATCACTATTGGATGTTGATAGAGCCCATAGGATTCTTGCTTGACTACCAACAGTATGATGGCGATCATATACGTGAGAGTTGGGTAGTCTATAAGCACATCCTTAAAAGTGGTCCCTAGTCGTAGGAGTTTCGAGATAGGGCATCGATACTCCGGAGTAGACTAGTGTATACAGTCGAGACCCCGACGAGGGGCGGTGGCCGATCTCACAAGCCATTGGTGTCAGTTGGTTCACCTAAGATGTATACAGGTGCTCATTAGGTTATGAGTACACCGGACAGGACTCGCCGGGAACATGCTAGCTGGTTTTTAAAACCTGTCGTCAGATAGAAATTCCCATGTGACATGTGTACAGGTTAGTCTATCGACCTGAGATCATCATTTGGCTCGTGGGAGTTCCCACTGTGCTTTGATTATTACCCTACCACAGCTCAAAGGAGTCGTGCAAACAAGTTTTAGTTGGGTACAGTCCCGAGCCACATGGAGGCAGTGAGCAGATCGGCAGGGGATTCGTCTCTTCCAACGTTGGGGGTGAGATCGTGCTGTGTTTAGGAGAGCCATTACACGAAGTCCATGGCCATGGCAAGCGAGATTTACTGGTAGGTATTCCAGTAGTATCTCAGGGTGTTTTGGGCTACACTCCGACACGACTTATACCGCTTTTGGGGGTCTGACGTTTACCACCTCCCTAGGCCCGATATGCGATACTCATAGACGAACGGACCGGACTGTACGGATATTGTCACACATAGGCTCAGTAGGGTTCCAGGATGAATTCGCTCATCGGACTCCCTTTCACTCAATACATGGGCAGCCGTTACGTACAGCTAGTACCACTGACGTGCTTGTGTCTAAACCCACTGCCAGAGTATTGACGAGTCTTTAGAGTCCCCCACAGAAAGTTTTCCAGTTCGGGCGAAACGTTGTAGAGGCCGTATGGTTTTATGGCACGGTTCGAACATACGCGTGCACTTGTGCACGTGTGATGGTTCGGACGGATAATACTAGCGGGCTTTGGTTTAAGCCGGATCCTAGTATTATACTGTATAGATTTTGTCTCATTTCATTTGTATTCGTTCGGAATACAAATGCGGGTATGTATATACAGTTGCGGGGTTATCCTGTAATTTTATTATGGGATCGCTTTTTGAAGTTGCCAGGTTGTTTTCTCATCTTTGGCCAAACTCATATTCTTTTGTTCTTGGCTGAAATTGCTGTGAGATGAGGGGGTTCTTTGCAAATGTGGAGATTTGTAAATGGAGGGGGTTTCTGTGGTGACAGGGGCTCCAGCAGCTTCTTGAGACTTCATGAGTGTTCTAGATTGGTTTGACTCTTGTTTGCATTATTAGACTTTGGATATTTTGGTGAGGAGATTTTTTGCTTAGACTTCTTCACTTGTGCTTGTGCTCACCTCCCTCCTTTCTCCAATAATAGCCGAGACTTCTCTGTGGTAGCCCCATTTTTTGGGTTGTGAGAGAATGATTCATTTTTGCAAGGAAAATCCTTGAGCTCATTTCCATTTCAATCTCTACTCCAAATGGAAACTTCAATTAACCCTTCATCCATTCACTTGGGTGATTTGAGACAAAGTATTCTACATCATCTCTACATCAACTTTAGACACGTCGGCTAGCAAACTTCGTGTCTGAGTTGCCTCGGTTCAGAGGCGGGATCCCGTAAAAAGATTCGTTGATGGGGCACAGTTTTAGGCGAGGAGGAGATCGTAGATCGAGCGAGATCGGAGAGCGGGCTTCGTCAGCACATCCGTAACATGGTTGGGGAAAAGGTTAAAGACTGAAGGACTCGGATCGATCGGTATAATCTCGAAACCCCCTTTACAGTATACTAGTTTACGGTTAATGGAACGATCCGGGTTTTAAGTTTGCGTTAGCGCCAGTTCGTAAAAAGTTTTTTGTTCCGCATTTAGCCTCGGAATGACGGCCGGGGCGCTACCGTAGACTTACAGTGCCACAGTTTCTTGCAGGGTTTTGCCGTACAGGTTTCGTTGCGGCTTTGCTGGCACACTGTTCCATCCGGGTGATCGCTTTGGTAGGTGGGTTCTTTACATCATGACCACCATTGTTTTTTTATTATTTCAGTTGTATCTAGAAACTCCATCAACCAGATTGTATATTTGATAGAGATAGAAGACCAGACTTGTTATTATTTCGACCTTAGAGTCGCGCGTTGTATTATTATTGTTTTCATGTTGATTTTTAGTTTCTTTTGAGTTTTGATACTCGCCCTTCGGCGTTGTATATTATATTGCTTGCGTGGTTGTGACCGTCGATTGACGAAGAGCTAGCTCCCACTTGGGGATGCCTTTTTATTTATTTGGTATACTATTCATGTTGTATCCCGTTTAGGGCCAGTATTTACAAAGGAGACTCTGCCGAAATTTTCAGAAAATACTTGAGATTTTAAAAATACATACTTCGGCCTATGTTGTTAAAAATACTTGCTTTAAATTGGGGCTTTTCCTTCACTCTACTGCTTCTTGGTTTTGATTTCTGGGTTCTGGCTTACTTAGATTACGTACGCCTCGTGACGTTTCGTAATTTAAGTGTCGGTCATGTTCCGTACTTTTCGGGTCGTGACAAAGTTGGTATCAGAGCGTTAGGTTTTACCTTCGGAGTGTAGGATGACCCTTGGTTGATGGAGTAGGTATCTTGAGTAGAGTGACGTACCGTACGTATGTTCCGCAGCATATTTACGATACGATACTCCACATAAGAAGCCTTACGATGTACATTTCTTTGCACAGCATTATATTCATTCATATGATCTAGCCTCATCAGTAATAGTTATGGTTTGGTTATCACGGTTGTATGGGCGTAGAGAGCTACGGCTAGAGTTGCGTCAGCATGAGTTCGTCATGGATGAGGACTGACCAGGGCGTGATTCGAGGGACAAACGGTTTGCATAGAGGCGCCATTTTATTGTGTTTTTGCGCCATGAGCATTTGATGGATCGCTTTTGCGAGATTTCTCGGACGTGCAGATCAGCAACAGAGGATTAGGCCACTTCAAGAGGCCAGCCAGATTGTGATGACCATCAGAGCACAGATTGTTTTGATGATTGAGGCACCGTTCAGCGTGCGGACGAATGAGCCAGTTATTTTGGCGAATGAAAAGATATCGCCCCAGATGTTTGAAGCTAATGCCGCACGAGTTATACTTAGAGATATGATAGGAGATCGCTAGTCACCAGAGATGAAAGACTAGGACATGTGATTCATTGCCTACCCCGATGCGAGGTCATCGGATTGATTGATTCTAGCTAGTGACGACTTCACGCTGATACATTGAGAGTCGATCGAGACAATCGAATGTCAGGAAACCATTTTCCAAGTTTAAAGTATTCGGAAAATAATGCAAGAAATTCTATGGACCCTCTAGAAGAATGAAATCCTAACTCGACATAATGACCGTATGAAAGCCTTTGAACCTTAGGGTTTGCGGCGGTTCTGCAGTGCCATTAGTGAGGCTTGGGTTTGCCTTTCTACGGCTGGTCCACAGGTGCGGTGGCATATATTCGATACTATTAAACTGTGTTGGATATAGTGCCCACAGAGTCAATTATTGGATCACAGGCACGTGATTGCAATGATTGAGAGAGGACCTAAGCCGGTAGGACAGTCTTACTCAAAGATGGTAGTATGCTATCTGGTTTATCTTTATCATTGTGTACTGCTTCAGGTGACCTTACAGGTCACTATTGCACGTTGATAGAGCCCTTAGGATTCTTTCTTGACGGCCAGCAGTATGATAGCCATCATATACGTGGGAGCTGGGGTCTATAAGCACATCCTTAAAGTGGTCCCTTGTCGTGGGAGTTTCGAGACAGGGCGTCGATACTCCAGAGTAGACTAGTGTATACAGTCGAGACCCCGACGAGGGGCGGTGGCCGGTCTCACAAGCCACTGGTGTCAGTTGGTTCACCTAAGATGTATACAGGTGCTCATTGGGTTATGAGTACACCGGACAGGACTCGCCGGGAACATGCTAGTTGGTATTGTACCTGACGTCAGATAGCAGTTCACTGGTGACATGCGTACAGGTAAGTTCATCGACCTGAGATCATCATTTGTCTCGTGTGAGTTCCCACTATGCTTTGATTACTTCCCTACCACGGCTCAAAGGAGTCGTGCAAACAGGTTTTAGTTGGGTACAGTCCCGAGCCACATAGATGCAGTGAGCGGATCGCCAGGGGTTTCGTCTCTCCCGGTATTGGGGGTGAGATCGCGCTGTGTCTAGGAGAGCCATTACACAAAGCCATCGGCCGAGGCAGGAGATTTACTGGTAGGTATTCCAGTAGTATCTCAGGGTGTTCTGGGCTACACTCCGACATGACTTGTACCGCTTTTGGGGGTCTGACTTTTACCAACCACCTATGCCCGCCATGCGATGCTCATAGACGAACGGACCGGACTGTACGGATATTGTCACTGACAGGCTCAGTAGGGTGTCAGGATGAGTTCGCTCATCGACCTCCATTTTGGTCAATACCTGGTAGCCCGTTACATACGGCTAGTATCTCTGACGTGCTAGTGGTTAAATCCACAGCCAAAGTATTGACGAGTCTTTAGAGTCCCGACAGACAGTTTCTCAAGTTTCGGGCGAAACGTTGTAGAGGCCGTAAGATATATGGCAGGGTTCGATCATATACGTGCGGTATTGCACGGATCATGATCGGACTGATCATACTAGTGGGCTTTGGTTTAAGCCGGATCCTAGTATTAGATTTGTTGGATTACTTTTGTCTCATCGCATTCGCCTTCAGTCGGAATGCGGATGCAGGTATGTATTTACAGGTGAGGGGTATCCTTGTGATCCGTCACGAGTTTACATTAGATGTTGCCGGATCTTTTTGTTGGACCAAACATTTGGATTAATGCTTCGATAATGGAATTAGTGAGCTAGAATTCATCAGGGAATGCATTAAATGTGACATAGACATGTATCATGACTCATGGTCTCTTTTTTTAGCAAATATGTCACATTTGATGTTTGATTTGAGTCATGAAATGAGATGGAGAGAGAGAGGGGGGGGCTGCCTTGTGTTGGTGTAAGCTCTCTTATTATTCTTCTCACACTCTCTCACTCTCATTCCATAACAACACAAGAAAAGAAAAAGATTAGAAAGCCTTCTCTTCTTCTTCTTCTTCCTCTAGCTTACATTCTCCATTGATGGCATCATCTTTAACCTCCATCCAAAGACATGGATGCAAGAGACAAAGTGATCACAACATTCTTTACTTCACCTTAGGCACGTCGGCTAGCACACTTCGTGCCCGAGTTGCTTCGGATGAAACGGGAGCCCGTAAAAAGACTTCTCGAAGTGGTGCCCTTTCCGACGAAAAGATGAAGATCGGAGATGCCGCGGAGAGATCGGGATGGTGGCCAAAGACCGAAGGACACGGATCGCTCGGTATAGCATTCTATCCCTTCTCTAGATAGCTAGATGTAGGTTAATGGTTACGATCCGGGTTTTTAGGATGCGGTAGTGCCGGTTTAAAGTGATGAAAATTTTCGTTTCCGCATTTTGGCCTCGGAAAGACGGCCGGGGCGCTACCGTAGTCCTACATGGTATCAGAGCCACGCCATTAATCTTTACTAGCGTGCTCTAACATGTTTAGAACTTCGATCGAACAAAAATTCCAAAACCACGTTTTCAAATGTGCAGTTTCTGTCGAAATTTTTCTGTTGTAAAAAAATTATTTGGTATGCTGCAGAAAATCAGGCAGGATTTTGTAGGAGCACTGTAGAAATATGGTGACATGATTCAACAGTAACTCCGCGGAACCGTGGCCCCAACCCTATTTTGCCCGCGGTTCCGCCGCCGTTCTAAGCCTTCACTGCACCAAAATTTTTCAGTAGGTTCCTGAGTTGGAAATGGGGTTTTTGGTATATACTTTTGGGCCCAGATTTATTTTGAGTGCTACAGTTATGCTTGGGGCCCACTTCGGGAAATTTAGTCGATCGAAAATTTTAAACATGTTAGTTCACAGTATTTACATTATATCTGCGACCGTGAATGTCACTTGATCGGTAAATCCTGTCTAACTGCTATAGCCCTTTTAGACGGATTTGCGAACGTGACATTCACGTTGATGTTCTGTGTTGTGCTGTGATGTTGCGGATTTGTCATGGTGGATAGCCTGGATGCAATGGTAGTATAGTTTGGTATTATTATGTACATTTGATATTGCGGGGCGAGCGTCCGACATGTGGACTGCCGTCACTGCCTGTTTGTATATTATTCTTTTGGGGCACGACCGGGCTGAGGTCGATGTACCCGTTGTATATTTTACTTTCTGTACTAGGATTACCCCGCGGTGGGGTGCACGGATAGCCGGGTTCTAGAGGGCAACGGGCCCGCATCTTGTTCATATCAGATTTTTGCATTTTCATACCGCCCAATTTTTATCACATTGCATATCGGTAGGTACTCTTGAGCCGTTTTTGCTAGTCAATTGCAGGATACAGGTTCTCGGCTCTAAACGGTGAAATCCATGGAAAAACACGACAAAAATCCGGGTTCCTGCCAACCACAGATAAAACACAGGTCTCCGATCTTTATCCGTCTGTTGCCACACACCAGTTTAGGAGACAAAATGGCAAATTGATTGTCACCTTCATGCACAAGGCTCAATGGCAACACAAGATCCAAGAAATCTACGCGGAGCTCGAGGAAATCATGACAAAAAGATCCACATCAAATCATCTTTTGATCAACAGAAATTCTGGAAAAATCGTGAAGAAAATTTGAGAAAAAACATATACCAGATTGAAGGGCACTACAAACCAGGGCAACTCACCTTTTTTGGTGACCTAAGTCTCCAATATGGCCACAGAACCGCGGCCTAAGCATGCTTAGGCCGCGGAACCGCGGCCGTACGGCCTCATCAGAAGATAAAACTTCAGGGGTATTTGGGTCTTTTCACATGGGTCGAGAATGTTGCCCTAGAATTTCTGTTGCCTGCCTATAAATAGTCCAGAACCTTGTGAAGCCAAGTGTGCATAATCTTGTATTTTTCTAGGTTTTAGAATACTTGTTCTTCTTTCTCTTCTCATCTCTTCTCCATTGAAAAACTTGTAATGAGCTTTTGTGAGTGAAGAATGATGAATAAAGAAGTTCATTTTATTATTATGCTTGTCTTGCTCTTATGTTAATTGCTTGTAATTTTCATTTGTTAACTTAGTTGTTGTTATTTCTTGTTGTTTCTTTCTTTTCTCTTTTCCTTTATCCTTAAACAACCATGATGCTTACGCTTGATCCTTGCCAAGGTGAGGTCGCAAATAGCTAGTTGTTATCTTCTAATCTCTTTCTTTCTATCATCCTCTTTTGTTTTCTTTTCTTTTCATTATGATGTGTGAGTAGTTTCCATACTTGTTAGGGTAGGATAAGGGAAGTTTGAGAGAAGGAAATCTCTCTCACTCTTTCCTTGCCCAACATCTTAAATCGACTCCCGTTAATTGAACCACAATCCGCTCCTTACGGCACCCTATCCTACATGATAGCGGTGATTCCGTAGTGAGACCGGTTGTGGTTGAATTAACCGGAGGTTATGGCTAAGAGCCAAGAACGGACGGACAAGCACCAAAAGGAAGAACTTATGCGTTGGAAAGCCTAGCTTATACTCCCAAGTTCCTTTCTAGTAGTGCTAATCCCCGTTGTTGCCGATTACCGTAACACCGATATTAAGAGTGGCAACGAAAGAGGTGAGCGACTCCTAACTCAAACTAACCTAATCCTAACCCTAACAAGCTCTCTTTACATATCATTTTAACCCTTAGTTAAATCACAAAAAAATCTGGAAAACTGGACTTAACTCATTAAAGCACATAGAAAAAGATTCCCATCTCCCTGCGGACGACCCGTACTCAACCGGCTAGCTACAAGCGAAACCGTCTTGATTGCGGTAATTAACTAAACTTGAACACGCAGAATCCCTTACAATCAAATGGCGCCGTTGCCGGGGAGACGGTAGTTTATTTCTTTGTGTAATTTCGGGTTAACTTGTGAATATAAATATAACCGAAAAACAAAAAAAATATACTTTGTAAAAAAAAAATCATCTTGTTATTTTTGATTAGTTTTTGTGCAAGCGTGCAGGAAAATACGAAGTCGAGTTCAGTGCCAAAGACGTGGGAAGATAGACCCACATCTCGCGGTTACACCGCGACGGATCAAAACGAAGCAAACGGTCTACTGTAAAAATCTGGAGCAGATACAGTGAGCAAATCAAGATTCAGCAAATCCAGACAAGCAGAGGACTCCTAGAACAACACACCCAAAAAGTTTGGTAGCATGATCCATCCACTTCGCCGCGGAACCGCGGCCTAAGCAGGTGTTTGGCCGCGGAACCGCGGCCATTTAGTGCCTTCAGGGTGCTAATTTTTTTCTGGTGAGTCTCTCTCCTCTTCCCCACTCCTCTGGACTCCAATAAACTGTGTTTTCTGTAGCATTCTTTGCGCAAACTCTCTTCCCCCTTCCAATAAACTGTTTTTGTGCAGGATTCTTTGCGCCGCGCTAAAAATAAAAATTGTTTGCAGTTGATTTGTTATCGCTTTGCATTCATTAATACGGACTTAAGGGGCTTGAAACCAATTCAGATTGGGTGGGGATTTCATCACCCTTCCCAGGACCCCCAAAAATCACAAAAAGCATATGCATTGACCATTGTTAAAATTAAAAAATACTAGACTCAGCCCTAAGGACTTCGCGCTCAATAGGACAGAGGACTAGTTACAGGCATCGGCCGTTTATCCTATCTGACTTTTGCGGTGCCTAGGCAAGTGTAACGAAGGTAAGTGGTTATTTAATTAAGGAACTTCGCGAAATCGTTGGACAACCTCCCACTTACCTGGCACTTATCTTGCCGCATTAGACAGAGAAGAGGCGGTTTGAGGTCCTATTTCCAGCCCTCTGGAACAGTTAGGAGCTGTCTAGCAGACCTAGGTGACCCTAGATCTAGGTGAGATTGTGCATATCTTATTTGTGATTGCTTAAAGCCGTAAGTCCGTACATATTTCTGTAAAGCTCTTTCTAAAAAATAAAAAAAAATATCAAAAACTTTTATTAAAACTTGCCCTTTGTCGCCAAATCCATTTTTCACCCACCACCCATCGTTTTCTCTATTGACGTTTTCTTACCCTCACCTTCTCCGCTTTGACTATACTAAACTCGTTTAGTGTATGTCCGCTTGGACTCGGGATACTAGCGCCCGCCTGGTCCGCGTTACGTTAGTCGCTACCGACTATGCGATCGACTCAGACCTTGAAACTCCGTCCACTCCTCTTTCACCCCTTCCTTTGCCGGCCAACTCCGACGTTGACCGGAATTCTGTTCATACATCTTCACCTTCACCAACCTCTTCTTCCGCGATGTCAGGATTTAATCCGAACATCTCTTTGACTACCCCTGGATTGGCACCACCTCCTACGGAGACCAATAACCCCCCACCACCGCCTGTTGTAGCGCCGCAGCGAATCGCGCTCCAGGATCGTTTCTATCCCACCCGTTCTGCACTTCCCACCTGCCTTTCTCTTCCACCGGCCAATGGGGACAACTTTGAAATTAAGCCCCACTTCATCAACATGCTTCCACGATTTCATGGGCTTGAATCTGAAGATGCCTATATCTTCATCAATAAATTTCAAAACGTCTGTGCCATGATGAAAACCACCCAGCTGTCGGACGATGCTATACGTCTACGGGTCATTCCGTTCACTTTATGCGATCTTGCTGAAAAATGGATGTATAGCACCGCTTCCCACTCAATAACCAGCTGGGACGAGTTTGTTAAAGCGTTTCTAAAAAAATTCTATCTGAATCATAAAACCGCAAGGATTCGAAATCAAATCAACCAATTCTCTCAGCTTCCTTCTGAACCCTTCTAGAAGTGCTTTGACCGGTACAAAGACCTTCTTGTTCAGTGTCCTCACCACGGTATAGAGAAATGGCAACTTTGCCAAACCTTATACGAGGGCCTGAACCCAGCAACGAAGCAGTTGTTGGAAACTATCTGTCAGGGCCACTTCCTATCGAAATCTGACGAGGAAGCGTGGCAGTTCTTTGACGACCTTGCGGAGCAAACGCTACAATGGGAGAGCACCAGACCGACTTCTTCTTCTTCTACCTCCACTTCTACCGGTCAGTCTAGGGTAGGAATTCACCAACTTGATGTCTCTATTGCGATGAAAGCTGAAATGGCTGCAATAACGAGAAAGCTTGAAGCAATAGAGAGCAAATTTTCTTCTCCTGCTCCTGCCCCTGTTCTTCCCCTTCGTACCATCTGCGCTTGTTGTTCCGATCCTTCTCACTTAACCGAAGAGTGTCCTTACAATCCGCCATCGCAAGGACAGGATCAGGTTAATGCTGCATTTCAGCAAAGACCGAGGAATGATCCATACTCTTCCACCTACAATCCCGGTTGGAGGAACCACCCCAATTTCTCCTGGAATCAGAATCAGAATCAATTCCAAGGGAACAATTTCCAAAGGCCCCCTCCGCCGCAACAACAAGCGCAATAACAAACTCAACATCAATATCAGCAGCCCTTCCAACCCCAACCTTTTCAAAATCAGACGAACAACTTTGCACCCAACAATTCTTTCCCACCAAACAACTTTGTTCCTTCAAACAACGATAAGGTTTCCTCGCTCGAACGAAGTCTGGAGGCGTTCGTTAAACAATCGACCCAATCCACCGCAAACATCCTGTCTTCTATTCAGTCCTTAGTGCAACACACTGCCGCACACGGGCAAAGCATCAAGACCATCGAGGCCCAGATTGCACAGCTGAATGCGGCCTTAAGCGAGCGAGAAAAGGGGAAGCTCCCGTCCCAGCCACTCCCAAATCCCGGTCACCCACATAATGTACATGTTGCTCTTGAACAACAGAATCATAATGTGAGTGCCGTGACCACATTGAGATTGGGAAGGATGCTGCAAAACAACATTGGCACACGGATCAACGATGACACCCCGGCCGCTTCTTCTTCTACTTCTTCTTCTTCTCCTGCTTCTTCGTCTTCTGAGCCTATTCTTCGTTCTTCACAAGGCTCTCCTTCCTCTTCTTCTGCTCTGAACGGACCCACTTCTCACTCCACGAAAACACCTGTTCTGGGATCCGTTCCAACTCCACAATCTCCTCCTCCAACATTAGACTCAACCAATTTTAAAAATGTTCCATTTCTAAACCGGTTGAGGTCTAATAAACAAAATCCTCAGATGGAAAAGATTCTGGAGTTATTTAAGCAGGTTAACATTAACATTCCTCTTTTAGATGCTGTCCAACAAGTCCCGTCCTACGTGAAAATCTTAAAGGACTTGTGCACGAAAAAGAGGAAGTCTCAGGTACCCAAGAAAGTTTTCTTGGCTAGTGCTGTGAGTGATGCCCTTACCCAATCTTTACCACAAAAACGGAAGGACCGTGGCTGTCCTACGATTTCTATTACTATTGGGGATAAGAACATCAACCACGCACTATTAGATCTTAGTGCCAGTGTTAACCTGCTTCCGTACTCAGTATACGAGCAATTAGGCGTCGGAGAGCTGAAACCCACGCACTGCACTCTCCAAATGGCCGACCGATCGATCACCCATCCTAGGGGTGAGCTAGAGGATGTGTTAATAAAAGTCGGGGACTTCATATTCCCCGTTGACTTCATTGTATTAGACACACAGCCTGTAGCTAACCCCCGGAATCAAATTCCGGTGATACTCGGTCGCCCATTTCTTGCAACCTCAAATGCTGTGATCAATTGTCGCAATGGTTCGATGAACCTCTCTTTTGGAAACATGACGATTGAACTCAACATTTTTAGGTTGGGGAATCAGCCCGCCGAACCTAATGCTCATATACTGGACGTCTGCTCGATCCAGGAGATCACCCCTGAAGAGTGTGAATTCGAGGAGTTTCTGTTTGATCACGATAATCTTAACGCCACTAGTGCGTTCCTCCTCGAACTTGCTGCTGTTTCTGCGCCCGACAACGTCTACGAGTGTTTCATGTTCTCGAACGATCTTAGCCGCGCACAACCCGAGTTTGAATCTTTCGAATTTCCGGATGAGTTACCTGAACAATCCAACTCGGTCGCCTACACTCGTTTTGAACCTTTGCTGGAGTCCTTTGAGTTCGAGACCTCTGCACCAATCTTGCCTTCAATCGTTTCACCTCCAGCGCTCGAACTCAAGCCTTTGCCGTCTCACCTTAAGTACGCTTACTTAGGTGAGAACGAGACCCTCCCTGTCATCATTTCGGCTTCTCTAGCTCCAGAGCAAGAGAAAGCCCTTCTTACGGTCTTGCACAGCAACAGGCAAGCTTTTGGCTGGTCCATGGCGGACATCAAGGGGATTAGTCCCCTGATCGTTGAGCATCACATTCATCTGATGGATGATGCCAAACCAGCCCGGGATCCACAAAGACGTCTCAATCCAGTCATGAAAGAGGCTGTGAAGAAGGAGATCGTAAAATGTCTAGATAGTGGTATCATTACCCTATCTCTGATAGCCAGTGGGTTAGCCCCATCCACGTTGTCCCCAAGAAATCAGGTATAACGGTCATCACTAACGAGGCGAACGAGTTAATCCCTACTCGCACCCAAACTGGGTGGCGAGTGTGCATTGATTACAGAAAACTCAATGCCGCAACGCGGAAAGACCACTTTCCGCTACCTTTCATTGACCAAATGCTTGAACGATTGGCCGGACACGAGTACTACTGCTTTCTTGATGGCTACTCCGGCTATAATTAGATTCCCATCGCCGAAAAAGACCAGGACAAGACCACTTTCACTTGTCCTTTCGGCACGTTCGCATATCGTCACATGCCCTTTGGGTTATGCAATGCGCCCGCTACCTTCCAGCGGTGTATGATGGGAATCTTCTCAGACATGGTGGAAAAATTTCTGGAGATTTTCATGGATGATTTCTCCATCTTCGGCGATTCCTTCAACGAGTGTTTGCTGCATCTTGACGCTGTCCTTACCCGATGTAAGGACAAGAATCTCACTTTGAATTGGGAGAAGTGCCACTTCATGGTGCGCGAAGGTATTGTCTTAGGACATATCATCTCGCAAAATGGCATAGAGGTTGACAAAGCAAAGATTGAGGTCATTTCCAATCTTCCTCCTCCCCGATGCGTCAGAGATATCCGAGCCTTCCTTGGCCATGCCGGTTTCTATAGACGGTTCATCAAGGACTTTAGCAAAATTGCTAGGCCCTTGACTCTTTTGCTGGCCAAGGACACGCCATTCGACTTCAACTCGAGCTGTGTGACTGCATTCGAGTCATTGAAACACTCACTCACTTCTGCCCCCGTTCTTTCTTCACCTGACTGGACGCACCCATTTGAGATTATGTGCGATGTATCCAACTTTGCCATTGGTGTTGTCCTTGGACAACACATCAACAAGATGCCGCACGTAATCTATTATGCGAGCCGAACCCTGAACGACGCCCAACTCAATTATACAACAACCGAGAAGGAATTCTTAGCTGTTGTATTTGCTTTAGAAAAGTTCAGGCCCTACCTCATCCGCTCTCCAGTCATTGTCTACACAGACCATTCTGCTCTGCGCCATCTTTTTGCGAAGAAAGATGTGAAATCTCGGTTAATACATTGGATTCTCTTGCTTCAAGAGTTTGACCTTGTCATTAAGGACAAACGAGGATGTGAAAACGTAGTTGCCGACCATCTCTCACGACTTCCTTCTTCGCCTTTGCTTCCAATTCCGATCAACGACGTTTTCCCGGATGAACAGCTCTTGACAGTATCTTGCGAACCCTGGTTCGCAGATATTGTGAACTATTTGGCCACGGGATTACTACCGACTGAATGGTCAAGTCAGGACAGACTTCGCTTCTTATCCCAAGTAAAACACTTTTACTGGGACGAACCCTTCTGATCGGTGTCCATTAATGCACCCAGATCCCCCAAATAGCTCAGGCGCCGGCACTCTCATCGGCCCTCAAATCCTGTACATCTCTGAGAATCCCGAGTGCCCAACATCGTCACCCAAATATCATAAATACTCGTGTCCAGCATCGACACGCAAATCCTCATCCATCGGGCCCCGTCAGTCCGGGTCAGCCCACAGGCTCCGTCTGCGGTATCGGCCCTCAGCCCCAGCAGTACGGATCAACTCGCATCCATCTATAGACTCTGATCAGTATCCTCCGGATAACTGTCAGGTCCAACCAATCACCGGTAGGTAGTAGTCCCTCTGCCAGGCTCACCGTCTACTGCACAGCGAAACCGTTCTCTCCCCGGGGTACCATACAGGGTCCACCATGTACCCGTAATCGGTGTCAACCAACTCCTCGATTCGGGTTCACATATATCACTCTAGCACCGAGAAAACACATGGTGGACGCACCGAAATATCATATCAAGGGAACCGGGTTTTTAAATGATTACATATTTGCAATAGCCACGGTTCCCAAATCCAGAAATCACATGTAATCCAAAGCAAAATGCAAGCCAATGATCCGATATGATATGTGCGTCAAATATAAATATCATGTCAAGTCACATATAGATAAGCTACAATATAATGATCCAATTTGATATAGGCATCAAGTATGAATAGCATGCCATGTCATATATAGATGAGCTACAATATGATGATCCGATTTGATATAGGCATCAAGTATAAATAGCATGTCAAGTCACATATAGATGAGCTACAATATGATAATCCGATGTGATATAGGCATCAAGTATAAATAGCATGTCAAGTCACATATAGATGAGCTACAATATGATGATCCGATGTGATATAGGCATCAAGTATGAATAGCATGTCAAGTCGCATATAGATGAGCTACAATATGAGGATCCGATGCGATATAGGCATCAAGTATGAATAGCATGTCAAGTCACATATAGATGAGCTACAATATGATGATCCGATATGATATAGGCATCGAGTATGAATAGAATGTCAAGTCACATATAGATGAGCTACAATATGAGGATCCGATGTGATATAGGCATCAAGTATGAATAGCATGTCAAGTCACATATAGTTGAGCTACAATATGATGATCCGATGTGATATAGGCATCAAGTATGAATAGCTTGTCAAGTCACATATAGATGAGCTACAATATGAGGATCCGATATGATATTGGCATCAAGTATGAATAGCATGTCAAGTCACATATAGATGAGCTACAATATAATGATCTGATTTGATATACTACAGTGTGAGTGTCATGGCAATTACTAACGGTGTGTGTGTAACATGCATGATAGTGCTCGTGCAACATGGATCGTTAGTAATGGTGCGGTCTTCTATCAATTCTGGTTTATATCCAAATAGCAGGGAATGCAGCATGCACTAAATAGTAGCCATGAATAGTCAATGTATACAAAGGAAACTATAAGGTCCTATCAGCCCTGACGTAGAACGCCATGCGGGCGATATCCCCGTAGATGTGAAATCTACTCACCGTAGTCCCTCGCTAGGTATAGCCAACAACTTGTTTCCCCTTCTGCTCGGCGTCCGCCGAACTCGCCTGCGAACCTAGAATTACACATTATATCACACGTAAGCTTGAAGTCACACAAACGCGACATTAAAGCCGAACTAGTAACTCGTATCGCGAACCAAGCGCGCGTGTGAGCGATACGTTAAAACGTGTGGTTACGTGCCTGAAACCACTCCGACGCGTCACGATACGCAGAAACCCCAAACCCACACACACGTATCACGCGTGTCGCGAAAGATTGAAAATACGGAAAAATAGGTAATCACCTCCAGATTTTGATACATGAAAGATATTGTAAAACTATATATACCAAAACAACCCAAATAGCAGCAGACACCCACACCCCAAACCCCAACCCAAAACTCCCCCATCTGGCCGCAATTTGCGGCCAGAATGCATATTTTGGCGGCCCCAAATGGGAATTGGGCTCCCAGGTTTGGTGTGTGCTCTCTATACCCCCTAAACATGCTACAGTAACATCTAGTTTTACTCTGAAATGTCTCGGGTAGCAGCAGATCCTACAGGGCCTTATTTCTAGTTAAAATCCACACTTTTGCACTAAAATCAAACTTTAAGGTATTTTTGTGCAAACTGAAACAAAACCTGGCCTAAGATAGCTCTAATAACACCTAATAGAGCTAACACAACTAACAAAACCCTAATCTAACATGTGAATCACAAATATCCTTAAATATCACCAAAAATGCACAAAAATGAGATTTTTACTAAAGAATACTACAAGTTTAAGGAAACGGAGTGCTAATATGAGTTAATACCTTCTAAGAATCTTGTAGAACACCAAAAGTTCCAGCTTCTCCTTCTAGTGTGTAGATTTGCTTCAAACACCTCAAAAAGCTCACTTTTCCTAAGGTTTTGTGAAGGAAATGTGTGGTTTTTGTGTAGGATTTGGGTAGAGATTAAAGAGACATGAAGAGGAGAAGAAAAGTTGAAGAAAATGGGAGGGTTTGCTGCTGGAATTCTCCAGAATTCTGGAGTGGGGAAAGAGAGAGAGAGAAGGAAAGAAAATGGGGTCAAAAGTCAACATTTCACCAAACCACCATGCTCATTTGTTTAATTGGAATTTGAATTATGAAAAAGGGTTTTGTTTAGGTTAAAATGGTGGGGAAAAATAACAACCATGCAACACAAGAAAGTGGTTAACATGCTACCAAAAACCCTAAGTCTCAAAAAGGCTAAGTGTGCAAGTATACACTACACAAGGAAAATTCCCAATTTGCAAACACTACTAAATACAACTAATAATACTAGGAACACATATATAACAACACGTACGATCACTAATTATCACGAAAGACATTCATACGGAAATTCAAAGTGTTACAATCTACCCCCCTTAAAGAAATTTGGTCCCCGTATTTAAAAAATCTAACTATACGCACCTTCAAAAAGATGGGGATACCTCCTCCTCATCTCGCTCTCGGTCTCCCAAGTGACTTCCTCGCCGCTCTGGCCACGCCAAAGCACTTTGATGGACGGTATCTCTTTCGACCTCAATTTCTTCACTTGTCGATCCAAGATCATCACCGGCTGCTCTATATAGGAAAGGTCGCGCTCAAGCTGGACCGTCGGGTGCTGAATCGCATGCGAAGGATCATGAAGATATCTGCGGAGCATCGAAACGTGAAATACGGGGTGCACGTCTGGAAAACTGGGCGGAAGGGCTAATCGATACGCAACCGCACCAAACGTTCAAGGATCTCGAAGGGGCCCACATATCTGGGACTAAGCTTCCCCTTCTTCCCAAATCTCATTACGCCTTTCATTGGGGAGACCCTCAAGAAAACATTATCACCAACGGAAAACTCAAGTCTGCGCCGACGACGGTCCGCATAAGACCTCTGCCTACCCTGGGCTGCTCTCATCCTATCGCTAATCAACTGGATCTTCGCGGTCGTCTCCTCCACAATCTGCGGTCCTAAGATACTGCTGTCACTGAGCTCCATCCAATAGGTGGGCGATCTGCATCTCCTCCCATAAAGAGCCTCAAACGGTACCATCTGAATGGTCTCCTGGTAGCTGTTGTTGTAGGAGAACTATACTAAGGGCAAATGATGATCCCAGCTAACTCCGAAGTCTAAAACGCATGCTCTGAGCATGTCCTCGAGAGTCTGTATAGTCCGCTCTGACTGTCCGTCGGTCTGCGGATGGAATGTCGTGCTGAAACTCAAGCGAGTGCCAAAAGCCTCCTGAAGCCTCTCCCATAGCCGGCTGGTAAACTGGGTGCCTCTATCGGACACGATGCATGCCGGAACTCCGTGCAGTCGTACAATCTCATCAATGTAAATCTGGGCATACTGAGCAAATCCGAAAGTTGTCTTCACCGGTAGGAAGTGAGCCGCTTTCGTCAAACGATCCACGATCACCCAGATGGAATCATACCCTCGACTAGCCCTGGGTAGACCCACAATGAAATCCATAGATATATGTTCCCATTTCCACTCCGGAATGGGTAACGGCTGTAGCTCTCCCGCGGGCCTCTAGTGCTCAGCCTTGACTTGCTGACAAGTCAGGCATCTCGACACAAAATCTGCAATATCCCTCTTCATACCGTCCCACCAGTAAACTTCTCTCATATCGTGGTACATCTTGGTGGAACCGGGATGAACACTATATACCGACCGATGTGCCTCCTCAAGAATCTCGCGCCGCAATCCCTCAGCATCTGGTCAGCACAGTCTAGATCAAAATCGTAGTATCCCCTGATCATCGATCACGAACTCGGAAAATCTGCCCTGTCCCATCTGTGTCCAGATCTCCGAACAGCGGTCATCACTGTGCTGTGCCTCATGTATACGGTCAAGCAACTGTGGGCGTGCACGAACATGCGTCATCTGTCCTCCGATCGGCGTAAACTCGAACTGTACCCGGCTGTCGCATAAGATCTGCCAATCCGCCGACGACTGCCTCTG
The DNA here is from genome assembly GCA_030015575.1 of Agapanthus africanus. Lineage (NCBI taxonomy): Eukaryota > Viridiplantae > Streptophyta > Magnoliopsida > Asparagales > Amaryllidaceae > Agapanthus > Agapanthus africanus. Next base: position 365,186,370 of record JASDDO010000012.1, read on the forward strand.
CACTGCGCTCAAACAGGATAGACTACCCCCGGGCTTCCTGCTCAAAGCATCCGCCACTACATTCGCCCTGCCCGGGTGATACAAGATCTCACAATCGTAGTCCTTCACTAACTCCATCCATCGGCGCTGTTTAAGGTTCAGGTCTCGCTGCTGAAATATGTACTTTAAGCTCTTGTGGTCAGTGAATATCTGGCACGACTCCCATACAGATAATGTCGCCAGATCTTGAGTGCAAAGACCACCGCAGCCATCTCCAGATCATGAGTGGGGTAATTCTGTTCATGTTTCTTTAATTGCCGCGAAGCATACGCAATCACCCTATCATGCTGCATCAAAACGCACCCTAGCCCTACTCGTGAAGCATCGCAGTAGACCACAAATCCGCCTGATCCTGAAGGCAATGATAGCACTGGTGTCGTAGTCAGTAGAGCCCGTAGCCGCTGGAAACTGTGCTCACACTCCTCCGTCCAATCGAAGCGAACTCCCTTCCGGGTCAACCCGGTCAAAGGTGTAGCAATGCGAGAGAAGTCCTGCACGAATCGCCGGTAATAGCCTGCCAGCCCTAGAAAGCTGCGAATCTCCGTCACTGACGTGGGTCTAGGCCAACTCCGAACTGCCTCGATCTTCCTCGGGTCGACACATATACCATCTCGTGTAATCACGTGCCCCAAGAAGTCTACGCTGTCTAGCCAGAAGGCACACTTGGAGAATTTGGCGAAAAGCTGATGCTCCCTCAAGGTCTGCAGCGTAGTCCGCAGGTGCTGCTCGTGCTCCTCTCTACTCCGAGAATACACCAAGATATCGTCAATAAACACTATAATGAACAGATCAAGATACGGCCGGAAAATACGATTCATCAAATCCATAAATGCTGCTGGCATGTTGGTGAGTCCGAACGACATCCCCAAAAACTCATAATGGCCGTAACGCGTGCGGAAGGCTGTCCTAGGAATGTCCTCCTGTCGAACCCGCAGCTGATGGTAGCCCGATCGCAAATCGATCCTCGAAAAGTATCCTGCCCCGTGAAGCTGGTCGAACAAATCGTCGATCCGTGGCAAAGGATATCTGTTCCGCACTGTCACCCTGTTCAGCTGGCGGTAGTCGATACACAAACGCATACTGTCGTCCTTCTTCTTGACAAACTGGACTGGAGCACCCCAAGGAGAAACACTGGGTCGAATAAGTCCCTTATCCAGCAAGTCCTGCAACTGACCCTTCAATTCTCGAAGTTCCGCCGGGGCCATCCGATAAGGCGGTACAGAAATAGGCCCCGCGCCACGAACCAAGTCAATACAGAAGGAAATATCACGCTCGGGCGGTAGCCCAGGAAGTTCGTCAGGGAACACATCAGGGAACTCGCTAACAACCGGAACCTGATCCACCGGAACCTCCGTAGCTCTAGTATCGCAAACATAGGCGAGAAATCCCTGACATCCCTTCCGCAAAAGCTGTCCAGCGCGAAAAGAAGAAATCACACTGTGAGGGGTGGCACCACGGTCCCGCAATACAACAATCACCTACTCGCCGGGAAAACAAAATCGAACTGTCTTCTCACGGCAGTCAACATAAGCATAGCACGTGGCTAACCAATCCATGCCCAAAAGAACGTCGAAGTCCAACATCTCAAGAAGGATCAAATCGACCGGCAACTCTCTCTCGCCAATACGGACGGTACAGGATCGAAACACGTGCCTAGCAACAAATGACTCTCCCACAGGAGTAGTCACAACAAGCGGCTGGTCAAGCAAACCGGACTCTCTACCCAAACACGGCACAAAGTGTGTGGATACGTACGAGTGCGTGGATCCGGGATCGAATAACACGTGTGCATCAACCGAACATACAGAAAGGATACCTGAGACCACCGCATTGGACGCCTGCGCGTCCTGATGCGTCAAAGCAAAAACTCGCGCCTGTCCTCCACCTGCAACTAACTGTCCCCTGCCGGCCGCTGGCTGCCCTCTACGTCGGACACTTCGTCCTCTATGAACAAATCCTCCATGACCACGACCTCTCTGTGTATGCGTCTGACGCGGAGTAACAGTAGGTACTATCGGCGGTGCCGTCTGGGGTGGTGAAGGTGGTAAGGTAACATTTGGTGCTGCCGCCCCACTCCGGGGTACCTCAGGACAATCTCGCACACGATGATAAGAACTCCCGCAACGGTAACATCCCGATGACGGTCGCTGACCCTCCTAGGGATAGGAGCTAAACAATTGGCCTCGTCTTGAATCTCTGCCACCTGCAAGGTGCCTGTCACGACGCCGGAAAGGTCGTCTCTGCACTGACGTATCTGCACGAACTCTCTTCGGCTCTGGAACTGCCGAAGTCTCAGCAAGGCGCTCCTCAACTAATAATGCTGCATCTACTGCTGCTGCGTATGTCTCGTAATGATGCGCACTGATAGCAAGGAATAGTGGCGTAAGCAAGCCTCGGACAAATCTCTTGACTCGCAACTCCTCAGTAGCCACTAGATACGGAGCATAAACGGATAGCTCGGTGAACAACACATCGTACTCTGCCACTGACATCTCTGGCGTCTGGCGTAAGGACTCGAACCTGCGTGCTCTAGCATCTCTGACACTCAGGGGAAGAAAGCGGGCAAGGAATAGCGCCACGAACTTTGTCCAGGTCATGGGAGGAAGACCTGCTGCTCTACCCTTCTCGACTGATTCGCACCATTTCTGCGCAAGACCTTCCAGGCGAAAGCTCGCGAACTCAACCCATCTCGCATCTGCGCATTTAAGTGAACGACATATCCGCGCCATCCTATCAATGAAAGACTGTGGATCCTCGGCCACATCAGTGCCTGTGAAGACCGGAGGCTTCAGCCTCATAAACTCTGACAGCGATACTGTAATAACCTCTATAATCGCAGGTGCAACTACCTGAACTGTGGGTACCACCGCAGTCTTCGCAATGGGTGGGACTACCTCTGGTCGCTGCGCTCGAAGTGTCTCAACTAGAGATCCCATCATCTGGCGCATCTCCTGCATACTGGATCCCATCGTCTAGCGTATCTCCTGCACACCAGCCCCTAACATAGCAATCTGATCTGTCACGGCAGGAACAGCCTGCTCGGGCACAACCGGTGTACTACCCGGATCAGTCCTCGTCTCGGACGAGTCAACTCGAATCTCGGCCCTCGCGGCCGCTCTCTGCGCCCTCGTAGTCTTTGGCGGCATAATGGCTGGAAGGATCAATAGGATTCGATAAGGATACAGAAATCGAATCGCAAGAATGTATAGACTCAAGAAGGAATTTTATTTCAACAAGTCCTAAGGTCGCGTAGGCGGAGTACCGTGTCGTGAGTATGCTGCGGAACATACACACGCTACGCTACCCTGCTGCAGCTACCTACTCCATCATACCGGGGTCATCCTACACTCCGAAAGGTAAAACCTGGCTCTGATACCAACTTTGTCACGACCCGAAGTTTGGCCCGTGACCGGCACTTAACCACATAACGTCTACAGCCGTAACGCGATTAAGTGAACCGAAAACCCAGAAATCAAACCAGTGAAAGTATAGAGTGTTATAAGTTTTAAAGGAAAACATTTACTAACATGATAATAAATATAAGTAAACAATCACCAAGATAGTAATATACGACGCCGTAGCGAAGATCAAGATCCACAAGTGGGAACATCACAGATAGAATAAGCTGCAAGAACAGTCGGCTCAAAACGAGCTCGACACCAGAATACAATATAATACATCATCGTCCTCACACTGTCTCTAAGTCAAATACATACATGGTAGATGGAGAATACTAGATACAACAATGTAAATACTGAAAGATAACAGATACCGCACAAAACCCACCTATCAGCAAAAGAGCTGGTACACCAACTATGGGGTATCTGTGTCAAAAGATGCAAAAGCAGCCTGCCGCGACTACTCCGAAGGCAACCTGCAAACACTGTGGCACAACGGGGGTGAGTTGCCAACTCGTGAATAGAGATAACATATAAAGTTAATTGCGAGCATGCACGTACTGCGCTACTCTATCATATGCCAACAGATGATATAAATATGTGATAAGCAGTATGTGCAACAATCATGCAAGTGCTCTATCAGGTAATGTAACTACAGGATGAGGTACAATAGTAAATGCTGAGCAGGGGCAATATAATATCTACACGGAATGTCAACGTGGAATATATAATCGGTGTCCATTAATGCACCCAGATCCCCCAAATAGCTCAGGCCCCGGCACTCTCATCGGCCCTCAAATCCTGTACATCTCTGAGAATCCCGAGTGCCCAACATCGTCACCCAAATATCATAAATACTCGTGTCCAGCATCGACACGCAAATCCTCATCCATCGGGCCCCGTCAGTCCGGGTCAGCCCACGGGCTCCGTCTGCGGTATCGGCCCTCGGCCCCAGCAGTACGGATCACCCCGCATCCATCTATAGACTCTGATCAGTATCCTCCGGATAACTGTCAGGTCCAACCAATCACCGGTAGGTAGTAGTCCCTCTGCCAGGCTCACCGTCTACTGCACAGCGAAACCGTTCTCGCCCCGGGGTACCATATCGGGTCCACCATGTACCCGTATTCGGTCTCAACCAACTCCTCGATTCGGGTTCACATATATCACTCTAGCACCGAGAAAACACATGGTGGACGCACCGAAATATCATATCAAGGGAACCGGGTTTTTAAATAATTACATATTTGCAATAGCCACGGTTCCCAAATCCAGAAATCATATGTAATCCAAAGCAAAATGCAAGTCAATGATCCGATATGATATGTGCGTCAAATATAAATATCATGTTAAGTCACATATAGATAAGCTACAATATAATGATCCGATGTGATATAGGCATCAAGTATGAATAGCATTTCAAGTCACATATAGATGAGCTACAATATGATGATCCGATGTGATATAGGCATCAAGTATAAATAGCATGTCAAGTCACATATAGATGAGCTACAATATGATGATCCGATGTGATATAGGCATCAAGTATGAATAGCATGTCAAGTCACATATAGATGAGCTACAATATGAGGATCCGATGTGATATAGGCATCAAGTATGAATAGCATGTCAAGTCACATATAGATGAGCTACAATATGATGATCCGATGTGATATAGGAATCAAGTATGAATAGCATGTCAAGTCACATATAGATGAGCTACAATATGAGGATCCGATGTGATATAGGCATCAAGTATGAATAGCATGTCAAGTCACATATAGATAAGCTAAAATATGATGATCCGATGTGATATAGGCATCAAGTATGAATAGCATGTCAAGTCACATATAGATGAGCTACAATATGATGATCCGATGTGATATAGGCATCAAGTATAAATAGCATGTCAAGTCACATATAGATGAGCTACAATATGAGGATCCGATGTGATATAGGCATCAAGTATGAATAGCATGTCAAGTCACATATAGATGAGCTACAATATGATGATCCGATGTGATATACTACAGTGTGAGTGTCATGGCAATTACTAACGGTGTGTTTGTAACATGCAGGATAGTGCTCGTGCAACATGGACCGTTAGTAATGGTGCGGTGTTCTATCAATTCTAGTTTATATCCAAATAGCAGGGAATGCAGCATGCACTAAATAGTAGCCAAGAATAGTCAATGTATACAATGGAAACTATAAGGTCCTATCAGCCCTGACGTAGAACGCCATGCGGGCGATATCCCCGTAGATTTGAAATCTACTCACCGTAGTCCCTCGCTAGGTATAGCCAACAACTTGTTTCCCCTTCTGCGCGGCGTCCGCCGTACTCGCCTGCGAACCTAGAATTACACATTATATCACACGTAAGCTTGAAGTCACACAAACACGACATTAAAGCCAAACTAGTAACTCGTGTCGCGAACCAAGCGCGCGTGTGCGCGATACGTTAAAACGTGTGGTTACGTGCCTGAAACCACTCCGACGCGTCACGATACGCAGAAACCCCAAACCCACACACACGTATCACGCGTGTCGCGAAAGATTGAAAATACGGGAAAATAGGTAATCACCTCCAGATTTTGATACATGAAAGATATTGTAAAACTATATATACCAAAACAACCCAAATAGCAGCAGACACCCACACCCCAAACCCCAACCAAAAACTCCCCCATCTGGCCGCAATTTGCGGCCAGAATGCATATTTTGGCGGCCCCAAATGGGAATTGGGCTCCCAGGTTTGGTGTGTGCTCTCTATACCCCCTAAACATGCTACAGTAACATCTAGTTTTACTCTGAAATGTCTCGGGTAGCAGCAGATCCTACAGGGCCTTATTTCTAGTTAAAATCCACACTTTTGCACTAAAATCAAACTTTAGGGTATTTTTGTGCAAACTGAAACAAAACCTGGCCTAAGATAGCTCTAATAACACCTAATAGAGCTAACACAACTAAAAAAACCCTAATCTAACATGTGAATCACAAATATCCTTAAATATCACCAAAAATGTACAAAAATGAGATTTTTACTAAAGAATACTACAAGTTTAAGGAAACGGAGTGCTAATATGAGTTAATACCTTCTAAGAATCTTGTAGAACACCAAAAGTTCCAGCTTCTCCTTCTAGTGTGCAGATTTGCTTCAAACACCTCAAAAAGCTCACTTTTCCTAAGGTTCTGTGAAGGAAATGTGTGGTTTTTGTGTAGGATTTGTGTAGAGATTAAAGAGACATGAAGAGAAGAAGAAAAGTTGAAGAAAATGGGAGGGTTTGCTGCTGGAATTCTCCAGAATTCTGGAGTGGGGAAAGAGAGAGAGAGAAGGGAAGAAAATGGGGTCAAAAGTCAACATCTCACCTAACCACCATGCTCATTTGTTTAATTGGATTTTGAATTATGAAAAAGGGTTTTGTTTAGGTTAAAATGGTGGGGAAAAATAACAACCATGCAACACAAGAAAGTGGTTAACATGCTACCAAAAACCCTAAGTCTCAAAAAGGCTAAGTGTGCAAGTATACACTACACAAGGAAAATTCCCAATATGCAAACACTACTAAATACAACTAATAATCCTAGGAACACATATATAATAACACGTACGATCACTAATTATCACGAAAGACATTCAAACGGAAATTCAAAGTGTTACAATCTACCCCCCTTAAAGAAATTCGGTCCCCCTATTTAAAAAATCTAACTATACGCACCATCAAAAAGATGGGGATACCTCCTCCTCATCTCGCTCTCGGTCTCCCAAGTGACTTCCTCGCCGCTCTGGCCACGCCAAAGCACTTTGACGGACGGTGTCTCTTTCGACCTCAATTTCTTCACTTGTCGATCCAAGATCATCACCGGCTGCTCTGCATAGGAAAGGTCGCGCTCAAGCTAGACCGTCGGGTGCTGAATCGCATGCGATGGATCATGAAGATATCTGCGGAGCATCGAAACGTGAAATACGGGGTGCACGTCTGGAAAACTGGGCGGAAGGGCTAATCGATACGCAACCGCACCAAACGTTCAAGGATCTCGAAGGGGCCCACATATCTGGGACTAAGCTTCCCCTTCTTCCCAAATCTCATTACGCCTTTCATTGGGGAGACCCTCAAGAAAACATTATCACCAACGGAAAACTCAAGTCTGCGCCGACGACGGTCCGCATAAGACCTCTGCCTACCCTGGGCTGCTCTCATCCTATCGCGAATCAACTGGATCTTCGCGGTCGTCTCCTCCACAATCTGCGGTCCTAAGATACTGCTGTCACTGAGCTCCGTCCAACAGGTGGGCGATCTGCATCTCCTCCCATAAAGAGCCTCAAACGGTACCATCTGAATGGTCTCCTGGTAGCTGTTGTTGTAGGAGAACTCTACTAAGGACAAATGATGATCCCAGCTACCTCCGAAGTCTAAAACGCATGCTCTGAGCATGTCCTCGAGAGTCTGTATAGTCCGCTCTGACTGTCCGTCGGTCTGCGGATGGAATGCTGTGCTGAAACTCAAGCGAGTGCCCAAAGCCTCCTGAAGCCTCTCCCATAGCCGGCTGGTAAACTGGGTGCCTCTATCGGACACGATGCATGCCGGAACTCCGTGCAGTCGTACAATCTCATCAATGTAAATCTGGGCATACTGAGCAAATCCGAAAGTTGTCTTCACCGGTAGGAAGTGAGCCGCTTTCGTCAAACGATCCACGATCACCCAGATGGAATCATACCCTCGACTAGCCCTGGGTAGACCCATAATGAAATCCATAGATATATGTTCCCATTTCCACTCCGGAATGGGTAACGGCTGTAGCTCTCCCGCGGGCCTCTGGTGCTCAGCCTTGACTTGCTGACAAGTCAGGCATCTCGACACAAAATCTGCAATATCCCTCTTCATACCGTCCCACCAGTAAACTTCTCTCATATCGTGGTACATCTTGGTGGAACCGGGATGAACACTATATACCGACTGATGTGCCTCCTCAAAAATCTCGCGCCGCAATCCCTCAGCATCTGGTACGCACAGTCTAGCTCCAAATCGTAGTATCCCCTGATCATCGATCATGAACTAGGAAAATCTGCCATGTCCCATCTGTGTCCTGATCTCCGAACAGCGGTCATCACTGTGTTGTGCCTCATGTATACGGTCAAGCAACTGTGGGCGTGCACGAACATGCGCCATCTGTCCTCCGATCGGCGTAAACTCGAACTGTACCCGGCTGTCGCATAAGATCTACCAATCCGCCGACGACTGCCTCTGCACTGCGCTCAAACAGGATAGACTACCCCCGGGCTTCCTGCTCAAAGCATCCGCCACTACATTCGCCCTGCCCGGGTGATACAAGATCTCACAATCATAGTCCTTCACTAACTCCATCCATCGGCGCTGTTTAAGGTTCAGGTCTCGCTGCTGAAATATGTACTTTAAGCTCTTGTGGTCAGTGAATATCTGGCACGACTCCCATACAGATAATGTCGCCAGATCATGAGTGCAAAGACCACCGCAGCTATATCCAGATCATGAGTGGGGTAATTCTGTTCATGTTTCTTTAATTGCCGCGAAGCATACGCAATCACCCTATCATGCTGCATCAAAACGCACCCTAGCCCTACTCGTGAAGCATCGCAATAGACCAAAAATCCGCCTGATCCTGAAGGCAATGATAGCACTGGTGTCGTAGTCAGTAGAGCCCGTAGCCGCTGGAAACTGTGCTCACACTCCTCCGTCCAATCGAAGCGAACTCCCTTCCGGGTCAACCCGGTCAAAGGTGTAGCAATGCAAGAGAAGTCCTGCACGAATCGCCGGTAATAGCCTGCCAGCCCTAGAAAGCTGCGAATCTCCGTCACTGACGTGGGTCTAGGCCAACTCCGAACTGCCTCGATCTTCCTCGGGTCGACACATATACCATCTCGTGTAATCACGTGCCCCAAGAAGTCTACGCTGTCTAGCCAGAAGGCACACTTGGAGAATTTGGCGAAAAGCTGATACTCCCTCAAGGTCTGCAGCGTTGTCCGCAGGTGCTGCTCGTGCTCCTCTCTACTTCGAGAATACACCAAGATATCGTCAATAAACACTATAATGAACAGATCAAGATACGGCCGGAAAATACGGTTCATCAAATCCATAAATGCTGCTGGCGCGTTGGTGAGTCCGAACGACATCACCAAAAACTCATAATGGCCGTAACGCGTGCGGATGGCTGTCCTAGGAATGTCCTCCTGTCGAACCCGCAGCTGATGGTAGCCCGATCGCAAATCGATCCTCGAAAAGTATCCTGCCCCGTGAAGCTGGTCGAACAAATCGTCGATCCGTGGCAAAGGATATCTTTTCCGCACTATCACCCTGTTCAGCTGGCGGTAGTCGATACACAAACGCATACTGTCGTCCTTCTTCTTGACAAACAGGACTGGAGCACCCCAAGGAGAAACACTGGGTCGAATAAGTCCCTTATCCAGCAAGTCCTACAACTGACCCTTCAATTCTCGAAGTTCCGCCGGGGCCATCCGATAAGGCGGTACAGAAATAGGCCCCGCGCCAGGAACCAAGTCAATACAGAAGGAAATATCACGCTCGGGCGGTAGCCCAGGAAGCTCGTCAGGGAACAGATCAGGGAACTCGCTAACAACCGGAACCTGATCCACCGGAACCTCCGTAGCTCTAGTATCGCAAACATAGGCGAGAAATCCCTGACATCCCTTCCGCAAAAGCTGTCCAACGCGAAAAGAAGAAATCACACTGTGAGGGGTGGCACCACGGTCCCCCAACACAACAACCACCTACTCGCGGGGAAAACAAAATCGAACTGTCTTCTCGCGGCAGTCAACAGAAGCATAGCACGTGGCTAACCAATCCATGCCCAAAAGAACGTCGAAGTCCAACATCTCAAGAAGGATCAAATCGACCGGTAACTCTCTCTCGCCAATACGGACGGTACAGGATCGGAACACATGCCTAGCAACAAATGACTCTCCCATAGGAGTAGTCACAACAAGCGGCTGGTCAAGCAAACCGGACTTTCTACCCAAACTCGGCACAAAGTGTGTGGATACGTACGAGTGCGTGGATCCGGGATAGAATAACACGTGTGCATCAACCGAACATACAGAAAGGATACCTGAGACCACCGCATTGGACGCCTGCGCGTCCTGATGCGTCAAAGCAAAAACTCGCGCCTGTCCTCCACCTGCAACTAACTGTCCCCTGCCGGCCGCTGGCTGCCCTCTACCTCGGACATTTCGTCCTCTATGAACAATTCCTCCATGACCACGACCTCTCTGTGTATGCGTCTGACGTGGAGTAACAGTAGGTACTATCGGCGGTGCCGTCTGGGGTGGTGAAGGTGGTAAGGTAACATGTGGTGCTGCCGCCCACTCCGGGGTACCTCAGGAAAATCTCGCACACGATGATAAGAACTCCCGCAACGGTAACATCCCGATGACGGTCGCTGACCCTCCTGGGGATAGGAGCTAAACAATTGGCCTCGTCTCGAATCTCTGCCACCTGCAAGGTGCCTGTCACGACGCCGGAAAGGCCGTCTCTGCACTGACGTATCTGCACGAACTCTCTTCGGCTGTGGAACTGCCGAAGTCTCAGCAAGGCGCTGTTGCGCCACGGCAGCGCCCCGGCCGTCTATCCGAGGCCAAATTGCGGAATCAAAATTTTCTTATCTTTTAAACTGGCGCTACCGCGGACAATTAACCCGGATCGTAACCATTAACCTAATGCTAGCAAACAAGAGATGGGAAAGAGAAGTATACCGAGTGATCCGAGTCCTCCGGTCTTCTCGTCATCGTCCCAATGACCCGCGGAAAGTCTAGTCTCCATATCGTCGCCTCCTCGCCGGAAAGGGCACCACATCGCCTGCGTCTTTTACGGGCTCCCGCCTCAATACCGAGGCAACTCGGGCATGAAGCCGGCAACTCGACATGCTCAAGATATGCTGTAGAAGTAGTGTAGAATCACTTTGCCTCATGGGGTTTGTGAAGTTGTCTTGATGGAGGAATCAATCAAGATATGAACTTGGGGATTTTTGGTAGCAAGCTAAAATGAGATGGATGATGAATTTACCCACCAAAAATGAAACCTCTCATTTTCTCTCTTCTCCAAAAATGTGTGGCCGGCCATGTTGAATTGGAAAATGGTGGAGGGAATTAAACAACATAAGAGGGAGGTGAGTGTAGGAGAACAAGGTGGTGACCACAACATAAAGCAAGTCTCACATCAACACTCATCTCACTTCTAATCTCATCCTTTTCAAATCCAATCACAATAAAAGCTAACCATTATGAAGGAAAAAGAAAAGATGCTTAAACCATCATAATGCCTCATAATGCAAGAAACCCCCTCCACAAATGTAATTTGCAAAACTGCAAATTACCCCCTCCATCAGAAAAGTCCGGCCGGGAAAGAACAAAGAAAAACCGGCCGGAACGGAATACAAACTGGCAACTCCAGAAAACTGGTCCCGTAATAAATTACAGGAAAACCCCGATACTGTGCATACACACCCGCATCTGTATTCCGACCGGATACAAATGCAATGAGACAAAATCTACACTGTACTAAACTAGTACCGGCTTAAACCAAAGCCGGCTAGTAAAATCCATTCGATCCTGATCCGTGCAATACCGCACGTATCTGATCGAACCCTGCCATATAACTATACGGCCACTAGTACAAAACTGTCCGATCCTGATCCGTGCAATACCGCACGTATCTGATCGGACCCTGCCATATCTCCATACGGCCTCTACAGCGTTTCGCCCGAAAGCTTGAGTAACTGTAAGTGTAGTGGACTCTAAAGACTCGTCAATACTATGGCTGTGAATTTAACCACTAGCACGTCAGAGGTATAAGCCAATACGTGACGGGCCACCAGCTATTGACCAAAAGGGACGTCGATGAGCGAACTCATCCTGACACCCTACTGAGCCTGTCAGTGACAATATCCGTACAGTCCGGTCCGTTCGTCTATGAGCATCGCATGTCGGGCCTAGGGGGTTGGTAAAAGTCAGACCCCCAAAAGCGGTACAAGTCGTGTCGGAGTGTAGCCCAGAACGCCCTGAGATACTACTGGAATACCTACCAGTAAATCTCCTGCCTCGGCCGAGGGCTTTGCGTAATGGCTCTCCTAGACACAGCGCGACCTCACCCCCAATACCGGGAGAGACGAACCCCTGCAGATCCGCTCACTGCCTCCATGTGGCTCGGGACTGTACCCAACTAAAACCTGTTTGCACGACTCCTTTGAGCCATGGTAGGGTAGTAATCAAAGTACAGTGGGAACTCACACAAGACAAATGACGATCTCAGGTCGATGAACTAACCTGTACACATGTCACCAGGGAACTGCTATCTGACGTCTGGTATAATCCCAACTGGCAGGTTCCCGGCGAGTCCTGTCCGGTGTACTCATAACCCAATGAGCACCTGTATACATCTTAGGTGAACCAACTGACACCAGTGGCTTGTGAGACCGGCCACCGCCCCTCGTCGGGGTCTCGACTGTATACACTAGTCTATTAATGGAGTATCGATGCCCTGTCTCGAAACTCCTACGACTAGGGACCTTTTAAGGATGTGCTTATAGACTACCAGCTCCCACGTATATGATCGCCATCATACTGCCGGCAGTCAAGCAAGAATCCTAGGGGCTCTATCAACGTGTAATAGCGACATGCCAGGTCACCTAAAGCAGTACACGATGATAAAGATAAACCAGATAGCATACTATCATCTCGAGTAAGACTGTCCTACCGGGATAGGTCCTCCCTCAATCATTGCAATCACGTGCCTGTGATCCAATAATTGACTCTGAGGGCACTATCTCCAACAATCTCCCACTTGCACTCAAGGCTAATTATTGCGATGCCGCATACTCACAGCCCGTGTGATACCGAACACCCAACTCCACTACTAGTCAGTCTCACAAAGCTCGTTTGCGAAACTATTGCGTTCGAGGAATAGCCTCAGTGAGTGGATCCGCTGTGATGTTTCTTTCTATGTCTCTCTATATCTCAAGTTCGCGGAGAAAGCCATCTCCCGAAATGAGCAATACCTGTCTTAGAAATGTCTGGATGTCTGATGGGACCTAGCTCATAAATGAACTCCAAATCCAAACTTCTTAGACTGTATCGTCAACTGAACTTAATCAGTATCCTGCGCCATGCCACCCTCGGTATTGCCTTGGACCATCTGTCCAAAATACTGCCCCTCGTCAGAAGGAAAACTATAACTCTGACAGCCACTCTGCCATCCAGGTCACCTTGGAAGCCTGGAATGATAACCGTCTCCTAAAGGAGGCTGCCGTTATCATATCCCTAGAACATCAACTTATGTTCTAAAACTGCTTCCGACCGTTTCTCCAGGATTGGATCAATATCAACTTATTGCATCTACTGCAACAACAACATCTGGTGTGGTACTTGACATCTCATGATTGACTCAATTGCCTAAGCAAGTGATCTGCCAATCATGAGTATCCTTCTCCTTTTTAGTCTATAAGACATCTTTAGAGAGGGTGACTCCATCAACTGCAGGCACACTACCGTGCCAGGAGTCGTCCATTCTAAATACTCATAGAATGCTGTCAAGGTACCCAGATTGGGAAACCACCCAAATCTAGATCTAAAACCATAGATCTAGTAACCAGTGTGTCTGACATAATGTCCAAATCCCATACGGAGAAAACACTGTGTGACGACCAAAGTATAACCGATCGTAATATAGGAATATCACTTCCTACTACCTTCTCAACAGATCCACCCCCTATTCTGATGACGTCAAACCTATGACTGTCACATCAGAAATAGATGATCTATCTCCGCTACATCTGCTTTAGTCTATAAATAGACATAAGCCTGATGTCCACCAATGCTTCCGCTGCTCCCACTGACTACGACAACCCTCTGGCAGAGTCATATAGACGTGCACTTCCAAAGCTAGTTTAGAACGACGCTATAATCATCCTCCCACCGGGTCTCGCAGCCTGGAACAACATCAATGGTAATTGTGGGTAAACAAGAACTTCCCTGTCACCGTCCTTGAGGCTACCGTAGTACCTCTCGGGTGCCTGAAGTTACCCACCGTATCTGCGGAGTGGCCAATGGAATGTCAAATCAGATTGAATCTTTATGTTCCTTATCAAATCTTCAGTAATCGTTTGCGGTTCTGGAATCACTTCCAGTTCTACCATACTCCCACTACTGTTTTTGAAAAATCCATTTCTTTTAAAAAATGTGGCGAGTCAAGAACAATATCTCTATTGATCTTCCAGATGGTAGAAAATCAACCCTCGTCATAGCCTAGGTCAACCCGCAAACAGCCATTACAGAAACGTGCCTTGAGTTGTCCAGTGTCTGGTTTTAATCATAAGCCGGACAACTCCCCGTACCTTAACAATGTTAAGATATGAACTGTTCTATATCCAATATAGAACCAGAGGCACTGATTTAATTGAACCAGATTCAAATCATGCAGCTGTCACCAGTGCATGTCAACTAAATGGAAGGAGGCCGATCAGCGTTACTCAACTTAGGAATGCTTCCAATTATGAGTAACCTGAAAGAGAAGCTAGTTCTCTTTATCATTACTATCAACTGAATACCATACACAAGTATCTACATCTTCGATCACTTTGAAGAATCCCGATACTTGCTATACCTGGTTCTCTACTCTATTCAAATACCTACAACTCCTCAAAACTTAGACCCTGTGTTTCTACGAAACACATGTCTAAGGACTAGAGAAGTTAAAAGTAAACAGAATATAGTATGAGGACCAACCCCTCTGTCCTAATGGACACTGGACAACATACAATACTCTGTATAAGTCCGCTGAGTCTAACAACTCTTTCACTGTGTGTCGTAGGTTGAAAACTGTACTTATGGTTAAGAAGAATTACACCGCTGTTTAATGCTCCTTACCTATCCATCCACTGATATAGGTAAATGTCATCGACATAATATCAAAAGGTATATCTCACTCTATGAAAATAGACGTACAGATATATCAATTTGAAATTGGTGCACAACAGCGGATATTCAAAACCAAATATTTGCCGACCGGCAAACAGCCCAGATGATCTCCTCAAATATCACCGATTACAACGAATCCCGATATAATGAGGATGATCACCCTATTCCCAATAACATACTCCCACTCAGCATCTATAAAACCATACAGATGTGAGAATCATACCTGGTAAATACATACCCTGGAGCAAGTGTCTAACTGGGAAATCAGTTTTCCATTAACAGTACACGGTGAAACTAAAACATTGAAATGTTTCGTTGGGGTATCCTGGTATTCCTAGTAATGCCTCTTCCATTATCCAGATTCACAACTGTAACCGTATAATTCTTTGCCACCTCTCCAAATCCCTTTCTATGTCTTTAGTCATTACCTTCTGTACACCCCTTTAGGCCAAATGGTTTTCTTCCTTCCCTACCGTTCGGCACCAGCCTATGGTTTGGAAGAAGACTATCCAAAAGGCATAAAGGGTGTACTGTCCTAATCCTAGGAGCACTCGCAACGCGAGAGAAGGTGAAGATGAAGGACACCCGAATGTACTTTATTCCTATTTCTCCTGAACCAGAATCCATCCTCGAACTGGAACAAGTTCCTTTCGAGTTCGTATATAACCATACGATGGAGTATCCAATAAACTGTGGATCTTCGTAGTGATACGGAGTGTCCTGGAGAAATACAAAGGTGATTTAGGATTGGCGAAGAAATACTTGGTTTGGTCGTGAATATCGGTCGCAATTTACTTTGCCCTCCTACTAATCCCTTGCTTTGTCTTAACTTAATACCTTCTGTACACCGTTTAGGCTAACTGGTTTTCTTCATTCCCTACCGGTCGGCACCAGCCTATGGTTTGGAAGAAGACTATCCAATTTGCGTAATAGGTGTACTACTCCTAAACCAAGGAGTACTCACAACTTGAGAGAAGGTAAAAGGGAAAAGACAACTGAATAATCCTATCCGTTTTCTCCAGAACCGGAAACCATCCTCGAATTCCTTCGAGTTCGTATCTAACCATACGATGGTTTTGTCCAATGGAAGTGGACGTTCGTAGTAATACGGGGTGTCCTGGAGAAAAGGGTAAAAGTAGGAGTGGCAATGAGGTCTGCAACTCTGACAATCCAAAAGCCAAAGTTAAGAAGGTTCGGTCAACTTGGTTACTGAGTCAAAGTCCAGGGTCGGGTCAATGGTCGCTGCCAAAGAGAGAGAGAGAAAAGAAACACTCAGCGTGCACTCTAACCTAGATCAGAATGGTTATCACTTTATCTAATCAGGAAACCTCCCACTGTACCTCAAATTCTCCTCCAAACCTGAAAGAAGAATTAGTCGGGATCACCCGAGGAGTAAACCAACTCATCAGTGGGAATCGGGATCCAACTCTCATCACATGATAACGTGACAGAATCCACTCACGTCACCACACTCCAGAAGGTATGCGCATATCTGGCAAGTTTCAGTTCTTTTGAAACTCCCGATGTGATTTTTACCCCAAACGGTTTATGACCTTGACTAGGTCAACAAACCATAAACCGCCAGTCAAGTTCAACCCGTCATTATTCTGGATTGCATTAAACCCACCCGTACGTGCCCTTGACTAGGTCAACAAGGCCGCACGACTGTCTTAACCAATCCCACTTATGCAACAAACAAGTACCACTTAGCTACCGAACACTACGTCTTGACTAGGTCAACAAACGCAGCACGAATACTAAATAATACCCGTAGGAAATGACGGAGGGCTACGGCTGGTTATTGGCGAAAAACCTTTAACGTAATGAACTTGATATCGTTGAAGGAACTGCATAGCCTTTTATAAAAATATAGTGATGAAAACCTTTACTAAAGAGGTCACTCCCGGTGAAGGGATCTCGGCTCTTTCCCCGTAGAATGAGGTGCAGGATATTCCAACTGAATACCACGATGCAAAGCAAAAGTAATCGGCTATAGTGAAGTTATTGCCCTGACGCAAACTTCTGTCCAAGGGGTCACTCCCGGTGAAGGGATCTCGGCCCTTGCCTCGTCGACTGAGGAGCAGGATATTCTAAATGAATACCACGATGCAAAACAAAAGTGAACGTCCTTGCAATAACAGCTTTTTGAAAAGTGTTCCAACAACATCAGAATAGGTTTGTTTATCTTGCATTGATCCGAATCAACGCAGTCCCATCAAATAATCACACCACAAAGAACGAAAATATACTGACGTACGTATATGCCATCCGCATTCGCCACTGGGTCCCGTCATCACCCGTTAGGTTACTTAACTAACGACAGAGCGGGGACTGGACTAGCGCGGATGCAAAACATATACAACATCTACTAATATATATAACAATATATTATATTCGCTCAAGGCGTGATAAGAAATGCAACATCACAGAAATGTACAGTATCACAGAACAATACAGATATTTGGGATCCCCGGGTTTCATAGAGCCGCTGCTGAAACCCGACGTTCCCCTGGTCGTGTGGATAGCCTGTGCAATGAAATCCTAGACCCCTACGGGCGCGGCAAGTCACCCGCCAAAACCTAAAGCGAGGCAGCCCCCTCCAGCACCGTGAATGGACCACCCAGCACTTCACGGAATCCGGTAACTTGGGCACCCCTCCTGGGTCAACCTGTACCCCCTACGAGTGCGGCGAATAGCCCGCCAATCCTAGAGTGAAGCCCCCTCCGTCTCAATGCCATGAGATGCGGGCCCGTTGCCCTGTAGAACCCGGCTATCCGTGCACCCCTCCGCGGGGTAATCCTAGTACAGAAAGTAAAATATACATATACCGGGTACATCGACCGCAACCAGGTCGTGCCCCAAAAGAATAATACAATCAGGCAGTGACGGCAGTCCACATGTCGGACGCTCGCCCCGCAATATCAAATGTACATAATACAACAAAACTGTACTAGCATTGCATCCAGGCTATCCCCCACGACCGATCCGCAACAACACAGCATAAACATAGAACATCAACGTGAAAGTCACATTCGCAAATCCGTCTAACCGGGCTATAGCAGTTAAACCGGATTTACCGATCAAGTGACATTCACGGTCGCAGATATAATGTAAATACTGTGAAATAATGTGTTTAAAAATATCCGATCGATCAAACAATTAACAAGTGGGCCCCCAAGTAAAACTGTAGCACTCACAGAAATAATTAGCCCAATTTTAGTATTCCAAAACCCCCAAAATAAGCCCACAAGCCCACTGTAAAAATTGGATACAGTGAGGATAACAGAGTGCGGCGGAACCGCGGCCCAAGGGGGGTTTGGCCGCGGTTCAGCGCTCATGTCGTCGACTGACAGTGTCGAATTTTTACAGAGGTCTTATAATTTCATGTACATCCGTTTTCTACAATCTGAAAAAAAATTTGACACCAAAAAATTCCAACAGAAAACAGATGTGAACAAAAATGAGTTTTTTTGGAATTTTGGTCGATCGGATAAGCAAAACGCATTAGAACAAGCTAGGCAAGGTTAATGGCGTGGCTCTGATACCATGTTGCGCCACGGCAGCGCCCCGGCCGTCTATCCGAGGCCAAATTGCGGAATCAAAATTTTCTTATCTTTTAAACTGGCGCTACCGCGGACAATTAACCCGGATCGTAACCATTAACCTAATGCTAGCAAACAAGAGATGGGAAAGAGAAGTATACCGAGTGATCCGAGTCCTCCGGTCTTCTCGTCATCGTCCCGATCACCCGTGGAAAGTCTAGTCTCCATATCG
Organism: Agapanthus africanus; assembly: GCA_030015575.1. Classification (NCBI taxonomy): domain Eukaryota; kingdom Viridiplantae; phylum Streptophyta; class Magnoliopsida; order Asparagales; family Amaryllidaceae; genus Agapanthus; species Agapanthus africanus. The sequence continues at coordinate 365,205,546 of JASDDO010000012.1, forward strand.
TCGCCTCCTCGCCGGAAAGGGCACCACATCGCTTGCGTCTTTTATGGGCTCCCGCCTCAATACCGAGGCAACTCGGGCATGAAGCCGGCAACTCGACATGCTCAAGATATGCTGTAGAAGTAGTGTAGAATCACTTTGCCTCATGGGGTTTGTGAAGTTGCCTTGATGGAGGAATCAATCAAGATATGAACTTGGGGATTTTTGGTGGCAAGCTAAAATGAGATGGATGATGAATTTACCCACCAAAAATGAAACCTCTCATTTTCTCTCTTCTCCAAAAATGTGTGGCCGGCCATGTTGAATTGGAAAATGGTGGAGGGAATTAAACAACATAAGAGGGAGGTGAGTGTATGAGAACAAGGTGGTGACCACAACATAAAGCAAGTCTCACATCAACACTCATCTCACTTCTAATCTCATCCTTTTCAAATCCAATCACAATAAAAGCTAACCATTATGAAGGAAAAAGAAAAGATACTTAAACCATCATAATGCCTCATAATGCAAGAAACCCCCTCCACAAATGTAATTTGCAAAACTGCAAATTACCCCCTCCATCAGAAAAGTCCGGCTGGGAAAGAACAAAGAAAAACCGGCCGGAACGGAATACAAACTGGCAACTCCAGAAAACTGGTCCCGTAATAAATTACAGGAAAACCCCGATACTGTGCATACACACCCGCATCTGTATTCCGACCGGATACAAATGCAATGAGACAAAATCTACACTGTACTAAACTAGTACCGGCTTAAACCAAAGCCGGCTAGTAAAATCCGTTCGATCCTGATCCGTGCAATACCGCACGTATCTGATCGAACCCTGCCATATAACTATACGGCCACTAGTACAAAACTGTCCGATCCTGATCCGTGCAATACCGCACGTATCTGATCGGACCCTGCCATTTCTCCATACGGCCTCTACAGCGTTTCGCCCGAAAGCTTGAGTAACTGTAAGTGTGGTGGACTCTAAAGACTCGTCAATACTATGGCTGTGGATTTAACCACTAGCACGTCAGAGGTATAAGCCAATATGTGACGGGCCACCAGCTATTGACCAAAAGGGACGTCGATGAGCGAACTCATCCTGACACCCTACTGAGCCTGTCAGTGACAATATCCGTACAGTCCGGTCCGTTCGTCTATGAGCATCGCATGTCGGGCCTAGGGGGTTGGTAAAAGTCAGACCCCCAAAAGCGGTACAAGTCGTGTCGGAGTGTAGCCCAGAACGCCCTGAGATACTACTGGAATACCTACCAGAAAATCTCCTGCCTCGGCCGAGGGCTTTGCGTAATGGCTCTCCTAGACACAGCGCGACCTCACCCCCAATACCGGGAGAGACGAACCCCTGCAGATCCGCTCACTGCCTCCATGTAGCTCGGGACTGTACCCAACTAAAACCTGTTTGCACGACTCCTTTGAGCCGTGGTAGGGTCGTAATCAATGTACAGTGGGAGCTCACACGAGACAAATGACGATCTCAGGTCGATGAACTAACCTGTACACATGTCACCAGGGAACTGCTATCTGACGTCTGGTATAATCCCAACTGGCAGGTTCCCGGCGAGTCCTGTCCGGTGTACTCATAACCCAATGAGCACCTGTATACATCTTAGGTGAACCAACTGACACCAGTGGCTTGTGAGACCGGCCACCGCCCCTCGTCGGGGTCTCAACTGTATACACTAGTCTACTAATGGAGTATCGATGCCCTGTCTCGAAACTCCTACGACTAGGGACCTTTTAAGGATGTGCTTATAGACTACCAGCTCCCACGTATATGATCGCCATCATACTGCCGGCAGTCAAGCAAGAATCCTAGGGGCTCTATCAACGTGTAATAGCGACATGCCAGGTCACCTAAAGCAGTACACGATGATAAAGATAAACCAGATAGCATACTATCATCTCGAGTAAGACTGTCCTACCGGGATAGGTCCTCCCTCAATCATTGCAATCACGTGCCTGTGATCCAATAATTGACTGTGAGGGCACTATCTCCAACAGGCGCTCCTCAACTAATAATGCTGCATCTACTGCTGCTGCGTATGTCTCGTAATGCTGCGCACTGATAGCAAGGAATAGTGGCGTAAGCAAGCCTCGGACAAATCTCTTGACTCGCAACTCCTCAGTAGCCACTAGATACAGAGCATAAACGGATAGCTCGGTGAACAGCACATCGTACTCTGCCACTGACATCTCTGGTGTCTGGCGTAACGACTCGAACCTGCGTGCTCTAGCATCTCTGACACTCAGGGGAAGAAAGCGGGCAAGGAATAGTGCCACGAACTTTGTCCAGGTCATGGGAGGAAGACCTGCTGCTCTACCCTTCTCGACTGATTCGCACCATTTCTGCGCAAGACCTTCCAGGCGAAAGCTCGCGAACTCAACCCATCTCGCATCTGCGCATCTAAGTGAACGACATATCCGCGCCATCCTATCAATGAAAGACTGTGGATCCTCGGCCACATCAGTGCCTGTGAAGACCGGAGGCTTCAGCCTCATAAACTCTGACAGCGATACTGTAATAACCTCTGTAATCGTAGGTGCAACTGCCTGAACTGTGGGTACCACCGCAGTCTTCGCAACGGGTGGGACTACCTCTGGTCGCTGCGCTCGAAGTATCTCAACTAGAGATCCCATCATCTGGCGCATCTCCTGCATACTGGATCCCATCGTCTAGCGTATCTCCTGCACACCAGCCCCTAACATAGCAATCTGATCTGTCACGGCAGGAACAGCCTGCTCGGGCACAACCGGTGTACTACCCGGATCAGTCCTCGTCTCGGACGAGTCAACTCGAATCTCGGCCCTCGCGGCCGCTCTCTGCGCCCTCGTAGTCTTTGGCGGCATAATGGCTGGAAGGATCAATAGGATTCGATAAGGATACGGAAATCGAATCGCAAGAATTTATAGACTCAAGAAGGAATTTTATTTCAACAAGTCCTAAGGTCGCGTAGGCGGAGTACCGTGTCGTGAGTATGCCGCGGAACATACACACGCTACGCTACCCTGCTGCAGCTACCTACTCCATCATACCAGGGTCATCCTACACTCCGAAAGGTAAAACCTGGCTCTGATACCAACTTTGTCACGACCCGAAGTTTGGACCGTGACCGGCACTTAACCACATAACGTCTACAGGCGTAACGCGATTAAGTGAACCGAAAACCCAGAAATCAAACCAGTGAAAGTATAAAGTGTTATAAGTTTTAAAGGAAAACATTTACTAACATGATAATAAATATAAGTAAACAATCACCAAGATAGTAATATACGACGCCGTAGAGAAGATCAAGATCCACAAGTGGGAACATCACAGATAGAATAAGCTGCAAGAACAGTCGGCTGACAACGAGCTCGACACCAGAATACAATATAATACATCATCGTCCTCACACTGTCTCTAAGTCAAATACATACATGGTAGATGGAGAATACTAGATACAACAATGTACAAACTAAAAGATAACAGATACCGCACAAAACCCACCTATCAGCAAAAGAGCTGGTACACCAACTATGGGGGTATCTGTGTCAAAAGATGCAAAAGCAGCCTGCCGCGACTACTCCGAAGGCAACCTGCAAACACTGTGGCACAACGGGGGTGAGTTGCCAACTCGTGAATAGAGATAATATATAAAGGTAATCGCGAGCATGCACGTACTACGCTACTCTATCATATGCCAACAGATGATATCAATATGTGATAAGCAGTATGTGCAACAATCATGCAAGTGCTCTATCAGGTAATGTAACTACAGGATGAGGTACAATAGTAAATGCTGAGCAGGGGCAATATAATATCTACACGGAATGTCAACGTGGAATATATAATCGGTGTCCATCAATGCACCCAGATCCCCCAAATAGCTCAGGCGCCGGCACTCTCATCGGCCCTCAAATCCTGTACATCTCTGAGAATCCCGAGTGCCCAACATCGTCACCCAAATATCATAAATACTCATGTCCAGCATCGACACGCAAATCCTCATCCATCGGGCCCCGTCAGTCCGGGTCAGCCCACGGGCTCCGTCTGCGGTATCGGCCCTCGGCCCCAGCAGTACGGATCACCCCGCATCCATCTATAGACTCAGATCAGTATCCTCCGGATAACTGTCAGGTCCAACCAATCACCGGTAGGTAGTAGTCCCTCTGCCAGGCTCACCGTCTACTGCACAGCGAAACTGTTCTCGCCCCGGGGTACCATACCGGGTCCACCATGTACCCGTAATCGGTCTCAACCAACTCCTCGATTCGGGTTCACATATATCACTCTAGCACCGAGAAAACACATGGTGGACGCACCGAAATATCATATCAAGGGAACCGGGTTTTTAAATAATTACATATTTGCAATAGCCACGGTTCCCAAATCCAGAAATCATATGTAATCCAAAGCAAAATGCAAGTCAATGATCCGATATGATATGTGCCTCAAATATAAATATCATGTCAAGTCACATATAGATAAGCTACAATATAATGATCCAATTTGATATAGGCATCAAGTATGAATAGCATTTCAAGTCACATATAGATGAGCTACAATATGATGATCCGATGTGATATAGGCATCAAGTATAAATAGCATGTCAAGTCACATATAGATGAGCTACAATATGATGATCCGATGTGATATAGGCATCAAGTATGAATAGCATGTCAAGTCACATATAGATGAGCTACAATATGAGGATCCGATGTGATATAGGCATCAAGTATGAATAGCATGTCAAGTCACATATAGATGAGCTACAATATGATGATCCGATGTGATATAGGCATCAAGTATGAATAGCATGTCAAGTCACATATAGATGAGCTACAATATGAGGATCCGATGTGATATAGGCATCAAGTATGAATAGCATGTCAAGTCACATATAGATAAGCTACAATATGATGATCCTATGTGATATATGCATCAAGTATGAATAGCATGTCAAGTCACATATAGATGAGCTACAATATGATGATCCGATGTGATATAGGCATCAAGTATAAATAGCATGTCAAGTCACATATAGATGAGCTACAATATGAGGATCCGATGTGATATAGGCATCAAGTATGAATAGCATGTCAAGTCATATATAGATGAGCTACAATATGATGATCTGATCTGATATACTACAGTGTGAGTGTCATGGCAATTACTAACGGTGTGTGTGTAACATGCAGGATAGTGCTCGTGCAACATGGACCGTTAGTAATGGTGCGGTGTTCTATCAATTCTAGTTTATATCCAAATAGCAGGGAATGCAGCATGCACAAAATAGTAGCCATGAATAGTCAATGTATACAATGGAAACTATAAGGTCCTATCAGCCCTGACGTAGAATGCCATGCGGGCGATATCCCCGTAGATGTGAAATCTACTCACCGTAGTCCCTCGCTAGGTATAGCCAACAACTTGTTTCCCCTTCTGCGCGGCGTCCGCCGTACTCGCCTGCGAACCTAGAATTACACATTATATCACACGTAAGCTTGAAGTCACACAAACGCGACATTAAAGCCGAACTAGTAACTCGTGTCGCGAACCAAGCGGGCGTGTGCGCGATACGTTAAAACATGTGGTTACGTGCCTGAAACCACTCCGACGCGTCACGATACGCAGAAACCCCAAACCCACACACACGTATCACGCGTGTCGCGAAAGATTGAAAATACGGGAAAATAGGTAATCACCTCCTGATTTTGATACATGAAAGATATTGTAAAACTATATATACCAAAACAACCCAAATAGCAGCAGACACCCACACCCCAAACCCCAACCCAAAACTCCCCCATCTAGCCGCAATTTGCGGCCAGAATGCATATTTTGGCGGCCCCAAATGGGAATTGGGCTCCCAGGTTTGGTGTGTGCTCTCTATACCCCCTAAACATGCTACAGTAACATCTAGTTTTACTCTGAAATGTCTCGGGTAGCAGCAGATCCTACAGGGCCTTATTTCTAGTTAAAATCCACACTTTTGCACTAAAATCAAACTTTAGGGTATTTTTGTGCAAACTGAAACAAAACCTGGCCTAAGATAGCTCTAATAACACCTAATAGAGCTAACACAACTAACAAAACCCTAATCTAACATGTGAATCACAAATATCCTTAAATATCACCAAAAATGCACAAAAATGAGATTTTTACTAAAGAATACTACAAGTTTAAGGAAACGGAGTGCTAATATGAGTTAATACCTTCTAAGAATCTTGTAGAACACCAAAAGTTCCAGCTTCTCCTTCTAGTGTGCAGATTTGCTTCAAACAACTCAAAAAGCTCACTTTTCCTAAGGTTTTGTGAAGGAAATGTGTGGTTTTTGTGTAGGATTTGTGTAGAGATTAAAGAGACATGAAGAGGAGAAGAAAAGTTGAAGAAAATGGGAGGGTTTGCTGCTGGAATTCTCCAGAATTCTGGAGTGGGGAAAGAGAGAGAGAGAAGGGAAGAAAATGGGGTCAAAAGTCAACATTTCACCTAACCACCATGCTCATTTGTTTAATTGGATTTTGAATTATGAAAAAGGGTTTTGTTTAGGTTAAAATGGTGGGGAAAAATAACAACCATGCAACACAAGAAAGTGGTTAACATGCTACCAAAAACCCTAAGTCTCAAAAAGGCTAAGTGTGCAAGTGTACACTACACAAGGAAAATTCCCAATATGCAAACACTACTAAATACAACTAATAATCCTAGGAACACATATATAATAACACGTACGATCACTAATTATCACGAAAGACATTCAAACGGAAATTCAAAGTGTTACAAAGACAGCCGAGAAGATCTTGCAATGTGGTTTCTACTGGCCACAACTCTTCAAAGACGCTCATTACTATTGCAAGACTTGCTCCCGGTGCCAACACATGGGCCGGATATCCCGGAGGAACGAGATGTCGCTCCAACCAATCTTGGTTGTGGAGATTTTCGATGTTTGGGGGATAGATTTCATGAGGCCATTTCCCATCTCTTTTGGGAACTTGTACATCCTTCTCGCTGTTGATTACGTCTCTAAATGGGTCGAGGCTATGCCCAGCCGGACTAACGACAACAAGGTTGTCGTTAGGTTCCTTAAAGAAAACATTTTCTCTCGGTTTGGGCACCCCCGAGCGATCATTAGAGACAATGGAAGTCATTTCTGCAACAAAACTTTCGAGGCCTTGATGCGGAAATACTCCATTAATCATAAGCTATCCACGCCCTACCACCACCAAACCTGCGGGCAGGCCGAAGTTTCAAATAGGCAAATCAAGCAGATACTGGAGAAGACGGTTTCCAAGAACCGAAGATTGGTCATTGAAACTCACTGATGCCCTTTGGGTATTTCGAACCATGTATAAGACAGACTTTGGCATGTCTCCCTATCGGCTTGTGTACGGAAAAGCCTGCCACCTACCTGTCGAAATAGAGCATCGCGCATTTTGGGCGATAAAGGAGCTGAATCTGTCTCTCGAGGATGCATGCAGCCATCGGAAGCTGCAGTTGAACGAACTGAGCGAGCTTAGGGATGAGGCTTACGATAACGCGGTTGTCATTAAGAACCGAACGAAGGTGTTTCACGATAAACACCTTTTGCGCAAGACTTTTGTACCTGGTCAACAGGTACTTCTTTACGACACCCGGCTACACTTCCATCCAGGAAAGTTCAGATCTCGCTGGAAAGGGCCGTATTTTGTGCGGAATGTGTATCCGCAGGGCACTGTGGATTTGGAGAATCCAGAGGACGGTTCATTTTTCAAAGTGAATGGACACCGACTCAAACCGTACCTTAGCGCCGAACCAACAGAGGAGCTCCTGCTCTTACAGGAGCCGGTTTACCCTGCATAATCTTCCTCTGCCTACCTCCAAACTTCGGTTATCCAGCCAAGAACAGTGGACACTGTTCCAAATAAGTTTGGGGGTATGTATATACCATCTTGTTTATATTTGTGGATATTCTTTTCCATCCTTTTTTCTTTCTTTTCAAAAAAAAACAAAAACAACAGAAAAATTGTGTATCGCTAACCGACAATTTTGATCCTTCAAATGATCTCTTCATGCAATGACAGTAAGGACACTGTCCAGTTTAAGTTTGGGGGTACGCTCGGTACGCATTTCTAACCTTCGCATTCATATGTATATTTTGCATCTGTATACTAAATCCATAAAATCCATAAAAATCTGAAAATTTTCTAAAAACATAAAAACTTTTCTGTCAAGTTAGCTAGTGGGAGGACTCTGATTCAACATTTCGACGGTTTTGTTTGATAAAATAAGAATAACTAAATCTTATGTTTAGATTTTGAAAACCTGATAGATAACTCTCCTTTGAAGTTAACTATAGCTGATATACGTCTTTACATCACACTACACGTGTCGTGAGTTTTCGAAATTAGATGACAAGTCTTTTATGTTTATAAACTTTTAAACAGATAAATGATTTTCTGAGGATCAAATATGTTTGTTCTGAAATAAGTAATACCAAGAATAGTTTATGAAGTAAAGAGAATATGAAGGAATGTTATTGATGCCGTAATTGGAACTAAGTCTGAAATATAACCCATCTGGAACTTGATTGGAATGATTACACACCGAACCCACTAAACACGTCTTTTATCCAAAAAAATAACTGAACTGCCGGTTATATCTCCGTTCGTATTAAATCATCTGATTTTCACGCCAAACTGTCTTTTGTTTTTGGACCTAGGTAACTTGAGTAATTAAGTCCGCTGGGGTGTTTCTACACCTAATGCCCCAAAACCAACTGGTTTGGGTGCATTGGCCCAAAGCTCGCTAAGAAGCCTGGAAAGTCCAGATTAAAACAAAGTCAAGCAAGTGTTCTCTCCGAGTTAAAATTCCTAACGGTTCTTTGTGTGAGAATAATCTTGATAAAAGACAGGCTTTTATAAAAAAATTTAGCGGAGATATGAAGGTTTTACTCTATGATAAAGACTATTGCACGTTCACAGAGGTGTGTATGAAATGAAAACAAGAAAAAGGTGGAGTGAAGAATAAGACCTAGTTTCCTGTTAGGGAAGATAGAAATTCTAAAGTTGAAACTTTACTGGAAAACGAAACTTGAAAAATGCTTAACTCTTTATAAAACTTATGTGATCCTTTCAAAAATTTTATCTGGGCTTTATTGTGTGACATGATGACGTAAATCGATCCTTCTGGAAACTTAACGACACTATTTGCACTGCACGTAAAGACATATAAAATCTGTAGTTAAATAAGAAGTGAGGTGTGAAAAATAAAGGTTCGATAGTCTAGACATAGGATAATAGAATTGTTATTTTCTGAAACAAAACTTTAGGGTTTGAATCTTAGTTATTTTACGAAACTAGCTTAACCGGATTTTGTGGGTAGTATCCGCTGAAAACCCTCAGGAGACAACACTCCTCCTACTAGGGACACCTAGAGGTTTAACGGCTTGTTGCACATGCTCAGTGCAATCGCGTTCCCTGTGAAAGTGAGGTTAGGAAATTTTTTGTGAATAAATTGGCTTTGCTCGGGACGAGCAAATGAAAAGTTTGGGGGTATTTGTTCATATCAGATTTTTGCATTTTCATACCGCCCAATTTTTATCATATTGCATATCGGTTGGTACTCTTGAGCCGTGTTTGCTAGTCAATTGAAGGATACAGGTTCTCGGCTCTAAACGGTGAAATCCATCGAAAAACACGACAAAAATCCGGTTTCCTGCCAACCACAGATAAAACACGGGTCTCCGCTCTTTATCCGTCTGTTGCCACACACCAGTTTAGGAGACAAAATGGTAAATCGATTGTCACCTTCATGCACAAGGCTCAATGCCAACACAAGATCCAAGAAATCTACGCGGAGCTCGAGGAAATCATGACAAAAAGATCCACATCAAATCATCTTTTGATCAACAGAAATTCCGGAAAAATCGTGAAGAAAATATGAGAAAAAACATATACCAGATTGAAGGGCACTACAAACCAGGGCAACTCACCTTTTTTGGTGACCTAAGTCTCCAATATCTTAGGCCGCGGAACCGCGGCCGTACGGCCTCCTCAGAAGATAAAACTTCAGGGGTATTTGGGTCTTTTCACATGGGTCCAGAATGTTGCCTGAGAATTTCTGTTGCCTGCCTATAAATAGTCCAGAACCTTGTGAAGCCAAGTGTGCATAATCTTGTATTTTTCTAGGTTTTAGAATACTTGTTCTTCTTCCTCTTCTCATCTCTTCTCCATTGAAAAACTTGTAATGAGCTTTTGTGAGTGAAAAATGATGAATAAAGAAGTTCATTTTATTATTATGCTTGTCTTGCTCTTATGTAAATTGCTTGTAATTTTCATTTGTTAACTTAGTTGTTGTTATTTCTTGTTGTTTCTTTCTTTTCCCTTTTCCTTTATCCTTAAACAACCATGATGCTTACGCTTGATCCTTGCCAAGGTGAGGTCGTAAATAGCTAGTTGTTATCTTCTAATCTCTTTCTTTCTATCTTCCTCTTTTGTTTTCTTTTCTTTTCATTATGATGTGTGAGTAGTTTCCATACTTGTTAGGGTAGGATAAGGGAAGTTTGAGAGAAGGAAATCTCTCTCACTCTTTCCTTCCCAAACATCTTAAATCGACTCCCGTTAATTGAACCACAATCCGCTTCTTACGGCACCCTATCCTACATGATAGCGGTGATTCCGTAGTGAGACCGGTTGTGGTTGAATTAACCGGACGTTATGGCTAAGAGCCAAGAACGGACGGACAAGCACCAAAAGGAAGAACTTATGCGTTGGAAAGCCTAGCTTATACTCGCAAGTTCCTTCCTAGTCGTGCTAATCCCCGTTGTTGCCGATTACCGTAACACCGATATTAAGAGTGGCAACGAAAGAGGTGAGCGACTCCTAACTCAAACTAACCTAATCCTAACCCTAACAAGCTCTCTTTACATATCATTTTAACACTTAGTTAAATCACAAACAAATATGGAAAACTGGACTTAACTCCTTAAAGCACATAGAAAAAGATTCCCATCTCCCTGCGGACGACCCGTACTCAACCGGTTAGCTACAAGCTAAACCGTCTTGATTGCGGTAATTAACTAAACTTGAACAAGCAGAATCCCTAACAATCACATCTCATGGCTTTGAGACGGAGGGAGCTTTACTCTAGAATTGGCGGGCTATTCGCCGCACTCATAGGGGGTACAGGTTGACCCAAGGAGGGGTGCTCAAGTTACCGGATTCCGTGAAGTGCTGGGTGGTCCATTCACGTTGTTGAAGGGGGCTGCCTCGCTTCAGGATTTGGCGGGTAACTTGCCGCGCCCGTAGGGGTCTAGGATTTCATTGCACAGGCTATCCACACGACTAGGGGAACGTCGGGTTTCAGTAGCGGCTCTATGAAACCCGGGGATCCAAGATTATCTGTATTGTTCTGTGATGCTTATTACATTTCTGTGATTTTGCATTTTATCACGCCTTGAGCGAATATTATATATTGACATATATACTAGTAGATGTTGTATATGTTTTACACCCGCGCTAGTCCAGTCCCCGCTCTGTCGTTAGTTAAGTAACCTAACGGGTGATGATGGGACCAAGTGGCGAATGCGGATGGCATATACGTACATCGTATTTTCGTTCTTTATTGGTGTGATCAATTGATGGGACTGCGTTGATTCGGATCAACGCAAGATAAACAAACCTATTCTGATGTTGTTGGAACATTTTTCAAAAAGCTGTTATTGTAAGGACGTTCTCTTTTGTTTTGCACAGTGGTATTCGGTTATGAATATCCAGCACCTCAGTCGACGAGGTAAGGGCCGAGATCCCTTCACCGGGAGTGACCCCTTGCACAGAAGTTTACGTCAGGGTAATAACTTCACTATAGCCGATTACTTTTTGCTTTGCATCGTGGTATTCAGTTGGAATATCCTGCACCTCATTCTACGGGGAAAGTGTCGAGATCCCTTCACCGGGAGTGACCTCTTTAGCAAAGGTTTTCGCCACTATATTTTTATAAAAAGCTATCCGATTCGTTCAACAATATCAAGTTCATTACGGTAAAAGGTTTTTCGCCAAAAACCAACCGTAGCCCTCCGTCATTTCAGATTAGTATTGCTTAGTATTCGTGCTACGTATGTCGTGCTCAGCCGAGGCGTAGTGTGCGGTAGCTCTGTAATGCTTTTCTGTCTTATGGATATGTGATTGGTTAGGATAGTCGTACGGTCATTTTGGCTCAGTCAAGGACTCGTGCGGGTGGGTCTGATGCAATCAAGATAATGACGGGTTGAACTTGGCTAGGATCCTTTGATATGTTGGCTCAGTCAAGGTCACTTGGATCCTAGGGGTAAAAATCACATCGGGAGTTTCTAAAGAAACTGTAACTTGCCAGGCATGCGCATACCTTCTGGAGTGTGATAATGTGTATGGAATCTATCACATTATCATGCGATGATAGTTGGATCCCGATTCCCACTGATGAGTTGGTTTACTCCTCGGGTGACCCCGACTAATTCTTCTTTCAGGTTTGGAGGAGAATTTGACGATACAGTGGGAGGTTTCCTGATTAGATAAAGTGATAACCATTCTGATCTAGGTTAGAGTGCACGCTAAGTGTTTCTTTTGTCTCTCTCTTTGGCAACGACCATGACCCGACCCTTGACTATGACTCAGTGACCAAGATGACCGAACCTTCTTAAAACACTGGCTTTTGGATTGTCCGAGTTGCATACCTCATTGCCACTCATACTCTTACCCTTTTCTCCAGAACACCCCATATTACTACGAACGTCCACTTCCATAGATAAAACCATCGTATGGTTATATACGAACTCGAAGGAATTTATTCGAGGATGGTTTCCGGTTCTGGAGTAAAAGAATAGGACTATTCAGTTGTCTTTTCCTTTTACCTTCTCTCAAGTTGCGAGTGCTCCTTAGATTAGAGGATAGTACACCCGTTACGCCTATTGGATAGTCTTCTTCCAAACCTTATGCTGGTACCGAACGGTAGGGAATGAAGAAAGCCGATTAGCCTAAGTGTGGTGTACAGAAGGTATTAAGTAAGGACAAATAAAGGGATTAGTAAGAGGGCAAAGTAAATCGCGACTGCTATTCACGACCAAAACCAAGTATTTCATCGCCACTCCTACATCACCTTTTTATTTCTCCAGAACACTCCGTATCACTACGAAGATCCACAGTTTATTGGATACTCCATCGTATGGTTATATACGAACTCGAAGGAACTTGTTCCAGTTCGGGGATGGATTCTGGTTCAGGAGAAATAGGAATAAGGTTTTATTCATTTGTCTTTTATCTTCACCTTCTCTCGCGTTGCGAGTGCTCCTAGGATTAGGACAGTACACCCATTATGCTTATTGGATAGTCTTCTTCCAAACCATAGGCTGGTGCCGAAAGGTAGGGAAGGAAGAAAACCATTTAGCCTAAAGGGGTGTGCAGAAGGTAATGACTAAAGACATATGAAGGGATTTGGAGAGATGACAAAGAAATATACGGTTACAGTTGTGAATCTGGATAATGGTAGAGGCATTACTAGGAATACCCGGATTCCCCTACGAAACATTTCAATGTTTCAGTTTCACTTTGTACTGTTAAAAGAAAACTGATTTTCCAATTAGCCCTTGCTCCAGGGTATATATTTACCAGGTATGATTCTCACATCTGAATGGTTTTTGCAGATGATGAGTGGGAGTAAGTTATTGGGAATTAGGTGATCATCCTCATTATATCGGAATTCGTTGTAATTGGTGATATTTGAGGAAATCACCTGGGTTGTTTGCCGGACGGCAAATATTTGGTTTTGAATATCCGTTGCTATGCACCAATTTCAAATTGATATATCTGTACGTCTATTTTTATAGAGTGAGATATAACTTTTTGAAATTATGTCCATGACATTTACCTATATCAGTGGATGGTTAGGTAACGAGCATTAAACAGCGGTGTAATTCTTCTTAACCATAAGTACAGTTTTCAACCTACGACACACGGGGAATGAGTTATTAGACTCATGGGACTTATACAGAGTATTGTATATCGTCCTGTGTCCATAAGGACAGAGGGGTTGGTACTCGTACTATATGCTGTTTACTTGTGACTTCTCTAGTTATTAGACATGTGTTTCGTAGAAATGCAAGGTCTAAGTTTTGAGAAGTTATAGGTATAAGAGTAAAGTAGAGAACCAGATGTTGCATGTATTGGGATTCTTCAAGGTGATCGAAGATGTAGATACTTGTGTATGGTATTCAGTTGATAGTAATGATTATGAGAACTTGCTTCTCTTTCAGGTTACTCATATCTGGATGTATTCCTAAGTTGAGTAATACTGATAGGCCTCTCTCCATTTAGTTGACATGCACTGGAGACAGATGCATGATTTGAATCTGGTTCCAATTAAATCAATGCTTCTGTTTCTATATTGGATATAGAATAGTTCGTATTTTAACAATGTTAAGGTACGGGGAGTTGTCCGGCTTATGCTTAAAACCAGACTCTGGATAACTCGAGGCACGTTTCTGTAATGGCTGTTTGTGGGTTGACCCGGGCTATGACGAGGGTTGACTTTCTACCATCTGGAAGATCAATAGTGATATTGTTCTAGACTCGCCGCAGTTTTAATAAAAATGTATTTTTTCAGAAAACAGTAGTGGGAGTGTGGTAGAACTGGAAGTGATTCCAGAACCGCAAACGATTACTGAAAATTTGATAAGAACCTAAAGATTCAATCTGGTTTGACATTCCATTGGCCACTCCGCAGATATGGTGGGTAACCTCAGGCACTCGAGAGGTACTTCGGTATGCCCAAAGACGGTGACAGGGAGGTTCTTGTCTACCCAGACATGCCATTGCTGTTGTTCCAGAATGTGAGACCCGGCAGGAGGATGAGTGTAGCGTCGTTCTAAACTAGCTTTAGAAGTGCACGTGTATATGACTCTGCCAGAGGGTTGTCGTAGGTAGTGGGAGAAGCGGAAGCATGGGGGACAAGAAGCTTATGTCTATTTATAGATTAAAGCACATATAGCGGAGATAGATCATCTATTTCTGATGTGACAGTCATAGGTTTGACTTCATCGGAATATGGGATGGATCTATTAAGTAGGTAGTAGGGTGTGATGTCCTGATATTTGGATGACATACACAGAGTAGGAAGTGCAATTCCTATACTACAATCGGTTATACTTTGGTTGTCACACAGTGGTTTCTCCAAATAGGGCATGGATATTATATCAGATATTCTGGTTACTAGATCTATGGTTTTTTATCTAGATTTGGGTAGTTTCCCAATCTGGGTACTTTGACAGCATTCTAAAAGTGTTTTAGAATGGACGACTCCTGGCACGGTAGTGTACCTGCAGGTGATGGAGTCACCCTCTCTAAAGGTGTCTTACAGAATAAAGGGGAGAGGGATGCGCATGATTGGCAGATCACTTGCTTAGGCAATTGAGTCAATCATGAGATGTCAAGTACCACACCAGATGTTGTTCTTGCTCGAGATGCAATAAGTTGATATTAATCCAATCCTGGAGAAACAATCGGAAGCAGTTTTAGAACATAAGTGAGTGTTCTACGGATATGATAACGACAGCCTCTTTTAGGAGACAATTATCATTCCAGGCTTCCGGGTGACCTGGATGACAGAGTGACTGTCAGAGTTATAGTTTTCCCTCTGACGAGGGATAGTATTTTGGACAGGTGGTTCAAGCGGATACTCAGGGAGGTATGGCGCGGGATACTGATTAAGTTTAGTTGACGATACAGTCTAAGAAGTTTGGATTTGGAGTTTATTTATGAGCTAGATCCCATCAGATATTCAGACACATTCTAAGAAAGGTATTGCTCATTTCGGGAGATGGGTTTCTCCGCGAACTTGAGATAAAGAGAGACATAGAAAGAAACATCAGAGCGGATCCACTCAATGAGGCTATTCCTCGAACGCAATAGTTTCGCAAACGAGCTTTGTGAAACTGATTAGTAGAGGAGTTGGGTGTTCGGTATCACACGGGCTATGAGTATGCGACATCGCAATAATTAGCCTTGAGTGCAAGTGGGAGATTGTTGGACATAGTGCCCTCAGAGTCAATTATTGGATCACAGGCACGTGATTGCAATGATTGAGGAAGGACCTATGCCGGTAGGTCAGTCTTACTCAAAGATGGTAGTATGCTATCTAGTTTATCTTTATCATCGTGTACTGCTTCAGGTGACCTTACAGGTCACTATTGCATGTTGATAGAGCCCTTAGGATTCTTGCTTGACGGCCAGCAGTATGATGGCGATCATATACATGGGAGCTGGGGTCTATAAGCACATCCTAAAAGTTGTCCCTAGTCATGGGAGTTTCGAGACAGGGCATCGATACTCCGGAGTAGACTAGTGTATATAGTCGAGACCCCGACGAGGGGCGGTGGCCGGGCTCACAAGCCAGTGGTGTCCGTTGGTTCTCCTAAGATGTATACAGGTGCTCATTGGGTTATGAGTACACCGGACAGGACTCGCCGGGAACATGCTAGTTGGTATTGTACCTGACGTCAGATAGCAGTTCCCTGGTGACATGTGTACAGGTTAGTTCATCGACATGAGATCGTAATTTGTCTCGTGTGAGTTCCCACTGTGCTTTGACTACTACCCTACCACGGCTCAAAGGAGTCGTGCAAATAGGTTTTAGTTGGGTACAGTCCCGAGCCACATGGTGGCAGAGAGCGGATCGGCAGGGGTTTCGTCTCTCCCGGTATTGGGGGTGAGATCGCGCTGTGTCTAGGAGAGCCATTACACAAATCCCTCGGCCGAGGCAGGAGATTTACTGGTAGGTATTCCAGTAGTATCTCAAGGTGTTCTGGGCTACACTCTGACACGACTTGTACCGCTTTTGGGGGTCTGACTTTTACCAACCCCTAGGCCCGCCATGCGATGCTCATTGACGAACGGACCGGACTGTACGGATATTGTCACTGAAAGGATCAGTAGGGTGTCAGGATGAGTTCACTCATCGACCTCCCTTGTGGTCAATACCTGGTAGCCCGTTACGTACGGCTAGTACCTCTGACGTGCTAGTGGTTAAATCTATAGCCAAAGTATTGACGAGTCTTTAGAGTCCCCCACAGACAGTTTCTCAAGTTTCGGGCGAAACGTTGTAGAGGCCGTATGATATATGGCAGGGTTCGATCATATACGTGCGGTATTGCACGGATTATGATCGGACGGATCATACTAGTGGGCTTTGGTTTAAGCCGGATCCTAGTATTAGATTTGTTGGATTACTTTCGTATCATCGCATTCGCATTCAGTCGGAATGCGGATGCAGGTATGTATTTACAGGTGAGGGGTATCCTTGTGATCCGTCACGAGTTTACTTTAGATGTTGCCGGATCTTTTTGTTGGACCAAACATTTGGATTAATGTTTGGATAATGGAATTAGTGAGCTAGAATTCATCATGGAATGCATTAAGTGTGACATAGACATGTATAATGACTCATGGTCTCTTTTCTAGCAAATATGTCACATTTGATGTTTGATTTGAGTCATGAAATGAGATGGAGAGAGAGAGGGGCTGCCTTGTGTTGGTGTAAGCTCTCTTATTATTCTTCTCACACTCTCTCACTCTCATTCCATAACAACACATGAAAAGAAAAAGAATAGAAAGCCTTCACTTCTTCTTCTTCTTCTTCCTCTAGCTTACATTCTCCATTGATGGCATCATCTTTAACCTCCATCCAAAGCCATGGATGGAAGAGACAAAGTGATCACAACATTCTCTACTTCATCTTGGGCACGTCGGCTAGCATACTTCGTGCCCGAGTTGCTTCGGATGAAGTGGGAGCCCGTAAAAAGACTTCTCGAAGTGGTGTCCTTTCCGACGAGGAGATGAAGATCGGAGATGCCACGGGGAGATCGGGATGGTGGCCAAAGACCGAAGGACACGGATCGCTCGGTATAGCATTTTATCCCTTCTCTAGATAGCTAGTTGTAGGTTAATGGTTACGATCCGGGTTTTTAGGATGCGGTAGTGCCGGTTTAAAGTCAAGAAAATTTTCGTTTCCGCATTTTGGCCTCGGAAAGACGGCCGGGGCGCTACCGTAGTCCTACAAATTGTACCCAAGAGGTTGAGCTCTTGGAGGATGATGGAACCTTGATGAATCGATTGAAAAGTTCGACATCATTCGGATATCATATGATGGGATACATTGCTTAGGAGACTCCAGATACGAGTATAGCCGTTGGAGCATAGTCCATGCAGCCACGAGGAGACGAGTCCGAATCAGTCGACATTAGAGAAAAGTGGAGTAAGAGGTTCATACGATAAGATGACGTTCCACTCCGCCGACATCAAAGATGTGATACGCAAGCAGAAGTGTTGACTATGGATATATCTTCCAGGAGTAGTCGTGATGAGTATGCAGCCGTTCCGGAACAAGAAATAGATTTGGTAAGGATGATGACTTCCAGGCAGTTCGACAGAAACGAGATTTGGGAGAGACTTCGACGGGATCTTTGTGGGATGCTATACGAGAAGATTTGGACCCAGGATCGGTCATATTGCACACACTCAGCAGGCCAGAGTTCAGCATCATCGACGAGACATGTTATGAGTGACCATAAGAGTTGTCCAGAGATCTTTAGAGGATGTGCCAGAGCGGACTACTTCCATTATCATTTCCATATTGGACCGTTGAGCCGAGGAGCTATGTACTTAGAAATTTGCAGTGAGAGACGAGAGCTTAAGGGCAGCAGGCGACAGGCCATGATCAGGAGGCAAATAGATATCTTTCTCTGCTAGCTTTGGGTGCACCGACACCTTCTCGACCTTGGAAGAAGGACAACGACGACAGTATTTATGATTTGTGATTTTGTGATTGACTATCACGTATCCGTCACTTTGTATTTTCAGTATTTTTGGGTGATTTATTTCATGATTGAGTTTTGATGACCGAGATTCATGATATTTGATTTCATGCCCACGGCAAGAATATGATTTGACTTATGCTTTCGGCATAGTTTTCATGCACTTTTAGTATTTTGATTTTCTTTTGTGCACGCCGATGCACAGGATGGTGAGATTTTATACCATGGTATACTTGATTGGGATTTTGATTGAAATGTGTTGTATACCGTCGATTTCGATTGTGATATTTGATATTTGTTTTCGTGCACATTGTGCACTTGATTGGATTTTGCGCATACTTAAGGCGCTTGGTGCGATTTAGGTGCACACCAGATGCACTGAATTGAGATTCTTCGTGCATATCAGATGCACCTGGTTTTGTTGTCGTGCACATCCGTTGCACTGGACAGATGCTTTCGTGCACACCCGTTGCACTTAGATGTTGTTTCTGTGCACATGTATGACACATTCATGGATTTGGATTTCCGTGCGCACCAGACGCACGTAGCATTCATATGCACATTTTGGGATTGATTTCTTATGGAGCAGTACGTTTTTATGATATTTACGATTTGTTTTAGTACTGAGTAGGACTAGTCAGAGGACAGTACCTGAGTATATTTTTGCATGCCTTGATAGTTATCGAAGGGATTTCCAAAGAGGAGCTATAGTCTCAGTATTTACCTACGTGTCCGTGATGACACGAAACTTTTTACAAGGAAAACGGTTCTAAATTGTTTTCAAAACGGCGGGACGTGTATGTTAAACAAAGCATATATATAAATATATAGTTATTTTCTCACAATGGACGTCCGCCACTGTGCAGTGATACACCCATCGCACAGTGATTTGAAAAAGGTTTGGCATGCATTGCTTCCAGATGTATTAATGGTGTTTACCTATATAGTTTTGACGTTTACAGGTATAGTTTTGATGTATATCATATTGATTTTCGTTTTGGATCTTGACAATGGTATCTTCACCATAACTCCGATGATTGCGGGATGCTTAACGGAGTTTTGATTTTGGTTTATATATCTGTTTTTCATGCGCATGCATTGCGCTACGATGTGTTTTATGTATTTATGATTTCGGAGCCCCGACGACTTGATGGTTTTGGCTGAAATGTTTTAGTATTTAGAGGAGAGTTTTAATTTAAATTCGGGGACCGAATTTCTTTAAGGGGGAAGATTGTAACGTTTTGAAAATCGTTCAGGTGAAATTTCGGTTAATCGGTAAAATAACAGGTGTTTTCCGTAAAAATCAGAATATAAATATCTTTTAATATAAAATTAAATAATACATATTCTAGCTATGTAATTGCTAGTATTTGGTGTTTATTGAGCCACTTGTAAAATTTCTAATTTATTGAAAAAATTTCCGAAATTAATTATTTTAATATTATTTTAAGCCGTCACTAATACATTTAATTAGGGATAATTACAAATTGGAATGGGTTGATACAAATTTTGTGCATCATGACACATTAAACTAACCTATAAAATATTGTTTCTGAAATGAAATGAAATTGTCAAATGGTTTTAGAAAATATTGAAGAAAAATGCTTATTTTGTGAAAATAAATTAGGTAATTGAGGTATAGGGGTATTTCCTTCAATTGGAACTTTCCACACACCCACCCACAATCACTTATCTCCCTTTCCCATGGATTGGCTGAGCCCCAAACTAGCAGCCCACCTTTCCCCACTTCCCCACATCAAAAGCTAAATGGAAATGAAATAAAAAAGGGAAAAACATTAAAGAATAGAATATGGTGATAGGTTGAGGTATGGGCTTTGCTTTTGACTTGGTCATAACCCATTCCTCATTCTCTCTCTTCCTTTCCATCTCATAGCCAAGCTCCCTCACAGCAGCCCCCCCCCCCAAATTCTTCTCCTCTCATTTCTCATCAAAAATCCACCATTTTGCCTCAAAATCCATACAAAATCAAAGCTAAATCCAAATCCAACTCTTACCCAATTTTCCTTAGCCTAACATGCATGGATTGTGGTGAAAAGAAAGCATTTTGAGTGGCTAGATTTCAAGTTTGATCCATGGTTCATGAGGTATAAATCATGACCTTTTGTTTAATTGTTGCTATAATACTTCCTTATTAGCTAATTAGATGCTTAATTAGGTTTTAATTTGAAAACTTGGAAATTCTAGAATGGGGTTTAATTGCTTGTTAGGGTTTGGGGAAATTAGATAATGGTTGTGTGTTGTAATTAAGATCTTAAGTCATGTAAAGGCAAAGCTAGTTGTAGTTTGCTAATTGTATTTTAAAATTTGTTCTAATTAAGAATGCTTGCAAACTAGGTTTTTGGAACTAATTCAAAACATGAGATTAAAATCTAGTAAAGGTTTTTATGACATAATTAACATGTTTAATGAACATTATAGCCACTAGAATTGTTAAAATATTTAGATTGGTTAAAACACTAAGTTTTGAACTAAAATGGGAATTTGTGCTAACTAGGTTTTTGGGAAATAAAACGATTTGATTAATTTTAATGTTTTGATGATTTAAACCCTATTTCATATATGATTAGTGATTTGTGAAACCACGAATGGTGCGTTTGAGTTTTTCTCGATCGCTCGGCGTTTGTACGCCGATGTCGAAGGTTTTTGAGTTGATTTGAGAAGCAAAACCATAGGTTTTGACCTATGTGAGATTCGTGTGTCGTTTTAGTCATGAGTCGGATTTTAACGCAATACGATGCGTTATGATACGTGTGTATCCTCACGAGGACTTTGAGATGACAAGCAAGCGCGTGGCAACATCGATTTCGGCAAGCGAGGACCAGGTGAGTAGATTATATCTACGGGGGAAGTCGGGTGGATGGCGTATAGCACCCCCGCAGTCCGTAGTATAGTTTATGATACGAGGATGATTATCAAGATGTGATTTTGTGTTTATGGTTTAGTTTAGGATAGTTAGAAGTAGCTTAGTTTAGCCTCTTAGTCGAGAAACCCTAGAGTAAAGATTTGCATACATGCACCCCCACGCACTTGCATGCATTTTAGTACTTGTGCATAAATGGGATATGTATATATTTATATACACATAGGTATGGGACTATATATATATATATACATATATATATATATATACGTATACCTATACATGGATAATGAGGATAGTGGATGATAGTTGGGGATGAGTCGATGAGATTGGGGTTGATGCCACGAGATTGGTGATGTGATTGAGATCATATTATGAGGTGCGACATGTGATGATAGCGCATCGGTAGGCGATGTGTTTCATACACACGCATTTACATATATGTTGATGGTATCAGATTGTACTAGACTGTAGGTCAGTACCCCTAATTCATGATGTGATGATAAGGATGCCAGATAAATGATGAGATTGATGTCGTAGTTGACCTGTACCTAGATTGGGATGCCGTACGATGGATTTACGGTACGAGCTATATATTGACGATAGATCCGCACTCTTGACTCGAGAATGTCATATGATATGTTGTATTATACATGATATTATTGAGGCGGGATCGCCGACTATATATATATGTATATATATATCGACTCAGATTTAGGCGGTTTCCATACCCCTTTAGATTGGCTGTTAGTAGACCTGTAGCTTCCCTAGTAGATGTTAGACTGGATCCGAGTCATACCTATTTCCAAAACTAACGAATCGTGAGGATTTTAAAGACATGTCAAGGGATACTACGGATATTTCAAAAGACGTACCTTTTTCTTAAACACCACGATTCGTACTATTTCAAACGGCAAAACAGTATAACACTGGTGTAGCGATGTAGATTCCTTATTGTTACGTTATCATCCATGTTCCGTATATTATTGTTGCAATTACTATTCATTGCCATTTATCATGTTGTTATCGTCTCATTGCATGTTTATTGTGTACTTAGTGATTATGAACCATGCTGTCAGGACATCGGCACCATTACGGTTGATGCGTATATTCCATATACACTTACTCGCCGGCTCACACACATCATCATCGGTAATTGCCGTGTCACGTACACTTTAGAAAATACTATTTCAGTGACATAGCTTGCTAACTGATAGTTGCTACATGTTATAGCTTTCATATGCTAGTTTAATTATTGCATGATATCAGATGCATCCATATATTCATTGGTTATGCGGTATTATGGACATTTATGCCGGTTTTCATTGTTATTGACATGGTGACTTATTGATTTCGGATTCTTCTTGATATTTTCTGGATTTGGAGACCGCATGTGAATGTTTTGTAAACCGATGAACCATTTTAAAAAGAAAAATGCGGTTTTCCTTGATATGTTGAGTATCGTCCACCATGATGTTTTCTCGGTTCTGAGATGTTTTCGAGACCCGATTCGAGGAGTTGGATGAACCGTCTCGGGTACATGGTGAACCCGGTATGGTACCCCAGGGAAAGAAGCTCGAGTTGTAGACGATGAGCCCGGCAGGGGCAGACTGCCTACCGGTGATTTTACCTTGCGCGGCGGATATCCGGAGGATACCGTTCGTCGTCGTGTGATTAATGATATGGGCCGATCCAGATTGACGGAGCCCGAGGTATTGAGATTTTGAGATTTGAAACACTGAGATATATAGATTTGATGATACAGGCCAGTCCGGATATGTAACGTCTTCAAAATAATAAAATATGATTTTTGGGAAATTTTATAATTTAATATTATTTTAATGAATATTTTAATATTCTGGTATAATTAAATACAGATAAATGGGGAAAAATTATGGAAAATTCTAAAATAAGGTATTTTAAGGAATTGCTTCGTTTTCTGTGCATGCCCCCATTTCCTCTAGTTTTGACCCTGAGTATGTATAGTTTTGACTGATTCCATCTAGGGTGAAATCTGGGTTGATTTTCCTATGTTGGTGTATAATTTGGGACTTATTTTAGCATGGATTTTGGTATTTGGTGATTCATTCCTGTCGGGTGGCGTTTGGACGTCAACGACAAGTGGATTTTGATTGTGTTTACATGCGAGTCGATAGGTTTTTACCTATGCGGGTAGCGTGTGCTATTTTGGTTTCCGATGTGATTTTCATGTGCTTTAGCATTGTGATATACTTGTAGGTACCCCGCGTGATGTTGAGGCAAATGAGGTGAAGATAGCGACATCGGCTTTGGCACACGAGAAGCAATGTGAGTAGATTTATATCTGTGGGGAGAAGTCGGGTGGATGGCGTATAGCACCCCCGCAGTCCGTGGTGATGTATACGAATACGTATACACACGAATATTTATTATGTGTTGTTTAGGGTTATTGATGGTAATAATGATATTTTGATGATAAGAATATATTGGTTTAGTTTAGTGCGAACCCTAGAGTAGTGGTTGCACTCACACATACATTTACACGCATACTTGCATTCATTCTTTCATTTATTAGAGTGCATATGATGGTGCGTATATCTACACATGGGTATGGGACTATGTGTTTATATACTGGATTTGAGGATAGTATTTGGGATTTGAGATGAGTCGATGAGATTGGGCTTGAGGCCAGGAGATCGGTGATGTGATTTGGTTCGTATTGAGATACGACACGATGTTTTAGCGGGTCTTTTGACGTAGTAATTCTTACACCTGCATGCATACATAGAGGGTATCAATATTGTACTAGACGTAGATCAGTACCCCGATCATGACATTTGATAAAGAGGATACCAGATAAATAGTATGATGAATGTGATATTGACCCGTACCCAGATTTGGGATGCCGTACGACGGATTTACGTACAAGCTATATTTTGATGATTGATCCGCACTCTTGACTTGGGATGTCTGATTATAGATAGGGTATCGGATATGATATTATTGAGGCGGGATCACCGACTAATATATATACATGTATGTATATGTATCGACTCAGATGTTAGGCGGTTTCCTCACCCGTAGCTCTACTTGTTAGTTCAGCCGTATAGTTTAGGATGGTTGTTAGATTAGATTAGACTCCTACCTATTTCAAAAACTAACGAATCGTGGGTATTTTAAAAGACAGCCCAAGGGATCCTACGGATATTTCAAAAGACGTATCTTTTCATAAAAACACCGTAGCCCCTATTTTCAAAACCCCATGATTCGTGTTATTTCAAAAGGCACCAATTGTAGAGGTTATTTTAGATTAATGCAGATTAGTTATAGTTGTGTCTAGTATTCAGCTTCCGCTCATTATTGTGGTTCGCATCGCATCGCATGCTTATATTATGTTTCATACTCCATTATTGATGTTATGCTGTTAGGACACCAGCACCATTACCGATGATGCGTATGTACCACGTACACTTACTTGCCGGCTCACACACATCTTCATCGGTAATTGCCATGTCACGTACACCTTAGAAAATATTATTGCATCGACATAGGTTAGCTAATAATTTAGACATGATATTAGTGTACTTGCCTTATATGCTAGATTAGACATTGTAATTATTAGTTGTTACATCATGCATGTTATTATTCATGGATTTTTATGCCTGTATGCACTGTTTACATGCTATTGAGGATTGGATTCGGATTTCCATGAGATTTTCTGGATTTGGGGGAAAACCGCAAAACTTATATAAACTTCTTTTCTCTCTTTAAAATAAAAAGTGCGGTTTTCCCATGATGTATGAGTCGTCCACCATGAGTTTGCTGATGGATTTGGAAACCCGATTCGAGGAGACGGATGAACCGTTTCGGGTACATGGTGGACCCGGTAAGGTGCCCCGGGGCAAGAAGCGCGTGGTGATGACGATGTGAGCCTGGCAGGGGAGCACTACCTACCGGTGATTTTACCCGACGCGTCGGATATCCGGAGGATACCGTCGTGGTCTTGAGATGGATGGTAGGGGCCGGTCTGGACTGACGGCGTCCTAGATATTATGATTGAGACATTGGGATTTCGAGATTTCGAGGTACAGAGACTGTGATACAGAGATATCGAGATATTGGGATTACGTTTTGTGCCGATGCTAGGCACTGTTTTATGCTGATTTCATTATGATACCTCAACTAAAAATACAAGGGAAATCTCACTAAATTATGAAAATAGTTTCTTCATTTACATGTATTCTGCTTTCATGCATTCATACCTCATATTCATGACATACTATTACCTGAGGCACTAGCACGAGCACTTGGCACTACATTCACGTATAGAGATTACATTGCCAGTTTAGCATGCTTCAGCTTTATTCATATTGAGGTTTCTTTATATCTGATCGTATTGACCTAGGTTGGGTCATGCATTCGATCTCTGCTTGTAGATATCTTTCTATTCACGAGTTGGCAACTCACCCCCGTTGTGCCCCAGTTCTTGCAGGTTTGCCGTACAGTTCTATAGCGGCATTTCTGGCACACTGCTTCCTTTTGGGTGATTTGCTTGGATAGGTGGGTTCTTTTGTATCAGAACCGCCGTTGTATTTATATTATTCATTGTATCTAGAATATCCATCAACCAAAACTCGTATATTGTTTCAAACCTAGACTAGTGATGTATTATTCGACCATAGAGTCGCGCTTAGTAGTGTTGCGGTTTTCTTGTTGCTTTTGAGCTTTCTTTTGGATTTGATCCTCGCCACTTGGCGTTGTATATTATTGTTGCATGTGTGGTGGTGACCGTTGATTGACGAAGAGCTAGCTCCCGCTTGGGGATGCCTTTATCATTGCATATATTGTTATCCTTGTTATACCCCATTCGGGGCCAGTTTTACAAAAGAAACTCTGCCGAAATTTTTAGAAAAGACTGTACACTTTTAAAAATGCATATTCGGCTTAGTTATTTAAAAACCTTGATTTCAAACATGTTTTTCTTCACTTCTTTAAACCAGTTTCTTTACTTATTCTTAAAAATGGTTTTAGATTTCTGGGCTTTTGGCTTACTTGGATCAGATGGAGTCCTATAGACTTCATATGGTTCAAGGGCGAGTCACGTGCTCTTTCGGGTCGTGACAAAGTTGGTATCAGAGCGCTAGGTTGACCTTGGTTCGAGTCTAAGTTTGACTATGTGGAGCCTAGGGCGTTTATATATATACGGAACTTAGGCTTGACCTTACGGAACTTAGACTTGGTCGAGGGGGTATTAGACCCGAACTTTCGTCGTGTAGGATGACCCTTGGTTGATGGAATAGGTAACTAAAGTAGAGTGACGTACCGTTGGTATGTTCCGCGGCATACTTACGACACGCCACTCCGCTTAAGGAACCTTAGGATGTACATATTTTCGAGATCAGTGATCCTCTTTATATCCAGGATTATACATCCATTTGAGATCCCCGATTCTATTAGTTTCATGATCATACCTTTATTGATGCTGTTCCTTCCCATGATCATGTATCCACTTTGGATCTGTTGTTTCCTTTCTTGCCATTGATGTGCTCTCCTTGATACTCGATTGAGGTTCCTGTCACCATGTTTGAGGGCAGTTTGGGCTGCTGCTAGGGTTACGGCCGGTGTGAGCTCGTTTGGTACAAGGGCCGACCATTGTGTTTTCTGGTGACATGGGAACGTCTCGAGTTAGTGTTGGTGATTGTGACCTCTAGTGGAGGCGAGTGCTTGGTCTTGCACCGGATGATCGGGCCATTGTTAGAGCTGCCAGTTGAGAGAGGACTGTTGATGTACAGCATACCTTAGAGATTGTGATGTCGCCTACCGTGCAGACAGATGGACCAGCTGTTGCTGAGATTGACAGGATGTCGCTTCCGAAGCTTACGAGCTGAGATTGCCGTAGCTTTCAGGCAGATATGAGACAGATGACAGCAAGTCTACCCGATTTGAGAGACGAAGGTGATTCGTCCGATTTTGCGCCGGAGCGGGCCCTGATGAGTTGAAGATTTCCAGTGTGGAGAGTCTTACTCAGATCTAGAGCAGACCGATTCAGAGACGACTGCCAATGTGTTGCCTTTCCTGGAGAATTGAGGCGCTGTTCGGCGTACAGGCGTATGAGCCAGTTGTTGCTGCAAATGATGAGATATCGCCCAGATGTTTGGAGCTACTGCAGCATGAGCATGTTCTTAGAGAGATGATAGTGAGTCGCTAGTCACCTGAGGATGAATGACTAGGACGTGTGGTGAGTTTGCTTACCCCAATGCGAGTCATCAGATAGATTGTTTCCAGCTAGAGACGACTTCACGCAGGTTCGTTGAGAGTCGATTGAGACGATCGGATGTCAGGAGCCTATTTTCCAAGTTTAAAGTATACGGAAAGACATGCAGGTGATTCTATGGACCCTCTAGAAGAATGAAACCCTAACTCGACTTAATGACCGTGTGAAAGCCTTTGAACCTTCGGGTTTGCGGCGGTTCCTCGGCGCCATTAGTGAGGCTTGGGTTTGCCCTTCTACGGCTGGACCACCGACGCTGTGGCATGTACTCGATACTATTAAACTGTACCCGAGATGTGAGCTCTTGGGGGATTATGAGGATCTGACGAGTCGATCGGATGGTTCGACATCTTTCGGATATCGTGATGGGACACTGCTTGGGAGACTCCAGATGCGAGCATAGCCGTTGGAGCACAGTACATGCAGCCATGATGAGACGAGTCCGAATCAGTCGACATTGACGCAGAGTGAAGAAAAGAGTTCGCGAGATATTTCGACGAGATGACGTCCCACTCCGATGATATTAGAGATGTGATACGCACCCCGAGGCGTGGTATATGGATGTATCTTCCAGAGAGAAGCGCGATAGGTATGCAGCCGTTCCGGAATAAGCTTTAGCTTCAGCATTGGATGATGACTTCCGGGCATTTCGGCAGGATTGAGATTTGAGAAAGGAACCTCGACAGGACCTTTCTGGAGTACGTTACGAGAAGACCTAGACCAGGAGTGGTCGTATTGCGCACACCCAGCAGGACAGAGTTCGGCATTGTCGACGAGGTAGTTGACCATGTTCGGATAAAGGAACTTACCCAGATGCGTTGCAGATCGATCAGGGACAGACGAGTGATGAGTATTCCTCCGATGGTTGGGACGTGTTCCCGAGGACCTGTTCGGCCTGACATCCTCTACAGAATGATGAAGCTACAGAATATGCGATTTCGAGTCCGTGCGAGAGACTTCAGATTGACCGTGGCCGAGAACAGTGCAGTGCGTAGTAGCTTGGCGTGACGTCATAGTGGACGACGATAGAGACAGTTGGAACAAGAGGTTCGTGTGAGACACTGATGAGCTGTCATTGCTTCCCGTCGAGACTAGAGACCTTTTATGCTTACAGAGACGTTGGAATGTGACCAGTTTCCGAGAAAATATTGTGCTGAGGACACAGGTGTTTTTGAGCGAGAAGAGGTTGTGCAGGAAGCCAGCCTCTGTACAGATCGGCATAGGCATGATCGGAAGAGACCTTGAGCAGGATTCCTTCCAGGACATTGCTGCAATGATGTTTGCACCCAGGATCAGATGTGTGACGTGCTTTCAGAGAGCCAGAGGCCGACGCCAGTGATACGCTGCCTTACGAGCGGTCGTGAGGATTGACCGAAAGGTGACCAGGAAAGTGCCAGAACGGAATCGTTCCTGTCAGTACTCCTGACCGGGCCGATGAGCCGATGGATTGCGAGATTGGTAATCTACAGGAAAGATCAGGAACCAGAGGCAGAGGACGCCAGCCGCGAGCAAGAGGCAAGTAGATATCTTGCGCAGCTAGCATCGGATGTTCCGGTACCTTCTCGACCCTGAAGGATGGTATACCGACGACGGTAATTATGATTTGTGATTTTGTGATTTGATTATCACGTATCCGTTGCTTTGGATTTCGGTATTTTGGGCAATCTATTCACATGATTTAGTCTTGATGACTGAGTTTCATGATATTTGATTTTGTGCACCATGGTTGCACCTACTCGGTATTTATACCTTGTACATAGTTATTACTCTTGAGCTGTTGATTGCGATTTCATGCCTATTTTATACTGGTGATTTGATTTACGCTTCCAGCAGAGTTTCATGTAATTTTAGTGTTTTGATTTTGCACTCGGTATAGCTTATATGTGCTTGTAGTGTATCGATATGTGTTTTGTGCCCGCAGCTGCACACGTTTATGATTTTCTTCATATCTGGATACACTTGGTGTTGCTGCTTACGTATTTGAGTTATTGCTTGGTATTTGTGCATGGGATGCACCAGTTCTATACTTCGTGCATTTGTCGCACCAGTTTTATGTTTCTTGCGTTTATCGCATCAGATTTATATTTCGTGCCTTTGTTGCACCGGATTTATATTTTGTGCATTACGATTGCACCTGACTTCGATTTGATGCCTTTCGGTATGTCGATTTTGATTGTGATATTGATGTGGATTCTTGCACTCCGTGCTTTTGACTGGACTTACGCATATTCGACGTTGCTATTGGATTTTGTGATTCCGTGCATATTGAGTGCGCAGGGTCTAGATTTTCATTCGTGCATGATGGATGCACCGATTTGGATTTTCGCGCATGTTGGGCGCATGTTTTGAGATACGATTTTGGGGCACACCAGATGCACTAAATCGAGATTCTTCGTGCATGTCAGATGCACCTGTTTTGGCTGCCAGGCACACGTTGCCTATGACAGATGCTTCGTGCACACCCGTTGCACCTAGATGTTGTTTTGTGCACATGTTTAGCACATATATGGATTTTGATTTCCGTGCGCACCAGACGCACAGGGTGGTGTTATGTGATTTTTGGGATTTATTCCTTTTGGAGCAGTACATTTTTATGATGTTGGATATTTGCTTTCATACTGAGCAGGACTAGTCAGTGGGCAGTACCTGGATATATTTTGCATGCATCGATAGTTATCGAAGGGATTTCCGAAAAGCGAGCTATAGTCTCAGTATATACCTACGTGTCCGATATGACACGAAACGTTTTAAAAACAAGGAAACCCTTCTAAACTGTTTTCAAAACGGCGGAACGTACCTATTAAACAAAGGATATATATACACATATATAGTTATTTTCTTATGAGAAACGTCCGCCACTGTGCAGTGTTACGCGCATCGCACAGCGACTTAAAAAGATTTGGCATACATTTGCATCAGCTATTTACATGTATAGTCTTGGTCCATATCATATTGATTTTGTATTGGATTTGACATTGTGTCGTTACCATGACTCCGATGATTGCGGATGCTTGATGGAGTGTTGCTTTTGAGTTATATGCTCAGTACTCATGCGCATGCATTGCGCTATGATATTTTATGTATAGATGATTTCGGAGCCCCGATGACTTGGAATTTGTATTGAAATATTTTAGTATTTGGGGGTTTAAATTTAAATTCGGGGACCGAATTTCTTTAAGGGGGGTAGATTGTAACGTCTTCAAAATAATAAAATATGATTTTTGGGAAATTTTATAATTTAATATTATTTTAATGAATATTTTAATATTCTGGTATAATTAAATACAGATAAATGGGGAAAAATTATGGAAAATTCTAAAATAAGGTATTTTAAGGAATTGCTTCGTTTTCTGTGCATGCCTCCATTTCCTCTAGTTTTGACCCTGAGTATGTATAGTTTTGACTGATTCCATCTAGGGTGAAATCT
The DNA here is from genome assembly GCA_030015575.1 of Agapanthus africanus. Lineage (NCBI taxonomy): Eukaryota > Viridiplantae > Streptophyta > Magnoliopsida > Asparagales > Amaryllidaceae > Agapanthus > Agapanthus africanus. The sequence goes on from JASDDO010000012.1 coordinate 365,236,907, forward strand.
GGGTTGATTTTCCTATGTTGGTGTATAATTTGGGACTTATTTTAGCATGGATTTTGGTATTTGGTGATTCATTCCTGTCGGGTGGCGTTTGGACGTCAACGACAAGTGGATTTTGATTGTGTTTACATGCGAGTCGATAGGTTTTTACCTATGCGGGTAGCGTGTGCTATTTTGGTTTCCGATGTGATTTTCATGTGCTTTAGCATTGTGATATACTTGTAGGTACCCCGCGTGATGTTGAGGCAAATGAGGTGAAGATAGCGACATCGGCTTTGGCACACGAGAAGCAATGTGAGTAGATTTATATCTGTGGGGAGAAGTCGGGTGGATGGCGTATAGCACCCCCGCAGTCCGTGGTGATGTATACGAATACGTATACACACGAATATTTATTATGTGTTGTTTAGGGTTATTGATGGTAATAATGATATTTTGATGATAAGAATATATTGGTTTAGTTTAGTGCGAACCCTAGAGTAGTGGTTGCACTCACACATACATTTACACGCATACTTGCATTCATTCTTTCATTTATTAGAGTGCATATGATGGTGCGTATATCTACACATGGGTATGGGACTATGTGTTTATATACTGGATTTGAGGATAGTATTTGGGATTTGAGATGAGTCGATGAGATTGGGCTTGAGGCCAGGAGATCGGTGATGTGATTTGGTTCGTATTGAGATACGACACGATGTTTTAGCGGGTCTTTTGACGTAGTAATTCTTACACCTGCATGCATACATAGAGGGTATCAATATTGTACTAGACGTAGATCAGTACCCCGATCATGACATTTGATAAAGAGGATACCAGATAAATAGTATGATGAATGTGATATTGACCCGTACCCAGATTTGGGATGCCGTACGACGGATTTACGTACAAGCTATATTTTGATGATTGATCCGCACTCTTGACTTGGGATGTCTGATTATAGATAGGGTATCGGATATGATATTATTGAGGCGGGATCACCGACTAATATATATACATGTATGTATATGTATCGACTCAGATGTTAGGCGGTTTCCTCACCCGTAGCTCTACTTGTTAGTTCAGCCGTATAGTTTAGGATGGTTGTTAGATTAGATTAGACTCCTACCTATTTCAAAAACTAACGAATCGTGGGTATTTTAAAAGACAGCCCAAGGGATCCTACGGATATTTCAAAAGACGTATCTTTTCATAAAAACACCGTAGCCCCTATTTTCAAAACCCCATGATTCGTGTTATTTCAAAAGGCACCAATTGTAGAGGTTATTTTAGATTAATGCAGATTAGTTATAGTTGTGTCTAGTATTCAGCTTCCGCTCATTATTGTGGTTCGCATCGCATCGCATGCTTATATTATGTTTCATACTCCATTATTGATGTTATGCTGTTAGGACACCAGCACCATTACCGATGATGCGTATGTACCACGTACACTTACTTGCCGGCTCACACACATCTTCATCGGTAATTGCCATGTCACGTACACCTTAGAAAATATTATTGCATCGACATAGGTTAGCTAATAATTTAGACATGATATTAGTGTACTTGCCTTATATGCTAGATTAGACATTGTAATTATTAGTTGTTACATCATGCATGTTATTATTCATGGATTTTTATGCCTGTATGCACTGTTTACATGCTATTGAGGATTGGATTCGGATTTCCATGAGATTTTCTGGATTTGGGGGAAAACCGCAAAACTTATATAAACTTCTTTTCTCTCTTTAAAATAAAAAGTGCGGTTTTCCCATGATGTATGAGTCGTCCACCATGAGTTTGCTGATGGATTTGGAAACCCGATTCGAGGAGACGGATGAACCGTTTCGGGTACATGGTGGACCCGGTAAGGTGCCCCGGGGCAAGAAGCGCGTGGTGATGACGATGTGAGCCTGGCAGGGGAGCACTACCTACCGGTGATTTTACCCGACGCGTCGGATATCCGGAGGATACCGTCGTGGTCTTGAGATGGATGGTAGGGGCCGGTCTGGACTGACGGCGTCCTAGATATTATGATTGAGACATTGGGATTTCGAGATTTCGAGGTACAGAGACTGTGATACAGAGATATCGAGATATTGGGATTACGTTTTGTGCCGATGCTAGGCACTGTTTTATGCTGATTTCATTATGATACCTCAACTAAAAATACAAGGGAAATCTCACTAAATTATGAAAATAGTTTCTTCATTTACATGTATTCTGCTTTCATGCATTCATACCTCATATTCATGACATACTATTACCTGAGGCACTAGCACGAGCACTTGGCACTACATTCACGTATAGAGATTACATTGCCAGTTTAGCATGCTTCAGCTTTATTCATATTGAGGTTTCTTTATATCTGATCGTATTGACCTAGGTTGGGTCATGCATTCGATCTCTGCTTGTAGATATCTTTCTATTCACGAGTTGGCAACTCACCCCCGTTGTGCCCCAGTTCTTGCAGGTTTGCCGTACAGTTCTATAGCGGCATTTCTGGCACACTGCTTCCTTTTGGGTGATTTGCTTGGATAGGTGGGTTCTTTTGTATCAGAACCGCCGTTGTATTTATATTATTCATTGTATCTAGAATATCCATCAACCAAAACTCGTATATTGTTTCAAACCTAGACTAGTGATGTATTATTCGACCATAGAGTCGCGCTTAGTAGTGTTGCGGTTTTCTTGTTGCTTTTGAGCTTTCTTTTGGATTTGATCCTCGCCACTTGGCGTTGTATATTATTGTTGCATGTGTGGTGGTGACCGTCGATTGACGAAGAGCTAGCTCCCGCTTGGGGATGCCTTTATCATTGCATATATTGTTATCCTTGTTATACCCCATTCGGGGCCAGTTTTACAAAAGAAACTCTGCCGAAATTTTTAGAAAAGACTGTACACTTTTAAAAATGCATATTCGGCTTAGTTATTTAAAAACCTTGATTTCAAACATGTTTTTCTTCACTTCTTTAAACCAGTTTCTTTACTTATTCTTAAAAATGGTTTTAGATTTCTGGGCTTTTGGCTTACTTGGATCAGATGGAGTCCTATAGACTTCATATGGTTCAAGGGCCAGTCACGTGCTCTTTCGGGTCGTGACAGGATAGCCGGAGCCTGAGATATTGAGATATTGAGGTTTATGTTTTGTGTCGATGCTTGACACGGATTTGATGTTGATTTTATTGATGATATCTCGATTTATATACATACAGAAATCTCATTAAATAAAGAAAAACAGTTCTTTGATTCATGATGTACTTTGTTCTCATTATATGCATCCGCACATCATTTTAGTGATATATTGCTACCTGACATTTGTACATCATATTAGTGACATGTTGTTACCTGAGGCACTGACACGAGTTTTTGGTATTACACTATATGGATAGATGTTTACCCTTACCGTTATATTATGCTTCAGGCCATATTATTATTATTTGAGGATATTACCTGATATGACCTAGGATAGCGTCATGCATGCGATTTCTACTTGTAGATGGTTTCTACTCATGAGTTGGAAACTCACCCCTGTTGTGCCACAGTTCTTTGCAGGTTTTGCCGTACAGGTTTCGTTGCGGCTTTGCTGGCACACTATTCGTTCTGGGTGATCGCTTTGGTCGGTGGGTTCTTTGCATCAGGACCACCATTGTTTATTTATTATTTCAGTTGTATCTAGAAACTCCATCAACCAGATTGTATATTTGATAGAGATAGAAGACCAGACTTATTATTATTTCGACCTTAGAGTCGCGCATTGTATTATTATAGTTTTCATGCTGATTTTGAGTTACTTTTGAGTTTTGATCCTCGCCCTTCGGCGTTGTATATTATATTGCTTGCGTGGTTGTGACCGTCGATTGACGAAGAGCTAGCTTCCGCTTGGGGATGCCTTTTTATTTACTTCGTATACTATTCATGTTGTATCCCGTTTGGGGCCAGTATTTACAAAGGAGACTCTGCCGAAATTTTCAGAAAATACTTGAGATTTTAAAAATACATACTTCGGCCTATATTGTTAAAACTACTTGCTTTAAATTGGGTTTTTCCTTCACTCTACTGCTTCTTGGTTTTGATTTCCGGGATTTGGCTTACTTAGATTACGTACGCCTCGTGACGTTTCGTAATTTAAGTGTCGGTCATGTTCCGTACTTTTCGGGTCATGACATAAAGTCCCGGAGTTCGTGATCGCAGCGACGGGACTACTACATGGCGCTATTGAAGTGAAGGACCTGTCTACAAAGGTTGTATTCCTTATTCACTTAGATGTAAAGTGTTTACATATCTTGTTTAACCTTAATTCTCCAGTTCGATTACTTGGCGGGTTGGTTTAGCACCCCAAAATTTTTAAAGTAGCATGATTGATGTTTACCAAAACCTTCACAAGGTGCTAAGCTAACCCTACAGTGGTATCAAAGACAAGCTAGAGCATTAGGCGTCTTGCAGGCGAAGTTTAAAGTTCGATCGAAGTCCGAAACCCCGAAAAATCCCACTTTCTGGAAATTTTTTCAAAAGTTTAAATTTTTCATATTAAAAATACTCAGAAAACCTTGCAGGGAATTCTAAGGATTACTGTGAAGTACGAACCCATAACTCACTCAAGGGACCGCGGAACCGCGGCCAAACCATGCGTTCGGCGGCGGTTCCACGGCCAACTTTGGGAGTTCAGTGCTAATACTTCAGGGGTTTATTCCTGGGTACTTTTTCAAGCTTCTGGGAATTTTTAATTCTACTCAAGTGTTGAGCTTTCTGGGAAATAATTGGGAATTCGTTGATTCGATCGGAAGGTTTAACTTCGTTTAAGTTTTTCAGGGTAATTTAGAACGTGTTAAAAGGTTCGAACGGATATCAATAACTCACTTTTTCCCCTGTCCGAAAACTTTCAAGTGTTGGATTTTTCCTGAGTTTAAAACTTTCAGAAAATCATGCAAGCGAATCTGTGGACCTCTAGAAGAACGTAACCTTAACTCGATTATGTGACCGTCAAAACCGCCACTAAACCATATATTTTGTGGTAGTTTAGTGTTGCCACATGTGAGGCGTTGGTATGACCCTTCTACGGCTGGTTCATAGCGGCTGTGGCATGTTCTGGGACTTTTTGAACTCCGCTCAAGTGTTGAGCTATTTGGGAAATCTTGGGTGTTGTTTATTCGATCGGAAAGTTTAACATTATCTATTTATCTGGAATGTGATACAATATGTGGAATTCATATAGTTAGGCATGAAATGCGAAGTATGTGATATTTCGGATTTAAGATGTCTAAAGTGATTGTGGATTCCAAATGTTGTAGTTTTTTTACTTTCTTTTCTGCGACCGTAAGTGTAATATGTGGTGTATCGCCGGTTTCGATGCTATATGTCAACGACAACTAGGATACGCATATTTACTTATGTTGATGACATGTGATGTTATATATGTTGATGTGATATGTAATATTGGATTATCGTGCTTTGAATAGCCGGGGTTTTTATGTGAGATAAGAGTTTTTTATTTTCATTCATGTAAAATTCATTGTATGTAATATTTTTTTGTTGGGGTACTTCCGGGTTGAGGATGATGTCACCATTTTATATTATTTAATTTTCTGCATTATGATAGACCCAAGACGGGGAGCACAAGTAACCGGGTTCTAGGGTACAATGGGAGACCATCTCGAGGAGTCGAGACCGGGTCTTCTAACTCTAGAATTGGTAGGGTTGCTTGCCGCTCTCGTAGGGGTCTAGGGATGTAGGTTTGGCTATTCATCACTGTAAAATTTCAGAAAATATAAAAAATTAATTTGGAATTTAATATTAAAATAATATATTTCCCGAAAACAGCCCGATTTGCGAAATTGGGGTTTTCGAAAAAGGGTATAAATATATACCAATATTTGTGAAATAAATGGATATTAAAATGATTTATTCATTTAAAAATATATTTAAAGGATTTGGCATTTTTAAAATTTAGTATCCGTAGTTTCGATAAAAACCCGATTAGTGCACTGCTAATCGCGATTAAGCCAAATCCGTGTTTCTGCAGTTTTCTATGGCTAGTGCACCATGTCATGTTCCATTTGGTTACATGTTGTTGTATTTGTGTTGTTTTATGGGTATTATGTGCTTTGGTTTTGAAATTTGAAAGAGAAAAGAAAAAGAAATAGCAAAAGAGTAATTTAGTGAAGAGGGGTATGATTGGAGAGAGAGAGAGTGTGTGAATAAGTGAGAGAGAGGGAGGGGGCTGCTGCCATTTTATTCCCCCATCTTTTTTTTTCTTCTCCCTCTTTATCTTCCTCAAGCCACAACCCACCACTTAAAGCCCTAGATCTATCTCCAAACAATCCCCAAAAGCCTAAACACCTTTCACAAAAATTAATCCCTATCTCTTCCTCTACACATTGAACCAAGCAATGTGGGATTTTGATGACGTTGGGGAGCTAGGGTTTTCTTGAGTGGCCTTATTGAGGTATAACTTCTTCCCTTTAGATTAGTTGTGTAAGATATCGTGTTTTGAATGTCGTTTTGTGATATCCATAACCTGCTGTGACCCCGAGACTTGTTGGTGAAAACAAACAATGTAGTCATGTTGTAATTGTGACCCTTAGTACACACTTGTGACCTCGACACTTCCTGCTCGGTTTTGACCGGCGGCCATGGGGGTAATTCCGGCAACCCCGGGTGGGTAGATGAGTTAGGGCTTGGATTTTGTAGGGTGGTTACCTGAAGATGTTTAGAGGTGTTTGGTCTTACTGGATTTTTCTGTAATGACTATAGGTAAAATCTGGGAGCTGTTGTGAGTGTTTGCTTGACCATAGTGACACGATTCCTGACCTGAGCCTTAGAATTGAACCGATGCACGAACTTAGGATTTGTTCCGTATTGGTTTAGTGAACTTTGGGAATTCCTAGTTAGGGTTTGAAGAGATTTTTGAGTTGCGGTTGTGCTTATAAGCCTTAGTGGTGACCTTAAACCCCCCATTGGTGCTAGAAACCCAGACCCAACACAAATACAAAACCTGAAACCCCAAAACAGAACTATCCTTGTCGGTTTGAGAGGAAATTAGAGTGAGCAGGGAAATCTGGAGCAACCCAGGGAATTTTTGAGAGTAGCAAACAATGCCAGGGACCAAACTAAGTCACTAGGAGACCACGCTGACTTGATGAACCCAAACAGAGACCCCTGGGCCGGCGACATCGGATTTTAGGTGGAAGTGGCCGGCCACTTGGTGAGGGTATGGGTCTAGGTTGGTCCAGTATGTCATATATACTATACACATAACTCTAGACTTGTTTGCTTGGATTTATTTGACCTGAGTCAAATTCTGGGAGCCTTTATTTATGATTTTGGCTATGGTTTTCCGTATTTTGAAATGCTAAGTTTTTATATTTGGATTTGTATTTGGCTGTTGAATGTTTGTACATCAACGACTTGGGGTAATTGGTTGGTTTTTCATGCGTGGGCTATAGGTTTTAACCTATGAGCGAAACGTGTGCCGTTTTGGTTTTCCGCCTTGATTTTGACACGCATTGCGATTGTGTGTTATTGTAGGTACGTTCGCATGGATTCTGAGATGACGGAGCGTGGCGTCATCGACTTCGGCAAGCAAAGACCAAGGTGAGTGGATCTTTATCCATGGGGGAAGTCGGGTGGACGGAGTATAGCACTCCCGCAAAGTTTGATGAAAAACTGATTTATATGATATGGTTAAGGAAACCTAGATTAGGAAACTTGGGTTATAATTAAAGGATTGTTAGTGATACTATATTAGAAACTAAGGATAGTTAGAAATGATATAATACGGCTATTATGTGATGACGGGATTTGAGAATGATGGTTGACGATATTGCCGTTTAGGGTACTATAGGACTAGATAGTCGACGTAGCTGTGTCATCCGAAACATACATATTTCTAAACTGAAGAATCGTATGCATCTTTTAAACAGTTACCTTGAGGAACGTTACGGATTTTCAAACGATATCTTTTCCTTAAAAACACCATAACCCCTATTTTCAAAACTACGATTCGCTTATTTTCAAAATCTGCTTGTATGGTTCGGGTGTGTATGTTAGATTAGATACTTATACTTATAGTAACGATAGATATGTAAACTCGACTTAATGTGAGATATAAATGCGATGAGAGAATGTAAGACGGATAAGATAATATGATGATATGTTGGTATACGGATGCGAGTCGATCGAGATGATTTATACCCTGCCGGTCCCCTGATATGAGATTATTGCGGATGTGACCTGGGACATAGGTATATATATATATATATATATATATATATATATATATATAGAATGTTGTGAATCATGGATGATAGGCCGTACGTGATATTAGGTCGTACCCTCATTTGTCGTATAGGATGATAGGATCCTTATTAGCTTAATGCCGTCGTACGATGATTTTCCGTGCGTGATGAGTTTGACATGATGTTTGATCCAGACCCTTGACTAGAGGCTGCCGTACGATGTATTACACCGTATGCGATGTTGTTAGGCTGGATGCCGATTGATAGATTTGCCGACTCGATCATGTTAGATACGTATACCCGTCAGTATTTGCATATGATTACCTTATGCTGCATTCATTGTTAGTGTTTATGCCCTAGAAGGCCATTACTGTATCATACTAGTTTGTATATTACTTAATGGAAGCTTGGGATATTCACATGTATATAACAGTCTTGCTAAACATGGTAGTATGCTACTTGATTTTTTCTATCTTAATATGTGAGTATACGTATTGATAGAGCTCTTAGGATCTTGCTTCACTACCAGCGTTGTGATGGCAGTCACACTAGTGGGGGCTGGGTAGTCTACAAGCACGTCCTTATTCAGGTCCCTAGTCGTTGGATTATCGAGACAGAGCATCGATACTCCGGAGTAGACTGGTGTGTACGCTTCTCATCCCAGTTGGGGAGATGGTCTGTCCCACAGCCATCAGTACGTCATACCGGAGATAGTATACAGGTGCTCGTTAGGTTACGGGTACACCGGACAGGACTCACAGGGAACTGTTGGTTGGTTTTATACCAGTCGTCAGTGAACAGTTCCCAGGTGACATGAGTACAGCATAGTCCGCAGACTTGACACTGCTACTTCGCCTCGAGTGTGTCCCACTGTTCTTAGATTGCTACCCTACCACGGCTTAAAGGAGTCGTGCAAACAGGTAGCAGTTGGGTGCAGTCCCGAGCACTTGGAGGCAGTGGCGGTTAGACAGGATTCGTCTCTCCCGGTATTGGGAGTTGATATCGCGCTGTGTCAGAGAGCCATTACGTAAAGTCCCTGGCCAGGGCAAGCGAGATTTGCTGGTAGGTTCCAGTAGTTTCTCAGGGTGTAATGGGCTTCCCTCCGACACGACTTATACCGCTATTTGGGGACTGACGCTTGCCGCCCCCTTGGCCCGATATGCGATAGTCTTGGACGAACGGACCGGACTGTATGGAGATTGTCACATCAGACTTAGTAGGAGTTTGGATGGGTTCCCTCATCGGCCTTCTTATCGACATCTACCTGGGGACCGTTACGTACAGCTAGTGCCGCTTGCGGTCTGTGGTTAAACCCACTGTCAGCGTAGTAGTCGAGTCTCTAGAGTCCCACACAGAGAGTTTCCCAACTCCAGGCGAAACGATATAAAGGTCGTATGGTTTTACGACAAGGGTTCGGATGCATACGTGCGTTTACGCGCGTACGACTTTTGGACAGTTTTTACCAGTCGGCTTTGGTTTAAGCCAGTTACTGGTATCCGGTTATTGGATTTATACAGTCTAAAGTTTTTCCGTATTTTTGCGGAAAGGACGGGCGTTCTCGTAATTGCGCGAGAAGCTTCTAGAAGGTGGTGACTAAGGAGGTTAAGGTGGCATAAGCAATGAATGTGATTAGTGAGTCATATGGATGATTCATCCATGTCATTAATGCATGATAAATGCTTAATGACTCATGGAGTGAATCATCACTAGATATTATCAAGCATGGTTGCTAAATTCATTTCTTATTCTTTTCTTGATAAAAGAAATGCTTGATATATATTATCATAACTCATTATTCTCACTTCATTATTATCCTCACCTTCTCTCTCCTCAAGCTCTCCCTCTTCAAACCCTAATCCTCCCCTCTTATGTGTTGAGTACAAGGATTAGTTAGACTACTTAATCCATAACCGTCTCTATATCTCACCTAGCTTCTTTGATTAGCACTTAGAGAAGTTTAGTTGCCTCAAGTTTAGAGGCTAAGCTTGGAGTAAAGCTTTCGGGTGGATCGTCTGCTACTTCGAGAAGGCCGAGGAGGAGGTGGAGTTCGCAAAGACGAAGGACACGTTTCGTTAGGTATAATCCCTAAACATAGTAGCATAGAAACTCTATGTTTTAAGTTAGTTATCGTTTAGCTTCGATTCACGTGGTTAGTCGATGTTTGTTCACTAAACAAGTTCGTTTTTGAAAATTCCGCCTCCCCACAAGTATTGGGGTGTTGTACATCGACTCACAGTGGTATCAGAGCCTCGCTAAACAATAAATAACTCACTTGCAAATTTGTATGTATTTCGAACGGAAAAAACGAAACCGGAAAAGCCCAAAAACATCAGTTTCTGTCGATTTTTAAATGAAGTCCAAAAATTTTTTAGGGATGTTCAGAAAGCTTAAAAAGACAGTAGAAGAACACCCAAGAAAATTGGGAACATGATTCGGCTAAAGAGCCGCGGAAACGCGGCGGATCCCACCGATCCGCCGCGGTTCCGCCGCCGAGTTGCCGAGTCATGAACCCAAATTTCTTGTGTGGGTTCTCTGTGTGATTTGGTGTTTTCTGGAAGTTTTAATTTTTGCTCAGGTTTCAGATTTACAGAGCAGTATTGGAGCAAGATTAAAAGTGTTTAATCGATCGAAATTTATACAGTATTTGCTTGTTGGATTATATCTGTGATTGTATAATGTGTTCGTAAACCTCCCCTAACTGCTAGTTTGTCAGTTAGAAGGGGGTTGCACATTTCTGAAATGGATTTTATCTGTTTGTGCATATGAACTGTGTTGGACTGTTGTGATGTATAGCCGGGGTTATGTGATGGGTTATCATTTAATTCATTTGATGTAAATGTAATTTGTTGTAATATTATTTTGCGGGGCACATCCAGGTTGCGGTTGTAGCCACCGTTGTATTATTTCATTTTACTGTTTTTGCTCCTAGGACTGACCCAAGGTAGGGTGCACAAACTGCCGGGCGGGTAGTTTGCCGCACCCGTAGGGGTCGTGGGTGGGGTAAAGGCTATTCATCACAACTGTGTAATCCGTATTTTGTTGCAGGCTCAAAACAAACACGGATTGCTTGCAAATCCAATTAAGTTCATCTGTGATCTGGAATGAATATCATTGCGTCAGACGAATGTAAAATATCTATATATATGATAGCTATTTAGACGTCACTTATGTTTTACACCCGCGCTAGCCCAGCCCCCGCTCTGTCGTTAGTTAAGTAACCTAACGGGTAATGACGGGACCCCGTGGCGAATACGGATGGCATAAGAGGACGTTGTATTTTCGTTGTTTTCTGCAATGATAGGTTAATGATGGGACGCATTATCTATAATGCAAAGAAAATAAAACAAAGTTTTAATCGTTGGAAGAATTTAAAAGAAACCACTCGGTTAATTTTAAAACAGATATTTTTAAATGCGGAGCCTTAACCACTCCTTTTAAAAGCTATCAGGTTCCTTCGGTTATATCAAGTTCACTACGTTCACGGTTTCGCCAAAACCAGTCGTAGCCCTCCGTCATTTCTTATGAATGGTCAGTAGTATTCAAGCTATGTTTGTTTGGCCCTTAGTCAAGACATAGTGATTGGTAGCTGCTGGGGTATTCATTTGTTGCATAGATAGATGAGTTGGTTTGGGACACTCGTATTACTTTGTTTGGCCCTTAGTCAAGAGTATATACGGATGGGTTCAAATCAACAGGATAATGATGGGCAGAACTTGACATGTGACTTATGATTTGTTGGCCCTTAGTCATGATCATAAGAACATGGGGTAAAAATCAATATCGGGAATTTCTAAAGAAACTGAAATTTGCAAAGAGATGCATACCATTTGGAGTTTGATGAATGTTGGTAGGATTCCTTCAACATTATCATACGATGATATTTTGATCCCGATCCTACTGTGAGTATATGCTACTTATCACGATATTCGTCACTTAACGATCAATGCTATAAACCAAGTAGGTGTCCAGAAAGGTGTCAGCGGGGTTACGCTCCCAGAGAAAAGAGGTTATTTAATTAAGGAACTTCGCGAAAGCGTTGGAAAACCTCCCTCAAAGTATCGACACTGGCCTGGCTGAACGGTTAAGCAAGAATTGTACAGTGAGAATAGTCCTGGCTAATTCTTCTTTTATGGTTTGAGGAAGGATTCGAGAAACAGTGGGAGCCATCCAGTTTAGATAAACTTAAAACCACTCTAAACTTGCAAGAGCATCATGCTAAAGAGTTTTCTTCTCTCTCTCCTAATTGCAGCGACCCTGAAAATGACTGGACTTAAGTTACTTTTAGAGAAAAATATACTGACAGGGCCAAACTATAAAGATTAGCTGCGGAATGTCAAAATGGCTTTGACCTATGACAAACTGGGGTACGTCCTCACCGCTACGGCACCTGCTGTCCCTGGTCCCAAATCCAGCAATGCGGATAAGGAAATCCGCAAAACCTGGGATTTAGATTGCGCGAAAGCCAAGTGCATCGTGCTTGCCTCGATGAACAATGAACATCAGAGGAGGCACGAGGATATGGAACTAGATGCCATATTTCTCCATACAAAGGAACTTTATGGAGAGCAATCTCGTATAGTAAGATACGAGACCTCAAAGAACTTGTTTCGAGCGAGGTTGGCTGTCGGGTCATCGGTAGGAGAACATGTCCTAAAGATGATCGGCTATATAGAAGAGCTCGCAGACCTTGGGACGACTTTGGATAATGAGCTCTATACAGACCTTATTCTCCAGTCCCTTCCTTCCACCTACGCCCAGTTTATCCTGAACTTCAACATTCAAAGAAAAGAAGTTGAACTTCCGGAACTCCTGAACATGTTAAGGAGTGCAGAGGGCACCTTGCAAAAAGCAAGGGAAACACCCGCTATGTTTGTTGGTGGTTCATCTTCTTCCGGGTCCAAGGCTAGGGCCAAAGGAAGGAAGAAGAAGGCCGCACCCAGACCTAGAGGAGGTGTAAGTAAGGTGGGAGGGAAGGGAAAGAAAAAGTTTGCGGTACCGGTAGTTGGCCAGGATGAGTGCTTCCATTGTCACAGGAAAGGGCACTGGAAGAAGGATTGCAAGGCATGGAACGCCAAGAACCAGGAACCGAAGCAAGCTGTGGCTTCGACTTCAGGTGTGTTTGTAATTGAGAATTGTCTGTCGATCAACTCTACTTCCTGGGTATTGGATACCGGATCAGGATCTCATATTTGCAATTCATTGCAGGCACTGAGAAACCGTAGAGTGCTGAAGGAAGATGATATGACCCTAAAGGTTGCTAACGGAGCTAGCGTGGGAGCTGCGTCCGTCGGGGATTATCACCTAGGATTGACGAGTGGACACATTTTGGTTTTACATAACTGTTATTTTGTACCAAGCTTAACGTGTAATATCATATCAGTTTCCTTGTTATCAAATAAAGGTTAAGATTTCACGTTTGTAAGAGATGTTGTTAACATCCACCTTAATCATAGTTTGATTGGGTCCGGTACACTAAATAACGGTATATATGTTTTAAACCAACTCCAAATTTTCAATGTCCAGAACACACTAAAAAGAAAGTCTCCAGATTTAAATAAAGCTTTCTTATGGCATTGTAGACTGGGTCACATCAATGAGAGAAGGTTGACTAAGTTGCATAGAGAAGGATATTTGGACTCGTTCGAATATCAAACTTATGACAGTTGTCAATCTTGTCTCAAAGGAAAGATGACAAAGACTCCATTTACTGGACAAGGAGTAAGAGAGAGCGAGCTCTTAGGACTCATACACAGCGATGTATGTGGTCCAATGTCTACACATGCGAGAGGTGGTTATTCCTACTTCATTACTTTTACAGATGATTTCTCTAGGTTTGGACATGTCTTCTTAATGAAGCATAAATCCGAGGCCTTTGAGAAATTCCTGGAATACAAGAGTGAAGCGGAAAACCAAACAGGAAAAAGTATTAAGACACTGAGATCTGATCGAGGTGGAGAATACTTAAGTGCCGAGTTCCTAGGTTACCTAAAAGAGAAAGGAATTCTCTCTCAGCTTACTCCTCCGTACACTCCACAGCACAACGGTGTATCGGAGAGACGGAATCGAACCCTATTGGATATGGTACGATCCATGATGAGTAATGCTGAGTTACCGCGATCTTTCTGGGGTTATGCGCTAGAATCAGCGGCATATCTTTTAAACCAGGTTCCAACCAAGACTGTGCCTACCACACCATATCAGATATGGAGTGGGAAGAAACCCTGTCTAAAACATTTTAGGACATGGGGGTGTCCAGCTTTTGTAAAAAAGCAGCATTCAGACAAGCTCGAGGCACGCTCAGTACTGTGTAAGCTTGTGGGATATCCAAAGAACTCCAAGGGATATTATTTCTATTACGCAGAGGAACAAAAGGTTTTTGTTTCTCGTCATGCCCACTACTTAGAAACTGAATTTTTAGAAAATCAGAAGAGTGGGAGCGCAGTAGAACTGGAAGAAATTCCAGAACCACAAGCTGTTACTGAAAGTTTGGTAGAACCAGAGGTTCAAGAAGAACTGAACATTCCCGCACCCCTTCGCAGGAGTAGTAGGTCATCTCATCCGCCTGAGAGATACTACGGTTTTCTCATAGATGGGGATAGAGAGGATTGCATCATAGATGATGATGAACCTACTGACTTCCAGCAGGCCATCCAGAGCGGCGACTCGGTACGATGGCTAGATGCAATGCGGACCGAAATGGAGTCCATGTAAACCAACAAAGTATGGACTTTGGACTTTGCTCCAGATGGGGTAAAACACATAGGATGCAAATGGATCTTCAAGAAAAAGATTGGTGTAGATGGACAGGTGGAAACCTATAAGGCTAGACTTGTTGCAAAGGGTTTTCGTCAAAGACCTGGTTTGGACTATGACGAAACTTTTTCTCCAGTGGCTATGCTCAAATCCATTCGGGTCCTTCTTGCTATTGCTGCCTTCCATGATTATGAAATCTGGCAGATGGACGTAAAGACAGCTTTTCTGAATGGAAATTTAGAAGAGAGCGTCTATATGGATCAGCCAGAGGATTTCAATCAGAGTGGGAGCAGCGGGAAAGTATGCAAGCTGCTTAAGTCCATTTACGGACTAAAGCAGGCATCGCGGAGATGGAACATCTGTTTTGATGAGACAGTCAAAGAATATGACTTTATCAAAAATCCAGATGAACCGTGCATATATAGTAAAGTTGTAGCCAGAAGTATTGTATTCCACGTCTTGTACGTGGATGACATTCTATTAATAGGAAATGACATTCCTATGCTACAATCTGTCAAAGGATTCTTGTCACACAGATTCTCCATGAAAGACCTGGGTGATGCCTCTTACATTCTGGGGATCCGGATCTATCGTGATAGATCCAAGAGGATGTTGGGACTTTCGCAGTCCAGGTATATCGACACTGTACTGAAAAGATTCAGTATGGAAGATTCTAAGCGCGGTAATCTACCGGCTTGTCACGGAATCACCCTCTCCAAAGAGATGTATCCCAAGACTGATTTGGAAAGGGAACGCATGTCTATTATACCCTACGCTTCTGCGGTAGGCTCTATAATGTATGCGATGTTCTGCACCAGACCAGATGTAGCTTACGCACTGAGCGTGGTAAGCCGGTATCATTCAGACCCAGTGGAGAAGCACTGGATAGCAGTAAAGAACATTCTCAAGTACCTGAGAAGGACTAAGGAGATGTTTTTGGTTTACGGCGGAAAAGACCTCAGGTTGGAGGCCTTTGCTGATTCCGGCTTCCAGAGTGATAAAGAAGATTCCAAGTCCATGTCGGGTTATGTCTTTACCCTCAATGGAGGGGCGGTGTGCTGGAAGAGCTCCAAGCAGGACACCGTTGCTGACTCGACAATGGAAGCGGAGTATATAGCTGCTTGCGATGCCGCAAAAGAAGCTGTCTGGATGAAGAAGTTCCTAACAGAACTTCAGGTGGTTCCTACTAAAGTTGATCCAATACCTCTGTATTGCGACAACAACGGAGCTATAGCTTTAGCGAAGGAACCAAGGTCCCTAGAAGTCCAGACACATCTTGAGGCGGTATCACCTGATCAGGGAGATCATTGATCGTCAGGAGATCGAGGTTCGTAGAGTTGCTTCTGAAGAGAACATTGTTGATCCATTCACGAAGGCCCTACCTCAGATTCAGTTCGAGAGGCTACTCGAGATCATTGGTCTTCGATATGCCAGTACATGGCCCTAGTGCAAGTGGGAGATTGTTAGTGTTTATGCCCTAGAAGGCCATTACTGTATCATACTACTTTGTATATTACTTAATGGAAGCTTGGGATATTCACATGTATATAACAGTCTTGCTAAACATGGTAGTATGCTACTTGGTTTTTTCTATCTTAATATGTGAGTATACGTATTGATAGAGCTCTTAGGATCTTGCTTGACTACCAGCGTTGTGATGGCAGTCACACTAGTGGGGGCTGGGTAGTCTACAAGCACGTCCTTATTCAGGTCCCTGGTCGTTGGATTATCGAGACAGAGCATCGATACTCCGGAGTAGACTGGTGTGTACACTTCTCATCCCAGTTGGGGAGATGGTCTGTCCCACAGCCATCAGTACATTGTACTGGAGATAGTATACAGGTGCTCGTTAGGTTACGGGTACACCGGACAGGACTCACAGGGAACTGTTGGTTGGTTTTATACCAGTCGTCAGTGAACAGTTCCCAGGTGACATGAGTACAGCATAGTCCGCAGACTTGACACTGCTACTTCGCCTCGAGTGTGTCCCACTGTTCTTAGATTGCTACCCTACCACGGCTCAAAGGAGTCGTGCAAACAGGGAGCAGTTGGGTGCAGTCCCGAGCACTTGGAGGCAGTGGCGGTTAGACAGGATTCGTCTCTCCCGGTATTGGGAGTTGATATCGCGCTGTGTCAGAGAGCCATTACGTAAAGTCCCTGGCCAAGGAAAGCGAGATTTGCTGGTAGGTTCCAGTAGTTTCTCAGGGTGTAATGGGCTTCCCTCCGACACGACTTATACCGCTATTAGGGGACTGACGCTTGCCGCCCCCTAGGCCCGATATGCGATAGTCTTGGACGAACGGACCGGACTGTATGGAGATTGTCACATCAGACTCAGTAGGAGTTCGGATGGGTTCCCTCATCGGCCTTCTTATCGACATCTACCTGGGGACCGTTACGTACTGCTAGTGCCGCTTGCGGTCAGTGGTTAAACCCACTGCCAGCGTAGTAGTCGAGTCTCTAGAGTCCCACACAGAGAGTTTCCCTACTCCAGGCGAAACGATATAGAGGTCGTATGGTTTTACGACAAGGGTTCGGATGCATACGTGCGTTTACACGCGTACGACTTTCGGACAGTTTTTACCCGTCGGCTTTAGTTTAAGCCAGTTACTGGTATCCGGTTATTGGATTTATACAGTCTAAATTTTTTCCGTATTTTTGCGGAAAGGAGGGGCGTTCTCGTAATTGCGCGAGAAGCTTCTAGAAGGTGGTGACCAAGGAGGTTAAGGTGGCATAAGCAATGAATGTGATTAGTGAGTCATATGGATGATTCATCCATGTCATTAATGCATGATAAATGCTTAATGACTCATGGAGTGAATCATCACTAGCTATTATCAAGCATGGTTGCTAAATTCATTTCTTATTCTTTTCTTGATAAAAGAAATGCTTGATATATATTATCATAACTCATTATTCTCACTTTATTATTATCCTCACCTTCTCTCTCCTCAAGCTCTCCCTCTTCAAACCCTAATCCTCCCCTCTCATGTGTTGAGTACAAGGATTAGTTAGACTACTTAATCCATAACCGTCTCTATATCTCACCTAGCTTCTTTGATTAGCACTTAGAGAAGTTTAGTTGCCTCAAGTTTAGAGGCTAAGCTTGGAGTAAAGCTCTCGGGTGGATCGTCTGCTACTTCGAGAAGGCCGAGGAGGAGGTGGAGTTCGCAAAGACGAAGGACACGTTTCGTTAGGTATAATCCCTAAACATAGTAGCATAGAAACTCTATGTTTTAAGTTAGTTATCGTTTAGCTTCGATTCAAGCGGTTAGTCGATGTTTGTTCACTAAACAAGTTCGTTTTTGAAAATTCCGCCTCCCCACAAGTATTGGGGTGTTGTACATCGACTCACATTCATATTATTCTCCTTGCCTTGTTTATACCTGTGATAGTACACCTGCACCATTATCGATGATGCATATGTTACACATACACAGATTGTAGGCTCACACACTTCATCATCGATAATTGTCATGTCACTATATAGTAGGATTTCTGCATCAAGATATGACTCTTCGCATAACCTGCTTGCGCACATACACTTTAGTATATTCATATTGGTACACATATACGTTGATACATCCATATTTACGCACATACACATTGTATATTCATGTTGGTGCACATATACATTGATACATCCATATTTGCACACATACACATTGTATATTCATATTGGTAGACATATACATTGATACATCCTTATTTGCGCACATACACATTGTATATTCATATTGGTGCACATATACATTGATACATCCATACTTGCGCATATACATATTGTACCTATATAGATAACTGGTTTTATTGGGAAATTGGGAACCGCGTGTTATATTTTAAAAACTGGAATCATTTTAAAGGAGCGGTTTTCCCTTAACATGTCATATCACTGTTCAATGTTGCATGATACACGGATATGCCCGCATTTCTGTTATATGTCGCATACATCATGCTCTATTATTTTACGCATTGAGATATGCTGTTTTCATGCGATTTCTGGATTTGAGAACCGTGGATATTTCAAAGGAGATTATGTGTTGTTTAAAAACCCGGTTTCTCTTGATATCATATTTCAGTGCGTACACCATGTGTTTTCTCGGTTCTGAGAGCGACATGTGAAACCCGATTCGAGGAGGCGGATGAGGCCGATTGCGGGTACATGGTAGACCCGGTATGGTACCCCGGGGCGAGAACGGATCGCTGTGCAGTAGACGGTGAGCCTGGCAGAGGGACTACTACCTAACGGTGATAGTATTTGGGTTCGGCAGATATCCGGAGGATACCGACTGGAGTCGAGAGATGATATGGGCCGATCCGGACTGACGTAGCCCGTGGGCCGATCCGGACTGACGGAGCCCGATATATGAGGATTTATGTGCCGATGCTAGGTACGGTTTTCATGATGTTTTCGAGTGTCGATGCTAGGCACTCAGGTTCCATGATTTTGATGTGTCGTGAGGGACACCGTTGATATATATATCCTCATACTTTCATGCACACTCTTTTATGATATTTACGTGCATACAGCCATTGATTATTTGGGTGGACGAGGTCCACATGCGTACATGCATTGATTATTACTATTGGATGTTATCCATATGCATATAGGTATTGACTACCTTGTTGGCACATATACAGACCCTGTAACCCAAGATATCATAGTATTACCATTATGATATAGTTGACCTAGGAGTCGTTGTTTATTTGATTTCTATCTGTTGATATTTTTCTACTCACGAGTTGGCAACTCACTCTCGTTGTGCCACAGTTCTTGCAGGTTGACCGCTTGGATTAGTAGCGGCTTCGCTGGCACACAGTTGCATTCGGGAGTTTTGCATTGGTAGGTGGGACATTTGTATCGTACCCACTCGTGTATCTATATTTCATTATTATATCTAGTTAACTCCATCTATCGAAATTTGTAAATTGTATAAGTAATGAGACTTAGTGGGATTGTGGTTGCGAGACTTAGAGCGAGGGGTTTTTCGCTACTTGTGGTATTTATGTCTTGCTTTCCTTTATCTTTGGTGGTGAACTTCGCCGTAGGGCGTCATATACTTATTTTTACTGTATTGCGTGGTTGTGATCCGCCGTTTGGCAAAGATCTAGCTCCCGCTTGAGGATGCCTTTATCATTATTATATATCTGTGGTTTTAGATCAAAATATACAAAGGAGGTGCTGCCAAATTTTTTTTAAAAGACGAAACATGTTTTCAAACTAGTAAATTTCACTTGCATCATTCATGTTTCTTTTCTATGCATTTAAGCACACTTGATTTCATTATACCTTTATTTCAAAAACTTCACCTCATTTATTTTCTTAAAAAGGTTTAGATTTCTGGGTTTCAGCTTACTTGAATTACGTTATGCCTTTAGACGTTGCGTGAATTAAGTGCTGGTCACGAGCTAATATTTCGGGTCGTGACAAAATTGGTATCAGAGCGTTAGGTTTAACCTTTGTTCGAGTCTATGTTTGACTATACGGAGTCTAGGGCGGGTATGTATTTCGGAACCTAGGCTTGACCTTACGGAACTTAGACTTGAACGGAGGGTATTAGACCCAAACTTTCGTTTCATAGGCTGACCCTGATTGATAGAGTAGGTAGCTTCAGTCGAGTGACGTACCGTACGTATGTTCCGCGGCATATTTACGATACGATACTCCACTTAAGAAACCTTAGGATGTACTTATTTTTGAGACCAGTGATTCTCTTCGTATCTATGATTATACATCCATTTGAGATCCTTGATTTTATTTGTTCCATGATCATACTCTCATTGATGCTGCTCCTTCTTATGATCATGTATCCATTCTGGATCTGTCGTTTCCTTTCATGCCGTTGATCTGCTTCCTTAGATACTCGATTGAGGTTCCTGTCACCATGTTTGAGCGAAGTTGAGCTGCTGCTAGTGTTGCGGTCAGGGCGAGCTCGTCTGGTACGAGGGCCGACCATTGTGTTTTCTGGTGACACGGGAACGTCTCGAGATAGTATTTATGTTGTGACCTCTCGGATGAGGTGAGTGTTTGGTTTTGCACCGGATGATCGGGCCTTTGATAGAGCTGCTAGCTGCGAGAGGACTGTTGATGTACAACATACCTCAAAGATTTTGATATCGCCTACCGCGCAGACAGATGACCCAGCTGTGGCTGAGATTGATGGAATGTCGCTTCCAGAGCTTACGAGATGAGATCGCCGGAGCTTCCACGTAGAACTGCGACAGATGATAGCTAGCCTACCCCGAGTTGAGGGACGAAGGTGATTCATCAGATTGATGCGCTGACTAGGCCCAGTTGAGTTGAAGATTTCCAGTGTGGAGAGTCTTACTCAGATCTAGAGAAGACCAATCCGGAGATGACCGTCGATGTATCGCGTTTCCTGAAGGATTGAGGCATTGTTTAGCGTGCGGACGAAGGGTATTCACATGTTGTATGGGCGAAGCTAAACGGTTCGAACGAGTGTTAGAAACCTATTTTTCCCAAGTCTAAAGTGTTCGGAAGAACATGCTGGTAATTCTGTGGACCCTCTAGAAGAATGAAACCCTAACTCGACATGATGACCATGGAACTGCTTTGAACCTTAGGATTTGTGGAAGTTTAGCGGTGCCATCAGTGAGGCTTGAGTTTGCCCTTCTACGGTTGGTCCAGAGGTACTGTGGTATGTACCAAATATTTTTAGACTGTGCTCAGGTGCTGAGCCTTCGGGAAATTTTGGGACCTTGATGACTCGATCGAAAAGTTTGACGTCGTCCAGATATCCTGTGATAAGAGATTAGCAAGCTGACCAGCTTCGGATAGAGGACCTCACCCAGATGCGTTGTGAGTTGACCGAGAACGGACGAGTATTGAGTATTCCTCCAACGACTGAGGCGAGTTCCCGAGGACGTGTTCGGCCAGATATCTTCTATAGAGTGATGAAGATACCGAGTTCGTGATTTCGAGTCCGTGCGAGAGACTTCGAATTGACTGTGGCCGAGAACCGTTGCAGTACATAGATAGCATGAAGTGACGTCGAAGCGGACAATGATAAAGGAGAGTGGAGCCAGAGGTTCATGCGAGATGCTGACGAGCTGTTACTACTCCCCGTCGAGATTAGAGAT
Source organism: Agapanthus africanus (assembly GCA_030015575.1). Taxonomy (NCBI): domain Eukaryota; kingdom Viridiplantae; phylum Streptophyta; class Magnoliopsida; order Asparagales; family Amaryllidaceae; genus Agapanthus; species Agapanthus africanus. The sequence goes on from JASDDO010000012.1 coordinate 365,258,980, forward strand.
CTGATATGCATACAGAGGCGTTGGGATACGGCCAGTTTCCGAGGAAATGTGTGCTGAGAACGCAGATGTCCAGAAAGCGAGAAAAGATTATGTGATAGTACCAGCCTCCGTACAGTTCGGCATAGGCGAGATCGGAAGAGACCTTGAGCAGGATTCCTTCCGGAACACTGCTGCAATGAGACTTGCACCAAGGATCAGATGGGTCATGTGTATTCAGAGAATCAGAGGCTGATGCCAGTGAAGTGCTGGCTTACGAGTGGTTGTGATGATTGACCAGGAGATGACCAGAGAAGTGCCAGAACGGAATCGTCCCCGTTAGCACACCTGACAGGGCCGTTGAGCCGATGGATTGCGAGATTGGTATTCCGAGAAGAAGATGAGTACCCAGAGACAGAGGACGCCAGACCGTGAGAAGGAGGCTAGCGGATATTCTTGTTCTGACGGTTTTAGGCGCACCGACTCGTTTTTCGACATTGTAGGAGGTATACCTCAAAGTACTTTGTTGCGATTTGCGTTTATGATCTGAGTATCACGCTCATATCGCTTGGATTTGAGTTTTGATGATGAGTTCCTGATATAGATTTCGTACACCATGGTTGCACCTACTAGGTATTTACGTTTTGCGCATAGTTGTCGCACTTGACATATGTTTTATACACCATGGTGTTGATTTGCGATTTGTGCATATCTATTGTGTGTTTATGATTTCATGGATTTCATAGGGATGATTTGATTTTTGCACTCAGTATAGCTTATATGTGCTTGTAGTGCATCGATACGTATTTTGTGTACCATAGTTGCACCTGACTTCGTTTTGATATCATTTGAGATATTTATTATGATTTCATGTCTGGGGAATGCATATGATTTGATTTATGCTTTCGGCATAGTTTTAATGCACTTTTGGTATTTGATTTGCTTTTGTGCACGCTGATGCACATGGTTGTGAGATTATATACCACGGTATACCTGATTTGGTTTTGGATTGAGATGTGTTGTATACCGTCGATTTCGATTTTGATACCCGATATTTGTTTTGTGCACCTTATGCCCCTGATTGGATTCTTGCAAATGATCGGCGCTTGATATTGGATTTCGTGGTTTCATGCATGTTGGATGAACATGATTGAGATTTTCATGCACAATAGATGCACTAGGTATTGTTGTCATGCACACCCGTTGCAGTGGACAGATGATTTTGTGCACACCAATTGCACTTAGTTTTGCTTTGTTCTTATAGTGACACCTGTATTTGGTTTGATTTCCAAGCGCACCCGGCGCATGTGATTATTGGATACGCCTTGAGGCTGATTTTGCTTTTGAGCACTTTGTTTCATGTTGGGCACTATATTGTGTAGTAGCAAAACATGACTGATCCAAGGACAGTACATGAGTACTTTGCATGCATTAAAAGCTTACCAAGGGGTTTTCAAAGGAGCTATAGTCTCGCTATTTCCTACGTGTCCGTGAGCGACGCGAACGTTTATAAGGGAAAACCTTTTAGGATATTTTGAAAACGACGGAACGTATATTTAGAAAATTATATATGGGCATATATTATTTCCTTAAAAATGGACGTCCGTCACTTAGGCCGTGAGTTACGCATCACACGGCGATTTAGAAAAGATTTTTGCATGAGTTTTATTCAGTTCTTGAAAGTTTTCCAAAGATGCGTACTATACACGTATTATTGTATTTGACTAGTGTATATTGGATTTCAGTAATAGGTTCGAGATCTGTATCTCTATTGTAACTCCAAGGATATACGTGCAAATCCGATGATTGGCGTGACGCTTGACGGAGTTCGATTTTGAGTTTTGTACTCGTTTTCATACGCACTTGACGCACTGTGTTATTTCTGTGTTTTCCATGATTTAAGAGCCCCGTTGATTTGAGATGATTATCGAAATGTTTTAAATTTTGGGGGTTTAAATTTAAATTCGGGCACCGAATTTATTTAAGGGGGGAAGATTGTAACATTTCAGAAAATATAAAATATTATTTTGGAATTTAATATTATAATAATATATTTCCCGAAAACTGCCCGATTTGCGAAATTAGGGTTTTCGAAAAGGATATAAATATATACCAATATTTGTGAAATAAATGGAAATTAAAATGATTTATTCATTTAAAAATATATTTAAAGGATTTTGCATTTTTAAAATTTAGTATCCGCAGTTTCGATAAAACCCCGATTAGTGCACTACTAATCGCGATTAAGCCAAATCCGTGTTTCTACAGTTTTCCATGGCTAGTGCACCATGTCATGTTCCATTTGGTTACATGTTGTTGTATTTGTGTTTTATTATGGGTGTTATGTGCTTTGGTTTTGAAATTTGAAAGTGGAAAGAAAAAGAAATGGCAAATGGGTAATTTAGTGAAGAGGGGTATGATTGGAGAAAGAGAAAGAGTGTGAATAAGTGAGAGAGAGGGAGAGGGTTGCTGCCATTTTATTCCCCTATCGTTTTTTTTCTACTCCCTCTTCATCTTCCTCAAGCCACAACCCTCCACTTAAAGCCCAAGATCTATCTCCAAACAATCCCCAAAAGCCTAAACCCCTTTCACAAAAATTAATCCCCATCTCTTCCTCTACACATTGAACCAAGTAATGTGGGATTTTGATGACGTTGGGGAGCTAGGGTTTTCTTGAGTTGCCTTTTTGAGGTATAACTTCTTCCCTTTAGATTAGTTGTGTAAGATATCGTGTTTTGAATGTCGTTTTGTGATATCCACAACCTGATATGACCCCGAGTCTTGTAGGTGAAAACAAACAATGTAGTCATGTTGTAATTGTGACCCTGAGTACACACTTGTGACCCCGACCCTTCCTGCTCGGTTTTGACCGGCGGCCATAGGGGTAATTCCGGCGACCCCGGCTGGGTAGAGGAGTTAGGGCTTGGATTTTGTAGGGTGGTTCCCTGAAGATAATTAGAGGTATTTGGTCCTACTGAGTTTTACTGTAATGACTATAGGTAAAATCTCGGAGATGTTGTGAGTGTTTGCTTGACCATAGTGACACGATTCCTGACCTGAGCCTTAGAATTGAACCGATGCACAAACTTAGGATTTGTTCCGTATCGGTTAAGTGAAATTTAGGAATTCCTAGTTAGGGTTTGAAGGGATTTTTGAGTTGCGGTTGTGCTTATAAGCCTTAGTGGTGACCTTAAACCCCCCTTGGTGCTAGAAACCCAGACCCAACACAAATTCAAAACCTGAAACCCCAAAACAGAACTATCCATGTCGGTTTGTGAGGAAATTAGAGTGTGCAGGGAAATCTGGAGCAACCCAGGGAATTTTTGAGAGTAGCAAACAATGCCAGGGACTAAACTAAGTCACTAGGAGACCACTCTGACCTGATGAACCCAAACAGAGACCCCTGGGCCGGCGACATCGGATTTTAGGTGGAAGTGGCCGGCCACTTGGTGAGGGTATGGGTCTAGGTTGGTCCACTAGGTCATATATACTATACACATAACTCCAGACTTGTTTGCTTGGATTTATTTGACCTGAGTCAAATTCTGGGAGCCTTTTTATGTGATTTTGGCTATGGTTTTCCATATTTTGAAATGCTAAGTTTTTATATTTGGATTTATATTTGGTTGTTGAATGTTTGTACATCAACGGCTAGGGGTAATTGGTTGGTTTTGCATGCGTGGGCTATAGGTTTTAACCTATGAGCGAAACGTGTGCCGTTTTGGTTTTCCGCCTTGATTTTGACACGCATTGCGATTGTATATTATTGTAGGTACCTTCTCGTGGATTCCGAGACGACGGAGCGTGGCGTCATCGACTTCGGCAAGCAAATACAAATGTGAGTGGATCTATATCCACGGGGGAAGTCGGGTGGATGGCGTATAGCACCCCCCGCAAAGTTTGATGGAAAACTGATTTATAGGATATGGTTAAGGAAACCTAGATTAGGAAACTAGGGTTATAATTCATGGATATTTAGTGACACTATATTAGAAACTAAGGATAGTTAGAAATGATATAATACGACTATTATGTGATGACGGGATTTGAGGATGATGGTTGACGATATTGCCGTTTAGGGTACTTTAGGACAAGATAGTCGACGTTGCTGTGTTATCCGAACCATCCATATTTCTAAACTGAAGAATCGTATGCACCTTTTAAACAGTTATCTTGAGGAACGTTACGGATTTTCAAACGATATCTTTTCCTTAGAAACAATGTAACCCCTATTTTCAAAACTACGATTCACTTCTTTTCAAAATCTGCTTGTATGGTTCGGGTGTGTATGTTAGATTAGATACTTATAGTTATAGTAGAGATAGATATGTAAACTCGACTTGATGTGAGATATAAATGAGATTAGAGAATGTAAGACGGATTTGATAATATGGTGATATGATGATATGTTGGTATACGGATGCGAGTCGATCGAGATGATTTATACCCTGTCGGTCCCCTGAGAATAGATTATTGCAGATGTGACCTGGGACATTGGTATATATATATATATATATATATAATGTTGTGAATCATGGATGATAGGTCGTACGTGATATTAGGCCGTACCCTCATTTGTCATATAGGATGATAGGATCCTTATTAGCTTAATGCCGCCGTACAATGATTTTCTGTGCGTGATGAGTTTGACTTGATGTTTGATCCATACCCTTGACTTGAGGCTGCCGTACGATGTATTACACCGTACGCGGTGTTGTTAAGCTGGATGCCGATTGATAGATTTGCCGACTCGATCATGTTAGATACGTATACCCATCAGTATTTGCATATGATTACCTTATGCTGCATTCATATTATTCTCATTACCTTGTTTATACATGTGATAGTACACCTACACCATTGTTGATGATGCGTATGTTACACATACACAGATTGTAGGCTCACACACTTCATCATCGATAATTGCCATGTCACTACACAGTAGGATTACGGCATCATGATATGACTCTTCGCATAACCTGCTTGCGCACATACACATTAGTATAATCATATTGGTGCACATATACATTGATACATCCATATTTGCGCACATACACATTATATATTCATGTTGGTGCACATATACATTGATACATCCATATTTGCGCACATACACATTGTATATTCATATTGGTGCACATATACATTGATACATCCTTATTTGCGCACATACACATTGTATATTCATATTGGTGCACATATACATTGATACATCCCTACTTGCGCATATACATATTGTACCAATATAGATAACTGGTTTTATTGGGAAATTGGGAACCGCATGTTATATTTTAAAAACTGGAATCATTTTAAAGGAGCGGTTTTTCCCTAACATGTCATATCACTGTTCCATGTTGCATGATACATGGATATGCCCGTATTTCTCTTATATGTCGCATACATCATGCTCTATTATTTTATGCATTGAGATATGCTGTTTTCATGAGATTTCTGGATTTGAGAACCATGGATATTTCAAAAGAGATTATGTGTTGTTTAAAAACCCGGTTTCTCTTGATATGATATTTCAGTGCGTCCACCATGTGTTTTCTCGATTCTGTGAGCGACATGTGAAACCTGATTCGAGGAGGCGGATGAGGCCGATTGCGGGTACACAGTGGAACCGGTATGGTTCTCCGAGGCGAGAACGGATCGCTGTGCAGTAGACGGTGAGCCTGGCAAAGGGACTACTACCTACCGGTGATAGTATTTGGGCTCGGCGGATATCCAGAGGATACTATCTGGAGTCGAGAGATGATATGGGCCAATCCGGAATGACGGAGCCCGATATATGAGGATTTACGTACCGATGCTAGGCATGGTTTTCATGATGTTTTCAAGTGTCGATGCTAGGCACTCAGGTTCCATGATTTTGATGTGTCGTGAAGGACACCGTTGATATATATATCCTCATACTTTCATGCACTCTTTTATGATATTTACGTGCATACAGACATTGATTATATGGGTGGACGAGATCCACATGCATACATGCATTGATTATTACTGTTGGATGTTATCCACATGCATATAGGTATTGACTATCTTGTTGGCACATATACAGACCCGGTCACCCTAGATATCATAGTATTACCTTTATGATATAGTTTACCTAGGAGTCGTTGTTTATTTGATTTCTATCTGTTGATATTTTTCTACTCACGAGTTGGCAACTCACCCCCGTTGTGCCACATTTCTTGCAGGTTGACCGCTTGGATTAGTAGCGGCTTCGCTGGCACACAGTTGCATTCGGGTGTTTTGCATTGGTAGGTGGGAAATTTGTATCGTACCCACTCTTGTATCTATTTTTCATTATTATATCTAGTTAACTCCATCAATCGAAGTTTGTAAATTGTATAAGTAATGAAAGTTAGTGTGATTGTGGTTGCAAGACTTAGAGCGAGGGTTTTTTTTGCTACATGTAGTATTTATGTCTTGCTTTCCTTTATCTTTGGTGGTGAACTTCGCCGTTGGGCGTCGTATACTTATTTTTACTGTATTGCGTTGTTGTGATCCACCGTTTGGCGAAGAGCTAGCTCCCGCTTGGGGATGCCTTTATCATTGTTATATATCTGTGGTTTTGGATCAAAATATACAAAGTAGGTGCTGCCAATTTTTTTTTAAAAGACAAAACATGTTTTCAAATTAGTAAATTTCACTTGCATCATTCATGTTTCTTTTCTATGTATTTAATCACACTTGATTTCATTATACCTTTATTTCAAAAACTTCACCTCCTATATTTTCTTAAAAAGGTTTAGATTTCTGGGTTTCAGCTTACTTGAATTACGTTACGCCTTTAGACGTTGCGTGATTTAAGTGCTAGTCACGAGCTAATATTTCGGGTCGTGACAATCACGACCGTGGAATCCGTGTTTTATATTGGCTTGAATTAAAACACGGAATTCCTAGTATATCTAATTTTTCATATGTGATTCTTCTGCTGCTGATATTCTGTGATGTGATCATTTTTTATGCATGAGACGAATGCTTATACTATATATATATGATATATAAATATTATTGCTTTCGTTTCTTCTGTGATGCTTGGGAAGCATAAATAAATGGGACTTCATTAATGAGATTAATGAAATAAAAGAAACCTAAAGATGTTGTAGAAACTTGTCTCGAAAACCGGTAGCTCTGGTTCTTGCTTTGCATAGCGGTATTTCTTGTAGAATATCCAGCACCTTATTCGATAAGGAAAGGGCTGGGATCCCTTTACCGGGAGTGACCTCTTTAGCGAAACTAGCAGATGCTACAAACTCGGTTTGTCTTTTGATTGATTTTATAGTTTTTGTTTTGCAAGGGGTATTTATGAAATATCCTGCACCTTATTCGATAAGGAAAGAGCCGAGATCCCTTCGCCGGGAGTGACCTCTTTAGCAAAACAAGTAAAAGCCTAAAAAACACTCCTTTTCAAAATTCACTCGATTCTATAAAGATATCAAGTTCATTACGCTCATGGTTTTCTTAAAAACCTGCGTAGCCCTCCGTCATTTCAGATAAGTACTACTTAGTATTCGTGCTACGGTAGTTTGGCATTCGTCAAGGCGTAGTGTACGGTAGCTAACTAGTTCTTATCTGCTAGCATACGATGCGATTGGATTAGGGTATTCGTACGACGTTGTTTGGATTTCGTCAAGGGTCGTGCGGGTGGGTTTAATTCAATCATGAAATGTATGTGTTAAACTTGACTAGCGGACTATGGGTTGTTTGGCATTCGTCAAGGTCATAGCACGCTAGGGGTAAAAATATTATTGGGAATTTCAACTGTTGAAATTTACAATGAGATTGCATACCTTCTATGAGATAGCTGGATCCCGATACCCACTGCGAGTAAGAGTTACTCCTGAGAAAGTTTTACACATTACAATTAGCCGATCAAGTAGGTGTCTAGAAAGGTGTTAACGGGGTTATGCCTCTGGGAAAACGAGGTTTATTTTAATTAGGTCCGTGCGAAAGCACGGAGAACCTCCCTCGAAGTACCGACACTAGCCTGGCTGAAAGATTGGCGAACTTGTAGGGTGTAATTAATCCCGGCTAGTCTTAACTTTTAGGGTTTGAAGGAAGATTTGACTAAAACAGTGGGAGCCATCCTGATTAGATAAAATAATAACCAATCTAATCCTGCAAAAGCGCACGCAGAGTGTTTTCTTCTCTCCCTCTCTCCTAGTAGAGACCAAGTCACGCCTTAATCAAGATAATAATATGGATGCGTTGATCTAACCTACTTATTATACTGAGCTAAGGAATGTTTGTTCCGCTCAATCTTATAATTGTTATAAGTCCGAGCAGGAAATAGGGGAATATCCGGATTCCCATGCCACCCAATTCGAAGAAAGTACATGTTGATGCATATTCTTTGGTTGTCTTTTTACTGAGAACTGTTTTCAGTATCCTCTACGTCCTGGGTATATGATACCGGATCAGGATCCCGCATATGTAATATGTTACATGGGCTAAAGAAAGGTAGAGAACTGAGAAAGGGTGATATGTCTCTAAGTGTTAAAGAATGGTGCAATTGTTGCAGCCAAATCAGTTGGCAGATATCACCTTGTATTAATAAATTGATTTTGAACAAATCTTATTACATACCGAACCTGATAGACAACATTACATCATGTTCTTTACTGAGTTAAAGAAGGATATAATTCTGTATCGGAGGATAATGCTGTGAACATTTTCCTGGATCAAGAGTTGGTTCTATCAGGCACGTTATATTATAGCATATAAGTTTTAAATCAAACCACAGTTCAAAGCATATAGAACACAGACAAGAGGAGTAGTTCAGGAATGAACGAATCTTTCTTGAGGTATTGTAGACTAGGTCATATCAATGCGAAACAACCAGCTAAGTTACATAAAGATGAATATAAGAATCTGTTCGAATTTTCATCTTATGCTACTTGCTAGTCTTGTCTCAAAGATAAAATGACCAATACTCCGTTTACTGGAAACAGAGAAAGAGTTACTGAACTCTTGGGACAGATACATGATGATGTATATGGTCCCATGTCTACAAATGCCAAGGTTGGTTCTTTTGAGAACCAAACGGGTAAAAGTATTAAAGTCCTACGATGTGATCGAGGAAGCGAATACTTGTGTATGGAGTTCCTGGAGTTTCTAAAAGGAGAATGTGATTCTCTCTCAGCTTACTCCTTCGTATACACCACAGCACAATGGTGTATCGGGGCGGAGGTATCGCACCCTATGAGATATGGCGCGCTCTATGACGAGTACTGCTAAGTTACCTGTTTCCTTTTTACTGTTATGCACTTGAGAAGCTGCATACCTATTGAATGGGGTTCCATCCAAATCAGTGCTTACCACTACATATGAGATATGAAATGGGAAAAGACCATGTCTTAAACGAGTTAAGATATGGGGTTGTCCGGCTTATATTGAAAAGAAAAAACCGGACAAGCTCGAAGCAAGGTCAGTTGTGTGAGTTTGTCAGGATATCCCAAAACATTAGTGAGGGAATATCTTCTACCACTCTGAGAAGCAAAATGTGTTTTGTTTCTCGGCATGCCCCCTTTTTAGAAAAGGAATTTCTTGTGAATAAATTGGTGGTCATAAGTTAGAACTGGAAGGTGTTCCAGCTAGACAAACTAACAGCAGATGATTTGGTGAAACCAAAGGATTCAATAATCTCCAACGAATCTCAGCCTCTCCGCGAATCTGTTAGGGTTCCTCATCCACTTGAGAGATACTACGGTCTTCTCGGTGACAGTGGGAGCAAGGATTGCATCATGAGATGATGGCCCAACCGGGTTCAGGCAGATGGAACGTTTGTTTTGATGTCATAGTCAAAGAGTTTGACTTCATCAAAATGGTAGATAAACCTTGTATATACAAGAAGGTTGTAGAGAGTAAGGTTGTCTTCCACGTATTGTACGTAGAAGACATACTGTTGATAGGAAATGTGTTGGAGATAGTGCCCTCAGAGTCAATTATTGGATCACAGGCACGTGATTGCAATGATTGAGGGAGGACCTATCCCGGTAGGACAGTCTTACTCGAGATGATAGTATGCTATCTGGTTTACCTTTATCATCGTGTACTGCTTTAGGTGACCTGACAGGTCGCTATTGCACGTTGATAGAGCCCCTAGGATTCTTGCTTGACTGCCAGCAGTATGAGGGCGATCATATAAGTGAGAGCTGGAGTCTATAAGCACATCCTTAAAAGGTCCCTAGTCGTGGGAGTTTAGAGACAGGGCATCGATTCTCCAGAGTAGACTAGTGTATACAGTCGAGACCCCGACGAGGGGCGGTGGCCGGTCTCACAAACCACTGGTGTCAGTTGGTTCACCTAAGATTTATACAGGTGCTCATTGGGTTATGAGTACACCGGACAGGACTCACCGGGAACATGCTAGTTGGTCTTATACCTGACGTCAGATAGCAGTTCCCTGGTGACATGTCTACAGGTTAGTTCATCGACCTGGGGATCGTCATTTGTCTCGTGTGAGTTCCCACTGTACTTTGATTACTACCCTACCACGGCTCAAAGGAGTCGTGCAAACAGGTTTTAGTTGGGTACAGTCCCGAGCCACATGGAGGCAGTGAGCGGATCTTCAGGGGTTCGTCTCTCCCGGTATTAGGGGTGAGGTCGCGCTGTGTCTAGGAGAGCCATTACACGAAGTCCTTGGCCAAGGCAGGAGATTTACTGGTAGGTATTCCAGTAGTATCTCAGGGTGTTCTGGGCTACACTCCGACACGACTTGTACCGCTTTTGGGGGTCTGACTTTTACCAACCCCTTAGGCCCACCATGCGATGCTCATAGACGAACGGACCGGACTGTACGGATATTGTCACTGACAGGCTCAGTAGGGTGTCAGGATTAGTTCGCTCATCGATGTCCCTTTTAGTCAATAGCTGGTGGCCCGTCACGTATTGGCTTATACCTCTGACGTGCTGGTGGTTAAATCCATAACCATAGTATTGACGAGTCTTTAGAGTCCACCATATTTATAGTTACTCAAGTTTCGGGCGAAACGCTGTAGAGGCCGTATGGAGATATGGCAGGGTTCGATCAGATACGTGCGGTATTGCACGGATCAGGATCGAACGGATATTACTAGCCGGCTTTAGTTTAAGCCGGATCCTAGTTTAGTACAGTGTAGATTTTGTCTCATTGCATTTGTATCCGGACGGAATACAGATGCGGGTGTGTATGCACAGTATGGGGGTTTTCCTGTAATTTATTATGGGACCAGTTTTCTGGAGTTTCCAATTTGCATTCCGTTCCGGCCGGTTTTCCTTTGTTCTTTCCCGGCCGGACTTTTTCGATGGAGGGTGTTATTTGCAAGTTTGCAAATAACATTTTGTGGAGGGTTTATTTGTGAGATGAGAGATTATGAAAGCATCTTTTGATACCATTCTTTTCTATCATCATCACTTTCTTTTTGGTGATTTGAAGTGATTAGAGTTTGATGTGATTTTGTTATGATGATGTTTTAGGTTATGGTCACCTCTTGCTTTCTCCTACCATCACCTCCCTTCATGATATGTATTCTTTGCTCCACCATTCTCACATGAGATGGTTGAACACATTTGAGAGAAGATAAGATGAGAGCTTCATTTTTGAGAGTGTAGCATTTTGATCTCTTTTCATGTTAAGAAAAATGCAAGCACTATTTTTCTTATCTTGATTCCTCCATCATCTTCAAAGGCAACAAAACCCCAAATGAGACATAGCCTCAACCCTACACATTTTACAGCAAATCTTGGACGTGTCGGCCAGCCAACTTCGCGCCCGAGTTGCCTCGGTATTGAGGTGGGAGCCCGTAAAAGATGCAGGCGATGTGGTGCCCTTCCGGCGAGGAGGCGACGACCGGAGTTTCCGCAGGAGATCGGGACGACGACGAGAAGACCGGAGGACTCGGATCATTCGGTATACCTCTAACCCGTCTTGTAGTTAGCTAGAACTAGTTTAATGGTCCGATCCGGGTGTTTAGTGCGCGGTGGAGCCGGTTTGCTAAGTTCGCAAAAATTAAAGTTTATCACCGCTTCCGCATTTGGCCGTCGGATTGACGGCCGGGGCGCCGCCTTGCACTTACAGTGGTATCAGAGCCTCGCCATTAACTTCGTCTAGCTTTGTTTGATGTGTTTGCATTTCCGATCGACCAAAATTCCAAAAACCCACGTTTTTCCTTACATCAGTTTTCTGTCGAAATTTTTTGAAGTCCAAAAATTTTTCAGGTTGTCTCAGAATGATGTGCAGGGAGTTCTAAGAACACTGGAAAAATTCGACAACACGATCCCTCCGTACGACCGCGGAACCGCGGCCATAACCCCTCTTTGGCCGCCGTTCCGCCGCAGGAATGTGGGATCATGTGATCGTTTCTTTCCAGTGGGCTTGTGGGCTAAAAATAGGGGTTTTGGAATATTAAAATTGGGCCCAGAATTTCTGTGAGTGCTACAGTATTGCTTGGGGGCCCACTTGTTAATTTTTGATCTATCGGATATTTTAAACACATTATTTCACAGTATTTACATTATATCTGCGACCGTGAATGTCACTTGATCGGTAAATCCTGTCTAACTGCTATAGCCCGGTTAGACGGATTTGCGAACGTGACTTTCACGTTGATGTTCTATGTATTGCTGTGATGTTGCGGATCGGTCGTGGGGGATAGCCTGGTTGCAGTGGTAGTACAGTTTTGTTTTATATGTACATTTGATATTGCGGGGCGAGCGTCCGACATGTGGACTGCCGTCAATGCCTGTTTGTATTATTCTTTTGGGGCACGGCCTGGTAGCGGTCGATGTACCCGGTGTTTGTATATTTTACTTTCTGTACTAGGATTACCCCGCGGAGGGGTGCACGGATAGCCGAGTTCTGGAAAGCAACAAGCCCGCATCTCTTGGCATTGAGACGGAGGGGGCTTCTCTCTAGGATTGGCGGGCTATTCGCCGCACTCGTAGGGGGTACCGGTTGACCCAGGAGGGGTGCCCAAGTTACCGGATTCCGTGAGGTGCTGGGTGGTCCATTCACGGTGCTGGAGGGGGCTGCCTCGCTTCAGGTTTTGGCGGGTAACTTGCCGCGCCCGTAGGGGTCTAGGATTTCATTGCACAGGCTATCCACACGACCAGGGGAACGTCGGGTTTCAGTAGTGGCTCTGTGAAACCCGGGGATCCCAGATATCTGTATTGTTCTGTGATGCTGTATATTTCTGTGATGTTGCATTTTTATCACGCCTTGAGCGAAATATAGTATATTGGTATATATATTTGTAGATATTGTATATGTTTTTCATCCGCGCTAGTCCTGTCCCCGCTCTGTCGTTAGTTAGCTAACCTAACGGGTGATGACGGGACCCAGTGGCGAATGCGGATGGCATATACGTACGTCAGTATATTTTCGTTCTTTGTGGTGTGATCAATTGATGGGACTGCGTTGATTTGGATCAATGCAAGTTAAAACAAACCTAATCTGATGTTGTTGGAACACTTTTCAAAAAGCTGTTATTGCAAGGACGTTCTCTTTTGTTTTGCATCGTGATATTCATTTGGAATATCCTGTCCTCAGTCGACGAGGCAAGGGCCGAGATCCCTTCACCGGGAGTGACCCCTTGGACAGAAATTTGCGTCAGGGCATTAACTTCACTATAGCCGATTACTTTTGCTTTGCATCGTGGTATTCATTTGGAATATCCTGCACCCCATTCTACGGGGAAAGAGCCGAGATCCCTTCACCGGGAGTGACCTCTTTAGTAAAGGTTTTCGTCACTATATTTTCTAAAAAGCTATCCGTTCCTTCAACGATATCAAGTTCATTACGTTAAAGGTTTTCGCCAGAAACCATTCGTAGCCCTCCGTCATTTCAGACGGGTAGCACGTAGTATTCATGCTTTGTTTGTTGACATTCGTCATGGCATAGTGTATGGTAGCTGCTTGTTGCCTTTCAGCTGCATAGATAGATGCGTTGGTTTGGGACAGTCGTATAGCCTTGTTGACCTTCGTCAAGGGCTTGTACGGGTCGGTCCAAATTAACCATGGATAATGACGGGTAGAACTTGACATGTGACTTATGATTTGTTGACCTTATTCAAGGTCATAAGAGCATGGGGTAAAAATCCACATCGGGAGTTTCAAAAGTACTGAAACTTGCCAGATATGCGCATACCTTCTAGAGTGTGACACCGTGAGCGGATTCCGTCACGTTATCATGCAATGATAGTTGGATCCCGATTCCCACTGATGAGTTGGTTTACTCCTCGGGTTTTCCTGACTAATTCTTCTTTTAGGTTTGGAGGAGAATTTGAGGTACAGTGGGAGGTTTCCTGATTAGAAAAAGTGATAACCATTCTGATCTAGGATAGAGTGCACGCTGAGTGTTTCTTTTCTCTCTCTCTTCGGCAGCGACCATTGACCCGACCCTAAGACTATGACTCAGTGACCAAGTTGACCGAACCTTCTTAACACTGGCTTTTGGATTGTCTGAGTCGCTAACCTCATTGCCACTCCTACTTTTACCCTTTCTCCGGGACACCCCGTATTACTACGAATGTCCACTTCCATTGGACAAAACCATCGTATGGTTATATACGAACTCGAAGGACTTCGAGGATGGTTTCTGGTTCTGGAGAAAACGGATAGGACTATTCAGTTGTCTTTTCTTTTCACCTTCTCTCAGGTTGCGAGTACTCCTTGGTTTAGGAGTAGTACACTGTTAGTTATATGTATGCCCTAGAGGCCATTACTGTACATACGATGTATATTGTAGTGGATGCTAGGACATATATAAGGAGGACTTTCTTGCTCGACATGATAGTATGCTATCTGGTTGTACTTTATCTTAACATGTACTCTGATTGTCTCTATGTTACATGTTGATAAAGCCCTTAGGATATGTACTCGACTACTGGGACTATGATGAGATCATACTAGTGGGGCACGGTAGTCGACGAGTACATCCTATAACTGTTCCTAGTCGAGGGTGTATCGAGACAGGGCATCGATGCACCAGAGTAGACTAGCGTATACGCATCTTGACCCATATGATGGGCGATGGATGATCCCATATCCATCGGTGTTTGACATCAAGGATGGTGTACGGGTGCTCAGTGGAGACTGGGTACACTGGACGGACTCGCCGAGAACTCCCAGATGGTATTATACCATACGTCAGATGGCAGTTCTCCGGTGACACTGGTACAGAGTAGTCTGTCGACCCGAGATCGTCATAGAGTCTTATGTGATTCCCACTGTGCTTTGATTTCCATCATACCACGTCCAAGAGGGCGTGCAAAAAGGTGGCTTTTGGGTACAGTCCCGAATCACATGGAGGCAATGAGCGATAGGAGGGGATTCGTCTCTCCCGGTATAGGGAGTTGATGTTGTGCTGTGTTCGATTGGCTATAACCGGAAATCCCTGGCCAGGGTTGCTGAGATTTACTGGTAAGTGTTATCAGTAGTTTCTCGAACTGTTATAGACCTCATATCGACAGGGGTCTGACGTTTACCACCCCTAGGCGAGATATGCAATATATCAGACGACGAGACCGGACTGTACGGGAGTGTTACTGTTTGGATTCACAGGAGAAGTTACAGGCTTGCTTGTTGATCTTCTGAGCGCTCAATACCTGGGTAGCTGTTACGTTTAGCTGACCGCTTGCAGCTTGTGGGTGTTTGATATGATCATCACCTACTGCCGGCGTATTGACGATTCTTTAGAGTCCTACACAGAGGTTTCTTCACTCAGGCAAAACGGAGTAGGAGCACATATGTGATATGTGCAGGACCAAGGATAATGCGATATGTGATACCGTATTCTATTCTCGCGATATTTGATATCAGCCGGGTCGTCGGATCAAGTGTTGATTCGATGAATCAGTACGGATAAATATTAGCCGGTTATATGCGATATAGCCGGATTGTCGGATCAAGTGTTGATTCGATAATTTAATGTATAATAATATATGTGATATATTAAATTGCATTAACTAATATTTGCTCAGTAAAAGATTCTTTTTCTCACTCGGGTAATACATTGATATATGCAATATATGTTAAATGTATTATTTTATTTTGTTACGATAAATATTATATATGTGATATATAATATTGTAACATGATATGATAAATAATGCAACTTGTTTAGTGGAGTTTAAACATGATTAGGGTTTGGATTAGGGTTAAACTTTCTAGAAGTTTCTAGAAGATTTTATTTTGTTTTGTGAAAGATATTTGTTCATGACCCATGCTTTAACCAAACCCAAACCCTAACCCTAGTCTATTCTCTACAATGGTTAAGTGAACCATGGTTGCATAATTCTATCATATGATTATTTTCCTATTCATCACAAATTCATCATCTTCTTCCTTCTTCTTAAAAGCTTGAAATGGTTTCTTGCTTTGATTTTTGTGATGGATAATTATGAGAAAAAGATAAATAAATAGAGCAAAATTTCTACTTCATCATCCTCATCTTCCCTTGCCATTTAGATGAGGGTGTTCACATCATTTCATGAGTGTTAGCTTGTGTTAAAGAAACTTCGAGGTAGATCATCTTAGTATCGAAGATCGGAAGCAAAGGTTGCGTCTTTCTCTTCGTGGAACCTCTCGAGAGCCCGGATCCCGATGATCGCAGCGAAGGGACCACAACACGGAGCATATGAAGTGAAGGACCGGATCTACAAAGGTTGTAATCCCTCTCACTTAGTGTTAAAGTGTTTAGCATATTGTTTTCGCCTAATCTCTAGTTTATAGTTCCGTATTCGGGTTGTTCGGCACGGCTAAATTGTAAATCGGGCATGTTTGATGCCTCGTAGACCCTTGTGCGCGTGCCTAGCAACCCTACAGTGGTATCAGAGCCAAGCTAGAGCTTTAGGCGAAGTCTAGACGGAATTTGAAACCCGGACGAACCGAAAACCCGAACCCAAAATTGCCCTCTGGACGATTTCTGAAATCTGGTCTTTTTCAAAATTAAAAATATCCAGAGAAAACATCACAAACATCTAAGAGTTACTGTAAAATTTGGAGGCCCAATTCAATATTGAGAGCGCGGATCCGCGGCATGAGCAATAGCTCATGCGGTGGTTCCGCGGCCGTACGGCCAAAATATTTAATTTATTTTGCACATAAACTGTTAGTTTCCAGTGGTGATTTTTCTGGGAATTTTTAATATTTTTTCAAGAGTTGAATTTTCTGAGTTGTTTTGGGGATTCGGTGTTTCGATCGGGGTATCAAATTTTGTCTATTTGGCTTTCCGGATAATTTTTAGAAACTGTTAAAATGTTCGAACGGATATCAATAACTCACTTTTTCTCCTGTCGGAAATTTTTTCAAAAGTTGGATTTTTCCTCGTGTTTAAGAATGTTCTAAGTCGTGCAAGTAACGCGATGGACCCTCTAGAAGACAACAAACCTTAACTCAATTATGTGACCGTCTTGAACTGCCCTTTGAACCTTAGGGTTTGGGGCAGTACGGCGTGCCACATGTGAGGCGTTGGCTTGACCCTTCTACGGCTGGACCATTGGTACTGTGGCATGTGATGGACGTTTTTAAACTGATTTCAAGTGTTGAGATATATTGGGGAAATCTTGGGTGCTTGATGATTCGATCGGAAAGTTTAACTTTTTCTATTTATCTGTAATGTGATACAATAATTGGAATCCACAGGTAGTTATGTGATAACTAATTTGAATATTATAAACATAGCACTTTAGTCTCAGATGATCGGTTGCCACGGAATTTTGATGTGATCAAAAGTCCGTCGCAATCACGTAGCGTACGCGGATACTCGCTGGGTAAACTTAATAGACAACCTCACTCCATAGCCCCGACCAAGTGACTGTAAGAGAACCCCGTCGCCGAAAGCATCCGTTCGGGTGCTCCCGGTAGCGGTGTTCCGCCTTGGTGCACTTCGTCGACGGTATCGGGGGTGCGGCCGTCTACTAAAGTTTGCGACGAGCATTCGATCAGGACGTCGGGAATCTTGTTGAATTGCTCGACTTGATATTGAAAAGAGTTTTCGATAATGAGACTAAAATGCGGGGTTTATAATTGTTAGGCATGTGATGTCTAAGGAATTCATTTGGTTAGGCATGCGATGTCTAAGGAGGTTGCGGATTCCAACTGTTGTAGTTTTACACTTTCTTTTCTGTGACCGTAAGCGTAGTATGTGGTGTATCACCGGCTTCGTTGCTATACATCAACGACAATCGGGATACGCATACTTGCTTACGTTGATGATATGTGATATTATGTGTTGCTGTGATATGTTATATTGGATCGTCGCGTTTTGAATAGCCGGGGGTTTTATGTGAGATGAGAGTTTTTCTTTTTCATTCATTTAAAATTCATTTGTATGTAATATTCTTTTATTGGGGCACTTACAGGTAGTGGAAGATGTCACCGTTGTATATTATTTACTTTTCCGCATTAGGTAGACCCAAGGCGGGGAGCACAAGTAACCGGGTTCTAGGGTCCAGTGGGAGACCATCTCGAGGAGTCAAGACCGGGTCTCCTAACCCTAGAATTGGCAGTGTTACTTGCCGCTATCGTAGGGGTCTAGGGATGTGGGTTTGGCTATTCATCGCGACCGTGGAATCCGTGTTTTATACTGGCTCGTATTGAAAACACGGACGTCCTAGTATATCCAATATTTCATATATGTTCTTCAGCTGCAATGTTCTGTGATGAGATCATATTACTGCCTGAGACGAATGTTTATATATTATATATATGAGATATATGTTATATTGCAGATTTCGTTTCAAATGTGATGCTTATGAAGCATATTAAAATGGGACTTCATTAATGAGATTAATGAAATAAAAGAAACCTAAAGATGTTGTAGAAACTTGTTTATAAAAACTGGTAGCTACAGTTCTTGCTTTGCATAGCGGTGTTCCTTGTAGAACATCCAGCACCTTATTCTATAAGGAAAGGACCGAGATCCCTTCACCGGGAGTGGCTCCTTTAGCAATAACTGGCAGATGCTACAAACTCGGTTTGTCTTTTGATTGCTTCTATAGTTTCTGCTTTGCACAGCGGTATATATGATATATCCTGCACCTTATTCGATGAGGAAAGGGCCGACGATCCCTTCACCGGGAGTGACCCCTTTAGCAAAACTAGAAAATCCTCAAAAGCATTCCATTTAAAATCACTCGATTCTACAATGATATCAAGTTCATTACGCAAAGGGTTTTCTGAAAAACCCGTCGTAGCCCTCCGTCATTTCAGATAAGTACTGGTTAGTATTCGTGCTACGTTTGTTGACCTTAGTCAAGGCGTAGTGTGCGGTAGCTGATTAGTGCTTATCTGTATAAGCATATGATGCGATTGAGTTACGGTAGTCGTGCGACTTTGTTGACCTTAGCCAAGGGTCGTGCGGGTGGGTTTAATTCAATCGGGAAATGACGGGTTGAACTTGGCTAGCACTTATGATTTGTTGACCTTAGCCAAGGTCATAAGCTGCTAGGGGCAAAATATTATTGGGAATTTCAAGTGTTGAAATTTGCAATGAGATTGCATACCTTCTATAAGATAGTTGGATCCCGATACCCGCTGCGAGTAAGAGTTACTCCTGGGAGAGTTTTACACATTACAATTAGCCGATCAAGTAGGTGTCTAGAAAGGTGTTAACGGGGTTACGCCTCTGGGAAAACGAGGTTTACTGTAATTAGGTTCGTGCGAAAGCACGGGGGACCTCCCTCAAAGTACCGACACTGGCCTGACTGAAAGATTGGCGAACTTGTAGCGTGTAATTAATCCCGGCTAGTCTTTCCTTTTAGGGTTTGAAGGAAGATTTGACTAAAACAGTGGGAGACATCCTGATTAGATATATTAGATAACCAATCTAATCTTGCAAGAGCATACTCTGAGTGTTTTCTTCTCTCTCTCTCCAGATAGCGACCATATCACGCCTTAATCAAGATAATAAAACGGATATATTGACCGAACCCGCTTATTATACTGAGCTGGGGAACGTTGGTCCCGCTCCAACTTATAATTGTTATAAGACAGAGCAGGAAATTGGGGAATACCAGATTTCCCGTGCCACCCAAACGAAGAAAGTGCATGTTGATGCATCATCTTCGGGTGTGTTCAATACACAGAACTGTTTCTCAGTGTCCTTTACGTCCTGGGTATGTGATACCGGATCAGGATCCCGTATATGTAATCTGTTACATGGGCTACAGATAGGTAGAGAACTGAGAACGGGTGATAAGTTTCATGAGACAGAAAACGGTGCAAGTGTTGCAGCCAAGTCTGTTGGTCACTGTCACCCTGTATTACTAGAATACATTGATTCTGAACAAATGTTCTTAGATACCGAACCTGATATACAAAATCATATCAGTCTCTTTATTAGTAAAGAAAGGATATAATTTTGTATTGTTGGATAATGTTTTGAACATTTCCTATATCAAGAGTTGATCGGTTCAGGCACGTTATCTAAAAGCATTGACGTTCTAAATCAAATTACAGTTCTTAACGTACAGAACACACACAAGAGGAAGAGTTCAGAAATGAACGAATCCTTCTTGAGGCATTGTAGACTAGGTCATATCAATGCGACCCGACTGGCTGAAGTTACATAAAGATGCATATTTAAATTAGTTTGAATTTACATCTTGTGAAATTTGCCGGTCATGTCACAAAGATAAGATGACCACAGCTCTGTTTATTGGAAACAGAGAAAGAGTTAGTGAACTTTTGGGACTGATACATGCTGATGTATGAAAGTCCCCTGTCTACACATGCTAAGATCGGTTCTTTGTACTTCATTAGATTCTCTGATAATCTCTCAAGATTCAGACATATGTTCCTGTTGAAACACAAGTCCGAACCTTTTGAGATATTCACAGAATATAAGTTAGAAGTAGAGAACCAAAATACGGGTATAAGTATTATGTCCTTTGATGAGATCAAGGAGGAGAATACTTGAGCACGGAATTCCTGGACTATTCTAAAGGAGAATGAGATTCTCTCTCTCAGCATTACTCCTTCGTATACTCCATAGCACGATGGTGTATCGGGGCGGAGCAATAGCACCCTATGTGATATGGTGTGCTCTATGATGAGTACTACTGAGTTTTCTATTTCCTTTAGGGAGTTATGCACTTGTAAAGTTGCATACCTATTGAATAGGGTTCAAATCAAATAAGTTGCCTACCACTTCATATATAGAAAGGGAAGAGCCCATATCTTAAGTTTGTTAAGATTTGGGGTTGTCCGGCCTATGTCTAAAAGCAAAATCCGGATAAGCTCGAGGCAAGGTCTGTTATGTAGAACTGGAAATGTTCCATCTATACAAAATACAGCAGATGATTTGGTACAACCAAAGGATTCAGTAGATTCCAACGAACCTCAGCCTCTCCGCCGATCTTGTAGGGTTCCTCACCCACCCAAGAGATACTTTGGTTTCTCTATGACAGTGGGAGCGAGGATTGCATCATGAGATGATGACCCAACTAGTTTCGAGCTGGCCATCAAGAGTGGGACTCTGTAAGAATGGCTGGATGCTTATCGATCTGAGATGGAATCCTTATACACCAACAAAGTATGGACTTTGGTTGCTTTATCTGAAGGGTTAAATCCCCATGAGGAGCGAGTATATCTTGAGAAGATTACTTGGTGTGCATGGAAAAGTTGAGACTTTTAAAGCTATGCTTAAGTCCATCCAGATCCTACTTGCCACGGCTACATACCATGACTACGATATCTGGTGGTTGGGTGTCATGACTGCTTTTCTAAATGATGTTTAGAAGAGAGCGTCTATAAGTACACAGCCAGAGGGCTTCGTGGACAGTGGGAGCAGCGGAAACGTGTGCAAGATGTTTTATATGATAAAACAGGCATTGCGGAGTTGGAACATCTGTTTTGATGTAGTAGTCAAAGAGTTTGACTTCATCAAAATGGTAGATGAACCTTGTATATACGAAAAGGTAGTAGAGAGTATGGTGGTGATCCTCGTAGAGTACGTGGATGACATACTCTTGATAGGGAAGGAGTTTCTTATGCTACGCTCGGTCAATCTCCGCTTATCACAAGGATTCTCCATATAGGATCAAAGTGATACCTACTAAATCCTAGGTTTTGATCTATGAGATAGATCTAATTGGATGTTAGGATACTCACTAGTTGTAGTGAGATGGTATCAATCGATCCTGGGGAGAATCACTGGAAGGGTTCCAGAGTGATAAGGATGACTGAATGTCAGTCGCAGGCTTGTCTATACCCTCAGTGGAGGGACGGTATGTTGGAAGAGTTCCAAGCTAGATACCGTGACATACTAGACGATTAAAGGCAAGATGCATCGTTACCAAGGATACTACCAAAGAGGAAGTCTGGATATATATAAGTTCATAAGATGAACTTCGTTCCTACCATTGTGTGACAATGGAGTTGTAGCTTTAGCCAAGGAACTACCGTCCCATCAGACATCCAGATATAATTCTTAGGCAGTATCACCTGATCATGGAGATGGTTGATCTCCAGGGAGATCGAGGTTAGGACTGTAGACACAGAGGACAACAGCGCGGATCCACTCACAAAGGCCTTTTTCCCAGTAGAGACTTTTAGGGGATGGTTGAGTATGAGATACTTCAACCGCAGCTAATTGTTGGGTATGCGATACCATAACAGATGGCCCTAGTGCAAGTGGGAGATTGTTAGTTATATGTATGCCCTAGAGGCCATTACTGTACGTACGATGTATATTGTAGTGGATGCTAGGACATATATAAGGAGGACTTTCTTGCTCGACATGATAGTATGCTATCTGGTTGTACTTTATCTTAACATGTACTCTGATTGTCTCTATGTTACATGTTGATAAAGCCCTTAGGATATGTACTCGACTACTGGGACTATGATGAGATCATACTAGTGGGGCCACGGTAGTCGACGAGTACATCCTATAACTGTTCCTAATCGAGGGTGTATCGAGACAGGGCATCGATGCACCAGAGTAGACTAGCGTATACGCATCTTGACCCATATGATGGGCGATGGATGATCCCATATCCATCGGTGTTTAACATCAAGGATGGTGTACGGGTGCTCAGTGGAGACTGGGTACACTGGACGGACTCGCCGAGAACTCCCAGATGGTATTATACCATACGTCAGATGGCAGTTCTCTGGTGACACTGGTACAGAGTAGTCTGTCGACCCGAGATCGTCATAGAGTCTTGTGTGATTCCCACTGTGCTTTGATTTCCATCATACCACGTCCAAGAGGGCGTGCAAAAAGGTGGCTTTTGGGTACAGTCCCGAATCACATGGATGCAATGAGCGATAGGAGGGGATTCGTCTCTCCCGGTATAGGGAGTTGATGTTGTGCTGTGTTCGATTGGCTATAACCGGAAATCCCTGGCCAGGGTTGCTGAGATTTACTGGTAAGTGTTATCAGTAGTTTCTCGAACTGTTATAGACCTTATATCGACACGACTTATCGAGCTACTGGGGTCTGACGTTTACCATCCCTAGGCGAGATATGCAATATATCAGACGACGAGACCGGACTGTACGGGAGTGTTACTGTTTGGATTCACAGGAGAAGTTACAGGCTTGCTTGTTGATCTTCTGAGCACTCAATACCTGGGTAGCTGTTACGTTTAGCTGACCGCTTGCAGCTTGTGGGTGTTTGATATGATCATCACCTACTGCCGGCGTATTGACGATTCTTTAGAGTCCTACACAGAGGTTTCTTAACTCAGGCAAAACGGAGTAGGAGCACATATGTGATATGTGCGGGACCGAGGATAATGCGATATGTGATACCGTATTCTATTCTCACGATATTTGATATCAGCCGGGTCGTCGGATCAAGTGTTGATTCGATGAATCGGTACGGATAAATATTAGCCGGTTATATGCGATATAGCCGGATTGTCGGATCAAGCGTTGATTCGATAATTTAATGTATAATAATATATGTGATATATTAAATTGCATTAACTAATATTTGCTCAGTAAAAGATTCTTTTTCTCACTCGGGTAATACATTGATATATGCGATAGATGTTAAATGTATTATTTTATTTTGTTACGATAAATATTATATATGTGATATATAATATTGTAACATGATATGATAAATAATGCAACTTGTTTAGTGGAGTTTAAACATGATTAGGGTTTGGATTAGGGTTAAACTTTCTAGATGTTTCTAGAAGATTTTATTTTGTTTTGTGAAAGATATTTGTTCATGACTCATGCTTTAACCAAACCCAAACCCTAACCCTAGTCTATTCTCTACAATGGTTAAGTGAACCATGGTTGCATAATTCTATCATATGATTATTTTCCTATTCATCACAAAAGGATTATTACATTATTCATCATCTTCTTCCTTCTTCTTAAAAGCTTGAAATGGTTTCTTGCTTTGATTTTTGTGATGGATAATTATGAGAAAAAGATAAATAAATAGAGCAAAATTCCTACTTCATCATCCTCATCTTCCCTTGCCATTTAGATGAGGGTGTTCACATCATTTCATGAGTGTTAGCTTGTGTTAAAGAAACTTCGAGGTAGATCATCTTAGTATCGAAGATCGGAAGCAAAGGTTGCGTCTTTCTCTTCGTGGAACCTCTCGAGAGCCCGGATCCCGATGATCGCAGCGAAGGGACCACAACACGGAGCATATGAAGTGAAGGACCGGATCTACAAAGGTTGTAATCCCTCTCACTTAGTGTTAAAGTGTTTAGCATATTGTTTTCGCCTAATCTCTAGTTTAAAGTTCCGTATTCGGGTTGTTCGGCACGGCTAAATTTTAAATCGGGCATGTTTGATGCCTCGTAGACCCTTGTGCGCGTGCCTAGCAACCCTACATACACCTATTACGCAAATTGGATAGTCTTCTTCCAAACCATAGGCTGGTGCCGACCGGTAGGGAATGAAGAAAACCAGTTAGCCTAAACGGTGTACAGAAAGTATTAAGTTCAGACAAAGCAAGGGATTAGTAAGAGGGCAAAGTAAATTGCGACTGCTATTCATGACCAAACCAAGTATTTCTTCGCCAATCCTAAATCACCTTTGTATTTCTCCAGGACACTCCGTATCACTACGAAGATCCCAGTTTATTGGATAATCCATCGTATGGTTATATACGAACTCGAAAGGAACTTGTTCCAGTTCGGGGATGGATCATGGTTTAGGAGAAATAGGAATAAAGTACATTCAGGTGTCTTTTATCTTCACCTTCTCTCGTTGCGAGTGCTCCTAGGATTAGGACAGTACACCCTTTATGCTTATTTGATAGTCTTCTTCTAAACCATAGGCTGGTGCCGAACGGTAGGGAAGGAAGAAAACCATTTGGCCTAAGGGGTGTGCAGAAGGTAATTACTAAAGACATATAAAGGGATTTGGAGAGGTGGCAAAGAATTATACGGTTACAGTCGTGAATCTGGAAGAGGCATTACTAGGAATACCAGAATACCCCATCGAAACATTTCAATGTTTCAGTTTCGCTGTGTACTGTTAATAGAAAACTGATTTCCCAATTAGACACTTGCTCCAGGGTATGTATTTACCAGGTATGATTCTCACATCTGTATGGTTTTACAGATGATGAGTGGGAGTAAGTTATTGGGAATTAGGTGACCATCCTCATTATATCGGGATTCGTTGGAATTGGTGATATTTGAGGAAGCCACCTGGGTTGTTTGCCGGTCGGCAAATATTTGGTTTTGAATATCCGTTGTTGTGCACCAATTTCAAATTGATATATCTGTACGTTTATTTTTATAGAGTGAGATATACTTTTTGAAATTATGTCTATGACATTTACCTATATCAGTAGATGGTTAGGTAAGGAGCATTGAACAGCGGTGTAATTCTTCTTAACCAAAGGTACTGTTTTCAACCTACGACACACAGTGAATGAGTCATTCGACTCAAGGGACTTATACAGAGTATTGTATGTTGTCCAGCGTCCATGAGGACAGAGGGGTTGGTTCTCGTACTATATTCGGTTTACTTATGACTCCTCTAGTTTTTAGACAAGTGTTTCGTGGAAACACAGGGTCGGAATTTTGAGAAGTTATAGGTATTTGAATAAAGAAGAGAACCAGGTATTGCAAGTATCGGGATTCTTCAAAGTGATCGAAGATGTAGATAATTGTGTATGGTATTCAACTGATAGTAATGATTAAGAGAACTTGCTTCTCTTTCAGGTTACTCATAATTGGAAGCATTCCTAAGTTGAGTAACGCTGAACGGCCTCATTCCATTTAGTCGACATGCACTGGAGACAGCTGCATGATTTGAATCTGGTTCAATTAAATCAGTGCCTCTAGTTCTATATTGGATATAGAACAGTTCATATCTTAACATTGTTAAGGTATGGGGAGTTGTCTGGCTTATGATTAAAACCAGACTCTGGATAACTCAAGGCACGTTTCTGTAATGGCTGTTTGTGGGTTGACCCAGGCTATGACGAGGGTTGATTTTCTACCATCTGGAAGATCAATAGCGATATTGTTCTTGACTCGCCACAGTTTTAATAAAAATGGATTTTTTCAGAAAACAGCGGTGGGAGTATGATAGAACTGGAAGTGATTCCAGAACCGCAAACGATTACTGAAGATTTGATAAGGAACCTAAAGATTCAATCTGGATTGACATTCTGTTGGCCACTCCGCAGATAAGGTGGGTAACTTCAGGCACCCGAGAGGTACTCCGGTAGTCTCAAGGACGGTGACAGGGAAGTTCTTGTTTACCCACACTTGCCATTGCTGTTGTTCCAGGCTGTGAGACCCGGCAAGAGGATGAGTATAGCGTCGTTCTAAACTTGCTTTAGAAATGTACGTCTATATGACTCTGCCAGAGGGTTGCCATGGTCAGTGGGAGCAGCGGAAGCATTGGTGGACAGATGGCTTATGTCTATTTATAGACTAAAGCAGTTATAGCGGAGATAGATCATCAATTTCTGATGTGACAGTCATAGGTTTGACTTCATCAGAATAGAGGATGGATCTGTTGAGAAGGTAGTAGGATGTGATGTCATGGTATTTGGATGACATACACAGAATAGGAAAAGAAACTCCTATACTACGATCGGTTATGCTTTGGTCGTCACACAGTGGTTTCTCCACATGGGACTTGGACATTATATCAGACATACTGGTTACTAGATCTATGGTTTTAGATCTAGATTTGGGTGGTTTCCCAATCAGGGTACTTAGACAGCATTCTGAGAGCATTTAGAATGGACGACTCCTGGCACGGTAGTGTACCTGCAGATGATGGAGTCACCCTCTCTAAAGGTGTCTTACAGACTAAAGAGGAGAGGGATGTGCGTGATTGGCAGATCACTTGCTCAGGCAATTGAGTCAATCATGAGATGTCAAGTACCACACCAGATGTTGTTCTTGTACTAGGTGCAATAAGTTGATATTGATCCAATCCTGGAGAAACAGTCGGGAGCAGTTTTAGAACATAAGTGGATGTTCTAGGGATATGATAACGACAGCCTCATTCGGGAGACAGTTATCATTCCAGGCTTCCAAGGTGACCTGGACAACAAGGAGGTTGTCAGAGTTATAGTTTTTCCTTCTAACAAGGGGAAGTATTTTGGACAGGTGATCCAGGAAGATACTGAGGGAGGCATGGCGCAGGATACTGATTAAGTTCAGTTGACGATACAGTCTAAGAAGTTTGGATTTGGAGTTCAATTATGAGCTAGGTCCCATCAGACATCCAGACACATTCTAAGACAGGTATTGCTCATTTCGGGAGATGGGTTTCTCCGCGAACTTGAGATATAGAGAGACATAGAAAGAAACATCAAGGCGGATCCACTCACTGAGGCTATTCCTCGAACGCAATAGTTTCGCAAACGAGTTTTGTGAGACTGACAAGTAGAGGAGTTGGGTGTTCGGTATCACACGGGCTGTGAGTATGAGACATCGCAATAATTAGCCTTGAGTGCAAGTGGGAGATTGTTGGAGATAGTGCCCTCAGAGTCAATTATTGGATCACAGGCACGTGATTGCAATGATTGAGGGAGGACCTATCCCGGTAGGACAGTCTTACTCGAGATGATAGTATGCTATCTGCTTTACCTTTATCATCGTGTACTGCTTTAGGTGACCTGACAGGTCGCTATTGCACGTTGATAGAGCCCCTAGGATTCTTGCTTGACTGCCAGCAGTATGAGGGCGATCATATAAGTGAGAGCTGGAGTCTATAAGCACATCCTTAAAAGGTCCCTAGTCGTGGGAGTTTCGAGACAGGGCATCGATTCTCCAGAGTAGACTACTGTATACAGTCGAGACCCCGAAGAGGGGCGGTGGCCGGTCTCACAAGCCACTGGTGTCAGTTGGTTCACCTAAGATGTATACAGGTACTCATTGGGTTATGAGTACACTGGACAGGACTCACCGGGAACATGCTAGTTGGTCTTATACCTGACGTCAGATAGCAGTTCCCTGGTGACATGTGTACAGGTTAGTTCATCGACTTGGGGATCGTCATTTGTCTCGTGTGAGTTCCCACTGTACTTTGATTACTACCCTACCACGGCTCAAAGGAGTCGTGCAAACAGGTTTTAGTTGGGTACAGTCCCGAGCCACATGGAGGCAGTGAGCGGATCTTCAGGGGTTCGTCTCTCCCGGTATTGGGGGTGAGGTCGCGCTGTGTCTAGGAGAGCCATTACACGAAGTCCTTGGCCAAGGCAGGAGATTTACTGGTAGGTATTCCAGTAGTATCTCAGGGTGTTCTGGGCTACACTCCGACACGACTTGTACCGCTTTTGGGGGTCTGACTTTTACCAACACCCTAGGCCCACCATGCGATGCTCATAGACGAACGGACCGGACTGTACGGATATTGTCACTGACAGGCTCAGTAGGGTGTCAGGATGAGTTCGCTCATCGACGTCCCTTTTGTTCAATAGCTGGTGGCCCGTCACGTATTGGCTTATACCTCTGACGTGCTGGTGGTTAAATCCACAACCATAGTATTGACGAGTCTTTAGAGTCCACCACACTTACAGTTACTCAAGTTTCGGGCGAAACGCTGTAGTGGCCGTATGGAGATATGGCAGGGTTCGATCAGATACGTGCGGTATTGCACGGATCAGGATCGGACGGATATTACTAGCCTGCTTTGGTTTAAGCCGGATCCTAGTTTAGTACAGTGTAGATTTTGTCTCATTGCATGTGTATCCGGACGGAATACAGATGCGGGTGTGTATGCACAGTATGGGGGTTTTCCTGTAATTTATTACGGGACCAGTTTTCTGGAGTGGCCAATTTGCATTCCGTTCCGGCCAGTTTTCCTTTGTTCTTTCCCGGCCGGACTTTTTCGATGGAGGGTGTTATTTGCAAGTTTGCAAATAACATTTTGTGGAGGGTTTATTTGTGAGATGAGAGATTATGAAAGCATCTTTTGATACCATTCTTTTCTATCATCATCACTTGCTTTTTGGTGATTTGAAGTGATTAGAGTTTGATGTGATTTTGTTATGATGATGTTTAGGTTATGGTCACCTCTTGCTTCCTCCTACCATCACCTCCCTTCATGATATGTATTCTTTGCTCCACCATTCTCACATGAGATGGTTGAACACATTTGAGATAAGATAAGATGAGAGCTTCATTTTTGAGAGTGTAGCATTTTGATCTCTTTTCATGTTAAGAAAAATGCAAGCACCATTTTTCTTATCTCGATTCCTCCATCATCTTCAAAGGCAACGAAACCCCAAATGAGACATAGCCTCAACCCTACACATTCTACAGCAAATCTTGGACGCGTCGGCCAGCCAACTTCGCGCCCGAGTTGCCTCGGTATTGAGGTGGGAGCCCGTAAAATATGCAGGCGATGTGGTGCCCTTCCGGCGAGGAGGCGACGACCGGAGTTTCCGCAGGAGATCGGGACGACGACGAGAAGACCGGAGGACTCGGATCATTCGGTATACCTCTAACCCGTCTTGTAGTTAGCTAGAACTAGTTTAATGGTCCGATCCGGGTATTTAGTGCGCGGTGGTGCCGGTTTGCTAAGTTCGCAAAAATTAAAGTTTATCACCGCTTCCGCATTTGGCCGTCGGATTGACGGCCGGGGCGCCGCCGTGCACTTACAAAATGGTTTCCTATACTACACTCGGTCAAAGATCTGGATGATACCTACTACATCTTATTGATTATGATCTATGGTGATAGATCTAAATGGATGTTAGGAATGTCCCAAAATCCAGGTACATAAACACCATACTAAAAGAGTTTAATATGGACGATTCTAAGCGTGGTGGTTCGCCCACTTACTCTTCGATCACTCTCTCCAAAAAGAAGTCTCCCGAGACTGATTTGAAGAGAGCTCGCATGCAAGTGATAACCTATGCTTCGGCAGTAGGCTTTATCAGAGTATGTGATGTTATGTACCATACTATATGTAGATGACCCACTAGATGTAGTGATCAGGAATCAATCGGATCTTGGGAGAATCACTGGACAGCTGAGGAGGACATTCTTAAGTACTTGAGAAGCACTAAAAGAAAGTTCTTGGTTCCAGCTTCCAGAGTGATAAGTTCGACTGAGGGTCAGTCACAGGCATTGTCTTTACCCTCAGTGCAGGGACGGTATGTTGGAAGAGTTCCAAGCTAGATATCGTGACATACTAGACGATAAAGGCTGAATACATTGCTACCAACGATACTACCAAAGTGGCTGTCTGGACATTTCTTATTCATAAGATGAACAAGGTTCCCACCATTGAGCATCCAATAACTGTTATTGTGACAACAATAGAGTTGTGGCTTATGCCTAGGAACGAAGGTCCCATCAGCGTTCCAGACATATTCTGAGGCAAGTATCACCTGATCAGGGAGATGGTTGATCTCCAAGGGATCGAGGTTAGAAGAGTAGACTAGAAGGTTGACACAGCATATCCACTCACAAAGGCCTTACCCCTAGAGAGACTTCTCTACAATGGTTGAGTATGGGATACTAGAACCTCTTCTATATTGTTGGGTATTGGATACTACAACAGATGGCCTTAGTGTAAGTAGAAGATTGTTAGTTATATGTATGCCCTAGAGGCCATTACTGTACACGCGATGTATATTATAGTGGATGCTTGGATATATATAGGAAGGACTTTCTTGCTCGACATGATAGTATGCTATCTGGTTGCACTTTATCTTAACATGTAAACAAATACTGTTTTGTGATCACATGTTGATAAATCCCTTAGAATGAGTACTTGACTACCAGGACTATGATGTAGATCATACTAGTGGGGACTGGGTAGTCGATAAGTACATCCTTCAAATGTTCCTAGCCGTGGGAGTATCGAGACAGGGCATCGGTACTCCAGAGTAGATTAGCGTATGCGCTTCTTGACCCATATGATGGGCGATGGATGATCCCATATCTATTGGTGTTTGACATCAGAGAAGGTATACGGTTGCTCAGTGGAGACTGGGTACACTGGACGGACTCGCCGAGAACTCCTAGATGGTATTATACATATCGTCGGATAGCAGTTCTCTGGTGACACTGGTACAGGTTAGTCTGTAGACCCGAGATCGTCATAGAGTCTTGTGTGATTCCCACTATGCTTTGATTTCCACCTTACCACGGTCAAGAGATCATGCAAAACGGTGGCTTTTGGGTACAATCCCGAATCACATGGAGGCAATGAGCGATAGGAGCGGTTCCGTCTCTCCCGGTATTGGGGGTTGATGTTGCGCTGTGCTCGATTGGCCATAACAGGAAATCCCTAGCCAGGGTTGCTGAGATTTACTGGTAAGTGTTATCAGTAGTTTCTCAAACCGTTATAGACCTTGTATCGGCATGACTTATCAGGCTATTGGGGTCTGACGTTATACCACCCCCAGGCTGTTGATATGCGACATATCAGACGAAAAGACCGGACTATATGGTAGTGTTACTGATTGGATTCGCAGGAGTTATAGCAGGCTTGCTTGTTGGTCTTCTGATCGCTCAATACCCGGGTGGCCGTTACGTTTAGGAGACCGCTTGCAGCTTGTGGGTGTTCGATATGATCATCACCTACTACCGGCTTATTGACGAGTCTTTAGAGTCCTACACAGAGGTTTCCTGGTTCATGCAAAACAGAGTAGGAGCACATATGTCATATGTGCGGGACCGAGATTAATGTGAGTATGTGATACCGCATTCTATTCTCGCGATATGTGATATCGGTCGGGTATATGTGATATATCCGGGTTATTGGATCAAGTGTTGATTTCATAAGTTGATTCATCTGATATTAGTCGGTTATATGTATTATAGCCGGATTATTAAATCAATGGTTGATTTAATAGTTTAATGTATAATTATATATTTGATATATTAAATTACATTAACTAATATTAGCTCACTTAAGATTTCTTTCTCACTTTTTGATACATTGATATATATATATATGTGATATATATTAATTGTATTCTTTTTGCACAAAATATATATATGATATATATTGTCGTGTCATGCTAGGTTACACATGCAACATGTATGAGACTAACACCATGTTAGGGTTAATGCTAGGTTTAATATTTATTCTTAAGTAATTACAAATTAGTGGAGTTATTTGATGTTTGGAAGCTTGGAGAAGCATTAAGATAACCATTGACTTAGTCCACTCTTTTGTTTTCCTTAAGATATTTATCAACTCAACTATTAACCATACACAATGGTTAACTCTCTACAAAGGATAGATATATGATATACTCACCCATGGTTGAATTTCTAACCTCATGAGTTCATTCATCATCTTCTACTTCATCAAGTGAGAAAAGCTTGCTAGCTTTTTCAAAAGTGATGGAAACTTGTGAGAAAAATATATCTAAAGTGAACCCACTTCTTACTTCAACATCCTATACTATTAGACATTTAGTTTAGGGTGTTTGCTTCACTAATCTACATAATTAGTGACGAGATAGCATGAGCTAGTGTCTCCTCGACGTAGATCATTTTCGGCCTCGAAGACTTCGAAGCAAGCTTGTTCCATACATCTTGTGGAGCCTCTCTAGAGTCCGGGAGTTCGTGATCGCAGCGAAGGGACTACTACACGGAGCTATTGAAGTGAAGGACCGGTCTACAAAGGTTGTATTCCTTGTTCACTTAGATGTAAAGTGTTTACATATCTTGTTTAACCTTAATTCTCTAGTTCGATTACTTGGCGGGTTGGTTTAGCACCCCAAAATTTTTAAAGTAGCATGATTGATACTTGCCAAAACCTTCACAAGGTGCTAAGCTAACCCTACAGTTAGATGGTTGTATCCAATTGTCATAAATAAGATTAAGATCAACATTGTCATATGAAGAAGATTGAGATTGGTTGAATTTTTGGCGACTAGATTTTGCAATTTGCTCAGCAATGATCATGGGTTTAAAAGTTGCCAAATTCGCCTCAAAAGGAGTATCAACATTTTCATATGGAAATGATTGTAATTGTTGTCCTAAGGGTTTTGGAGTAGTGAAAGGTATGAAACTTTGGCTATGGGTCTTTGCAGTAGGCTCAGTAATGGACATGGGTTTAATAGTTGCCTCATAAGCCTTAAAAGGAGTATCAACATAAGAAGGTGTTGAATTTTAACACGGTTGATAGGAATTTGAGTGTGGTGTCCAACCGTTAATTCTAGAGCTCTCTATCCTATCCCTCAAAGAAATGGTGGGGTCAGAAGTTCTATCAAAACAATAACGATATAAAGAAATATCTGGTTGTGTATAGCAAAACTCGCCAAGAGTTGGTCGGTTTAGGTTACCCATCATAAGAAAAGTGAAAAGAATTTGAGGTGAAAAGAAAAGAGTGAAATGGTAAGTTTTTTAAAAGTATTTTTTGGATTTTTGGGATTGTTTTGCTTAGAAAGAAGGACTTGACTTAACCAATTACAAACGTGCACAAACAACACCTAGAATTAGGGTCACCTAAGTAAAATCACCAGACCGCTCCTAGACTTTCAAAGGACAAGACATAGGATAAATCCTCTATCACCTCTTTATCAATCTTGCAGCCAAGTAAGTGCCAAATAATTGGATGGTATCCGCTATACAAATTACCGAAATAGCGGGCCTAATTAAATAAACCGCTTGACTTAGACACACTTGTTTTAGACACTACAAGAAAGATGAGATAAGTAACAAATTACCCACAACCCTCCTCTGTCCTAATTGAGCGTGATTTTCCGTAGAGACTTGGTTTAGATATTTTTTTATTAATGTAGGATGATACGTATGCTCGTTTGTGATTTTTAGGGTTTAGGAAGGATAATGAACTCCCCACCTAATCTGAATTTGGGTTTCTTTCCCCTTAATATCCGTTTAAATGATGCAAAGAAAAAAACACCAAAAACACGCACAAAGATATATTTTTATTTGCGGTGCTATTTGTAAATAATCCTGCAGGTAGAAATAGTTTATTAGAGTTTCAGAGGGGAGAAGAAGAAGAGGGAACGATACCAGAAAAAATTGGGGGCCGGAATCCATTAATAGGCCACGGTTCCGCCGCCAAATGCCCTCTTCCGCAGCGGTTCCGCCGCCGTTCTTCGTCGTGACTTCTCCAGTTTTTGGCATTGACCTCCACTACTCCTCTGCTTCTATTTAGAAATCTCTGAATCTCTGTTGGTTTGCTCCTAGTGCACCAGATTTCATGCAAAACTCCCATAAGAATTGTTAAAAATACAAGATACGGTTTTAATTTTTTTTAAAAGTAAATCAACCGGAATAACAAGAAAAATAAACTACCGTCTTCCCGGCAATGGTGCCATTTGGTTGATATGAAATTTTGTATCTTTTATCGTTTTAATTACCGCAATCAACAACGGCGTCACAAATAGCTAGCCGATAGTGAGTACGGGTCGTCTACAGGGAGATGGTAAATTACTACTCGTGTTTTAGACGAGTTAATAGAAGAAAGTTTGGATTTGTCGTTTTTATTCTAAAACAATTTTAAAATATCAATGTTCGAAGAACTCATTAGGATTTTCGGATTGGGTTGTTTAAAGGATGTATTAAAAAAAATTCACCTTTAAGCACTTGTTGTAATACCCCAGGTATTATCCGATATACCCATATGTACCAGATAAGCATGGGGACCCACTATAAAACAATGGTGATTTTTTGGAATACATTTCGAAAGAGGAAAGATCTGTACTATAAATGGAATGATACCACTCTTTAATACAGAGGTGCCTTTTAAGTGAACTGGCACTACATGAGTTTGAGAACTCCGTAGTTAAACGTGCTTGGTCCAGGGAAGTCTTGGGATGGGTGACCTCCTAGGAAGTGGCCCCTGTTCGAGTCCAGTTCGCTCCGAAGGACAAAACCGTGCCGATTCAGCCAGAGCAGACAATACTCTCTGTATTGGGGGTTGGTCGTGACAGAATGGTATCAGAGCTGGTTCCTCAATAGTAGGTTTGTGGTTCGAGGACGAACCATTGTTCTAAGTGGGGGAGAATGTAATACCCCAGGTATTATCCGGTATACCTATATATACTAGATAAGCATGGAGACCCACTATAAAACAATGGGGAATCTTTGGAATACATTCCGAAAGAGGACAGATCTGTACTATAAATGGAATGATACCACTCTTTAATACAGAGGCGCCTTTTAAGTGAACCGGCACTACATAAGTGTAACACCTGAGTTTAGGGTTAGTGGTAATTGTGTGTTAATGTGGGGGTTTTTTGGTAAAAAGTTTACCAAAACGGGTTTCTAGTAATTTATCAGGTTTTATGGTTATTTTTGTAGAATTTTATCTCGACCACACACACTTGTGCATGATAACTAGGGTTAAGCCTAGGGTTACCAAGTTTGGGTGTGCATGGTGGGTTAACCATGTTTAGCCAACCATGGTGGGTTAGGCCCTTGGTTAAGATAATTGAGTTAATTGTGAGTTTTATATTAGGTTAAGGGTGATTAGGGTTAGGGTTGACTTGTGATGAGAGATTGTGATGGGTGTCATGCAAGCATTTAATGAGGGAAGAGAGAATGGTGGCTATGGTTATGTCACACCCCATTTCATTTCAATACTTTTTGCATGTCTCTCTCACACTCCCTTTTCACACTCTCATTTCACTCTCTTCTCTCCCTCTCACTCACGCACCAAACATCAGCTTTTAGCCACCAAAACGACTTCATCAGCCCAAACTTCAGCCATGCATCAGCATCAACAGCAGCACATCAGCTCCCAAAAACATCATTAGTATCAGCTACCTACCCCTTAGCTTCAGCAGCTACTACAGCCACAAAAAAACAGCACATCATCAACCATCAAAACAAACATCAGCATGCCACCAAAACAGCACACCATCAGCCTCCAAACCAACATCATAGCATCAGCTTAGCTGTTACAATCAGCATCAGCCTGTTGCTTCAGAACATCAGCAGCAGCTGCTACTACATCAGCCCCAACTCTTTACATAACACCTCCCCCGCAACACACAACCCTTCCCTTAACAATACCCCAACCCCTACTGCTGCTACTACAGCACATACTTCACAAAACAAAACAACACAACCCAAGCAACAACAACAACTTCTGCAAATTTCAGCAAGGCTCAGTTCAGCTCATTTCCAGTCAAGATTTGCAGCACCTGGAGCAATAGCAACAGCACACACTCTCCTACTTCTTCTCTTCTCCTTCATCTAGGGTCTCTAGAGGTATAACCCCTTAACCCAACCCCTAATTGCTAAAGTTATGGTTATCTAGCTTATTTAGTGTTTATTTTATGTTTAGTGGTAGTTTTGGGGTAAATTAGGGGAATTTTGAGAATGTAATGGTTGTGATGGTTAGAATAACCTAATTAGGTGCTGTTGAGACCAGTTAACCAGAGATTTGCCCCAGATTTCTTAAATATACCCGATTTATCCGACTTGGCGTAATTTAGCAGTTTTAGCGACTTTTTAGCCTCTGTTAGATCTGCTGTTGACCCGGGCCCTTCAGAATAAAATTGTGAACTGTAGCACGGTGAGACTAGTAGGGACACACACACAAAACACGGGGACCCACCTCCTACTCTTGGCCAGCGGTTTATTCGATCCGGCCGCAATTTGCGGCCAGAGTTGGGGGAGGGGTGCTTGGTTTTTGGTTGTGGGGTCCTGCTTGGTAGCTTAGTCTGTTGGTATCTGTAACTTTTCAAGTTAGGCCCAGAGACCAAATCTGGAGCTTTAAACGTGTTTTCGTTGTTTTGAACTTATGCGACACGCGCGTGATATGCGTGGTTCTGTGGCGCGCTGCGCGACACAGCGTGTCAGGATAGGTTCTGGTGGGTTTGTGCGCGTTGCGACGTGTCGTGTGCACGCGCGTTTTAGTTTCACGCACGCGTATCCTTTTTATCGATATATCGTGTTTTGCAGGATTTTCCTGATATATTGTGACTGTTGTAAATTCTAGGTTCGCCGGCAGGGACTTCAAGCGCGGCAGAGAAAGGAAAGCAGGTGGTCGGATACACCTAGCGCGGGATCACGGGTGAGTAGATTTCACATCTACGGGGGACGATCGTTTGGATGGCGCAAGTCGCCCGATAAGATTTAGTAAACATGAAAATAGTAAACTTTAACATTTGCTTGTGACATTAGAAATGATAGTACTTGCATAATAATTGCTGCAGTTAGGTTCTATATGTTGTACCCATATGCGCAAACTCATTCTGTAGGACACATGCACCATTATCAGGTTTTTATATGCAGCACGAGCACTACTCATGTGTACACCCACACCCTGGTAATTGCCATGTCACGACACTAGATAACTATAAATCTGAACATGATAAATTGCTTAAACCTGTGCTATTGCAATAAATAGTAAAAATGAAATCATAAGAATTGCTATTCTCGTGCATACATGTCGTTACATCACTTTCTCATGCCTAGTATAAGTCATACATTGCAACTTGAACATTGATACCATTTGCATTCATTATCATTGACATATGCACCCATGATGATTTAATGAGATTTATGATATTTCTGGATATTGGGGAAAAGCCTCAAGATTTGAAATTTATGATCTTTTAAATATAAAAGTTGCGGTTTTCTAGTGATGTAAAGTGTCGTCCACCATGAGTTGCTGTGTTCTCGGGACCCGTTTCGAAGAGGTGGATGAACCGTCTTGTGTACATGGTGGGCCAGGTAAGGTGCCCTGGGGCAAGAAGATCGCAGGTGATGGCCTTGAGCCTAGCAGGGGACGGACTACCTACCGGTGACTTCGTTT
Organism: Agapanthus africanus; assembly: GCA_030015575.1. Classification (NCBI taxonomy): domain Eukaryota; kingdom Viridiplantae; phylum Streptophyta; class Magnoliopsida; order Asparagales; family Amaryllidaceae; genus Agapanthus; species Agapanthus africanus. The sequence goes on from JASDDO010000012.1 coordinate 365,297,107, forward strand.
GGCACGGCGGATATCCAAAGGATACCGACCGTGGACTCTAGTTTGAGATATAGATATTTGGGATGGATCAGCCGGATGGCTGAGACCAGAGATACTTGACATGGATATATGAGATTGAGACAGTTTTGAGGTGTCGTTGCTAGACACGGATTTTTGTTGATTTCATGGATATTATGATGATATTAAAAAGAGTTTCAAAAACAAAGAAAGAATAGTTCTTGTACTTACATGTGGAGATCTTGAGCTGACTCATATAGTATACATACATGTTAGTACATCCATGTGACATTCACACTTGTTAGCACTGATGATGCATACATACCTGCTAGTGCCTATAGCCATACCTATTTAGAGATGCTAGTATACTTGTGTGCATACATGCGATAGCCTTTGTAGATGTTATTTATTACTCACGAGCTGGCAACTCACCCCAGTTGTGCCACAACTTTTCTGCAGGTCCGTTCCGTCAGCACTGTAGCGGCGGACACTTTTGCCTCTTTTTCTCTCCTTGCCTGGATTCGAGGCTTTTGCTCATAGGTGGGTTGTTATCATTTTGTACCACCTTATATATGATCCTTGTATTTAGAGTACTCTATCTACTACTATTTCTGCTGTACCAGTTTATTTGGATCACTGTATATTGACTTAGAGACGAGCTTGTGAGACTTATGGATTTATGTTATGTGGGGTCGAGCTCACTTGAGTCGACATATTATTTTATCTGTGCTTCCATTCTTATTATGCACTTTGTATTTATATTGCGTGGGATTTATGACCGCCTTGAGGTGAAGAGCTAGCTCCCGCTTGGGGATGCCTTTTTCCTGTTGTACCTGTTTGGGGCTTGTTTTTACAAAGGAGGTTCTGCCGGAATTTTTGGAAAAAGGGAAAGTTGTTTTAAAAGGAAACTCGATGTGGTTTAATGGAGTAAAATGCTTTAAATAAATTGGCTTCCTTCACTCTAAATCTTAATTGGTTTTTGTATTCTGGGCTTCGGCTTACTTACCTTACGGGCGCCTTGAGACGTTCCGTAACTTAAGTGCCGGTCGCGTTCCGTACCTTGCGGGTCATGACAAAGTTGGTATCAGAGCGCAGAGGGCTGCTGCCCGAGACGAGATTCGAGCTGGCTCGTCCGAGACTAGGACTGAGGAGGGTGGTATGCCTACACCGAAGGGACAGACTGATCCGCCTTCCCCAGGCCGTGTGGATAGGCTTGAGACTGGTATGGAGGAGCTGCGACAGATGATGGGGAGTATGCAGGAGCTACGTCAGATGGTGGGATCCTTTGTTGCGGCCAGTCGTGCACCGAGGCCGGAGGACAAACCCACTACATCCTAGACTACTTTGATACCTGCTCCTACTACTACCACCGCGACCATCTCGGTTTCGCTACAGGAGTTCATGAGGCTGAGACCTCCAGTCTTCACGGGTACCGATGCAGCAGAGGACCCGCAGACGTTCCCTGACAGTTTGGCCAGGATCTGCCGCTCACTGAGGTGTTCTGATGACCGATGGGTAGAGCTGGCGAGCTTCCGACTAGAGGGCCTCACGCAGATATGGTGGGAGTCAGTTCTGAGAGGTCGAGCTGCAGGTCTACCGCCCATGACCTGGACCGAGTTTACAGCAGTCCTTCTGGCTCGTTTCCTTCCGGAGAGCATTCGTGATGCCAGAGCTCGTAGTTTTGAGGCCTTGATCAAGACTCCAGGGATGACGGTGTCTGAGTATGACGTCCAGTTTACACAGTTGTCCCGATACGCTCCGTATCTGGTGGATACCGAAGCGAAGAGGGTGAAGAGGTTCATACAAGGACTGGATGCCCAGCTATTTCTTGCCATTGGCGCCCAACACTTCGATACCTATTCAGCGGCTATGGATACAGCGTTGCGGATGGAGGCACGTATTTCAGCGACTTCGGCCGTTCCCACGCCGAAGAGGATTCGTACCGGCACTCCAGATCAGGGGCCGCATGCCAAATTCTTTCCGAGAGATAGGGCCGGCAGGGGGTTTGGACGAGGTCAGCTGTATGGTTCGTACCCACAGGGACAGCAGGCGTCGCTAGGATGCTTTGGGTGCGGGAGCCTGCACCATCGTGTTAGAGATTGTCTAGCGAGACGACAGGGAGTGGCGACAGCTCCACATGTGACCCTACCACCATCACCGCCCCCTCCTCAGAGAGCTCTACTTTCTGCCACAGGCGATGCTCTATGCCAGTTAGGTGCACCCAGAGGCCGTGGACGCGGCGGACCTATCCAGAGAGGACGAGGAGGCAGAGGCCGAGGCCGAGGTCAGCCCGCTATTGGTGGAGGTCAGGCCCGAGTTTTTGCGTTGACACCCCAGGATGCACAGGCATCCAATGCCATCGTGACAGGTACCCTATCTATTTGCTCTGTTGGTGCACACGTGTTGTTTGATCCCGGATCCACGAACTCATATGTTTCCACACACTTTGTGCCGAGTTTGGGTAGAGAGTCTGGTTACTTGATCAGCCGCTTATTGTGACCACTCCTGTGGGAGAGTCATTTGTTGCTAGGCACGCGTTCCGATCCTTCACCGTCCGTATTGGCGAGCGAGAGCTGCCTGTCGACTTGATCCTTCTTGAGACGTTGGACTTCGACGTTCTTTTGGGCATGGATTAGTTAGCCACGTGCTATGCGTCTGTGGATTGCCGCGAGAAAACAGTTAGATTTTGTTTTCCCGGGGAGTCGGCTTTTGTTGTGCAGGGGGACCGTGGTGCCGCCCCTCACATGTTGATTTCTTCTCTTCGCGCTGATCAGCTGTTGAGAAAGGGATGTTGGGGATTTCTAGCCTATGTATGCGATACTAGAGCTACAGATATTCCGTTGGACCAGGTCCCGATTGTATGCGAGTTCCCCGATGTTTTCCCTGATGAGCTGTCAGGACTACCGCCTGAGCGCGATGTCGAGTTCTGTATTGATTTGATTCCCGGCTCGGGGCCTATTTCTATACCGCCTTATCGGATGGCCCCTGCAGAGCTTAGAGAGTTGAAGGTTCAGCGGCAAGATCTGATGGATAAGGGACTTATTCGACCCAGTGTTTCTCTATGGGGTGCTCCGGTCCTGTTTGTCAAGAAGAAGGACGGAAGTTTGCGTTTATGTATCGACTACCGCCAGCTGAACAAGGTTACTGTACGAAACAGATATCCATTGCCGCGCATTGATGATTTGTTCGATCAGCTTCAGGGTGCAGGTTATTTTTCGAGGATCGACTTACGATCAGGATACCATCAGCTGCGAGTCCGAAGGGAGGATATACCGAAGACAGCTTTCCGTACACTCTATGGCCACTATGAGTTTCTGGTGATGTCGTTCGGACTCACCAATACCCCAGCTGCATTCATGGACTTGATGAACCGTGCATTCAGGCCGTATCTCGACTTGTTCATCATAGTGTTCATCGACGATATTTTGGTGTATTCCCGGAGCCGAGAGGAGCACGGGAAGCACTTACGGATTACGATGCAGACTCTAAGGGAGCACCAGCTCTTCGCAAAATTTTCTAAATGTGCATTCTGGTTGGACAGCGTTAGTTTCTTGGGTCACGTGATTACGAGAGATGGCATATGTTGTTAGTGTTTATGCCCTAGAAGGCCATTACTGTATCATACTAGCTTGTATATTACTTAATGGAAGCTTGGGATATTCACATGTATATAACAGTCTTGCTAAACATGGTAGTATGCTACTTGGTTTTTCTATCTTAATATGTGAGTGTACGTATTGATAGAGCTCTTAGGATCTTGCTTGTCTACCAGCGTTGTGATGGCAGTCACACTAGTGGGGGCTGGGTAGTCTACAAGCACATCCTTATTCAGGTCCCCGGTCGTTGGATTATCGAGACAGAGCATCGATACTCCGGAGTAGACTGGTGTGTACGCTTCTCATCCCAGTTGGGGAGATGGTCTGTCCCACAGCCGTCAGTACGTCGTACTGGAGATAGTATACAGGTGCTCGTTAGGTTACGGGTACACCGGACAGGACTCACAGGGAACTGTTGGTTGGTTTGATACCAGTCGTCAGTGAACAGTTCCCAGGTGACATGAGTACAGCGTAGTCCGCAGACTTGACACTGCTACTTCGCCTCGAGTGTGTCCCACTGTTCTTAGATTGCTACCCTACCACGGCTCAAAGGAGTCGTGCAAACAGGTAGCAGTTGGGTGCAGTCCCGAGCACTTGGAGGCAGTGGCGGTTAGACAGGATTCGTCCCTCTCGGTATTGGGAGTAGATATCGTGCTGTGTCAGAGAGCCATTACGCAAAGTCCCTGGCCAGGGCAAGCGAGATTTGCTGGTAGGTTCCAGTAGTTTCTCAGGGTGTAATGGGCTTTACTCCGACAAGACTTATACCGCTATTAGGGGACTGACGCTTGCCGCCCCCCTAGGCCCGATATGCGATAGTCTTGGACGAACGGACCGGACTGTATGGAGATTGTCACATCAGACTCAGTAGGAGTTCGGATGGGTTTACTCATCGGCCTTCTTATCGACAACTACCTGGGGACCGTTACGTACAGCTAGTGCCGCTTGCGGTCTGTGGTTAAACCCACTGCCAGCGTAGTAGTCGAGTCTCTAGAGTCCCACACAGAGAGTTTCCTACTCCAGGCGAAACGATATAGAGGTTGCATGGTTTTGCGACAAAGGGTTCGGACGCATACGTGCGTTTACGCGCGTACGACTTTCGGACAGTTTTTACCAGTCGGCTTTGGTTTAAGCCAGTTACTGGTATCCGGTTATTGGATTTTTACAGTCTAAAGTTTTTCCGTATTTTTTACGGATCGGAGGGGCGTTCTCGTAATTACTCGAGAAGCTTCTAGAAGATGTGACTAAGGAGGTTTCTTTTGGATAAGAGAGTGAGTCATGGTGGTGATTCATTCATTTCATTAATGCACATTTATTGCTTAATGACTCATGCTAATGAATCACCACTAGATATTTCATGAAGCATGCTTATTCATTTCTTATTATTCATTATTGAAAAATAAGAATGCTTCATAATATTATGATACACTCTCTCTCTTCTCTCATTATCTTATCTCACATTCTCTCTCCTCAAGCTCTCATCTTCAAACCCTAATCCTTAATCCTCATGTGTTGAGATCAAAGGATTAGTTAGACTAAACAATCCATAACCTACACTCTACATCATCCTTTCATCTTTGATTAGCAATCAAAGTTGATTAGTTACCTCAAGTTAGAGGTTTAGCTTGGAGTTTCGCTCTCGGGTGGATCGTCTACTACCTAGTGAAGGCCGAGGAGAACAAAGGAGGACACAAAGACGAAGGACTAGTTTCGATCGGTATAATCCCTTAACACTATAGTTTAGTTTAGCTATGTGTTTAGTTATTATTTGTTTAGCTTCGATTCAAGCGGTTAGTCGATGTTCGTTGTTTAAACTTGATCGTTTTTGAAAATTCCGCCTCCCCACAAGTACTGGGGTGTACTACATCGACTTACAGTGGTATCAGAGCCTCGCTAAACACTAAATAACTTAATCGCAAATTTGTACGAATTTCGAACGGAAAAACGAAACCGGAAAACCCTAAAAAATACTAGTTTCTGTCGAATTTAAAACGATGTCAGAAAATTTTTCAGGTGTGTTCAGAGAGCTAGAAAGGAGTCCAGGAGAACACCCAAGAAATTCGAGCCCATGAATCGGCAACTCGGCCGCGAAAGCGCGGCGGATCGGTGGGATCCGCCGCCCTTCCGCGGCGCTTTGGCCGAGTCATGGACTCGTCTTTCTTGTGTGGGTCCCCTGTGACATTTGGGGTTTTCTGGAATATTTAATTATTGCTCAGGTTACTGTTTAACAGAGCAGATTTTGGAGCAATATTGATATTGTTTATTCGATCGAATTGTACAGTATTTGCGTATTGGATTATATCTGTGATTGTTTAATGTGTTCGTAAACCTTCCCCAACTGCTAGTATGTCGGTTGGCAGGGGGTTGCACATTTCTGAAATGGTTATATCTGTTTGTGCATATAAACTGTATTGGACTGTTGTGGTGTATAGCCGGGGTTCGCAATGGGTTTTCGTTTAATTCATTTGTTGTAAATGTAATTTGTTGTAATATTATTTTCGCGGGGCACTTCCAGGTTGCGGTCGTAGCCACCGTTGTATTATTTCATTTTACTGTTTTTTGCTCCTAGGACTGGCCCAAGGTGGGGTACACAGACTACCGGGTGGGTAGTTTGCCGTACCCGTAGGGGTCGAGGGTGGGGTAAACGGCTATTCATCACAACTGTGTAATCTGTCTTTTCTTGCAGGCTCAAAAGAAATACAGATTGCTTGCAAATCCAATATTGTTTATCTGTGTTCTGGAATGAATATCATTGCGTCAGACGAATGTAAAATATCTATATTATGATAGCTATTTAGACGCCACTTATGTTTTACACCCGCGCTAGCCCAGCCCCCGCTCTGTCGTTAGTTAAGTAACCTAACGGGTGATGACGGGACCCCGTGGCGAATGCGGATGGCATAAGAGGACGTTGTATTTTCGTTGTTTTCTGCAATGATAGGTTAATGATGGGACGCATTATCTATAATGCAAAGTAAAACAAACCAAAGTTTAAATCGTTGGAACAATTTAAAAGAAACCACTCGGTTATTTTTAAATACAGATATTTTTAAATGCGGAGATTTAACCACTCCTTTTAAAAGCTATCAGGTTCCTTCGGTTATATCAAGTTCACTACGTTCACGGTTTCGCCAAAACCATTCGTAGCCCTCCGTCATTTCATCTGGGTATTCAGTAGTATTCAAGCTATGTATTTTGACCTAACGCCAAGGCATAGTGTTTGGTAGCTGCTGGATATTCATTTGTTGCATAGATAGATGAGTTAGTTTGGGACAGTCGTATTATCATTTTGGCCGAACGTCAAGGATATATACGGATGGGTTCAAATTGACAAGATAATGATGGGTAGAACTTGACATGTGACTTATGACATTTTGACCTAACGCCAAGGTCATAAGAGCATGGGGCAAAAACTTATATCGGGAATTTCTAAAGAAACTGAAATTTGCAAAGAGATGCATACCATTTTGAGTTTGATGAATGTTGGTAGCATTCCTACAACATTATCAGACGATGATATTTGGATCCCGATCCTACTGTGAGTATATGCTACTTATCAGGATATTCGTCACTTAACGATCAATGCTATAAACCTAGTAGGTGTCCAGAAAAGTGTCAGCGGGGTTACGCCCCCAGAGAAAAGAGGTTACTTAATTAAGGAACTTCGCGAAAGCGTTGGAAAACCTCCCTCGAAGTATCGACACCGGCCTGGCTGAACGGTTAAGCAAGTATTGTACGGTGAGAATAGTCTTGGCTAATTCTTCTTTTATGGTTTGAGGAAGGATTCGAGAAACAGTGGGAGCCATCCAGTTTAGATAAACTAAAAACCACTCTAAACTTGCAAGAGCATCATGCTAAAGAGTTTTCTTCTCTCTCTCCTAATTGCAGCGACCCTGAAAATGACTGGACTTAAGTTACTTTTAGAGAAAAATATACTGACGGGGCCAAACTATAAAGATTGGCTGCGGAATGTCAAGATGGCTTTGACCTATGACAAACTGGGGTACGTCCTCACCGCTACGGCACCTGCTGTCCCTGGTCCCAAATCCAGTAATGCGGATAAGGAAATCCGCAAAACCTGGGATTTAGATTGCGCGAGGGCCAAGTGCATCGTGCTTGCCTCGATGAACAATGAACATCAGAGGAGGCACGAGGATATGTCCCTTGATGGCATATTTCTCCATACAAAGGAACTTTATGGAGAGCAATCTCGTATAGCAAGATACGAGACCTCTAAGAAATTGTTTCGAGCGAGGTTGGCTGTCGGGTCATCGGTAGGTGAACATGTCCTACAGATGATTGGCTATATAGAAGAGCTCGCAGACCTTGGGACGACTTTGGATAATGAGCTCTATACAGACCTTGTTCTCTAGTCCCTTCCTCCCACCTACGCCCAGTTTATCCTCAACTTCAATCTTCAAGGAAAAGAAGTTGAACTTGCGGAACTCCTGAACATGTTAAGGAGTGCGGAGGGCACCTTGCAGAAGGCAAGGGAAACACCCGCTATGTTTGTTGGCGGTTCATCTTCTTCCGGGTCCAAGGCTAGGGCCAAAGGAAGGAAGAAGAAGGCCGCACCCAGACCTAGAGGAGGTGTTAGTAAGGTGGGAGGGAAGGGAAAGAAAAAGAAAGCAGTACCGATAGTTGGTCAGGATGAGTGCTTCCATTGTCACAGGAAAGGGCACTGGAAGAAGGATTGCAAGGCGTGGAACGCCAAGAACCAGGAACCGAAGCAGGCTGTGGCTTCGACTTCAGGTGTGTTTGTAATTGAGAATTGTCTGTCGATCAACTCTACTTCCTGGGTATTGGATACCGGGTCAGGATCTCATATTTGCAATTCATTGCAGGCACTGAGAAACCGTAGAGTGCTGAAGGAAGGTGATATGATCCTCAGGGTTGCTAACGGAGCTAGCATGGGAGCTGCGTCCGTCGGGGATTATCACCTAGGATTGACGAGTGGACACATTTTGGTTTTACATAACTGTTATTTTGTACCCAGCTTAACGTGTAATATCATATCAGTTTCCTTGTTATCAAATAAAGGTTATGATTTCACGTTTGTAAGAGATGTTGTCAACATCCACCTTAATCATGGTTTGATTGGGTCCGGTACTCTAAATAACGGCATATATGTGTTAAACCAACTCCAAATTTTCAATGTCCAGAACACACTAAAAAGAAAGTCTCCAGATTTAAATAAAGCTTTCTTATGGCATTGTAGACTGGGTCACATCAATGAGAGAAGGTTGACTAAGTTGCATAGAGAAGGATATTTGGACTCGTTCGAATATCAATCTTATGACACTTGTCAATCTTGTCTCAAAGGAAAGATGACAAAGACTCCATTCACTGGACAAGGAGTTAGAGTGAGCGAGCTCTTAGGACTCATACACAGTGATGTATGCGGTCCAATGTCTACACATGCGAGAGGTGGTTTTTCCTATTTCATTACTTTCACGGATGATTACTCAAGATACGGATTCATTTATCTGATGAAACATAAATCCGAGGCTTTTGAGAAATTCCAAGAGTATAAGAATGAAGTAGAAAACCAAACCGGCAAAAGTATAAAGACACTTAGATCTGATCGAGGTGGTGAATACTTGAGTGCCGAGTTCCAAGGTTACCTAAAAGAGAAAGGAATTCTCTCTCAGCTTACTCCTCCGTACACTCCACAGCATAACGGTGTATCGGAGAGACGGAATCGAACCCTATTGGATATGGTACGATCCATGATGAGTAATGCTGAGTTACCGCGATCTTTCTGGGGACATGCGCTAGAATCAGCGGCATATCTTTTGAACATGGTACCTACCAAGACTGTGCCTACCACTCCATATCAGATGTGGAGTGGGAAGAAACCCCATCTACAGTATATAAAGATTTGGGGATGTCCAGCTTTTGTTAAAAAGCAGCATGTGGACAAGCTCGAGGCACGATCAGTAAAGTGTTTGTTTGTGGGATATCCAAAGCACTCCAGGGGATATCTATTCTATTACGCAGAGGAACAGAAGGTATTTGTTTCTCGTAATGCCCATTTTCTAGAACATCAGTTTTTAGAAAAGGAATCAAGTGGGAGCGAAATAGAACTGGAAGAAATTCCAGAACCACAAACTGCTACTGAAAGTTTGGTAGAACCAGAGGTTCAAGAAGAACAGAACATTCCCGCACCCCTCCGCGGGAGTAGTAGGCCGTCTCGTCCGCCTGAGAGATACTACGGTTTTCTCATAGACGGGGATAGAGAGGATTGCATCATAGATGATGATGAACCTAATGACTTCCAGCAGGCCATCCAGAGCGGCGACTCGGTACGATGGCTAGATGCAATGCGGACCGAAATGGAGTCCATGTACACCAACAAAGTATGGACTTTGGACTTTGCTCCAGATGGGGTAAAACCCATAGGATGCAAATGGATCTTCAAGAAAAAGATTGGTGTAGATGGACAGGTGGAAACCTATAAGGCTAGACTTGTTGCAAAGGGTTTTCGTCAAAGACCTGGTTTGGACTATGACGAAACTTTTTCTCCAGTGGCCATGCTCAAATCCATTCGGGTCCTTCTTGCTATTGCTGCCTTCCATGATTATGAAATCTGGCAGATGGACGTAAAGACGGCTTTTCTGAATGGAAATTTAGAAGAGAGCGTCTATATGGATCAGCCAGAGGGTTTCAATCAGAGTGGGAGCAGCGGGAAAGTATGCAAGCTGCTTAAGTCCATTTACGGACTAAAGCAGGCATCGCGGAGTTGGAACATCTGTTTTGATGAGACAGTCAAAGAATATGACTTTATCAAAAATCCAGATGAACCGTGCATATATAGTAAAGTTGTGGCCAGAAGTGTCGTATTCCTCGTCTTGTACGTGGATGACATTCTATTGATAGGAAATGACATTCCTATGCTACAATCTGTCAAAGGATTCTTGTCACACAGGTTCTCCATGAAAGACCTGGGTGATGCCTCTTACATTCTGGGGATCCGGATCTATCGTGATAGATCCAAAAGGATGTTGGGACTTTCGCAGTCCAGGTATATCGACACTGTACTGAAAAGATTCAGTATGGAAGATTCTAAGCGCGGTAATCTACCGGCTTGTCACGGAATCACCCTCTCCAAAGAGATGTCTCCCAAGACTGATTTGGAAAGGGAACGCATGTCTATTATACCCTACGCTTCTGCGGTAGGCTCTATAATGTATGCGATGTTGTGTACCAGACCAGATGTAGCTTACGCACTGAGCGTGGTAAGCCGGTATCAGTCAGACCCAGGGGAGAAACACTGGATAGCAGTAAAGAACATTCTCAAGTACCTGAGGAGGACTAAGGAGATGTTCTTGGTTTACGGCGGAAAAGACCTCAGGTTGGAGGCCTTTGCTGATTCCGGCTTCCAGAGTGATAAGGACGATTCCAAGTCCATGTCGGGTTATGTCTTTACCCTCAATGGAGGGGCGGTGTGCTGGAAGAGCTCCAAGCAGGACACCGTTGCTGACTCGACGATGGAAGCGGAGTATATAGCTGCTTGCGATGCCGCAAAAGAAGCAGTCTGGATGAAGAAGTTCCTAACAGAACTTCAGGTGGTTCCTACCATAGTTGATCCAATACCTCTGTATTGCGACAACAACGGAGCTATAGCTTTAGCGAAGGAACCAAGGTCCCATCAGAAGTCCAGACACATCTTGAGTCACGTGATTACGAGATATGGCATATGTTGTTAGTGTTTATGCCCTAGAAGGCCATTACTGTATCATACTAGCTTGTATATTACTTAATGGAAGCTTGGGATATTCACATGTATATAACAGTCTTGCTAAACATGGTAGTATGCTACTTGGTTTTTCTATCTTAATATGTGAGTGTACGTATTGATAGAGCTCTTAGGATCTTGCTTGTCTACCAGCGTTGTGATGGCAGTCACACTAGTGGGGGCTGGGTAGTCTACAAGCACATCCTTATTCAGGTCCTCGGTCGTTGGATTATCGAGACAGAGCATCGATACTCCGGAGTAGACTGGTGTGTACGCTTCTCATCCCAGTTGGGGAGATGGTCTGTCCCACAGCCGTCAGTACGTCGTACTGGAGATAGTATACAGGTGCTCGTTAGGTTACGGGTACACCGGACAGGACTCACAGGGAACTGTTGGTTGGTTTGATACCAGTCGTCAGTGAACAGTTCCCAGGTGACATGAGTACAGCGTAGTCCGCAGACTTGACACTGCTACTTCGCCTCGAGTGTGTCCCACTGTTCTTAGATTGCTACCCTACCACGGCTCAAAGGAGTCGTGCAAACAGGTAGCAGTTGGGTGCAGTCCCGAGCACTTGGAGGCAGTGGCGGTTAGACAGGATTCGTCCCTCCCGGTATTGGGAGTAGATATCGTGCTGTGTCAGAGAGCCATTACGCAAAGTCCCTGGCCAGGGCAAGCGAGATTTGCTGGTAGGTTCCAGTAGTTTCTCAGGGTGTAATGGGCTTTACTCCGACACGACTTATACCGCTATTAGGGGACTGACGCTTGCCGCCCCCCTAGGCCCGATATGCGATAGTCTTGGACGAACGGACCGGACTGTATGGAGATTGTCACATCAGACTCAGTAGGAGTTCGGATGGGTTTACTCATCGGCCTTCTTATCGACAACTACCTGGGGACCGTTACGTACAGCTAGTGCCGCTTGCGGTCTGTGGTTAAACCCACTGCCAGCGTAGTAGTCGAGTCTCTAGAGTCCCACACAGAGAGTTTCCTACTCCAGGCGAAACGATATAGAGGTTGCATGGTTTTGCGACAAAGGGTTCAGACGCATACGTGGGTTTACGCGCGTACGACTTTCGGACAGTTTTTACCAGTCGGCTTTGGTTTAAGCCAGTTACTGGTATCCGGTTATTGGATTTTTACAGTCTAAAGTTTTTCCGTATTTTTTACGGATCGGAGGGGCGTTCTCGTAATTACTCGAGAAGCTTCTAGAAGATGTGACTAAGGAGGTTTCTTTTGGATAAGAGAGTGAGTCATGGTGGTGATTCATTCATTTCATTAATGCACATTTATTGCTTAATGACTCATGCTAATGAATCACCACTAGATATTTCATGAAGCATGCTTATTCATTTCTTATTATTCATTATTGAAAAATAAGAATGCTTCATAATATTATGATACACTCTCTCTCTTCTCTCATTATCTTATCTCACATTCTCTCTCCTCAAGCTCTCATCTTCAAACCCTAATCCTTAATCCTCATGTGTTGAGATCAAAGGATTAGTTAGACTAAACAATCCATAACCTACACTCTACATCATCCTTTCATCTTTGATTAGCAATCAAAGTTGATTAGTTACCTCAAGTTAGAGGTTTAGCTTGGAGTTTCGCTCTCGGGTGGATCGTCTACTACCTAGAGAAGGCCGAGGAGAACAAAGGAGGACACAAAGACGAAGGACTAGTTTCGATCGGTATAATCCCTTAACACTATAGTTTAGTTTAGCTATGTGTTTAGTTATTATTTGTTTAGCTTCGATTCAAGCGGTTAGTCGATGTTCGTTGTTTAAACTTGATCGTTTTTGAAAATTCCGCCTCCCCACAAGTACTGGGGTGTACTACATCGACTTACATATGTGTGGACCCGAAGAAGATTGAGGCCGTTCAGCAGTGGCCCAGACCGACATCGGTTACGGAGATCCGTAGTTTTCTAGGCCTGGCGGGCTACTACAGGCGATTCGTTCAGGACTTCTCTCGTGTTGCTGTACCTTTGACTGGTTTGACCCGGAAGGGGGTTCCTTTCGTTTGGACGGAGGAGTGCGAACACAGTTTTCAGCAGCTGCGGACTTGTCTGACTATGGCGCCGGTTTTATCATTGCCCTCAGGATCAGGCGGATTCGTGGTTTATTGTGATGCTTCACGGGTGGGGTTAGGATGCGTGTTGATGCAGCATGACAGGGTGATCGCATATATTTCGCGACAATTGAAAAAAAATGAACAGAACTACCCCACTCATGATTTGGAGATGGGTGCTGTGGTCTTTGCACTTAAGATATGGCGACATTACCTATACGGCGAGTCGTGCCTAATATTCACTGACCACAAGAGCTTAAAGTATATATTTCAGCAGCGAGACCTGAATTTGAGACAGCGTCGTTGGATGGAGCTGGTGAAGGACTACGACTGTGAGATCTTGTACCACCCGGGCAAGGCGAATGTAGTGGCGGATGCTTTGAGCAGGAGGCCAGGGGTAGTCTATCTTGCTTGCGCACAGTGCAGAGGCAGTCGTCAGCAGATTGGCAGATTTTATGCGACAGCCGAGTGGAGTTTGAGTTCACTCCGACAGGGGGACAACTTGTGCATGTTCGTGCATTTCCGCAGTTACTTGACCGCATTCGAGAGGCACAGACCAGTGATGGCTGACTTTCAGAGATCATGGAGCAGATCAGGCAGGGCAGAGATTCCGAGTTCATGATCGACGATCAGGGAGTACTACGATTTGGGACTCGATTGTGCGTACCAGATTCGGAGGGACTGCGACGTGAGATTCTTGAGGAGGCACATAGATCTACATACAGCGTTCATCCAGGTTCCGCCAAGATGTACCGCGAATTGAGAGATGTCTATTGGTGGGACGGGATGAAGAGGGAGGTCACCGATTTCGTATCGAGATGCCTGACTTGTCAGCAAGTCAAGGCCGAGCACCAGAGGCCAGCAGGAGAGTTGCAGCCTTTGCCCATTCCGGAGTGGAAATGGGAGCAGATTTCGATGGACTTCGTTGTGGGTCTACCCAGGACCAGTCTGTAAGTCCACGTTGCTCACCCCGGTTCTTACGAGGAGGCGGAAACGGCGAAAAATAATTTTTGGCACAAAGGCAACATGGACTAAAAGCCGGATCTTTGCTAAACCAGAAACTAGCAAACAACTAAAGGCGTTAACTACTATGCCGCACGAAACCGGTCCTTCGGGTCGTCTTTCCGCTGTCCGGCTCATCCATCCACGCTCTGAGGGTCGATCCTGATCTTGGTCACCTCCGCGGCCTTCTTGAGTCGAAGACGATCCACCCGAGAGATGTACACCGAGCTCCACCTCGAGCCGAGGCAACTAGGGCAACAAGATCGCTAGTCTTGAAGTCCTAGGTTGTGTCGAAGAGGTTGATGGAAGTATTTGTCTATGTGGATTCTTTTTCTCTCAACACATGAGATCAAAAGAATGAATCAAGAGGAGGAAGAAGAAGGAGCACTAGCAACCATGGAGCTTTTCTTTTCTTCTCACGTTTTTAGGAGAGAGAATGAGAAAAGAATAATGAACAAAGAAAAATGAACCATGGTTCAATAATACTCAAAATCATCATTACTAATCCTATCATGATAAAGTTGATGGCTACATTGACATGACCATTTTCATAATCCAAAAGAAAAAGAAAACCAATGAAGAGTGTAGACCTCTTGTCACGACCCGAAATTTCGGAACATGACCGGCACTTAAGTTACGAAACGTCTCAAGGCGTCCGTAAAATAAGTAAGCCGAAGCCCAGAAATCCAAACCAAGAGAAGTAGTAGAGTGTAGGAAAAACCTTATGTGAATCAACCAGTAGCAACATAATATACAACGCCTAAAGGCCAGGATCGCAACAGAAAAGGGAACTCCAACCAGCATGAAATCCATGGAAATATAACACGCGACTCTAAGGTCGAAAGAATAAACATCACCGGTCTCTATCTCAAGTAAATACATGT
The DNA here is from genome assembly GCA_030015575.1 of Agapanthus africanus. Classification (NCBI taxonomy): domain Eukaryota; kingdom Viridiplantae; phylum Streptophyta; class Magnoliopsida; order Asparagales; family Amaryllidaceae; genus Agapanthus; species Agapanthus africanus. The sequence continues at coordinate 365,312,391 of JASDDO010000012.1, forward strand.
TTTGGTTGATGGAACTTCTAGATACAACTGAATATAATATACAATGTATAATGATGGGTATGATACAAATAACCCACCTACTAGCAAGTCACCTGAAGAAGATATGCCCGCAAAGCCGTAATGAAATCCGAATGACAACACCTGCATGAAACTGGGGCACAACGGGGGTGAGTTGCCAACTCGTGAGTAGAAAAAGATCTACGAACAGAAAATCGCATGTATGACGCAATCCTAGGTCATACGATTATGATATATAATCCTCAAATATATAACCAGCAATCTAAAACCATGGCTAGGGTAAATATCTAACCCAAGTGTAATCCCATATGTCCATGTCAGTGCATCATGTGGCAATATATCATATGGATAATGTATGAATGCATGAAACAGATTGCATGTACTGAAGAAACTTCTTTCATAATTTGTGAGATTTCTGTATTTTTAAAATGAGGTATCGTAAATGAAATCAGCATAAACAGTGCCTAGCATCGGCACAAAACATAAGTCTCAGTATCTCGATACCTCTGTATCACAATCTCTGTACCTCAATATCTCGAAATCTCAATATCTCAATCACAAAATCGAGGGCGCCGTCAGTCCAGATCGTCCCCTACCATCCATCTCATGACCACGACGGTATCCTCCGGATATCCGACGCATCGGGTAATATCACCGGTCGGTAGTGCTCCCCTGCACAGGCTCAACGCCATCATCTGCGATCTTCTTGCCCCGGGGTACCGCACCGGGTCCACCATGTACCCCCAATCGGTCTCATCCGCCTCCTCGATTCGGGTTTCACACGTCGCTCTCATCACCGAGAAAACACATGGTGGACGCACTGAAATATCATATCAAGGGTAACCGGGTTTTTAAAACATTTACATAATCTCTTTGAAATGCCCACGGTTCCCAAATCCAGAAATAACATAGAAACAACATATCTCAATGCGTATAATCAGGAAGCATAATGTATGTGACATATAAATGGAATGCAAGTATAACAGTATATCAAGCAACATGGAATAATAGTATGCACATACAAGGGTCATATCATGATGCAATAATACTACTGTGTAGTGACATGGCAATTACCGAAGAAGAAGTGTGTGAGCTGGCAGGTAAGTGTATGTGGAACATACGCATCATCGGTAATGGTGCTGGTGTCCTAACAACATGATATCAAAATGGAATATGAATCACAATAAGTATGCGATGCAGAGTAACAATAATATGCGGGAGCTGAGTGCTAAAACACAATGATAGCTGAACTGCATCTAATGTCATAAGAGTCATACAGTTATGCCAACAATAAGGCTGAGCTAATAAGCTAACTGCAGCTAAGGGAAACCGCCTAACCTCTGAGTCGATACATATAATAATATATATATATAGTCAGTGATCCTGCCTCGATAATATCACATCTGATACCATATCTCTATAATCGGTTATTCCCAAGTCAAGAGGGCGGATCAAACATCAAATATAGCTCGTACGTAAATCCGTCGTACGGCATCCCCAAATCTGGGCACGGGTCAATATCATAATCATTATATCATTCATCTGGTATTTTCTTTATCGAATATCATCATCTGGGTACTGACCTATGTCTAATACAATGCTAACATCACTACAATCAAGATCTGACTACTGGTCGACAATCCAGTATAAATCGATATCATCAGCACATATCATCTCAAGGAATATACCTCGCCCAAGACGGCCTATTATAAATATCCTGTCATATCATATCATATCTCGTATCATAATCACATGTCGATGATTTACATATTTATGTCACTATTCCTATGGCATCATTATCCCAAAATCCGCTAAAACATCAAGACTTATCTCAATTACGAATTTTATCATATCACCGATATCATAACCTCAGATCAAATATCATCAACCCATCTCAATCCCATGTATCATCCTCAAATCCGTATGTGAACACATAATCCCAAACCCATGTGAACACATATCTAGATAGAATCCCATAACCACGTATGAAGTAAGGATGTATGAAAGTATGTATGTGTGGGAGTGTGTATGTGTAGTGCACCTACTACCGTAGGGTTTCGTAACCTTTCACCAATCCAACATACCAATATCCATTTAAACATCAATAATTAATCCCAACAACATATAATAATTGTTAGTATGTATACGCATCCGTACACATCACTACGAACTGCGGGGTGCTATACGCCATCCACCCGACTTCTCCCCATAGATATAAATCTACTCACCTTGTTATATGCGTGCCGGTGCCGTTGTCGCCATGCATCTCCAACGCTTTGACGCCACGTGGGGTACCTACAAGGATATCACACGCTAAAACACATGAAAACCATGTCGGAAACCAAAAATGGTACACACTACGCTCATAGGTAAAAACCTGTGACCTTGTGTGCAAACACTGCCAATATCCACAGTCGTTGACGTCCAAACACCACCCGACGGAAACGAATTATCGAATACCAAAAACCATATGAAAACAAGTCGTAAATCATACGCCAACTCTTGAAAATCATCCCAGATTTTACCCTGGTTGGAATCAGTCAAAACTGCACATACCCAGGGTCAAGTTTACATGAAATAGTGCCTTGCACGCAAAACGAGGCAATTTCACCCAGGTCTGGCCGCAAATTGCGGCCAGAATGAATAAAATTGCGGCCGTAAAAATGAGGTGGGGGCTAGGGCTTTGTGGGATGGTTCCAGGGAGTCTGCACAGCTTTCTGCCAAGTCAATTTTACTTTAGAAGGTCCCGGGTGATAGCAGTTTCCAGAAAGGTCAAAAAGTCGATAAAATTGCTAAAATACGCCAAGTCCAAACTTTCAGGTAACTTACTGGAAATCTGGGGAATTCTGGGGTTAACTGGTCTCGAATACACCTAATAGGGTTATACCAACCATCAAAACCATCTCTTGGCCAAATCTCACTCAAAATCCCTAAACTAGCACTAGATTACAGATATAACAGTAAATTTCAGTTTTAACAGCTATAGCTTGTAAGATAGGAATTGGGTTGCAAGATTATACCTCAAGAGGGTCCTGGGATGAAGGAGAAGGGAAGGAGGAAGGATTGTTGCTGCTGACGTTCCTGCTTGTGGCAGTTTTCTCATTGCTGATGTTATTTCTGCAGCTGCTGCTGCTTGCAACTCTCCCTTTCTCTCATTTACTTTTCTTTCTTTCTTTCCTTTTTTTTTCTAAGTGTTGCAGGAGCAGCTGCTTCACTTGAAGAAGGGGGGTATATATGGTGCATGTGATGTGGTGTGATGAGGGTGTGGGTTGTTACTGGTGCTGCTGTTGTTTTGTAGAAACCATGGGCTGAAATACAGCAGTAGGTGTAGGGGAGGGGCTGATTGGTGGCTGAAGTCAGCCATTGGGAGCTGATAAGTCATGATGGGGGAGTGTAGGTCAGCTATGGGGGCTGAAGAGTCATGATGGGGGTGTGTAGGTCAGCTATGGGGGCTGAAGAGTCATGATGGGGGTGTGTAGGTCAGCTATGGGGGCTGAAATGAGCTGAGGTTAGGCCGATGTTCACATCAGCTGTTGTTGCAGCTCATGATGGTGTTGCTGATGCTGATGTAGCTGATGTATTTTTTTTTGAAATGTTACAGTCTTCCCCCCTTAAAGAAATTCGGTCCCCGAATTTAAATTTAAACCTCCCAATTCTAAAACATTTCAAATAAATGTCTAAGTCAACGGGGCTCCGAAATCATCAATATATAAAAGGCATCATAGCGCAATACATGCGCATGAGTAACGAGCAGATAACTCGAAGTCAAAATTCCGTCAAGCATCTTGCAATCATCGGAGTCAAGGTGAAAACACGAATGCCAAATCCAAAGCAAAACCGATACGCTATAAATCGGAACTATGCATGTAAATACCAAATCCGTACATGTAAATATCTGAAGGGAATGCATGCCAAGTCTTTAAATTCGATGTGCAATGCATATAACACTGCACAGGGGCGGACGTCTCTTGTAAGAAAATAACCATATACGTATATATCTTTTGTTTACTATGTACATTCTGCCGTTTTGAAAACAATTTAGAACGGTTTCCTCATTTTAAATGTCTTGTGTCATATCGGACACGTATGTAAATAATGAGACTATAGCTCGCTTTTGGAAATCCATTTGAAATCTATCAATGAATGCAAAATGTACCCAGGCACTGTCCTCTGACTAGTCCTGCTCAGTACGGAAACACATAGCAAATATCATAAAAACGTACTGCTCCATAAGAAATCAATCCCAAAATTGTGCATATAAAAACCCTGTGCGTCCGGTGCGCACGGAAATCAAAATCCATGAATGTGCCATACATGCGCACAGAAACAATATCTAAGTGCATCGGATGTGTACGAAACATCTGACAGCACAAACAGGTGCATCTGACATGCACGTAGAATCTCGGTTTAGTGCATCTGGTGTGCACCAAATCGCATCTCATAACTGCACCCAACATGCGCTAAAAATCCAAATCCGGTGCATCCATCATGCACGAAACAAATATCGAGCATCACCATCGAAATCGAAGTCCAGTGCATCCAAGTGCACGAAATACGAATCATTGCACTGTAAGCATACGTGAACTATACCGAGTGCAAAAACCACATCGTGTGCATATATACGCACGAAATCAACTCTAATGTCTAAAACCCATAAAATCACAAACATGTGAAACCAAGGCACGAAAATGATATCAAGTGCAACAACTGTGCAAAAATCGCAAATCCTCAATCATCAAAATCAGTCATGCGAATAGATCGCCCAAAATACTGAAATCAAGTATGGCGGAATAGTTACGCTCAAGCACATCTTCTAAGAATCTCTGGCCAACTGTCGTGGTCACTCATAGCATGTCTCATCGACGATCCTGAAATCTGGCCTGCTGGTGTGCATAACATAACCACTCCTGGGTCCAAGTCTTCTCTGTAGATTACCAATCTCACGATCCATCGGCTCATCGGCCCTGTCAGGTGTGCTAACGGGGACGATTTCGTTTTGGCACTTCTCTGGTCATCTCTCGGTCAATCATCGCGACCACTCGTAAAGCAGCATGTCACTGGCGTCGGCCTCTGGCTCTCTGAATGCACGTGACACATCTGATCCTGGGTGTAAATATCATTGCAGCAGTGTCCTGGAAGGAATCCTGCTCACGGTCTCTTCCAAATCCCGTCTCTGCTTAACTGTCCGGAAGTCATCGTCCTTACTATATCTGCTTCTTGTTTTGGAATGGCTGCATACTCATCGCGACTCCTTCTGGAAGGTACATCCAAGTATAATGCATAGGCATGCATACCGCATCACTGATGACGGCGGAGTGGAACGTCATCTTATCCAGATCTTGTACGAACATCTTACTCCACTTTTCTCTAATGTCGACTGCTTCGGACTCGTCTCGTCGTGGCTGCATGGACTAAGCTCCAACGGCTATCCTCGTATCTGGAGTCTCCTAAGAAATGCATCTCACCATCTAGCATCCGAATTAAGTCGAGCCATCTGATCGATTCGTCAAAACCTCATAGTCCTCCAAGTTCTCAACATCTTGGGTACAGTATAATAGTATCGCGTACATACCACAGCATCGGTGGTCCAGCCGTAGAAGGGCAAACCCAAGCCTCACTAATGGCGCCGCAGAACTGCCGCAAACCCTAAGGTTCAAGGCTTTCACACAGTTATTAAGTCGAGTTAGGGTTTCATTCTTCTAGAGGGTCCATAGAATGGCCTGCATGTCTTTCCTGAACACTTTAAACTTAGAATAATAGGTTTCTGACATTCGATCGTCTCTGTCAACTCTCAACGTCTCTGCGTGAAGTCATCTCTAGCTGGAATCAATCTATCTGATGACCTCGCATCGGGGTAGCGAATGATCCACATGTCCTAGTCCTTCATCCTCGGGGACTAGCGATCTTCTATCATCTCTTAGTACACTCGTACCGCAATAGCTCCAACATCTGGGGCGATATCTCGTTGTTCGCAGCAATAAATGGCTCACTCGTCTACACGCTGAACTGTGCCGTAATCATCAGGAGTAAGCAATACGCCAACGGTCAACAAAGTCTGGCTGGCTTCTACCGGTGGCTCAATCCTCTGGTGCTAATCTGCACGTCCGAGTAATCTCATACGGCGATCCACCCAACGCTCGTGGCGCAAAATACAAACAAGGACACACCTCTACAATCGTGTGTCGCCAGAATCAATCCCCGGTCAGTCCTCGTTCATGACGAGCTCATGCTGACCGCAACTCTAGCCGTAGCTCTCCCTGCCCGTAATCGTGGCAGCAAAACCGTACTGGTACTGATGAGGCTAGATGAAGAATGAATATGATACTGAACAAAGGAATGTACATCCTAAGGCTCCTTAAGTGGAGTGGCGTGTCGTAAATATGCCGCGGAACATACCAACGGTACGTCACTCTACTTTAGTCACCTATTCCATCAACCAAGGGTCATCCTACGCTTTGAAGGTAAAACCTAACGCTTTGATACCAACTTTGTCACGACCCGAAATTTCGGAACATGACCGGCACTTAAGTTACGAAACGTCTCAAGGCGTCCGTAAAATAAGTAAGCCGAAGCCCAGAAATCCAAACCAAGAGAAGTAGTAGAGTGTAGGAAAAACCTTATGAGAATCAACCTGTAGCAACATAATATACAACGCCTAAAGGCGAGGATCGCAACAGAAAATGGAACTCCAACCAGCATGAAATCCATGGAAATATAACACGCGACTCTAAGGTCGAAAGAATAAACATCACCGGTCTCTATCTCAAGTAAATACATGTTTTGGTTGATGGAACTTCTAGATACAACTGAATATAATATACAATGTATAATGATGGGTATGATACAAATAACCCACCTACTAGCAAGCCACCTGAAGAAGATGTGCCCGCAAAGCCGTAATGAAATCCGTACGACAACACCTGCATGAAACTGGGGCACAACGGGGGTGAGTTGCCCACTCGTGAGTAGAAAAAGATCTACGAACAGAAAATCGCATGTATGACGCAATCCTAGGTTATACGATTATGATATATAATCCTCAAATATATAACCAGCAATCTAAAACCATGGCTAGGGTAAATATCTAACCCAAGTGTAATCCCATATGTCCATGTCAGTGCATCATGTGGCAATATATCATATGGATAATGTATGAATGCATGAAACAGAATGCATGTACTGAAGAAACTGCTTTCATAATTTGTGAGATTTCTGTATTTTTAAAATGAGGTATCGTAAATGAAATCAGCATAAACAGTGCCTAGCATCGGCACAAAACATAAGTCTCAGTATCTCGATACCTCTGTATCACAATCTCTGTACCTCAATATCTCGAAATCTCAATGTCTCAATCACAAAATCGAGGGCGCCTTCAGTCCAGATTGGCCCCTACCATCCATCTCATGACCACGACGGTATCCTCCGGATATCCGACGCGTCGGGTAATATCACCGGTCGGTAGTGCTCCCCTGCACAGGCTCAACGCCATCATCTGCGATCTTCTTTCCCCGGGGTACCGCACCGGGTCCACCATGTACCCGCAATCGGTCTCATCCGCCTCCTCGATTCGGGTTTCACACGTCGCTCTCAGCACCGAGAAAACACATGGTGGACGCACTGAAATATCATATCAAGGGTAACCGGGTTTTTAAGACATTTACATAATCTCTTTGAAATGCCCACGGTTCCCAAATCCAGAAATAACATAGAAACAACATATCTCAATGCGTATAATCAGGAAGCATGATGTATGTGACATATAAATGGAATGCAAGTATAACAGTATATCATGCAACATGGAATAATAGTATGCACATACAAGGGTCATATCCTGATGCAATAATACTACTGTGTAGTGACATGGCAATTACCGATGAAGAAGTGTGTGAGCTGGCAGGTAAGTGTATGTGGAACATACGCATCATCGGTAATGGTGCTGGTGTCCTAACAGCATGATATCAAAATGGAATATGAATCACAATAAGTATGCGATGCAGAGTAACAATAATATGCGGGAGCTGAGTGCTAAAACACAATGATAGCTGAACTGCATCTAATGTTATAAGAGTCATACAGTTATGCCAACAATAAGGCTGAGCTAATAAGCTAACTGCAGCTAAGGGAAACCGCCTAACCTCTGAGTCGATACATATAATAATATATATATATAGTCGGTGATCCTGCCTCGATAATATCACATCTGATACCGTATCTCTATAATCGATTATTCCCAAGTCAAGAGGGCGGATCAAACATCAAATATAGCTCGTACGTAAATCCGTCGTACGGCATCTCCAAATCTGGACACAGGTCAATATCATAATCATTATATCATTCATCTGGTATTTTCTTTATCGAATATCATCATCTGGGTACTGACCTATGTCTAATACAATGCTAACATCACTACAATCAAGATCTGACTACTGGTCGACAATCCAGTATAAATCGATATCATCAGCACATATCTTCTCAAAGATTATACCTCGCCCAAGACGGCCTATTATAAATATCCTGTCATATCATATCATATCTCGTATCATAATCACATGTCGATCATTTACATATTTATGTCACTATTCCTATGGCATCATTATCCCAAAATCCGCTAAAACATCAAGACTTATCTCAATTACGAATTTTACCATATCACCGATATCATAACCTCGGATCAAATATCATCGACCCATCTCAATCCCATGTATCATCCTCAAATCCGTATTTGAACACATAATCCCAAACCCATGTGAACACATATCTAGATAGAATCCCATAACCACGTATGAAGTAAGGATGTATGCAAGTATGTATGTGTGGGAGTGTGTATGTGTAGTGCACCCACTACCGTAGGGTTTCGTAACCTTTCACCAATCCAACATACCAATATCCATTTAAACATCAATAATTAATCCCAACAACATATAATAATTGTTAGTGTGTATACGCATCCGTACACATCACTACGAACTGCGGGGTGCTATACGCCATCCACCCGACTTCTCCCTATAGATATAAATCTACTCACCTTGTTATATGCGTGCCGGTGCCATTGTCTCCATGCATCTCCAACGCTTTGACGCCACGTGGGGAACCTACAAGGATATCACACGCTAAAACACATGAAAACCATGTCGGAAACCAAAAATGGTACACACTACGCTCATAGGTAAAAACCTGTGACCTTGTGTGCAAACACTGCCAATATCCACAGTCGTTGACGTCCAAACGCCACCCGACGGAAACGAATCATCGAATACCAAAAACCATACGAAAACAAGTCGTAAATCATATGCCAACTCATGAAAATCATCCCAGATTTTACCCTGGTTGGAATCAGTCAAAACTGCACATACCCAGGGTCAAGTTTACATGAAATAGGGCCTTGCATGCAAAACGAGGCAATTTCACCCAGGTCTGGCCGCAAATTGCGGCCAGAATGAATAAAATTGCGGTCGTAAAAATGAGGTGGGGGCTAGGGCTTTGTAGGATGGTTCCAGGGTGCCTGCACAGCTTTCAGCCAAGTCAATTTTACTTTAGGAGGTCCCGGGTGATAGCAGTTTCCAGAAAGGTCAAAAAGTCGATAAAATTGCTAAAATACGCCAAGTCGAAACTTTCAGGTAACTTACTGGAAATCTGGGGAATTCTGGGGTTAACTGGTCTCGAATACACCTAATAGGGTTATACCAACCATCAAAACCATCTCTTGGCCAAATCTCACTCAAAATCCCTAAACTTGCACTATATTACAGATATAACAGTAAATTTCAGTTTTAACAGCTATAGCTTGTAAGATAGGAATTGGGTTGCAAGATTATACCTCAATAGGGTCCTAGGATGAAGGAGAAGGGAAGGAGGAAGGATTGTTGCTGCTGACGTTCCTGCTTGTGGCAGTTTTCTCATTGCTGATGTTATTTCTGCAGCTGCTGCTGCTTGCAACTCTCCCTTTCTCTCATTTACTTTTCTTTCTTTCTTTCCATTTTTTTCTAAGTGTTGCAGGAGCAGCTGCTTCACTTGAAGAAGGGGGGTATATATGGTGCATGTGATGTGGTGTGATGAGGGTGTGGGTTGTTACTGGTGCTGCTGTTGTTTTGTAGAAACCATGGGCTGAAATGCAGCAGTAGGTGTAGGGGAGGTGCTGATTGGTGGCTGAAGTCAGCCATTGGGGGCTGATAAGTCATGATGGGGGAGTGTAGGTCAGCTATGGGGGCTGAAGAGTCATGATGGGGGTGTGTAGGTCAGCTATGGGGGCTGAAGAGTCATGATGGGGGTGTGTAGGTCAGCTATGGGGGGCTGAAATGAGCTGAGGTTAGGCTGATGTTCACATCAGCTGCTGTTGCAGCTCATGACGGTGTTGCTGATGCTGATGTAGCTGATGTATTTTTTTTGAAATGTTACACCTGTCATGAAGGTCAATGTCAACTTTGGTCAACGGGTCAACAAAGTCAAGAGTGGTCAAGGTGGTCAAAGCAATTAGCCATCACAAAATTATCACTGAAATGATTAGTAAGTAATGTCCGCGGCTCATAATGGTTTTGACCGAACGAATTGCCAAAACCCTAATGAGCCTGCCACATAACGGTTTTGGCCGAACCAACTGCCAAAACCCTAATGTGGCACTTCCTCCTTCTTCGCTCCTCACAACTTTGCATACACACCCGCATCCGCATTCTGTAGAATGGGGATGCACTGAAGACAAAACAAATCCATCCATGCAATACTAGGATCCGGCTTAAACCAAAACCCACTAGTATTTTCTGCCCGAACAGCATACGCACACAAGTGTACGTAAGTGATCGCAGACCTGCCGTAAAACCATACGGCCTCTACACGTTTCGCTCAGTACAGGGAAACTCTCTGTATGGGACTCTAAAGACTCGACACTACGCTGCCAGTGGGTTTAACCACAGACCGTAAGCGGCACTAGCTGTACGTAACGGTCCCCAGGTAGATGTCGATAAGAAGGCCGATGAGATAAACCCATCCGAACTCCTACTGAGCCTGTATGTAACAATCTCCGTACAGTCCGGTCTGTTCGTCTGATACATCGCATGGCGGGCCTAGGGGGTGGTGAACGTCAGTCCCCTAATAGCGGTACAAGTCATGTCGGAGTGTAGCCCAGAACACCCTGAGATAACACTGGAAACCTACCAGCATATCTTGCTTGCCCTGGCTAGGGACTACTCGTGTAATGGCTCTCCTAGACACAGCGCGATGTCAACCCCCAATACCGGGAGAGACGAATCCTGTCTAACCTTCACTGCCTCCAAGTGCTTCGGGACTGCACCCAACTACTACCTGTTTTCACGACTCCTTTGAGCCGTGGAAGGGTAGTAGTCTAAGTACAATGGGAACACACTCGAGGCGAAGTGACAGTGTCAAGTCTGCGGACTAAGTTGTACTCATGTCACCTGGGAACTGATAACTGACGATAGGTATAATACCATCCAACAGTTCCCGACGAGTCATGTCCAGTGTACTCGTAACCTAACGAGCACCCGCATACTATCTCCAGTACGACGTACTGATGGCTGTGAGACAGACCACCTCCTGTGCTGGGATGAGAAGCGCATACGCTAGTCTACTCCGGAGTATCGATACCCCGTCTCGATAGTCCTACAACTAGGGACCAGTATAAGGATGTGCTTGTAGATTACCAAGCCCACACTAGTGTGACTGCCATCACAACGCTGGTAATCAAGCAAAGATCCTAAGGGCTCTACTAATATGTATAAGCGATATGCTAAAAAAACACAGCACATATTAAAGTAGAAACAAACCAAGTAGCATACTACCATTTTGAGCAAGATTGTCTATACAACTGTGAATATCCCAAGCACTAGGGCCATGTACTGGAGTATCGAAGACCTATCATCTCGATCAGCCGCTCGAACTGAGTCTAGAGTATGGCCTTCGTGAATGGATCAGCAGTGTTATCTTCCGTATTTACTCTCTTCACCTCGATCTCCCGGCGATCTACGATCTCCCTGATCATGTGGTACCGCCTCAAAATGTGCCTGGACTTCTGATGGGACCTGGGTTCCTTTGCTAAAGCTATAGCGCCGTTGTTGTCACAATACAACGGTATTGGATCAACACTGGTAGTAACCACCTGAAGCTCCGCGAGGAACTTGTTCATCCAGACAGCTTCCTTTGCGGCATCGCAAGCAGCTATGTACTCCGCTTCCATAGTTGAGTCAGCAACGGTCTCCTGCTTGGAACTCTTCCAGCAAACCGCCCCTCCATTGAGGGTAAAGACATAACCAGACATTGACTTGGAGTCATCCTTGTCACTCTGGAAGCTGGAGTCAGCAAAGGCCTCGATCTGGAGTTCTTTTCCGCCATACTCCAAGAACATCTCCTTATTCCTTCTCAGGTACTTGAGAATGTTCTTTACTACTATCCAATGTTTCTCCCCTGGGTTCGACTGATACCGGCTTACAACGCTTAATGCGTATACTACATCTGGTCTGGTGCATAACATCGCATACATTATAGAGCCTACCGCAGATGCGTATGGTATAGATGACATGCGAGCCCTTTCCAAATCATTCTTGGAAGACATCTCTTTGGAGAGGGTGATTCCGTGACAAGCCGGTAGATTACCGCGCTTGGAATCTTCCATACTAAAACGTTTTAGTATGGTGTCTATGTACCTCGACTGTGAAAGTCCCAACATCCTCTTAGATCTATCACGATAGATCTGGATCCCCAGAATGTAGTTGGCATCGCCCAGGTCCTTCATGGAGAACCTCTATGACAAGAATCCTTTGACTAACTGTAGCATAGGAATATCATTTCCTATTAGGAGAATGTCATCCACGTACAAGACGAGGAATACCATAGTTCTCCCTACAATCTTACTATAAATGCATGGTTCATCTGGGTTTTTGATAAAGTCGAATTCCTTGACAGTATCATCAAAGAAGATGTTCCAACTCCGCGATCCCTGCTTCAGTCCACAGATGGACTTGAGCAACTTGCACACTTTACCGCTGCACCCACTCTGAATGAATTCCTCCGGCTGTTCCATAAAAACGCACTCTTCCAAATTTCCATTTAGGAAAGCCGTCTTTACGTCCATCTGCCAGATCTCATAATCGTGGAAGGCAGCAATGGCAAGGAGGATCCGAATGGATTTGAGCATAGCCACTGGAGAAAAGGTCTCGTCATAGTCCAAACCAGGTCTTTGACGAAAACCCTTTTGCTACAAGTCTAGCTTTATAGGTTTCAACCTGCCCATCTACACCAATCTTCTTTCTGAAGATCCATTTGCAGCCTACGGGTTTTACCCCTTCTGGAGCAAAGTCCAAAGTCCAAACTTTGTTGGTGTACATGGACTCTATCTCGGTCCGCATTGCATCCTGCCATTTTACCGAGTCACCGCTCTGAATGGCTTGCTGGAAGCTAGTAGGCTCAACATAATCCATAGTGCAATCCTCTCTATCCCCGTCTATGAGAAAACCGTAGTATCTCTCGGGCGGATGAGACTGCCTACTACTCCTGCGGAGTGGCGCTGGGATATCCAGTTCTCTTGAAACTTCTGGTTCTTCCAAGCTTTCAGTAATAGCTTGTGGTTCTGGAATTTCTTCCAGTTCTATTGCGCTCCCACTTATCTGATTTTCTAAAAAAACAGTTTCCAAGAAGTGGGCATGCTGAGAAACAAAAACCTTTTGTTCCTCTGTGGAAAAGAAAAAATACCCCCTGGAGTTCTTTGGGTATCCCACAAACTTATACAGTACTGAGCGTGCCTCGAGCTTGTCCGCTTGCTGCTTTTTTACAAAAGCTGGACATCCCCATGTCTTAAGATACTTAAGACAGGGTTTCTTCCCACTCCACATCTGATATGGGGTGGTAGGCACAGTCCTGGTTGGAGCCTTGTTTAAGAGATATGCAGCTGTTTCTAGTGCATAACCCCAGAAAGATCGCGGCAACTCAGCCTTACTCATCATGGAACGAACCATATCCAATACGGTTCGATTCCGCCTTTCCGATACACCGTTGTGTTGTGGTGTGTATGGAGGAGTACGGTGAGAGAGAATTCCATTCTCTTTTAAGTAGTCCAGAAACTCGGCACTCAAGTATTCACTACCTCGATCAGATCTCAGTGTCCTGATACTTTTGCCTGTTTTTTTTTCAACTTCATTCTTGTATTCCTGAAATTTCTCAAAGGCCTCGGATTTGTGCTTCATCAAGAAGACATGCCCATACCTAGAGAAATCATCTGTGAAAGTAATGAAGTATGAATAACCACTTCGCGCATGTGTAGACATTGGACCACACACATCACTGTGTATGAGTCCCAAGAGCTCGCTCGCTCTTTCTCCGTGTCCAGTGAACTGAGTCTTTGTCACCTTTCCCATGAGACAAGATTCACAAGTGGCATAAGACTGATACTCGAACGGATTCAAGTATCCCTCTTTATGTAACTTTGTTAACCGTGTCTCATTAATTGACCCAGTCTACAATGCCATAAGAAAGCCTGATTTGTTTCCGGAGACTTTCTTTTAAGCGTGTTCTGGACACTGAAAATCTGAGCTTGATTTAATACGTATATACCGTTTTCTAATGTACCTGACCCAATCAGAACTTGATTTAGGTGGATGTTTACTACATCGCTTACAAAAGTAAAATCATATCCTTCCCTAGAAAGTAAGGATACAGATATGATATTACAAGTTGCACCTGGTACATAAAAACAGTTACGCAGAATCAATATCTGCCCAGTTGTCAGTCCAAGATGATATTCCACTACGGATTCAGCGTACATGCTCATTCCGTTAGCAACCCTGAGAGTCATATCACCTATCTTGATAACCCTACGGTTTCTCAGAGTCTGTAACGAATTACAGATGTGAGATCCTGATCCGGTATCCAATACCCAGTAAGTAGGGTTAACTGACATACAGTTCTCTATTACAAACACACCCGAAGCCGAAGCCACAACATGCTTCGAATTCTGGCTACTGGCTATACAAGCCCTGCAATCCTTCTGCCAATGTTCATTCCTGTAACAATAGGAACATCCCTCTTTTACTACATCCAGAACCGAAACTTCTGCCCTTCCTTTTCTTTCTACTTCCCTGGTTTGCTTCAGGGTAGTAGGTAGAGACTGTTGAACTAAGTCAGCATCTGACCCGTTCTTCAACGTGGTCTTCAGGTCCGAGAGCTCAAAAGAGCTGGTCTCTGTAAGGACGTTGCCCCTTACAGATGACCCGATAGCCAACCTCGCTTGAAGCAATTCTTTCGAGGTCTCATATCTTGCGATACGAGATTGCTCTCCATATAAATCTTTGTTATGGAGGAAGGTAGAGACTAAGTCCATCTTCTCATGCTGCCTCTGGTATGCACCATCAACTGAGGCTAACACGAGGCACTTGGCTTTCGCACAGTTCTTTTCCGATGTCTCGCGGATATGAATATCCGTGACAGGGGAAACTGGACCTGAGACGGCAGGGGTTGGATCAGTCAAGAGGTGTCCCAGCTTGTCATGGGCAATGGACATCTGGACAGACCTTTGCCAGTCATAACAGTCAGATTCAGTCATTTTATTATCTAGATGTAACCTATGTCTGGTCACTGGGTCGCTGCAATTAAGAGAGAGAGAAGAAAACACTTTAGCATGATGCTCTTGCAAGTTTAGATTGGTTTTTAATTTATCTAAACAGGATGGCTCCCACTGTCTCTTGAATCCCTCCTCAAACCATAAAGGAAGAATTAGTCGGGATCAATCTCACCATACAATACTTGCTTAACCGTTCAGCCAGGCTGGTGTCGGTATTTCGAGGGAGGTTTTCCAACGCTTTCGCGAAGTTCCTTAATTAAGTAACCTCTTTTCCCTATGGGCGTAGCCCCTCTAACACCTTTCTAGACACCTACTTGGTTTATAGCATTGATCGTTATGTGAGAAAGTTCCGGAGGAGTAGCATATACTCACAGTAGGATCGGGATCCAAATATCATCACATGACAAAACTGAAGGAATCCTACCAGAATCATCACACTCCAAATGGTATGCAGCGCTAGCAAGTTTCAGTTCTTTTGAAACTCCCGATGTGGATTTTTTCCCCAAGCTCTTATGATCTTGACGAAGGTCAACAAATCATAAGTCACATGTCAAGTTCTACCCGTCATTGTCCAGGTTAATTTGAACCCATCCGTATATACCCTTGACGAAGGTCAACAAGGTAATACGACTGTCCCAAACTAACGCATCTATCTATGCTACATATGAACACCCACCAGCTACCAATCACTTTGCCTTGACAAAGGTCAACAAACATAGCTTGAATACTATTGAATATTCATATAAAATGACGGAGGGCTACGAATGGTTTTGGCGAAACCGTGAACGTAGTGAACTTGATATAATCGATGGAACGAGATAACTTTTACAAGGAGTGGTTCAAGCTCCGCGTTTAAAAAGCTAGTTTTTTAAAAGAACCGAGTGGTTTTCAAAGTGTTCCAACGACTTTTACTTGGTTTATTTTCTTGCATTAATTCCAATGTGTCCCATCATTTAATCCTAACATTGCAGAAAACAACGAAAATATGACGTACGCTTATGCCATCCGCATTCGCCACGGGGTCCCGTCATCACCAGTTAGGTTACTTTACTAACGACAGAGCGGGGGCTGGACTAGCGCGGATGCAAAATATAAGCAACTCCTAAATAGATATCATATAGATATATATAAACATTCGTCACATGCAATGATAGCCATTCCAGATCACAGATGAATACATTGGATATACTAGGAATCCGCAATTCATATGAGCCTGTAACGAAGAACGGATTACACGGTCGCGATGAATAGCCAAAACCCTACCGTAGACACCTGCGGGTGCGGCAAACTGCGCGCCAAGTACCCGAAGCGAAGCAACCTCCCTCAACACCGTGAGTAGGCCACTCGGCACTTCGAGATACCCGGTAGTTTGTGCATCCCATCTTGGGTCTATCCTAGGAGCAAAAACAGTAAAAAGAAATTATACAATGACGGCTACAACCCCGACCCGGTTGTGCGGCCAAACAAATAATATTACATCAATTTACATATTACAAGAATTGAAAGAATAAGAAAATTCTCATCTCACAACCCCCGGTTATTCATCCG
Source organism: Agapanthus africanus (assembly GCA_030015575.1). NCBI lineage: Eukaryota > Viridiplantae > Streptophyta > Magnoliopsida > Asparagales > Amaryllidaceae > Agapanthus > Agapanthus africanus. The sequence continues at coordinate 365,329,519 of JASDDO010000012.1, forward strand.
CGACAATCCAACGAATTCATATACACAAACCAACAACATTACAGATCACAGATATGTATAACCCCCACTAATCGATGTATAGCGATTAGCAGACGTTCAATACATATATCACATCACAGATAAAATCCATTAGCCAAAGTCTACAGAATATCGATCAAAATACGGATTTGTAACCACCCCAAAAGTCAATTTGTTCTCTGGAAAATCTGGGTAGAAACAACATGTATTAAAAATCCCAAAATACCCAAATAAAAACACTGCAGAAAACCCGGTCTAGCTAAACATAAACTAGCAAGTTAGCAAAGTATTTAGAATATCGATCGAAAAAAATTCGCAAAACAAGTCCGGGAAAAATCCACTTTCTGTCGATTTTTTAAACTGCTCAAAAAGTAATTTGACATACATGAAAAATCGTCTCAGGGTTTTGTAAAAACCATTACACGAGTAGTCCCTGGCCAGGGCAAGCGAGATGTACTGGTAGGTTTTCATTGTTATCTCAGGGTGTTATGGGCTACACTCCGACACGACTTGTACCGCTATTGGGGGACTGACGTTCACCACCCCCTAGGCCCGCCATGCGATGTATCAGACGAACAGACCGGACTGTACGGATATTGTCACATACAGGCTCAGTAGGAGTTCGGATGGGTTTATCTCATCGGCCTTCTTATCGACATCTACCTAGGGACCGTTACGTACAGCTAGTGCCGCTTGCGGTCTGTAGTTAAACCCACTGCCAGCGTAGTGTCGAGTCTTTAGAGTCCCACACAGAGAGTTTCCCTGTACTGAGCGAAACGTGTAGAGGCCGTATGGTTTTACGGCAGGGCTGCGATCACTTACGTACACTTGTGTGCGTATGCTGTTCGGGTAGGCAATACTAGTGGGCTTTGGTTTAAGCCGGATCCTAGTATTGCACGGATGGATTTGTTTTGTCTTCAGTGCATTCGCATTCTACGGAATGCGGATGCGGGTATGTATGCACAGTTGTGAGGAGCGAAGAAGGAGGAGGTGCCACATTAGGGTTTTGGCAGTTGGTTCGGCCAAAACCGTTATGTGGCAGGCTCATTAGGGTTTTGGCAATTCGTTCGGTTAAAACCATTATGAGCCGCAGACATTACTTACTAATCATTTCAGTGATAATTTTGTGATGGCTAATTGCTTTGACCATTTGACCACCTTGACCACTCTTGACTTTGTTGACCCGTTGACCCGTTGACCAAAGTTGACCTTGACCTTCATGAGAGGTCTACACTCTTCTTTGGTTTTCTTTTTCTTTTTGGATTATAAAAATGGTCATGTCAATGTAGCCATCAACTTTATCATGATAGGATTAGTAATGATGATTTTGAGTATTATTGAACCATGGTTCATTTTCTTTGTTCATTATTCTTTTCTCATTCTCTCTCCTAAAAAAAGTGAGAAGAAAAGAAAAGCTCCATGGTTGCTAGTGCTTCTTCTTCTTCCTCCTCTTGATTCATTCTTTTGATCTCATGTGTTGAGAGAAAAAGAATCCACATAGACAAATACTTCCATCAACCTCTTCTACACAACTTAGGACTTCAAGACTAGCGATCTTGTTGCCCTAGTTGCCTCGGCTCGAGGTAGAGCTCGGTGTACATCTCTCGGGTGGATCGTCTTCGACTCAAGAAGGCCGCAGAGGTGACGAAGATCCGGATCGACCCTCGGAGCGTGGATGGATGAGCCGGACAGCGGAGAGAATACCCGAAAGACCGGTTTTGTGAGGTATAATTTCTACGGCATAGTAGTTAACGCCTCTAGTTGTTTGCTAGTTTCTAGTTTAGCAAAGATCCGGCTTTTAGTCCATGTTTCCTTTGCGCCAAAAATTGTTTTTCGCCGTTTCCGCCTCCCCGTAAGAACTGGGGTGAGCAACGTGGACTTACACAGTCGAGGGTGCGACTCTATTTGGGTGATCGTGGACCGATTGATGAAAGCGGCTCACTTCCTGCCAGTGAAGACCACTTTCAGTTTTGCTCAGTATGCCAAGATCTACATCGACGAGATCGTGCGGTTGCATGGCGTACCAACTTGTATCGTATCAGACCGAGGCATCCAGTTTACCAGCCGACTATGGCAGAGACTTCAGGAGGCTTTGGGCACTCGTTTGAGCTTCAGCACAACATTTCATCCGCAGACCAACGGACAGTCAGAGCGGACTATTCAGACTCTCGAGGACATGCTCAGAGCGTGCGTTTTGGACTTTGGCGGTAGCTGGGATCGTCATTTACCGTTAGTGGAGTTCTCCTACAACAATAGCTTCCAGGATACTATCCAGATGGCTCCTTTTGAGGCCTTGTATGGGAGGAGATGCAGATCGCCCGTCTGTTGGACTGAGCCAAGCGAGAGCAGTATTTTTGGGCCGCAGGTTGTACAGGAGACGACCGAGAAAGTGCAGTTGATTCGAGACCGGATGAGAGCAGCTCAGTGCAGGCAGAAATCGTATGCAGACAGGCGCCGTCGCAGATTAGAGTTCGCGCTTGGCGATCAAGTTTTTCTGAGGGTCTCTCCGATGAAGGGCGTGATGCGGTTCGGGCAAAAGGGAAAGCTTAGCCCTAGGTTCATAGGTCCCTTCGAGATCCTTGAGCGCATCGGCGCTGTTGCAGATCGTTTGGCCCTTCCACCCAGCTTTTCAGAGGTTCACCCCGTCTTCCATGTGTCGATGCTACGCAGATATCTTCATGACCCTTCCCACACGATTCAGCATCAGACCGTTCAGCTTAAGCCCGACCTTTCGTTCACCGTGCAGCCAGTTGAGGTATTGGATCGGTAGGTGAAGAGACTTCGATCAAAGGTCCTGTCGTCGGTGAAGGTTCTTTGGCGCAGCCCAAATGGTGAGGAGATCACGTGGGAGGCCGAGGGAGAGATGCGGAAGAAATTCCCTCATCTTTTTGAAGGTACGCGTAGTTGCATATTTTAAAATTCGAGGACGAATTTTCTTAAGGGGGGAAGACTGTAACACCTGAGTTTAGGGTTAGTGGTAATTGTGTGTTAATGTGGAGGTTTTGGTAAAAAGTTTACCAAAACGGGTTACTAATAATTTATCAGGTTTTATGGTTATTTTTATAGAATTTTATCTCGACCACACACACTTGTGCATGATAACTAGGGTTAAGCCTAGGGTTACCCAGTTTGGGTGTGCATGGTGGGTTAACCATGTTTAGCCAACCATGGTGGGTTAGGCCCTTGGTTAAGATAATTGAGTTAATTGTGAGTTTTAGATTTGGTTAAGGGTGATTAGGTTTAGGGTTGACTTGTGATGAGAAGGAGAGATTGTGATGGGTGTCATGCAAGCATTTAATGAGGGAAGAGAGAATGGTGGCTATGGTTATGTCACACCCCATTTCATTTCAATACTTTTTGCATGTCTCTCGCACACTCCCTTTTTACACTCTCATTTCACTCTCTTCTCTCCCTCTCACTCACACACCAAACATCAGCTTTTAGCCACCAAAACGACTTCATCAGCCCAAACTTCAGCCATGCATCAGCATCAGTAGCAGCACATCAGCTCCCATCAACATCAATAGTATCAGCTACTTACCCCTTAGCTTCAGCAGCTACTACAGCCACAAAAAAAAGCACAGCATCAGCCTCCAAAACAAACATCAGCATGCCACCAAAACAGCACACCATCAGCCTCCAAACCAACATTATAGCATCAGCTTAGCTGTTACAATCAGCATCAGCCTGTTGCTTCAGAACATCAGCAGCAGCTGCTACTACATCAGTCCCAACTCTTTACCTAACACCTCCCCCACAACACACAACCCTTCCCTTAACAATACCCCAACCCCTACTGCTGCTGCTACAACACATACTTCACAAAACAAAACAACACAACCCAAGCAACAGCAACAACTTCTGCAAATTTCAGCAAGGCTCAGTTCAGCTCATTTCCAGTCAAGATTTGCAGCACCTGGAGCAATAGCAACAGCACACACTCTCCTACTTCTTCTCTTCTCCTTCATCTAGGGTCTCTAGAGGTATAACCCCTTAACCCAACCCCTAATTGCTAAAGTTATGGTTATCTAGCTTATTTAGTGTTTATTTTATGTTTAGTGGTAGTTTTAGGGTAAATTAGGGGAATTTTGAGAATGTAATGGTTGTGATGGTTAGAATAACCTAATTAGGTGCTGCTGAGACCAGTTAACCAGAGATTTGCCCCAGATTTCTTAAATATACCCGATTTATCCGACTTGGCGTAATTTAGCAGTTTTAGCGACTTTTTAGCCTCTGTTAGATCTACTGTTGACCTGGGCCCTTCAGAATAAAATTGTGAAGACTGTAGCATGGTGAGACTAGTAGGGACACACACACAAAACACGGGGACCCACCTCCCACTCTTGGCCGCCGGTTTATTCGATCCGGCCGCAATTTGCGGCAAGAGTAGGGGGAGGGGTGCTGGGTTTTTGGGTGTGGGGTCCTTCTTGGTAGCTTAGTCTGTTGGTATCTGTAACTTTTTAAGTTAGGCCCAGAGACCAAATCTGGAGCTTTAAACGTGTTTTTGATGTTTTGAACTTATACGACACGGGCGTGATACGCGTGGTTCTGTGGCGCGTTGCGCGACACAGCCTGTCGGGATAGGTTCTGGTGGGTTTGTGCGCGTCGCGACGTGTCGTGTGCACGCGCGTTTTAGTTTCACGCACGCGTATCCTTTTTATCGATATATCGTGTTTTGCAGGATTTTCCTTATATATTGTGACTGTTGTAAATTCTAGGTTCGCCGGCAGGGACTTCATGCGCGGCAGAGAAAGGATAGCAGGTGGTCGGACACATCTAGCGCGGGATCACGGGTGAGTAGATTTCACATCTACGGGGGACGATCGTTTGGATGGCGCAAGTCGCCCGATAAGATTTAGTAAACTTGAAAATCGTAAACTTTAACATTTGCTTGTGACATTAGAAATGATAGTACTTGCATAATAATTGCTGCAATTAGGATCTATATGTTGTACCCATATGCGCAAACTCATTCTGTAGGACACATGCACCATTACCAGGTTTTTATATACAGCACGAGCACTACTCATGTGTACACCCACACCCTGATAATTGCCATGTCACGACACTATATAACTATAAATCTGAACATGATAAATTGCTTAAACCTGTGCTATTGCAATAAATAGTAAAAATGAAATCATAAGAATTGCTATTCTCGTGCATACATGTCATTACATAACTTGCTCATGCCTAGTATAAGTCATACATTGCAACTTGAACATTGATACCATTTGCATTCATTATCATTGACATATGCACCCATGATGATTTCATGAGATTTATGATATTTCTGGATTTTGGGGAAAAGCCGCAAGATTTGAAACTTATAATCTTTTAAATATAAAAGTTATGGTTTTCTAGTGATGTAAAGTGTCGTCCACCATGAGTTGCTATGTTCTCGGGACCCGTTTCGAGGAGGTGGATGAACCGTCTCGGGTACATGGTGGTCCCGGTAAGGTGCCCCGGGGCAAGAAGATCGCAGGAGATGGCGTTGAGCCTGGCAGGGGACGGACTACCTACCGATGACTTCGTTTGGCACGGCGGATATCCAGAGGATACCGACCGTGGCCGCTAGTTTGAGATATGGATATTTGGGATGGATCAGCCGGATGGCTGAGACCAGAGATACTTGACATGGATATATGAGATTGAGACAGTTTTGAGGTGTCGTTGCTAGACACGGATTTTTGTTGATTTCATGGATATTATGCTGATATTAAAAAGAGTTTCAAAAACAAAGAAAGAATAGTTCTTATACTTACATGTGGAGATCTTGAGCTGACTCATATAGTATACATACATGTTAGTACATCCATGTAACATTCACACTTGTTAGCACTGATGATGCATACATACCTGCTAGTGCCTATAGCCATACCTATTTAGAGATGCTAGTATACTTGTGTGCATACATGCGATAGCCTTTGTAGATGTTATTTATTACTCGCGAGATGGAAACTCACCCCCGTTGTGCCACAGCTTTTCTGCAGGTCCGTTCCATCGGCACTGTAGCGGAGGACACTTTTGCCTCTTTTGCTCTCCTTGCCTGGATTCGAGGCTTTTGCTCATAGGGGGGTTGTTATCATTTTGTTCCACCTTATATATGATCCTTGTATCTAGAGTATTCTATCTACTACTACTATTTCAGCTGTACCAGTTTATTTGGATCACTGTATATTGACCTAGAGACGAGCTTGTGAGACTTATGGATTTATGTTATGTGGGGTCAAGCTCACTTGAGTCGATATGTTATTTTATCTGTGCTTCCATTCTTATTATGCACATTGTATTTATATTGCGTGGGATTTGTGACCGCCTTGAGGCGAAGAGCTAGCTCCCGCTTGGGGATGCCTTTTTCCTGTTGTACCCGTTTGGGGCTTGTTTTTACAAAGGAGGTTCTGCCGGAATTTTTGGAAAAAGGGAAAGTTGTTTTAAAAGGAAACTCGATGTGGTTTAAGGGAGTAAAATGCTTTAAATAAATTGGCTTCCTTCACTCTAAATCTTAATTGGTTTTTGTATTCTGGGCTTCGGCTTACTTACCTTACGGGCGCCTTGAGACGTTCCGTAACTTAAGTGCCGGTCGCGTTCCGTACCTTGCGGGTTGTGACAATGAGTTTGAGAACTCCGTAGTTAAGCGTGCTCGGGCTAAGGAAGTCTTGGGATGGGTGACCTCCTAGGAAGTGGCCCCTGTTCGGGTCCAGTTCGCTCCGAAGGACAAAACCGTGCGGATTCAGCCAGAGCAGACAATACTCTCTGTATTGGGGGTGGGTCGTGACAGAATGGTATCAGAGCTGGTTCCTCAATAGTAGGTTTGTGGTTCGAGGATGAACCATTGTTCTAAGTGGGGGAGAATATAATACCCCACATATTATCCGGTATACCTATATATCCCAGATAAGCATGGGGACCCACTATAAAACAATGGGGAATCTTCGGAATACATTCCGAAAGAGGACAGATCTGTACTATAAATGGAATGATACCACTCTTTAATACAGAGACGCCTTTTAAGTGAATTGGCACTACATTAGTTTGAGAACTCCATAGTTAAGTGTGCTCGAGCCAGGGAAGTCCTTAGATGGGTGACCTCCTGGGAAGTGGCCCCAGGTCGGGTCCAGTTCGCCCCGAAGGACAAAACCGTGCGGATTCAGCCAGAGCGGACAATACTCTCTGTATTGGGGGAATTCTTGAGATGTCATGACAGAATGAATTGTAACATTTCAGAAAAATAAAATATTGCTTTTGGGAATTTTTATAATTAAATAATAAATATATTGAATATTTTAATATTGCGGTATAATTAAATACCGATAAATGGGGGAAAATTTGGAAAATTATAGAAATTACTAAAAAGAGAGTGATTTATGTGATTTGTGCAAATTATAAGATTTTATGATTTATTATACGCTATTTTAATGTTAATCGCGATTAAATATCGCTAATCGCGCATTAAGCTTGTTTTGTGCACATGACATGCACCGTGTCGTATTTTACACACGTGTTACATTTTATAACCATGGTTTCATTTGAGATTTATGTGTTGGGTTTTAAAAATGAAATGGAAAAGAAATGAAAAGACAAGAAAAAGGAAAACATTAAACAATATGGTATGGGCAAAAGAGAGAGGGTGAGGGGTCAAACCTTGGTCATGGCCCTTTGTTTCTTTAATCATCTTCATCATTTTCTTCTCCCTCTTCAGCCCATGGCAGCACCCCTACTCCATCCCCACTTCAAACCCTCAAATCATCATCAAAACGACACCAAAAGTCCATCCCCATTTCATAAAAAATGTGCACAAGCTCACAAGTTACACTTTGGACCATGAAAGCTAGGATTTTGGACACTTGGGGCAACAAAAAAATTTTCTTGAGTTGACAAATGAGGTATTATCTTAACCATTAGCATAGTATTTCCATTGCTTTTACATCCATGTTTGTTTAGAACTGATTTAGTGTCGTTTAGTGAGGTTTGGATATTTCTAGTTAAGGTTTGAGGAATTCTTGAGTTGTCATGTGTAATTAAGGCTTATAGTGACCTTAAACCCCTGTAATGATTGAATATTGGAACAAAACCAGAGACAAACCCCAATTCACAAACTTTGATATTCTTCCGATATCGTATTTTGTGGAAATTGTGATGAGAAAATTGAATCTTCTAACACTCGGGGACCTGGAAAATTAATTAGCACACACAGGGAGATGTGCAGGTGATATAGAGCATACCCTAAAGACCCGAGACCCAACTACCCACACCAGGCCGCAAATAATATCATTCTGGCCGCAAATTGCGGCCAGACCTTGGAGTTCTGGTGTCATTCTTGCTTCATGGCTCTATTACTTGTAAACTAGAACTTTTACATATGCAAAATTTGCCAATTTGACCTAGGGTAAAATCTAGGACCATTTTCATAGGTTGCTGCATTGTTTTTGTAAACTTTTCGTGAACTAATTTTTCGTTTTGTGTTTTGTTTTCGGTCACTTGACGTTTGTACGTCTATATCGAGTGTTATTTGGTGGTTTTGAAGGCTCAGTCCATAGGTTCTAACCTATAGGATTTTAGCGTGACGATTTGGTTTTGAATTGGGTTTTAATGCGGCACAATACGTTATGATATGTAGGTACCCCCACGGGGACTTCGAGACGACAAGCAAGCGCATGGAGAAATCGGCAACGGCAAGCGAAGTGCAAGGTGAGTAGATACACATCTACGGAGGAAGTCGGGTGGATGGCGTATAGCACTCTCGCGGTTCGTAGCGTACTGTATGGTATATATTATATGGATATATTTATATGTTTATTTTGAGTTTTATGATTATCTAGATAGAATTTGGGAGTTATGGATAATTTTAGTATAATTGGATGACAACGTCATTAGTTAGTTTAGTCGCGGACCTTAGAATAAGGTTTACACCCACACGCGCACACACACACACATGTTTACATTGTTTTTCTTGTGCGGTTATGGGGAGATGTATATATATATACGTATACTTATACATGGATGATGAGGATTGTTTATGATATTTGAAGATAAGTCGATGAGATTAGGCATGATGCCATAAGATCGGTGATGTGTTTTGATTCGTATTATGAGATACGACATGAGATTTTAGCGAGCCTTTAGGCGTGTGTTTTCATACACATACTTATTGCAGATGGTATCAGTTGTACTAGACTTAGATCAGTACCCCCAGTTCATGAGATATGATGATAATGGATACCAGATGAATAATGAGATGAATGTGATATTTGACCCGTACCCAGATTTGGGATGCCGTACGACGGATTTACGTACGAGCTATATATTGATGATAGATCTGTAGGGTTAGCTTAGCACCTTGTGAAGGATTTGGCAAGCATCAATCATGCTACTTTAAAAATTTTGGGGTGCTAAACAAACCCTAACCAAGATCTTAACTAGAGACTTAGGGTTAAACAAGATATGTAAACACTTTACATCTAAGTGAACTAGGAATACAACCTTTGTAGACTGGTCCTTCACTTCAATAACTCCGTGTAGAAGTCCCTTCGCTGCGATCACGATCCCCCGGACTCTGGAGAGGCTCCCACGAAGAAACGAACAAGCTTGCTTCGAAATCTTCGAAGCCGAAGATGATCTATGTCGAGGAGACACTAGCTCATGCTATCTCTTCACTAATTGTGTAGATTAGTGAAGCAAACACACTCTACTAAATGGCAAGTAGTAGGGGATGATGAAGTAGGATGTTTACTCACTTTAGAAATCATTTTCTCACATTTTATCTCATACCTCCATTGAAGCTAGAAAGCTTTTCATGGAGCTTGATGAAGAAGAAGAAGAACTCATGAATAATTCATCCTTATGAATTATTGCACCCATGGTTGAGTTAAAGCTATCATGCTTAACTCATGTAGAGAATTAACTCATGGCTATGGTTAAGGGTTGGGTCAAGTAAAATATCCTAAAGAATGACAAAAAAGTGGACTTTGTCAAAGTTCTACAAACTTCTCCAAGCCTAAAACATTGACCAAGTCTTTTGCTCTTTTGTAATAACTTAAGAAATAATCAAAACCCTAATTTAACCCTAGCATGGTATAAGTCTCTTACACCCATCTTGTATGTATCATCAAACATGACACAATACATGTACACAAATATACATATCACATATATATACAATTTGCACATCAAGTGAGAAAAGAAATCATTAATGAGCTAAATATTAGTTAATGTAATATAATATATCAAATATATATAATTATACATTAAATTATTAAATCAACTCTTGATTTAATAATTCGGCTATAATACATATAACCGACCGATATCACAAATCGCGAGATTAGAATGCGGTATCACATACTCGCATTAATCTCGGTCCCGCACATATCACATATGCGCTCCTACTCCGTTTTGCATGAACTAGTAAAGCTCTATGTAGGACTCTAAAGACTCGTTAATACGCCGGCAGTAGGTGATGATCATATCAAACACCCACAAGCCGCAAGCGGTCTGCTAAACGTAACGGACACCCGGGTATTGAGCGATCAGAAGATCAACAAGCAAGCCTGCTATAACTCCTGTGAATCCAATCAGTAACACTACCGTACAGTCCGGTCTCTTTGTCTGATATGTCGCAAATCACAGCCTGGGGGTGGTTTAACGTCAGAACCCAATATCCCGATAAGTCATGCCTATGCAAGGTCCATAACGGTTCAAGAAACTTCTGGTAACACTTACCAATAAATCTCAGCAACCCTGGCCAGGGATTTCCTGTTATGGCCAATCGAGCACAGCGCAACATCAACCCCCAATACCGGGAGAGACGAAACCCCTCCTATCGCTCATTACCTCCATGTGATTCGGGATTGTACCCAAAAGCCACCGTTTTGCATGATCTCTTGACCGTGGTAAGGTGGAAATCAAAGCACAGTGGGAATCACACAAGACTCTATAGAGAACTGCTATCCGATGATAGGTATAATACCATCTAGGAGTTCTCGGCGAGTCCGTCTAGTGTACCCAGTCTCCACTGAGCACCCATATACCTTCTCTGATGTCAAACACCAATGGATATGGGATCATCCATCGCCCATCATATGGGTCAAGAAGCGCTTACGGTAGTCTAATCTGGAGTACCGATGCCCTGTCTCGATACTCCCACGACTAGGAACATTTGAAGGATGTACTTATCGACTACCATGTCCCCACTAGTATGATCTGTGTCATAATCCTGGTAGTCAAGTAATCATCCTAAGGGCTTTATCAACATATGATCACAAAACAGTATTTGTTTACATGTTAAGATAAAGTGCAACCAGATAGCATACTATCATGTTGAGCAAGAAAGTCCTTCCTATATATGTCCAAGCATCCACTACAACATACATCGCATGTACAGTAATGGCCTCTAGGGCATACATATAACTAACAATCTCCCACTTGCACTAAGGCCATTTGTTCTAGTATCCAATACCCAACAATATAGCAGAGGTTGTAGTATCCCATACTCAACCATTGTAGTGAAGTCTCTCTGGGGTAAGGCCTTTGTGAGTGGATCCGCTGTGTCTACCTTCTGGTCTACTCTCCTAACCTTGATCCCTTAGAGATCAACCATCTCCCTGATCAGGTGATACTTGCCTCAGAATATGTCTGGAACACTGATGGGACCTGCGTTCCTGGGCCTAAGCCACAACTCCATTGTTGTCACAATAACTGTTATTGGACGCCCAATGGTAGGAACCTTGTTTATCTTATGAATAAGAAATGTCCAGACAGTCACTTTGGTAGTATCGTTGGTAGAAATGTATTCAGCCGTTATCGTCTAGTAAGTCACGGTATCTAGCTTGGAACTCTTCCAACATACCGTCCCTCCACTGAGGGTAAAGACAATTCTTGTGAATGATTCTCAGTCAACTTATCACTCTGGAAGCTGGAACCAAGAACTTTCTTTTAGTGCTTCTCAAGTACTTAAGAATGTCCTCCACAGCTGTCCAGTGATTCTCTCCAAGATCCGATTGATTCCTGATCACTACACCTAGTGAGTCATCTACATCTAGTCTGGTACATAACATCGCACACTCTAATAGAGCCTACTGCCGAAGCATAGGATATCCTTTGCACACGAGCTCTCTCCAAATCAGTATTGGAGAGAGTGATTCATGAGTAAGTGGGAAAACCACCACGCTTAGAATCATCCATACTAAACACCTTTAGTATGGTGTTTATGTACCTGGATTTGGGACACTCCCAACATCCTCATAGATCTATCACCATAGATCATAATCCACAAGATGTAGTAGGTATCATCCAGATCTTATATTGAGAATCTCCATGATAAGAGGAGCTTGGCTGAGTGTAGCATAGGAAACCATTTCCTATCAGGAGTATGTCATCTACGTACAATACGTGGAAGACAACCTTACTCTCTACAACCTTCTTGTATATACAAGGTTCATCTACCATTTTGATGAAGTCAAACTCTTTGACTATCACATCAAAACAAACGTTCCAGCTTCCTGAACCCGGTTGGGCCATCATCTCATGATGCAATCCTCGCTCCCACTGTTACGGAGAAAACCGTAGGATCTCTCAAGTGGATGAGGAACCCTGCCAGATTTACGGAGAGACTGAGGTTCGTTGGAGACTATTGAATCCTTTGGTTTCATCAAAACATCAGCTATTAGTTTGTCTAGCTGGAACTCCTTCCAGTTCTACCTCATGACCACTTAATTTCTTCACAAGAAATTCCTTTTCTAAAAAGGTGGCATACTGAGAAACAAAAAACCTTTTGCTCCTCAGTTAGGTAGAAGATATTCCCTTACTAATGTTTGGGATATCCCGACAAACTTACACAACTGACCTTGCCTTGAGCATGTCCGGATTTTGCTTTTCAACATAGGCCGGACAACCCCATATCTTAACTCGTTTAAGACATGGTCTCTTCCCATACCATATCTCATATATAGTGGTAGGCTCTGATTTGGATGGAACACCATTCAATAGGTATGCAACTTCTCAAGTGCATTTCTCCAAAAGGAAACATGTAACTCAGCGGTACTCATCATAGAGCGCGCCATATCTCATATGGTGCGATACCTCCACCCCGATACACCGTTGTTCTGTGGTGTATACGAAGGAGTAAGCTGAGAGAGAATCATATTCTCTGTTTAGAAAATCCAGGAACTGCATGCCAAAGTATTCTCCTCCTCGATCACATCGTAGGACTTTAATACTTCTACCCATTTGGTTCTCAAAAGAACCAACCAACCTCGGCATTTGTAGACATGGGACCATATACATCATCATGTATTTCTCCCAAGAGTTCAGTAACTCTTTCTCTGTTTCCAGTAAACGGAGTATTGATCATTTTATCTTTGAGACAAGAATAGAAAGTAGCATAAGATGAAAATTCGAATAGATTCATATATTCATCCTTATGTAACTTGGCTGGTCGTGTCCCATTGATATGACCTAGTCTACAATTCCTCAAGAAGGATTCGTTCATTCCTGAACAACTCCTCTTGTCTTTGTTATATATGCTTTGAACTGTGGTTTGATTTAGAACTTCTATGCTATTATATAACGTGCCTGATAGAATCAACTCTTGATTCAGGAAAATGTTCACAGCATTATCCTCCAATACAGAATTATATCCTTCTTTAACTCAGTAAAGAACATGATGTAATGTTGTATATCAGGTTCGGTATGTAATAACATTTTTTCAAAATCAATGTATTAAAATAAGGTGATATCTGCCAACTGATTTGGCTGCAACAATTGCACCATTCTCTAACACTTAGAGACATATCACCCATTCTTAGTTCTCTACCTTTCTTTAGCCCATGTAACATATTATATATGCGGGATCCTAATCTTGTATCACATACCCAGGACGTAGAGGATACTGAAAAATCAGTTCTCGGTAATAAGGACACCCGAAGAATATGCATCAACATGTACTTTCTTTGAATTGGGTAGCATGGGAATCCGGATATTCCCCTATTTCCGGCTTGGTCTTATACAGTTATAAGATTGAGCGGAACCAACGTTCCCTAGATTATTATAATGAGGTTCGGTCAATACATCTATATTATTATCTTGATTAAGGCGTGACATTTTTGCAACCTGGAGAGAGAGAGAGAAGAAAACACTCTGCCTGCGCTTTTTTTGCAAGATTAGATTTAGTTATCATTTTATCTAGTCAGGATGGCTCCCACTGTTTTAGTCAAATCTTCCTTCAAACCCTAAAAGGTAAGACTAGCCGGGATTAATTACACCGTACAAGTTCGCCAATCTTTCGGCCAGGCTAGTGTCGGTACTTTGAGGGAGGTTCCCCGTGCTTTCGCACGGACCTAATTAAAATAAACCTCGTTTTCCCAGGGACGTAACCCCGTTAACACCTTTCTAGACACCTACTTGATCGGTTAATTGTAATGTGTAAAACTTTCCCAGGAGTAACTCTTACTCGCAGTGGGTATCGGGATCCAACTATCTCATAGAAGGTATGCAATCTCATTGCAAATTTCAACACTTGAAATTCCCGATAATACTTTTTACCCCTAGTACCAATGACCTTGGCTATGGTCAACATATCATAAGCACTAGTCAAGTTCTATCCGTCATTTCGTGATTAATTAGACCCACCCACATGACCCTCGACTATGGTCGACATAATCATGTGACTGTCCCAACTAATCGCATCATATGTTGTATAGGAAAAACATCACTTAGCTACCGTACAATACGCCTCGGCTATGGTCGACATACGCAGCACGAATACTAAGTACTCTATTTCCTAAAATGACATAGGGCTACGCAGGTTTTTAAGAAAACCATGAGCGTAATGAACTTGATATCGTTGTAGAATCAAATGAATTTTTAAATGAGTGTTTTTGAGGCTTTTCTAGTTTCGCTAAAAAGGTCACTCCCGGTGAAGGGATCTCGTCTCTTTCCTTATCGAATAAGGTGCAGGATATTTCATAAATACCACTATGCAAAGCAAAAACTATAGAAGCAATCAAAAGACAAACCGTGTTTGTAGCATCTGCTAGTTTCGCTAAAGAGGTCACTCCCGGTGAAGGGATCTCGGCTCTTTCCTTATCGAATAAGGTGCAGGATATTCTACAAGGAATATCGCTATTGAAACCAAGAACTAGAGCTACCAGTTTTTAAACAAGCTTCTACAACATCTTTAGGTTTCTTTTTCTTTCATTAATCTCATTAATGAAGTCCCATTTATTTATGCTTCCTAAGCATCACAGAAGAAACGAAAGCAACAATATTAATTATATCTCATATATATAATATAAGAATTCGTCTCACGCATATAAAATGATCACATCACAGAATATCAGCAACAGAAGAATCACACGTGAAATATTGGATATACTAGGAATTTCGTGTTTTAAGTTAAGCCAGTATAAAACACGGATTCCACGGTCGCGATGAATAGCCAAACCCACATCCCTAGAACCCTACGAGAGCGGCAAGCAACCCTAGCAATTCTAGAGTTAGGAGACCCGGTCTCGACTCCTCGAGATAGTCTCCCACTGGACCCTAGAACCCAGTTACTTGTGCTCCCCGTCTTTGGTCTATCCTAATGCGGAAAAGTAAATAATATACAATGGTGACATCATCCTCAACCCGGAAGCGCCCCAATAAAAGAATATTACATACAATGAATTTACAAGAATGAAAATGAAAAACCCTCATCTCACATAAAACCCCCGGCTATTCAAAACATGACGATCCAGTATAACATATCACAGCACACATAACATCACATATCATCAACGTAAGTAAATATGCGTATCCCAGTTGTTGTTGACATATAGCACCGAAACCGGCGATACACGACATATTACACTTACGGTCACATAAAAGAAAGTTTAAAACTACAACATTTGGAATCCACAATCACTTTAGTCATCTTAAATCCGAAATATCATATACTTCGCATTTCATGCCTAACTATATGAATTACACATATTGTATCACATTCCAGATAAATAGACAATGTTAAACTTTCCGATCGAATAAACAAACACCCAAGATTTCCCAAATAGCTCAACACTTGAGCGGAGTTCAAAAAGTTCCAGAATATGTCACGGCCGCTATGAACCAGCCGTAGAAGGGTCAAACCAACGCCTCACATGTGGCAACGCTAAACTACCACAAACCATATGGTTCATTGGCGGTTTTGACGGTCACATAATCGAGTTAAGGTTATGTTCTTCTAGAGGGTCCACAGATACGCTTGCATAATTTTCTGAAAGTTTTAAACTCAGGAAAAAACCAACACTTAAAAGTTTTCCGACATAGGAAAAAGTGAGTAATTGATATCCGTTCGAACCTTTTAACACGTTCTAAATTACCCGGAAAAACATAAATGAAGTTAAAATTTCTGATCGAATCAACGAGTTCCCAATATTTCCCAGAAAGCTCAACACTTGAGTAGAATTAAAAATTCCCAGAACCATGAAAAAGTACTCAGGAATAAACCCTAAAGTATTAGCCCCTAACTCCCAAAGTTGGTTGCGGAACCGCCGCCAAACGCATGGTTTGGCCGCGGTTCCGCGGTCTCTTGAGTGAGTTATGGCTTCGTACTTCACAGTAATCCCTAGAATTCCCTGCATGATTTTCTTAGCATTTTTAATATGAAAAATTTCAACATTTGAATTTTTTTTCCAGAAAGTGGGATTTTTCTGGGTTTCGGAGTTCGATCGGACCTTAAACTTCGCCTACATGATGCCTAATGCTCTAGCTTGGCTTTGATACCACTGTAGCGTTAGCTTAGCACCTTGTGAAGGTTTTGGCAAGCATCAATCATGCTACTTTAAAATTTTTGGGGTGCTAAACAAACCCTAACCAAGATCTTAACTAGAGACTTAGGGTTAAACAAGATATGTAAACACTTTACATCTAAGTGAACAAGGAACACAACCTTTGTAGACCGGTCCTTCACTTCAATAGCTCCCTGTAGAAGTCCTTTCACTGCGATCACGATCCCCCGGACTCTAGAGAGGCTCCCACGAAGAAACGAACAAGCTTGCTTCGAAGTCTTCGAGGCCGAAGATGATCTACGTCGAGGAGACAATAGCTTATGCTATCTCTTCACTAATTATGTAGATTAGTGAAAGAAACACACTGTACTAAATGACATGTAGTATAGGATGATGAAGTAGGAAGTTTGCTCACTTTAGAAATCATTTTCTCACATTTTATCTCATACCTCCATTGAAGCTAGAAAGCTTTTTATGGAGCTTGATGAAGAAGAAGAAGAACTCATGAACAATTCATCCTTATGAATTATTGCACCCATGGTTGAGTTAAATCTATCATGCTATGGTGAAGAGTTGGGTCAAGTAAAATATCCTAAGGAATGACAAAAGAGTGGACTTTGTCAAAGTTCTACAAGCTTCTCCAAGCTTAAAACTTTGACCAAGACTTTTGCCCTTTTGTAATAACTTAAGAAATAATCAAAACCCTAATTTAACCCTAGCATGGTATAAGTCTCATACACCCATCCTGTATGTATCATCAAACATGACACAATACATGTACACAAATATACATATCATATATATATACAATGTGCACATCAAGTGAGAAAAGAAATCATTAGTGAGCTAAATATTAGTTAATGTAATATAATATATCAAATATATATAATTATACATTAAATTATTAAATCAACTCTTGATTTAATAATTCGTCTATAATACATATAACCGAAAGATATCACAAATTGCGAGATTAGAATGCCGTATCACATACTCGCATTAATCTCGGTCCCGCACATATCACATATGCGCTCTTACTCCGCCGGTTCCATAAATGACGGCGGCCGGGCATTCATTATCTTCTCTTTGGGCCCAAAGTGTTAGCGAAGCATGAACCAGGAAAGTTCTATGTAGGACTCTAAAGACTCGTCAATACGCCGGCAGTAGGTGATGATCATATCAAACACTCACAAGCCGCAAGCGGTCTGCTAAACGTAACGGCCACCCGGGTATTGAGAGATCAGAAGATCAACAAGCAAGCCTGCTATAACTCCTGTGAATCCAATCAGTAACACTACCGTACAGTCCGGTCTCTTCGTCTGATATGTCGCATATCACAGCCTGGGGGGTGGTTTAACGTCAGACCCCAATAGCCCGATAAGTCATGCCGATGCAATGTCCATAACGGTTCAAGAAACTACTGATAACACTTACCAATAAATCTCAGCAACCCTGTCCAGGGATTTCCTGTTATGGCCAATCGAGCACAGTGCAACATCAACCCCCAATACCGGGAGAGACGAAACCCCTCCTATCGCTCATTGCTTCCATGTGATTCGGGATTGTACCCAAAAGCCACCGTTTTGCATGATCTCTTGACCGTGGTAAGGTGGAAATCAAAGCACTGTGGGAATCACACAAGACTCTATGGCGATCTCGGGTCTACAGACTAACCTGTACCAGCGTCACAAGAGAACTGCTATCCGACGATAGGTATAATACCATCTAGGAGTTCTCGGCGAGTCCGTCCAGTGTACCAGTCTCCATTGAGCACCCGTATACCTTCTCTGATGTCAAACACCAATGGATATGGGATCATCCATCGCCCATCATATGGGTCAAGAAGCGCATACGCTAGTCTAATCTGGAGTACCGATGCCCTGTCTCGATACTCCCACGACTAGGAACATTTGAAGGATGTACTTATCGACTACCCTGTCCCCACTAGTATGATCTGCATCATAATCCTGGTAGTCAAGTAATCATCCTAACGGCTTTATCAACATGTGATCACAAAACAGTATTTGTTTACATGTTAAGATAAAGTGCAACCAGATAGCATACTATCATGTTGAGCAAGAAAGTCCTTCCTATATATGTCCAAGCATCCACTACAACATACATCGTATGTACAGTAATGGCCTCTATGGCATACATATAACTAACAAGATCCGCACTCTTGACTCAAGGATGTCATGTGGTATATTGTATCGTATGTGATACTATTGAGGCGGGATCACCGACTATTATATTTATATGTATCGACTCAGATTTAGGTAGTTTCCTTATCTTTTCGATTACCCTGTTAGTTTAGTCTTGTATCTTATTTGTAGATGTTAGACTAGACTCGAGTAATACCTTTTTCAAAAACTAACGAATCGTGAGTATTTTAAAGATAGGCCAAGGGATACTATGGATATTTTCAAAGAAAGTACTTTTTCATAAAAACACCGTAGCCCTATTTTCTAAAACACCACGATTCGTGCAACTTTCAAATACCAAAAACTGTATGACTCGTATATAGGAATGTATATTTGTTTATTGCTGCATTATTATTCATTTACCATTTATTCTGCTGCTCGCATTGCATTGCATGCTTATATGTTATTGATTCATATTCCATTGTGCATATGACATATAACATACCTGTATACCTACATGCTTACACATATGCCTTGACATACTTACATGCTAGTTACCCATATACCTATATGGTATTGTACCATTAGTGATAGGTATATACACATATGAGATATAGCTACATGTTCACCTTTATATGATGTAGTATGAATTTGGAGAATTTAGGAACCGCATGATATATTTTATAACTTGTTGCAGTTAAATAGTGATTTTTCCTTATATGCTCATATTACCGTTTCATGTTGCATAAATTATATTCATGTATTTCGCATTGAGATATGGTTTTCATATGATGTTTTCTAGATTGTTTTACTCCTGCGTATATATATTAGTGGTATGGGACGCTGATATATATGTATACCCCTCGTGTATGTGTGTGTGTATATATATATATCAGTGGTATGGGACGCTGATATATATATATATATAAATATATATATATATATATATATATATACACCTGCATCATATATCATCATGATGATATATGCAAATATACTTATTCATTATATATGTGGGCCTATATGGTCGATGAGAGGGGCCTATGTGATCGGAGCCTATGTTCTCGATGTGATGAGCCTATATGGTCGATGATCGGGGCTTATGTGCTCGGGGCCTATGTGCTCGATGTGAGGGGCCTATATGGTCGATGATCGGGGCCTATGTGCTCGGGGCCTATGTGCTCGATGTGAGGGGCCTATGTGGTCGATGAGAGGGGCCTATGTTCTCGATGTGAGCGGCCTATATGGTCGATGAGAGAGGCCTATTTGCTCGGAGCCTATGTGCTCGATGTGACGGGCTTATATGGTCGATGAGAGGGGCCTATGTGCTCGGGGCCTATGTGCTCGATGTGAGGGGCCTATGTGGTCGATGAGAGGGGCCTATTTGCTCGGGGCCTATGTGCTCGATATGAGAGGGGCCTATGTGCTCGAGGCCTGTGTGCTTGATTTTGGATATTGGATATATGAGATTTATTTGATATTGGGATATTGAGATATATATTTTGTGTCGATACTTGACACTGATTTTCTGATGATTTCATTGATGATACTTAAATGTTTATACAAAAATCTCACTATATGAAGAAAACAGTTTTCTCATTCATGATGTCTTCTGTTTTCATTTTACCGCATTCATACCTCATATTTACGATATTTTACTACCTGAGGCACTGACACGAGCACATGGGCTTACACTTATGTTTAGATGTTTATCCTTGCCTTTTTATTGTGCTTCAGACTTTATCATATTGAGGATATATATTACTAATCGTTTGACCTAGGATTTAGTCATACATACGATTTCTGCTCTGTGATGTTTTCTACTCACGAGTTGGCAAATCACCCCCGTTGTGCCACAGTTTCTTGCAGGTTTTGCCGT
This sequence comes from Agapanthus africanus, assembly GCA_030015575.1. NCBI lineage: Eukaryota > Viridiplantae > Streptophyta > Magnoliopsida > Asparagales > Amaryllidaceae > Agapanthus > Agapanthus africanus. Next base: position 365,350,323 of record JASDDO010000012.1, read on the forward strand.
ACAGTTTTCATTGCGGCTTTCTGGTACACTACTCCCATTTCGGATGATTGCTTTGGTAGGTGGGTTCACTCGCATCGTGACCACAATTGTACTTATTTATTTTCAGTTGTATCTAGAAAAATTCCATCAACCAAACTTGAACATTTATTCAGACTTAGAGACCAGTTGTATATTATTTTGACCTTAAAGTCGCGCGTTGTATTATTATGGGTTTTCTTGATGTTTGGAGTTTCCTTTTGAGTTTTTGATTCTCGCCTTTCGGCGTTTGTTCAGTTGATAAAACTGCACATTTGTTATTACATTTTTCCTACCATTTCCATATTTAAAAAGGTCTTTATGATAATATATCATACATATGAGGGTTTATGTGTAAAAATACTATTTTCCATGTGTTGATATATTGTAATTAGCATTTGGTAGGAAAATGTATGCAAATAATATTATTGACCAAATCCTAGTAGAACTAAGTCTACTAAATATTATTTAAGTTGTTGTGCAGGATTTTCAGGTCTTAAATCAAGGAAATCAAGTTGTTAAAGCTAACCTGACTAATTAAGAAATCAAAATTAAGAAATCAATTCTGGCAGAAGAAAAGAAAAGATTTCCAAATTCTGAAGGTTCCAAGGATCGCCACCTGTCACAAGGAGCCAGCCCCTAATGTTTGATCAACGGAGCTGATCATCAGGCCGCGGATCCGCCGCGTAGTTGAAGAGTTAAGGGATGGAAATTTTTAGGTGGAATCCTAACTAAAGGTCCGCAATTTAGGCATCTAACTTTCTGGCTTTGGGACTATAAATAGAGATCGAGAGCCTCTTGGAAAATTCATCAAGTCGACACGATCACGAAGTCCAAGACGGCTCACGTATCCAGACTGATCATCAACTGTCCGTCTACCTCTTTGGAAGAGATCGAGAAGCAAACAAGTCTTTGTAATCATTTTCTAAGGAATCAAAGTGTAATGAATATTGTTGATTAATAAAGGTAGCTTTCTTTTTCTTATTCTATTTCTTCGTAGTTTATGTAAGTCCAAGGTAGCACCCCGGCCGTCTAACAGACGCCAAATGCGGAACAAAAACTTTTTACAACTGGCGCTATCGCGTACTATAACCCGGATCTGCCATTAAAGTTAAACTAACAAACTACAAAGTGGGTAGAAGAGTTATACCGAACGATCCGAGTCCTTCGGTCTTAACCATCATCCCACGCTTTGTTGCGGCTGCTCCGATCTCCTGAATCTCCAATCTTCTCGTCCAGGTGGCACCACGTCGACGGATCTTTTAACGGGCTCCCGCCTCTGAACAGAGGCAACTCGATCGTCAATTTTTCTAGAAGAGACGACCAAGATGATGTAGAGAATGAGTAGAACACTTTGTCTCGTTACGTCCAAGGCTATGGACGAACGGTTAATGAAGTTGCCTTTTGGATCGGATTGAAATGAGATATGAAACTATATATGAACTAGATCTCTCTCTTCTCATTTTAACAACCCTTTCTCTTTCCCAAATTAATCATAACCTCAAGGGGAGGGGACCGGCCATATAAGTAGAGGGAAGGAGGTGAGGGTAGGAGCAAAGTGGTTACCATAACAATAAAGGAGAAGGAATGAGTCATTAACCACCTAGTATGAACTCATTAAATGAAACATTGAATCATAACCCTTAGTCATCAAGCATTAATTGCACAATAAATGCACTGATGACTCACTAGCCTAATCACCTCATCCAGATGCTTCTAGAACCTTCCACACTCATCTCAAGAAAAGATAAATCCGTACGGCTGATAGAAAACTGGAAACTGGCAACTTCCAAAAGTGATCCTGAAACGAATTTCAGAATAACCCGGTAATGGTATAAGCATACCCGTATTTGTATTACGACCGAATACAAATGCATCTGAGACAAAGATATTATATCTACACAGTATAATATTCGGATCCGGCTTAAACTAAAGCCGACCAGTGTTATCTGCCCGAAAAATGACACGTGCGAAAACGCACGTGCATTTTCCGAACCTTGCCATAAAACCATACGGCCTCTACAACGTTTCGCCCGAACTTGGGAAAGTGTCTGTGGGGGACTCTAATGACTCATCAACACACTGGCACTGGGTATAACTACTAGCACGTCAGAGGTACAAGCTGTACGTAACGGTTTTCCTATGTATTGATTGGAAGGGAAGCTGACGAGCGAACTCATCCATAAACCCTACTGAGCCTAGCAGTGACAATATACATACAGTCCGGTCCGTTCGTCTATGAGTATCGCATATCTGCCTAGGGGGCTAGTAACGTCAGACCCCCAATAGCGGTATAAGTCGTGTCAGAGAGTGGCCCAGAACACCCTGAGATACTACTGGAGTACTTACCAGTAAATCTCCTGCCTCGGCCGAGGGCTTTGTGTAATGGCTCTCCTAGACACAGCGCGATCTCACCCCCAATACCGAGAGAGACGAATCCCCTGCCGATCCGCTCACTTGCTTCCATGTGGCTCGGGGCTGTACCCAAAAAAGACCTGTTTGCACGACTCCTTTGAGCCGTGGTAGGGTAGAAATCAAAGCACAATGGGAACTCACACGAGACAAATGACGACCTCAGGTCGATGAACTAACCTGTACACATGTCACTAGGGAACTGCTATCTGACGATATGTATAATACCAACCGGCATGTTCCCGGCGAGTCCTGTCCGGTGTACTCATAACCTAATGAGCACCTGTATACATCTTAGGTGATCCAACTGACACCAGTGGCTTGTGAGACCGGCCACCGCCCCTCGTTGGGGTCTCGACTGTATACACTAGTCTACTCTGGAGTATCGATGCCCTGTCTCGAAACTCCCACGACTAGGGACACTTTAAGGATGTGCTTTCTGACCCCAGCTCCCACATATATGATCGCCATCATACTGCTGGTAGTCAAGAAAGAATCCTATGGGCTCTATCATCATGCAATAGTGAACTAAAGCATGTATACGATGATAAAGACAAACCAGATAGCATACTATCATCTCGAGCAAGACTGTCATATCGGTATAGGTCATGCCTCAATCATTGCAATCACGTACCTGCAATCCAATAATTGACTTTGATGGCACTATCTCCAACAATCTCCCACTTGCACTTAAGGCTAATTATTGCGATGTCGCATACTCACAGCCCGTGTGATACCGAACACCCAACTCCTTTACTAATCAGTTTCACAAAGCTAGTTTGTAAAACTCTTGTGTTTGAGAAATAGCCTCAGTGAGTGGATCCGCCGATGTTTCTTTCTATTTCTCTCTTAATCTCAAGTTCGCAGAGAAAGCCATCGCCCGAATCGAGTAATACCTGTCTTAGAATATGTCTGAATATCTGATGGGACCTAGTTCATAAATGAACTCCAAATCCAAACTTCTTAGACTGTATCGATAACTGAACCTAATCAGTATCCAGCATCATGCCTCCCACAGTATCATCTTGGACCACATGTCCATAATACTGTCCCTCGTCAGAGGGAAAACTATAACTCTGACAATCACTCTGTCATCCATGTCACCTTGGAAGCCTGGAATGATAACCGTCTCCCGATGGAGGATGCCGTCATCAAGTCCGTAGAACATGCACTTTATGTTCTAAAACTGCTTCCTTATGTTTCTTCAGGATTGGATTAATATTAACTTATCGCATCTAGTGCAAAAACAACATCTGGTGTGGTATTTGACTTTTCATGATTGACTCAATTGCCTAAGAAAGTGATCTGCCAATCATGCACATCCCTCTCTCCTTTAGTCTCTAAGACACCTTTAGAGAGGGTGACTCCATCACTTGCAGGTACACCACCATGCCAGGAGTGATCTATTCTAAATACCATTAGAATTCTGTCCAAGTACCAAAATTAGGAAACTACCCAAATCTAGATCAAAAAACCATAGATCTAGTAACTAGAATGTCTGATATTATATCCATGTCCTTTGTGAAGAAACAACTGTGTAACAACCACAGTACAACTGATCGTAGTATAGGAATTTTACCTCCTACTCTGTGTATATCATCCAAATACCAGGACATCACACCCTACTACATTCTCAACAGATCCATCCCCTATTCTGATGAAGTCAAAGCCATGACTATCACATCAAAATTAGATGATCTATCTCCTCTATATTTGCTCAAGCCTATAAATAGACATAAGCTACTTGTCCACTATGCTTCCGCTGCTCCCACTGACTATGACAACCCTCTGGCAGAATAATATATACGTCCACTTCTAAAACTAGTTTAGAACGACGCTATACATCTTCTCCTGCCGGGTCTCACAGTCTGGAACAACAGTAGTGTCAAGTCTGGGTAAACAAGAACCTCCCTGTCACCGTCCTTGAGGCTACCGGAGTACCTCTCGGGTGTCTGAGGTTACCCACCATATCTGTGGAGTGGCTATTGGAATGTCAAACTTGATTGAATATTTTGGTCCTATTAAATTTTCCGTAATCGTTTGCTGTTCTGGAATCACTTCCAGTTTTACCATACTCCCATTACTGTTTTCTGAAAAAATCCATTTTAATAAAACTGTGGCGAGTTAAGAACAATATCACTATTGATCTTCCAGATGGTAGAAAGTTAACCCCCGACTAAGCCCGGGTCAACCCACAAACTGCCATTACAGAAACATGCCCTGAGTTATCCAGAGTCTGGTTTTAAGCATAAGCTGGAAAACTCCCCGTATCTTAACATCGTTTAAGATATGAACCATTCTATATACAATATAGAAAAAGAGGAACTAATTTAATTGGAACCAGATTCAAATCATGCAGCTGTCTCCAGTGCATATCAACTTAATGGAAAGTGGCTACTCAGCATTACTCAACTTAGGAATCCATCCAATTATGAGTAACCTGAAAAAGAAACAAGTTTCTCAAAACCATTACTATCATCTGAATACCATTCACAAGAATCTACATCTTCAATCTCTTTGAAGAATCTCGATACTTGTGATACCTGGTTCTCTACTTTATTCTTATACCCACAACCTCTCAAAACATAGACATTGTATTTCTACGAAACACTTGTCTAAAAACTAGAGAAGTCATAAGTAAACAGAACATAGTACGAGGACCTACCCCTTTGTCCTGACGGACACTGGACAACATACAATACTCTGTATAAGTCCGCTGAGTTGAATAACTCAAAACCTGTGCATCGTAGGTTGAAAAATGTACCCAGGCGATTTCCTCAAATATCACCAATTACAATGAATTCCGATATAATGAGGATGATCACCTTAATTCCCAATAACTTACTCCCACTCATCATCTGTAAAAACCATACAAATATGAGAATGAAACCTGGTAAATACATACCCTGGAGTAAGTATCTAATCGGGAAAACTGTTTTCTTTTAACAATGCGCAGTGAAACTGAAACATTAAAATGTCTCGTAGGGGTATCCTGGTATTCCTACTAATGCCTCTTCCATAATCCTATTCATGACTTTAACCGTATATTTCTTTGCCATCTCTCCAAATCCCTTTATTTGTCTTTAGTCATTTCCTTCTGTACACCCCTTTTAGGCTAAGTGGTTTTCTTCCTTCTCAACCGTTCGGCACCAGCCTATGGTTTGGAAGAAGACTATCCAGTAAGCATAATAGGTGTACCCTCCTAATCCTAGGAGTACTCGCAACATGAGAGAAGGTGATGATAAAAGACTACTGAATAATACCTTATTCTATTTCTCCCGAACTGGGGAAAAAGCAAAGGTGAAAATAGGAGTGGCGATGAAGTACACGGTTTGGTCGTGAATGATAACAGTCGCAATTTACTTTGCCCTCTTTCTAATCCCTTCATTTTGTCTTTAGTTATTCCCTTTTGTACACCCTACTTAGGCTAATTGGTTTTCTTCATTCCCTACCTTTCGGCACCAGCCTATGGTTTGGAATAAGACTATTCAATAAGCCTAATAGGTGTACTCTCCTAAGCTAAGGAGCCCTCGCAACCTGAGAGAAGGCGATAACAAAAGACAACTGAATAAACTAATTCTATTTCTCCTGAACCTGGATCCATCCTCGAAGAAGTCCCTTCGAGTTCGTATATAATCATACGATGGATCTATCCAATGGAAGTGGATATCCGTAGTAATACGGGGTTTTCTGAGAAATGCAAAGGGTAAAAGAAGGAGCGGCAATGACTTATGCAACTCAGACAATCTAAAAGCCAGTATTTTAAGAAGGTTCGGTCAACTTGGTCACTGAGTCATAGTCTAGGGTCGGTCAAAGGTCGCTGCCAAAGAGAGAGAAAAGAAACACTCTGCGTGCACTCTAACCTAGATCAGAATGGTTATCAATTTATCTAATCAGGAAACCTCCCACTGTAATCTCAAATTCTCCTCCAAACCCGAAAGAAGAATTAGTCGGGATCACCCGAAGAGTAAACAAACTCATCAGTGAGAATCGGGATCCAACTATCATCGCATGATAACTTGATGGAAGCCACTCAAGTTATCACACTCCAGAAGGTATGCGCATGCCTGGCAAGTTTCCTGTATATTTGAAACTCCCGATGTAATTTTTTCCCCCATCTCTTATGACCTTGGCGTTGGTCAAAATATCATAAGTCACATGCCAAGTTCTACCCGTCACTATCCTGGTCAATTTGAACCCACCCGCACATGCCCTTGACGTTGGCCAAAATGGCAGAACGACTGTCCCAAACCAACTCATCTATCTATGCAACAGATGAATACCCAGCAGCTACCAAACACTATGCCTTGGCGTTGGTCAAAATACATAGCTTGAATACTACTGAATACCCAAAAGAAATGACGGAGGGCTACGGCGGGTTTTTGGCGAAAAACCTTTAACGTAATGAACTTAATCTCGTTGAAGGAACCTGATAGCTTTTTATAAAAAATATAGTGGCGAAAAACCTTTGCTAAAGAGGTCACTCCCGGTGAAGGGATCTCGGCTCTTTCCTCGTGGAATGAGGTGCAGGATATTCCAACTGAATACCGCGATGCAAAGCAACTTGTAATAGACTATATTGAAGTTACTACCCTGACGTAAACTTCTGCCCAAGGGGTCACTCCCGGTGAAGGGATATCTGCCCTTGCCTCGTCGAATGAGGTGCAGGATATTCTAACTGAATATCGGTATGCAAAACAAAAGGAAATATCTTTGTAATAACACATTTTAAAATTTGTTCCAACAACAACAAATATAGGTTTGTTTTATCCTTGCATTGATAAGAATCAATGCAGACCCATCAATCAATCACACCAGAAAAGAACAAAAATAAAATGTACGTATATGCCATCCGCATTCGTCACTGGGGCCCGTCATCACCCGTTAGGTTACTTAACTAACGACAGAGCGGGGGCTGGACTAGCGCGGGTGTAGAACATATACAACATCTAATAGTATATATACCAATATATAATAATCGCTCCAGGCGTGATAATATGCAACATTACAGAAAAGTAATAAGCATCACAGAACAATACAGATAATCTGGGATCCCCGGGTTTCACAGAGCCGCTGCTGAAACCCGACGTTCCCCTGGTCGTGTGGATAGCCTGTGCAATGAAACCTAGACCCCTACGGGTGCGGCAAGTTACCCGCCAAAACCTGAAGCGAGGTAGTCCCCACAGCATAGTGAATGGAACACCCGGCACTTCACGGAATCCGGTAAATTGAGCATCCCTCCTTGGGTCAACCTGTACCCCCTACGAGTGCGGAGAATAGTCTGCCAATTCTAGAGTGAGGTCCATCTGCCTCTCAAAGCCATGAGATACGGACCCGTTGCCCTCCAGAACCCGGTTATCCGTGCACTCCTTCGCGGGATAAACCTAGTACAGAAATAAAAATATGTACAACGGGTACATCGACCTCAACCCGGTCGTGCCCCAAAAGAATATTATACAACAGGCAGTGACGGCAGTCCACATGTTGGACGCTCGCCCCGCAATATCAAATGTACAAATAAATCAAAACTGCACTATCATTGCACCCTGCTATCCACCACGACATATCCGCAACATCACAGCACAACACAGAACATCAACGCGAATGTCACGTTCGCAAACCCGTCTAAAAGAACTAGAGCAATTAGACGCGGTTTACCGATCAAATGACATTCCCGATCGGAGATATAAAGTAAGTACTGTATACTAACAAATTTAAAATTTCGATCGTCAAAATTTCCCGAAGTGTGCCCCACGTACATCTACTGTACAGTAATAAAATCTGGGCCCAAAAGAACTATACCAAAGACCACAAATTCCACAAAAGAACCCACTGCAGAAATTTGGACCACTGGTCCCACAGATTGGCCGCGGATGCGCGGTCAAACCCTAGATTTGACGGCGGATCCGCGGTGGTCTGGTGGGGTCACGTGACCAACTTTCTACAGATAGCTCAGAAAACCCTACTTAGATTTCTGTGATATGTAAAATTATTTTTGGACCCTTTTAAAAATCGACAGAAACTTAAGCACTTGAAAATTGTGATTTCGGAAATTCCGTTCGATCGATCTTTTAAACGCGTTAGCACAAGTTAGTATAGCTTAATGGTGAGGCTCTGATACAACTGTAAGTCCACGGTAGCACCCCGGCCGTCTAACAAACGCCAAATGCGGAACAAAAACTTTTTACAACTGGCGCTATCGCGTACTATAACCCGGATCTGCCATTAAAACTAAACTAACAAACTACAAAGTGGGTAGAAGAGTTATACCGAACGATCCGAGTCCTTCGGTCTTCAACCATCATCCCACGCTTTGTTGCGGCTGCTCCGATCTCCTGAATCTCCAATCTTCTCTTCCAGGTGGCACCACGTCGACGGATCTTTAAACGGGCTCCCGCCTCTGAACCGAGGCAACTCGATCGACAATTTTGCTAGAAGAGACGACCAAGATGATGTAGAGAATGAGTAGAACACTTTGTCTCGTTACGTCCAAGGCTATGGACGAACGGTTAATGAAGTTGCCTTTTGGATCAGATTGAAATGAGATATGAAACTATATATGAACTAGATCTCTCTCTTCTCATTTTAACAACCCTTTCTCTTTCCCAAATTAATCATAACCTCAAGGGGAGGGGGCCGGCCATATAAGTAGAGGGAGGGAGGTGAGGGTAGGAGCAAAGAGGTGACCATAACAATAAAGGAGAAGGAATGAGTCATTAACCACCTAGTATGAACTCATTAAATGAAACAATGAATCATAACCCTTAGTCATCAAGCATTAATTGCACAATAAATGCACTAATGACTCACTAACCGAATCACCTCATCTAGATGCTTCTAGAACCTTCCACACTCATCTCAAGAAAAGATAAATCCGTATTTAACCGAATGTTAAATACGACTGATAGAAAACTGGAAACTGGCAACTTCCAAAAGTGATCCTGAAACGAATTTCAGGATAACCCCGTAATGGTATAAACATACCCGTATTTGTATTCCGACCGAATACAAATGCATCTGAGACAAAAATATTATATCTACACAGTATAATACTCGGATCCGGCTTAAACCAAAGCCGACCAGTATTATCTGCCCGAAAAATGACACGTGCGAAAACGTACGTGCATTTTCCGAACCTTGCCATAAAACCATACGGCCTCTATAACGTTTCGCCCGAACTTGGGAAAGTGTCTGTGGTGGACTCTAATGACTCATCAACACACTGGCACTGGGTATAACCACTAGCACGTCAGAGGTACAAGATGTACGTAACGGTTTGCCTATGTATTGATTGGAAGGGAAGCTGATGAGAGAACTCATCCATAAACCCTACTGAGCCTAGCAGTGATAATATACATACAGCCCGGTCCGTTCGTCTATGAGTATCGCATATCTGCCTAGGGGGCTAGTAACGTCAGACCCCCAATAGCGGTATAAGTCGTGTCAGAGAGTGGCCCAGAACATCCCGAGATACTAATGGAGTACCTAGCTGTAAATCTCCTGCCTCGGCCGAGGGCTTTGTGTAATGGCTCTCCTAGACACAGCGCGATCTCACCCCTAATACCGGGAGAGACGAATCCCCTGCCGATCCGCTCACTTGCCTCCATGTGGCTCGGGACAGTACCCAAAAAAGACCAGTTAGCACGACTCCTTTGAGCCGTGGTAGGGTAGAAATCAAAGCACATTGGGAACTCACACGAGACAAATGACGACCTCAGGTCGATGAACTAACCTGTACACATGTCACCAGGGAACTGCTATCTGACGATATGTATAATACCAACCAGCATGTTCCCGGCGAGTCCTGTCCGGTGTACTCATAACATAATGAGCACCTGTATACATCTTAGGTGATCCAACTGACACCAGTGGCTTGTGAGACCGGCCACCGCCGCTCGTCGGGGTCTCGACTGTATACACTAGTCTACTCTGGAGTATCGATGCCTTGTCTCGAAACTCCCACGACTAGGGACACTTTAAGGATGTGCTTACAGACCCCAGCTCCTACGTATATGATCGCCATCATACTGCTGGTAGTCAAGTAAGAATCCTATGGGCTCTATCATCATGCAATAGTGAACTAAAGCATGTATACGATGATAAAGACAAACCAGATAGCATATTATAATCTCGAGCAAGACTGTCACATCGGTATAGGTCCTGCCTCAATCATTGCAATCACGTACCTGCGATCCAATAATTGACTTTGAGGGAACTATCTCCAACAGTTTAATTATGCAATTTCTCTCCATCTCTTTTTCTCCCAACATGCGCGAGTAATTCTCCGCTTGTTAGGGTTCGTAGGATTAGGATAGGCTAATGGATGATGAACATCTCTAAACTCTTTTTAAGTCCTATAAAGTTTATGAACTTTATCAAAAGAATCATTAACGTCCTAATCGGGCGCGCTAACAATTCTTTGTTAGTCCCGACCGCGATTAGAGATTAGATTAACGATTGTTTTGATAAAGGCTAGATATCAGCGGAGTTCCGTGTCGAGATAGGGGTTAAGAGTGGGATTCCTTTTCCCTCCAGAAACCCTAATCTACACGCATCACCGTCGTTCTAGTTTTAAATCTATTAAAGGATAAAAAGGGTAACTTTTAATTAATCATTCATAACTACTAAAAATCCTAACGAACCCTACAAGCCCCCTTATTATATTAACTACATCCATAAATAATCTAGATCTATATTCTGCCTTAGTGCTTAACTAGATCTAGAAACCATTCCACAAAATTCTTATTTCTTCCTCCTTTCTCAACATATCTAAAGTAAGAGTAAAAGGTTCCACGTTTCCCAGAGGACGACCCGTACTCACCTCGGTCTAGCTACACGCGACACCATTCTGATTGCGGTTACATTACAAAAACACTCTCTTTCGAACCAAACAATCTAATGGCGCCGTTGCCGGGGATACGTGCGTAATTTTTTATTCTTACTATTTGTGTTGAATTCTTAGACGATTCATATCATTATTAAAACAAAACTGCAAATTGCATATTTAACGATTTGTGCGTGAATTTTTTCAAGGAGATCTGGAGTCACAGAATCAAGGAAAACAGGAAACAGAGACATTTTTGAGATCCAGAGGAGCACAGAAGGCTATAGAAAAAATTTCATCAAGTGATCCTTCTGCCACGCGGAGGATCCGCGGCAAAAACACCCTTGTGGCGGCGGAAACGCGGCACAACAGAGGAGTTAGGGTTTCAGTCTTTTTTGGTATCTTTCTCAACTCCTTCTCTCTCCTCTCAAGTGCAATAAAATCTATTTTCTGCAGGATTCTTTGCAAAATAGCGCCGCTCAAAAATCATTTTGCAAAAGTTTTGTGATTGGTTTTGTTTTGCATATTCTAATACGGACTTTAAGGGGCAAAGACCAAATCAAGATTAGGTGGGGATTTCATCACCCTTCCTAAGCCCCACAAATCACAAACCGAGCATCTGCATCAACCCTATATTAATTTAAAAAATATCTAGACCAGACTCTAAGGACTGTCGCGCTCATTAAGGACAGAGGAAGGTCGTGGGTAATCTATCGCTTATCTGCATTACTTTTGTGGTGCCTAGGCAAGTGTGTCCAAGGCGAGTGGTTACTTAATTAGGACCACTACTTTCGTAGTGGGGAGCCTCCCACTCATCTGGCACTTACCTGGCTACAAGGGTAGTAACGAGGCGGTAGAGGATTGATCCTGCGGCTTGTCCTATGGAACTCTAGGAGCGGTCTAGAGACTGGACCTAGGTGACCTTAGTTCTAGGGTTGCTTGTGCGTCTTAGCGAGATTTGTCTTGAGTCCCACTTTTTCAAAACAAGCCAATTTTAAATCACACACACGCTGCCACTTGCACTAAACCCGCTTAGTGCATGCTTGGCTGGTCACGGGATCCTAGTGCCCGTCTTGTCCGCATTCCTGTTATCGACGCCGAAGTCGGTACTTCTTCATCTTCTTTTCCCCCACCACACACCACGACCGAGATGGACGGCACTCCATCAGAATATAACACCATGCTGCCACCGCCCGTAGGTGCGCAGAATCCACCGCGCATCTCTCTCCAAGAGAGATGCTATCCTATCCGTGGTCCTCTTCCCACTTGTCTATCTCTTCCACCACCTAACGGGGATAATTTCAAAATTAAACCCCACTACATCAATCTGCTGCCCAAATTTCACGGGCTTGATTCGGAAGACGCGTACGTTTTCATCACCAAATTCGAAAACGTATGCGTAATGATGGGTACTTCACAATTGACTGTCGATGCTATGCGCTTGCGTCTTCTCCCATTCACACTGTGCGACTTGGCAGAAAAATGGCTTTATAATACTGCCGCACACTCTATCACTAATTGGGATGAATTCGTAATAGCATTTCTTAAGAAGTTTTACCCAAAGCATAAGACTGCCCGTGTTAGAAGCGAGATCAACCAGTTCACCCAGCTTCCCAATGAACCATTTTGGAAGTGCTTTGAACGTTTCAAGGATCTGCTTGTCCAATGTCCTCATCATGGAATCAATAGATGGGATTTATGTCGGATTATATATGAGGGCATTAATCCAGCGACAAAGCAGATGCTTGAAACAAATTGTCAATGCAATTTCATGTCTAAAGACGACGTTGAAGCTTGGAAATATCTGGAAGACCTTGATGAACACACTTTGCAGTGGGAAAGCGTAAGACCACCTTCTTCTAAGGAAAGTATTCATCAGCTCGATGTTTCCATCGTAGTAAAAGCCGAAATGGCAGCGATACAGAAGAAACTCGACGCTATTGAGAACAAATTCTCATCATTCTCCCTAAATCAGGTCACGCTTCCTAAGACCGTCTGTGGTTGCTGTTCGGATCCTTCACACTTAACGGAAGAATGTCCTATGAATGCATCGTTTCAAGCTAATGCTGCTTTTCAACAGCGACCTAGAAACGATCCTTATTCTTCCACGTACAATCAAGGATGGAGGAATCATCCTAAATTTGCTTGGAGTCAAAACCAACAAAGTAATTATCAAAGACCTCCTCCACAGCAACCACAACCACGGAATCAGCCCCCCTTTCAGTCACAGAATTTCAAAAATCCGACCAACATTTCAACACCACAAGTGGCCGGTACTGACAACTCACTTTCACAAACCTTAGATTTGTTCATGAAACAATCCATGCAATTGTCGGCTGAGATGAAGTCTTCTATTGATACCATAACGAAAAACTCCGCCTCCCATGGTGAGAGTATTAAATCAATAGAAAACCAAATCGCACAGTTAAACGCCGCAATGAGTGCGAGAGAAAAAGGGAAACTCCCATCTCAACCCCTAACGAATCCTGGCCATTCACAAAATTATAATGTGAATGCCATTACTACGTTGAGATCGGGGAGAGTGCTGAACAACCGAGTAGGTGAACAATTTGATGTTAGTGACACCATTGATACCCCAGCTTCTTCTTCTTCCCCTAATTCGTCTAGTCTTCCACCTTCATCCGAGCCTATTCTCCGTTTTCCCCAAGGCTCGAACATTTCTCCAAATCTATCTAAGTCGATTCCCACTCCAATTTTGGGATTGAATCCGTCGCCACAGTCTTCTCCACAAACGTTGGACCCAAAACTTATTGATCGAGCTCCATTTCCAACCGATTAAGGGCCAACAGACCTAACCCGCAAATGGAGAAGATTGTGGAAATGTTTAAGCAAGTTAGCGTGAATATTCCTCTCCTAGATGCTATTCAACAAGTCTCATCTTATGCAAGAAATCTTAAAGACTTGTGCACTAGGAAGAGAAAAACTCAAGTGCTTAAGAAGGTTTTCATGACGAGTAATGTTAGCACCACTTTTACCCAACAAATATCAAAGAAACATAAGGACCCCGGCTGTCCTACAATCTCTATTTCTATTGGGGGTAAAAATATTAATCGTGATTTACTCGATCTAGGCGCTAGCGTTAACTTGCTTCCTTATTCAGTATACGAGCAGTTAAGAATTGTAGAGTTAAAACCCGCCCATTGTACTCTCCAGATGGCAGACCGATCTATCACCAAACCTCGGGATGAACTAGAGGATGTGTTAATTAAAGTCGGGGAATTCATATTTCCCGTGGACTTTGTTGTTTTTGATACACAACCTATGGCAAACCCACGCAATCAAATCCCGGTGATACTTGGTCGACCCTTCCTAGCAACTTCTAACGCTGTAATTAATTGTCGTAACGGTTCTATGAACTTAACCTTCGGGAAAATGACAATTGACCTTAATATTTACAAGCTAGGAATTCAGCCATCAAAACCTTCTGCTCATTTGCTGGATGTTTGTTCCATCCACGAGATAGCTTCCGAAAGCTGCATGGATGAAGAACTTTGCTTTGATGTTCTCGACAACACTAATGAGACATCGTTTGATCTTGAACCACTTCATAGTGAGGATATGTTCAATGAGTTCGACCTTGAGATTGAACCCGTTGACTCGTTGCAAAAGTCAGCAGCACTTTCCGAGTCAATATCTTATGCAAGTTTTGAACCTCTTAAGGAGTCCGAATATCATTCCGTTACCCCACCTTTTATTGTCTCTCCGCTAATTCTTGATCTCAAACCGCTACCTTCTCATTTTAAATATGCATATTTAGGAGAGAGTGAGACTTTGCCAGTGATTATATCCGCTTCTCTAGCCTTAGAGCAAGAGAATGCACTTTTGGCAGTGTTGAGATCGAATCGCCAAGCATTTTGTTGGACGATGGCCGACATCAAAGGGTTTAGTCCCTTAATTGTTGAACATTACATACATCTGATGGATGAAGCCAAACCAACCCAAGACCCACAAAGACGGTTAAATCCCGTTATGAAGGAGGCGGTAAAGAAAGAAATCGTTAAGTGCCTTGATAGTGGAATAATCTACCCCATATCTGATAGCCAATGGATAAGTCCAATTCATGTGGTCTCTAAAAAGTCTGGCATCACGGTCATCACTAATGAGGCTAATGAGTTAATCCAAACACGCACCCAAACTGGGTGGCGTGTATGTATTGATTACAGGAAACTCAATTCCGCGACGAGGAAAGATCACTTCCCTCTACCTTTCATTGACCAGATGCTAGAACGATTAGCTGGACACGATTACTACTGTTTCTTGGACGGATATTCTGGCTATAACCAGGTCCCCATCGCTGAAAAGGATCAAGATAAAACCACTTTTACTTGTCCTTTCGGAACTTTTGCTTATAGACGCATGCCCTTTGGGTTATGCAACGCTCCCGCTACATTTCAGCGGTGCATGATGGGGATATTTTCAGATATGGTGGAAAATTTTCTAGAAATTTTTATGCACAATTTCTCCATTTTTGGGGACTCCTTTGAGGACTGCCTTCGTAATCTTGACGCGGTTCTTACCCGCTGTAAGGATAAGAACTTGACTTTGAATTGGGAAAAATGCCATTTTATGGTCCAAGAAGGTATTGTACTTAGACATATAATTTCACGAAAAGGCATTGAGGTTGACAGAGCTAAAATAGGTGTCATTCATAACCTCCCTCGTGCCAACTGCGTCAAAGATATACGATCCTTCCTTGGCCATGCAGGATTTTATAGAAGATTTATTAAGGACTTTAGCAAAATTGCTAGACCCTTAACCCTTCTATTGGCCAAGGACACTACTTCTCACTTCGATTCGGATTGTGAGGCTGCTTTTCAATCGCTTAAAGAATCACTCACTACAGCCCTCGTTCTATCATCTCCGGATTGGAACCACCCGTTCGAGCTTATGTATGACGCATCGGATTTTGCTATTGGTGCTGTCTTAGGACAGCATATTGATAAGATGCCACATGTAACTTACTATGCAAGTAGGACCTTGAATGATGCACAAATAAATTACACAACTACCGAGAAAGAACTCTTGGCAGTTGTATTTGCATTAGAGAAATCCAGGCCCTACTTGATTGGCTCGCCTATTGTGGTTTACACAGATCACTCCGCCCTACAACATCTTTTATCAAAGAAGGATGCGAAGGCCTGGCTAATACGTTGGATCCTATTGTTACAAGAATTTGATCTTGTCATCCGAGAGAAGAGTGGATGTGAAAACGTTGTAGCCGACCATCTTTCACGCATCACTTCTTCACCAACTTTGACCGTGCCGATAAATGACTCATTTCCTGACGAACAGCTCTTGACTGTATCCTACGAACCTTGGTTCGTGGATATCGTAAACTACCTTGCAATGTGACTTATTCCTAATGATTGGTCGAAACAAGACAAACTTCAATTTCTATCCCAAGTAAAATATTTTTACTGGGATGAACCTTATCTATTCAAGTATTGTTCCGATCAAATCATTCGCAGGTGTGTCCCTAACGATGAATTCAAGAGCGTGTTATCATTTTGTCATGATCAGGCATGCGGCGGTCATTTTGGTCCTCGCAAAACGGCGGAGAAAGTTTTGCAATGTGGCTTTTATTGGCCAACATTATTTAAAGATGCATTTGAACATTGCAAAACTTGTCCGCGATGTCAGCATTTGGGTCGTATTTCACGAAGGAACGAGATGCCGCTCCAACCTATATTGGTTGTGGAAATATTCGATGTTTGGGGTATGGATTTTATGGGACCTTTTCCCAACTCCTTTGGGAATCTATATATCTTGTTAGCGGTTGATTATGTCTCGAAATGGGTGGAAGCTATACCGTGTCGCACTAATGACAACAAAGTTGTCATTAAGTTCCTTAAAGAAAATATCTTTTCGCGATTCGGACACCCTCGCGCTATAATTAGCGACAACAGGACTCATTTCTGCAATCGGTCTTTCGAGGCCATGCTGCGGAAATATTCAATCACTCACAAGCTTTCTACGCCCTATCATCCCCAAACAAGCGAGCGGGCTGAGATCTCAAATAGGCAGATCAAACAGATATTGGAGAAGACGGTTTCGAAAAACCGTAAAGATTGGTCAACCAAATTGACGGATGCTCTTTGGGAATTCCGCACCGCTTATAAGACCGATCTTGGTATGTCTCCATACCGCCTTGTGTTTGGGAAGGCATGCCACCTTCCTGTCGAGATCGAACATAAAGCAATGTGGGCTATTAAAGAGCTTAATTTTGATCTTGATCATGCAGGCAGCTATCGGAAGCTGCAATTGAATGAGCTAAGCGAACTCCGCGATGAAGCTTACGATAATGCGGTGATAGTAAAGAACAGAACTAAAGTGTTCCACGATAAAAATCTTTTTAGAAAAACCTTCACATCGGGGCAACAAGTCCTTCTTTACGACTCCCGTCTCCATCTTCATCCGGGTAAGCTTAAATCTCGTTGGAAAGGACCTTTTGTGTTGCGGTATGTACACCCGCACGGGGCAGTTGAAGTCGAAAATTTGAAAAACGGTTCAATTTTTAAAGTAAATGGGCATAGAATAAAACCGTATTTTTCTGCTGACCCCGCGGAGAAGCTCCTGTTTTTACAGGAGCCGCTTTATCAAAACTAAAATTCCTCCGCCTCACCACCATGTTTTTGTAACATTTTCTCATTTTGAGAATGGAGGTGAGTAAAAATGGATTTGATTGAATATCTGTGCGTGTCAAAGATCAAGTTTGGGGGTAGTTTTCATTTAACTATTATTTTACCCCTTGAATCTCTCTCTTAGTATACAGGTCCTTGTTCTCAAAAGGCTACATCAGTGAGGACACTGCTGAAAACAGGTTTGGGGGGGAGGTTTGTATTCACTGAATTATCTTTAACACTGGGCATTAAATTTTTTTTTTAATAACAAAAGAGTAGAGAGTGAAAAATTACATCCAAAAGATAGGAATAGTTTAAGAAAACTAAGAAAATTATAAGTTTTTTCTTAAACGAACTGGTAATAAGTTGTTATGAGCTGTTGTCCCAAGGGTTAGTAAGATGAAGGAAGTCACTAATCTGAGGATAAAAATAAGTCTGAAAAATAGTTTCTATTCTGGAAGCCAAATATTTTAATGTTGATACCCTACTATATGCACTTACACACGTCTTGGAACTCGGGATAGTAGAGGATACCTTGAAATGCTCTTGTCTAAAAGCCAAAGTATGAAGGAAATGAAAAAATATAAAAAAAAATGAAGAAAATATAAAAATGGTGAAAGAAAAAAATGAACACTGGTTTTGTATCGCCAAGGCAGCAATAAAAAAATATAGCGAGGGTGCCTCTTCACCTAGTGCCCGAAGGCCAACTGGTCTGGGAGTCACTGCTAAGCCTTAGGTGGTGCAAGGCGAGGAAAAATATTATCACCTAATCAGCAAGCACATGAGTAATCGGTCGGTTAGTACCCCAAGAAATATTAACGGTCGCATGAAAAGGTGTGAGCAAACCTAAGTATTCATCAAATTAAAAAGTACTAAGGTAGATGGACAAGAGTAAGATAGCTTGAATTGAATTCTCCGAGTGTAGGGATGTTCTATACACACACGTAGGGGTATATGATCAATGTTTGGAAGAAAAATAGGAATGAAGAATAAAGACGATGTTTTATTGAGGGATGATGTGATTTCTAACATCTTTTCATGACTATTAAGATAGGGCTCATGACAACTGAAAAGCTAGTGTAGTTGGAAACTCTTATTTTCAAATTCTTTCTTTTATGGTTCTTATCTTTATATGTAAATTTCACCATCTCTCTTTTGTTATTGGATTTTGTGGGTGTAATCCGCTGAAAACCCACAGGAGACAACACTCCTCCTACTAGGGACACCTAGAGGTTTAACGGCTTGTTGCACGTGCTAAGTGCAATCGTGTTTGCCTTCGAAAGTGTGCTTAGTTTTCTCCTTTATTTTTCTCCTACTCTTGAATAAACTAGTTTGCTCGGGACGATCAAAGATAAGTTTGGGGGTATTTGTTCAGTTGATAAAACTGCACAATTGTTATTACATTTTTCCTACCATTTCCATATTTAAAAAGGTCTTTATTATAATATATCATACATATGAGGGTTTATGTGTAAAAATACTATTTTCCATGTGTTGATATATTGTAATTATTATAATATATTATACATATGAGGGTTTATGTGTAAAAATACTATTTTCCATGTGTTGATATATTGTAATTAGCTTTTTGGTAGGAAAATATATGCAAATAATATTATTGACCAAATCCTAGTAGAACTAAGTCTACTAAATATTATTTAAGTTGTTGTGCAGGATTTTTAGGTCTTAAATCAAGGAAATCAAGTTGTTAAAGCTAACCTGCCTAATTAAGAAATCAAAATTAAGAAATCAATTCTGGCAGAAGAAAAGAAAAGATTTCCAAATTCTGAAGGTTCCAAGGATCGCCACATGTCACAAGGAGCCAGCCCCTAAAGTTTGATCAACGGAGCAGATCATCAGGCCGCGGATCCGCGGCATGAGCCCCTTGATGCCGTGGATCCGCCGCGTAGTTGAAGAGTTAGGGGATGGAAATTTTTAGGTGGAATCCTAACTAAAGGTCCCCAATTTAGGCATCTAACTTTCTGGCTTTGGGACTATAAATAGAGACCGAGTGCCTCTTGGAAAATTCATCAAGTCGACGCCAAGACGGCTCACGCATCCAAACTGATCATCAACTGTTCGTCTACCTCCTTGGAAGAGATCGAGAAGCAAACTAGTCTTTGTAATCATTTTCTAAGGAATCAAAGTGTAATGAATATTGTTGATTAATAAAGGTAGCTTTCTTTTTCTTATTCTATTTCTTCGTAGTTTAATTATGCAATTTCTCTCCATCTCTTTTTCTCCCAACATGCACGAGTAATTCTACGCTTGTTAGGGTTCGTAGGATTAGGGTAGGCTAATGGATGATGAACATCTCTAAACTCTTTTTAAGTCATATAAAGTTTATGAACTTTATCAAAAGAATCATTAACATCCTAATCGGGCACGCTAACAATTCTTTGTTAGTCCCGACCGCGATTAGAGATTAGATTAACGATTGTTTTGATAAAGGCTAGATATGAGCGGAGTTCCGTGTCGAGATAGGGGTTAAGAGTGGGATTCCTTTTCCCTCCAGAAACCCTAATCTACACGCATCACCGTCGTTCTAGTTTTAAATCTATTAAAGGATAAAAATGGTAACTTTTATTTAATCATCCATAACTACTAAATCCTAACGAACCCTACAAGCCCCCTTATTATATTAACTACATCCATAAATAATCTAGATCTATATTCTGAATTAGTGCTTAACGTAGATCTAGAAACCATTCCACAAAATTCTTATTTCTTCCTCCTTTCTCAACACATCTAAAGTAAGAGTAAAAGGTTCCACGTTTTCCAGAGGACGACCCGTACTCACCTCGGTCTAGCTACACGCGACACCGTTCTGATTGCGATTACATTACAAAAACACTCTCTTTCGAATCAAACAATCAGCGTTGCATATTATATTGCTTGCGTGGTTGTGACTGTCAATTGACGAAGAGCTAGCTCCCGCTTGGGGATGCCTTTACTCATATTATGCTTGTTGTACTTATTTAGGGCCAGTATTTACAAATGAAACTCTGCCGAAATTTTCAGAAAAGACTTGAGATTTTAAAAATACATATTCGGCTTATGTTATTTAAAACCACTTGCTTTCAAACATGTTTTCTTCACTTCTTTCTTAAAATGGTTTAGATTTCTGGGATTTTTTTACTTACTTGAATTAGATGGGGACCTATAGATTTCATATGATTCAAGTGCCAGTCACGTGCCATTTCGGGTCGTGACAAAGTTGGTATTAGAGCGCTAGGTTAAACTTGATTCGAGTCTAAATTTGACTACGAGGAGCCTAGAGCGTTTGTATATATTCGGAATTTAGGTTTGACCTTACGAAACTTAGACTTAGTCGAAGGGGTATTAGACCCGAACTTTCGTCACGTAGGTTGACCTTGGTTGATGCAGTAGGTGATTTAAGGAGAGTGATGTACCGTGTGTATGTTCCGCGGCATACTTACGATACACTACTCCGCTTAAGGAGCCTTAGGATGTACATTCCTTGTACAGTATTATATTCATTCCTATAATATATCCTCATCGATATTGGTTTATGGTTTTGCTACCACGATTACACGGGAAGAGAGAGCTACGGCTAGAGTTGCGGTCAGCATGAGCTCGTCACGAATGAGGACTGACCACGGCGTGATTCCAGGGACTTACGATTGCATAGAGGCGTCGTTTTATTGTGTTTTCGCGCCATGAGCGTTTGATGGATCGCTTTTACGAGATTTCTCGGATGTGCAGATCAGCACCAGAGGATCAGGCTACTGCTATAGGCCAGCCAGAATGTGATGACCGTCGATGCACCGATTATTTGATGTTTGAGGCACTGTTCAGCGTGCGGACAAATGAGCCAGTTGTTGCTGTGAATGACGAGATATCGCCGCAGATGTTTGGAGCTATTGCCGCACGAGTTATACTTAGAGATATGATAGAAGACCACTAGTCACCCATGGACGAAGAACTAGGACATATGATTCGTTGCCTACCCCGATGCGAGGTCATCAGATTGATTGATTCCAGCTAGAGACGATTTCACGCAGGTACGTTAGGAGTCGATAGAGACGATCGAATCTCAGAAGCCCATTTTCCAAGTTTAAAGTATTCAGAGACAAATGCAAGTAATGCTATGGACCCTCTAGAAGAATGAAACCCTAACTCGAAATAATGACCATGAGAACGCTTTGAAACCTTAGGGTTTGCGGCAGTTCGGCGGTGCCATTAGTGAGGCTTGGGTTTGCCCATCTACAGTTGGTCTATAGGTATTGTGGCATGTACTAGAATGCTATTAAACTGTACCCAAGATGTTGAGCTCTTGGGGGATTATGGAACTTTGACGAATCAATCGAAAGGTTCGACATCATTCGGATATCATGTGATGGGATACATTACTTGGGAGACTCCAGATATGAGTATAGCCGTTGGAGCGCATTCCTTGCAGCCACGAAGAGACAAGTCCGAAGCAGTCGACATTAGAGAAAATTGGAGTAAGAGGTTCGTACGAGATCTTAATGAGATGACGTTCCACTCCGCCGACATTAGAGATGTGACACGCATACAGAGGCGTTATATATGGATATATCTTCCAGAAGGAGTCGTGATGAGTATGCAGCCATTCCGGAATAAGAAACAGCTATAGAAAAAGGGTGATAACCTCCAGGCAGTTCGGCAGAAACGAGAATTGAGAAAGATCTCGACAGGACCTTTCTGGAATACTATACGAGATGATTTGGACCTAGGATCGGTCATATTACGCACACCCAGAAGGCCAGAGTTCGGCATCATCGACGAGACATGTTATGAGTGACCATGATGGTTGGTCAGAGATCTGTAGAGGATGTGCCAGAGCGGGACTGTTTCCGTTGTCATTCCATATTGGGCCGTTGAGCCGAGAAGCCATATATCTAGCAATTCGCAGTGAGAGACAAGAGCCTAAAGGCACCAGGCGCCAGACGATGAACAAGAAGCAAGTAGATATCTTGCTCTCCTAGCTTTGGATGCACCGACACCTTCTCGACTGCGAGGGAAGGACATATCGACGACAGTATTTACGATCTGGGATTTGGTTATTCGAATATCACGCATCCGACATTTTTTGATTTCGGTATTTTGGACGATTTGTTTGCATGATTGAGATTTTGTACACTACGGTTGCACTTGACTTCGATTTGATGTCATTCGAGATATTGATTTTGATTTCATGCCTATAATATGTATATGATTTGACTTGTACTTTCGACATACTTTTCATGCACTTTTAGTATTTGATTTCATTTTGTGCACGCAGATGCACATGGTTGTGAGATTATGTACCGCGGTATAACTGATTTGGATTTGGATGGAATGTGTCGTATACCGTCGATTTCGATTTGATATTCTATATTTGTTTTCGTACACTTTATTTGGATTCTTGCGCATGCTGTTAGTTGTATGTATGCCCTAGAGGCCAGTATTGTACAGATGATGTATATTATATTGGATGCTTGGACATATATAGAGATGACTTTCTTGCTCGATATGATAGTATGCTATCTGGTTACTCTTTACCTTAACATGTATACTAGTCTCTTTAAATTGTCTTATAGTTACAAGTTGATAAAGCCCTTAGGATGTGTACTTGACTGCCTGGACTATGATGCAGATCATACTAGTGGGGACATGGTAGTCCATAACTACATCCTTCAAGGTCCCTAGTCGTGGGTGAATCGAGACGGGGCATCGATATACCAGAGTAGACTAGCGTATACGCTTCTCGACCCATGAGATGGGCGATGGATGATCCCATATCCATTGGTGTTTGACATCAGAGATAGTATACGGGTGCTCAGTGGAGACTGGGTACACTGGACGGACTCGCCGAGAACTCCCAGATGGTATTATACCTCACGTCAGATGGCAGTTCTCAGGTGACACTTATGCAGGTTAGTCTGTAGACCCGAGATCGTCATAGAGTCTTGTGTGATTCCCACTGTGCTTTGATCTCCACCTTACCACGTCCATGAGGGCGTGCAAAACGGTGGTTTTTGGGCACAGTCCCGAGTCACATGGAGGCAATGAGCGATAGGAGGGGCTTCGTCTCTCCCGATATTGGGGGTTGATGTTGCGTTGTGCTCGGTTGGCCGTAACAGTGAAGTCCCTGGCCAGAGCAAATCAGAGATATGCTGGTAAGTGTTACCAGTAGTTTCTCGACCCGTTATGAGCCTCACATCAGCACGACTTATCGGTTATTGGGGTCTGACGATTACCACCCCTAAACTTGATATGCGACATATCAGACGAACAGACCGGACTGTACGGTAAGTGTTACTGGTTGGATTCACAGGAGTGTGAGCGGGCTAGCTCGTCGATCTTCTGATCGATCAATACCCGGTTGGCCGTTACGTTTAGCAGACCGCTTGCGGCTTGTGGGTGATTGATATGATCATCATCTGCTGCCGGCGTATTGACGAGTCTTTAGAGTCCTACACAGAGGTTTCCTGGCTCAAGCGAAACGAAATAGGAGCGCATATGAGATATGTGCAGGACCGAGAATAATGCGTGTATGTGATACCGTATTCCATTCTCGTGATGAATGTATCGATTGGTTATATGCGATATAACCTAGATATCGAATCAAGGATTGATTCGATAAGCCGATACATAGGATACTAGTCGGTTATATGCGATATGACCGGATCGTTAAATCAAGTGTTGATTTAATGATTTAATGTATAATTATATATTTGATATATTACTTTGCATTAACTAGTATTGGTTCACTTTAAATGGATTTTCTCACTTGATGTGCAAGTTGTATATGTGATATACTTTTGTGCACATGTTTGTATCATGTTTGATGATACTTGCTCATTTGGTTAAGTGTAAAGAATTAAACCTTGGTTAAGTAAATGGTTAGGGTTTTTATTTATTCATTCTTTTATCTTTTTAATTTGGATTAAAAAGAAATGGCAAAAGAAAACAAAATGGTTGCTTTCAATCTTGAAGCTTGTTGAAGCTTCATGAAGCTTTGACCAAAGTGACCATTTTGTCTTCATGCTTAACCCTAACCATTCATCTAACCTTAGTCAATTCTCTACACCTAACCATGGTTTATATTATGATAAGTATTCATTTTCTTTTTCAATTTAAGGACTTATCATAATCATCTTCATCTTCTTCTTCTTGATGAGATAAAGAAAAAGCTTGCCACCATTAATGGCATGTTGAGCAAAAGTGTGAGAAATCAAATTCTAAAGTGAACCCACCTCCTATTTCTTCACCCTCTACCTCTTGCCAAGTAGTATAGGGTGTTTTATTCACAAGTTTCACAACTTGGTGAAGTTGGAGCTTGATCTTGTGTAACCTCGACGTAGATCATCTTCGGCGTCGTACCCGACGACTAGTCCGCTCATTTCTCCGATGAAGCCGATGCCAGAGTCCGAGATCCGACTTGGACAGCGGGAGGAAGTCTACGTGGAGCTAGGGAAGTGGAGAACCGGATCTACAAAGGTTATAGCTTCTCACTTTTAGTTAAGTCGTTAACTAGTTTCCTGTTTCGCCTAAAATTCTAGTTAACGATCCATATTAGGGTTTCTCGGCACTCATAAAATTTGAAATTGGCATGGTTGATGCCTTGTGAGACTTCATTAGCGTGCCTAGGAACCCTACAGTGGTATCAGAGCTACTAGGCATTGGATGTCGACCTATGGAGGGTTCTCACTGTGTGACTGTGTGGCGAAGCATAGGCTCTTACCCTCAGGGTGTCCCGAGACCGGAAGGTGTTCCGGTGGGTTGTAGTCCTCGCGAGGGGGCATGCGTAAAAAGTAGCGGCTGAGGGACCCGTTGGTGCCATGGAGACCCCATTGGATGGGGTGGCTGCCTGACCTACAGTGGTATCAAAGCCTAGCTAGAGCCTTAGGCGATGCTTAGACGATGTTTGAAACCCGATCGAACCCGAAACCCATTTTTTTTCACGCTCTCTGGACTTTTTCTAAAAACTGGATTTTTTCCAGATTAAAAATGCTTAAAAAATTCAGCAGGGAATTCTAAGAATTACGGTGCAAATTTTACCTCATGAAACCTCTATAGCGCGGCGGAACCGCGGCAGAAGCCTGGCTTCTGCGGCGGTTCCGTGGCCACTTGATAGGATTTGCCTCCAAACTATGCACAGTAATTCCTATTTAATGATGCTGAGTTTTATGGGAATTTTTAATTTGACTCAATAGTTGAGTGTTCTGGGGTTGCATTGGGAATCGTAGATTCGATCGGATTATCAAGCTTTGTCTATGTGGTTTTCCGGATATTTTAGAATATGTTAAAAAGTTCGACCTGATGTAAATACCCAATTTTTCCCCTGCCGGGAAATTTCCAATTGTTGGACTTTTCCGTAGTTTAATGACGTTCTAAGTAGTGCAAGTAACGCGATGGTCCCTCTAGAAGACAACAAACCTTAACTCGATTATGTGACCGTCTTGAACTGCCCTTTGAACCTTAGGGTTTGGGGCAGTACGGCGCGCCACATGTGAGGCGTTGGCTTAACCCTTCTACGGCTGGAACGTTGGTACTGAGGCATGAAGTGAATGTCTTTGAACTTATTTCATGTGTTGATCGGTTTCGGGAAAACTTGGGTGTTCGAATGTTCGATCGGAAAGTTTAATATTTTCTATTTATCCGGAATGGGATACAATAATTGGAATTCACAAACAGTTATGAGATAACTGAATGAATGTTATAAATCTAGCGGTTTAGTCTCACTTGATATTGAAAAGAGTTTTCGATAATGAGACTAAAATGCGGGGTTTATAATTGTTAGGCATGTGATGTCTAAGTATTCCATTTGATTAGGCATGCGATGTCTAAAGAGGTTGCGGATTCCAACTGTTGTAGTTTTACACTTTCTTTTCTGTGACCGTAAGTGTAGTATGTTAATATCGCCGGTTTCGTTGCTATATGTCAACGACAATTGGGGTATGCATACTTACTTACGTTGATGACATGTGATGTTATGTGTTGCTGGATATGTTATATTGGATCGTCGTGTTCGAATAGCCGGGGGGTTTTTATGTGAGATGAGTGTTTTTCATTTTCATTCATGTAAAAACTTGTATGTAATATTCTTTTATTTGGGGCACTTCCAGGTAGCGGAAGTTGTCACCCTTTGTATATTATTTACTTTTCCGCATTAGGATAGACCCAAGGAGGGGAGCACAAGTAACCGGGTTCTGGGGTTCAGTGGGAGACCAACTCGAGGAGTCGAGTCCGGGTCTCCTAACCCTAGAATTGGCAGGGTTGCTTGCCGCTCTCGTAGGGGTCTTGGGGTGTGGGATTGGCTATTCATCACGACCGTGGAATCCGTGTTTTATACTGGCTCGTATTGAAAACACGGACGTCCTAGTATATCCAATATTTCATATGTTTCTTCTGCTGCGATTTCTGTGATGTGATTCTGTGATGGATATAGTATATAGTATATATGATATATTATATAGACGTTACTTATGTTTTACACCCACGCTAGCCCAGCCCTGCTCTGTCGTTAGTTACCTAACCTAACGGTGCACGAAGGGACATCGAGGCGAATGCGGATGGCATAAGTGTACGTCATATCTATCTGTGATGTTTAGGTATTTAAATGATGGGACTTCATTAATGTGATTAATGAAAGATAAGAAACCTAAGATGTTGTGGAATCGAATTTTAAAATAAAACAGGTAGCTACAGTTCTTGCTTTGCACAGCGGTATATGTGATATATCCTGCACCTTATTCGATGAGGAAAGGACCGAGATCCCTTCACCGGGAGTGACTCCTTTAGCAATAACTGGCAGATGCTACACACTCGGTTTGTCTTTTGATTGCTTCTATAGTTTCTGCTTTGCACAGTGATATATATGATATATCCCGTACCTCATTCGACGAGGAATGGGCCGACGATCCCTTCACCGGGAGTGACCCCTTTAGCAAAACTAGAAAAGCCTCAAGAACACTCCATTTCAAAATTCACTCGATTCTACAACGATATCAAGTTCATTACGCTCATGGTTTTCAGAAAAACCTGTCGTAGCCCTCCGTCATTTCAGATAAGTAGTAGTTAGTATTCGTGCTACTTTTGTTGGCCTGCGTCAAGGCGTAGTGTGCGGTAGCTAACTAGTATTTATCTGCTTATGCATATGATGCAGATTGGATTAGGGTAGTCGTGCGACTTTGTTGGCCTGCGTCAAGGGTCGTGCGGGTGGGTTTAATTCAATCAGGAAATGACGGGTTGAACTTGACTAGCGCACTATGGTTTGTTGGCCTGCATCAAGGTCATAGGACGCTAGGGGCAAAATATTATCGGGAATTTCAAGTGTTGAAATTTGCAATGAGATTGCATACCTTCTATGAGATAGTTGGATCCCGATACCCACTGCGAGTAAGAGTTACTCCTGGGAGAGTTTTACACATTACAATTAGCCGATCAAGTAGGTGTCTAGAAAGGTGTCAACGGGGTTACGCCTCTGGGAAAACGAGGTTTACTTTAATTAGGTCCGTTCGAAAGCATGGGGAACCTCCCTCAAAGTACCGACACTGGCCTGGCGGAAAGATCGACGAAGTTGTAGGGTGTAATTAATCCCGTCTAGTCTTTCCTTTTAGGGTTTGAAGGAAGATTTGATAAAAACCAGTGGGAGCCATCCTGATTAGATAAGATAATAACCAATCTCATCTTGCACGAGCATACGCTAAAGTGTTTTCTTCTCTCTCTCTCCAGGTAGCGACCATGTCATGCCCTAATAAAGATAATAATATGGATGTATTGACTGAACCCGCATGTTATACTGTGCTGGGGAACGTTGGTTCCGTTCTTTCTTATAAGAATTATAGGAATGAACAGGACATAAGGGAATACCAGGATTCCCATGCCACCCGAATGAAGAAAGTACATGATGATGCATTTTCTTCGGGTGTGTTCGTTACAGAGAATTGTTTCTCCATTTGCTTTACGTCCTGGATATTAGATACCGGGTCAGGATCCCATATATGTAATCAGTTACATGGGCTCAGGAAAGGTAGAGAACTTGGAGAAGGTGATAAAGACATTAAAGTTGGAAATGGTGCAATTGTTGCAGCTAAGACTGTCGGGGAATATCACCTTGCATTACCAACTGGTAATACATTGGTTCTGAACGAATGCTATTACATGCCGAACCTGATATGCAACATTATATCGGTTTCTTTATTGAGTAAAGAGGGATATAATTTTGTATTACAGGACAATGTTATGAACATTTTCCGTAACCAAAAGTTGGTTGGATCAGGCACGTTGTGCAATGGCATTTATGTTCTAAATCAATCAACAGTTCTGAGCATAACAAACACACACAAGAGGAAGAGTTCAGAACTGAACGAATCCTTCTTGTGGCATTGTAGACTCGGTCACATCAATGCGACACGACTGGCGAAGTTGCATAAGGATGGATATTTAAATCCGTTTGAATTTTCATCTTATGACACTTGCCAGTCATGTCTCAAAGGCAAGATGACCAAAACTCCGTTTACGAGACACGGAGAAAGAGTTACTGAACTCTTGGGACTGATACATAGTGATGTATGCGGTCCTATGTCTACACATGCCAGGAATGGTTCTTCGTACTTCATTACATTCACTGACGATCTCTCTAGATTCAGATATGTGTTCCTGATGAAACACAAATCAAAAGCTTTTGAGAAATTTAGAGAATATAAACAAGAACTCGAAAACCAAACCGGAAAAAGTATTAAAATCCTTCGATATGATCGAGGAGGTGAATACTTGAGCAATGAATTCCTGGACTTCCTAAAAGAGAATGGGATTCTCTCTCAGCTGACTCCTCCATATACACCACAGCACAACGGTGTATCAGAACGAAGGAACCGCACCCTATTAGATATGGTGCGCTCTATGATGAGCACAGCTGAGTTACCTATTTCCTTCTGGGGATATGCACTGGAAACAGCTGCAGACCTATTGAATATGGTTCCCACCAAATCCGTGCCAACCACTCCATATGAGATATGGAAAGGAAAGAGACCATGTCTTAATTATGTTAAGATATGGGGTTGTCCGGCATATGTAAAAACGCAAAATCCGGACAAACCCGCGGCAAGGTCCATTCTGTGTAAGTTTATTGGATATCCCAAACATTCGCGCGGGTATATCTTCTACCACACCGAGGAACAAAAAGTGTTTGTTTCTCGACATGCCACCTTTTTAGAAAAGGAATTTCTTGACAAAGAGATTAGTGGCAAGGAGGTAGAACTGGAAGAGGTTCCAGCAATACAAACTACGACAGAAGATTTGGTTGAACCAGAGGATTCAGTAGCTCCCAATGAACCTCAGCCTCTCCGCCGATCTAGTCCCGCCGATCTAGTAGGGTTCCTTGCCAACCTGAGAGATACTACGGTTTTCTCATGGATGGTGGAAGCGAGGATTGCATCATGGAGGATGATGACCCAACTAGCTTCGAGCAGGCCATCACGAGTAGGGACTCAGTGAAATGGCTAGATGCTATGCGGTCCGAGATGGAATCCATGTACATCAACAAAGTATGGACTTTGCAAGTTGCTCCTGAAGGGGTAAAACCCATTGGGAGCAAGTGGATCATCAAGAAAAAACTTAGTGTAGATGGGAAAGTGGAGACTTTCAAAGCTAGACTTGTTGCAAAAGGCTTTCGTCAAAGACCAGATGTGGACTATGACGAAACCTTTTCTCCAGTGGCTATGCTTAAATCCATCCGGATCATGCTTGCCATCGCTGCATATCATGACTACGAAATCTGGCAAATGGATGTTAAGACCGCCTTTCTAAATGGTGATTTAGAAGAGTGCGTGTACATGACTCAGCCAGAGGGCTTCGTAGACAGTGGGAGCGGCGGCAAGGTGTGCAAGCTGCTTAAATCCATTTATGGATTAAAGCAAGCATCGCGGAGTTGGAACATCTGCTTTGACGTCGTTATCAAAGAGTTTGATTTCGTCAAAAACCCAGATGAACCTTGTATTTACAAGAAGGTAGCAGAGAGTAAGGTTGTCTTCCTCGTATTGTACGTGGACGACATACTCTTGATAGGAAATGATATTCCTATGCTGCAATCGGTCAAGCTCTTCTTGTCACAAAGATTCTCAATGAAAGATCTTGGTGATGCCTCCTGCATATTGGGAATTAGGATCTATAGAGATAGATCCAAACGGATATTGGGATTGTCCCAATCCAGGTACATTGACACCGTACTAAAGAGGTTTAGTATGGAAGAATCCAAGCGTGGGAACTTGCCCACGATCTCTGGAGTCACTCTCTCCAAAGAGATGTCTCCCAAGACTGATTTGGAGAGAGCTCGCATGCAAGGGATACCCTATGCTTCGGCTGTAGGCTCTATCATGTACGCGATGCTATGTACCAGACCCGATGTTGCATACTCACTAAGTGTAGTGAGCAGGTATCAAGCTGATCCTGGAGAGAGTCACTGGACAGCTGTGAAGAGCATTCTCAAGTACTTGCGAAGGACTAAAGAGATTCTCTTGGTGTATGGTAACGGAGAACTCCAAGTGGAGTCCTTTACCGATTCGAGCTTCCAAAGTGATAAGGACGACTCTAAGTCGCAGTCGGGATTTGTCTTTACCCTTTACGGAGGGGCGGTTAGCTGGAAGAGTTCCAAGCAGGAAACCGTGGCAGACTCGACGATGGAGGCTGAATACATCGCTGCCAACGATGCTGCCAAAGAGGCTGTCTGGATCAAGAAGTTCATTACTGAACTTGGAGTGGTTCCATCCATTGAGCATCCAATACCTTTGTATTGCGATAACAATGGAGCGGTGGCTATGGCCAAGGAACCCAGGTCCCATCAGCGATCCAGGCATATTCTGAAGCGTATCACCTGATACGAGAGATAGTTGATCGCCGGGAGATCGAGGTCAGGAGGGTTGACACGAAGAACAACACGGCGGATCCACTCACGAAGGCCATTCCCCAGATACAGTTTGAGAGACTCTTCGGGATGCTCGGTATGCGATACTACAGCAGCTGGCCCTAGTGCAAGTGGGAGATTGTTAGTTGTATGTATGCCCTAGAGGCCAGTATTGTACAGATGATGTATATTATATTGGATGCTTGGACATATATAGAGATGACTTTCTTGCTCGATACGATAGTATGCTATCTGGTAACTCTTTATCTTAACATGTATACTAGTCTCTTTAAACTGTCTTATAGTTACATGTTGATAAAGCCCTTAGGATGTGTACTTGACTGCCTGGACTATGATGCAGATCATACTAGTGGGGACATGGTAGTCCATAAGTACATCCTTCAAGGTCCCTAGTCATGGGTGTATCGAGACGGGGCATCGATATACCAGAGTAGACTAGCGTATACGCTTCTCGACCCATGAGATGGGCGATGGATGATCCCATATCCATTGGTGTTTGACATCAGAGATAGTATACGGGTGCTCAGTGGAGACTGGGTACACTGGACTGACTCGCCGAGAACTCCCAGATGGTATTATACCTCACGTCAGATGGCAGTTCTCAGGTGACACTTGTGCAGGTTAGTCTGTAGACCCGAGATCGTCATAGAGTCTTGTGTGATTCCCACTGTGCTTTGATCTCCACCTTACCACGTCCAAGAGGGCATGCAAAATGGTGGTTTTTGGGCACAGTCCCGAGTCACATGGAGGAAATGAGCGATAGGAGGGGTTTCGTCTCTCCCGGTATTGGGGGTTGATGTTGCGCTGTGCTCGGTTGGCCGTAACAGGGAAGTCCCTGGCCAGGGCTGATCAGAGATATGCTGGTAAGTGTTACCAGTAGTTTCTCGACCCGTTATGAGCCTCACATCGGCACGACTTATCGGTTATTGGGGTCTGACGATTACCACCCCTAGACTTGATATGCGACATATCAGACAAACAGACCGGACTGTACGGTAAGTGTTACTGGTTGGATTCACAGGAGTGTGAGCGGGCTAGCTCGTCGATCTTCTGATCGATCAATACCCGGGTGGCCGTTACGTTTAGCAGACCGCTTGCGGCTTGTGGGTGATTGATATGATCATCATCTGCTGCCGGCGTATTGACGAGTCTTTAGAGTCCTACACAGAGGTTTCCTGGCTCAAGCGAAACGAAATAGGAGCGCATATGAGATATGTGCAGGACCGAGAATAATGCATATATGTGATACCATATTCCATTCTCGCGATGAATGTATCGATTGGTTATATGCGATATAACCTAGATATCGAATCAAGGATTGATTCGATAAGCCGATACATAGGATACTAGTCGGTTATATGCGATATGACCGGATCGTTAAATCAAGTGTTGATTTAATGATTTAATGTATAATTATATATTTGATATATTACTTTTCATTAACTAGTATTGGTTCACTTTAAATGGATTTTCTCACTTGATGTGCAAGTTGTATATGTGATATACTTTTGTGCACATGTTTGTATCATGTTTGATGATACTTGCTCATTTGGTTAAGTGTAAAGAATTAAACCTTGGTTAAGTAAATGGTTAGGGTTTTTATTTATTCATTCTTTTGTCTTTTTAAATTGGATTAAAAAGAAATGGGAAAAGAAAACAAAATGGTTTCTTTCATTCTTGAAGCTTGTTGAAGCTTCATGAAGCTTTGACCAAAGTGACCATTTTGTCTTCATGCTTAACCCTAACCATTCATCTAACCTTAGTCAATTCTCTACACCTAACCATGGTTTACATTATGATAAGTATTCATTTTATTTTTCATTTTAAGGACTTATCATAATCATCTTCATCTTCTTCTTCTTGATGAGATAAAGAAAAGCTTGCCATCATTAATGGCATGTTGAGTAAAAGTGTGAGAAATCAAATTCTAAAGTGAACCCACCTCCTATTTCTTCACCCTCTACCTCTTGCCAAGTAGTATAAGGTGTTTTCTTCACAAGTTTCACAACTTGGTGAAGTTGGAGCTTGATCTTGTGTAACCTCGACGTAGATCATCTTCGGCGTCGTACCCGACGACTAGTCCGCTCATTTCTCCGATGAAGCCGATGCCAGAGTCCGAGATCCGACTTGGACAGCGGGAGGACGTCTATGTGGAGCTAGGGATGTAGAGAACCGGATCTACAAAGGTTGTAGCTTCTCACTTTTAGTTAAGTCGTTAACTAGTTTCCTGTTTCGCCTAAAATTCTAGTTAACGATCCGTATTAGGGTTTCTCGGCACTCATAAAATTTGAAATTGGCATGGTTGATGCCTTGTGAGACTTCATTAGCGTGCCTAGGAACCCTACACATGCTTGGGCGCTTGATGCAATTTTGGTGCACACCAGATGCACTAAATCGAGATTCTTCATGCATATCAGATGCATCTGATATTGCTGTCAGACACACCCGTTGCCCTTGACAGATGTTTCGTGCATACCCGATGCACTTAGATGTTGTTTCTGTGCACATGTATGGCACATTCATGGGTTTCGATTTCCGTGAGCACCAGACGCACGTAGCATTCATATGCACATTTTGGGATTGATTTCCTATGGAGCAGTACGTTTTATGATATTTGCTATTTGTTTTCGTACTGAGCAGGACTAGTCTGAGGACAGTACCTGGATATATTTTGCATGCATTGATAGTTATCGAAGGGATTTCCAAAAAGGGAGCTATAGTCTCAGTATTTACCTACGTGTCTGATATGACACGAAACGTTTAAAACAAGGAAACCCTTCTAAATTATTTTCAAAAACGGCGGGACGTACATATTAAACAAAGGATAAGTATTTATATAGTTATTTTCTTACAATATACGTCCGCCACTGTGCCGCGATACGCGCATCGCACAGCAACATGAAAGGTTTGGCATGCATTTCCTTCAGATGTTTATATGTATAGTTTTGATTTATATCATATTGGTTTTCGTATTGGATTTGACATTTGTGTCTTCACCATGACTCCGATGATTGCGAGATGCTTGACGGAGTTTTGATTTGGAGTTATCTGCTCATTGTTCATGCCCATGCATTGTGCTATGATGCGTCTTATGTATTGATGATTTCGGAGCCCCGACGACTTGGACTTTTTACTGAAATGTTTTAGTATTTGAGGGGTTTAAATTTAAATTCGGGGACCGAATTTCTTTAAGGGGTGAAGATTGTAACATTTCAGAAAATTAAAATATTACTTTTGGGAATTTTTATAATTAAATAAAAAATATATTGAATATTTTAATATTGCGGTATAATTAAATACCGATAAATGGAGGGAAATTTGGAAAATTATAGAAATTAATAAAAAGAGGGTGCTTTATGTGATTTTTGCAAATTATAAGATTTTATGATTTATTATACACTATTTTAATACTAATCGCGCATTAAGCTTGTTTTGTGCACATGACATGCACCGTGTCGTATTTTACACTTGTGGTACATTTTATAACCATGGTTTCATTTGGGATTTATGTGTTTGGTTTTAAAAATGAAATGGAAAAGAAAAGAAAAGAAAAAGGAAAACATTAAACAATATGGTATGGGCAAGAGAGAGAGAGAGAGAGAGGGTGAGGGGTCAAACCTTGGTCATGGCCCTTTGTTTCTTTCAACATCTTCATCTTTTTCTTCACCCTCTTCAGCCCATGGCAGTACCCCTCCTCCACCTCCACTTCAAACCCTCAAATCATCATCAAAACAACACCAAAAGTCCATCGCCATTTCATAAAAAATGTGCACAAGCTCACAAGCTACACTTTGGACCAAGAAACAGGTTACTGAATTGCTTGAGAAGGGTTGGATTCGAAGCAGTAACTCGCCTTGGGGAGCTCCAGTTCTTCTAGTGAAGAAGAAGGATGGCACAAGAAGAATGTGCATCGACTGTCGAGAATTAAACCGGGTGACTATTAAGAACAAGTACCCGATCCCTCGCATTGGAGAACTTTTTGAGCAGCTTAGTGGCGCGAGAGTATTCTCGAAGCTGGATTTGCGATCCGGATATCATCAGGTTCGAGTGAAAGCAGAAAATATTTGCAAGACGGTGTTTCGAACTCGGTATGGACATTACGAGTTCTTAGTGATGCCCTTCGGAGTAACGAATGCGCCGGCAGTATTCATGGACTTGATGAACCGAATCTTTTCACCGTTCTTGGACCAGTTTATTGTTGTGTTCATTGACGATATTCTGGTTTACTCGAAGAGTTTTGAGGAGCATGCTGAGCATTTGATGATCGCACTGCGGACGTTGAGACGGGAGAAATTGTATGCAAAGATGAGTAAGTGCGAGTTTGGGCTGGAGGAAGTGAAGTTTCTGGGACATGTTGTCGGGCGATGGAATTGCCGTCGATCCAGAAAAGATTGCAGCAGTTCAAGATTGGCCTATTCCAAAGAATGTTGCTGAGATAAGAAGTTTCCTTGGATTAGCCGGATACTACAGGAGATTTGTGGAGAACTTTGCTCGTCTGGCAGAGCCATTGGCCAAGCTTACGCGCAAGGAGGTACCTTTTGTATGGATAGATAAATGTGCGTTAGCTTTTGAGACGTTGAAGCAGAAGTTGATAACCGCCCCTATTCTGACCGTGCCAGACAATTCCGGAGGATTGGTGATTCACAGCGACGCATCTGGGAAAGGATTGGGATGTGTTTTGATGCAGCATGGGAAAGTTGTAGCATACGCATCGAGACAATTGAAGACCCATGAGAAGAATTATCCGACTCATGACTTGGAGCTTGCGGCTGTGATCTTCGCTTTAAAGATTTGGAGACACTACCTTTTGGGCGAGAGAGTCGAAGTTTTTACCGATCATAAGAGCTTGAAGTATGTGTTCAGGCAGAAGGAGCTTAATATGAGGCAACGTAGATGATTGGAGCTGATGGCTGACTACGATCTTGATCTTAAGTACAATCCAGGGAAGGTTAATGTTGTGCCGGATGCGCTTAGTCGGTTACCAGCAATTCAGGTGTTAACTACGCAGAAGGAGATCGTTGCAGATTTTCGAAGACTTGACTTGGAGGTTCTGCTACCACGTTCTACGGTACAGTTGATGCAGTTGCAGGTGCAGTCGTCATTAATTGAGAAAATTAAAGCAGCACAATCGCAGGATCCTAGACTGCAAAAGTTTCGAGAGCAGGTTGAAGCCGGACTACGAACAGATTTATTGGTCCATGAAGATGGTTCGTTGAGGTATGGTATCCATTTGTGTGTGCCAAAGGGAGATGTTCGTGAAGAGCTTTTGAAGGAGGCACACAGTTCGGCTTATTCTGTACATCCAGGAGGCACAAAGATGTACCGTGATATTCGACAGCATTTCTGGTGGGAAGGCATGAAACGGGAGATTGCTCGCTTTGTGGCTAAGTGCTTGGTGTGTCAGCAAGTTAAGGCTGAACATCAAAGGGTTGCTGGTTTATTGCAACCACTTCTGATTCCACAGTGGAAGTGGGAGCATATTACCATGGATTTTGTGACGGCTTTACCGCGGAGTCCAAAAGGCAACAATGCAGTATGGGTGATTGTTGATCGGTTGACCAAGGAAGCTCACTTTATTCCCTTCCGGGTTGGTCAATCAACAGAGACACTGGCAGAGCGGTACATGCAGGAGATTGTAAGATTGCATGGAGTACCGGTGAGCATCGTGTCCGATCGGGACACTCGGTTCTTATCACACTTCTGGAGGAGTTTACAGGAAAGTTTGGGGACTCGATTGAAGTTTAGCACAACTTATCATCCTCAAACTGATGGTCAGTCGGAGAGAACGATCCAAACTCTTGAAGATATGTTGAGAGCATGCATGTTGGACTTCAAGGGTTCGTGGGAGGATCATCTACACTTGGTGGAGTTTTCTTACAACAACAGTTTTCAGGCAACTATCCAGATCGCTCCGTTGAAGCGTTGTATGGTCGTAAATGCCGTTCACCTGTTTTTTGGGATGATGTCGGTGAACGAAGATTGTTGGGACCAGATTTGGTGGTGCAGACAGTGGAGAAGGTTAACACTATCAGAAAGCATTTGAAGGCAGCACAAGACAGACAGAAGAGTTGGGCTGACACGTCAAGAAGACCTCTAGAGTTCGCCGTGGGTGATTTGGTATTCTTGAAGATATCACCGATTAGAGGGGTGATTCGTTTTGGGAGTCGAGGAAAGCTTAGTCCTCGATTTGTTGGACCCTTTGAGATATTGGAGCGTGTTGGAGAGGTAGCGTACCGTTTGGCGTTACCGCACTCCTTGGCAGGTGTACACGATGTGTTTCACGTATCTCAACTACGAAGGTATGTTCGAGATGAAACACACGTTTTGGATCATTCGGAGTTAACAGTACGAGAAGACCTGACTTTTGAAGAGCACCGGTTGAAATCGTGGATCGAAGGGAAAAGGTTCTTAAGAACAAGGTTATCCCCCTTGTGCTTGTCTCTTGGGGTAATCGATCGCATGGAGAGTCCACTTGGGAACGAGAAGATGAGATCCGACAGAAGTTTCCTCACCTTTTTCTGTAGTTCTCTATCTTGTATTCTTGGAATTTCGAGGACGAAATTCTTTTTGTAATTGGGTATAATGTAACACCCGAGCCCAATACTACTAATTTCTGTTACCGTTTGAGCATTAGGTGGTACTCATTTCATTTATCTTGCTTATTTGTGGCTTACTGTAAAATTTTATCTGGCAAACTCATTTCTGCATATAACAATTTTCAGCATCTAAAATAAAATTAAAAATATCCATCTTGGCATACTCGACACCCCTAGCCTTGTGGTAGCGTCCGTGCATCGAGGTCTCGTCCCGTTCGGTGAAACGGGCGAGTTTGGACGGCTACGCGCGCGTACAGGTGTCCGTCTTGGGGGTATGCTTTTTAATCATAAAACACTCAATTTCAACATTTGGAACCCGCTTAAAATCCTATTATTTAAATTTCGAATTTTTGGACCCAATCTGGGCGCGATTTGGAAATGTTTTATTTGGCGCCAAAATCCTAAATTTTAATAATATTTAAACTATATATATATATTCCTTAACGTATGTATATTTTTACTGTTGCGCTAATCTTTTAATATATATTTTCAAAACCTCTTCATACTGCTCAGCCAATCACGAGGCTGATTAATCTCGTGGGCCCCATCACAAATCTCTTTCTCTCTCTCCCCTATATAAATTATTCCCTCTCCTTCATTTTTTTTAAAAACACGAGCAGCCGAAACCGAACGCCCGCTAACCCTAGCCACCTCCATCCTTGCCGCCGCAGCCCCGACGCCGGCGCCAGCGTCACCAGCACCGTCGCCTCCTCTGCCTCGCCTCGCCCACACCTTCCTTCTTCCACCACCGCGCACCCTGCGCCGCCGCGACCACCTGCAGTCCTCCCTGCATCGCCTGAGGCACCGCCGGCGACCACCTGCGCCGTCCCTGGCCGTTGCCGACGATCCACGACCACCGCAGAACACCTCGTAAGTGTCTCCATCTCACCCTCCCTCTCTTCATTTTTTCAAAACTGAAAACACTCGCTGGATCTTCGCTGCAGATCGCAGGAGACGTCGTTCTCGCCGCCGTCGATCTCGCCGTCGTCGCTAGTGCCCTCTGGGACCAGTGAGTATCCCCATCTTCTTCTTTCTCTGGTCACTTCTTTCTTTCTCTAGATCTACACCCGTAGAAACCGTATTCACTGTTTTTGTGCTCGCCGGAATCCGGCCATGCCGGCGACGTGTCCCGACGATCCAGCAGAGTACTCTGACCCGTGTGGTTCCTTAGTTCGTTGTTTGGGTTCAATCCGTGAATCGTGCTTCCGTCGTGAGTTTCCCCGCCGACGTTACGTTTCGTTTTTCCCGGTTCGCGACCCGTCGAGGCAAGTACCCCTTGCTACATGCTATACTATATATTTATATATGTATTGACACCCTAAACCTGTAAGATTAGCTTGGTACAATCGTTTTCTATTTCGGTTACAAAATTGCATTATAACATTTTACTGTTAAACATGGAATTTACAGTTTTCCAATTTAAACCTAATAATCAAATCTACCTGTTCGATCACAATTTTACTGTTAAATAGCTGGTAGCATTTATCCCTGTAGTTTTGTTACATTCGGACACTCGTATGCATTTAACCAGAAATAACTGTATTGAACCGATACCTAAACTATTGCACCGCTAAGGGTGCTTAAACCTGTTAACATAACTAAACGGCTATATCGTCTTACTGCACTCTTGTAATGTGAATGAAACTGATTATTATGTAATTCATTGCTTGTCTCAAGTTGTTAATACCCATGTTTGTTTATATATCTGATTGTGAGCACACCCACGATATTGTTTACATCTTGACCTGACATTGCTACATATATATATATTGATACACCTGACATGGTACCGTATACTGTTGACTTGACCTAATATACCATGACCCGACCTGTTACCTGATCTCGTGCCTAATGCCAACAAACCAAACATGTAGTCCTCATGGACCATTCCTGTTGTCTATCCAGACAAACCTGCTTTTACCTGATCCTGTGTTGGCATTAGTTCTTGATTACTGAATACCTGACCTGACATACATAACTTGGGGGTATGGGGAAATCAAAGGTGAAACCGACTTTTAACTCAACAGTTCGGTACCTGTTCTGATCAGTCTTACGGGCTCGGCCAGCCCCGGAGTGATGATGCTGTCATCACTCGCCCATCCTGCTACTTGTTACTGCCTAGCGGCACGTCTCGGATTCAGCCCCGAGAATCTTGACCGTGGTCTCGGGCATGCACGGGATACTATTGAGTTACATCGACGATTCATCAATTGATTTCAAAGACTTTAGACTAGAAAACCTAATAGAACAGTTTAGTTACCCACTGCACACAACCCTGCACTGCTTTTTTCACATTATTGCTTTATTCATGTTTATTTTGCATTGCCTGTTATATTGTTCATATTATATTACTTGTTGACATGACGCGCTGACGTCTGGGTTTTGCATGGCCCAGATTCTGTACCGCTGTCGCAGTCCGAGTAGGAGTACCTCAGCCAGCAGGCTGAGCTGTGAGTTCTGTAGTAGCTAGCTTTATTTCCTGCATTTATTTCCTGATGTGAGCCCGCATTATGGGACATACTTTCAGTTATTTGTATTGGATCATTTGCTTCCGCATTCATTTATTATTGACTCCTGTTATTCTGGTTTATGGACATGTTTCTAGATAGTTTTATCTTGTTCTTGATATCTCTACAGCCGTAATGTGACTGTGGACGGATACTTCCTACCCACAGGTAGCATGGTTGGCTATGTCACGTGCCCAATCTAGCGTACTCTGGGAAGCGGGGCGTGACAGGCTCTCATATCATATAAGTCTCACATCTCCTCAATGTACAATATCGTGTAGATCTCCTATATCCCGAATGTACAAATCAGCAATCTCATTCATATATCCAATCTCAATGAATCACCTGATATCCCAGGTCAAAATCTCAAGTAAGATTCTAGCATCCTAAATATATATATATATATATATATATATATATATATATATATATATATATATAATATGCAGAAATAAATATAATGGGGTCAATACACATACATTAGCGTCCCATTCGACTAATATTGGTGTAAGGGTATATATAACAACGGCTAAATCCCCTGTTATATATACAAAGGTGTTGAAAGAAATATCATGAAAACAGTGTTCCAAGCATCGACACAGAAATCCGGATCTATCAGATACCGTCACCAAGACTAGTATCCTGATAGGTACGTATCATACGCTATCCCGAAAGCACGAGTGCCTAGCTCCGACCCTCGCCTTTCGACGTATGCATACGTGCATGACTCCCAACAGTATCTCAATGATCCCCGCCGAGTCATTGGTACTGTCACCGGTAGGTACTAGCCCGCCTCCAGGCTCAATCGGCAAAATCCATCGATCTTCTTGCCGAGGGGAACCATACCGGGCCCCACCATGTACCCTCATACGGCAACCACACCTCGTATGGAGTATATAATCAGAACCGATAAATCTCATGGTAGCTGCGCAAATATCATATCAAGGAAACCGGATTTTTCAATGTATGCATAATTTCATGAACTCCCACGGTTCCCAAATCCAGAAAACATCATGTAAAATCCAAATAACAATGCGTAAATCCAGGAATAAATATGTGCGATATATCTGAAATGCGAGTATATAAATGAAAATATGTAGCTGAAACCAGATGTATGCGAAATCAATATGGTACAGCTATGTATAGGTGTCTACCTATAAGTAAATGATAATGGTATACCCCACCGGGTATAAGTAAAAATATGAGCAAGGTATACCTGTAGATGTATCGTAAAGGGTATATGTACCTATCACTAATGGTACGATACTCTATAGGTATACAGGTAGGGTAAATGTCATAAGTGATAAGCAGTACGAAACAATGTCGCAAGGTCCCTAACCAAGCAATACAGTATCTATAATGGTTTGTGTGTGACATGGCAATTATTGACGGTCTGTGTAGCATACAATCCGTGCTCGTGCAACATGAACCGTCAATAATATGTGCAGTGTCCTACGGCTACTAGTCACAGTACAACTACATCTAAGTAATAGGGTAAAGGCGCAATTCTAACAATGACGTAAAATATGCGACAAGTATTAGAATTCTAGCCCAGACGCATAACGCCTTGCAGACGATTCCCCTGTAGATGTTAAATCTACTCACCTACGCTCCACGCTAGGTGAATCCTACCACCTGTGTCCCTCTGTAGCAGTGTTCGTAGTACTCGCCTGCAAACCTGAAAGTGAGAAAAGAAACACATATATAAGCAAATATCTCGCAAAACGCGATATCGACACTAAACGAGAAACTCGCATCGCGAACTAAACGCGCGTGTGCACGATACGCTGAAACATGTGTATACGCGTCTAAAACTGCCGCGACACGCTGGATCGCAGAACCCACTCACGTATCGCGCGTATCGCGCAAACACAACGAACTAGGAATACGATATATTGTCCAAGATTTTCCTACAGGTCAAATCTTACAAAACTATACATGCCAAAACACTACAAATCACTGCAGACTACCCCACACAAAACCCCAGCACCCCATTCCCCTTCCTGGCCACAATTTGCGGCCAGATGGATTAAATTGGCGACCTAGGTTGGGAATGGAGGTCTCGTGTTCTGGTTGTGTGGTCCTGACCTAATAAGCATGTTCCAGTTTCC
This sequence comes from Agapanthus africanus, assembly GCA_030015575.1. NCBI lineage: Eukaryota > Viridiplantae > Streptophyta > Magnoliopsida > Asparagales > Amaryllidaceae > Agapanthus > Agapanthus africanus. Next base: position 365,393,326 of record JASDDO010000012.1, read on the forward strand.
TCAATTTTGTTCTGAAGGATCCGGGTCAATAGCAGATTACAGAATGCCAAATTAACGCCCTAAAACACCGATTTTGCACAAAACACAAACCCTATGGTATTTTAGTGAAATCCAGGGTTAAAATCAGTTAAGGTGACCTTAATAACACTAAAATAGTCAGGGTTAACTAACACAATCATCACTTGGACAACATCTCACACAAATCACCACAATTAGCACAAAACTTACTTTAAACGTAAACCGATGCTAATTAACACACAAGCTAAGCAAACTAGAAAATGAGTTCAGAAAATATACCCTAAAGGGTCCAAGGAAGCAGGAGAAGAAGTGTATGGAGAAGGTGAGTTGCTGTAGTTGCTGAGGCTGCTGCTGCTACAGCTGCTGCTGTTGCTGTCTGCTGCTACTGCTGCCCTTGCTGCTGCTGCTGCATTTCTGTTGTTGCTGAAGCCTCTGCTGCTGCTGATGCTTTCCTTGAGTGTGTATGAGAGTATGAGAGAATGAGTGATAAGAAAATGAAAGGAGAATGAGAGCAAACAACAAGGACTCCCCTTTTCTCACTCTCTTTCATCGTTAAATGGGCATGGCTCATGCCATGTAGCACCATGCCCATATCTCTCTCTCTCCAAAGTCAACAATTCAACCCTAATTAAAAATCCTTTTTCAAATTCAATTTTTTTTTGGAAAGAACCATATACAAATAAAAACCCAAAAGCACCTAATACAATATTAAACTAGATTAGGGAATGGTTGGTTCACCATGTTGCTAATCATGGTTAAACCCCAATTACAACCCTAGTTAACATGCACAAGTGTGTGCAAGCCTAGGAAAAATCTAATAAAATATTCATTAATTAGAATAAAATAATTAAAAACCAAATTGGTAAACTTTTTATTAAAAACTATATATTAAAATATAATTAGCCAGAAAACACATTCTAAGATGTCACAATATATATATATATATATATATATATATATATATATACAGACACACACACACGTATACTTATACATGGATGATGAGGATTGTTTATGATATTTGAAGATGAGTCGATGTAACACCTTAGGATGTGATTAGAGGCTAATTATATTTTTATATATGGTTTTTAGTAAAAAGTTTACCAAAACGATTTTCAAATATTTTATTAGAATTTATTTAGCCTTGCACACACATGTGCATGTAAACTAGGGTTTAATTGGGATTAGACCATGATTAGCAACCATGGTGAATTAAACCATTTTCTTTAAGTTATTTGGGTTTTAATTAAGTGTGTTTTTTTTTTAAAATGGAAAATCATTTGAATTTTAGTTGACTTGGTGAGAGAAGGAGAGAGAGAGGGAATGGCATCATGGCTTGAGCCATGCCTTCATTTAATGAAGAGAGAGAGGGGGGTTGACTAGCCTTAGCTCTCATTTCTTTTGCTTTTGCCACTCATTTTTCTCACAACTCTCACTCATACACACACACTCACAACACAACAGCAGAAGAAGCACCAGCAGCTCCAGCAGCAGCAGCTGCAGCACCAGCATCAGCAACAGCTCCAGCAGCATCAGCAGCAGCACCAGCATCAGCAGCAGCATCTGGCAGCAGCAGCAGCAGCAACATGCAGCACCTGCAGTAGCAAGCAGCAGCAGCAACAAAGCTTCTTCTCCCTATTCCTGCATCCTAGGGTCAAGTGAGGTATACTTCTTAGGCTTAACTTCCTAGCTTGCTAATCTTATGTGTTAATTAGCTTCGATTAATGTTAAAAGTGAGATTTAGTGCTAGAAATGGTGATTAGTGTGGACTTTTGGATAAGTGATGATTTTAGTGGTTAGCCTAGCCTAATTAAGTGTTATTAGGGCCACATAAACTTAGCTTAACCCCAGATTTCACTAAAATACCGTAGGGTTTCAATTAGTGCAAAATTTAACGTTTTAAAGCGAATTCTTAGCTTTCTGTAATCTGCTATTGACCCGGTGGTTTCAGATAAAATCTGAGTTAACTGTAGCATATTTTTTAGACCTTGATCACACCACCAGAGAACGAGACCCCCTACTCAACTTGTGGCCGCCGATTTATTCTTTCTGGCCGCAAATTGCGGCCAGATGAGGGAGTTTTTGGGTTGGGTTTGGTGGGTAGGAGTCTGCTGTATATTTAAGGTCTGTGGTATGTGCAATTTTGTAAGTTTTCACCTGGGTAAGAATCTGGAACCAAATATCGTTTTTCCAATACGTTTTGTTTGCGCGACACGTGTGATACGTGAGTGGGTTCTGTATTCCAGCGTATCGCGACGTGTCGGGGTAGTTTTAGATGCGTATACACACGTTTTAGCGTATCGGACACACGCACGTTTAGTTCGCGACGCGAGTTTCTCGTTTGATTTCGATATCGCGTTTTCTAGGATTTTGCTTATATATGGATTCTTTGTGTAAATTCTATGTTCGCAGGCGGGTACGTCGGACGCCGCAAAGAAAGGGAAGCAGGTGGTCGGCTACGTTTAGCACGCGACCAGGTGAGTAGATTTAACATCTACGGGGAAATCGCTCATATGGCGTTAAGCGTCAGGGCGAGATAGGATGTTTAGTCGTAGATGTTTATATTTATATTCATATTAGTGCATACCTTCATTGATATATCACTGTTGCGCACATGCACACCGTATATTCATATCAGTGCACACATATATTGATATCTCCATACTTGCGCACATGCACACTGTATATTCATACCAGTGCACACATATATTGATATCTCCATACTTGCGCACATGCACACTGTATATTCATACCAGTGCACACATATATTGATATCCCCATACTTGCGCACATAAACATCGTATATCCATGTTAGTGCACATATACATTGCTACACTCATATTCGCGTATATATCCATTTGCACATCCATACCTATATACATACGCATGTTACATACATGGATGATATTGACATGATTTAAAAACTAAGGGACCGCGTGAGATATTTTCAAAACTGGATCTTTTTAAAAGAGCGGTTTTTCTCTTTTTACTCTTGATGTCATACGACACATTGCATGGATTTACGCATTAAGTTTGGATTTATGGGATTTATGGATTTGAATACCGTGGTATTATTTTAAGAAAATACGCACTGTTTTAAAAACACGGTTTCTCTTGATATGATATTTCAGTGCGTCCACCATGAGTTTTCTCGGTTCTAGAGAGCTTGTGTGAGTACACCCGATTCGAGGAGTGGTAGGCACCGATTGCGGGTACATGGTGGACCCGGTATGGTACCCCGGGGCAAGAAGACTCGTATTGTTAGACGGTGAGCCCGGCGGAGGGACTACTACCTACCGGTGATTGGTTGGACCTGGTGGTTATCCGGAGGATACTGACCAGAGTCGATAGATGGATACGGGACGACACGTACTGCCGGGGCCGAGGGCCGATTCCGCAGACGGAGCCCGTGGGCCGATCCGGACTGACGGAGCCCGATACATGAGGATTTGCGTGTCGATGCTGGACACGATCATTTTATGATATTTCAAGTACCGATGTTGGGCACTCACGATTCTATGAGATTTACGGGATTTGAGGGCCGATTGGAGTGACGGCGCCTGAGCTTTTACTTGGATTTGGGTGTATTGATGGACACCGGTTATTTTCCACGTTGACATTCCGTGTAGATGTTATTTATTCCCATGATCAGCTTTCAGTGTTATACATCTCATCCTGTATCTGTAGTACCTGATAGAGTACACTTGCTATGCACGATTATTGCATACCCTGCTCATCCTATATAAATGTCATTAGATTGCACATGCTATGCACGATTATTGCATACCCTGCTCATCATATAGAGATGTTATTAGATCGTACTTGTTGCATGATATTGCATATCCAGCTCATCATGTAGATGTTCTCTGTTGGCATAGGTTAGAGTATCGCAGTACGTGCATACTCGTGATTACCTTTATATGTTATCTACTATTCACGAGTTGGCAACTCACCCCCGTTGTGCTACAGTATTTGCAGGTTGCCCCTCAGAGTAGTCACGCCAGGCTGCTTTCTTGCATCTTTTGATACAGATACCACTGCAGTTCGCACATGAGCCCTTTTGCTGATAGGTGGGTTTTTGTGCGGTATCCGTTTATTTTTCCAGTTGTATACACCATTGTATCTAGTACTCTCCATCTACTACTTATGTATTGACTTAGAGACCAGTTGTGAGGACGATGTATATTATTTTGTACTCTGGTGTCGAGCTCGTTGTGAGCCGACTTTATTTATGCAGTTTTATATTTCATGTTGTCTTCACTTATTTTTGCTCATTCTTCGCTACGGCGTCGTATATTATTTTTTTGATGATTGTTTCCGCCGTTGGGCGTGATTGCTCCCGTTTGGGATTCTTTATTCTTATTATATATCATTTTACTCATATCTTGCCTTGTACCCGATTTCGGGGCTAGTTTTTACAAAGGAAATGCTGCCAAAATTTTTAAGATAATAACTTGAATTTTAAAGAATTTTACTAAATTACTTAAGGTTTTCTAAACGTTTTAACAAATGTTTCTATTAAATGTTTTAACACTCAATACTTTTAATGGTTTTGATTTCTAGGTTTCGGCTTACTTACTCGCGTTACGCCTGCAGACGTTACGTGGTTAAGTGCCGGTCACGGGCCGATTTTTGGGTCGTGACAGTCGATGAGATTAAGCATGATGCCATGAGATCGCTGATGTGTTTTGATTCGTATTATGAGATACGACATGAGATTTTAGCGGGCCTTTAGGTGTGTGTTTTCATACACATATTTATTGCAGATAGTATCAGTTGTACTAGACTTAGATCAGTACCCCCAGTTCATGAGATATGATGATAATGGATACCAGATGAATAATGAGATGAATTTGATATTTGACCCGTACCCAGATTTGGGATGACGTACGACGGATTTACGTACGAGCTATATATTGATGATAGATCCGCACTCTTGACTCGAGGATGTCATGTGGTATATTGTATCGTATGTGATGCTATTGAGGCGGGATCACCGACTATTATATTTATATGTATCGACTCAGATTTAGGTGGTTTCCTTATCTTTTCGATTAGCCTGTTAGTTTAGTCCTGTAGTTTACTTGTAGATGTTAGACTATACTCGAGTCATACCTATTTCAAAAACTAACGAATTGTGAGTATTTTAAAGACAGGCCAAGGGATACTACGGATATTTTCAAAGGAAGTACTTTTTCATAAAAACACCATAGCCCTATTTTCTAAAACACCACGATTCGTGCAACTTTCAAATACCAAAAACTATATGACTCGTATATAGTAATGTATATTTCTTTATTACTGCATTATTATTCATTTACCATTTATTCTGCTGCTCGCATTGCATTGCATGCTTATATGTTATTGATTCATATTCCATTGTGCATATGACATATAGCATACCTGTATACCTACATGCTTACACATATACCTTGACATATTTACTTGCTAGTTACCCATATACCTATATGGTATTGTACCATTAGTGATAGGTATATACACATATGAGATATAGCTACATGTTCACCTTTATATGATGTTGTATGAATTTGGAGAATTTAGGTACCGCATGATATATTTTATAACTTGTTGCAGTTAAATAGAGATTTTTCCTTATATGCTCATATTACAGTTTCATGTTGCATATATTATATTCATGGATTTCGCATTGAGATATGGTTTTCATATGATGTTTTCTGGATTGTTTTACTCCTGCGTATATATATAAGTGGAATGGGACGCTGATATATATATGTATACCCATCGTATATATATATATATATATATATATATATATCAGTGGTATGGGATGCTGATATATATATACACCTGCATCATATATTATCATGATGATATATGCAAATATACTCATTATATATGTGGGCCTATATGGTCGATGAGAGGGGCCTATGTGATCGGGGCCTATGTGCTCGATGTGATGGGCTTATATGGTCGATGAGAGGGGCCTATGTGATCGGGGCCTACGTGCTCGATGTGAGGGGCCTATATGATCGCAGAGAGGGGCCTATGTGCTCGATGTGAGGGGTCTATATGGTCGATGTTCGGGGCCTATATGCTCGGGGCCTATGTGCTCGATGTGAGGGGCCTATATGGTCGATGAGAGGGGCCTATGTGCTCGAGGCCTATGTGCTCGATGTGAGGGGCCTATATGGTCGATGAGAGGGGCCTATGTGCTCGGGGCCTATGTGCTCGATGCGAGGGGCCTATGTAGCCAATGAGAGGGGCCTATGTGCTCGGGGTCTATGTGCTCGATGTGAGGGGCCTATATGGTCGATGATCGGGGCCTATGTGCTCGATGTGAGGGGCCTATATGGTCGATGATCGGGGCCTATGTGCTCGGGGCCTATATGCTCGATGTGAGGGGCCTATATGGTCGATGAGAGGGGCCTATGTGCTCGGGGCTTATGTGGTCGATGAGAAGGGCCTATGTGGTCGATGAGAGGGGCCTATGTGCTCGGGGCTGATTGATCTTTTTTAAGGATGTGTCGGTATTTAGAAACTTATATGAAATCACAACCAAAAATATTTGACCGCAATCAATAACGGTGTCGGTATGTAGCGCATTAGTGAGTGCGGATCGTCCGCAGGGATTGCGCGATTCGTTCGTATTTTGTTTTGTTTGAATCGAAAATTTAATGGAAAAGAAAAGCAAAAACGATTCATGATTTATATCGATGAATTTCAAGAAACAACTAGTCTAATCAAGAATCAAGAAAGCGATAAACATCAAGAATCAAGTATTGATAGAATTCCAATCGATTTAGGTTTCAAGATTTGAAGTAAAGCTCGTAGGAATCGATTAGATCGTAGATGTGAAGAAGATTCAAAATTACGATTTCTTATCCATTAACAAATTGATGCTAAATCGATGTAGATTCATCAAGGATCAAGGATCTTGCGAAGAATTAGGGTTCCTCATCCTATCCTTTGTTCTTTCGATGAATCACATTCACTAGATAGCTCCTAGAAAATCGAATGATCGATCGTTGATCTCTAGATCGTGCGAAAAGAATCAAGAATGCATTTCACATCGATCTAGATCATTGATCATTCAATTTTCAAGAATTTACAATTGTTATAAGACTTAAGAAAATGTTTAAAGATTCGTCAACATCTTCATTCTACAATCGTTTCGATTCCTCCACGAGCGGACTTTTACTCAAGCATCATCACGAAGAATACATTCAAGAATTGAATACGAATCATAATGCTCGAATTGAAATGTAAGCAAGTTTAAAGAATCTTCACCTTTATTATATCAACAATTAGTTACAACTCTCAAGAACTACAAGAGGAAGGAACTTTGATCGTCGAATCTAGCGTCGCTCGGCTCCTTGAGTCGTGGATCGGCTTGGATCTTGTGCTCCGTTGTAGTCCGGCTTCGCTTCTAAAGGATCGTTGAAGACTTGCTTTGCTTGCACTCAAAGGATCTTGAATTTAGAGTTTCTTGATTTGGATTAGGGGTTAGGGTTTGGAGGTGGCAAGTTTTGTCACTAAACTTGTGGGAAGATGAAGAATGGGGGAGATTAGAGATTGATTAGCTTTCAACCCTAATTTTTGAACAACTAAAGATTAGCCTTTTCCAAAGAGGCCTAGGGTCTTTTTATAGGTTTCCCAAACCCTAGGTCTAGGATTTTGAATTTTGAATTTCCCTCCAAAAGTTTGTTATAGGGAGAGGCTTCTAGAAGTAGTTAGTTAGGGTTTATCTTATAGCTTAAGCTAGGAGGTTAGGGAGAAGGTTCTAGGCTTTTAATGGAGTTAGGGTGAAGCTTGTTGTGGAAGCTAGGAATGTTTAGTTTAGAACCCAAGAGCTTGCTGATCTGGCAGAATGTTCAGGATCTTTCTGTAATTTGCAGTGTATTGCTGAGGTGTACACACTGAGGGAAGAGTTATGAAGCCAAGCAGGGATGATGACGTGGCATGGCCGCCGCAGAACTGCGGCGCAAGGCGGCTCCGGCCGCGGTTCCGCGGCCACTTGGCTGGCTTTGGGCTTGAAACTTCATATGCTGCTTTGTTCTGTCTTTGAGTGTACATTCTGATATGTTGAATCTCTGAATGCCTTTTAGATTATTGCCGGATTCCAAATCCTTGAGTTAGCTTATTTTTAGCAGCTCTGTTATGTAATTTTGACCGATCTTCTGTAATTTCCTGCACAGACTTCGAAACACAAGTTGCGCAATATAGGAATGATGACATGCTATGAAATACAGTCACTTTCCCTTATAGCGCCGGTTTTAAAGTCTAACGCATGCAAACTGATATTTTACGACTGTTTTGCTAATATGTGCTATATGAATGCCGAACACTTCTAGATGAGTGCAAATGATAGGGAAATTGCCGGTTTAAAGATGCAGTATTTTCGACTGATCAAATTCCCCCAAACTTATTTTCGATCGTCTCGAGCGAACTGTTTTATTAAAAAGAGAAGGAGAAAATAAAGAAAAAGAAAAACTAACTAGCACACTTTCGTAGGCAACACGATTGCACTGAGCACGTGCAACAAGCCTTTAAACCTCTAGGTGTCCCTAGCAGGAGGAGTGTTGTCTCCTGAGGGTTTTCAGCGGATTGCACACACAAAATCTAATAATAAAAGGAAGATCGTGAATATTACATTTAAAGAAAAGAATTGTAAAAGAAAAGCTTTGAAAATTAGGGTTTCCAACTAAGCTAGCTTTTCGGTTGTCATGAGCTCTATCTTAATAGTCATGAAAAGATGTCAGAAATCACGTCCTCTCTCAATAAAACATCGTCTTATTCTTCATTCCTATCTTTCTTCCAAACATCGATCATCTAACCCTGCGTGTGTGTAAAGACATCCCTACACCCGGAGAATTCAATTCAAGCTATCATACTCTTGCCCATCAGCCTCAGTACTTTTTAATTAATGAATATTTAGATGAGATTGCTCACACACTTTTATGCGACCGTTAATACTTCTTGAGGTACTAACTGATCGATTACTCATGTGCTTGCTTATTTGGTGTATTTTTCTCGTCTTGCACCACCTAAGGCTTAGCAGTGACTCCCAGACCAGTTGGCCTTAGGGCACTAGGTGAAGAGGCACCATCGCTATATTTTTTTATTGCTGCCATGGCGATAACAAAACCAGTGTTCATTTTTCTCACCACTTTATATTTTCTTCATTTTTTTCCCTTCATACTTTGGCTGTTAGACAAGAGCATTTCAAGGTATCCTCTACTATCCCGAGTTTCAAGACGTGTGTAAGTGCGAATAGCAGGGTATCAACGTTCAAAATGTTTGGCTTCCAGAATAGAAACTATTTTTCAGACTTATTTTTATCCTCAGATTAGTGACGTCCTTCATTTTACTAACCCTTGGGACAACGGCTCATAACTACTTATTACTGGTTCGTATAAGAAAACTTCTAACTTTCTTGGTTTTCTTAAATTTTTCTAATCTCATGGATGTAATTTTTCACTATCTAATCTTTTATTATCTTATTTATGTACAAAAAATTTTTAAATATTAAAATATTTTTATATTTTGAAATTTTTTAATTTTTATGGGTTTTGAAAATTTTTAAATTTTTATAGGTTTTTAAAGAAATGTATTGTGCTTATGCAAATGATATGCAAATGATACAAAAATAAGCACAAACATCCCCCAAACTTGATTTCAACAGTGTCCTCACTGTTGCTAACCGTTATATCTACAAAACCTGTAAGCCTGGGAGGAATTTATTAGTGGGGGCAAAATATATAAGTGAAGATCTTCCCCCAAACTTATTCTTTTCACTCACCTCCATTCAAAAGATGATGCAGTGATATGCAGGACATGGAAGTGAGACGGAGGAATTTTAATCAAGGTAAAATGGCTCCTGTAATAACAGGAGCTCCTCCGTGGGGTCAGTGGAAAAATACGGCTTTAGTCTATGTCCATTCACTTTGAAAAATGTGCCGTTTTTAACATTTACTACTTCTACTGCACCGTGCGGGTATACAGACCGCACAACAAAAGGTCCCTTCCACCGAGATCGAAGCTTACCCGCGTGAAGGTGTAGTCATGAATCATAAAGAAGGACATGCTGACCAGGTGAAAATGTTTTCCTCAAAATGTTTTTATCATGAAAAACCTTAGTCCTATTCTTTATGATCACAGCGTTATCATAAGCTTCATCGCGGAGTTCGCTTAGTTCATTTATTTGCAGCTTCCGAAAGTTGCAGGCTTGGTTTAGGTCAAAGTTGATTTCCTTAATAGCCCACAATGCTTTATGCTCAATCTCGACGGGTAAGTGACATGCCTTCCCAAACATTATCCTATATGGAGACATCCCTAGGTCGGTTTTAAATGCAGTTCGGAATGCCCAAAGAGCATCCGTCAGTTTGGTCGACCAGTCTTTTCTATTCTTTGCAACAGTCTTCTCCAGGATTAGTTTGATCTGTCTATTTGAAATCTTAGCCTGCCCGCTCGTTTGGGGATGATAGGGTGTAGAAAGTCTGTGGTTGATTGTGTATTTCCGCATCAGTGTCTCGAAAGTCCTGTTGCAGAAATGTGTCCCATTATCGCTAATGATAGCGCGTGGGTGTCCAAACCGCGAAAAGATATTCTCTTTTAAGAACTTAATGAAAACTTTCTTGTCATTAGTGCGACATGGAATGGCTTCAACCCACTTTGAGACGTAATCAACCGCCAGCAGTATGTACAAATTTCCAAAGGAGTTGGGAAAGGGACCCATAAAGTCAATGCCCCAAACATCGAAAATTTCAACCACTAGATTGGGTTGCTGAGGCATTTCATTTCTCCGGGAAATTCTACCCGTGTACTAACACTGTGTGCAAGTTTTGCAATAGTCAAATGCGTCCTTGAACAAGGTCGGCTAATAAAATACACATTGCAAAACCTTCTCCGCCGTCTTTTTAGGACCAAAGTGACCCCCACAGGCCTGATCATGACAAAAAGAAAGAACACTCTTGAACTCTTCTTTCGGGACACACCGGCGAATGATCTGATCAGGACATTACTTAAACAAATATGGATCGTCCTAGTAAAAGTGTTTTACTTGGGATAGAAAACGGTATTTGTCCTGTTTTAACCAATCGCTGGGTACTAGTCCCGTGACAAGATAGTTCACAATATCCCTGAACCAAGGTTCATTGGATACGCTCAAGAGTTGTTCGTCCGGAAACGAATCATTGATCGGCAGGGTCACAGGGGAAGAAGAGATGCGTGAAAGATGGTCGGCTACTATGTTTTCACATCCCTTCTTATCTTTGATAACAAGATCAAATTCTTGTAATAGAAGGATCCAACGTATTAGCCGACCTTTTGCATCTTTCTTCACCAAAAGATGTTTTAAGGCGGAATGGTCAGTGTACACAACTATAGGTGAGCCAATCAAGTAAGGCCTGAATTTTTCTAATGCAAATACAACCACCAAAAGTTCTTTTTCGGTAGTTGTATAATTGATTTGAGCATCATTCAGGGTCTTACTCGCATAATAGATCACGTGTGGCATCTTTTCGATGTGCTGTCCTAAGACTGCACCTACTGCAAAGTCGGATGCATCACACATCAGCTCAAAGGGGTAATCCCAATTTGGAGACGATAGAACGGGGGCTGTAGTGAATGAGTGTTTGAGTGAGTCGAAAGCTGCCTCACAATCCGAGTCAAAATGGAAGGTCGTATCCTTGGCCAGGAGAAGAGTTAAAGGTCTAGCAATTTTGCTAAAATCCTTAATGAATCTCCTATAAAATCCCGCATGGACAAGGAAAGATCGAATGTCCTTGAAGCTTTTGGGATGAGGAAGGTTTTGAATGACATCTATCTTAGCTCTGTCAACCTCAATGCCTTTCTGTGAAATAACATGTCCAAGCACAATTCCCTCTTGGACCATGAAATGGCATTTTTTCCAATTCAAAGTTAAGTTCTTCTCTTTGCAACGAGTAAGAACTGCGTCAAGATTCGATAGGCAATCAGAAAAAGAGTCTCCAAAAATCGAGAAATCGTCCATAAACATCTCCAGAAAATTCTCGACCATGTTAGAGAATATCCCCATCATACACCGCTGAAAGGTAGCGGGAGCATTGCATAACCCAAAGGGCATGCGTCTATAAGCAAAGGTACCAAAAGGACAAGTAAAAGTGGTTTTATCTTAATCCTTTTTGGCTATGGGGACCTGATTATTGCCAGAGTATCCGTCCATAAAGCAATAATACTCTCTTCCAGCTAAGCGTTCCAGCATTTGATCAATGAAAGGTAGAGGAAAGTGGTCTTTCCTCGTGGCGGCATTGAGTTTTCTGTAATCAATACATACATGCCACCCAGTTTGGGCGCGTGTCTGAATCAACTCATTTGCCTCATTGGTAATAACAGTGATGCCGGATTTCTTAGGGACGACATGTATAGGACTCACCCATTGGCTATCGGAGATTGGGTATATAATACCATTATCAAGGCATTTAACGATCTCTTTCATCACCGCTTCCTTCATGACGGGATTTAACCGTCTCAGTAGTTCTTGGGTTGGTCTGGCATCATCCATCACATGTATATGATGTTCAACAATCAAGGGACTAATCCCTTTGATGTCCGCCATAGTCCAACCAAATGCCTCTCTATTAGATCTCAATACAGATAAAAGTGCATTCTCTTGCTCTGATGCTAGAGAAGCGGATATGATAACCGGTAAAGACCCATTCTCACCTAAATAATCATATTTAAGATGAGAAGGTAAAATTTTGAGATGTAATGCGGGCGGAGAAATTATAGAAGGTGGGATCATTGAGTGATTTTTGGAGTCACAAAGAAGCTCATAGCCTATGAAAGATACAGACTCGGGTGGTGAAAAGTCAGGAGTGTCGGACTCAAATGTGGAAAAGGTGTCCTCACTAAGATCATATGTAAGATCAAACAGTGATGTGGTAGTGTCGTCGAGATCTGTAAAGCAAAGTTCCTCAACTCCGCAACTTTCGGGAGCAATCTCGTGGACAGATCACACATCAAGAATATGAGTAGAGGGTTCTGATGGCTGACTTCCAACTTTGTAGATGTTTAGTTCAATGGTCATGTTTCCAAATGATAAGTTCATTGAACCATTTCTACAGTTAATAACAGCGTTAGAAGTGGCAAGGAAAGGTTGACCCAAAATCACCGGAATTTGGCCCCGGGGGTTTGCTACAGGTTATGTATCAAGTACATTGAAGTCTACAGGGAATACAAATTCCCCGACCTTTATCAACACATCCTCTAGTTCACCCCTTGGTTTGGTGATTGAACGGTCTGCCATTTGGAGAGTGCAGTGAGCAGATTTCAACTCTCCAATCCCTAGCTACTCATAGACAGAATATGGAAGTGGGTTAACACTTGCGCCAAGGTCTAAAAGAGCACGATTTATGTTTTTACCCCTAATAGAAATCGATATCATAGGACATCCTGGGTCCTTACGTTTCTTTGGTAGCTGTGGGATAAAAGCAGTGCTAATATTATTAGACATGAAGACCTTCTTCGGCACTTGAGTCTTCCTCTTCCTAGTGCACAAGTCCTTGAGAATTTTCGCATAAGCGGGGACTTGTTGAATCGCATCTAGGAGAGAGATATTGATGTTAACATGTTTGAACATTTCCATAATTTTCTCCATATGTGGACTCGATTTGTTACCCTTTAACCGATTCGGGTAAGGAGCTTTCGCAATAAGCGCCGGGTCCATCATAGGAGAAGGAAGAGGGGGCAAACGTGATCCCAAAAGAGGAGTGGGGATCGTCTGTGGAGAACTAGAAGGGCTATACTGAGGTGTCGAGCCTAGTGGGAAATGGAGAATAGGCTCGCGAGAAGGCGGTGGGGTAGAAGGACAAGGATCAGAAGTAGAAGTGTGTGTGTGAGGAAAGGTCTCAGCCGGGGTGTTATTGATAGGATTTTCAATATCATCAATTCCTTCCCTGACATGGTTGTTCAGCACTCTTCCCGATCTCAACGTTGTGACGGCATTTACATTGTAATGTCCAGGTTTCGGTAGGGGTTGAGACGGAAGTTTTCCTTTTTCTCTCGCACTGATTTCGGCTTTAAGTCGTGCGATTTCAGCTTCCATCGACCTGATACTCTCAGCTTGGGACGCCGAGTTTTTCTTTATCTCACTGACGGAAGATCTAACCTCAGCCGAAACCTCTATGAAATTTGACAAGATTGATTTCATGGTTTGAGTGAATTGAGAGAATTCGTCAGAACAGGACAACTGCATAGGATTAGACGGTGCAAGAGTGTTGACCTGGTTTTGAAAATTTTGTGACTGGTAGGGGTGCTGAGTGAGTTGAAGTGGTTGCTGTTGTGGTGGAAGAGCCCTTTGGAAATTATTTTGGCTTGGAACCGTGTTTTGAGATTGTTGTTGGTTCCAAGCAAAATTCGGGTGATTCCTCCAACCCTGATTGTACGTGGAAGAATATGGATCGTTTCTAGGTCTTTGAAATGAGGCATTGGTATGCTCGTGACCTTGAAACGCAGAGTTTAATGGACATTCTTCCGTTAAGTGAGAAGGATCAGAACAGCACCCACATACAGTTTTGGGGATCGACATTGGGTTTAGGGAGGCTGCTGAAAATTTGTGTTCCATAGCTTCGAGCTTCTTTTGCATTGCTGCAATCTCAGCTCGAACACCTATGGACACATCAATTTGGTGTACGCCATCCCTATTCAATGATTGGGTTCTACTCTCCCACTGTAATGATTTTTCAGCGAACTCTTCTAAAAATTTCCAAGCTTCCCCATCATCCTTTTTCATAAAGGTGCCTTGACACATGTTTTCAAGGTTCTGTTTAGTGTTTGGGTTAATGCCCTCATATATGATTCGGCAAAGATCCCATCTCGGGATGCCGTGATGAGGACATTGAACCAAAAGATCCTTGAAACGTTCAAAGCATTTTGAAAATGGTTCAGTAGGAAGCTGGGTGAATTGATTTAGTTCGCTATGGATTCGAGCTGTCTTTTGCATAGGGTAAAATTTCTTAAGGAATGCCGCAAAGAATTCTTCCCAATTCGTAATAGAGTGTGCGGTAGTGTTATATAGCCACTTCTCGGCTATATCGCACAAAGTAAATGGAACAAGACGTAAACGCATAGCATCCACTGAAAGTTGTGACGTACCCATCATTGCGCATACGTTTTCAAATTTGGTAATAAAAACGTATGCGTCCTCAGTCTCGAGTCCGTGGAATTTGGGTAAAAGGTTGATGTATTGGGGCTTAATCTCAAAATTATCCCCGTTGGCTGGTGGAATGGATAAGCAGGTCGAAAGAGGACCTCGCAATAGATAGCACTTCTCTTAGAGAGAGATGCGGGGTGGATTCTGCGCACCAACGAACGGCGGCAGATTAGTGTTAAAGAAATTCGATGGAGATGGATCCATCGATGTGGGTGTGGTGGTGGGTAAAGAAGAAGTAAATGGAGAAATACCGACTTCGGAGTCGATCAAGGGTACGCAGACTAAACGGGCACTAGAATCCCGTGTCCAGCCTATCTTGCACTAAAAATTGTTAGTACAAGTGGCAGCGTGACTTATAATTAGGGGAAATGAATGAATGAATGCGGTGTTTGTTTTGAAAATTGATACGGATTTTTGAAAATATGATGCAAGCACAACAAATGCAACAAGCAAAACCCTAATTCTAGGGGTCACCTAGGTCAAATCTCTAGACCGCTCCTAAATGCCAAAAGACAAGTCGCAGGATAAATCCTCCACTGCCTCTTTGTCTCTCCTGTGGCCAGGTAAGTGCCAGGTAAGTGGGAGGTTCTCCACTACGTAAGTAGTGGGCCTAATTAAGTAACCACTAGCCTTCGACACACTTGTTTTAGACACCATAAGAGAAACACGGATAAGCAATGAATTACCCATGGCCTTCTTCTGTCCTAAGTAAGCGCGACGGTCCTTAGAGTCATCTCTAGATATTTTTTTAGTTAATAAGGGTAAATGCGGATGCAAATTTTGCGATTTTCGGGGCTTAGTAAGGGTAATGAACTCCCCACCTAATCTGGATTTAGTCTTTGCCCCTTAATGTCCGTATTAATATGCAAACAACCACAAAATCAAAAACACGCACAATTTAATTTTGCTTTTTGCGGCGCTGCGATTTTTGCAAAGAAGCCAACAGAAATTTGTTAATTGGAGCAGATTTAGGAAGGAGATAAGAATGATAGAGGCTCACTGTGAAAAAATTGTACAGAGGGCACTTCACATAGGTGCGGAACCGCCACAGGAGGAGGCTAGGGCCGCGGAAACGCTGCCGTCGGTGCTGATCGATGCATAAAATTTTTACAGCAAGCTGCTGTTAAATCCTTCAGCTCTCAGGAAATATCTGAATTTTTTTTTCACATTCTCCACAGCTTCCAGAATTCCTCGCAATCAAATCACAACACACGTTTAGATTTTTGCACGAATTTTGATCACAAAATTATAATGGAATAAATCTTTCAATTCAAATTTCAAATAAAGAACGAATTAGCGCGCGATCACCGGCAACGGCGCAATTTGATTGGATTCTTATTTTCCGTTTTCGGTAGTATAGTTGATTCCCCGGCAACGGCGCCATTTGATTGATCTTTTTTAAGGATGTGTCGGTATTTAGAAACTTATATGAAATCACAACCAAAAATATTTGACCGCAATCAATAACGGTGTCGGTTTGTAGCGCATTAGTGAGTGCGGATCGTCCACAGGGATTGCGTGATTCGTTCGTATTTTTTTTTGTTTGAATCGAAAATTTAATAGAATTGAAAACAAAAAACGATTCAAGATATATATCGATGAATTTCAAGAATCAACTAGTATAATCAAGAATCAAGAAAGCGATAAACATCAAGAATCATGTATTGATAGAATTCCAATCGATTTAGGTTTCAAGATTTGAAGTAAAGCTCGTAGGAATCGATTAGATCGTAGATGTGAAGAAGATTCGAAATTACGATTTCTTATCCATTAAAAAATTGATGCTAAATCGATGTAGATTCATCGAGGATCATGGATCTTGCGAAGAATTAGGGTTCCTCATCCTATCCTTTGTCCTTTCGATGAATCGCATTCACTAGATAGCTTCTAGGAAATCGAATGATCGATCATTGATCTCTAGATCGTGCGAAAAGAATCAAGAATGCATTTCACATCGATCTAGGTCATTGATCATTCAATTTTCAAGAATTTACAATTGTTATAAGACTTAAGAAAACGTTTAAAGATTCGTCAACATCATCATTCTACAATCGTTTCGATTCCTCCACGAGCGGAGTTTTACTCAAGCATCATCACGAAGAATACATTCAAGAATTGAATACGAATCATAATGCTCGAATTGAAATGTAAGCAAGTTTAAAGAATCTTCACCTTTATTATATCAACAATTAGTTACAACTCTCAAGAACTACAAAAGGAAGGAACTTTGATCGTCGAATCCAGCGTCGCTCGGCTCCTTGAGTCGTGGATCGGCTTGGATCTCGTGCTCCGTTGATGTCCGGCTTCGCTTCTAAAGGATCGTTGAAGACTTGCTTTGCTTGCACTCAAAGGATCTTGAATTTGGAGTTTCTTGATTTGGATTAGGGGTTAGGGTTTGGAGATGGCAAGTTTTGTCACTAAACTTGTGGGAAGATGAAGAATGGGGGAGATTAGAGATTGATTAGCTTTCAATTCTAATTTTTGAACAACTAAAGATTAGCCTTTTCCAAAGAGGCCTAGGGTCTTTTTATAGGTTTCCCAAACCCTAGGTCTAGGATTTTGAATTTTGAATTTCTCTCCAAAAGTTTGTTATAGGGAGAGGCTTCTAGAAGTAGTTAGTTAGGGTTTAGCTTCTATCATAAGCTAGGAGGTTAGGGAGAAGGTTCTAGGCTCTTAATGGAGATAGGGTGAAGCTTGTTGTGGAAGCTAGGAATGTTTAGTTTAGAACCCAAGAGCTTGCTGATCTGGCAGAATGTTCAGGATCTTTCTGGAATTTGCAGTGTATTGCTGAGGTGTACACACTGAGGGAAGAGTTATGAAGCCTAGCAGGGATGATGATGTGGCATGGCCGCCGCGGAACCATGGCGCAAGGCGGCTCCGGCCGCGGTTCCGCGGCCACTTGGCTAACTTGGGGCTTGAAACTTCATACGCTGCTTTGTTCTGTCTTTGAGTGTACATTCTGATATGTTGAACCTCCGAATGCCTTTTAGATTATTGCCAGATTCCAAATCCTTGAGTTAGCGTATTTTTAGCAGCTCTGTTATGTAATTTTGATCGATCTTCTGTAATTTCCTGCACAGACTTCGAAACACAAGTTGCGCAATATAGGAATGATGCCTTGCTATGAAATACAACCACTTTCCCTTATAAAGCCGGTTTTATAGTCTAACGCATGCAAACTGATATTTTACGACTGTTTTGCTAATATGTGCTATATGAATGCCGAACACTTCTAGATGAGTGCAAATGATAGGGAAATTGCCGGTTTAAAGATGCAGTATTTTCGACTGATCAGTGGACTATGTGCTCGATTTTGGATATATGAGATTTATTTGATATTGGGATATTGATATATATATTTTTTGTCGATGCTTGACACTGATTTTCTGATGATTTCTTTGATGATACTTGAATGT
This sequence comes from Agapanthus africanus, assembly GCA_030015575.1. Taxonomy (NCBI): domain Eukaryota; kingdom Viridiplantae; phylum Streptophyta; class Magnoliopsida; order Asparagales; family Amaryllidaceae; genus Agapanthus; species Agapanthus africanus. The sequence continues at coordinate 365,411,932 of JASDDO010000012.1, forward strand.
TTATACAAAAATCTCACTATATTAAGGAAACAGTTTTCTCATTCATGATGTCTTCTGTTTTCATTTTACCGCATTCATACCTCATATTTACGATATTTTGCTACCTGAGGCATTGACACGAGCACATGGGATTACACTTATGTTTAGATGTTTATCCTTGCCTTTTTATTATGCTTCGGACTTTATCATATTGAGGATATATATATATATATATTACTGATCATTTGACCTAGGATTTAGTAATACATACGATTTCTGCTCTGTGATGTTTTCTACTCACGAATTGGCAACTCACCCCCGTTGTGCCACAGTTTCTTGCAGGTTTTGCCGTACAGGTTTCATTGCGGATTTCTAGCACACTGCTCCCATTCCGGGTGATTGCTTTGGTAGGTGGGTTCACTCGCATCGTGACCACCATTGTACTTATTTATTTTCAGTTGTATCTAGAAAAATTCCATCAACCAAACTTGTACATTTATTCAGACTTGGAGACCAGTTGTATCTTATTTCGACCTTAGAGTCACGTGTTGTATTAATATGGGTTTTCTTGATGTTTGGTGTTTCCTTTTGAGTTTTTGATCCTCGCCTTTCGGCGCTGTATATTATATTGCTTGCGTGGTTGTGACTGTCAATTAACGAAGAGATAGCTCCTTCTTGGGGATGCCTTTACTCATATTATGCTTATTGTACCCTTTTGGGGCTAGTATTTACAAAGGAAACTCTGCCGAAATTTTCAGAAAAGACTTCAAATTTTAAAAATGCATATTCGGCTTATGTTATTTGAAACCACTTGCTTTCAACATGTTTTCTTCACTTCTTTCTTAAAATGGTTTAGATTTTTGGGATTTTTGGCTTATTTGAATTAGATGGGGTCCTATAAACATCATATGATTCAAGTGCCAGTCACATGCCATTTCGGGTCGTGACACTTTATGAATAGATGCGAGAATAATATCAAACAACGTGGATTAAGGTTTAAAGGGGTACTAGGGATTCCCTTCATTGACCCTTGTCCTTCCAATAATCACTATTATCTTAAGTTTTTAGCAAAGTTCCCACAACTTGTCTCGAATGTTGAGTTACAACTATCATGGAAGGATAGAGCGCCCAAAAGGAGAGTGATGTGGTTTATCATTGAAAAAGTTATAGATTCATATGTTGGGTAAGGAAAAGTGTAAGGGATTTTTCCATCTCTCAAACTCCCTTTTCCTAAATCCTAACGAGTGAAGAAATTACTCACCCATTAATCAAAATAAAACAAAAAAGAAAGGAGAAAAACAAATTAAAAATAATGATTTAAAGCTAACATCTAGGGCCCTCATGAATGCAAAGAGCAACCTTTGAGTGTCATCGCTTTATAAAAGATTAAGAAAGAAGAAGGAAAAAGAAAGATTCATAAAAGAAAAAACCCATCTACGATTAATAAAATAAAAGCGCAAGAATTAAATTGTAGAAATTTAAGATGCGAAAAGAAAAGACAAGAAATAAAATTGAACACTACTTTTTATTGATAAACTTCAATGTTTAATGGCTAAAAGAAAAGATACAAGAATTCTAAAACCTTAAAAATAAAATCCTAGATGATCATTATTCATTGTTGCTCGGTCTTTTATATAGGACTTAGATTACAGAATCCTAACCCTAACATTGTGTTGGAGATAATGCCCTCAGAGTCAATTATTGGATCACAGGTACGTGATTGCAATGATTGATGGAGGACCTATCCCGGTAGGACAGTCTTACTCGAGATGATAGTATGCTATCTGGTTTACCTTTATCATCGTGTACTGTTTTAGGTGACCTGACACGTCGCTATTACACGTTGATAGAGCCCCTAGGATTCTTGCTTGACCACCAGCAGTATGAGGGCGATCATATAAGTGGGAGCTGGGGTCTATAAGCATATCCTGAAATGGTCCCTAGTCGTGAGAGTTTCGAGACAGGGCACCGATACTCCATAGTAGACTAGTGTATACAGTCGAGACCCCGACGAGGGACGGTGGCCGGTCTCACAAGCCACTGGTGTCAGTTGGATCACCTAAGATGTATACAGGTGCTCATTAGGTTATGAGTACACCGGACAGGACTCGCCGGGAACATGCTAGTTGGTCATATACCAGACGTCAGATGGCAGTTCTCTGGTGACATGTGTGCAGGTTAGTTCATCGACCTGGGGATCGTCATTTGTCTTGTGTGAGTTCCCACTGTACTTTGATTACTACCCTACCACGGCTCAAAGGAGTCGTGCAAACAGGTTTTAGTTGGGTACAGTCCCGAGCCACATGGAGGCAGTGAGCGTATCTTCAGGGGTTCGTCTCTCCCGGTATTGGGGGTGAGGTCGTGCTGTGTCTAGGAGAGCCATTACACGAAGCCCTCGGCCGAGGCAAGGAGATTTACTGGTAGGTATTCCAGTAGTATCTCAGGGTGTTCTGGGCTACACTTCGACACGACTTGTACCGCTTTTGGGGGTCTGACTTTTACCAACCCCCTAGGCCCGCCATGCGATGCTCATAGACGAACGGACCGGACTGTACGGATATTGTCACTGACAGGCTCAGTAGGGTTGTCTGGCTGAGTCCACTCACAGACGTCCCTTTTAGTCAATACCTGGTAGCCCGTTACGTATTGGCTTATACCTCTGACGTGCTAGTGGTTAAATCCACAACCAAGGTGTTGACGAGTCTTTATAGTCCCCCACATTCAGTTACTCAGCTTTCGGGCGAAAGGTTGTAGAGGCCGTATGGAGATATGGCAAGGTCCGATCAGATACGTGCGGTATTGCACGGATCAGGATCGGACAGTTTGTACTATAGGCCGTATGGGTATATGGCAGGGTTCGATCAGATACGTGCGGTATTGCACGGATCAGGATCGAACAGATATTACTAGCCGGTTTTTGTATAAGCCGGATCCTAGTATAGTACAGTGTAGATTTTGTCTCATTGCATTTGTATTCCGGTCGGAATACAAATGCGGGTGTGTATGCATAGTACCGGGGTTTTCCTGTAATTTATTACGGGACCTGTTTTCTGGAGTTGCCAGTTTGCTTTCCGTTTCGGCCGATTTCCATTGTTCCGTTCATTGGCCGAAGTTTGGTGGAGGAGGGCTTATTTGCATTGTTGCAAATAAGCATTTGTGGAGGGGGTCTTTTGCATATTGCCATGTCATGATCACTTGACTTTTTGACTTCATGATGGTTGCTCCATACCTTGACCTTTTTGACTTGACTTCTTCATGATGGCTTGACTTTTTGAAGTCATCATGCTTGATAATGGTTGAGGTGGAGTGTTGGTTTTAGCTTGTTATCATGCTTATGCATGATAGTCTTTTTCCCTCTCTCTCTTGCATTATGAGATTGATTATCTTTTGATACATACACTCCACTCTCACACACCTCTCTCTTGCTCTCTTCCTCTAGTTATGGCCGGCCAAGCATGGAGGAGGGGTTGCCCATTTTTGTACTGGGATTTTTGCTCTCTAGTTGATAGAAAAATCCCCAAGTTCCTCCACATAATTCTTGTATCATCCCTCCACCACAAAAGGCAATTCCACATACCCCAAATGAGACTTGCTCACTACATTCTACAGCAAATCTTGGGCACGTCGAGTAGCCGGCTTCGTGCCCGAGTTGCCTCGGCATTGAGGTGGGAGCCCGTAAAAGAAGTAGGCGATGTGGTGCACTTCCGGCGACGAGGAGGAGACGGCACATTCCGCAGGAGATCGGGACGACGACGAGAAGACCGGAGGACTCGGATCTGTCGGTATATCTCTCTTCCCTTTCTTGTAGATAGCTAGGACTAGTTAGTGGTTCGATCCGGATGTTTAGTGCGCGGTGGTGCCGGTTTGCTAAGTCCGCAAAATTAAAGTTTATCACCGCTTCCGCATTCCGGCGTCGGATTGACGGCCGGGGCGCCGCCGTGCACTTACAGTGGTATCAGAGCCTCGCCATTAACTTAGTCTAGCTTTGTGTAATGTGTTTGCATTTCCGATCGATCAAAAGTTCCAAAACTGCATTTTAGTTCGCATCAGTTTCTGTTGAAAATTTTTGGTCTCGAAAATTTTTTCAGGTTGTAAAATATTGATGTACTGGAAAATCTAAGAGCTCTGTAAAAATTCGATGAAGTGACTCCACAGTGGGAGCGCGGAACCGCCGCGAAAACCCCCTTCCCGCCGCTGTTCCGCCGCGCACTGTGGAGATCCCTGCACCAAATTTCTACAGTGTCTTTCTAGGGTTAAAATTGGGGTTTTGGAATATTAAAATTGGGCCAATTATTTCTGTGAGTGCTACAGTATTCCTTTGGGGCCCACTTGTTAATTTTTGATCGATCGGATATTTTAAACACATTTTTCACAGTATTTACATTATATCTGCGACCGTGAATGTCACTTGATCGGTAAATCCGGTCTAACTGCTATAGCCCGGTTAGACGGATTTGCGAACGTGACTTTCACGTTGATGTTCTGTTTTTGCTGTGATGTTGCGGATCGGTCGTGGGGGATAGCCTGGATGCAATGCTAGTACAGTTGTGGTTGTATTATGTACATTTGATATTGCGGGGCGAGCGTCCGACATGTGGACTGCCGTCACTGCCTGATTGTATTATTATTTTGGGGCACGACCAGGTTGCGGTCGATGTACCCGTTGTATGTATATTTTACTTTCTGTACTAGGCTTACCCCGCGGCGGGGTGCACGGATAGCCGGGTTCCAGAGGGCAACAAGCCCGCATCTCATGGCATTGAGACGGAGGGGGCTTCACTCTAGGATTGGCGGGCTATTCGCCGCACTCGTAGGGGGTACAGGTTGACCCAGGAGGGGTGCCCAAGTTACCGGATTCCGTGAAGTGTTGGGTGGTCCATTCACGGTGCTGAAGGGGGCTGCCTCGCTTCAGGTTTTGGCGGGTGACTTGCCGCGCCCGTAGGGGTCTAGGATTTCATTGCACAGGCTATCCACACGACCAGGGGAACGTCGGGTTTCAGTAGTGGCTCTGTGAAACCCGGGGATCCCAGATATCTGTATTGTTTCTGTGATGCTGTTCATTCTCTGTGATGTTGCATTTTATCACGCCTTGAGCGAAATATAATATATTGGTATATATATTAGTAGATGTTGTATATGTTTTACATCCGCGCTAGTCCAGTCCCCGCTCTGTCGTTAGTTAGCTAACCTAACGGGTAATGACGGGACCCAGTGGCGAATGCGGATGGCATATACGTACATCAGTATATTTTCGTTCTTTTTGGTGTGATCAATTGATGGGACTGCATTGATTCGGATCAATGCAAGTTAAAAACAAACCTAATCTGATGTTGTTGGAACACTTTTCAAAAAGCTGTTATTGTAAGGACGTTCACTTTTGTTTTGCATCGTGGTATTCAGTTGGAATATCCTGCTCCTCAGTCGATGAGGCAAGGGCCGAGATCCCTTCACCGGGAGTGACCCCTTGGACAAAAAGTTTGCGTCAGGGCAATGACTTCACTATAGCCGATTACTTTTGCTTTGCATCGCGGTATTCATTTGGAATATCCTGCACCCCATTCTACGGGGCAAGAGCCGAGATCCCTTCACCGGGAGTGACCTCTTTAGCAACGGTTTTCGTCACTATATTTTTAAAAGCTATCGGTTCCTTCAACGATATCAAGTTCATTACGTTAAAGGTTTTCGCCAGAAACCATTCGTAGCCCTCCATCATTTCAGTTAAATATTCGGTAGTATTCAAGCTATGTATTTTGACCTCACGCCAAGGCATATTGATTGGTAGCTGCCGGGTATTTATCTGTTGCATAGATAGATGCGTTGGTTTGGGACAGTCGTACTACTATTTTGGCCTACGTCAAGGGTATGTACGGGTGGATTCAAATTAACCTGGATAATGATGGGTAGAACTTGACATGTGACTTTTGATATTTTGACCTCACGCCAAGGTCATAAGAGCATGGGGCAGAAATCACATCGGGAGTTTCAAAAGTACTGAAACTTGCCAGATATGTTGGATATATATGCCCTAGAGGCCTACATTGTATAGGAAGCTTGGGATATGTATGTACATGACAGTCTTGCTTGATATGATAGTACGCTATTTGGTTTGACTTTGTCTTAACGTATAATATATTTTACTTGGTATTTATATATATATGTTGATAAAGCCCATAGGGTGTTTGTCTAACTACTGGCGTTGTGATGGCAGTCATACTAGTGGGAGCTGGATAGTCAATAGGCACACCCTTAGATGTCCCTGGTCGCAGGAGTATCGAGATTGGGCATCGATACTCCGGAGTAGACTAGTGTATACATATCTAGACCCTGACGAGGGGCGATGGATTGGTCCCGCAACCATTGGTGGTGTTCACCTAAGATTGTATACAGATGCTCACTGGGTGTGAGTACACCGGACAGGACTCGCCGAGAACTGACTGGATGGTATTATACCTAACGTCAGATAGCAGTTCTCAGGTGACATGTGTGCAGATAGTCCGTTGACTTAAGGTCATCATTTGTCTCGTGTGAGTTCCCACTGTGCTTTGATTGTTACCCTACCACGGCTCAAAGGAGTCGTGCAAACAGGTTTCAGTTGGGCACAGTCCCGAGCCATGTGGAGGCAGTGAGTGACTGTTAGGGATTCGTCTCTCCCGGTATAGGGAGTTGATATCGCACAGTGATCGGTTGGTCATTACCATAAGTCCCTGGCCAGGGCTGATTGAGAATTACTGATAGATTGATCAGTAGATTCTCGGATGGTGATAGAGCCATACCGATACGACTTGTATGGTTGTTAGGGGTCTGACGTCCACCACCTCCCTAGACCGTACATGTGATATTCTCAGACGAACAGACCGGACTGCGCAGATATTGTCACAGACAGGCTCAGTAGGATTTCAGATGGGTTACCTCATCAGCTTTCTTATCGACAACTACCTGGGGACCGTTACGTACAGCTAGTGCCGCTTGCGGTCTGTGGTTAAACCCACTGCCAGCGTAGTAGTCGAGTCTTTAGAGTCCCACACAGAGTTTTCCCAAACCCAGGCGAAAAGATATAGAGGTCGTATGGTTTTACGACAAAGGTTCGGACGCATACGTGTTTAATCGCACGTACGACATTCGGACAGTTTTTACTAGCCGGCTTTGGTTTAAGCCAGATTCTAGTATCAGGTTATTGGATTTATACAGTCTAAAGTTTTTCCGTGTTTTCACGGATGAGAGGGGCGTTCTCGTAATTTTCGGAGAAGCTTCTAGAAGGATGTGACATAAAGAGAGAGGTGGCATTTTCATTTATTGAATTAGTGACTCATTGTGAGTGATTCATCATGTCATTAAAGCATCATTTATTGCTTAATGACTCACATGATGAATCACACACTTGATTAAATGAAACATGATGAATATTCACTTATTATTCATTTCTTTCTTATTCATTATGTTTCATATATATCAAGTGAGAAGCTTTATTCAATATAATTTTATCATTATCATCTTCTCACTCTCTCTCTTCAAGTTCTCTCTCCTTCACCAAACCCTAATCCTACCCTCATGAGTTGAGAACAATGATTAGGAAAGACTAATTACTCCATAACCAATCTCTACATCATCTTAGCTACTCTATTTAGCAACTAGAGAAACTAAGTAACCTCAAGTTTAGAGGTTATAGCTTGGATTAGGGTTCTCGGGTGGATCGTCTATCACGGGAGAAAGCCGAAGAGGACGTGGAGATCCAAAGAGGCCGTAGAGAACATCAAGACGAAGGACTAGAACCGTTTGGTATAACTTCTTCGCATAGTTGATTAAAACTCTAAAGCTTTTGTTAAAACTTGTATAGCAAACGATTCGTACGGTTAATCGATGTTTGATCATAGAACTTGATTGTTATCCATATTTCCGCCTCCCCACAAGTATTGGGGTGTTGAACATCGACTTACAAGATATGCGCATACCTTCTGGAGTGTGACACCGTGAGCGGATTCCGTCACGTTATCATGCGATGATAGTTGGATCCCGATTCCCACTGATGAGTTAGTTTACTCCTCGGGTGACCCCGACTAATTCTTCTTTCAGGTTTGGAGGAGAATTTGACGATACAGTGGGAGGTTTCCAGATTAGATAAATTGGTAACCATTCTGATCTAGGTTAGAGTGCACGCTGAGTGTTTCTTTTCTCTCTCTCTTTGGCAGCGACCATTGACCCGACCCTAAGACTTTGACTCAGAGACCAAGTTGACCGAACCTTCTTAACACTGGCTTTTGGATTGTCAGAGTTGCAGACCTCATTGCCACTCCTACTTTTACCCTTTTCTCCAGGACACCCCGTACTATTACGAACGTCCACTTCCATTGGACAAAACCATCGTATGGTTAGATACGAACTCGAAGGGATTTATTCGAGGATGGTTTCCGGTTCTGGAGAAAACGGATAGGACTATTCAGTTGTCTTTTCCTTTTACCCTCTCTCAGGTTACGAGTACTCCTTGGTTTAGGGGTAGTACACCTATTACGCAAATTGGATTGTCTTCTTCCAAACCTTAGGCTGGTGCCGACCGGTAGGGAATGAAGAAAACCAATTAGCATAACGATGGTGTGCAGAAGGTATTAAGTTAAGACAAAGCAAGGGATTAGTAAGAGGGCAAAGTAAATTGCAACAGATATTCACGAACAAACCAAGTATTCATTCGCCAATCCTAAATCACCTTTGTATTTCTCCAGGACACTCCGTATCACTACGAAGATCCACAGTTTATTGGATACTCCATCGTATGGTTATATACGAACTCGAAAGGAACTTGTTCCAGTTCGGGGATGGATTCTGGTTCAGGAGAAATAGGAATAAGATTTACTCTGGTGTCTTTTATCTTCACCTTCTCTCGCATTGCGAGTGTTCCTAGGATTAGGACAGTACACCCATTATGCTTATTGGATAGTCTTCTTCCAAACCATAGGCTGGTGCCGAACGGTAGGGAAGGAAGAAAACCATTTGGCCTAAAGGGGTGTGCAGAAGGTAATGACTAAAGACATATGAAGGGATTTGGAGAGGTGGCAAGGAATTACACGGTTACAGTTGTAAATCTGGATAATGGAAGAGGCATTACTAGGAATACCAGAATACCCCTACGAAACATTTCAATGTTTCAGTCTCACTGTGTACTGTTAAAGGAAAGCTGATTTCCCGACTAGATACTTACTCCAGGGTATGTATTTACCAGGTATGATTCTCACATCTGTATGGTTTTACAGATGATGAGTTGGAGTAAGTTGTTGGGAATTGGGTGACTATCCTCATTATATCGGGATTCGTTGCAATCGGTGATATTTGAGGAAATCACCTGGGTAGTTTGCCGGTCGGCAAATATTTGGTTTTGAATATCCGCTGTTATGCACCAATTTCAAATCGATGTATCTGTACGTCTATTTTCATAGAGTGAGATATACTTTTTGAAATTATGTCGATGACATTTACCTATACCAGTGGATGGTTAGGTAAGGAGCATTAAACAGCGGTGTAATTCTTCTTAACCATAAGTACAGTTTTCAACCTCCGACACACAATGAATGAGTTATCAGACTCAAGGGACTTATACAGAGTATTGTATGTTGTCCAGGGTCCATCAGGACAGAGGGGATGGTCCTCGTACTATATTCGGTTTACTTATGACTTCTCTAGTTTTTAGACAGGTGTTTCGTAGAAACACATGGTCCGAATTTTGAGAAGTTATAGGTATTTGAATAGAGTAGAGAACCAGGTGTAGCAAGTATCGGGATTCTTAAAAGAGATCGAAGATGTAGATACTTGTGTATGGTATTCGGTTGGTAGTAGTGACTAAGAGAACTTGCTTCTCTTTCAGGTTACTCATAATTGGAAGCATTCCTAAGTTGAGTAACGCTGATCGGCCTCCTTCCATTTAGTTGACATGCACTGGAGACAGTTGCATGATTTGGATCTGGTTCAGTTAAATCAGTGCCTCTGGACCTATATGGGATATAGAACAGTTCGTATCTTGACGTTGTTAAGGTACGGGGAGTTGTCCAGCTTATGATTAAAACCAGACTCTGGATAACTCAAGGCACGTTTCTGTAATGGCTGTTTGTGGGTTGACCCAGGCTATGACGAGGGTTGACTTTATACCATCTGGATGAACAATAGCAATATTGTTCTAGACTCGCCACAGTTTTATTAAAAATGGACTTTTTCAGAAAAACAGTAGTGGGAGTATGGTAGAACTGGAAATGATTCCAGAACCACAAACGATTACTGAAGATTTGATAAGGAACCTAAAGATTCAATCTGGATTGACATTCCATTGGCCACTCCGCAGATAAGGTGGGTAACTTCAGGCACCCGAGAGGTGCTCCGGTAGCCTCAAGGACGGTGACTGGGAAGTTCTTGTTTACCCACAATTACCATTGTTGTTGTTCCAGGTTACGAGACCCGGCAGGAGGATGAGTATAGCGTCGTTCTGAACTCTCTTCAGAAGTGTACGTGTATATGACTCTGCCAGAGGGTTGTCGTAGTCAGTGGGAGCAGCGGAAGCATTGGTGGACAGGTAGCTTATGTCTATTTATAGACTAAAGCAGATGTAGCGGAGATAGATCATCTATTTCTGACGTGACAGTCATGGGTTTTGACTTCATCAGAATAGGGGATGGATCTGTTGAGAAGGTAGTAGGGTGTGATATCCTGGTATTTGGATGACATACACAGAATAGGAAAAGAAACTCCTACACTACAATCGGTTATACTTTGGTCGTCACACAGTGTTTTCTCCACAAAAGAAATGGATTTTATATCAGACATACTGGTTACTAGATCTATGGTTTTAGATCTAGATTTTTGGTGGTTTCCCAATCAGGGTACTTAGACAGCATTCTAAGAGTATTTAGAATGGACGACTCCTGGCACGGTAGTGTACCTGCAGGTAATGGAGTCACCCTCTCCAAAGGTGTCTTACAGACTGAAGGGGAGAGGGATGTGCATGATTGGCAGATCACTTGCTCGGGCAATTGAGTCAATCATGAGATGTCAAGTACCACACCAGATGTTGTTCTTGCACTAGATGAAATAAGTTGACATTAATCCAATCCTGGAGAAACAGTCGGAAGAAGTTTTAGAACATAAGTGGATATTCTAGGGATATGATAACGACAGTCCCATTCGGGAGACAGTTATCATTCCAGGCTTCCAAGGTGACCTGCACGACAAGGAGGTTGTCAGAGTTATAGTTTTCCCTCCGATGAGGGGCAGTATTTTGGACAGGTGGTCCAAGGCAATACTGAGGATGGCATGGCGCAGGATACTGATTAAGTTCAGTAGACGATACAGTCTAAGAAGTTTGGATTTGGAGTTCATTTATGAGCTATGTCCCATCAGACATCCAGACACATTCTAAGACAGGTATTGCTCATTTCGGGAGATGGGTTTCTCCGCGAACTTGAGATATAGAGAGACATAGAAAGAGACATCAAGGCGGATCCACTCACTGAGGCTATTCCTCGAACGCAATAGTTTCGCAAACGAGATTTGTGAGACTGACTAGTAGAGGAGTTGGGTGTTCGGTATCACACTGGCTGTGAGTATGCGACATCGCAATAATTAGCCTTGAGTGCAAGTGGGAGATTGTTGGAGATAATGCCCTCAGAGTCAATTATTGGATCACAGGTACGTGATTGCAATGATTGATGGAGGACCTATCCCGGTAGGACAGTCTTACTCGAGATGATAATATGCTATCTGGTTTACCTTTATCATCGTGTACTGTTTTAGGTGACCTGACACGTCGCTATTACACGTTGATAGAGCCCCTAGGATTCTTGCTTGACCACCAGCAGTATGAGGGCGATCATATAAGTGGGAGCTGGGGTCTATAAGCATATCCTGAAATGGTCCCTAGTCGTGAGAGTTTCGAGACAGGGCATCGATACTCCATAGTAGACTAGTGTATACAGTCGAGACCCCGACGAGGGGCGGTGGCCGGTCTCACAAGCCACTGGTGTCAGTTGGATCACCTAAGATGTATACAGGTGCTCATTGGGTTATGAGTACACCGGACAGGACTCGCCGGGAACATGCTAGTTGGTCATATACCGGACGTCAGATGGCAGTTCTCTGGTGACATGTGTGCAGGTTAGTTCATCGACATGGGGATCGTCATTTGTCTTGTGTGAGTTCCCACTGTACTTTGATTACTACCCTACCACGGCTCAAAGGAGTCGTGCAAACAGGTTTTAGTTTGGTACAGTCCCGAGCCACATGGAGGCAGTGAGCGTATCTTCAGGGGTTCGTCTCTCCCGGTATTGGGGGTGAGGTCGTGCTGTGTCTAGGAGAGCCATTACACGAAGCCCTCGGCCGAGGCAAGGAGATTTACTGGTAGGTATTCCAGTAGTATCTCAGGGTGTTCTGGGCTACACTCCGACACGACTTGTACCGCTTTTGGGGGTCTGACTTTTACCAACCCCCTAGGCCCGCCATGCGATGCTCATAGACGAACGGACCGGACTGTACGGATATTGTCACTGACAGGCTCAGTAGGGTTGTCTGGCTGAGTCCACTCACAGACGTCCCTTTTAGTCAATACCTGGTAGCCCGTTACGTATTGGCTTATACCTCTGATGTGCTAGTGGTTAAATCCACAACCAAGGTGTTGACGAGTCTTTAGAGTCCCCCACATTCAGTTACTCAGCTTTCGGGCAAAAGGTTGTAGAGGCCGTATGGAGATATGGCAAGGTCCGATCAGATACGTGCGGTATTGCACGGATCAGGATCGGAAAGTTTGTACTATAGGCCGTATGGGTATATGGCAGGGTTCGATCAGATACGTGCGGTATTGCACGGATCAGGATCGAACAGATATTACTAGCCGGTTTTGGTATAAGCCGGATCCTAGTATAGTACAGTGTAGATTTTATCTCATTGCATTTGTATTCCGGTCGGAATACAAATGCGGGTGTGTATGCATAGTACCGGGGTTTTCCTGTAATTTATTACGGGACCTGTTTTCTGGAGTTGCCAGTTTTCTTTCCGTTTCGGCCAATTTCCATTGTTCCGTTCATTGGCCGAAGTTTGGTGGAGGAGGGATTATTTGCATTGTTGCAAATAAGCATTTGTGGAAGGGGTCTTTTGCATATTGCCATGTCATGATCACTTGACTTTTTGACTTCATGATGGTTGCTCCATACCTTGACCTTTTTGACTTGACTTCTTCATGATGGCTTGACTTTTTGAAGTCATCATGCTTGATAATGGTTGAGGTGGAGTGTTGTTTTTAGCTTGTTATCTTGCTTATGCATGATAGTCTTTTTCCCTCTCTCTCTTGCATTATGAGATTGATTATCTTTTGATACATACACTCCACTCTCACACACCTCTCTCTTGCTCTCCTCCTCTAGTTATGGCCGGCCAAGCATGGAGGAGGGGTTGCCCGTTTTTGTACTGGGATTTTTGCTCTCTAGTTGATAGAAAAATCCCCAAGTTCCTCCACATAATTCTTGTATCATCCCTCCACCACAAAAGGCAATTCCACATACCCCAAATGAGACTTGCTCACTACATTCTACAGCAAATCTTGGGCACGTCGAGTAGCCGGCTTCGTGCCCGAGTTGCCTCGGCATTGAGGTGGGAGCCCGTAAAAGAAGTAGGCGATGTGGTGCACTTCCGGCGATGAGGATGAGACGGCACATTCCGCAGGAGATCGGGACGACGACGAGAAGACCGGAGGACTCGGATCTGTCGGTATATCTCTCTTCCCTTTCTTGTAGATAGCTAGGACTAGTTAGTGGTTCGATCCGGATGTTTAGTGCGCGGTGGTGCCGGTTTGCTAAGTCCGCAAAATTAAAGTTTATCACCGCTTCCGCATTCCGGCGTCGGATTGACGGCCGGGGCGCCGCCGTGCACTTACACATTGATGTACTTGTAATGACGATCATGACCTTGAAAATATTTCTTTCTCTCTACAGTTGCGAGAATCTTCAATCTGGTCCCAAACTTGGCAGCTTTGATTGTTGAATTTAATTTGATTTGATCTCTTAAATTTTATTTGCAGTCTTGAACTAATTTGCTACCTTTAAAGCAGCACAATATCTCAAATCAAATCATTAGCTGAATTTATTTTATAAAAATAAGATATTCAACCAATTTGCTCACAATTAAATTATTTAATAGTTAAGAACTTCAAGGATATTTGATATGATATGATATGCATATTTTATTAATAATGATTAAGAATCTCATGGATATTTAATTTAAATATGATATGCATATATAACACCCAATTATATTAATTATAAGTTAAGAAACATATGAAAAAACCTTTTTCCACATAAACCCACATATGTTTTTGAATTACAAATAACATCGTTTAGTAATTAATAAAAATAAGGAAAATGACCGTAAAAATGTTCAACAAATATGACTGATCAAATACCCCAAACTTATCTTTTGATCGTCATGAGCAAACCGTTTTATTTTAAATGAAAAAGAAAAATCTAGCATGCTTTCATAGGCAACACGATTGCACTTAGCACGTGCAACAAGCCTTTAAATCTCTAGATGGCTCTAGTAGGAGGAGTGTTGTTTCTTGAAGGTTTTCAGCGGATTACACCCATAAACTCCCAAAATTTAGAAACTAAAGAAAAAAAAATAAGAAAACGAAAATTACTTGCAAAGATAAGAATATATAAAATAAAAACTTGAAAATAAGAGTTTCGAACTATACTAACTTTTCAGTTGTCATGAGCCATATCTTAATGGTCTTGAAATGATGCTGAAAATCATATCTTCCCTTAATAAAACATCGTCTTTAGTTTTCCTCCCTACCCGTCCTCCAAATATCGATCATATACCCATATGTGTGTGTAAAAGTCATCCCTACAGTTGGAGAATTCAATTCAAGCTATCATACCCTTTTGTCCATATTCCTTAGTACTTTTTAGTCGGTGAATGTTTTAGATGGATTTGCTCACACATTTTTCATGCGACCGTTAATACTTATTGTGACGCTAACCAACCGATTACTGAATATGCTCAATTATTAAGACGTAATTAGCAATATCCCAATCTTGCAGTACCTAAGGCTTAACAGTGATCCCCAAACCAGTTGGTCTATGGCATTAGGTGATAAGGTACCCTCGCTATATTTTTTATATGCTACCTTAAGTAATAACAAAACCAGTGTTCATTTTTTTAAAATTTTATTTTATGCGTCATTTATATTTTGTTGATTTTTTTTCATACTAAGGTTTCCAGGCAAGAGTATTTCAAGGTATTCTCTACTATCCCAAATTTCAAGATTTGTACAAGTGTGTATAATAGGGTATCAATATTTAGAAATTTGGACTCAAGAATAGGGACTATCTTTCAGACTTATTTCTATCCGCAAATTACCGACTCCTTCATCTTACTAACCCGTGGATAATAGCTCATGAACACGTATTACTAGTTTCGTTCTAAAACATCTAATTTTCTTGCATTTCTTAAGTCTCTTCCTCTCTTTCATATGTATTTTTCACTTTCTAATTTTCATTTTCAAAATCTTCTAGTATTTTTTGTGCATATGATGCGTAGATACATTGTGCAATGCAAAATTTACATATGATGCGTGGATACATACAAACCTTCTATACAAACCTCCCCCCAAACTTGTTTGCAGCAGTTTCTTCACTAATATCGTCTTTTATGCTTAAATGTGAATACTTGGAGAAAAGGTTCCCAAAGATTTGTAAACGGGACAAGAGTTAATGACAGTGAAATCCTTCCCCAAACTTGTTTTAAGCTCACAATCGTGCCAAAAAAAAAATACTTTTTTGTCAAGATCCATTTAAAAATATTTTTGCTTCCCCCCCAAACTTGAGTAAAATAGTGTTTTCATTACTAAACATTAAAATTCAACATAAGGGGGGGGGGGGGAGGGGGGAATATTATCGGTTTACATACAACTTTACAAAGACCAAAAGTTAAAACCAACCATTCAAATATTTTATCATAATAAGACCATGGTTGGTAGAAGAATGGGAAACGGATGCACGTGAAGATTACTCGAGATTGTATATGAATGGAACTGATATTAAGTCTCGAGTGGAAAGAATGGAAATGAGAGTGGCGATAGGAGATGATGTGAAGGGTAGACAAGAAGTGTATTCAAAAGGTTTTACGTCTTGGTTAGTGAAGATGAAAAAGTGAGTGTGAATGAGAATGTGAAAGATACGGAATGGGTGGACTGGTCATATTTTTATATGGAATAAGAAGAAGGGGCGGCGGTTCAACTTCTTCGGTCTCAAACAAAGGCGTATAAATTTCCGGTGGAGGTTAATTCAGCACAAATCCAATTCTTCAAGAAATGCGAGTTCTTCGGCGAAAATATCTTCAAAACTTGCATCGATGTTCCTAATGATGATCTCATCGGAAGAAAGGAATCGATATCCATGACAGTGGAATAGGCAGATTCACTAGGAAGGTTGAAAGTTTCAAGATCAATATGTTGCGCACCATGAATCAAAACACTCAATTTGTCAGAAATTATGGAGGTAGGAGACTCGAAAAGCTTGTCTACCTTGTCCTTAAAATAATCTAACTCAGACTGCTTCACATCAAGAATTATAGAGCTAGAGATATCAGAGTGTGGTTCAGCAAATCTCGGTGGAAGTGAAAGAAGAACCAAAGAAAGCGTGTAATGAAATGGGTAAACGAACTTGTGTAATAAGCATTGTTGATCCAGATGTGGAAGATGAAGGCTGAATATCGTTTTGCATATCGGATATGTTGGTGGTAAGAATATGATCGGTTAAATGTGCATGAAGATGTTCACATTCAATAAATGGGACATGATGAGTCAGGGAATCCAACTCATCCAATATAGCGAGTTCATCCTCAAAAATATTCCCAATACTGCACCTTCAGTCAAGTCAAATGAATAGTTCTTTAAAAATTCATCAATTATATTATTCTCAATCGATGGATCACTAGGTTTACTTAATGGGATTGAAAGACTGGGCATGTCAAGATCAGTCAGATAAGAATAAGTATGTTTGGAATGGTGTAAGGCTCTCTTGCACACTCACGATTAGGCAAGTCAAAAATGTTATACTCGGGTACCTCATCAATTAGATTATTAAGTGGTTGATCATCAAATACATTCGGTTGGGGTTCAGGATGGAAGGTGTTGAGATCAAAAGAATTGGTTCTGGTTTGACTTGGAGGGATCCCTGGTTCTTTCTCACTACTCAGTTCCAACTCTACTTCAAGACTAGATATGGTTTGTGAAGAAATTTCAATGAAAAATTCTCTTTGAACCGTGGAACTTCCTAATTGATGTTCAGAAATACTGTCTAGATATGATGCAAAAGTTGAGCATGGTTGGAATGGGTTTAATTGTTGGCTACGAGCGAGTTCAATGTGTTCCGCAATAGAAATGGGTTTACGAATTGCCACATTAGCCTCAAGAGAAATATCAACATGAGAGTTTGTGAAAGTTTGGTACTGTTGATAAGAGTTAGATGGTTGTATCCGGTTGTCATAAAAAGGATTAGAATCAACATTGTCATATGAAGAAGATTGAGATTGGTTGAATTGTTGGCGGCTAGCTTTTGCAATTTACTCAGCAATGGTCATGGGTTTAAAAGTTGTCATATTCGCCTTAAAAGGAGTATCAATATTTTAATATGGAAATGATTGTAATTGTTGTCCTAAGGGTTTTGGAGTAGTGAAAGGTATGAAACTTTGGCTATGGGCTTTCGTAATATGCTCAGCAATGGACATAGGTTTAAAAGTTGCCTCACGAGCCTTAAAAGAAGTATCAACATAAGAAGGTGTTAAATTTTGACACGGTTGATTGGAATTTGAGTGTAGTGTCCAACTGTTATTTCTAGAGCACTCTATCCTATCCCTCAAAAAAATGGTGGGGTCAGAAGTTTTACCAAAGCAATAATGATATAAAGAAACATCTAGTTGTGTGTAGTAAAGCTCGCCTATAGTTGGTCTGTTTAGGTTACCCATCATAAGAAAAGTGAAAAGAATTTGAGGTGAAAAGAAAAGAGTGTGAAATGGTAAGTTTTTTAAAATTTTTTTTTTGGAATTTTGGAATTGTTTTGCTTGGAAAGATGGACTCGACTTAACCAATCACAAACGTGCACAAACAACACCTAGAATTAGGGTCATCTAAGTAAAATCACTAGAACGCTCCTAGATTTCCACAGAGACATAAGATAAATCCTCTATCACCTCTTTATCAAGCTTGCAGTCAGGTAAGTGCCAGATAAGTGGGAGGTATCTGCTATACGAATCACCGAAATAGCGGGCCTAATTAAATAAACCACTTTCCTTAGACACACTTGCCTTAGACACTACAAGAAAAATGTGGATAAGTAACAGATTACCCACGACCCTCCTCTGTCCCAATTGAGCATGATTGTCCTTAGAGGTTTGGTCTAGATATTTTTTTATTAATGTAGGGTGATATGTATGCTCGTTTGTGATTTTTAGGACCTACGAAAGGTAATGAACTCCCCACCTAATCTGAATTTGCGTTTCTTGCCCCTTAATATCCGTTTAAGTGATTCAAAGAAAAAACACACCAAAAACACGCACAAAGATATATTTTTATTTGCGACGCTGTTTGCAAAGAATCCTGCATGTATAAACAATTTATTGGAGTTTCAAAGGAGAAAGGAAGAAGAGGGAACGATACTAGAAAAAATTGGGGGCTGGAATCCACTAATAGGCTGCGGTTCTGCCACCAAATGCCCTCTTCCGCCGCGGTTCCGCCGCCGTTCTTCGTCTTGACTGCTCTAGTTTTTGGCACTGACCTCCACTACTTCTCTGCTTCTATTTGGTAGTCTCTGAATCTATGTTGGTTCGTGATTGATCGTGAAAAATTGTGTTAGTATGTTGTAAATAACTGCAATCAATAATGTGTTAGCTATAGTCCCCTCAAGGCAATTATCATAGTCGCAGGCAGGTGATTATGAAGATTGAGGGAGGACCTATACCGGTAGAACAATCTTACCCAAGATGATAGTATACTATATGGTTTGTCTTTATCATCATGTACAACATTAGGTGGCATTACAGATCACTATTACATGTTGATAGAGCCCATAGGATTCTTGCTTGAATGCCAACAATATGATGGCGATCATATATGTGGGAGCTGGGTAGTCTATAGGCACATCTTTAAATGTCCCTAGTCGTGGGAGTTTCGAGACTGGGCATCGATATCCCATAGTAGACTAGTGTATACTAATCGAGACCCCGACGAGGGGCGGTGGCCAGTCTCACAAGCCATTGGTATTAGTTTGTTCACCTAAGATGTATACAGGTGCTCACTGGGTTATGAATACACCGGACGGACTCACCGGGAACATGCTAGTTGGTATTATACCTATTGTCAGATAGCAGTTCCCTGGTGACATGTGTACAGGTTAGTCTATCGACCTGAGATCGTCATTTGTCTCATGTGAGTTCCCACTGTGCTTTGATTACTACCCTACCACGGCTCAAAGGAGTCGTGCAGACAGGTTTTAGTTGGGTACAGTCCCGAGCCACATGGAGGCAGTGAGCAGATCGTCGGGGGATTCGTCTCTCCCGGTATTGGGGGTTGATGTCGCGGTTGTGCATGGGTGGCCATCATCAAAAATCCTTGGCCAAGGTAGTCGAGAATTACTGATATAGGATCGGTAGTTTCTCAGGTGGTGATGGGCATCATACCGACACTAAATGTCGTGTTATTAGGGGTCTGACTTTATCCACCCTCTAGACTCGATATGCGATACTCATAGACGAACGGACTGGACTTTACGGATATTGTCACTGTCAGGCTCAGCAGGGGTTTCAGGATGAGTTTGCTCGTCGGCCTCCCTTTTGCTCAATACCTGGATAGCTGTTACGTACAGGTAGTGCCGCTGACGTGCTTATGGTTAAACCCACTGCCAGCATATTGATGGGTCTTTAGAGTCCCACACAGAGGGTTTCCCTGCTTCGGGTGAAACGATGTAGAGGTCGTATGGTTTTACGGCAGGGTTCGATCACATACGTGTACTTGTGAACGGATGATTTTCGGACGGATAATACTAGTAGGCTTTTCTTTAAGCCGGATCCTAGTTTTATATTTGTTGGATTATTTTTGTCTCTTTGTATTCGTATTCTTCGGAATACGGATGCGGGTATGTATATACAGTTGAGGGGTATTCTTGTAATTTATTACAAGATTACTTTTAGAAGATTACACCTCATCATGGTTTAGACCTTTTTGGATTAAAAGGTTATTGAGGTGTAGGATGAGGTGTTTATTGCATTTTTGTGGCATGGCTAATTAGTGACCCATGGTTACTATTCTAGCATGCTTAGGATTTTTGTTTGTTGTGAGATTATGTTGACTTGAGATATTTATTGTTGACTAAGATATTTTAGAGACATGGATATTTCTGTGATGGCTCCATTATTTCTTATCACACTCACACAACAAACAAAAACACAAGCCATTATTCCTTTTCTTTCTCTCTCTCTTGAATTGCTCTCAACATCTCATTCTCATGGCATCTTCTTCTTCCTATAGATCCACCCAAAGCCTCTCATGAGTTAAGAATCCTTGGGTGTCTTGAGACAAATTAATCATTCATCACTCTCTACTTCATCTAGGGTATCTAGAGTAATGATCTAGGTGCCCTAGTTTCCTCGGATATGAGGTTGGAGCTCGTTGCATAGACTCT
This sequence comes from Agapanthus africanus, assembly GCA_030015575.1. Lineage (NCBI taxonomy): Eukaryota > Viridiplantae > Streptophyta > Magnoliopsida > Asparagales > Amaryllidaceae > Agapanthus > Agapanthus africanus. Next base: position 365,432,610 of record JASDDO010000012.1, read on the forward strand.
CGGGTAGATTATCTTCGATGGAGAGAGATCGGAGATCAAGGTTGATCAAGGAAGCCCCTAGGAGCTTGGGATGATGGTTGAAGACCGAAGGACATGGATCTATTCGGTATAACCATTCTAACTCCTTTGCATGTTTTGTTATCTAGGGCTTATGGATAGATCCAGGGAATTGGTTGTGGTAGCGCAATGTTTTATAAATTTGTGTTCCGTATTTGGTCATGGATTGATGGCCGGGGCTCTTCCGTAACCCAACATAGTATCAGAGCCACTCCATAAGCTTTAGTTAACTCATTGTGACATTAGAAATCCGTCGTTTTTGTCGTGTAAAATCTGCCGACAAAAGCAGTTCCGAAAACTGAAAGTTTAAGATGTTTGCACACCCCGCGGGTTCACGGTTTGAATTGAGAAGCCGCGGAGTGGTGCATGGGCACCCTGTGGAACCTCCGGAGGGACCGAACGGCTGGGCCTACTCCCCAAGACCACCAGAAGGTGGTCTTGGCGGTGGGGACCCGAAACTGCCTCACCCTGGGCAGTTTCGGGTCTGCCTCACCCTCTGGCCACCTTGTGGTGGCCTCGAGAGTGGGGTACCCACTCTAGGCCCCCCGACTTGATGTTAATTTCGTTCTCTAACTCCCCGTGAAAGTTTGGGCACGTTTCGTTTTGATTCGGACTTCCGGATTGGCTTTAAACAGTCGGTTTTTGGAACTTTTGCTCACTGTTCTGTGCTGTGCTGTGGTTGTGGCGGGATCGTCGTGTGGATAGCTTGATACAATGGTAGTACAGTTTAGTTTCATTTGTACTTTTAATATTGCGGGTCGAGTGTCCGACATGTGGACTGCCATCACTGCCTGTTTGTATATTATTTGTTTGGGGCACGACCGGGTTGAGGTCGATGTCACCCTTGTATATATTATTTTCTTTTCTGTTCTAGGATTACCCCAAGGCGGGGTGCACGAATAGCCGTGTTCTAGAGGGCAACATGCCCGCATCTCATGGCCTTGAGACAGAGGGGGCCTTACTCTAGAATTGCCAGGTTATTCGCCGCACTCGTAGGAGGTACAGGTTGACCCATGGAGGGGTGCTCAAGTTACCGGATTCCGTGAAGTGCTGGGTAGCCCACTCACTTTGTTGATTGGGGTTGCCTCACTTCTGGGATTGGCGGGTAAATTTTCGCGCTCGTAGGGGTCTAGGTTTTCATTGCACAGGCTATCCACACGACCAGGGGAATGTTGGGTTACACTTGCGGCTCAAAGGAAACTCGGGGCTCAACAGATTATCTGTATTGTTCTGTGATGCTTATCGCTTATCTGTGATGTTGAATATATCATGCCTGGAACGATTATTATATATTGTTATATATATACTAGTAGATATTGTATATGTTTTTGTCACGACCCGAAAGAGCACGTGACTGGCCCTTGAACCATATGAAGTCTATAGGACTCCATCTGATCCAAGTAAGCCAAAAGCCCAGAAATCTAAAACCATTTTTAAGAATAAGTAAAGAAACTGGTTTAAAGAAGTGAAGAAAAACATGTTTGAAATCAAGGTTTTTAAATAACTAAGCCGAATGTGCATTTTAAAAACAGTACAGTCTTTTCTAAAAGTTTCGGCAGAGTTTCTTTTGTAAAACTGGCCCCGAATGGGGTACAACAAGGATAACAATATATATATGCAATGATAAAGGCATCCCCAAGCGGGAGCTAGCTCTTCGTCAATCGACGGTCACAACCACACATGCAACAATGATATACAACGCCAAGTGGCGAGGATCAAATCCAAAAGAAAGCTCAAAAGCAACAAGAAAAACCGCAATACTACTAAGCGCGACTCTAAGGTCGAATAATACAACACTAGTCTAGGTCTGAAAGAATATACAAGTTTTGGTTGATGGAAATTCTAGATACAATGAATAAAATGAATACAATGGTGGTTCTTGATGCGAAAGAATCCACCTACCAAAAGCAAACCACCCGCAAGAAAGTAGTGTGCCAGAAATGCTGCAATGAAACCTGTACGGCGGAACCGGCAAGAACTGTGGCACAACGGGGGTGAGTTGCCAACTCGCGAATAGAAATATCTACAAGCAGAAACCGAATGCAAGACATAAACCTAAGTGAACGATCAGTAATATAATCCACTAATATTGGTGTAAGGGTATATATAACAGCGCCCTCATACCCTGTTATATATACAAATGAAGTATCATAAGTGTAAATCCAGTCTGTATATATGTGGAACCCGTCCACCTGTCACCCACTGACAATAAGCATCATGTATGCAATGTGAGGATATAAACAAAATCATGGAAAAACATCATGAAACCCGTGCCTAGCATCGACACGTAAATCCTCATCCATCGGGCTCCGTCAGTCCGGATCGGCCCGCGGGCTATGTCTGCGGAATCGGCCCTCGGCCCCGGCAGTACGCCCATCTCTCGGCTCCGGTCGGTATCCTCCAGATATCCGCCGAGCTCAAATACAATCACCGGTAGGTACTCGCCCGCCTCAAGGCTCAATCGGCAAACCCATCGATCATCTCGCCGAGGGGAACCATACCGGGCCCACCATGAACCCGCAAACGGATCATCCACTCCTCGAATCGGGTTTTAAGCACACGTCTCAGCACCGAGAAAACGCGTGGTGGACGCACCAAAATATCATATCACGAGGTACCGGGTTTTTTCATAATAGTGCATCTTTTCTTAAATAATCCCACGGTCCTCAAAATCAGAAATCACATGAAAATCCAACATCAAGAAGTAAATCCAATGCGATATGCTATGCAATCAATCCATGATGTATGCGACATGTAAAGAAAGGTAATCATATCGGAAATCATGCAACATGGAATAGTAATGTGCATATGTCGAGATAAACGCTCCTTTAGAATGAATCATCTATGTTTGTGTACAGGTACATATGTACAATATGCCAATCAAGAATCATATCATGATTGCAACAGTACTACAGTGTAGTGGCATGGCAATTATCGATGATGAAGTGTGTGAGCCGGCAAATAGTGTACGTGAAACATACGCATCATCGATAATGGTGCTGGTGTCCTAACAGCATGATAATAATATAGCAATGAACATATGCCAGCAATGCGAATAGCATGAAAATGCAGAAATCTAGTGGTCAACACCACAGTGAAGTATCTACTATGCAAACTACATCTAAGTATCAGGTCGATCAGGAGGGGTAGGTATGGAAACCACCTAAATCTGAGTCGGTATATATATATAGGTATGTAGTCGGTGATCCCGCCTCAATGTCATATCGTAAGATATCCTCGAGTTATGAGTGCGGATCTATCATCAATATCGGCTCGTACGGTAAATCATCGTACGGCATCCCCAAAAGCTGGGTACAGGTCAACATCTCACTATCTCATCACATAACAAGTATCACTATCATCAGATCAAATAATCTGGGGTACTACTCTATGTCTAGTACAAATCGATACCATCAATAAAGTATGCATGCGGGGGTAAACACATATCCCAAACCCGCAAGAATCACAAGTCATATCCCACATATGAATCGTATCTAATCACCGATCTCACGGCACCAAGCCCACATCATCGACTCGTCTCCCAAGTCATCCCATACCATCAAACACCATACAAGTACAAGTAATATGCAAGGGTGTGTGTATTGGTGTAATTCTATCCTAGGGTTCGCGACTATGAACTACACTAGTCACTTCTAACCCTACACTATCCATAATACACCTATTATCACAATAAACTACATAGTAATCTATCTACGGACTGCGGGGGTGCTATACGCCATCCATCCGACTTCCCCCTGTAGATATAATCTACTCACCTGTGTCCTGCGTGTCGGTGTCGATGTCACCGTCATCTTCCGCATCGCCTCGGATCGTCGCGGTGTACCTACACATATCACACGTATCGCATCGCATCAAAACCAATTCAACACTTGAAACGACACACTAAATCCAATACGACACGCTAAAACCAATACGATACGCTAAAAGGCTTATAGGTTAGAACCTACGGTTAGCCTTCGCAAAACAACTCGAAATCACTCGATATAGACGTAAAAACGTCACACGATCGAGATAACACACAAATACCAAAATCTGGAAATCAAAATACGTAAAACCATTTCTAATTTCAAAGCAGCTACCCAAGAAAATGATCCCAGATTTCCTCTCAGGCAAAACCAGATCAAATAAACAACTCCAGGGTGCTATGCAGGGTGTATATGAGGTATGGAGGCAACATGGTCACAATTCACCACAGAGGGGCCGGCCACATCCCCCAAAATCCCGTCCTCGCCGGCCCCCCTTTGTCCAAAGGGGTTCGTCTTCATAGGGTGGCCTCCTGGGGTATCAATTGGGTCCCTGGTATCACTTAATTCATCTAGAAATGTCCCAGTATATTCCAGATTTCTCATAGGCACACTGAAAGTCACAAAACTGATATGGTCAAATTCCTGAGTTCATGCCAAGGCTCACGCATATGGTTCATGTCAGGGATTACGTCACCCGGGTCAAGCAAAAACTCACCACAGCCCCCAGATTCCATTAACAGTCAGTACTCACAATTTAAGTAGGACCAAACTACCCCAAATATCACCAGATGACCCCTCCTAAGAAACCAAACCCAAGATTCCCTATTGGGCCGGCGTCGCCGGCCATGTCTTCATTGGCCGCCGGCCAGAGCAGGTTGGTAGGGTGTGGGGTTCTGGGTGGTCCATTAGGGCTACCTGCACAACATTCTAACACTGTTTGTTTTTCCAATATGGGCGCAGGGTCACAGCAGGTTGTCCATGTCTCAAAACAACACAAAAACACGACATCGAGCCAAAACTAAACTAAAGAAAGAGTTATACCTCACTTGTTCCTCCATAGGCAGCACCAACTTCCCAAAGTCAACAAAATCCTACTTTGCTCGGTTCATCTTGTAGAGGATAAGATGGAGACTAATATTTGTGAAGGGAGTTTGGGGTTTTGAGTATGTTTTTGAGATAAAGTGTGAGGATTTAGTGGAGGGAAGAAAGGGCTAGGGCAGCAGCAGCAGCAACTAAAGAGGAAGAGGGAGAGAAATGAGAGGGAGATAAATGGCTAAGGTTATTGGTCAAGTGCAACCCATACCCCTCTCTCACCAACCCCATTCTTTATTCCTTTTCTTTTTCTTTTTCCTTTTTCTTTTAATCCCTAATCCAAAACCTTCTCACAAGAATAGTAGCTCCAAATATCATGAAAGAAAACGCACAAGTGTGAGAAAAAGTGATATGTGCAAGTTTTGCACAAAATTGCCAAAAACCCGATTTGCGATTTTTAATCGCGATTAGCACTAAATTAGTGTCAAACTGATCACAAAAACTTAAAAATGTCATAATTCTCTAATTTACCCTATTTTGGAATTTTCCATAATTTTTCTCAAATTTTTTCCTATTTATTTGCATTTAATTATAGATTTAATATTAAAATAATCAATAAAATAATATTAAATTATAAAAATTCCCAAAATTATTATTTTATCTTTTTGAAAATTTTACAATCTACCCCCCTTAAAGAAATTCGGTCCCCGAATTTAAATTTAAACCCCCAGTACTAAAACAATTTCAGTAATAATCCATTTTGTCGGGGCTCCGAAAACATCAACACATAGAGAATATCATAAAAATGTACTGTTCTACTAGAAATCAATCCCCAAAATGCATATTATAAGAATATCCTATGCGTCTGGTGCGCAAGGAATCAAAATCCATATATGTGTCAAACAGGTGTACAAAACAACATCTAGGTGCAACGGGTGTGCACGAAACATCTGTCGTAGACAACGTGTGTGCCTGACAGAAAGAAAATCAGGTGCATGTGACATGCACGAAGAATCCCGATTTAGTGCATCTGGCGTGCACCAAAATCGTATATCAAAAAACTAAAGGTGCATGAAAACTATGCTGGAAGTGTAAATCAAATCACTGAATACAGTAGGCATGAAATCTCAATCAATATCTCAAATGTAATAACTCAGCGCAAAATATATAAATATCCAGTGGGTGCATGAAACCAATATCATGAAACTCAGTCATCAAAACTAAATCATGCAAACAGAACGCCCCAAATACCGAAATCCAAAATGACGGATACGTGATAATCGAATCACAAAATCACAAATCATAAATACTGTCTTCGGTAGTTCCTCCTTCAAGGTCGAGAAGGAGTCGGTGTATCCACTGCTAGCAGCGCAGGATATCTACTTGCCTCTTGCTCACGGTCTTGCGTCCTCTGACTCTGAGTCCTTATTTTCTCTGCGGATTACCTATCACGCGGTCAATCGGCTCATCGGCCCTGTCAGGTGTGCTAACGGGGACGATTCCGTTCTGGCACTTCTCTGGTCACCTCTCGGTCAACCCTCACGACCACTCGTAAGGTAGCATATCACTGGCGTCGGCCTCTGGCTCCCTGAATGCACGTCACACATCTGATCCTGGGTGCAAACATCATTGCAGCAATGTCCTGGAAGGAATCCTGCTCAAGGTCTCTTCCGATCTCGCCTATGCCGAACCATACGGAGGCTGGCTCTATTGCATAACCTCCTTACACTGGAGAGACATCTGTGTCCTCAACACAATATTTTCTTGGAAACTGGTCACATCCCAACGTCTCTGTAAGCAAATCAGGTCTCTAGTCTCGACGGGAAGCAATGACAGCTCGTCGGCATCTCACACTAACCTCTTGTTCCACCAGTCTCTATCGTCGTCCACTATGACGTCACGCCAAGCTACTATGCACTGCACTGTTCTCGGCCACGGTCAATCTGAAGTCTCTCACACGGACTCGAAATCGCGTATTCTGTAGCTTCATCATTCTGTAGAAGATGTCAGGCCGAACTGGTCCTCGGGAACACGTCCCAACCATCGGAGGAATACTTATCACTCGTCCGTCCTTGATCAATTCGCAACACATCTGGTTAAGTTCCTTTATCCGATCCTGGTCAACTACCTCGTCGACAATGCCGAACTCTGGCCTGCTGGGTGTGCGCAATACGACCACTCCTGGTCTAGGTCTTCTCGTATTGTTTTCCAGAAGGGTCCTGTCGAGGTTCCTTTCTCAAATCTCAATCCTGCCGAATTGCCCGGAAGTCATCATCCAATGCTGAAGCTAAAGCTTATTCCGGAACGGCTGCATACTTATCGCGCTTCTTTCTGGAAGATATATCCATATACCACGCCTCGGGGTGCATATCACATCTCTAATGTCAGCGGAGTGGGGCGTCATCTCGTCGAAATCTCGTACGAACTCTTTACTCCACCTTGCTCAAATGTCGATTGATTCGGACTTAACTCATCGTGGCTACACGAACTGCGCTCCGACGGCTACGCTCGCATCCGGAGTCTCCCAAGCAGTGTCCCATCATGATATCCGAAAGATGTCGAACCATCCGATCGACTCGTCAGATCCTCATAATCCCCCAAAAGATCACATCATGGGTACAGTTTAATAGTATCGAGTACATGCCACAGCGTCGGTGGTCCAGCCGTAGAAGGGCAAACCCAAGCCTCACTAATGGCGCCGAGGAACCGCCGCAAACCCGAAGGTTCAAAGGCTTTCACACGGTCATTAAGTCGAGTTAGGGTTTCATTCTTCTAGAGGGTCCATAGAATCACCTGCATGTCTTTCCGTATACTTTAAACTTGGAAAATGGGCTCCTGACATTCGATCGTCTCTATCGACTCTCAACGAACCTGCGTGAAGTCATCTCTAGCTGGAAACAATCCACCTGATAACCTCGCATCGGGGTAAGCGAACTCACCACACGTCCTAGTCATTCATCCTCGGTGACTAGCGACTCGCTATCATCTCTCTAAGAACATGCTCATGCTGCAGTAGCTCCAATCATCTGGGCGATATCTCATCATTTGCAGCAACAACTGGCTCATACGCCTGTACGCCGAACAGCGCCTCAATCCTCCAGGAAAGGCAACACATTGGCGGTCATCTCTGAATCGGTCTGCTCTTGATCTGAGTAAGACTCTCCACACTGGAAATCTTCAACTCAACTGGGCCCGCTCTGGCGCAAAATCGGACGAATCACCTTCGTCTCTCAAATCGGGTAGACTAGATATCATCTGTCTCATATCTGCCTGAAAGCTCCGGCAATCTCAGCTCGTAAGCTCCGAAAGCAACATCCTGTCAATCTCAGCAACAGCTGGTCCATCTGTCTGCACGGTAGGCGACATCACAATCTCTGAGGTATGCTGTACATCAACAGTCCTCTGTCAACAGGCAGCTCTAACAATGGTCTGATCATCCGGTGCAAATCCAAGTACTCGCCTCCACCAGAGGTCACAAACACCAACACTAACTCGAGACGTTCCCATGTCACCAGAAAACACAATGGTCGGCCCTCGTACCAGACGAGCTCACACCGGCCGTAACCCTAGCAGCAGCCCAAACTGCGCTCAAACATGGTGACAGGAACCTCAATCGAGTATCAAAGAGAGCACATCAGTGGCAAGAAGGGAAACAACAGATCCAAAGTGGATACATGATCATAGGAAGGAACAACATCAATGAAGGTATGATCATGAAACTAATAGAATCGGGAATCTCAAATGGATGTATAATCCTGGATATGAAGAGAATCACTGATCTCGAAAGTATGTACATCCTAAGGTTCCTTAAGCGGAGTGGCGTGTCGTAAGTATGCCGCGGAACATACCAACGGTACGTCACTCTACTTTAGTCACCTATTCCATCAACCAAGGGTCATCCTAATACGACGAAAGTTCGGGTCGAATACCCCCTCGACCAAGTCTATGTTCCGTAAGGTCAAGCCTAAGTTCCGTATATAAATAACTCCCTAGGCTCCACATAGTCAAACTTAGACTCGAACCAAGGTCAACCTAGCGCTCTGATACCAACTTTGTCACGACCCGAAAGAGCACATGACTGGCCCTTGAACCATATGAAGTCTATAGGACTCCATCTGATCCAAGTAAGCCAAAAGCCCAGAAATCTAAAACCATTTTTAGGAATAAGTAAAGAAACTGGTTTAAAGAAGTGAAGAAAAACATGTTTGAAATCAAGGTTTTTAAATAACTAAGCCGAATGTGCATTTTAAAAACAGTACAGTCTTTTCTAAAAGTTTCGGCAGAGTTTCTTTTGTAAAACTGGCCCCGAATGGGGTACAACAAGGATAACAATATATATATGCAATGATAAAGGCATCCCCAAGCGGGAGCTAGCTCTTCGTCAATCGACGGTCACAACCACACATGCAACAATGATATACAACGCCAAGTGGCGAGGATCAAATCCAAAAGAAAGCTCAAAAGAAACAAGAAAAACCGCAATACTACTAAGCGCGACTCTAAGGTCGAATAATACAACACTAGTCTAGGTCTGAAAGAATATACAAGTTTTGGTTGATGGAAATTCTAGATACAATGAATAAAATGAATACAATGGTGGTTCTTGATGCGAAAGAATCCACCTACCAAAAGCAAACCACCCGCAAGAAAGTAGTGTGCCAGAAATGCCGCAATGAAACCTGTACGGCAGAACCTGCAAGAACTGTGGCACAACGGGGGTGAGTTGCCAACTCGCGAATAGAAATATCTACAAGCAGAAACCGAATGCAAGACATAAACCTAAGTCAACGATCAGTAATATAATCCACTAATATTGGTGTAAGGGTATATATAACAGCGCCCTCATACCCTGTTATATATACAAATGAAGTATGATAAGTGTAAATCCAGTCTGTATATATGTGGAACCCGTCCACCTGTCACCCACTGACAATAAGCATCATGTATGCAATGTGAGGATATAAACAAAATCATGGAAAACATCATGAAACCCGTGCCTAGCATCGACATGTAAATCCTCATCCATCGGGCTCCGTCAGTCCGGATCGGCCCGCGGGCTATGTCTGCGGCATCGGCCCTCGGCCCCGGCAGTACGCCCATCTCTCGGCTCCGGTCGGTATCCTCCAGATATCCGCCGAGCTCAAATACAATCACCGGTAGGTACTCGCCCGCCTCCAGGCTCAATCGGCAAACCCATCGATCATCTCGCCGAGGGGAACCATACCGGGCCCACCACGAACCCGCAAACGGATCATCCACTCCTCGAATCGGGTTTCAAGCACACGTCTTAGCACCGAGAAAATGCGTGGTGGACGCACCAAAATATCATATCACGAGGTACCGGGTTTTTTCATAATAGTGCATCTTATCTTAAATTATCCCACGGTCCTCAAAATCAGAAATCACATGAAAATCCAACATCAAGAAGTAAATCCAATGCGATATGCTATGCAATCAATCCATGATGTATGCGACATGTAAAGAAAGGTAATCATATCGGAAATCATGCAACATGGAATAGTAATGTGCATATGTCGAGAGAAACGCTCCTTTAGAATGAATCATCTATGTTTGTGTACAGGTACATGTGTACAATATGCCAATCAAGAATCATATCATGAATGCAACAGTACTATAGTGTAGTGGTATGGCAATTATCGATGATGAAGTGTGTGAGCCGGCAAATAGTGTACGTGAAACATACGCATCATCGATAATGGTGCTGGTGTCCTAACAGCATGATAATAATATAGCAATGAACATATGCCAGTAATGCGAATAGCATGAAAATGCAGAAATCTAGTGGTCAACACCACAGTGAAGTATCTACTATGCAAACTACATCTAAGTATCAGGTCGATCAGGAGGGGTAGGTGTGGAAACCACCTAAATCTGAGTCGGTATATATATATATGTATGTAGTCGGTGATCCCGCCTCAATGTCATATCGTAAGATATCCTCTAGTTATGAGTGCGGATCTATCATCAATATCGGCTCGTACGGTAAATCATCGTACGGCATCCCCAAAAGCTGGGTACAGGTCAACATCTCACTATCTCATCACATAACAAGTATCACTATCATCAGATCAAATAATCTGGGGTACTACTCTATGTCTAGTACAAATCGATACCATCAATAAAGTATGCATGCGGGGGTAAACACATATCCCAAACCCGCAAGAATCACAAGTCATATACCACATATGAATCGTATCTAATCACCGATCTCACGGCACCAAGCCCACATCATCGACTCGTCTCCCAAGTCATCCCATACCATCAAACACCGTACAAGTACAAGTAATATGCAAGGGTGTGTGTATAGGTGTAATTCTATCCTAGGGTTCGCGACTATGAACTACACTAGTCACTTCTAACCCTACACTATCCATAATACACCTATTATCACAATAAACTACATAGTAATCTATCTACGGACTGCGGGGGTGCTATACGCCATCCATCCGACTTCCCCCTGTAGATATAATCTACTCACCTGTGTCGTGCGTGTCGGTGTCGATGTCACCGTCATCTTCCGCATCGCCTCGGATCGTTGCGGTGTACCTACACATATCACACGTATCGCATCGCATCAAAACCAATTCAACACTTGAAACGACACACTAAATCCAATACGACACGCTAAAACCAATACGATACGCTAAAAGGCTTATAGGTTAGAACCTACGGTTAGCCTTCGCAAAACAACTCGAAATCACTCGATATAGACGTACAAACGTCACACGATCGAGATAACACACAAATACCAAAATCTGGAAATCAAAATACGTAAAACCATTTCTAATTTCAAAGCAGCAACCCAAGAAAATGATCCCAGATTTCCTCTCAGGCAAAACCAGATCAAATAAACAACTCCAGGGTGCTTTGCAGGGTGTATATGAGGTATGGAGGCAACATGGTCACAATTCACCACAGAGGGGCCGGCCACATCCCCCAAAATCCCGGCCTCGCCGGCCCCCCTATGTCCAAAGGGGTTCGTCTTCATAGGGTGGCCTCCTGGGGTATCAATTGGGTCCCTGGTATCACTTAATTCATCTAGAAATGTCCCAGTATATTCCAGATTTCTCATAGGCACACTGAAAGTCACAAAACTGATATGGTCAAATTCCTGAGTTCATGCCAAGGCTCACGCATATGGTTCATGTCAGGGATTACGTCACCCGGGTCAAGCAAAAACTCACCACAGCCCCCAGATTCCATTAACAGTCAGTACTCACAATTTCAGTAGGACCAAACTACCCCAAATATCACCAGATGACCCCTCCTAAGAAACCAAACCCTAGATTCCCTATTGGGCCGGCGTCGCCGGCCATGTCTTCATTGGCCGCCGGCCAGAGCAGGTGGGTAGGGTGTGGGGTTCTGGGTGGTCCATTAGGGCTACCTGCACAACATCCTAACACTGTTTGTTTTTCCAATATGGGCGCAGGGTCACAGCAGGTTGTCCATGTCTCAAAACAACACAAAAACACGACATCGAGCCAAAACTAAACTAAAGAAAGAGTTATACCTCACTTGTTCCTCCATAGGCAGCACCAACTTCCCAAAGTCAACAAAATCCTACTTTGCTCGGTTCATCTTGTAGAGGATAAGATGGAGACTAATATTTGTGAAGGGAGTTTGGGGTTTTGAGTATGTTTTTGAGATGAAGTGTGAGGATTTAGTGGAGGGGAGAAAGGGCTAGGGCAGCAGCAGCAGCAACTAAAGAGGAAGAGGGAGAGAAATGAGAGGGAGAGAAATGGCTAAGGTTATTGGTCAAGTGCAACCCATACCCCTCTCTCACCAACCCCATTCTTTATTCCTTTTCTTTTTCTTTTTCCTTTTTCTTTTAATCCCTAATCCAAAACCTTCTCACAAGAATAGTAGCTCCAAATATCATGAAAGAAAATGCACAAGTGTGAGAAAAAGTGATATGTGTAAGTTTTGCACAAAATTGCCAAAAACCCGATTTGCGATTTTTAATCGCGATTAGCACTAAATTAGTGTCAAACTGATCACAAAAACTTAAAAATGTCATAATTCTCTAATTTACCCTATTTTGGAATTTTCCATAATTTTTCTCAAATTTTTTCCTATTTATTTGCATTTAATTATAGATTTAATATTAAAATAATCAATAAAATAATATTAAATTATAAAAATACCCAAAATTAATATTTTATCTTTTTGAAAATGTTACAATTTTGCACCCGCGCTAGTCCAGCCCCCGTTCTGTCGTTAGTTAAGTAACCTAAGGGGTGATGACGGGACCCAGTGGCGAATGCGGATGACATATACGTACATCATATTTTCGTTCTTTTCTTGTGTGATTAGTTGATGGGACTGCGTTGATTTTTATCAATACAAGAAAAACAAACCTATTTGATGTTGTTGGAACCAATTTTAAAAATAGACATTACAGACGTTTTCTTTTGCTTTGCACAGTGGTATTCGGTTATGAATATCCAGCACTTTATTCGACGAGGCAAGGGCCGAGATCCTTTCATCGTGAGTGACCCCTTTGGCAGAAGTTTGCGTCAGGGTAATAACTTCACTATAGTCGATTATTTTTTTGCTTTGCATCGTGGTATTCAGTTTGGAATATCCTGCACCTCATTCAACGAGGAAAGAGCCGAGTTCACTTCACCGGGAGTGACCTCTTTGGCAAAAGTTTTCGCCACTATATATTTGTAAAACTACCTGGATTCCTTCGACGATATCAAGTTCATTACGTTAAAGGTTTTTCTCCAAAAACCATCTGTAGCCCTCCTTCATTTCAGACGGGTAGCGCCTAGTATTCATGTTATGTATGTTGGCCTTCATCAAGGCATAGTGTATGGTAGCTGTGTGTTAATTTTCTGTTGGATGGATAGATGCGTTGGTTTGGGACAATCATACTCTTATTTTGGCCTTCGTCAAGGGTATGTACGGGTGGGTTCAAATTAACCTGGACAATGACGGGTAGATATTGACATATGACTTATGATATGTTGGCCTTCGTCAAGGTCATAAGAGCATGGGGAAATAATCCACATAGGGAGTTTCTAAAGAAACTAAAACTTGTCAGGCATGCGCATACCTTCTGGAGTGTGATAACTTGAGTGCCTTCCAACAAGTTATCATACGATGATAGTTGGATCCCAATTCCCACTGATGATTTGGTTTACTCGTAGGGTGATTTTTGATGAACCCGACTAATTCTTCTTCTGGGTTTGGAAGAGAATTTGAGGATACAGTGGGAGACATCCTGATTAGATAAAGTGATTAACCATTCTGATCTAGGTTAGAGTGCACGCTGAGTGTTTCTTTTCTCTCTCTCATTGGCAGCGACCATGGCCCGACCCTAGACAAGAACTCATAAACCAAGTTAACCGAACCTTCTTAAAACACACTGATTTTTGGATTGTCAGAGTTGCATACATCATTACCACTCCTACTTTTACCCTTTGCTTTTCTTCAGAACATTCAGTATCACTACAAAGACCCACATTTATTGAATATGTCACGACCCGAAATTTAGTTCGTGACCGGCACTTAAATCACGCAACGTCTAATGGCATAACGTAAATTAAGTAAGCCGAAGCCCAGAGATCTAAACCTTTTTTAAAAAATAACAGAGGTGAAGTTTTGAAATAAAGGTATGATGAAATCAAATGTTTCTTAAATGCATAGATAATGGAATATGAAAATGCAAGTAGATTATACTAGTTGAAAAACATGTTTCGTCTTTTAAAAATTTGGGCAACACCTCCCTTGTATATTTTGATCCAAAACCACATATAAATGATAATATAAAAGACATCCCCAAGCGGGAGCTAGCTTTTCGCCAATCGGCGGAATCACAACCACGTAAGTCAGAAATATAAGTATATGATGCCCAACGGCCTAGATCAACACAAAGATAATAAATAAAGCAAGACATCAACCCACCAAGCGAACATATAACCCATCGCTCTAAGTCTCGCAACCACAAGTCTATCTAAGTTTTACTACTTATACAAATACTAGTTTCTGATTGATAGAGTTGACTAGATATCAGAAATAATAAATACAAGAGTAGGCATAATCCAATATGTCCCACCTACCGAAGCAAATCACCCGAAAGCAAGCTGTGTGCCAGCGATACCGCTACTGATCCATGCGGTCAAACCTGCAAGAACTATGGCACAATGGGGGTGAGTTGCCAACTCTTGAGTAGAAAACATCAGCATGTAGAAATCGAAGAAAACAATGACTCCTAAGTCAACTATATCATAAAGATAATACTATGATATTTAAGGTGACCGTATCTGCATATATGCCAACAATATAATCAATGCCTGTATGCATGTGGATATCATTTATGTAGGGTTCCTAGGCACACTAATGAGGTCTCACAACAGATCAAACATGCCCAATTCAAAATTTTTCATGTGCCTACAAACCCTAATACGGATCGTTTACTAGATGATAAAGCGATGCAAGCAAGTAAATGACTTTATTGCTAAAGGAAAGTGACTACAACCTTTGTAGATCCGGTCCTCCACTTCTTATGCTCCGTGATGACGTCCCTCCGCTGTACCTATCGGAATCCGGACTCTGGCGAAGGGTTCGTCGGAGAAATGATCGGGCTAGGTCGTCGACTTCGATGCCGAAGATGATCTACGTCAAGACAACTTAAGATCAAGCTCTAACTTCACCAAGTCATGAAACTTATGAAGAAAACACCTTATACTACTTGGAAAGTGGTAGAGGATGAAGAAATAGGAAGTGGGTTCACTTTAGAATTGGATTTCTCACTCTTTTTCTCATGTTGGCATTAATGGTAGCAAGCTTTCTTCTTTGTTGAAGAAGAAGAAGAAGAAGATAATATGATGAGTGTTATTGAAAATAGAAAATAAAATGATACTTATCATATGGCAACCATGGTTAAGTGTAGAGACTAAACTAGGGTTAGGTTGAATGGTTAGGGTTAAGCATGAAACAAAAATGGTGGACTTATTCAAAACTTCATGAAGCTTCAACTAGCAAACAAAGAAAGCTACCATGATTTATTTATCTTTCAAAAATGAATAAATGAATAGATAAGTAAATCAAAACCATAACCATTAACATAACCATGGTTTAATTCTTTACACAAACCCAAGTTTGCATGTATCATCAAACATGATACAAACAAGTGCACAAAAGTATATCACATATACAACTTGTGCATATCAAGTGAGAAAATCCTTTTTAAGTGAACCAATACTAGTTAATGCAAAGTAATATATCAAATATATAATTATGCATTAAATCATTAAATCAACACTTGATTCAATGATCCGGTCATGTTGCATATAATCGACTAGTATCCAATGTATCGACTTATCGAATCAATCTTCGATTCGATAACTAGGTTATATCGCATACAACCAATCGATACATTCATCGTGAGAATAGAATACGGTATCACATACACGCATTATTCTCGGTCCCGCACACATCTCATATGCGCTCCTATTTCGTTTCGCTTGAGCCAGGAAACCTCTGTGTAGGACTCTAAAGACTCGTCAATACGCCGGCAGAAAATGATGATCATATCAAGCACCCACAAGCAGCAAGCGGTCTGCTAAACGTAACGGCCACCCGGGTATTGAGCGATCAGGAGATCGACGAGCAAGCCCGCTCACACTCCTGTGAATCCAACCAGTAACACTTACCGTACAGTCCGGTCTGTTCGTCTGATATGTCGCATATCTCGCCTAGGGGTTGTAAACGTCAGACCCCAATAGCTTGATAAGTCATGCCGACGTGAGGTCCATAACAATCGTGAAACTACTGATAACTCTTACCAGTATATCACTGCAACCCTGTCCAGGGATTTCCTGTTATGGCCAGTCGAGCATAGTGCAACATCAACCCCCAATACCTGGAGAGACGAATCCCCTACTATCGCTCATTGCCTCCATGTGAATCGGGATTGTACCCAAAAACCACCTGTTTGCATGACTCAGTAAAGCCGTGGTAGGGTGGAAATCAAAGCACAGTGGGAGACACACAAGACTCTATGACGATCTCGAGTCAACAGACTAAGCTGTACCAGTGTCACCAGAGAACTGCCATTTGACGTGAGGTATAATACCATCTGGGAGTTCTCTGCGTGTCCGTCCAGTGTATCCAGTCTCCACTGAGCACCCGCATACCATCTCCGATGTCAAACACCAATGGATATGGGATCATCCACCGCCCATCACATGGGTCGAGAAGATATACGCTAGTCTACTCTGGAATATCGATGCCCCGTCTCGATATTCCCACGACTAGGAACAATGAAGGATGTTCTCATTGACTACCCAGGCCCCACTAGTATGATCTTCATCATATTCCTGGAAGTCGAGTACACATCCTAAGGGCTTTATCAACATGTAACAGAGAGACTGAAAGTATACATGTTAAGATAAAGAGCAACCAGATAGCGTACTATCATGTCGAGCAAGAAAGTCCTACCTATATATGTCCCAGCATCCACTACAATATACATCCAATGTACAGTAATGGCCTGTAGGGCATACATATAACTAACAATCTCCCACTTGCACTAGGGCCATCTGTAGCAGTGGTTACAGTATCACATACTCAACCATCCCTTAAAAGTCTCTCTTTGGGAAAAGGCCTTCGTGAGTGGATCCGCCGTGTTGTCCTCTGAGTCTACTCTCCTAACCTCGATCACCCTGGAGATCAACTATCTCCATGATCAGGTGATGCTTCCTCAGAATATCTCTAGGTCACTGATGGGACCAGGGTTCCTTGGCCAAAGCCTCTCTTCCATTGTCATACAATGGTAGGAACCTAGTTCATCTTATGAACCAATATACAAACAAACTGCCTCTTTGGTAGCATCTTTAATAGCGATGTTACCAGCCTTTATCGTCTAGTTTGCCACGGTATCTAGCTTGGAACTCTTCCATCATACCGTCCCTTTACTGAGGGTAAAGACAATGCCTGTGACTGACACTCAGTCCTCCTTATCACCCTGGAACCTTTCCAGTGATTCTCCCCAGGATCAACTGATACTATCTCACTATAGTTAGTGAGAATCCTAACATCCATTTAGATCTATCTCATAGATCCAATTCCCAGGATTTAGGAGGTATCAATTTGATCCTGCATGGAGAACCTTTGTGATAAGTGGAGATTGACCCATCGTAGTATAGAAAACTCTTTTCCTATCAAGAGTATGTCGTCCACGTACAATACGAGGATGAGCACCTTACTCTCTACTACCTTTTGGTATATACAAGGTTCGTCTACCATTTTGATGAGGTCAAACACTTTGACTATCACATCAAAACAGACGTTCCAACTCCGCGATGCCTGCTTTATTATGTTAAGCAACTTGCACACGTTTCCGCTGCTCCCACTGTTTACGAAGCCCTCTGGCTGTGTTCTTATAGACGTTCTCTTCTAAATTAGTATTTATAATAGTAGTCTTGGCACCCAACTGCCAGATATCGCAGTTATGGTATGTAGCAGTGGCAAGTAGGATCTGGATGGACTTAAGCATAGTCCCTGGAAAAGGTTTCATCATTATCTACGCCTGGTCGATGACGAAAAACTTTAACAAGTCTAGCTTTGAAAATCTCAACTTTTCCATCTACACCAAGTAATCTTCTCAAGATGTACTTGCTCCTGATGGGGATTTAACCCTTCAGATATCGCAACTAAAGTCCATACTATGTTGGTGTATATGGATTCCATCTCAGATCGCTAAGCATCCAGCCATTCTTACAGAGTCCCTACTCTCGATGGCCTGCTCGAAACTAGTTGGGTCATCATCTCATGATGCAATCCTCGCTCCCACTGTCATCGAGAAACCGAAGTGTCTCTCAGGCAGGTGAGGAACCCTGCTAGACCGGCGGAGAGGCTGAGGTTCATCGGGGACTATTGAATCCTCTGGTTCAGTCAAATCAGCTGCAGTTTTGTATAGCTGGAACCTTTCCAGTTCTACAGAACTGACCTTGCCTCGATCTTGTCCGGATTTTTCTTTTGACATAGGCCGAACAATCCCAAATCTTAACTTGCTTAAGAGATGGGTTCTTCCCATACCATATCTTATATGGAGTGGTAGGCACTGATTTGAATCGAACCCTATCCAATAGGTATGCAACTTCATAAGTGCATAACCCCAAAAGGAAATAGGTAACTCAGTAGTACTAATCATAGAGCACACTATATCCAATATGGTGCGATTGCTCCACCCTGATACACCTTTGTGTTGTGGTGCATTCAGAAGAGTAATACGGAGAGAGAATCTCATTCTCCTTTAGAATAATCCAGGAATTCTATGCACAAGTATTCTCCTCCCCGATCTTATCATAAGACATAATACTTATACCCGTATTGATTCCCTACTTCTAGCTTATATTCTGTGAATATCTCAAAAGCTTCGGACTTATGTTTCAGCAGGAACATATGACTGAATCTTGAGAGATTATCAGAGAATATAATGAAGTACAAAGAACCGGTTTTGGCATATGTAGACAGGGGACCTTACATACATCATCATGTATCAGTCCCAAGAGTTTACTAACTCTTTCTCTGTTTCCAGTAAACGGAGCTATGGTCATCTAATCTTTGTGACATGACTGGCAAGTTTCACAAGATGTAAATTCAAACTGATTTAAATATGCATCTAGAATGTAACTTAAGCTAGTCGGTTACATTGATATGACCTAGTCTACAATGCCTCAAGAAGGATTCGTTCATATCTGAACTCTTCCTCTTGTATGTGTTCTGTATACGAGGAACTGTAGTTTGATTTAGAACATCAATGCTTTTAGATAACGTGCCGGAACCGATCAACTTTTGATATAGGAAATGTTCAAAACATTATCCAACAATACAAAATTTTATCATTTCTTTACTTGTAAAGAGACTGATATGATTTTGTATATCAGGTTCTGTATCTAATAACATTTGTTCAGAATCAATGTACAGGTAATACAGGGTGACAGTGACCAACAGACTTGGCTGCAACACTTGCCTCGTTTTCTGTCTCATGAAACTTATCACCCGTTCTCAGTTTTCTACCTTTTTGTAGCCCCATGTAACGGATTACATATCTGGGATCCTGATCCGGTATCAGATACCCAGGACGCAGAGGATACTGAGAAACAGTTCTGTATAATGAACACACCCGAAGGAGATGCATCATATGCACTTTCTTCGTTTGGGCGGCATAGGAATTCTGGTATTCCCTATTTCTTGCTCTGTCTTATAACAATTATAAGTTGGAGCGGGACCAACGTTCCCCAGCTCAGTATAACACGCGGGTTCGGTCAATACATCAATATTATTATCTTGATTAAGGCGTGATATGGTCGCTACCTGGAGAGAGAGAAAAGAAAACACTCTGCGTGCGCTCTTGCAAGATTAGATTGGTTATTTATTTTATCTAATCAGGATGGCTCCCACTGTTTTTATCAAATCTTCCTTCAAACCCTAAAAGGAAAGACTAGCCGGGATTAATTACACTCTACAAGTTCGCCAATCTTTCAGCCAGGCCAGTGTCGGTACTTTAAGGGAGGTTCCCCGTGCTTTCGCATGGACCTAATTACAGTAAACCTCGTTTTCCAAGAGGCGTAACCCCATTGACACCTTTCTAGACACCTATTTGATCGGCTAATTGTAAAGTGCAAAACTCTCCCAGGAGTAACAATTACCCGCAGTGGGTATCGGGATCCAACTATCACATAGAAGGTATGCAATCTCATTGCAAATTTCAACACTTGAAACTCCCGATAGTGATTTTTACCCCTAGCACTTATGACCTTCACTATGGTCAACAAATTATAAGCACTAGTCAAGTTCTACCCGTCATTTTGTGATTAATTAGACCCGCCCACATGACCCTTAACTAAGGTCAACAAAGTCACGCGACTGTCCTAACTAATCGCATCATATGCGGTGTAGGAAGACATCACTTAGCTATCGTACACTGTGCCTTGACTATGGTCAACAAACACAGCACAAATACTAAGTACTCTACTTCCTAAAATGACGGAGGGTTGCGAATGGTTTTTATGAAAACCTTTAACGCTTTGAACTTTATCTCGTTGCAGAATCAAATGGTTTTTAAATGGAATGTTTTTGAAGCTTTTCTAGTTTTGCTAAAGGGGTCACTCCCGGTGAAGGGATCGTCGGCCCTTTCCTCGTCGAATGAGGTGCGGGATATATCATATATATCACTGTGCAAAGCAGAAAATATAGAAGCAATCAAAAGACAAACCGAGTGTGTAGCATCTGCCAGTTATTGCTAAAGGAGTCACTCCCGGTGAAGGGATCTCGGTCCTTTCCTCATCGAATAAGGTGCAGGATGTTCTACAAGGAACACCGCGATGCAAAGCAAGAACTGTAGCTACCTGTTTTATTTTGAAATTCGATTCCACAACATCTTTTAGGTTTATTTTCTTTCATTACTCTCATTAATGAATATCCCATCATTTAAGTCCACCTAAACATCATAGATAAATATAACGTACGCTTATGCCATCCGCATTCGCCTCGATGTCCCGTCTGCACCGTTAGGTTAGGTAACTAACGGCTGAGCGAGGCAGGGCTAGCGCGGGTGTAAAACATAAGCAACGTCTATATAATATATCATATATACTATATACTATATCTATCTGAACAAATCACATGATCACATCACAGATAACGCAGCAGAAAATTATCATATGAAATATTGGATATACTAGGACGTCCGTGTTTTTAATACGAGCCAGTATAAAACACGGATTCCATGGTCGTGATGAATAGCCAATCCCACACCCCTAGACCCCTACGAGAGCGGCAAGCAACCCTACCAATTCTAGGGTTAGGAGCCCCGGACTCGATCCTCGAGATGGTCTCCCACTGGACCCTAAAACCCGGTTACTTGTGCACCCCTCCTTGGGTCTATCCTAATGCGGAAAAGTAAATAATATACAAATGGTGACAACTTCCGCAACCTGGAAGTGCCCCAATAAAAGAATATTACATACAAGTTTTTTTTTACATGAATGAAAATGAAAAACACTCATCTCACATAAAACCCCCGGCTATTCAAACACGACGATCCAATATAACATATCCAGCAACACATAACATCACATGTCATCAACGTAAGTAAATATGCGCATCCCAATTGCCGTTGACATATAGCAACGAAACCGGCGATATCACATATTACACTTACGGTCACAGAAAAGAAAGTGTAAAACTACAACATTTGGAATCCGAAAACTCTTTAGACATCGCATGCCTAACCAAATGAATTCCTTAGACATCGCATGCCTAACAATTATAAATCCCGCATTTTAGTCTCATTATCGAAAACTCTTTTCAATATAAAGTCGGGCAATTCAACAAGATTCCCGGCATCCTGAACAAATGCTCGTCGCAAACTTCAGTAGACGGCCGCACCCCCGATACCGTCGACGAAGTGCACCAAGGCGGAACACCGCTGCCGCGAGCACCCGAACGGATGCTTTTTGGCGACGGGGTTCTCCTACAGTCACTTGGTCGGGGCTATGGGGTGTAGCTGTCTATTAAGTTTACCGGCGAGTATCCGTGTAATCAACGTGATTGCGACGGACTTTTGATCATATCAAAAATCCCGTGGCAACCAATCAAGTGAGGCTAAACTGCTTTGTTTATAACATCCAAATCAGTTATCTCATAACTACTTGTGGATTCCAAATATTGTATCACATTCCAGATAAAATAGAAAATGTTAAACTTTCCGATCGAACAATCGAACACCCAAGTTTTCCCGAAACAGCTGAGCACATGAAATAAGTTTAAAAAAATTCATTTCATGCCTCAGTACCAACGGTCCAGCCATAGAAGGGTCAAGCCAACGCCTCACATGTGGCACGCCGTACTGCCCCAAACCCTAAGGTTCAAAGGGCAGTTCAAGACGGTCACATAATCGAGTTAAGGTTTGTTGTCTTCTAGAGGGTCCATCGCGTTACTTGCACTACATAGAACGTCTTTAAACTACGGAAAAATCCAACAATTGGAAATTTCCCGGCAGGGGAAAAAGTGGGTATTTATATCCGGTCGAACTTTTTAACATATAAAAAATATCCGGAAAAACACATAGACAAAGTTTGAAATTTTCGATCGAATCATCGAAGCCCCAAAACACCCCAGAAAACTCAACTCTGTAGTGCAAATTAAAAATTCCTAGAAAACTCAGCACCTAAAGAAAGAAATTACTGTGCAAAAATTGAAGGCTGATGTCATCATATTGCCGCGGAACCGCCGCAGAAGCCAAGCTTCTGCCGCGCTTCCGCGGCGCTTTGGGCGTATCACTTTGTCGTTTTGCACTGTAATTCTTAGAACTTCCTGCTGAATTTTTTAAACATTTTTAATCTGGAAAAAACCCAGTTTTGAAAAAATGTACAGATAGGGGTATTCGGTTAGGGTTTCGAGTTCGAACGGACTTCTAGCTTCGTCTACTCATCGCCTAAGGCTGTAGCTAGGCTCTGATACCACTGTAGGGTTCCTAGGCACACTAATGAGGTCTCACAACAGATCAAACATGCCCAATTCAAAAAATTTCATGTGCCTACAAACCCTAATACGGATCGTTAACTAGATGATAAGGCGATGCAAGAAAGTAAATGACTTTATTGCTAAAGGAAAGTGACTACAACCTTTGTAGATCCGGTCCTCCACTTCTTATGCTCCGTGATGACGTCCCTCCGCTGTACCTATCGGAATCCGGACTCTGGCGAAGGGTTCATCGGAGAAATGATCGGGCTAGGTCGTCGACTTCGATGCCGAAGATGATCTACGTCGAGGCAACTTAAGATCAAGCTCCAACTTCACCAAGTCATGAAACTTGTGAATAAAACACCCTATACTACTTAGCAAGTGGTAGAGGATGAAGAAATAGGAAGTGGGTTCACTTTAGAATTGGATTTCTCACTCTTTTTCTCATGTTGCCATTAATGGTAGCAAGCTTTCTTCTTTGTTGAAGAAGAAGATAATATGATAAGTGTTATTGAAAATAGAAAATAAAATGATACTTATCATATAGCAACCATGGTTAAGTGTAGAGACTAAACAAGGGTTAGGTTGAATGGTTAGGGTTAAGCATGAAACAAAAATGGTGGACTTATTCAAAGCTTCATGAAGCTTCAACTAGCAAACAAAGAAAGCCACCATGATTTATTTATCTTTCAAAAATGAATAAATGAATAGATAAGTAAATCAAAACCCTAACCATTAACATAACCATGGTTTAATTCTTTACACAAACCCAAGTTTGCATGTATCATCAAACATGATACAAACAAGTGCACAAAAGTATATCACATATACAACTTGTGCATATCAAGTGAGAAAATCCTTTTTAAGTGAACCAATAATAGTTAATGCAAAGTAATATATCAAATATATAATTATGCATTAAATCATTAAATCAACACTTGATTCAATGATCCGGTCATGTTGCATATAACCGACTAGTATCCAATGTATCGACTTATCGAATCAATCTTCGATTCGATAACTAGGTTATATGGAATACAACCAATCGATACATTCATCGCAAGAATAGAATACGGTATCACATACACGCATTATTCTCGGTCCCGCACACATTTTATATGCGCTCCTATTTCGTTTCGCTTGAGCCAGGAAACCTCTGTGTAGGACTCTAAAGACTCGTCACTACGCCGGCAGCAGATGATGATCATATCAAGCACCCACAAGCCGCAAGCGGTCTGCTAAACGTAACGGCCACCCGGGTATTGAGCGATCAGAAGATCGACGAGCAAGCCCGCTCACACTCCTGTGAATCCAACCAGTAACACTTACCGTACAGTCCGGTCTGTTCGTCTGATATGTCACATATCTCGCCTAGGGGTGGTAAACGTCAGACCCCAATAGCTTGATAAGTCATGCCGATGTGAGGTCCATAACAATCGTGAAACTACTGATAACTCTTACCAGTATATCACTGCAACCCTGGCCAGGGATTTCCTGTTATGGCCAGTCGAGCATAGCGCAACATCAACCCCCAATACCGGGAGAGACGAATCCCCTCCTATCGCTCATTGCCTCCATGTGAATCGGGACTGTACCCAAAACTGCACGACTCAGTAGAGCCGTGGTAGGGTGGAAATCAAAGCACAGTGGGAGACACACAAGACTCTATGACGATCTCGGGTCAACAGACTAAGCTGTACCAGTGTCACCAGAGAACTGCCATCTGACGTGAGGTATAATACCATCTGGGAGTTCTCGGCGAGTCCGTCCAGTGTACCCAGTCTCCACTGAGCACCCGCATACCATATCCAATGTCAAACACCAATGGATATGGGATCATCCATCGCCCATCACATGGGTCGAGAAGATATACGCTAGTCTACTCTGGAATATCGATGCCCCGTCTCGATATTCCCACGACTAGGAACAATGAAGGATGTACTCATTGACTACCCAGGCCCCACTAGTATGATCTTCATCATATTCCTGGAAGTCGAGTACACATCCTAAGGGCTTTATCAACATGTAACAGAGAGACTGAAAGTATACATGTTAAGATAAAGAGCAACAAGATAGCGTACTATCATGTCGAGCAAGAAAGTCCTACCTATATATGTCCCAGCATCCACTACAATATACATCCAATGTACAGTAATGGCCTCTAGGGCATACATATAACTAACAATTTACGTGTCCATCACTGACACAACAACATCTGTATGTAATTATTATGAAAGAATATGCATGTAAATATGAGGATATCAACCAACGTGTGTCCATCAACGACACATCAAAATCATTGACCTGGGTGTCCAACATCGACACTCGAAACATCATGAAACCCGTGTCTAGCATCGACACGTAAATCCTCATATCTCGGGCTCCGTCAGTCCGGATCGGCCCACGGGCTCCGTCAGTCCGGATCAGCCCTTATCATCTCACGACTCCAGTAGGTATCCTCCGGATAACCGCCGAGTGCAAATACTTTCACCGGTAGTTCTCCCCTGCTAGGCTCACCGCCTAACTATACGAGTCTTCTTGGCCCAGGGTTCCTCAACGGGTCCACCATGTACCCGCAGACGGTGCCTACCGCTCCTCGAATCGGGTTTCACATACCAATCTCAGAATCGAGAAAACTCATGGTGGACGTCTCGAATATAATATCAAGAGAAACCGGGTTTTTAAAACAATACATACTTTTGAAATATAACCACGGTTCTCAAATCCAGAATTTCATGAAAACAGCATCCCAATGCATATAATCGTAAAGCATGATGTATGAAAACATAGAACAAAAATGTGAGCATATCAAGTATATCTTGCGACATAGTATAGTGATGTGAGAATAGCAAGTATATCATGCCAACGAGTCATGTGACAGTACTGAACAATTAAGAGTAAAAGCATGATGTAGCAATTCTACTGTGTAAGTGACATAACACTTATCGATGATGAAAGTGTGAGCCGGCAATCTGTGTAAGTGTAACATATGCATCATCGATAATTGTGTAGGTGTACTTGCACTGGTATATGTAATACAATGAGAATATCATGAACGAAACATAAAGTACATCGTACGCAAAATGTTATAGAGTATACATATCTAATCTAACATCTGCATAAAGGCTAAACTAAGTGGTGTAGCCAGGGAATAGATATCTATAACATCTCCGAGTTGGTGAATCTATCAATCAGCATCCATCCTCACAACATCACGTACGATATAATCCATCATACGACATCCTCTAGTAGAGGGTATGGATCAATCATCCGGCAACACAAATCACGTACTGTAACCCATCTCACGACGGCATTAAACAATTAGGGATTCTATCAACATATATGACAATGAAGGTATGGACCTAACGTCTCGTACGACATATCAACCAAGTCATCATATCTCATCGTATACTCTTTTCATCACATCAATATCTCACATCAAGTCATTTTTATTAATCTCTTGTCGTATTTATCGACCTCATCACAAGCCGCTAAAATCTCATACTTATTCTCTTGCAACTACGTACACATATCGTGATTCACATTCACGTTTCATATCCTTATATATCAAATCGAGATATCCTTTCTATCATATCATTTCACAATAAACCATTAACTATAACCTTAAGTCGTGGCATATCTTGTCTCCAAATTATAAATCACATATCAATGTTTGTGGGGGTGTTATACGCCATCCACCCAACTTCCCCTGTAGATATAAATCTACTCACCTGCGGAACTCCTTGTCCAGCCGCATTCGATGTGCTTCATCATCTCGGAATCCACGCGAAGGTACCTACAATTAATTCAAAATCATAATTATATTAAAATCAATGTCCGAAAAACTGATACGGCACACGGTGCGCTCATAGGTTAGAACCTATAGCTTACGCATGCAAAAACAACCAAACAACCCTCATCGTTGACGTACAAACATCCAACGACTAAATAAAAATCTCAAATATCAAAACCAAGCTTTCAAACTTCGAAAAACCTTGCTCAAAACACTCACAACAACTCCTAGATTTTAGCTCAGGTTAAATGGGACTAAACTAGCAAGTACAAGGGATAGTTTATAGGGATTAGGAGCTACAGACAAAAACCCAACCCCAAATCCCATCAAAAATCCGGAGACATCACCATAATGCCCGAGCTCACTGGACAGATTAGGGTATAATTGGCTCGTATTTTGGTAGTGGTCTTCTGGTCATTTATCTAGGTCAATGGAATTGCTAGATTTTCTTGAAACTACTACAGGTAGCTCCAGATACCCTGTAGGCTATTAAACTTCACAAAACCGACACGGGGAAATTTCTACGTTCGTATTTTGGTGCTAATCTCGGGTCTGGGCCAGTAAAATCAACACTAAGGTCTTGTAAATAGCCACTACATAACACAAGTCCACACAATCACCCAAACCCTCTCTTAGAATTTCCAAACATCACTAATCAACATCGATTTAACTCTAAACTAAAAATAGGATAAACTAAACACAATAACTTAACTAAAGTCTAGAATTATACCACATTTGGCAACCCACGAATTTTCTTAAGTTGCTCAAAGTGATCAAAATCTAACTTTGAAGCATCCATTAGGATTGTAGAGAGGTTATGCGTCTTTTTAATGAAGGGGTTGTAGGGTTTTGGTGAAGAAATTGAGATGATACATGGAGGTGGAGGTGGAGGTGGAGGGAGTATGAGGATGAAGGAGTTAAAGAAAACAATGGTGGAGGATGAAGGGGGCAGCCTACACACACACTCTCTCTCTTATCCTCACTCTCCTTATGCTTACCCTCTCAATCATTCATGCCATGTCACACTCTCTCTCTTTCTCTCCAATAATTCTCTTTCTTATCTTTCTCTTTTTCTTTTTAAAACCAAATATCAACAAATACCAATGAAACAACATGCAACCAAATGCAACATGTCATAGTGCACTAACCATGGAAAAATATAGAAACACAGATTTGGTCTAATCGCGATTAGTAGTGCACTAATCAATTTTTTATTTAAACGACATATAATTAATTAAAAAAATGCCAAATCTAATAAATATATTTTTAAATGAATAAATTATTTTAATCTCCAATTATTTCACAAATATTGGTATATATTTATACCATTTTACGAAAACCCCAAATTCGCAAATCGGGTAGTTTTCGCGAAATATATTATTTTAATATTAAATTCCAAAAATAATATTTTATATTTTCTGAAATGTTACAATCTTTCCCACTTAAATAAATTCGGTCCCCGAATTTAAATTTAACCCCCAAATGCTAAAACACTTCAATAATCAGCTCAAATCAACGGGGCTCAGAAATCACGGAAGATATCAAAATACCACAGCGCATCGTGTGCGCCTGGAAACGAGTATGAAACTCAAAATAGAACTCCGTCAAGCATCACGCAATCATCGGAGTTACATTGGAGATACAGATCTCGAAATCCACTACTGAAATCCAATATACACTAGTCGAATACTATAATACATATATAGTACACATCCTTGGAAAAATCTCCTAAAACTGAATTAAAAACATGCAAAATCTTTTCTGAATCTCCGTGTGATGCGTAACTCACGGCATAAGTGACAGACGCTCATTGTAAAGTAATAAATATACGTTCATATGTGTTTTTGCTCAAATAAACGTTCCACCCTTTTGAAATATCCCAAAATGGTTTCCTTTGTAAATGTTCGTGCCACTCGCGGACACGTAGGAAATAGCGACACTATAGCTCTTTTTTGAAAAACCTTTGGGTAAACTTTTTAATGCATGCAAAAGTACTCAGGTACTGTCCTCATATCAGTCCTGTTCGGCTACTATATAATATAGTGCCAATCATAAAAACAAAGTGCTCAAGAGCAAAATCGGCCTCCAAAGGCGTATCAAATAATCACGTACGTCTGGTGCGCACGAAAATCAAATACAATACAAGCGCTACGATATGCACAAAAGCAAAACTAAGTGCAACGGGTGTGCACGAAAGCATCTGTCTAGTGCAACGGATGTGCACGACAACAATATCAAGTGCATCTATAGTGCATGAAAATCTCAATCCAGTGCAACTATCACGCACGAATAAAATCTTAATCAAGTGCAACTATCATGCACGAATAAAATCTCTATCAAGTGCCACTATCATGCACGAATAAAATATCAATCAAGTGCAACTCAGTATGCACAAAACCACATCTCATATCATACGCCCAACATGCGCGAAAATCTAAATCAATTGCGTCAGGTCCGCACAAAACATCTAGTGCAGTAGCGTGCACGATAACGAACGCCAAGTGCAGACGTTCATGAAAACATAAATCCGGTGCAACCAATGCACGAAATACAAATCTGGTGCAACAAATGCACGGAGTATAACTTTAGTACATCCAATGCACGAAATACAAATCGGGTGCAACAAGTGCACAGAAACTCATCAATAACTCAAATGCGTATAAAAAGCAACCCCGAGTGTACTGAGGTGTATAAAATCAAAAACGTGTGCGCTGCATGAACAAAACACATATCAATGCGCTGCAAGCACATGTGAGCTATAACGAGTGCAAAAATCGAATCGAGTGCGTACCACATCCACAAAATCAAATCAACCGTATGAAATCCACGAAATCATAAACACGTGCAGCCAAGGCACAAAACCGATATCAAGTGCAATAGATATGCACAAAAGAAAATATCCAATAGGCGAAGCCATGGTGCACGAAAAAAATGTCATGAAACTCAATCCCAGCGATATAAACGTGATACTCTGATCACCAAACAGAAATCGCAATAAATGACATTGTGGTACACCTCCTTCAATGTCGAAAAGATATCGGTGCGCTCAAAACTGGCAGAGCAAGAACATCCTCCCGCCTCCTGCCCACGGTCTGGCGTTCTCTGTCTCTGGGTCTTCATTTCTTTGTGGCTTACCAATCTCGCAATCCATCGGCTCGTCGGCTCGGTCAGGTTTACTAACAGAAACGGTTCCGCTCTGGCACCCCTCTGGTCATTTCTCGGCCAATTAGCATGACCACTCGTAAAGCAGCACGTCACCGGCATCGGCCTCTGGCCCTCTGAATACACGTGACACAACTGATCCTGGGTGCAAGTCTTATCGCAGCAGTGTCCTAGAAGGAAATTGTTCCATGTCTCTTCCAATCTCTCCTAAGCCGAACTATACGGAGGCTGGTACTCTTACATAATCTTTTCTCGTTTTCTGGACATCTGCTTTCTAAGCACAGCATTTCCCCAGGAACTGGACGTATCCCAACGCCTCTGTATACCTATCCGATCTCTAATCTCAACGGGGAGTAAAAACAGCTCGTTAACATCTCGTACGAACCTTTTGTTCCACTCGTCTTTATTATCGTCCACTTCAACGTCACGTCATGCTA
This sequence comes from Agapanthus africanus, assembly GCA_030015575.1. Taxonomy (NCBI): domain Eukaryota; kingdom Viridiplantae; phylum Streptophyta; class Magnoliopsida; order Asparagales; family Amaryllidaceae; genus Agapanthus; species Agapanthus africanus. The sequence goes on from JASDDO010000012.1 coordinate 365,463,359, forward strand.
TCTGCGTACTACAATTATTCTCGGCTATAGTCAATCCGGAGTCTCTCACACGGACTCGAAATTACGAACTCGGTATCTTCATCACTCTGTAGAAGATATCCAGCCGAACACGTCCTCGGGAACTCGTCCCAACCATCGGAGGAATATACTTTATTCATCCGCTCTCGATCAACTCACAATGCATCTGGGTGAGGTCCACTTTCCGAAAACTGGTCACCTTACTAATCTCCTATCGGATCATCCAACGAACAACATCATCTCTTAATCGATCTACTCTAGATCTGAATAAGATTCTCCAAACTAGAAATCTTCAACTCAACTGAGCCTATGTCGGCGCATCAAATCTGACGAATCACCTTCGTCTCTTAACTCAAGATACACTAGCTATCTTCTGTCGCATCTCTGCCTGAAAGCTCCAGCGATCTCAGCTCGTAAGCTCTGGAAGCGACATCCTATCAATCTCAGCAACAGCTGGGTCATCTGTCTGCAAGGTAGACAACATCACGATCTCTGAGGTAGGCTGTACATCAACAGTCCTCTCACAACAGGCAGCCTCTATCAGTGGCCCGATCATCCGGTGAAAAATCAAACACTCGCCTCAACGAGAGGTCACAACACAAACACTAAATCGATACATTCCCATGTCACCAGAAAACACGATGGTCAATCCTCGTTCATGACGAGCTCCCCCTGACCGCATCACTAGCAGCAACTCAATCCGCGCCAAAACCATGGTGACAGGAACCACAAGCATGTATCGATGAAGATAGATCAAAGGAACGAAAGGAATCAACAGATCCAGAATGGATACATGATCATAAGAAGGAACGGAATCAATAAGAGTATGATCATAGGAATGAATAGAATCAAGGATCTCAAATGGAAGTATAATCATAGGAACGAAGAGAATCACAGATCTCAAGATATGTACATCCCAAGGTCACTTAAGCGGAGTATCATATCGTAAGTATGCCGCGGAACATACGCACGGTACGTCACTCTACTTGAGTTACCTACTCCAACAATCAGGGATAGCCTATGTAACGAAAGTTCGGGTCTAATACCCCTCTGTTCAAGTCTAAGTTCCGTAAGGTCAAGCCTAGGTTCCGAAATAGATTACGCCACAGACTCTACATAGTCAAACCTAGACTCGAACCAAGGTTACACCTAATTCTCTGATACTAACTTTGTCACGACCCGAAATTTAGTTCATGACCGGCACTTAAATCACGCAACGTCTAAAGGCGTAACGTAAATTAAGGAAGCCGAAACCCATAATTCTAAACCTTTTAAGGAAACTAACAGAGGTGAAGTCTTGAAATAAAGGTATAACGAAATCAAATGTTTCTTAAATGCATAGATAATGGAATATGAAGATGCAAATAGTTTATACTAGTTCAAAAACATGTTTCGTCTTTTAAAAGTTTGGGCAGCACCTCCCTTGTATATTTTGATCCAAAACCACATATACATGATAATATAAAAGGCGTCCCTAAGCGGGAGCTAGCTCTTCGCCAATCGGCGGAATCATAACCATGCAAGTCAGAAATATAAGTATATGACGCCCAACGGCGAAGATCAACACAAGGATAATGAATAAAGCAAGACATCAACCCACCAAGCAAACATATAACCCATCGCTCTATGTCTCGCAACCACAAGTCTTTCTAAGTCTTACTACTTATACAAATACTAGTTTCTGATTGATGGAGTTGACTAGATACAACAGGAATAATAAATTCAAGAGTAGGCAGGATACAATATGTCCCACCTACCGAAGTAAATCACCCAAAAGCAAGCTGTATGCCAGCAATACCGCTACTGATCCATGCAGTCAAACCTGCAAGAACTGTGGCACAACAAGGGGGTGAGTTACCAACTCGTGAGTAGAAAACATCAGCAGGTAGAAATCGAATAAAACAACGAATCCTAGGTCAACTATATCATAAAGGTAATACTATGATATCTATGGTGACCGTATCTGCATATATGCTAATAATATAATCAATGCCTGTATGCATGTGGATATCAACTACGTGTCCATCACTGACACAACAACATCATGTATGTAAATATCATGAAAGCATATGCATGTAAATATGAGGATATCAACCAACGTGTGTCCATCAACGACACATCAAAATCATGGAACCTGAATGTCCAACATCGACACTCGAAACATCATGAAACCCGTGTCCAGCATCGAAACGTAAATCCTCATATCTCGGGCTTCATCAGTCCGGATCGGCCCACGGGCTCCGTCAGTCCGGATCGGCCCATATCATATCACGACTCCGGTCGGTATCCTCCGAATAACCGCCGAGTCCAAATACTGTCAACGGTAGGTAGTGCTCCCCTGCTAGGCTCACCGCCTAACTATACGAGTCTTCTTGCCCCGGGTACCTCACCGGGTCCACCATGTACCCACAGACGGTGCTTACCGCTCCTCGAATCAGGTTTCACATACTAATCTCAGAACCGAGAAAACTCATGGTAGACGTCTCGAAATATCATATCAAGAGAAACCGGGTTTTTAAAACAATACATACTTTCTTTTGAAATATAACCACGGTTCTCAAATCTAGAATCTCATGAAAACAGCATCCTAATGCATATAATTGTAAAGCATGATGTATGCAAACATAGACATAGAACAAAGATGTGAGCATATCAAGTATATCATGCGACATAGTATAGTGCTGTGAGCATAGCAGGTATATTATACCAACGAGTCATGTGACAGTACTGAACAATTAAGAGTAATAGCATGATGTAGCAATTCTACTATGTAAGTGACATAACAATTATCGATGATGAAAGTGTGTGAGCCGGCAATCCGTGTAAGTGTAACATACGCATCATCGATAATTGTGTAGGTGTACTGGCACTGGTATATGTAGTACAATGAGAATATCATGAATGAACCATAAAGTATATCGTACACAAAATGTTATAGGGTATACGTATCTAATCCAACATCTACGTAGAGGCTAAACTAAGCGGTGTAGACAGGGATTAGATATCTATAACATCTCCGAGTCGGTGAATCTATCAATCGGCATCAATCCTCACAACATCACGTACGATATAATCCATTGTATGACATCCTCTAGTCAAGGATATAGATCAATCATCCGGTAACACTCATCACGTACGATAACCCATCGTACGGAGGCATTAAACAATTAGGGATTCTATCAACCTATATGACAATGAGGGTACATACCTAATGTCTCATATGGCATATCACTCATTATTCACATCATTATCTATATGTATATGCCTATATCTCAGGTCACATTCGTATCAATCTCATATCATGAGACCGACAAAGGTATCGATTATCTCATCTCGACTCGTATCCGTATAACGACATATCAACCAAGTCATCATATCTCATCGTATACTCTTTTCATCACATCAATATCTTACATCAAGTCATTTTTATTAATCTCTTGTCGTATTTATCGACCTCATAACAAGCCACTAAAATCTCATACTTAATCTCTTGCAACTACGTATACATATCGTGATTCACATTCACGTTTCATATTCTTATATATCAATTCGAGACATCCTTTCTATCATATCATTTCACACTAAACCATTAACTATAACCTTAAGTCGTGGCATATCTTGTCTCCAAATTACAAATCACATATCAATGTTTGCGGGGGTGCTATACGCCATCCACCCGATTTCCCCCGTAGATATAAATTTACTCACCAGCGAAAATCCTTGTCCAGCCGTAGTCGATGTGCTTCGTCGTCTCGGAATCCACGCGAAGGTACCTACAATTAATACAAAATCATAATTTTATTAAAATCAACGTCCGGAAAACCGATACGGCACACGGTGCGCTGATAGGTTAGAACCTATAGCCTACGCAAGCAAAAACAACCAAACAACCCTCGTCGTTGACGTACAAACATCCAATGACCAAATACTAATCTCAAATATCAAAACCAAGCATTCAAACATCGGAAAACTTTGCCCAAAACACTCACAACAGCTCCCAGATTTATGCTCAGGTGAAATGGGACTCAACTAGCAAGTACAGGGGATAGTTTATAAAGATTAGGAGCTACAGACAAAAAACTAACCCCAGAACCTATCAAATATTCGGCGACATCACCATAATGCCCGAGCTCGCCGGCCAGATTAGGGTATAATTAGCTCGTATTTTAGTGGTGGTCTTCTGGTTATTTATCTAGGTCACTGGACTTGCTAGATTTTCTTGAAACTACCCTATATAGCTCCAGATACCCTGTAGGCTATTTAACATCACAAAACCGACACGGGGAAATTTCTAAGTTCGTATTTTGGTGATAATCTCTGGTCTTGGCCAGTAAAATCAACACTAAGGTCTTGCAAAAAGCCACTACATAACACAAGTACACACAATCACCCAAACCCTCTCTTGGAATTTCCAAACATCACTAATCAACATCGATTTAACTCTAAACTAACAATAGGATAAACTGAACACAATAACTTAAATAAAGTCTAGAATTATACCTCATTTGGCAACTCAAGAATTTTCTTGAGTTGCTCAAAGTGATCAAAATCCAACTTTGAAGCATCCATTTGGTTTGTAGAGAGGTTGTGCATCTTTTTAATTAAGGGGTTGTAGGGTTTTGGTGAAGAAATTGAGATGATACATGGAGGTGGGGGTGAAGGGAGTATGAGGATGAAGGAGTTGAAGAAAACAATGGGGGAGGATGAAGGGGGCAGCCCACTTTCTCTCTCTCTCTGCCTCTTTCTCTCTCTCTCTTATCCTCACTCTCCTTATGCTCACCCTCTCAATCATTCATGCCATGTCACACACACCCTCTCTCTCTCCAATAATTCTCTTTCTTACCTTTCTCTTTTTCTTTTTAAAACCAAATATCAACAAATACCAATGAAACAACAAGCAACCAAATGCAACATGTCATAGTGCACTAACCATGAAAAAATGTAGAAACACGGATTTGGGCTAATCACGATTAGTAGTGCACTAATTAAATTTTTATTTAAACTGCATATAATTAATTATAAAAATTCCAAATCCAATAAATATATTTTTAAATGAATAAATCATTTTAATCTCCAATTATTTCATAAATATTGGTATATATTTATACCATTTTACGAAAACCCCAAATTCGCAAATCGGGCAGTTTTCGCGAAATATATTATTTTAATATTAAATTCCAAAAATAATATTTTATATTTTCTGAAATTATACAAGATATGACCATCGTATAGTTATATATGAACTCGAAAAAACTTGTTTCAGATTCGAGAATGGTTTTCGGTTCTGGAGAAATTGAATAGGACTATTCAGTTGTCTTTTTCTTTTACCTTCTCTCAGGTTGTGAGGGCTCCTAAGATTAGGAGAGGGTACACCTATTGCGCTTATTGGATAGTCTTCTTCCAAACCATAGACAGGTGCCGAAAGGTGGGGATGGAAGAAAACCAATTAGCCTAATTGAGGTGTACATAAGGTAATAAGTAAAGACAAATAAAGGGATGAGAAAGAAGGAAAAGTAAATTGCGACTGCTATCATTCCCGACCAAACCGCGTATATCATCGTCACTCCTACTTCACCTTTGCATTTCTCCAGAACACCCCGTATCACTACGAAGATCCAAATTTAATGGATAATCCATCGTATAGTTACATACGAACTCGAAGGAACTTGTTCCAGTTCGAGAATGGATTCTGGTTCAGGAGAAATAGAATAAGAATTATTCAGTTGTCTTTTCCCTTTACTTTCTCTCAGGTTGCGAGGGCTCTTAGGATTAGGAGGGTACACCTATTACGCTTATTGGATAGTCTTCTTCCAAAGCTTAGGCTGGTGCCAAAAGGAAGGGAAGGAAGAAAACCATTTAGCTTAAGTACGGTGTACATAAGGTAATAAGTAAAGACAAATAAAGGGATTAGAGAGATAGAAATGAAATATACGGTTACAGTCTTGAATCTGGATAGTGGAAGAGGCATTACTAGGAATACCCGGATACCCCTTCGAAACACTTTCATGTTTCAGTTTCACTGGGAGTTGTTAATTGAAAACTGATTTTCCAATTAGATTCTTACTACAGGATATGTATTTACCAGGTTTGATTCTCACATCTGTATAGTATTACAGATGATGAGTGGGAGTAAGATATTGGGAATTAGGTGATTATATCCTCATTATATCGGAATTCATTGTAATTGGTGATATTTGAGGAAATCACCTAGGATTTTGCCTGACGGCAAATATTTGGTTTCGAATATCTGTTGTTATGCACTAATTTCAAACTGATATATCTGTAAGTTTATTTTATAAAGTGAGATATAACTTTTTGAAATTATGTCCATGACATTTACCTGTATCAGTTGATGATTGGGTAAGGAGCATTAAACAGCGGTGTAATTCTTCTTAACCATAAGTATAGTTTTCAACTTACGACGTGCAGGATTTGAGTTATTCAACTCAGGGGACTTATACAAAGTATTGTATGTTGTCCAGTGTCCATTACGACAAAAGGGTTGGTACTCGTACTATATTCTGTTTACTTATGACTTCTCCAGTTTTAGAAAAGTATTTCGTAGAAATACAAGGTCCAAGTTCTAAGAAGTTATAGGTACAAGAATAAAATAGGGAACCATGTGTTGTGTAATGCCCCAAGGGGAGTTGGGGCAGAATACCACATATCCCATGAGAAGTGAGATGCTATCCAGTATCGAGGTAGGAAGTAACCGATACGGATGCACACGGGGACCCACCAGAACAATGGGGAGTATCGAATTCCATTCCGAATGAGGGCACGATCTGAACTATAAATAGAATGGTACCACTCTTATAACACAGAGGCACCTTTTGGATGAATAGGAACACCGGAGTTTGAAAAACTCCGTAGTTAAGCATGCTTGAGCCAGAGAAATTCTGGGATGGGTGACCTACTGGGAAGTAGCCCCGGGTTCATTCAAAGGGACAAAACCGTGCGGTTTCGGCCACAGCGAACAATATCATCTGTGTTTGGGGGTGGGTCATGACAAATATGGTATCAGAACCGGTCCCTCAAAAGTAGGTCTGTGGTTCGAGGACGAACCATTGTTCTAAGTGGGGGGGGAATATAATACCCTAGGTGGAGTTGGGGCTGAATACCACCTACCCCATGAGAAGTGAGATGCTATCCGGTATCGAGGTGGGCATGTAACCGATACGGATGCATACGGGGATCCACCAGAACAATGGGGAGTATTGAATTCCATTCCGAAAGAGGGCACGATCTGAACTATAAATGGAATGATACCACTCTTATAACACAGAGGCACTTTTTGGATAAATCAGAACTCCGGAGTTTGAAAAACTCCGTAGTTAAGCGTGCTTGATCCTGAGAAATTCTGGGATGGGTGACCTACTGGGAAGTAGCCCCGGGTTCATTCAAAGGGACAAAACCGTGTGGTTTCGGCCAGAGCGGACAATACCATATGTGTTTGGGGTTGGGTCTTGACAAATATCCACGACCCGTAATTTAGCACGTGACCGGCACTTAAATTACGCAACGTCTAAAGGCGTGATGTAAATCTAGTAAGCCGAAGCTCAAAAAATCAAAACGTTTTTGCGGAAAATAGTAGGGGTGCAGTTTTGAAATAAAGGTATAATGAATCATATTTTTCTGTAAATGCATAGCTAATGAAACATGAAAATGCAAGTGGATTATACTATAGTGAAAATATGTTTCGTCTTTAAAAATTCGGGCAGCACCTCCCTTGTATATTTTGATCCAAACACATATACACAATAATATATAGGCATCCCCAAGCGGGAGCTAGCTCTTCGCCAATCGGCGGAATCATAACCACGCAATAATATATATACGACGCCCAACGGTGAATAATCAACCTAGAAGAACTAATAAAGAAGGAAGACATTAAAACTTAATAAAAGCGATCATAAACCTATCGCTCTAAGTCTCGCACAATACCCAAGTCCGACTAGGTCTACCAATATACAATTTCTAGTCTCTGATCTGATGAAGTTTATCTAGATACAACGGAATATAAAGTACGAGAGTGGGCACGATTCAACATGTGTCCCACCTACCAAAGCAAAGCTCCCTGGAAGAAGTTGTGTGCCAGCAATACCACAACCGATCCCAAGCGGTCATACCTGCAAGAACTGTGGCCCAACGGGGGTGAGTTGCCAACTCGTGAGTAGAAAACATCAACAAGTAGAAATCGAATAAAACAACGATTTCCTAGGTCACTATATCCTGAAGGTAATACTATGATATCTAGGGTGACCAAGTACGCATATATATCAACAATCAAGTCAATGCAATGACATATATAAATAAACATCCGACATCATATGCCTGTATGCATGTGGATATCATCCACGTGTCCATCAATGGCACATCAAATCATGGATCCTGAGTGTCCAACATCGACACTCAAAACATCATGAAAACCCGTGTCCATCATCGACATGTAAATCCTCATATCTCAGGAGCCGCATCTTCAGATCGGTCCTCATATCCATCTCATATCATAACTCTAAACGGTATCCTTCGAATATCCGCCGAGCTTTATACAATCACCGGTAGGTAGTGCTCCCCTGCCAGGCTCACCGACTAACAATATGAGTCTTCTTGCCTCGGGGTACCTCACCAGGACAACCATGTACCCGCAGACGGTGCCTACCGCTCCTCGAATCGGGTATACTCACTGCTCATAACCGAGAAAACTCATGGTGGACACATCGAAATATCTTATCAAGAGAACCCGTGTTTTTAAAATAGTACACAATTTCCTTTGAAATTAAACTGCGGTTCTCAAATCCAGAGATCTCATAAAAATAGCATTTCAATGCACATAACCATAAAGTACGATGTATGCAGCATAGAGTAGTAATATGAGCATATCGGGTATATCATGCAAGCATGTCAAGTGATAATACTGAACAATGAATGTACTTTTACGGTTAAGAGTAATATCATGATATGGCAGTTCTACTGTTGTTCAGTTGATAAAACTGCACATTTAATATGACATTTTTCCTACTATTTCTATATTACAAAAGGTGTTTATTATAATATATGATACATATGAGGGTTTATCTGTAAAAATACTATTTTCATGTGTTTTATAATATAATTAACGTTTGGTAGGAAAATGTAAGCATAAATATCATTGACCAAATCTTAATGGTGAAATTAATATCTCAATAAAACAAACTCTACTAATATTATTTGTTGAGTTGTTGTGCAGAATTTTCAGGGCTAAAATCAAGGGAATCAAAGTTGTTAGAGCAAACCTGCCTAATTAAGAAAGCAAACTAAGAAATCAAGTCTGGCAGTAACGAAGAAAAGATTTTCAGTTTCCAGAGATTCCAAAGATCGCCACGTGTCATGAAGATGAAATCCCAGAAGACCAAATTAAATGATCCTCCTATAAGGCCGCGGATCCGCGGCCAAACCCACCTATTGGCCGCGGATCCGCCGCGTGCCAGATGAATTGGGAGCTGGAATTTTTCTGTTTGGATCATAACTACTCTCTTCCAAATTAGGAAGCTAGGGTTATGGCTCTGGGACTATAAATAAGGACCGAGAGCCACTTGGAAAAATCATCAAGCCGACGAGATCACAAAGTCCAAGACGGCTCACGCATCCAGGCTGATCATCAACTGTTCGTCTACCTCCTTAGAAGAGATCGAGAAGCAAACTAGCATTTGTAATCATTTCTAAGGGAATAAAGTGTAAATGAATTTTGTTGATTAATAAAGGTAGTTCTTTTTCTTATTCTATTTCTTGTAGTTTCATTATGATTTCCCTCTCCATCTCTTCTTCGCCCATCATGCGCGTGTAATTCTCCGCTTGATAAGGTTCGAAGGATTAGGGTAGATTAATGGATGATGAAGATCCTTAAACTCTTTTTACGTCCTATAAAGTTTATAAACTTTACCAAAAGAATCATTAACATCCTAATCGGACGCGCTACCAATTTATTGCTAGTCTCGACCGCGATTACAGATTAGATCAATGATTGTTTTGGTAACGGCTAGATATGAACAGAGTTCCATGTCGAGATAGGGGTTAAGAGTGGGAACCCTTTTCCCTCCAGAAACCCTAATCTACATGCATCTCTGTCATTCTAGTTTTAAATCTATTAAAGGATAAAAAGAGTAATCTTTAATTAATCATCCATAACTACTAAATCCTAACGAACCCTACAAGCCCCCTTTTATATTAAACTTACATCCATAATTAATCTAGATCTATATTTTGCATCCGTGTTTAACATAGATCTAGAACCTACAACCATTCTTTATTCTTCCTCCTTTCTTTCTCAACACGCCTAAAATAAGAATAAAATATTCAACGTTTCCCAAAGGACGACCCGTACTCATCTCGGTCTAGCTACACGCGACACCGTTATTGATTGCGGTTAACTACTACACACAACTATAAAAATACAGATCAATCAAATGGCGCCATTGCCGGGGATACGTGCGTAATTTTTTATTCTTACTATTTGTATTGAATTTTTATTCGATCTATATCATAATTAAAACAAAACTGCAAATCGTATATTTAACGAAGTGTGTTAATTTTTGCAAGGAGATCTGGAGTCACAGACTTGAGGAAACAGAAAGACAGAGACCTTCATCGAGATCAAGAGAAGTACAGGAGGCCACGTAGCAAAATGCTACACCCGATCCATCTTTCTTGCAGCGGAACCGCGGCAGAAGGAGCTTATTGGCGGCGGAAGCGCGGCGGGATTAGGGAGTTAGGGGTCGTAACTTCTCTGGTAAGATTCTCAACTCCTTCTCTCTCCTCTGAAATCCAATAAAATATCTTTTCTGCAGGATTCTTTGCAAAATATCGCCGCTCAAAAATCTTTTTGCAAAGTTTTATGATTGGTTTGTTTTGCATATTTTAATACGGACTTTAAGGGGCAAAGACCAAATCCAGATTAGGTGGGGATTTTATCACCCTTCCTAAGCCCCACAAATCACAAAACGAGCATCTGCATCAACCCTACATTAATTTAAAAAATATTTAGACAAGACACTAAGGACTGTCGCGCTCAATAAGGACAGAGGAAGGTCGTGGGTAATATATCACTTATCCGCATTACTTTTGTGGTGTCTAGGCAAGTGTGTCTAAGGCAAGTGGTTACTTAATTAGGCCCACTACTTACGTAGGGGATACCTCCCACTTACCTGGTACTTACCTGGCCACAAGAATAGTAAAGAGGTGGTAGAGGATTGATCCTGCGGCTTGTCCTTTGGAAGTCTAGGAGCGGTCTAGAGACTTGACCTAGGTGACCTTAGTTCTAGGGTTATTTGTGCATTTTTGTGTGATTTGTCTTAAGTCCCACTTTTTCAAAACAAACCAATTTTAAATCACACACACGCTGCCACTTGCGCTAAACCCGCTTAGTGCATGCTTGGCAGGATACGGGATTCTAGTGCCCGTCTTGTCCGCGTTCCTGCTATCGACTCCGAAGTCGGTACTTCTTCATCTTCTTTTCCCCCACCACACACCACATCAACCAAGATGGACGGTACTCCATTAGATTATAACACCACGCTGCTATCTCCCGTAGGTGCGCAGAATCCACCGCGCATTTCTCTCCAAGAAAGATGCTATCCTATCCGTGGTCCACTTCCCACTTGTCTATCTATTCCACCAACTAACGGGGATAAATTTGCAATTAAACCCCACAACATCAATCTGTTGCCCAAATTTCATGGGCTTGAATCTGAAGAGGCGTACGTTTTCATCACTAAATTCGAAAACGTATGCGCAATGATGGGTACTTCATAACTGACTGTGGATGCTATGCGCTTGCGTCTTCTCCCATTCACTCTTTGCGACTTGGCAGAAAAATGGCTTTATAATACTGCCGCACACTCTATCACTAATTGGGATGAATTCGTAATAGCATTTCTTATGAAGTTTTACCCAAACCATAAGACCGCCCATATTAGGAGCGAGATCAACTAGTTCACCCAGCTTCCCAATGAACCATTTTGGAAGTGCTTTGAACGTTTCAAAGATCTGCTTGTCCAATGTACTCATCATGGAATACAAAGTGTAAGTCCACGTTACCTCTCCCGGTTCTTTTGGGCTTGCGGAAATGATGAAAAACGATTTTTCGGGTCATGGTAACATGGACTATGAAACACGGATCTTTGCTAAACTACACACTAGCAAAAAACAAGAGCTATTGCTACTCGGTTAGGGGTTATACCTCAACTTGAACTCCTTCTCTTAGGCTCTTTGTGCTGGTCGGATGGTTCGTTCCTCGTCTCCTTCTCTTGCCGAAGATGGATCCACCTGAGGGTCTCTATCTTGAGCTTCTTTCTCGAACTTGAGAAGACTAAAGTGTCCGGCTTGCTAGACCTTCAACCTTAGGATGAGTAGAGAGTGGCTTTGATGTTTTATCTCTAAGGAAATGGTTCTCAACACAACAGATGAATTTTCCTTGAGCTAGAGGAAGAGGAAGAAGAAAAGAGGAGAGAGAATCAATATGATAGAATGAGAATAGTTTTACAACCATAACAATATATGTGAATTATCTAATTAATAATATTAATCCAAAATGAAAAAGGTGATGGTTGGTTTGATAAGACCATTATCATTTCACATTAAATGTTTTTGCAAAGATCAAAGAGCATCTTTGGAAAGAAATGATGATGGTCAATATTTCAACCTTGGTCAACAAGTCAACAAACCCTAACCATAACCCAATTTCATTTAAATAACATTATCAATTGATATTTCACATATTCATTAGGGTTTGGTAAACGACAACCGTCAACTGTGCATACACACCCGTACCAAAACCCTAATGAGAATCCTCTTCCTCTGCCTCAGTCAACTGTGCATACACACCCGCATTCGTGTTCCGAGGAGCACGAATAATATGAGATAAAACTAACCCCAAAGCATATACTAGGATCTGGCTCAAACCAGAGCCCGCTAGTAATAACTGTCCGGACATCAAACATGCACAAGTGCGCGGATGAGAACGAACCCTGTCGCAAAACCATGCAACCTCTACTCTATTTTGCCCAAAGGCGAATAACCCTCTGTGTGGGATTCTAAAGACCCGACACTACGCTGGAAGTGGGTTTAACCACAGACCGCAAGCGGCACTGGCTGTGCGTAACGGTCCCCAGGTAGATGCCGATAAGAAGACGGACGAGGTGAAACCCATCTGAACTCCTACTGAGCCTGAATGTGACAATCTTTGTACAGTCCGGTCTGTTCGTCTGAGAATATCGCATGGCGGGCCTAGGGGGGCGGTAAACGTCAGTCCCCTACTAGCGGTACAAGTCGTGTCGGAGTGTAGCCCAGAACACCCTGAGATAACACTGGAAACCTACCAGTATATCTCGCTTGCCCTGGCCAGGGACTTTGTGTAATGGCTCTCCTAGACACAGCGCGATATCAACCCCCAATACCGGGAGAGACGAATCCTGTCTAACCGTCACTGCCTCCAAGTGCTTCGGGACTGCACCCAAAAACTACCTGTTTGCACGACTCTTTTGAGCCGTGGTAGGGTAGTAATCAGAGTACAGTGGGAACACACTCGAGGCGAAGTGACAGTGTAAAGTCAACAGACTAAGCTGTACTCATGTCACCTGGGAACTGATAACTGACGATATGTATAGTACTAACCAACAGTTCCCGACGAGTCTTGTCCAGTGTACTCGTAACCTAACGAGCACCCGCATACTATCCCAAGTACGACGTACTGACGGCTGTAGGACAGGCCGTCTCCTAAGCTGGGATGAGATGCGCATACGCTAGTCTATTCCGGAGTATCGATGCCCTGTCTCGATAGTCCTACGACTAGGGACCTGCATAAGGATGTGCTTGTAGATTACCCAGCCCCCATGAGTGTGACTGCCATCACAACGCTGGTAATCAAGCAATGATCCTAAGGGCTCCACTAATGTGTAAAGGCGATATGCTATAATAAACACATGCACACATTAAAGTAGAAACAAACCAAGTAGCATACTACTATATTGAGCAAGATTGTCAATACAAGGTGAATATCCCAAGCTTCCATCAAGTAATATACATACTAGTATGATACAGTAATGGCCTCTAGGGCATATACACTAACAATCTTCCACTTGCATTAAGACCATGTACTGGCGTATCGAAGACCTATCATCTCGATCAGCCTCTCGAACTGAGTCTGGGCTAAGGCTTTTGTGAGTGCATCAGCAGTGTTATCTTCTGTAGCAACTCTCCGAACCTCGATGTCACGACCCGAAAGTACGGAACATGACCGGCACTTAGATTACGAATGTCTCGAGGCGTACGTAATCTAAGTAAACCGAAACCCCAGAAATCCAAACCAAGAAAAGTAGTAGAGTGAAGGAAAACCAATTTAAAACAAGTAGTTTTAATAGCATAAGCCGAATTATGCAGTTTTAAAAAAACATCAAATATTTCCCGAAAATTTCGGCAGAGTCTCCTTTGTAAATACTGTCTCCCAAACGGGATACAACATGAATAGTATACGAAATCAATAAAAAGGCATCCCCAAGCGGGAGCTAGCTCTTCGTCAATCGACGGTCACAACCACACAAGCAATATAATATACAACGCCAAGGGCGAGGATCAAAACTCAAAAGGAACTCAAAACAACAAGAAAACCATAGAAACACAACGCGCGACTCTAAGGTCGAAGAATAACATCACTGGTCTCTATCTCAAAAATAATACATGTTTGGTTGATGGAATTTACTAGATACAACTGAATAATATAATACAAGGTAATATGATGGGTACGATACCAATAAACCCACCTACTAGCAAATCACCCGAAGGAAACTATGTCTGCAAGCCGTAATGAAACCTGTACGGCAAACCTGCAAGAAACTGGGGCACAACGGGGGTGAGTTGCCAACTCGTGAATAGAAAAACATCTACGAACAGAAATCGCATGTATGACGCAATCCTAGGTCATACGATCATAATATATCCTCAAAATAAATAACCAGCAGCCTATAACAAGGCTAGGGTAAATATCTAACCCGAGTGTAATCTCATGTGCCCGTGTCAGTGCCTCAGGTAGCAATATATCATATGAATGAGGTATGAATGCATGAAAACCGAATACATGTAAATGAAGAACTGTTTTCATAATTTAGTGAGATTTCCTTTGTATTTTTAAAATGAGGTATCATAATGAAATCAGCATAAAACAGTGCCCAGCATCGACACAAAACAAGTGTCCAAATATCTCGATATCTCTGTATCACAATCTCTGTGCCTCAATATCTCAAAATCAATATCTAGGGTGCCGTCAATCCAGATCGGCCCTTACCATCCATCTCAAGACCACGACGGTATCCTCCGGATATCCGACGAGTCAGGTAATATCACCGGTCGGTAGTGCTCCCCTACCGGGCTCAACGTCAACAACACATTCCTCTTGCCCCGGGGTACCGCACCGGGCCCACCATGTACCCGAAACGGTTCCTCCACTCCTCGAATCGGGTCTCGAAATCCATCAGCAAACTCATGGTGGACGACTCATACATCATGGGAAAACCGCACTTTTTATTTTAAAGAGAGAAAAGGTTTATTTATGTTTTTGCGGTTTTCCTCCAAATCCAGAAAATCTCATGGAAATCCGAATCCAAAACCTCAATAACACGTAAGATAGTGAATATATGCGTGAGAATCCATGAATGCGGCATAATAATGAATAACAGTATGCATGAAGTAGCAGGTAATAACTACAATGTCTAAACTATTAGCTAACAGGCTATGTCAAGCAATAATATTTCTAAGGTGTACGTGACATGGCAATTACCGATGAAGATGTGTGTGAGCCGGCAAGTAAGTGTACGTGGCACATACGCATAATCGGTAATGGTGCTGGTGTCCTAACAATATGATATCAACATTGCAATAAGAAATTATAACATAAGTATGCGATGCGAAGCGAACCACAATAATAAGCGGGAGGTGAATACTAGACGCAACTGCAACTAACCTGCATTAATCTAATATAAGTCCTACAAATGGTGCCTTTTGAAATAACACGAATCATGGGGTGACATCATTAAATTTATAAGTTATTGTTTACCACCTTAGTTCATGCAAAACCTAGTCAAGTTGATGATTTGTGAATTGTTATTTTGAAAATTGTTAAAATTGGATATTTTGGCAAACTAGGATTTTGGGGATTATGAAAATTTAATGGGATTAAATTATGGAAATTATTGTTATGACTTATTTAAGTTATTTAATAAGTATTATGGCCGCTAGAATTGTTTAAATGTCGAGTTTTGTACTAAAACGGGTAATTTTGCTTGCTAGTTTTTCGGAAAAACGGCTTTTAAAGTGAATTTGGGGTTTTTGTGAGTTTTAACCTATTTTATATTAAAATTAATGTTCGTGAATGTGCAAATGAGTGTACTGGGGTTTTTCTCGATGGTCGGGCGTTTGCATGCCGACGTCGAGGGTTTTTGGGTTGGTTTGTGAGAGCAACCATAGGTTTTGACATATGTGGGATTCGTGCGTCGTTTTGGTCATGAGTCGGATTTTAATGCGATATGGTGCGTTATGATATGTAGGTACCCCATGTGGACTTCGAGACGACAAGCAAGCGCGTGGCGACGTCGGCACAGGCGAGCAAGGACCAGGTGAGTAGATTTATATCTACGGGGAGAAGTCGGGTGGATGGCGTATAGCACCCCCGCAGTTCGTGGTGATGTATATGAATATGTATACACACATATATATATTGTTTATACATTGTTTGAGTATATTGATGATAATATGGATATTTGGTGTTCTTGGATATTTAGTGTCGCGAAACCCTAGAGTAGTGGTTGCACCACACATGCACACACCAACCCATACTGGCATACTTTCTTCTTTCATTTGTGCTTACGGGAATATATAGTTATGTGTTCACATGGGTATGGGACTATGTGTTCACATAAGGATTTGAGGATGATACTTGGGATTTGAGATGAGTCGATGAGATTTGTATGGAGGTTGTGAATTCGGTGATATAGCAGGGTTCGTAATTGAGATATGACATGACGTTGTAGCGGGTCCTTGACGTAGTGTTTCACACACTCCCATGCTTACTTAGGCAGTATCAGTATTGTACTAGACGTAGATCAGTACCCTAGATGATGATCTTGATAAAGAGGATACCAGATGAACACTGTGTTGAGTATGATATTGACCCGTACCCAGATTTGGGGATGTCGTACGACGGATTTACGAACGAGCTATATATTGATGATTGATCCGCACTCTTGACTTGGGATGTCTGATTTTAGATATGGTATCGGATATGATATTATTGAGGCGAGATCACCGACTAATATATATAGAGGTATGTATATGGATCGACTCAGATGTTAGGCGGTTTCCATACCTGTAGTCCAGCTTGTTAGCTTAGCCCTTTAGTTTAGTTTAGTTGTTAGATTAGATTCGATTCTTACCTATTTCAAAAACTAACGAATCGTGGGTATTTTAAAAGACAGCCCAAGGGATCCTACGGATATTTCAAAAGACGTATCTTTTCATAAAAACACCGTAGCCCCTATTTTCAAAACCCCATGATTCGTGTTATTTCAAAAGGCACCATTTGTAGGACTTATATTAGATTAATGCAGGTTAGTTGCAGTTGCGTCTAGTATTCACCTCCCGCTTATTATTGTGGTTCGCTTCGCATCGCATACTTATGTTATAATTTCTTAGTGCAATGTTGATATCATATTGTTAGGACACCAGCACCATTACCGATGATGCGTATGTACTACGTACACTTACTTGCCGTCTCACACACATCTTCATCGGTAATTGCCATGTCACGTACACCTTAGAAATATTATTGCTTGACATAGCCTGTTAGCTAATAGTTTAGACATTGTAGTTATTACCTGCTACTTCATGCATACTGTTATTCATTGTTATGCCGCATTCATGGATTCTCACGCATATATTCACTATCTTACGTGTTATTGAGGTTTTGGATTCGGATTTCCATGAGATTTTCTGGATTTGGAGGAAAACCGCAAAAACATAAATAAACCTTTTCTCTCTTTAAAATAAAAAGTGCGGTTTTCCCATGATGTATGAGTCGTCCACCATGAGTTTGCTGATGGATTTCGAGACCCGATTCGAGGAGTGGAGGAACCGTTTCGGGTACATGGTGGGCCCGGTGCGGTACCCCGGGGCAAGAGGAATGTGTTGTTGACGTTGAGCCCGGCAGGGGAGCACTACCGACCGGTGATATTACCTGACGCGTCGGATATCCGGAGGATACCGTCGAGGTCTTGAGATGGATGGTAGGGGCCGATCTGGATTGACGGCACCCTAGATATTGATTTTAAGATATTGAGGTACAGAGATTGTGATACAGAGATATCGAGATATTTGGACACTTGTTTTGTGTCGATGCTGGGCACTGTTTTATGCTGATTTCATTATGATACCTCATTTTAAAAATACATTGGAAATCTCACTAAATTATGAAAACAGTTCTTCATTTACATGTATTCGGTTTTCATGCATTCATACCTCATTCATATGATATATTGTTACCTGAGGCACTGACACGGGTATATGAGATTACACTCGGGTTAGATATTTACCCTAGCCTTGTTATAGGCTGCTGGTTATTTATTTTGAGGATATATTATGATCGTATGACCTAGGATTGTGTCATACATGCGATTTCTGTTCGTAGATGTTTTTCTATTCACGAGTTGGCAACTCACCCCCGTTGTGCCCCAGTTTCTTGCAGGTTTGCCGTACAGGTTTCATTACGGCTTGCGGACATAGTTTCCTTCGGGTGATTTGCTAGTAGGTGGGTTTATTGGTATCGTACCCATCATATTACCTTGTATTATATTATTCAGTTGTATCTAGTAAATTCCATCAACCAAACATGTATTATTTTTGAGATAGATACCAGTGATGTTATTCTTCGACCTTAGAGTCGCGCGTTGTGTTTCTATGGTTTTCTTGTTGTTTTGAGTTCCTTTTGAGTTTTGATCCTCGCCCTTGGCGTTGTATATTATATTGCTTGTGTGGTTGTGACCGTCGATTGACGAAGAGCTAGCTCCCGCTTGGGGATGCCTTTTTATTGATTTCGTATACTATTCATGTTGTATCCCGTTTGGGAGACAGTATTTACAAAGGAGACTCTGCCGAAATTTTCGGGAAATAATTGATGTTTTTTTTAAACCGCATAATTCGGCTTATGCTATTAAAACTACTTGTTTTAAATTGGTTTTCCTTCACTCTACTACTTTTCTTGGTTTGGATTTCTGGGGTTTCGGTTTACTTAGATTACGTACGCCTCGAGACGTTCGTAGTCTAAGTGCCGGTCATGTTCCGTACTTTCGGATCGTGACAAAGTTGGTATCAGAGCGTTAGGTTTTACCTTCGGAGTGTAGGATGACCCTTGGTTGATGGAATAGGTGACTAAAGTAGAGTGACGTACCGTGGGTATGTTCCGCGGCATACTTACGATACGCTACTCCACTTATGAAGCCTTAGGATGTACATTTCTTTGCTCAGTATTATATTCATTCCGATCTAGCCTCATCAGTACCAGTTTGGTTTTGCTGCCACGATTACGGGCAGGGAAAGCTACAGCTAGAGTTGCGGTCAGCACGAGCTCGTCACGAACGAGGACTGACCAAGGTGAAATTCCGGCGACACACGATTGCGGAGATGTGTATTTTTTACTGTGTTTCCGCGCCACGAGCGTTTGGCGGATCGCCCTTATGAGGTTACTCGGATGTGCTGATCGACACTAGAGGATTGAGCCAATGATAGAGGCCAGCCAGATTTTGATGACCGTTGGTGTATTGCTTACTCATGCGTACAGACGAGTGAGCCATTTGTTGCTGCGAGTGACGAGATATCGCCCCAGATGTTGGAGCTATTGCAGTACGAGTTGTACTAAGAGATGATAGAAGGTCGCTAGTCACTAAGGATGAATGACTAGGACATGTGGTTCGTTCACCTACCCCGATGCGAGGTCATCAGATAGATTGATTCTAGCTAGAGACGACTTCACGAAGAGACGTTGGGAGTCGACAGAGACGATCGAATGTCAGAAACCTATTATTCCAAGTTTAAAATAGTCGAAAAGACATGCAGGCAATTCTATGGTCCCTCTAGAAGAATGAAACCCTAACTCGACTTAATGACCGTGTGAAAGCCTTTGAACCTTCGGGTTTGCGGCAGTTCCACGGCGCCATTAGTGAGGCTTGGGTTTGCCCTTCTACGGCTGGACCACCGATGCTGTGGTATGTACTCGATACTATTAAATTGTGCCTAAGATGTTGAGCTCTTGGGGGATTATGAGGTTTTGACAATCGATTGGATGGTTCGACTTATTTCGGATGCTAGGTGGTGAGATGCATTTCTTGGGAGACTCCCGATACGAGGATAGTCGTTGGAGCTCAGTCCATGCAGCCGCGACGAGACGAGTCCAAAGCAGACGACATTAGAGAAAAGTGAAGTAAGAGGTTCGTACCAGATCTAGATGTGATGACGTTCCACTCCGCCGACATCAGAGATGCGATGCGCATGCCGAGGCAGAGTTCTGGATATACCTTCCAGGAGGAGACGCGATGAGTATGCAGCCCTTCCGGAACGAGAACAGATCTAGTAAGGGACGATGACTTCCGGACAGTTCGGCAGAAACGAGATTTGGGAGAGATCTCGACAGGACCTTTCTGGAATGAATTACAAGAAGACCTTGACCCAGGAGTGGTCATTGTTACGCACACCAGCAGGCTAGAGTTCATGATCATCGACGAGACGTCCCACTAGTGACCGCGACAGTTGGCCGAGATTCTTAGAGGATGCACTTGAGCGGTACTATTCCGCCATTATTGATTTCGATGTTTTGGGTGATTTATTCACATGATATGATTTTGATGATTGAGGATTTACGATCTTTGCACAGTGTTGCACTTGATATAGCCTTTGTGCTTTGGTTTCACATGTTTGTGATTTTACGGTTTTAGACATTCGAGTTGATTTTGTGCGTATCCATGCACACGATTTGGTTCCTGCACTCTGTATAGTTTATATATGCTTGCACTGCAGTGATACGCCTTTTGTGCACTTAGATGCACTGGACTTCGATTTCGATTGTGATACTCGATATTTGTTTTGTGCACCTTGTGCACCTGATTTGATTTTGCGCATGTTCGGCGCTTGATATTGGATTTCATGATTTCGTGCATGATAGATGCACCTGCCTTGGATTTTCGCGCATGTTGAGCGCATGTTTTGAGATGTGATTTTGGTGCACACCAGATGCACTAAATCAAGATTTTTCGTGCATGTCAGATGCACCTGATTTTGCTGTCAAGCACACACGTTGCCTACGACAGATGCTTTGTGCACACCCGATGCACTTAGATCTTGTTTCTGTGCATATGTATGGCACATATATGGATTTTTATTTCCGTGCGCACCAGACGCACGTAGTATTCATACGCGTATTTTGGGATTGATTTCTTATGGAGCAGTACGTTTTTTTATGATGATTGCTATGAGTTTTTGTACTGAGCAGGACTAGTCAGAGGACAGTACCTGAATATATTTTGCATCCATTGATAGTTATTGAAGGGATTTCCAAAAAGCGAGCTATAGTCTCAGTATTTACCTACGTGTCTGATATGACACGAAATGTTTAAAACAAGGAGACCCTTCTAAATTGTTTCCAAAACGGCGGAACGTACATTTCAAACAAAGGTATATATGTATATAGTTATTTTCTTATGATAGACGTCCGCCACTGTGCAGTGTGATATGCGTTGCTCAGCAACTTAAAGAGATTTGGCATGCATTTCCTTCAGATACTTACATATATAGATTCGATATTTACATGTATAGTTTCGAGTTATATCATATTGGTTTTTCTTTGGATTTGGCATTGACGTCTTCCCCATGACTCCGATGATTGCGGGATGCTTGACGGAGTTTTGATTTGAGTTATATGCTCATTTTTCATGCGCATGCGCTGCGCTACGATTTGTTTTATGTATTTACAATTTCGGAGCCCCGACGACTTGATGGTTTTGGTTTAGATGTTTTAGTATTTGGGGGGAGTTTTAATTTAAATTCGGGGACCGAACTTCTTTAAGGGGGGAAGATTGTAACGTTTTGAAAATCGTTTCGGTGAAATTTCGAAAAAACGGTAAAATAATGGGGTTTTCTGTAAAAAGTCAAAATACAAATATCTTTATTATAAAATTAAATATACATATTCTAGCTATGTAATTACTAGTATTTGGTATTTATTGAGCCACTGGTGAAATTTCAAATTTTCTGAAAAAAATATTATTTTAATATTATTTTAAGCCGGTAAGAAAATACATTAAATTAAGAATAAATACAAATTTAAATGGGCTAATTTTAATCTTTAAAATCATGTTAATTAAAATCTAGTTGTAATATAAATTTTTAGTATTTTATTTCAAGTTTTAATGTATTTTTATTACGGAGAACAAAAAAATAATTAATTTAAGCTAAAACTTGCAAATATGGTATTGTGGGGGGTCTTTTTTGCATGGAATTCTTTTTGTAATCACTCATACACACCCCATCATGTGCTGGCCGAAACCACAACAGCCCCCTCTCCCTCCAATTCTTTTCTTTACCTCATCAAAAAAAATCAAATAAAGTGAAGGAATAAAGAAAGAAGGGTTAAAGTCAAATGAGGCATGGTTTCGTTTGACTTGGCCACCACTTTCAACACCCCACTCTCTCTCCAATCCCCCTCCCAAATCAGCCGACCCCTTCCCCAAATCTCAGCAACAGCCCCCTCCCCATTTCACCTCTCTTCTCTTGAGAAAAAATTGATCAAAATTGCCTCAAAATCCATCAAAAAAATCCCAAAACTCCAAATTCAAGCCCTACCCATTTTTCCTTAGCCTTTCAAGCATGGATTTTGGTGAAAAGAGAGCAATTTGGGAAGCTTAGATTTCATGCTAGAACTCAATTGGGAGGTATAAATTTTAACCCTTTAGTGAATTTGTTGTTTAATTGCTTTATGTTAGCTTATTAAGTGTTTAATTAGGTTTTAGATTGGTTCTAATTGCATGTTTGAAAATTTCAAGAATGAGGTTGATTTCAAGTTAGGGTTTTGAGTAATGGGATTATGGTTGTGTGATGTATTTAACCACTTAAGACATGTTAAAACCTAATCTAGTTGCTAGTTTCAAATTGTTAACTTAAAATTGTAATAATTAAGCTATATTGCAAACTAGATTTTAAAATTAAATCAAATTGTAAGATTAAAAATTTAATTAGGTTCTTCATGACATCATTAAATTTATAAGTTATAGTTTACCACCTTAGTTCATGCAAAACCTAGTCAAGTTGATGATTTGTGAATTGTTATTTTGAAAATTGTTAAAATTTGATATTTTGGCAAACTAGGATTTTGGGGATTATGAAAATTTAATGGGATTAAATTATGGAAATTATTGTTATGACTTATTTAAGTTATTTAATAAGTATTATGGCCGCTAGAATTGTTTAAACGTCGAGTTTTGTACTAAAACGGGTAATTTTGCTTGCTAGTTTTTCGGAAAAACGGCTTTTAAAGTGAATTTGGGGTTTTTGTGAGTTTTAACCTATTTTATATTAAAATTAGTGTTCGTGAATGTGCAAATAAGTGTACTGGGGTTTTTCTCGATGGTCGGGCGTTTGCACGCCGACGTCGAGGGATTTTGGGTTGGTTTGTGAGAGCAACCATAGGTTTTGACCTATGTGGGATTCGTGCGTCGTTTTGGTCATGAGTCGGATTTTAATGCGATATGGTGCGTTATGATATGTAGGTACCCCATGTGGACTTCGAGACGACAAGCAAGCGCGTGGCGACGTCAGCACCGGCGAGCAAGGACCAGGTGAGTAGATTTATATCTACGGGGAGAAGTCGGGTGGATGGCGTATAGCACCCCCGCAGTTCGTGGTGATGTATATGAATATGTATACACACATATATATATTGTTTATACATTGTTTGAGTATATTGATGATAATATGGATATTTGGTGTTCTTGGATATTTAGTGTCGCGAAACCCTAGAGCAGTGGTCGCACCACACATGCACACACCAACCCATACTGGCATACTTTCTTCTTTCATTTGTGCTTACGGGAATATATAGTTATGAATTCACATAAGGATTTGAGGATGATACTTGGGATTTGAGATGAGTCGATGAGATTTGTATGGAGGTTGTGAATTCGGTGATATAGCAGGGTTCGTAATTGAGATATGACATGACGTTGTAGCGAGTCCTTGACATAGTGTTTCACACACTCCCATGCTTACTTAGGCAGTATCAGTATTGTACTAGACGTAGATCAGTACCCTAGATGATGATCTTGATAAAGAGGATACCAGATGAACACTGTGTTGAGTATGATATTGACCCGTACCCAGATTTGGGGATGTCGTACGACGGATTTACGAACGAGCTATATATTGATGATTGATCCGCACTCTTGACTTGGGATGTCTGATTTTAGATATGGTATCGGATATGATATTATTGAGGCGAGATCACCGACTAATATATATAGAGGTATGTATATGGATCGACTCAGATGTTAGGCGGTTTCCATACCTGTAGTCCAGCTTGTAAGCTTAGCCCTTTAGTTTAGTTTAGTTGTTAGATTAGATTCGATTCTTACCTATTTCAAAAACTAACGAATCGTGGGTATTTTAAAAGACAACCCAAGGGATCCTACGGATATTTCAAAAGACGTATATTTTCATAAAAACACCGTAGCCCCTATTTTCAAAACCCCACGATTCGTTAGTTTTTGAAATAGGTAAGAATCGAATCTAATCTAATAACTAAACTAAACTAAAGGGCTAAGTTAACAAGCTGGACTACAGGTATGGAAACCGCCTAACATCTGAGTCGATCCATATACATACCTCTATATATATTAGTCGGTGATCTCGCCTCAATAATATCATATCCGATACCATATCTAAAATCAGACATCCCAAGTCAAGAGTGCGGATCAATCATCAATATATAGCTCGTTCGTAAATCCGTCGTACGACATCCCCAAATCTGGGTATGGGTCAATATCATACTCAACACAGTGTTCATCTGGTATCCTCTTTATCATGATCATCATCTAGGGTACTGATCTACGTCTAGTACAATACTGATACTGCCTAAGTAAGCATGGGAGTGTGTGAAACACTACGTCAAGGACCCGCTACAACGTCATGTCATATCTCAATTACGAACCCTGCTATATCACCGAATTCACAACCTCCATACAAATCTCATCGACTCATCTCAAATCCCAAGTATCATCCTCAAATCCTTATGTGAACACATAGTCCCATACCCATGTGAACACATAACTATATATTCCCATAAGCACAAATGAAAGAAGAAAGTATGCCAATATGGGTTGGTGTGTGCATGTGTGGTGCGACCACTACTCTAGGGTTTCGCGACACTAAATATCCAAGAACACCAAATATCCATATTATCATCAATATACTCAAACAATGTATAAACAATTTATATATGTGTGTATACATATTCATATACATCACCACGAACTGCGGGGGTGCTATACGCCATCCACCCGACTTCTCCCCGTAGATATAAATCTACTCACCTGGTCCTTGCTCGCCGGTGCCGACGTCGCCACGCGCTTGCTTGTCGTCTCGAAGTCCACATGGGGTACCTACATATCATAACGTACCATATCACATTAAAATCCGACTCATGACCAAAATGACGCACGAATCCCACATAGGTCAAAACCTATGGTTGCTCTCACAAACCAACCCAAAAACTCTCGACGTCGGCGTACAAATGCCCGACCATCGAGAAAAACCCCAGTACACTCATTTGCACATTCACGAACACTAATTTTAATATAAAATAGGTAAAAAAATCCCAAAACTCCAAAGTCAAGCCCTACCCATTTTTCCTTAGCCTTTCAAGCATGGATTTTGGTGAAAAGAGAGCAATTTGGGAAGCTTAGATTTCATGCTAGAACTCAATTGGGAGGTATAAATTTTAACCCTTTAGTGAATTTGTTGTTTAATTGCTTTATGTTAGCTTATTAAGTGTTTAATTAGGTTTTAGATTGGTTCTAATTGCATGTTTGAAAAATTCAAGAATGAGGTTGATTTCAAGTTAGGGTTTTGAGTAATGGGATTATGGTTGTGTGATGTATTTAACCACTTAAGACATGTTAAAACCTAATCTAGTTGCTAGTTGTAAATTGTTAACTTAAAATTGTAATAATTAAGCTATATTGAAAACTAGATTTTAAAATTAAATCAAATTGTAAAATTGAAAATCTAATTAGGTTCTTCATGACATCATTAAATTTATAAGTTATAGTTTACCAACTTAGTTCATGCAAAACCTAGTCAAGTTGATGATTTGTGAATTGTTATTTTGAAAATTGTTAAAATTGGATATTTTGGCAAACTAGGATTTTGGGGATTATGAAAGAGAGTGGGGTGTTGAAAGTGGTGGCCAAGTCAAAGGAAACCATGCCTCATTTGACTTTAACCCTTCTTTCTTTATTCCTTCACTTTATTTGATTTTTTTTTGATGAGGTAAAGAAAAGAATTGGAGGGAGAGGGGGCTGTTGTGGTTTCGGCCAGCCCATGATGGGGTGTGTGTGAGTGATTACAAAAAGAATTCCATGCAAAAAAGACCCCCCACAATACCATATTTGCAAGTTTTAGCTTAAATTAATTATTTTTTTGTTCTCCGTAATAAAAATCCATTAAAACTTGAAATAAAATACTAAAAATTTATATTACAACTAGATTTTAATTAACATGATTTTAAAGATTAAAATTAGCCCATTTAAATTTGTATTTATCGCTAATTTAATGTATTTTCTTACCGGCTTAAAATAATATTAAAATAATATTTTTTTCAGAAAATTTGAAATTTCACCAGTGGCTCAATAAACACCAAATACTTGTAATTACATAGCTAGAATATGTATATTTAATTTTATAATAAAGATATTTGTATTTTGACTTTTTACAGAAAACCCCCTTATTTTACCGTTTTTTCGAAATTTCACCGAAACGATTTTCAAAACGTTACACTCGATCTCCTGGCGACCCACGATCTTCCTGATCAGGTGATACCGCCTCAAGATGTGCCTGGACTTCTGATGGGACCTGGGTTCCTTCGCTAAAGCTATAGCCCCGTTGTTGTCGCAATACAGAGGTATTGGATCAACAATGGACGGAACCACCAGAAGTTCTATCAAGAACTTCCTCATCCAGACGGCTTCTTTTGCGGCATCAGATGCAGCGATATATTCCACTTCCATCGTCGAGTCAGCAACGGTTTCCTGTTTGGAACTCTTCCAACACACCGCCCCTCCATTGAGGATAAAGACATAACCCGACATGGACTTGGAATCATCCTTGTCACTCTGGAAGCTGGAGTCAGCAAAGGCCTCGATCTGGAGGTCTTTTCCGCCATACACCAAGAACATCTCCTTAGTCCTTCTCAGGTACTTGAGAATATTCTTTACCGCTTTCCAGTGCTTCTCCCCAGGGTTTGACTGATACCGGCTTACCACACTCAGTGCATAAGCTATATCTGGTCTGGTACACAACATCACATACATTATAGAGCCTACCGCAGAAGCGTAGGGTATAATAGACATGCGATCCCTTTCCAAATCAGTCTTGGGAGACATCTCTTTGGAGAGGGTGATCCCGTGACAAGCCGGTAGATTATCGCGCTTGGAATCTTCCATACTGAATCTTCTCAGTATGGTGTCGATGTACCTGGACTGTGAAAGTCCTAATATCCTTTTGGATCTGTCACGATAGATCCGGATCCCCAGAATGTAAGAGGCATCACCCAGGTCTTTCATGGAGAACCTGTGTGACAAGAACCCTTTGACAGATTGTAGCATAGGAATGTCATTTCCTATCAAGAGAATGTCATCCACATATAAAACGAGGAATATGACAGTTCGTGCTACAAATCTACTATAGATGCATGGTTCATCTGGATTTTTGATAAAGCCAAAATTTTTGACCGTCTCATCAAAACAGATGTTCCAACTCCGCGATGCCTGCTTTAGTCCATAGATGGACTTAAGCAACTTGCACACCTTTCCGCTGCTCCCACTCTGAATGAAACCCTCTGGCTGGTCCATATAGACACACTCCTCTGAATTTCCATTCAGAAAAGCGGTCTTTATGTCCATTTGCCAAATCTCATAATCGTGGAAGGCAGCAATGGCAAGAAAGATCCGAATGGATTTCAGCATAGCCACTGGAGAAAAGGTTTCGTCATAGTCCAAACCAGGTCTTTGACGAAAACCCTTTGCAACAAGTCTAGCTTTATAGGTCTCAACCTGTCCATCTACACCAATCTTCCTTTTGAAGATCCACTTGCATCCTACGGGTTTTACCCCATCTGGAGCAACGTCCAACGTCCATACTTTGTTGGTGTACAGTGACTCCATTTCGGTCCGCATTGCATTCAGCCATTTTACCGAGTCAACGCTCTGAATGGCCTGCTGGAAGCTAGTCGGATCATCACTATCAATGATGCAATCCTCTCTATCCCCGTCTATGAGAAAACCGTAGTATCTCTCGGGCGGATGAGACTGCCTACTACTCCTGCAGAGCGGTGCAGGAATGTCCTGATCTTTCGAACCCTCTTGTTCTACTAAGCTTTCAGTAATAGCTCGTGGTTCTGGAATTTCTTCCAGTTCTATTGCGCTCCCACTTATCTGGTTTTCCAAAAACTCAGTTTCCAAGAAGTGGGCATGACGAGAAAAAAAAACCTTTTGTTCCTCTTCGCAATAGAAGAAATATCCCTTGGAGTTCTTTGGATATCGCACAAACTTGCACTGTACTGAGCGTGCCTCGAGTTTGTCCGCATGCTGCTTTTTGACAAAAGCTGGACATCCCCATGTCTTAATGTGCTTAAGATAGGGTTTCTTCCCACACCACATCTGATATGGTGTGGTAGGCACAGTCTTAGTTGGAACTCGGTTCAAAAGGTATGCAGCTGATTCTAGTGCATATCCCCAGAATGATCGCGGAAACTCAGCGTTACTCATCATGGAACATACCATATCCAATAGGGTCCGATTCCTTCTCTCCGATACACCGTTATGTTGCGGAGTGTATAGAGGAGTAAGATGAGAGAGAATTCCAATCTCTTTTAAGTAATCCAGGAACTCGGCACTTAAGTATTCACCACCTCGATCAGATCTCAGTGTCTTGATACTTTTGCCTGTTTGTTTTTCTACTTCATTCTTATATTCTTGGAATTTTCCAAAGGCTTCGGATTTATGTTTCATTAAGAAGACATATCCGTACCTTGAAAAGTCATCCGTAAAAGTAATGAAGTAAGAATAACCGCTTCGTGCATGTGTAGACATTGGACCGCACACGTCGCTGTGTACGAGTCCCAAGAGCTCGCTCGCTCGCTCTTACTCCGTGTCCAGTGAACGGAGTCTTTGTCATCTTTCCTTTGAGACAGGATTGACAAGTTGTATATGATTGATATTCGAATGGATCCAAATATCCTTCTGTATGTAACTTCGTCAACCTTCTCTCATTGATGTGACCCAGTCTACAATGCCATAAGAAAGCCTGATTTGTTTCCGGAGACTTTCTTTTGTATGTATTCTGGACATTGAAAATCTGTGGTTGGTTTAATACGTATATTCCATTGTTTAATGTACCTGACCCAATCAGAACTTGATTAAGGTGAATGTTTACAACATTGCTTACAAATGCAAATTCATAACCTTCTTTAGATATTAAAGATACAGAAATGTTATTACAAGTTGCATTGGGTACAAAATAACAATTACGCAAAACCAAAATGTGTCCATCTGACAACCCCAGGTGATAGTCCCCCACGGACTCAGCATCCATGCCAGCTCCGTTTGCAACTCCGAGGGTCATATCACCTGCCTTCAAAACCCAATGGTTTCTCAACCCCTGCAAAGAATTACAGATATGAGATCCTGATCCGGTATCCAATACCCAGGAAGTAGAGTTTATTGATAGACAGTTTTCAATAATTTACACACCTGAAGCTGAAGCCGCAACTTGCTTCAGATCCTGTGTTCTGGCCTTCCAAGCCCTGCAATTTTTGTTCCAGTGTCCACTCTTGTGACAGTAAAAGCATTCTTCCTTTCCGACAAGCTTTCCCGCTACCATTGTTGCCTTTGCTTTTCCCTTCGTATCCACTTTACTAACACCGCCATTTGGTTTGGTGGGGGTTTTCTTCTTCTTTCCTTTGGCTTTCGCCTTGGACCTAGAAGAGGAAGATCCTCCTACAAACAAAGTGGATGTTTCCCTACCTTTCTGTAGGGTGCCCTCTGCACTCTTCAGCATGTTGAGGAGTTCTGAAAGTTCAACTTCTTTTTCTTGCAAGTTGAAGTTCAGGATAAACTGGGCGTAAGTGGAAAGAAGGGACTGGAGAATCAAGTCCGTATAGAGCTCATTCTCCAACGTGGTCCCAAGGTCCGCGAGCTCTTCAATGAAGCCAATCATCTTAAGCATGTGTTCCGCTACCGGTGATCCGATGGCCAATCTCGCCGAAAACAGCTTATTCGAGACTTCGTATCTGGCGATACGGGATTGCTCTCCATACAGTTCTTTTGTATGAAGAAATATGGATTCAAGGTCCATATTCTCGTGCCTCCTCTGGTGTTCATTATCCATAGAGGCAAGCACGAGGCACTTGGCCTTCGCGCAATCAATCTCCCAAGTCTTACGGATTTCCTTATCCGCGACGCTGGAGGTGGGACTTGGGGCAGGGGGAGCTTTGGTGGTAAGGAGATACCCCAACTTGTCATAAGTGATTGCCATTTTGACATTCTTGAGCCAATCTTTGTGGTTTGGCCCTGTCAGTATGTTTTTATCTAGTAGTAACTTAAGTCCAGTCATGATGTTTGGTCGCTGCAATTAGGAGAGAGAGAAGAAACACTTTAGCATGATGCTCTTGCAAGTTTAGAGTGGTTTTTAATTTGTCTAAACAGGATGGCTCCCACTGTCTCTCGAATCCCTCCTCAAACCAAAAAGGAAGAATTAGTCAGGATCAATCTCACCATAGAATACTTGCTTAACTGTTCAGCCAGGCTAGTGTCGGTACTTCGAGGGAGGTTTTCCAACGCTTTCGCGAAGTTCCTTAATTAAATAACCTCTTTTCCCTGGGGGCGCTGCCCCGCTAACACCTTTCTAGACACCTACTAGGTTTATAGCATTGATCGTTAAGTGAGAAATATCCCGAAGAGTAGCATATACTCACAGTAGGATCGGGATCCAAATATCATTGCGTGACAAAACTGAAGGAATCCTACCAGAATCATCACACTCCAAATGGTATGCAGCGCTAGCAAGTTCCAGTTCTTTTGAAACTCCCGATGTGGATTTTTTGCCCCATGCTCTTATGACCTTGACTTTGGCCAACAAATCATAAGTCACATGTCAAGTTCTACCCTTCATTCTCCAGGTTAATTTGAACCCACCCGTACCTACCCTTGACTTTGGCCAACAAGGCAGTACGACTGTCCTAAACCAACACATCTATCTATGCTGCACATGAATACCCAATAGCTACCAATCACTATGCCTTGGCTTTGGCCAACAAACATAGCTTGAATACTATTGACCATCCATGTGAAACGACGGAGGGCTACGAATGGTTTTGGCGAAACCGTGAACGTCGTGAACTTGATATAATCGATGGAACGAGATAGCTTTTAAAAGGAGTGGTTTAAGCTCCGCGTTTAAAAGTTATTTTGAAAAGAAACCGAGTGGTTTTTGAAAGTGTTCCAACGACTTTTACTTTGGTTTATTCTTCTTGGATTAATTTTAATGCGTCCTATCAATTAATCCTACCATTGCAGAAAACAACGAAAATATGACGTACGCTTATGCCATCCGCATTTGCCACGGGGTCCCGTCATCACCTGTTAGGTTACTTAACTAACGACAGAGCGGGGGCTGGACTAGCGCGGATGCAAAACATAAGCAACGCCTAAATAGATATCTACATATAGATATATACATTCGTCAGATGCAATGATAGCCATTCCAGATCACAGATGAATACATTGGATATACTAGGAATCCGCATTCCGTTCGAGCCTGTAACGAAGAGCGGATTACATGGTTGCGATGAATAGCCAATACCCCACCCTAGACCCCTACGGGTGCGGAAAACTACCCGCCAAGTACCCGAAGCGAAGCAACCTCCCTCAACGATGTGAATAGGCCACTCGGCACTTCGAGATACCCGGTAGTTTGTGCACCCCACCTTGGGTCTATCCTAGGAGCAAAAACAGTAAAAAGAAATTATACAATGACGGCTACAACCCCATCCCGGTTGTGTGGCCATATAAATAATATTACATCAATTTACATATTACATGAATTGAAAGATAAAGAAAACTCTCATCTCACAACCCCCCGGCTATTCATCCGCGACAATCCAACGAATTCATATACACAATCCATCAACATTACAGATCACAGATATGTATAACCCCCATTAATCGACGTATAGCGATTAGCAAACGTTCAATACATATATAACATTACAGATACAACCCATTAGCCAAAGTCTACAGAAAATCGACCAAAATACCGATTTGTAACCACCCCAAAAACAAACTTGTTCTCTGGAAATTCTGGGCAGAAACAAACCATCTGAAAAATCACAAAACACCAACAGGAGAAAACTGCAGGAGAAACGATCCACGGCCGAGTCAACTCGGCCGCGAATCCGCGGCGGGAGCAAGCTCCTGCCGTGGATCCACAGTGAGTTGATCGACTCACTGGATCATTTTTCTTGCCTGTTCTTTAAAAAGCCTGAGCCGATTTTTAATACATGATTTATTATTTTTTGAGCAGAAATAAAAATCGGCAGAAACTTGATATTTTTAACGTGTTTTGCGGTTTTTAGTTCGATCGAAATTCTAGATACTTTGCTAACATGCTAGGGTGTGTTTAGCTAGGCTCTGATACCACTGTAAGTCCACGTTACCTCTCCCGGTTCTTTCAGGCTTGCGGAAATGATGAAAAACGATTTTTCGGGTCATAGTAACATGGACTATGAAACACGGATCTTTGCTAAAATACACACTAGCAACAAACAAGAGCTATTGCTACTCGGTTAGGGGTTATACCTCAACTTGAACTCCTTCTCTTAGGCTCTTTGTGCTGGTCGGATGGTTCGTTCCTCGTCTCCTTCTCTTGCCGAAGATGGATCCACCTGAGGGTCTTTACTTTGAGCTTCTTTCTCGAACTTGAGAAGACTAAAGTGTCCGGCTTGCTAGACCTTCAACCTTTGGATGAGTAGAGAGTGGCTTTGATGTTTTATCTCCAAGGAAATGGTTCTCAACACATGAGATGAATTTTCCTTGAGCTAGAGAAAGAGAAAGAAGAAAAGAGGAGAGAGAATCAATATGATAGAATGAGAATAGTTTTACAACCATAACAATATATGTGAATTATCTAATTAATAATATTAATCCAAAATGAAAAAGGTGATGGTTGGTTTGATAAGACCATTATCATTTCACATTAAATGTTTTTTCAAAGATCAAAGAGCATCTTTGGAAAGAAATGATGATGGTCAATGTTTCAACCTTGGTCAACTAGTCAACCTTGGTCAACAAGTCAACAAACCCTAACCATAACCCAATTTCATTTAAATAACATTATCAATTGATATTTCACATATTTATTAGGGTTTGGTAAACGACAACCGTCAACTGTGC
This sequence comes from Agapanthus africanus, assembly GCA_030015575.1. Classification (NCBI taxonomy): domain Eukaryota; kingdom Viridiplantae; phylum Streptophyta; class Magnoliopsida; order Asparagales; family Amaryllidaceae; genus Agapanthus; species Agapanthus africanus. The sequence goes on from JASDDO010000012.1 coordinate 365,497,165, forward strand.
ATACACACCCGTACCAAAACCCTAATGAGAATCCTCTTCCTCTGCCTCAGTCAACTGTGTATACACACCCGCATTCGTGTTCCGAGGAGCACGAATACTATGAGATAAAACTGACCCCAAAGCATATACTAGGATCTGGCTCAAACCAGAGCCCGCTAGTAATAACTGTCCGGACATCAAACGTGCACAAGTGCGCGGATGAGAACAACCCTGTCGCAAAACCATGCGACCTCTACTCTATTTTGCCCAAAGGCGAATAACCCTCTGTGTGGGACTCTAAAGACCTGACACTACGCTGGCAGTGGGTTTAACCACAGACCGCAAGCGGCACTAGCTGTGCGTAACGGTCCCCAGGTAGATGCCGATAAGAAGACGGACGAGGTGAAACCCATCTGAACTCCTACCGAGCCTGAATGTGACAATCTCTGTACAGTCCGGTCTGTTCGTCTGAGAATATCGCATGGCGGGCCTAGGGGGGCGGTAAACGTCAGTCCCCTACTAGCGGTACAAGTCGTGTCGGAGTGTAGCCCAGAACACCCTGAGATAACACTGGAAACCTACCAGTATATCTCGCTTGCCCTGGCCAGGGACTTTGTGTAATGGCTCTCCTAGACACAGCGCGATATCAACCCCCAATACCGGGAGAGACGAATCCTGTCTAACCGTCACTGCCTCCAAATGCTTCGGGACTGCACCCCAAAACAACCTGTTTGCACGACTCCTTTGAGCCGTGGTAGGGTAGTAATCAAAGTACAGTGGGAACACACTCGAGTCGAAGTGACGGTGTCAAGTCAACGGACTAAGCTGTACTCATGTCACCTGGGAACTGATAACTGACGATAGGTATAGTACCAACCAACAGTTCCCGACGAGTCCTGTCCAGTGTACTCGTAACCTAACGAGCACCCGCATACTATCCCAAGTACGACGTACTGACGGCTGTGGGAAAAGCCGTCTCCCAAGATGGGATGAGAAGCGCATACGCTAGTCTACTCCGGAGTATCGATGCCCTGTCTCGATAGTCCTACGACTAGGGACCTGGATAAGGATGTGCTTGTAGATTACCCATCCCCCATGAGTGTGACTGCCATCACAACGCTGGTAATCAAGCAAAGATCCTAAGGGCTCCACTAAGGTTTAAAGGCGATATGCTATAATAAACACATGCACACATTAAAGTAGAAACAAACCAAGTAGCATACTACTATATTGAGCAAGATTTTCAATACAACGTGAATATCCCAAGCTTCCATCAAGTAATATACATACTAGTATGATACAGTAATGGCCTCTAGGGCATATACACTAACACAAAGATGGGATTTGTGCCGAATTATATATGAGGGCATTAATCCAGCAACAAAGCAGATGCTTGAAACAATGTGTCAATGCAATTTCATGTCCAAAGACGACGGTGAAGCTTGGAAATATCCGGAAGACCTCGCTGAAAACACTTTGCAGTGGGAAAGCGTAAGACCAGCTTCATCTAGGGAAGGTATTCATCAGCTCGATATTTCCATCGCAGTAAAAGCCGAAATGGAAGCGATGCAGAAGAAACTCGACGCTATTGAGAACAAATTATCATCAGTCTCCCTAAATCAGGTAATGCTTCCCAAGACCGTGTGTGGTTGCTGTTCAGATCCTTCACACTTGAAGGAAGAATGTCCTATGAATGCACCGTTTCAAGGTCACGAGCAATCTAATGCTGCTTTTCAGTAGCGACCTAGAAACGATCCTTATTCTTCCACGTACAATCAAGGATGGAGGAATTATCCTAATTTTGCTTGGAACCAAAACCAACCCCAAAATCAGAACCAGTTCCAAAGAAATTATCAAAGACCTCCTCTACAGCAATCACAACCACAAAGTCAGCACCCCTTTCAGTCACAAAATTTTCAAAATCCGGCCAACATTTCTGCACCGCAATTGGCCGGTACTGATAACTCTTCACTCGCACAAACTTTGGATTTGTTTATGAAAAATTCCATTCAAATGTCGGCTGATATGAAGTCTTCTATTGATACTATAAAGAAAGACTCCGCCTCCCACTGTGACAGTATTAAATCAATATAAAACCAAATTGCACAGTTGAACGCCGCTATGAGTGCGAGAGAGAAAGGGAAACTCCCATCTCAACCCCTACCGAATCCTGGCCACTCACAAAATCATAATGTGAATGTCGTTACTATGTTGAGATCGGGAAAAGTGCTGAATAACCGAGTGGGTGAGCAATTTGAAGATGTTAGTGACACCAATGATACCCCAGCTTCTACTTCTTCCCCTAATTCGTCTAGTCTCCCACCTTTACCCGAGTCTATTCTCCGTTTTCCCCAAGGCTCGAACACTTCACTCAATCTATCTAAGACGATTCCCACTCCAAATTTGGGATCGAATCCGTCCCCACAATCTTCTCCACAAATGTTGGACCCAAAACTTATTAATCAAGATCCATTTCCAAACAGATTAAGGGCCAATAGACCTAACCCACAAATGGAGAAGATAGTGGAAATGTTTAAGCAAGTTAACGTAAATATTCCTCTCCTAGATGATATTCAACAAGTCTCATCTTATGCAAGAATCCTTAAAGACTTGTGCACTAAGAAGAGAAAAACTCAAGTGCCTAAAAAAGTTTTCATGACGAGTAATGTTAGCACAGCTTTTACCCAGCAAATACCAAAGAAACGTAAGGACCCTGGCTGTCCTACCATCTCTATTTATATTGAGGGTAAAAATATTAATTGTGCTTTACTCGACCTTGGTGCTAGGGTTAACTTGCTTCCTTATTCAGTATACGAGCAGTTAGGGATTGGAGAATTGAAACCCGCCCATTGTACTCTCCAGATGGCAGACCGATCAATCACCAAACCACGAGGTGAACTAGAGGATGTGTTAATAAAAGTCGGGGAATTCATATTCCCTGTGGACTTTATTGTTTTAGACACACAGCCTATGGCAAACCCACACAATCAAATCCCGGTGATACTCGGTCGACCCTTCCTAGCAACTTCTAACGCTGTAATTAATTGTCGTAACGGTTCTATGAACTTATCTTTCGGGAAAATGACAATTGAGCTGAATATTTACAAGCTAGGAAGTCAACCATCTGAACCTTTTGCTCATTTGCTTGATATTTGTTCCATCCACGAGATTGCTCCCGAAAGCTGCATGGATGAGGAACTTTGCTTTGATGATCTCGACAACACTAATGAGACATCGTTTGATCTTGCACAACTTCATAGTGTGGATATGTTCAATGAGTCCGTCCCTGAGTTTGAATCAGTTGACTCGTCGCAAATGTCAGTAGCACTTTCCGAGTCAATATCCTATGCAAGTTTTGAACCTCTTAGGGAGTCCGAATATGATTTCCTTACCCCACCTTCTATTGTCTCTCCACCGATACTTGATCTCAAACCGCTACCTGCTCATCTTAAATATGCATATTTAGGTGAGAATGAGACTTTGCCAGTGATTATATCCGCTTCTCTAGCCTTAGAGCAAGAGAACGCAGTTTTGGCAGTGTTGAGATCGAATCGGCAAGCATTTGGTTGGACAATGGCTGACATCAAAGGGATTAGTCCCTTAATTGTTGAACATTATATACATCTGATGGATGAAGCCAAACCAACCCGAGACCCACAAAGACGGTTAAATCCCGTTATGAAGGAGACGGTAAAGAAAGAAATCGTCAAGTGCCTTGATAGTGGTATAATTTATCCTATATCTGATAGCCAATGGGTAAGTCCTATTCATGTGGTCCCTAAAAAGTCTGGCATCACGGTCATAACTAATGAGGCTAATGAGTTAATCCAAACACGCATCCAAACTGGATGGCGCGTATGTATTGATTACAGAAAACTCAATGCCGCGACGAGGAAAGATCACTTCCCTCTACCTTTCATTGACCAAAGTTTAGAACGATTAGCTGGACACGAATACTATTGCTTCTTGGACGGATACTCTGGCTATAACAAGGTCCCCATCGCCGAAAAGGATCAAGATAAAACCACATTTACTTGTCCTTTCGGTACTTTTGCTTATAGACGCATGCCCTTTGGGTTATGCAATGCTCCTGCTACAGTTCAGCGGTGTATGATGGGGATATTCTCAGATATGGTGGAGAATTTTCTGGAAATTTTTATCGACGATTTCTCCATTTTTGGGGACTCCATTGAGGACTTCCTTCGTAATCTTGATGCGGTTCTTACCCGCTGTAAGGATAAGAACTTAACTTTGAATTGGGAAAATGCCATTTTATGGTCCAAGAAGGTATTGTCCTTGGACATATAATTTCACTAAAAGGCATTGAGATTGACAGAGCTAAAATAGATTTCATTCATAACCTCCCTCGTCCTAAATGTGTCAAAGATATACGATCCTTCCTTGGTCATGCATGATTTTATAGGAGATTCATTAAGGACTTTAGCAAAATTGCTAGACCCTTAACCCTTCTATTGGCCAAGGATACTACATTTCACTTCGATTCGGATTGTGAGGCTTCTTTTGAATCGCTTAAAGGATCGCTCACTATAGCCCCCGTTCTATCATCTCCGGATTGGAACCACCCGTTCGAGCTTATGTGTGATGCATCAGATTTTGCTATTTGTGAGGTCTTAGGACAGCACATTGACAAGATGCCACATGTAATTTACTATGAAAGTAGAACCTTGAATGATGCACAAATAAATTACACAACTACCGAGAAAGAACTCTTGGCAGTTGTATTTGCATTAGAGAAATTCAGGCCCTACTTGATTGGCTCGCCAATAGTGGTTTACACTGATCACTCCGCCCTACGACATCTTTTATCGAAGAAAGATGCTAAGGCCAGGCTAATACGTTGGATCCTATTGTTACAAGAATTTGATCTTGTCATCCAAGATAAGAGTGGATGTGAAAACGTTGTAGCCGACCATCTTTCACGCATCACTTCTTCACCAAGTTTGACTGTGCCGATAAATGACTCATTTCCTGACGAATACCTCTTGACTGTATCCTACGAACCTTGGTTCGTAGATATTGTGAACTATCTTGCGACGGGACTTAATCCTAACGATTGGTCGAAACAAGACAAACTTCGATTTCTATCCCAAATAAAATACTTTTACTGGGATGAACCTTATCTGTTTAAGTATTGTTCTAATCAAATCATTCACAGGTGTGTCCCTAACGATGAATTCAAGAGTGTGTTATCATTTTGTCATGATCAGGCATGCGGCGGTCATTTTGGTCCTCGAAAAACGGCGGAGAAAGTTTTGCAATGTGGCTTTTATTGGCCAACATTATTTAAAGATGCATATGAACATTGCAAAACTTGTCCGCGATGTCAGCATTTGTGTCGGATTTCACGACGAAACGAGATGACGCTCCAACCTATATTGGTTGTGGAAATATTCGATGTTTGGGGTATTGATTTTATGGGCCCTTTTCCTAACTCCTTTGGGAATTTATATATCTTGTTTGCGGTTGATTATGTCTCGAAATGGGTGGAAGCAATACCGTGTCGCACTAATGACAACAAAGTTGTCATAAAGTTCCTTAAAGAAAATATCTTTTCGCGATTCGGACACCCTCGCGCTATAATTAGCGACAACGGGACACATTTCTGTAATCGGTCTTTCGAGGCCTTGATACGGAAATATTCAATCACTCACAAACTTTCTACGCCCTATCATCCCCAAACAAGCGGGCAGGCTGAGATCTCAAATAGGCAGATCAAACAAATATTGGAGAAGACGGCTTCTAAAAACCGTAAAGATTGGCCAACCAAATTGACGGATGCTCTTTTGGCATTTCGCACCGCTTACAAGACCGATCTTGGTATGTCTCCATACCGCCTTGTGTTTGGGAAGGCATGCCACCTTCCTGTTGAGATCGAACATAAAGCAATGTGGGCTATTAAAGAGCTTAACTTCGATTTTGATCAAGCGTGCAGCTATCGGAAGCTGCAATTGAATGAGCTAAGCGAACTCCGCGATGAAGCTTATGATAATGCGGTGATAGTAAAGAACCTGACTAAAGTGTTCCACGATAAAAACCTTTTTAGAAAAACTTTCACATCGGGGCAGCAAGTCCTTCTTTACGATTCCCGTCTCCATCTTCATCCGGGTAAGCTTAAATCTCGTTGGAAAGGACCTTTTGTGGTGCGGTATGTACACCCGCACGGGGCAGTAGAAGTTGAAAATTTGAAAAACAGTTCAATTTTAAAAGTAAATAGGCATAGATTAAAACCGTATTTCTCCACTGACCCAGCGGAGGAGCTCCTGTTTTTACAGGAGCCTCTTTATCTGAACTGAATTTCCTCCGCCTCACCTCCATGTTTTGGTAACATTTTCTCATTTTAAGAATGGAGGTGAGTGAAAATGGACTTAACTGAATATCTGTGCTTGCCAAAGAACAAGTTTGGGGGTAGTTTTCATTTAACTATTATTTTACCCCTTTTTGTCTCTCCCCAAGTATACAGGTCCATGCTTTCAAAAGACAACATCAGTGAGGACACTGCTGAAAACAGGTTTGGGGAGGAGGTTTGTATTCACTGAATTATCTTTGACACCGGGCATTCAATTTTTTTTTATAACAAAAGAGTAGAAAGTGAAAAATTATATTTAAAAGATAGGAATGGTTTAAGAAAACCAAGAAAATTAGAAGTTTTCTTAAACGAACTAGTAATAAGTAGTTATGAGCCGTTGTCCCAAGGGTTAGTAAGATGAAAGAAGTCACTAATCTGAGGATAAAAATAAGTCTGAAAAATAGTTTCTATTCTGGAAGCCAAACATTTGAATGTTGATACCCTACTATACGCACTTACACACGTCTTGAAGCTCGGGATAGTAGAGGATACCTTGAAATGCTCTTGTCTAAAAGCCAAAGTATGAAGGAAATTATAAATGAATAAAATATAAAATGGTAAAGAAAAATGAACACTGGTTTTGTAATCACCAAGGCAGCAATAAAAAAAATATAGCGAGGGTGCTTCATCACCTAGTGCCTTAGACCAACTGGTTTGGGAGTCACTGCTAAGCCTTAGGTGTTGCAAGACGAGGAAAATACTAATACGCCTAATAAGCAAGCACATGAGTAATCGGTCGGTTAGTACCTCAAGAAGTATTAACGGTCGCATGAAAAATGTGTGAGCAAATCCATCTAAATATTCATTGATTAAAAAGTATTGAGATGATGGACAAGAGTATGATAGCTTGAATTGAATTCTCCGAGTGTAGGGATGTCTTTTATACACACGTAGGGGTATATGATCAATGTTTGGATAAAAGGTAGGAATGAAGAATAAAGACGATGTTTTATTGAGGGATGATGTGATTTCTAACATCTTTTCATGACTATTAAGATAGGGCTCATGACAACTGAAAAGCTAGTGCAGTTGGAAACTCTAAATTTTCAAAGTCTTTCTTTCATAGTTCTTATCTTTATATGTAACTTTCACCATCTCTCTTTTATTATTGGATTTTGTGGGGGTAATCCGCTGAAAACCCTTAGGAGACAACACTCCTCCTACTAGGGACACCTAGAGGTTTAACGGCTTGTTGCACGTGCTCAGTGCAATCGTGTTGCCTACGAAAGTGTGCTTAGTTTTCTCCTTTGTTTTTCTCCTTCTCTTGAATAAACTAGTTTGCTCGGGACGATCAAAGATAAGTTTCGGGGTATTTGTTCAGTTGATAAAACTGCACATTTAATATGACATTTTTCCTACTATTTCTATATTAGAAAAGGTGTTTATTATAATATATGATACATATGAGGGTTTATCTTTAAAAATACTATTTTCATGTGTTTTATATATTATAATTAACATTTGTTAGGAAAATGTAAGCATAAATATCATTGACCAAATCTTAATGGTGAAAATAATATCTCAATAAAACAAACTCTACTAATATTATTTGTTGAGTTGTTGTGCAGAATTTTCAGGGCTAAAATCAAGGGAATCAAAGTTGTTAGAGCAAACCTGCCTAATTAAGAAACCAAACTAAGAAATCAAGTCTGGCAGTAACGAAGAAAAGATTTTCAGTTTCCAGAGATTCCAAAGATCGCCACGTGTCATGAAGATGATGTAAGTGCACGGCAGCGCCCCGGCCGTCAATCCGACGCCGGAATGCGGAAACGAAACTTTTACAAAACTTGTAAACCGGCACAACCGCGCACTATAAACCCGGATCGGGCCATTAACCTAATGCTAGCAAATACGAGAAAGGGAAGAAAGCTATACCGAGCGATCCGTGTCCTTCGGTCTTCGTCCTCCACTCCGATCTCCTTGCGGAATCTCCGGTCTTCATCTATTCGTCGGAATGGGCACCACATCGCCGGTTTCTTTTACGGGCTCCCACCTCTGGACCGAGGCAACTCGGGCACGAAGTTGGCGAGCCGACCTGCCCAAGGATGCTGTAGGCTAGTGTAGAGTCACTTGTCTCAAGCGGGTATGTGAAGTTGCCATTTTTGATGGAGAAGAGAAAGAATGAACAAGAGGAGATGAGCTTTTGGAACTTTTGTGCAAACTAAAATGAGAAGAAGAATTTCCCACTTCACCAAATCAATCCTCTCTCTCTCAAAGATGTGGCCGGCCATGACATATGGTGGAGGGAAAAATGATAGATTAAAACACGTAAGGAAAATATGTGATAAAAAGATCACATCAAAGTCTTTCAAGAATCTTTTCATAATCAAATCAACTCCTTTCTCATTAATATAAACCATGATGAGAAAAATGAAATCAAATGTGCTAGAATACTCATGAAGCCCCCCATTTACAAATAAACCCCTCCACAATTGCTAATTTGCACATTCGCAAATTAGCCCCTCCATCAGAAAAAATCCGGCCATGAAGGAACAAAGGAAAACTAGCTGGAACGGAATATAAACTGGCAACTTCAGAAAAATGATCCCGTAATAAATTACAGGAAAACCCCGCGACTGTATATACATACCCGCATTTGTATTCCCGCTGAATACAAATTCAAAGAGACAAAATCTACACTGTACAATACTAGGATCCGGCTTAAACCAAAGCCCGCTAGTATTATCCGTCCGATCATGATCCGTACAATAGCGCACGTATCTGATCGAACCCTGCCATATCTCCATACGGCCTCTACAGCATTTCGCCCGAAACATGAGAAAACGGTCTGTGGGGGACTCTAAAGACTCGTCAATACTTTGGCTGTGGATTTAACCACTAGCACGTCAGAGGTATTAGCCATACATGATGAGCTACCAGGTATTGACCAAAAGGGACGTCGATGAGCGAACTCATTCTGACACCCTACTGGGCCTGTCAGTGACAATATCAGTACAGTCCGGTCCGTTCGTCTATGAGCATCGCATGGCGGGCCTAGGGGGTTGGTAAAAGTCAGACCCCCAAAAGCGGTACAAGTCGTGTCGGAGTGTAGCCCAGAACACCCTGAGATACTACTGGAATACCTACCAGTAAATCTCCTGTCTTGGCCAAGGACTTCGTGTAATGGCTCTCCTAGACACAACGCGACCTCACCCCCAATACCGGGAGAGACGAACCCCTGCAGATCCGCTCACTGCCTCCATGTGGCTCGGGACTGCACCCAACTAAAACCTGTTTGCACGACTCCTTTGAGCCGTGGTAGGGTAGTAATCAAAGTACAGTTGAAACTCACACGAGACAAATGATGACCTCATGTCGATGAACTAACCTATACATATGTTACCAGGGAACTGCTATCTGACGTCAGGTATAAGACCAACTAGCATGTTCCCGGCGAGTCCTGTCCGGTGTACTCATAACCCAATGAGCACCTGTATACATCTTAGGTGAACCAACTGACACCAGTGGCTTGTGAGACCGGCCACCGCCCCTCGTCGGGGTCTTGACTGTATACACTAGTCTACTCTGGAGTATCGATGCCCTGTCTCGAAACTCCCATGACTAGGGACCTTTTAAGGATGTGCTTATAGACCCCAGCTCCCACGTATATGATTGCCCTCATACTGCTGGCAGTCAAGCAAGAATCCTATGGGCTCTATCAACGTGTAATAGCGACCTGTAAGGTCACCTAAAACAGTACACGATGATAAAGATAAATGATATATTCTGCATAACAACTTAGAAAATTCTGCACAATAATCTTAAATAATATTTAGTAGACTTAGTTCTACTAGGATTTGGTCAATGAATTTTTTTGCATACATTTTTCTACCAAATGCTAATTAAAATATATTAACACATGGAAAATAGTGTTTTTACACATAAACCCTCATATGTATAATATATTATAATAAAGTCCTTTTTTTAATATGAAAATGGTAGGAAAAATGTAATACAAATGTGCAGTTTTATCAACTGAACAAATACCCCCAAACATATCTTTGATCGTCCCGAGCAAACAAGTTTATTTAAGAGGAGAAAAAGAAAGAAGAAAACTAAGCACACTTTCGTAGGCAGACACGATTGCACTGAGCACGTGCAACAAGCCGTTAAACCTCTAGGTGTCCCTAGTAGGAGGAGTGTTGTCTCCTGAGGGTTTTCAGCGGATTACACCCACAAAATCCTATAACAAAAGAAAGATGGTGAAATTTACATATAAAGACAAGAACCATAAAAGAAAGGCTTTGAAAAGAAAAGTTTCCAACTATACTAGCTTTTCGGTTGTCATGAGCCCTATCTTAATAGTCATGAAAAAATGTTAGAAATCACATCATCCCTCAATAAAACATCGTCTTTATTCTTCATTCCTACCTTTCATCCAAACATTGATCATATAACCCCACGTGTGTGAAATGGACATCCCTTCACTCGGAGAATTCAATTCAAGCTATCATACTCTTGTCCATCTACCTTAGTACTTTTTAATTTGATGAATATTAAGATTCGCTCACACATTTTCATGCGACCGTTAATACTTCTTGAGGTACTAACCAACCGATTACTCCTGTGCTTGCTGATTAGGTGATAATATTTTCCTCGTCTTGCACCACCTAAGGCTTAGCAGTGACTCCCAGACCAGTTGGCCTTAGGGCACTAGGTGAAGAGGCACCCTCGCTATATTTTTTTATTGCTGCCTTGGCGATACAAAACCAGTGTTCATTTTTTTCTTTTCACCATTTTTATATTTTCTTCATTTTTTCACTTCCATCATACTTTGGCTTTTAGACAAGAGCATTTCAAGGTATCCTCTACTATCCCGAGTTTCAAGACGTGTGTAAGTGCATATAGTAGGGTATCAACATTCAAATGTTTGGCTTCCAGAATAGAAACTATTTTTCAGACTTATTTTCATCCTCAGATTAGTGACATCCTTCATCTTACTAACCCTTGGGACAACAGCTCATAACTACTTATTACTAGTTCGTTTAAGAAAACTTCTAATTTTCTTGGTTTTGTTAAACTATTCCTATCTTTTGGATGTAATTTTTCACTTTCTACTCTTTTATTATAAAAGAATTTTTTTTAATAAAATTTTCTTGAAAATGTTGTGCTTATGCAAAATATGATGCAAATTGATGTGTAAATAAGCACAAACCTCCCCCAAACTTGTTTTCAACAGTGTCCTCACTGTTGCTATCTGCTGGATCACAAAAACCTGTAAGCTTGGGAGGACATTATTAATGGGGGCAAGAATATATGAAAGTGAAAATCCTCCCCCAAACTTATTTTTGGCTCACAATTTTGAGGACAAAAGTTATGATCTAGAGCCAAAAATATATCCCCTCTCAAACATGAGTTAGACAATACGAAGCATTTTAAGAGGGGGTGAGTCATTTGGTCAAAGTAAGACTTTACAAAGACCAAAAGTCAACACCAACCATTCAAAGATTTTATCAGTATATCGTATAGGTTGGTGGAAGAATGTGTTGTATCGAGTCAAGAAAAAGTGGGGAAGGGATAAGAGGTGGTCAGGAAAGGGTTTGAATTTAGAGAAAAGAAAGAATGAGGAGGAATGCGAATGATTAGGAAGAAGGAATAGTGACGGTTCAACCTCTATAAGTGGAGATTGATCAATCCCAAAATCCGTATTGTTTAAAAATTCAAGTTCGTCAGCAAAAAGTTCTTCAAAACTTTTATCAATGGTGTGATTGAACATTTTGTTGTCAAAGAGTTTTATGCCAGAATTTATTCTACTTGATTCATAAAAAATCACTGAGGTAGAGGACTCGAAAAACTCATCTACCTCTTTTTCAAAAATATCCAAATCAAGTTGAATTTCTGGTATTACTGAACTTGAATTAACGGATTATGATTTTTCAAAACTCACTGAAACTATAGGAACTGAAGAAGAACCGGAGAAAGTAGAAGGTGAAATGGGTAAACAAATCGGTGTGTCGAGTGTTGCTGAACCAGATGTGGAAGATGGAGACTGTATTTCGATCTGATCTTCGGGTATACCTTTATCATCAACTTCAAGACATATTTGGGGTTCGGGAAGAATTAAAGGCTCAAGATGATGACCACAAGGAAGTGAAAGGATTTGATGAATTGGTGGGACAAAATCATCCAAAATTTCGGGTTCATCAATCAATATATTCCCAATGTCAATTACCTCATTCAAGTGAAGGTTAAAATTCTCAAACTCCTCATCAAAAGTATGGTTTTCAATCAGTTTTGGTTCAAGAGTGGAGGTGTAGAGATCACAAGGGTTGGGTATGGTTTCACTTGAAAGGGACCCTTCACAGTTGGGTAAATCAAACACTACAAAGTCACACAACTTATCAGACATTGTACTTGATGAATCTATGAAACTGGAGTTGTGGAGTTCAGTTTGGAATGGGGAGGTTTGATTAGGAAGGGTGTACAGTTCTGTCTTACTACGCAAATCCTTCATAATTTGATTCGTCAGTTCCATATATTTTTCTAATGTCTGCTCCAGACTAGTCTTGGGTTGATAAGGGGTTTCAGTATAAGATTGAAATTCCTGTGGATAATTAAAACTCCCAAATGACTGATTAGAAGAACTGTCTAGAGTAGGTGGAAAAGTCGGATTGGATTGATAGGAACAGAATGGTTGCTGAACTTGGGTAGGAGTAGGATCAATATTTTGATAAGAAGAATATTGATATGGGTTGGTTGGTTGTCTATATACAAACCGCATATCAAACTCTTCTCCGGACAGTGGTGGTGATGGTTGATATTGGTCCGGGTTGAAACTTTGGCCTCTAGACCTAGCTATGTGCTCTGCAATGGACATTCGTCTAGGGGCTTCCTCACTCTGGGTATGAACTGAAACAGGTGTAGGATTAGGATACGGTTGATAAGACCTAGACTGAGGTGGCCAACTGTTTCTTCCTGCTTGTTCTATATGATCTTTTAAGGACATGGAAGAGCCGGACGGTATACCGAAGGGATTTCGAAAACAAGAGATATCTGGTTGTGGACAGCAAAGCTCGGCAAGTGTTCTTCTGTTTAGGTCACCCATTATAAGAAGAGAAGAAGGGGGAAGGGGTAAAAAGGAGAGAAAGTAATTGGTTTGTTTTAAAAAAAAGGACGGATTTAGACAAATCACAAAAAATGCACAACCCTAGAACTATGGTTACCTAGGTCCAGTCTCTAGACCGCTCCTAGACTTCCAATGGACAAGCCGCAGGATAAATCCTCTACCGCCTCCGTACTACCCTTGTAGCCAGGTAAGTGCCAGGTAAGTGGGAAGGAACCACGTCGTGGGCCTAATTAAAACCACTAGCCTTCGACACACTTGCCTAGGCACTACAAAAATAATGCGGATAAACGATAGATTACCCACGACCTTACTCTGTCCTTATTGAGCGCGACAGTCCTTAGAGTCTGGTCTAGATATTTTTTAAATTAATGAAGGGTTGATCTATATGTTTGGTTAGTGATTTGTGGGGCTTAGGAAGGGTGATGAAATCCCCACCTAATCTTGATTTGGTCCTTGCCCCTTAGAGATCCGTATTAAAATATGCAAAAACAAACCGAAAAACAAAACTTTGCAAAAAGATTTTTGAGCGGTGATATTTTGCAAAAAATCCTGCAGAAAATAGATTTTATTGGATTTTAGAGGAGAGAGAAGGGAGTTAGAATCTTACCAGAGAAGTGTGAACCCTAGATCTCATGTTTCCTCAAGTCTGTAACTCCAGATTTCCTCGCAAAAATTCACACAATAATCGTTAAATATACAATTTGCAGTTTTGTTTTAATGATATGACTCGTCTAAGAATTCAACACAAATAGTAAAAATAAAAAATTACGCACGTTTCCCCGGCAACGGCTTGATTTCTTTGATATATTCTGCATAACAACTTGGAAAATTCTGCACAATAAACTTAAATAATATTTAGTAGACTTAGTTCTACTAGGATTTGGTCAATGAATTTATTTGCATACATTTTTCTATCAAATGCTAATTAAAATATATTAACACATGGAAAATAGTGTTTTTACACATAAACCCTCATATGTATAATATATTATAATAAAGTCCTTTTTTAAATATGAAAATGGTAGGAAAAATGTAATACAAATGTGCAGTTTTATCAACTGAACAATAAACCAGATAGCATACTATCATCTTGAGTAAGACTGTCCTACCGGTATAGGTCCTCCCTCAATCATTGCAATCACGTGCCTGTGATTCAATAATTGACTCTGAGGGCACTATCTCCAACAATCTCCCACTTGCACTCAAGGCTAATTATTGCGATGTCGCATACTCACAGCCCGTGTGATACCGAACACCCAACTCCTCTACTAGTCAGTCTCACAAAGCTCGTTTGCGAAACTATTGCGTTCGAGGAATAGCCTCAGTGAGTGGATCCGCTATGATGTTTCTTTCTATGTCTCTCTTTATCTCAAGTTCGCGGAGAAACCCATCTCCCGAAATGAGCAATACCTGTCTTAGAATATGTTTGGATGTCTGATGGGACCTAGTTCAAAAGTGAACTCCAAATCCAAACTTCTTAGACTGTATCGTCGATTGAACTTAATCAGTGTCCTGCGCCATGCCTCCCTCAGTATCCCCCTGGACCACCTGTCCATAATACTGCCCCTCGCCAGATGGAAAACTATAACTCTGACAGCCACTCTGTCATCCAGGTCACCTTGGAAGCCTGGAATGATAACTGTCTCCCGAAGGAGGACGCTGTTATCATATCCCTACAACATCCACTTATGTTCTAAAACTGCTTCCTAATTTTTCTCCAGGATTGGATCAATATCTACTTACTGCATCTCGTGCAAAAACAATATCTGGTGTGGTACTTGACATCTCATGATTGACTCAATTGCCTAAGCAAGTGATCTGCCAATCATGCACATCCCTCTCCCCTTTAGTCTGTAAGACAACTTTAGAGAGAGTGACTCCATCACCTGCAGGTACACCACCATGCCAGGAGTCGTCCATTTTAAAACACCTTTAGAATGCTGTCTAAGTACCCAGATTGGGAAACAACCCAAATCTAGATCTAAAACCATAGATCTAGTAACCAGAATGTCTGATATTATATCTATATCTTATGTGGAGAAACCAAAGTATAACCGATCGTAGTATAGGAATTTCACTTCCTACTCTGTGTATGTCATCCAAACACCAGGACATCACACCCTACTACCTTCTTAACAGATCCATCCCCTATTCTGATGAAGTCAAACCTATTACTGTCATATCAGAAATAGATGATTTATCTCCGCTATATCTGCTTTAATCCATAATTAGACATAAGCTACTTGTCCACTATTCTTCCGCTGCTCCCACTGACTACGACAACCCTCTGGCAGAGTCATATACACGTGCACTTCTAAAGCTAGTTTAGAATGACGCTATACTCATCCTCCTGCCGGGTCTCACAGTCTGGAACAACAGCATTGGCAAGTCTGGGTAAACAAGAACCTCCCTGTCACCGTCCTTGAGGCTACCGGAGTACCTCTCGGGTGCCTGAGTTTACCTATCATGTCTGCGGAGTGGCTAATGGAATGTCAATACAGATTGAATCTTTAGGTTCTTATCAAATTTTCAGTAATCGTTTGCGGTTCTGGAATCACTTCCAGTTCTACCATACTCCCACTACTGTTTTTTGAAAAAATCCATTTTTATTAAAACTGTGGCGAGTCTAGAACAATATCACTATTGATCTTCCAGATGGTAGAAAGTCAACCCTCGTCATAGCCCGGGTCAACCCACAAACAGCCATTACAGAAACGTGCCTTGAGTTATCCAGAGTCTGATTTTAAGCATAAGCCGGACAACTCCCCGTACCTTAACAATGTCAAGATATGAACTGTTCTGTATCCAATACAGAAACAGAGGCATTGATTTAATTGAACCAGATTCAAATCATGCAGCTGTCTCCAGTGCATGTCAACTAAATGGAAGGAAGCCGATCAGCGTTACTCAACTTAGGAATGCTTCCAATTATGGGTAACCTGAAAGAGAAGCAAGTTCTCTTAATCATTACTATTAACTGAATACCACACACAAGTATCTACATCTTCGATCACCTTGAAGAATCCCGATACTTGCAATACCTTGTTCTCTACTTTACTCATATACCTATAACTTCTCAAAACTTGGACCCTGTGTTTCTATGAAACACTTGTCTAAAAACTAGAGAAGTCATAAGTAAACCGAATATAGTACGAGGACCAACCCCTCTGTCCTAATGGACACTGGACAATATACAATACTCTGTATAAATCCCCTGAGTCTAGTGACTCATTCACTGTGTGTCGTAGGTTGAAAACTATACTTATGGTTAAGAAGAATTACACCGCTGTTCAATGCTCCTTACCTAACCATCCACTGATATAGGTAAATGTTATAGACATAATTTCAAAAAGGTATATCTCACTCTATAAAAATAGACGTACAGATATATCAATTTGAAATTGGTGCATAACAACGGATATTCAAAACCAAATGTCTGCTGTCCGGCAAACTACCCAGGTGATTTTCTCAAATATCACCAATTACAACGAATTCTGATATAATGAGGATGATCACCTAATTCCCAATAACTTACTCCCACTCATCATCTGTAAAACCATACAGATGTGAGAATCATACCTGGTAAATACATACCCTGGAGCAAGGGCTAATTGGGAAATCAGTTTTCTTTTAACAGTACACAGTGAAAGTGAAACATGTAAATGTTTCGGAGGGGTATCCTAGTATTCCTAGTAATGCCTCTTTCATTATCCAGATTCACAACTGTAACCGTATATCTCTTTGCCATCTCTCCAAATCCCTTTATATGTCTTTAGTCATTACCTTCTGCACACCCTTTAGGCTAAATGGTTTTCTTCCTTCCCTACCCGTCACGACCCGCAGGGTACGGAACGAGACTGGCACTTAAGTTTACGAAACGTCTCAAGACGTCCGTAAAATAAGTAAGCCAAAGCCCAGAAACGAAAACCAAATAAGCAAAAGAGTGAAGAGAACCCAATCAATTGAAAGCGAGTTTATCAAATAAGTCATATAAAACCCTTTTTAAAAACAATATCAATTTTTCCGAAAATTTCGGCAGAGTCTCCTTTGTAAATACTGGCCCCCAAAATGGGTACAACAAGAATATATATGAATCCAACAAATAAGGCATCCCCAAGCGGGAGCAAGCTTTTCGCCACAAGGCGGTCACAAATCCTACGCAATATAAAACAACAACATGCGAAATAATCATAAAGAAGCATGAGAAAAACAGCATGTCGACTCAAGTGAGCTCGACCCCAAAATACAGCATAAAAAGTCCAAAAGTCTCACAGTCTCAACTCTAGGTCAATATACAACAATACTGGTAGATACAGTAGATAGAGTACACTAGATACAAGAATATATACAAGGTGGTACAAAAATAATAATATAACCCACCTAAGAGCAAAACCTCGCGTACAGGCAAAAGAGGCAAAAGAAGCAAGTGCGCCCGCCGCTACTGTACTGACGGAGCGGACCTGAAAAAGGCTGTGGCACAACGGGGGTGAGTTGCCAACTCGTGAGTAATAAATAACATCTACACAGGCTATCGAATGCATGCACACAAGCATCCTAGCATCTAAATACAGGTAAGGCAGGACATAATAGCAGGTATGTATGCAATGCGAATCAACTCATGATCTAAATATGTAAGTATAAGAATCATATTTTTCCTTTAGGAATCTCTTTTGAAATACCAGCACAATACCAATAGAATCAACAAGAACCTGTGTCCAGCAACGACACCTCAAAACTATCATAAATCTCATATATCCATGTCATAGTATCTCTGGCCTCAGCCATCCGGCTGACCCATCTCAATATCAATATCCCATCATCTCGCGGCCACGGTCGGTATCCTCTGGATATCCGCCGTCCCAAACAGTCACCGGTAGGTAATCCGTCCCCTGCCAGGCTCATCGTCAGCAACACGAGCTTCTTGCCCCGGGGTACCTTACCGGGCCCACCATGTACCCGAGACGGTTCATCCAACTCCTCGAAACGGGTCTCGAAAACCACAGCAAACTCATGGTGGACGACACTTACATCACTAGAAAACCGCAATTTACATATTTTAATAAATGTAATACGTTTAGAAATTTTGCGGCTTTCCCCCGAAATCCAAAAATATCATAAAATCTCAAGAAATCCTCATAAGTGCATATGTCAATGATAATGAATGCATATGGTATCAATAATCAAGTTGCGATGTGTGATTAATAGATTAGGCATGAATAAATAATATGATGAAGTACATGCACATGAATAGCAATCCTACGATTTCATTTTAAGGAATTAAAGCAATAGCGCAAGTTTAAGTATCAATTATAGTAAAAGGTTTCAATTTAAAGGTTATCTAGTATGGTGGCATGGCAATTACCAGGGTGTGTGTGTAAGCATGAATAGTGCTCGTGCTGCATATAAAAAAAAATCCTGGCAATGGTGCAGGTGTCCTATAGAGTGGGTTCGTATATGTATGTCAATATAAGGCATGAATGTAGCAAATAATCATACAAGTATTACACCCCTAATTACTAACATTACTAAGAATCTTTTAAGCTACTAAAACTATCGGGCGACTTGCGCCATCCAACGATAGTCCCCCGTAGATGTTACATCTACTCACCGGAATCCCTAGCTAGTCACGTCCAATCACCGCTTTCCCCTTTCGTGCCGCGTCTGACGTCTCCGCGACCGAACCTGAAATTTACATCAATACAAAAC
This sequence comes from Agapanthus africanus, assembly GCA_030015575.1. Classification (NCBI taxonomy): domain Eukaryota; kingdom Viridiplantae; phylum Streptophyta; class Magnoliopsida; order Asparagales; family Amaryllidaceae; genus Agapanthus; species Agapanthus africanus. The sequence continues at coordinate 365,516,283 of JASDDO010000012.1, forward strand.
ATAAGGTTACATACCAAGAACGACGTAAAACCCAAACGAAAATACTAACGTTCACAAGCTAGGTACAACGTGCACAAGGTGCGCGGAACACACGCGAAAATCGCAAAAACTAACTAAAACGTCGATTGGTCGCCCGGCAAAACTAATAAAACCCGAACACTCAAAAATCCGCACTCACACATCCTAAATGTCATAGGATAAGCCAAAACAATCATCAAGATATCAAAATTAATTTATCACATACTTTTATCACAAAACTAGTAAGCACAAACATCCTAAAAAAACGACGCAACATCGCCGTTATGCGATAAAGTGCTCACAATCCAACACAAACATCCAACTAACCCACTAGATAGCCACTACATAAATTTTAAACCACTAGCAATCCTTAAAAACCTAATTTCCATAAACAAAACCTTTCTTGATTTTCATAATTAGCAATTTCAATCCAAAACTAAACATGACAATACCAAATTAACACTAATTTGAAGCCCACACAAATAAAGTAACCTCATTAACTTAGATTAGCAAACAACTAGATAGCAAAATATATTTAATTAACTAAATAATGGTTTCTAAAACCCTAGTTTAATTTCAACCATGAACTAGAAAAACTAGATTAGGATTTTGCTAAGCTTTTAACACTAAAACCATTTAACTAAAAGAATTTAACCAAAAGAAAATAATATGGTGGAAATTATACCTCAAGATCTATGGATCTAGCATGATCATTTGCCTCTAAAAATGCACCTTTCTCTAAGATTTAAACTAAAGTCGGTGTGAGAAGAGATGGATTAAGGTTTTGTGTTGAAATAGTGAAGGATTTGTTGATTTTTGATGGTTTTTGAGATGAATTTGTGAACAAAATGAGAGGGGAAAATGTGGGGGGGGGGGAGCTGCTGGTTTCGGCCAGAACAAGGGAGAGGGGAGTGGTGTGGGGTGTAGGAATAGTCACCAAGTCAAACCCCCCCAAAGTCAAAGACACCATACCTCCAAAATACTATATTTTAAAACCTACACATCAACTCAATTCATTCCTAACAAAAGAGTTTTAAAACAAAAGAGAGGGGGAGAATTTTCTGCATTTTGGGCCAGCCAAGGAGATGTGAGGATGTGTGTGTGAGAGTGCACAAAATTTTTTTGGCAAAAAGACCCCCTACAAGTCCAAAATTGCAAATTTAAGCTTAAATTCAATAAATTTCGTTTTCCATAATAAAAATTAGTTAAAACTTGAAATAAAAAACTAAAAATTTATGTTACAACTAGATTTTAATTAACATAATTTTAAAGCTTAAATTTAGCCCATTTAAATTTGTATTTATCGCTAATTTAATGTATTTTCTTACCGGCTTAAAATAATATTAAAAAATTGAAAAAAAAGGGAAAATTTTTTAAATGACCAAAAATTAATAAGTAACTCATTAGCTACTAAAAAAAAGCAATTACCTATCCATTTTAGGTATAATTAGTCCTAAACTGCAAAATAACAAAAAGGACGGTTTACGGAAAAATACCGAATTTTCACCGATTTCAGGAAAACACCAAAACGACATTTCAGGGCGCTACAATCTTCCCCCCTTAAAGAAATTCGGTCCCCGAATTTAAAAATATAACTACGCGTACCTTCAAAGAGATGGGGATATTTCTTCCTCATCTCGCCCTCGGTCTCCCAGGTGTCCTCCTCGCTGCTCGGGCCACGCCAAAGGACCTTGATGGTCGGTATAACTTTCGATCTCAACTTCTTCACCTGCCGATCCAGGATGGCCACCGGCTGCTCTGCAAAAGAAAGGTCGCGCTCTAGCTGGACTGTCGGGTGCTGAATCGCATGCGAAGGGTCGTGAAGGTACTTGCAGAGCATCGAAACATGGAAGACGGGGTGAACATCGGGAAAGCTGGGTGGAAGGGCCAAACGATATGCAACAGCGCCGACACGCTCGAGGATCTCGAAGGGACCTACGAATCTAGGGCTAAGCTTCCCCTTTCGCCCAAAACGCATCACGCCCTTCATCGGAGAGACTCTCAAAAAAACATGGTCGCCAACTGCGAACTCTAGTCTGCGACGGCGCCTGTCTGCATACGATTTCTACCTGCTCTTAGCCGCTCTCATCCGGTCTCGGATCAACTGTATCTTTGCTGTCGTCTCCTCAACAAGCTGCGGCCCCAAAATACTGCTCTCGCTGAGCTCTGTCCAACAGACGGGCGATCTTCATCTCGTCCCATACAATGCCTCGAAAGGTGCCTTCTGAATAGTATCCTGGAAGCTGTTGTTGTAGGAGAACTCCACTGGAGGTAAATGACGATCCCAGCTACCGCCGAAGTCTAAAACGCACGCTCTGAGCATGTCTTCGAGAGTCTAAATGGTCCGCTCTGACTGTCCGTCGGTCTGCGGATGAAATGCTGTGCTGAAGCTCAAACGGGTGCCCAAAGCCTCCTGAAGTCTCTGCCAAAGTCGGCTGGTGAACTGGGTGCCTCGATCTGACACGATACAAGTCGGTACGCCATGCAACCGCACGATCTCGTCGATGTAAAGCTGGGCATACTGAGTGAAGCTGAAAGTGGTCTTCACTGGCAGGAAGTGAGCCACTTTCATCAATCGATCTACGATCACCCAGATGGAGTCGTACCCTCGACTGGTCCTGAGTAGACCCACAACGAAATCCATCAAAATCTGCTCCCATTTCCACTCCAGAATGGGTAACGGCTGCAGCTCTCCTGCGGGCCTCTGGTGCTCGGCCTTAACTTGCTGACAAGTCAGGCATCTCGATACAAACTCCGCAATGTCCCTCTTCATCCCGTCCCACCAGTAGGTATCTCTCATATCAAGGTACATTTTGGTGGAACCGGGGTGGACACTATACACTGATCGGTGTGCCTCCTCAAGAATGTCGCGCCGCAATCCATCAGTATCTGGTACGCACAGTCTAGATCCATAGCGTAAAATCCCCTGATCGTCAATCACGAACTCGGAAAATCTGCCATGTCCCATCTGTGCCATGATCTCTGAGCAACGGTCGTCACTGCGCTGTGCCTCATATATACGGTCAAGCAACTGTGGGCGTGCACGAACATGCGCGAGCTTGTCACGTCCCAAATGTACGGAACATGACCGGCATTTAAACTACGAAACGTCTCGAGGCGTACGTAATCTAAGTAAACCGAAAACCCAGAAATCCAAACCCAGAAAAGAAGTAGAGTGAAGGAAAACCAATTTAAAACAAGTTGTTTTAATAGCATAAGCCGAATTATGCGGTTTTTAAGAACATCAAAATTTACTGAAAATTTCGGCAGAGTCTCCTTTGTAAATACTGGCTCCCAAACGGGATACAACATGAATAGTATACGAAATCAATAAAAAGGCATCCCCAAGCGGGAGCTAGCTTTTCGTCAATCGACGGTCACAACCACACAAGCAATATAATATACAACACCAACGGCGAGGATCAAAATTCAAAAGGAAACTCAAATCCACAAGAAAACCGCAGAAAAAAATAATGCGCGACTCTAAGGTCGAAGGAATAACATCACTGGTCTCTATCTCAAAATAAATACATGTTTGGTTGATGGAATTTACTAGATACAACGGAATAATATTATACAAGGTAATATGATGGGTACGATACAAGAAAAACCCACCTACTAGCAAGTCACCCGAATGAAACTGAGCCCGCAAAGCCGTAATGAAACCTGTACGGCAACCTGCAAGAAACTGGAGCACAACGGGGGTGAGTTGCCAACTCGTGAATAGAAAAAAAATCTACGCACAGAAATCGCATAAATAACGCAACCTAGGTCAATGATCATAATATATCCTCAAATATATGAATAACACGTAGCCTATAACAAGGCTAGGGTAAATATCTAACCCGAGTGTAATCTCATGTGCCCGTGTCAGTGCCTCAGGTAGCAATATATCATATGAATGAGGTATGAATGCATGAAAACAGAATACATGTAAATGAAGAACTGTTTCCATAATTTAGTGAGATTTCCTTTGTATTTTTAAAATGAGGTATCATAATGAAATCAGCATAAAACAGTGCCTAGCATCGGCACAAAACGTAATCCCAATATCTCGATATCTCTGTATCACAGTCTCTGTACCTCAATATCTCGAAATCTCAATGTCTCAATCACAATATCTAGGGCGCCGTCAGTCCAGACCGGCCCCTACCATCCATCTCAAGACCACGACGGTATCCTCCGGATATCCGACGCGTCGGGTAAAATCACCGGTAGGTTGTGCTCCCCTGCCAGGCTCACATCGTCATCATCACGCGCTTCTTGCCCCAGGGTACATTACCGGGTCCACCATGTACCCGAAACGGTTCATCCGCCCCCTCGAATCGGGTCTCGAAATCCATCAGCAAACTCATGGTGGACGACTCATACATCATGGGAAAACCGCACTTTTTATTTTAAAGAGAGAAAGAAGCTTATATAAGTTTTGCGGTTTCCCCCCCAAAACCAGAAAATCTAATAGAAATCCGAATCCAATCCTCAATAGCATGTAAACAGTGCATATCGGCATAAAAATCCATGAATGCGGCATAACAATGAATATTAACATGCATGAAGTAACAAGTAATATCTACAATGTCTAATCTAGCATATAAGGCGAGTACACTAATATCATGTCTAAATTATTAGCTAACAACCTATGTCAATGCAATAGTATTTCTAAAGTGTACGTGGCATGACAATTACCGATGAAGATGTGTGTGAGCCGGCAAGTAAGTGTACGTGGTACATACGCATCATCGGTAATGGTGCTGGTGTCCTAACAGCATGATATCAATAATGGAGTATGAAACAAAATATAAGCATGCGATGCGAAGCGAACCACAATAAAGAGCGGGAGCTGAATACTAGACGCAACTATAACTAATCTGCATTAACCTAATATAAGTCCTACAAATGGTGCCTTTTGAAATAACATGAATCATGGGGTTTTGGAAATAGGGGCTACGGTGTTTTTATGAAAAGATACGTCTTTTGAAATATCCGTAGGATCACTTGGGCTGTCTTTTAAAATACCCACGATTCATTAGTTTTTGAAATAGGTAATAAGTCTAATCTAATCTAACAACTACACTAAACTATACGGCTGAACTAACAAGCTGAACTACAGGTAAGGAAACTGCCTATCATCTGAGTCGATACATATACATACCTGTATATGTATAGTCGGTGATCCCGCCTCAAAAATATCATATCCGATACCATATCTATAATCACGCATCCCAAGTCAAGAGTGCGGATCAATCATCAATATATAGCTCGTACGTAAATCCGTCGTACGGCATCCCCAAATCTGGGTACGGGTCAAAGTCACATCAATCACACTATTCATTTGGTATCTTCTTTATCAAATATCATGATCCGGAAAATGTCCTACGTCTAGTACAATATTGATGCCATCTATGTATGCATGCGGGTGTAAGAATTACTACGTCAGAAGACCCGCTAAAACATCATGTCGTATCTCAATACGAACAAAATCACGTCACCGATCTCCTGGCCTCAAGCCCAATCTCATCGACTCATCTCAAATTCCAAATACTATCCTCAAATCCAATATATGAACACATAGTTCCATACCCATGTGAACACATAAATATATTCCCATACACGCACATATGAAATAAGGAATGTATGCAAGTATGTATATGTGTGTATGTGTAAGTGTAGTGCACCCACTACTTAAGGTTTCGTAACCATGCACCAATCCAACACCAATATCCATCTAAAATAATCAATAATAAATCCTAACAACATATCATAAATTGTTGGTGTGTATACGCATCCGTATACATCACCACGGACTGCGGGGGTGCTATACGCCATCCACCCGACTTCTCCCCGTTGATATAAATCTACTCACCTAGTCCTCGCTAGCCGGTGCCGACATCGCCACGCGCTTGCTTGTCGTCTCGAAGTCCACATGGGGGTACCTACATATCATAACGCACCATATCGCATTAAAACTAAATTCGAAATCGAAACGGCATACGAAAATCAAATCGGCACGCGTATCACGCATAGGTCCAAACCTATCGCCTACGCATGCAAGAATAGTCAAACCAACCCTCGATGTCGATGTACAAACGTCAAACCATCGAGAAAAATCCAATCACACTCATTTGCACATTCACGAACACTAATTTTAATATAAACTAGGTTAAAACTCACAAAAACCCCAACTTTACTTAAAAAGTCATTTTTCCGAAAATCTAGCAAGCACAATTTGCCGTTTTTGTACAAAACAGGATGTTTAAATGAATGTAGCGGCCAATATATTTATTAAATATCTTAAATAAGTCATAGAAACAATTTCCGGAATTTAATCTCATTAAATTCCAAAAACCCTAATATTCTAGTTTACAAAATACCCTTTTTAACAATTTCATAGCAAAAATGCACAAACTACAATTTAGGTTGGATTTGCATGATCTAAAGCATTAAACCACACTTAATAAAGTTAATGAAGTCATGAAAAACCTAAACACATTTTTAATCCCAAGTATTTAACCAATTTCAAAAACCTAGTAAGCAAATTAGCAAATTAACACAATTTTTAAACTAACCATTAGCACAAGCTACTAATCTTGTATTAACATGTCAAAAGCCTAAATATAACACACAACCATACACCAATTTTATAAAAACCCAAACTTGCATTCAAATTCATAACTTGAATTCCAAAACTTGCAACTTAAGCCTAATTAACACTTAAGTAGTTTAGCTTAAGAAATAAGTAACAAATTAAGCAAAAATGTTTTAGAATTATACCCAAAAACATTTGAAGATCTACAAGCATCCATGGCCCTCCAAAATGCTCTCTTTTCACAAGGATCCATGCTATACGGGCTAAGCTAAAATGGGTAGGAGTCGGATTTGGGTTTTGGGATTTTTTTTGATGGATTTGAGGCAATTTTTGATGAAGTTTGAAGAGAAAAGAGAAGGGAATTGGGGGGGGGGGGCTGCTGCTGCTCTAGGAGAGGGGGGGCTGCTGGAATGGGAGTGGGAGAGGAGAGAGAGGGAGGTAGAGAAAGTGGGGGAAGAAGTCAAAGTTAATTCAAGGTCAAAGGTCCACCTCATTTCTCCATTTTCTTTTCTTTTCTTTCATTTCTTTCCTTTGAAATTCAAGTGGGGAAAATAAATGGGGGCTGCTGAATTCTTCAAGGGGAGAAGTGAATGGGGGTGTGTGGGTGTGGGTACGGGTGTGGGGTGATGAAAAATGATAAATACAATACCCCAAACATCCATTTACGCTAAAAAAACCTTTTTTCTTCAATAATTTCTAAACCGTTTTGGCAAATGATTTCGTTCCAAAAACCACATGATAAAATTTTATTTAATGTTTTATGATGCACAAAATTTGTTTCGACTCATTCCAATTTGTAATTTTCCCTAATTAAATGTATTAGTGACGGCTTAAATAATAATAAAATAATATTTTTTTCAGAAAATTTGAAAGTTCACCAGCGGCTCAATAAACACCAAATAATAGCAATTACATAGCTAGAATATGTATATTTAATTTTTATAATAAGATATTTGTATTTTGAGTTTTTACAGAAAACCCTCTTATTTTACCGATTGTTTTGAAATTTCACCGAAACGATTTTCAAAACGTTACAATCTTCCCCCCTTAAAGAAATTCGGTCCCCGAATTTAAATTCAAACTCCCCCAAATACTAAAACATCGAAGAAAAACCATCAAGTTGTCGGGGCTCCGAAATTGTAACTACATAAAACAATTCGTAGCGCAGCGCATGCGCTTGAAAAATGAGTATATAACACAAATCAAAACTCCGTCAAGCATCCCGCAATCATCGGAGTCATGGAGAAGACATCAATTCCAAATCTAAATCAAACCAATATGATATAACTCGAAACTATACATGCAAACATCGAATCTATATCTGTAAGTATCTGAAGGAAATGCATGCCAAATCTCTTTAAGTCGCTGTGCAACGCGTATAACACTGCACAGTGGCGGACGTCTATCAAAAGAAAATAACTATATACATATATACCTTTGTTTGAAATGTACGTTCTGCCGTTTTGGAAACAATTTCGAAGGGTCTTCTTGTTTTAAACATTTCGTGTCATATCAAACACGTAGGTAAATACTGAGGCTATATCTCGCTTTTTGGAAATCCCTTCAATAACTATCAATGCATGCAAAATATATTCAGGTACTGTCCTCTGACTAGTCCTGCTCAGTACGAAAACACATAGCAATATTATAAAAACGTACCGCTCTATACGAAATCAATCCCAAAACATGCACATGAATGCTACGTGCGTCTGGTGCGCACGGAAATCAAAATCCATGAATGTGCCATACATGCGCACAGAAACAACATCTTAGTGCATCGGGTGTGCACGAAACATCTGTCGTAGGCAACATGTGTGCCTGACAGCAAAATCAGGTGCATCTATCGTGCACGGAATCATGAAATCCAATATCAAGCACCGAACGTGCGCAAAATCAATCAGGTGCACAAGGTGCACAAAACAAATATCGGGTATCACAATCGAAATCGAAGTCCAGTGCATCTAAGTGCACAAAAGGCGTATCACTGCACTGCAAGCATATATAAACTATACCGAGTGCAGGAACGAAATCGTGTGCATGCATACGCACAAAACCAACTCAACTGTTTAAAATCACAAAATCACAAACATGTGAAATTGAAGCACGAAAACGATATCAAGTGCAACACTGTGCAAAGATCGTAAATCCTCAATCATCAAAATCAAATCATACGAATAAATCACCCAAAACATCGAAATCAATAATGGCAGAACAGTACCGCTCAAGTGCATCCTCAAAGAATCTCGGGCCAACTATCGCGGTCACTAGTGGGACGTCTCGTCGATGATCTTGAACTCTGGCCTGCTGGTGTGCGTAACATGACCACTCCTGGGTCCAAGTCTTCTCCGTGGATTACCAATCTCACAATCCATCGGCTCATCGGCCCTGTAAAGGCAGCATATCACTGGCGTCGGCCTCTGGCTCTCTGAATGCACGTGACACATCTGATCCTGGGTGCAAGTATCATTGCAGCAGTGTCCTGGAAGGAATCCTGCTCACGGTCTCTTCCATGTCTCGTCTCTGCCAACTGTCCGGAAGTCATTGTCCTTTCCTATATCTGCATCTTGCTCTGGAACGACTGCATACTCATCGCGACTCCTTCTGGAAGGTAAGTCCAAGTACCATGCCTCGGCATGCGCATCGCATCTCTGATGTCGGCGGAGTGGAACATCATCTCATCTAGATCTGGTACGAACCACTTACTCCACTTTTCTCTAATGTCGTCTGCTTTGGACTCGTCTCGTCGCGGCCGCATGGACTGAGCTCCAACGACTATCCTCGTATCTGGAGTCTCCTAACAATGCATCTCACCACCTAGCATCCGAATTAAGTCGAGCCATCCAATCGATTCGTCAAAACCTCATAATCCCCCAAGAGCTCAACATCTTGGGTACAGTTTAATAGTATCGAGTACATACCACAGCATCGGTGGTCCAGTCGTAGAAGGGCAAACCCAAGCCTCACTAATGGCGCCGTAGAACTGCCGCAAACCCGAAGGTTCAAAGGCTTTCATACGGTCATTAAGTCGAGTTAGGGTTTCATTCTTCTAGAGGGACCATATAATTTCCTGCATGTCTTTCCGACTATCTTAAACTTGGAATAATAGGTTTCTGACATTCGATCGTCTCTGTTGACTCCCAACGTCTCCGCGTGAAGTCGTCTCTACCTGGAATCAATCTATCTGATGACATCGCATCGGGGTAGGCGAACGAACCACCTGTCCTAGTCATTCATCATCGGGTGACTAGCGACCTTCTATCATTTATTCGTACAAGTCGCCCCGCAATAGCTCCAACATATGGGGCGATATCTCGTCGCTCGCAGCAACAACTGGCTCGCTCGTCTGCACGCTGAACAGTGCCTCGATCATCAGGAGTAAGCAACACACCAACGGTCATCAAAATCTGGCTGGCCTCCATCATTGACTCAATTCTCTAATGTCGATCAGCACCTCCGAGTAACCTCATAAAGGCGATCCGCCAAACGCTCGTGGCGCGGAAACACAGTAAAAAGACACATCTCTGCAATCGTGTGTCGCCGAAATTTCGCCCTGGTCAGTCCTCGTTCGTGACGAGCTTGTGCTGACCGCAACTCTAGGCGTAGCTCTCCCTGCCCGTAACCGTAGCAGCAAAACCAAACTGGTACCGATGAGGCTAGATCAGGAAGGAATATAATACTGAACAAGGAAATGTACATCCTAAGGCTTCATAAGTGGAGTGGCGTGTCGTAAATATGCCGCGGAACATATCAACGGTACGTCACTCTACTTTAGTCACCTATTCCATCAACCAAGGGTCATCCTACGCTCCGAAGGTTAAAACCTAACGCTCTGATACCAACTTTGTCACGTCCCGAAAGTACGGAACATGACCGGCACTTAAACTACGAAACGTCTCGAGGCGTACGTAATCTAAGTAAACCGAAAACCCAGAAATCCAAACCCAGAAAAGAAGTAGAGTGAAGGAAAACCAATTTAAAACAAGTTGTTTTAATAGCATAAGCCGAATTATGCGGTTTTTAAGAACATCAAAATTTACTGAAAATTTCGGCAGAGTCTCCTTTATAAATACTGGCTCCCAAACGGGATACAACATGAATAGTATACGAAATCAATAAAAAGGCATCCCCAAGCGGGAGCTAGCTCTTCGTCAATCGACGGTCACAACCACACAAGCAATATAATATACAACGCCAACGGCGAGAATCAAAATTCAAAAGGAAACTCAAATCCACAAGAAAACCGCAGAAAAAAATAATGCGCGACTCTAAGGTCGAAGGAATAACATCACTGGTCTCTATCTCAAAATAAATACATGTTTGGTTGATGGAATTTACTAGATACAACGGAATAATATTATACAAGGTAATATGATGGGTACGATACAAGAAAAACCCACCTACTAGCAAGTCACCCGAATGAAACTGAGCCCGCAAAGCCGTAATGAAACCTGTACGGCAACCTGCAAGAAACTGGGGCACAACGGGGGTGAGTTGCCAACTCGTGAATAGAAAAAAAATCTACGCACAGAAATCGCATAAATAACGCAACCTAGGTCAATGATCATAATATATCCTCAAATATATGAATAACACGTAGCCTATAACAAGGCTAGGGTAAATATCTAACCCGAGTGTAATCTCATGTGCCCGTGTCAGTGCCTTAGGTAGCAATATATCATATGAATGAGGTATGAATGCATGAAAACAGAATACATGTAAATGAAGAACTGTTTCGATAATTTAGTGAGATTTCCTTTGTATTTTTAAAATGAGGTATCATAATGAAATCAGCATAAAACAGTGCCTAGCATCGGCACAAAACGTAATCCCAATATCTCGATATCTCTGTATCACAGTCTCTGTACCTCAATATCTCGAAATCTCAATGTCTCAATCACAATATCTAGGGCGTCGTCAGTCCAGACCGGCCCCTACCATCCATCTCAAGACCACGACGGTATCCTCCGGATATCCGACGCGTCGGGTAAAATCACCGGTAGGTAGTGCTCCCCTGCCAGGCTCACATCGTCATCATCACGCGCTTCTTGCCCCGGGGTACCTTACCGGGTCCACCATGTACCCGAAACGGTTCATCCGCCCCCTCGAATCGGGTCTCGAAATCCATCAGCAAACTCATGGTGGACGACTCATACATCATGGGAAAACCGCACTTTTATTTTAAAGAGAGAAAGAAGCTTATATAAGTTTTGCGGTTTCCCCCCCCCAAAACCAGAAAATCTCATAGAAATCCGAATCCAATCCTCAATAGCATGTAAACAGTGCATATCGGCATAAAAATCCATGAATGCGGCATAACAATGAATATTAACATGCATGAAGTAACAAGTAATATCTACAATGTCTAATCTAGCATATAAGGCGAGTACACTAATATCATGTCTAAATTATTATCTAACAACCTATGTCAATGTAATAGTATTTCTAAAGTGTACGTGGCATGACAATTACCGATAAAGATGTGTGTGAGCCGGCAAGTAAGTGTACGTGGTACATACGCATCATCGGTAATGGTGCTGGTGTCCTAACAGCATGATATCAATAATGGAGTATGAAACATAATATAAGCATGCGATGCGAAGTGAACCACAATAAAGAGCGGGAGCTGAATACTAGACGCAACTATAACTAATCTGCATTAACCTAATATAAGTCCTACAAATGGTGCCTTTTAAAATAACATGAATCATGGGGTTTTGGAAATAGGGGCTACGGTGTTTTTATGAAAAGATACGTCTTTTGAAATATCCGTAGGATCTCTTGGGCTGTCTTTTAAAATACCCACGATTCGTTAGTTTTTGAAATAGGTAAGAAGTCTAATCTAATCTAACAACTACACTAAACTATACGGCTGAACTAACAAGCTGAACTACAGGTAAGGAAACTGCCTATCATCTGAGTCGATACATATACATACCTGTATATGTATAGTCGGTGATCCCGCCTCAATAATATCATATCCGATACCATATCTATAATCAGGCATCCTAAGTCAAGAGTTCAGATCAATCATCAATATATAGCTCGTACGTAAATCCGTCGTACGGCATCCCCAAATCTGGGTACGGGTCAAAGTCACATCAATCACACTATTCATTTGGTATCTTCTTTATCAAATATCATGATCCGGAAAATGTCCTACGTCTAGTACAATATTGATTCCATCTATTTATGCATGCGGGTGTAAGAATTACTACGTCAGAAGACCTGCTAAAACATCATGTCGTATCTCAATAGGAACCAAATCACGTCACCGATCTCCTGGCCTCAAGCCCAATCTCATCGACTCATCTCAAATTCCAAATACTATCCTCAAATCCAATATATGAACACATAGTCCCATACCCATGTGAACACATAAATATATTCCCATACACGCACATATGAAATAAGGAATGTATGCAAGTATGTATATGTGTGTATGTGTAAGTGTAGTGCACCCACTACCTAAGGTTTCGTAACCATGCACCAATCCAACACCAATATCCATCTAAAATAATCAATAATAAATCCTAACAACATATCATAAATTGTTGGTGTGTATACGCATCCGTATACATCATCACGGACTGCGGGGGTGCTATACGCCATCCACCCGACTTCTCCCCGTAGATATAAATCTACTCACCCGGTCCTCGCTAGCCGGTGCCGACATCGCCACGCGCTTGCTTGTCGTCTCGAAGTCCACATGGGGGTACCTACATATCATAACGCACCATATCGCATTAAAACTAAATTCGAAATCGAAACGGCATACGAAAATCAAATCGGCACGCGTATCACGCATAGGTCCAAACCTATCGCCTACGCATGCAAGAATAGTCAAACCAACCCTCGATGTCGATGTACAAACGTCAAACCATCGAGAAAAATCCAATCACACTCATTTGCACATTCACGAACACTAATTTTAATATAAACTAGGTTAAAACTCACAAAACCCCCAATTTTACTTAAAAAGTCATTTTTCCGAAAATCTAGCAAGCACAATTCGCCGTTTTTGTACAAAACAGGATGTTTAAATGAATTTAGCGGCCAATATATTTATTAAATATCTTAAATAAGTCATAGAAACAATTTCCGGAATTTAATCTCATTAAATTCCAAAAACCCTAATATTCTAGTTTACAAAATACCCTTTTTAACAATTTCATAGCAAAAATGCACAAACTACAATTTAGGTTGGATTTGCATGATCTAAAGCATTAAACCACACTTAATAAAGTTAATGAAGTCATGAAAAACCTAAACACATTTTTAATCCCAAGTATTTAACCAATTTCAAAAACCTAGTAAGCAAATTAGCAAATTAACACAATTTTTAAACTAACCATTAGCACAAGCTACTAATCTTGTATTAACATGACAAAAGCCTAAATATAACACACAACCATACACCAATTTTGTAAAAACCCTAACTTGCATTCAAATTCATAACTTGAATTCCAAAACTTGCAATTTAAGCCTAATTAACACTTAAGTAGTTTAGCTTAAGAAATAAGTAACAAATTAAGCAAAAATGTTTTAGAATTATACCCAAAAACATTTGAAGATCTACAAGCATCTATGGCCCTCCAAAATGCTCTCTTTTTACAAGGATCCATGCTATACGGGCTAAGCTAAAATGGGTAGGAGTCGGATTTGGGTTTTGGGATTTTTTTTGATGGATTTGAGGCAATTTTTGATGAAGTTTGAAGAGAAAAGAGAAAGGAATTGGGGGGGGGGGGCTGCTGCTGCTGTAGGAGAGGGGGGGCTGCTGGAATGGGAGTGGGAGAGGAGAGAGAGGGAGGTAGAGAAAGTGGGGGAAGAAGTCAAAGTCAATTCAAGGTCAAAGGTCCACCTCATTTCTCCATTTTCTTTTCTTTTCTTTCATTTCTTTCCTTTGAAATTCAAGTGGGGAAAATAAATGGGGGCTGCTGAATTCTTCAAGGGGAGAAGTGAATGGGGGTGTGTGGGTGTGGGTACGGATGTGGGGTGATGAAAAATGATAAATACAATACCACAAACATCCATTTACGCTAAAATAACCTTTTTTCTTCAATAATTTCTAAACCGTTTTGGCAAATGATTTCGTTCCAAAAACCACAAGATAAAATTTTATTTAATGTTTTATGATGCACAAAATTTGTTTCAACTCATTCCAATTTGTAATTTTCCCTAATTAAATGTATTAGTGACGGCTTAAATTATAATAAAATAATATTTTTTTCAGAAAATTTGAAATTTCACCAGCGGCTCAATTAACACCAAATAATAGCAATTACATAGTAGAATATGTATATTTAATTTTTATAATAAGATATTTGTATTTTGACTTTTTACAGAAAACCCCCTTATTTTACCGATTGTTTTGAAATTTCACCGAAACGATTTTCAAAACGTTACAGAGCTGTCCCCCTGTCTGAGTGAACTCGAACTCAACTCGGCTGTCGCATAACATCTGCCAATCTGCTGACGACTGCCTCTACACTGCGCGCAAACACGATAGACTACCCCCAGGCCTCCTGCTCAAAGCATCTGCCACCACATTCGCCTTGCCTGGGTGATATAAGATCTCGCTGTCGTAGTCTTTCACCAACTCCATCCAACGACGTTGTCTGAGGTTCAGGTCTCGCTGCTGAAATATGTATTTTAAGCTCTTGTGGTCTGTGAATATTTGGCACGACTCGCCATATAGGTAATGTCGCCAAATCTTCAGTGCAAAGACCACTGCAGCTATCTCCAAATCGTGAGTGGGGTAGTTCTGTTCATGCTTCTTCAACTGCCGAGAAGCATAAGCGATCACCCGGCCATTCAAAACGCATCCTAACCCTACTCGCGAAGCATCACAGTAGACCACAAATCCGCCTGATCCCGAAGGCAAAGATAATACCGGCGCCGTAGTCAAACAAGTCCATAGCTGCTGAAAACTGCGTTCGCACTCCTCTGTCCAAACGAAAGGAACTCCCTTCCGGGTCAAACCGGTCAAAGGTGCAGCTATACGGGAGAAGTCCTGAACAAAATGCCTGTAGTAGCCCGCCAGGCCTAGAAAACTACGGATCTCAGTAACCGATGTAGGTCGGGGCCACTGCTGAACAGGCTCAATCTTCTTCGGGTCCACACATATGCCGTCTCTCGTAACCACGTGACCCAAGAATCCGACGCTGTCCAGCCAGAATGAACACTTGGAGAACTTTGCGAACAGCTGGTGCTCCCTCAGAGTCTGTAACGTAATCTGCAAGTGCTACTCGTGCTCCTCTCTGCTCCGGGAGTACACCAAGATATCGTCGATAAACACGATGATGAACAAGTCAAGATACGGCCTGAATGTACGGTTCATCAAATCCATGAATGCTGCTGGGGCGTTGGTGAGTCCGAACGACATCACCAAAAACTCGTAGTGGCCGTAGCGCGTGCGGAAAGCTGTCCTCGGTATATCCTCCTGTCGAACTCGCAGCTGATGGTATCCTGATCGCAAGTCGATCCTCGAAAAATACCCCGCACCCTGAAGCTGGTCGAACAAATCATCAATGCGTGGCAACGGATAACTGTTCCGAACGGTAACTTTGTTCAGCTGGCGGTAGTCGATGCATAAGCGCAAACTTCCATCCTTCTTCTTGACAAACAGGACCGGAGCACCCCACGGAGAAACACTAGGTCGAATAAGCCCCTTATCTAACAAATCCTGCAACTGATCCTTCAGCTCTCGAAGCTCTGCCGGGGCCATCCGATAAGGCGGTATAGAAATAGGCCCCGAGCCGGGAATCAAATCAATGCAGAACTCAACATCGCGCTCAGGCGGTAGCCCAGGTAGCTCATCAGGGAAAACATCAAGGAACTCACAAACAACCGGGACCCGGTCCAACGGAACCTCTGCAGCTCGAGTATCACAAATATACGCTAAGAATCCTTGACATCCCTTCCGCAAGAGCTGACCATCGCGAAGAGACGAAATCATGCTAGGAAGGGTGACGCTGCGGTCTCCCTGAATAACAAGGACTGGCTCTCCCGAAAAGCTAAATATGACTTCCTTCTCATGGCAGTCCACCGAAGCATAACAAGTGGCTAGCCAATCCATGCCCAGAAGCACATCAAAGTCCAACATATCGAGGAGAATCAAATCAACCGATGAATCCTTCTCCCCGATACGAACGGAACACAATCGAAAAACAAAACGAGCGACAAACGACTCGCCTACCGGAGTAACAACAACAAGCGGATGATCTAACGACGACGACTCAGGGCCCAACATCGGTGTAAAGTGTGTAGAGACGTATGAATTTGTGGAACCTGGGTCGAATAATACCCGTGCGTCGAAAGAATAAACTGGCAAGGTACCTGTCACAACGGCATTGGATGCCTGTGCATCCTGCGGTGTCAAAGCAAATACTCGGTCCTGTCCTCTACCGATAGCGGGCTGACCTCGACCTCGGCCTCTGCCTTCTCGTCCTCTCTGAACAGGACCGCCGCGTCCACGGCCTCTGGGTGCACCTAACTGGCGTGGAGCATCGCCGGTGGTAGGAAGTAAGGCTCTCTGAGGAGGGGGTGGTGATGGTGGTAGGGTCACATGCGGAACGGTCGCCGCTCCCTGCCGTCTCGCCGGACAGTCTCTGACAAGATGGTGCGGACTCCCACACCCAAAACACCCTGGCGACGGCTGTTGTCCCTGGGCATAAGAACCATATAACTGTCCCCGTCCAAATCCTCTGCCAGGCCTATCTCTCGGAAAGAATCTGGCGCGCTGCCTCTGAGACGGTGCATCGGTGCGAATCCTCTTCGGCCCAGAAACGGCCGAAGTCTGTGATATGCGTGCCTCCATCCGTAATGCCGTATCCATAGCAGCTGAATAATTGTCGTAGTGCTGGGCGCCAATGGCAAGATATAGCTGGGCATCAAGTCCCTGTACGAACCTCTTCACCATCTTCTCTTCGGTATCCACCAAATACGGAGCATATCGGGATAACTGTGTAAACTGGATGTCATACTCAGACACCGTCATCCCAGGTGTCTTGACTAAGGCCTCGAAGCTACGAGCTCTGGCGTCACGAATGCTCTCTGGGAGGAAACGAGCTAGAAAGACCGCTGTAAACTCGGCCCAAGTCATAGGCGGTAGACCTGCAGCTCGACCTCTCAAGACTGACTCCCACCATGTCTGCGCGAGACCCTCTAGTCAGAAACTCGCAAGCTCTACCCATCGATCATCCGAACATCTCAGCGAACGGCAGATCCTGGCTAAATTGTCAAGGAACGTCTGTGGGTCCTCCGCTGCCTCGGTGCCGGTGAATACTGGAGGTCTCAGCCTCATGAAATCCTGTAGTGAAACCGGGATGGTCACGGCGGTAGTAGTAGGAGCAGGTATCATAGCAGTCTGGGATGTAGTAGGTGCGTCATCCGGCCTCGGTGTACGACTGGCTGCAACTAGGGATCCTACCATCTGACGTAGCTCCTGCATGCCCCCCATCATCTGTCGAAACTCCTCCATACCAGTCTCGAGCCTATCCATACGGCCTGGGGAAGGTGGATCGGTCTATCCCTGCGGCGTAGGCATACCACCCTGCTCAGTCCTAGTCTCGGACGAGCCAGCTCGAATCTCGTCTCGGGCGGCAGCCCTCTGTGCCCTCGTAGCCTTCGGCGGCATAGTGGCTGTTACAGGAAAACGGATAATAAGAACAGTGCAATAGGATCACAGGATACACGGAATTGAAGAAGGAATTTCAAGCAAGTGTATTCTAAAGTCACTTAGGCGGAGTACCGTATCGCAAGTATGCCGCGGACATACACACGCTACGTTACCCTACTTAAGTCACTTACTCCATCTACCAAGGGTCATCCTACACTCAAAAAGGTAAAACCTATCGCTCTGATACCAACTTAGTCATGACCCGCAGGGTACGGAACGTGACTGGAACTTAAGTTTACGAAACGTCTCAAGACGTCCGTAAAATAAGTAAGCCAAAGCCCAGAAACCAAAACCAAATAAGCAAAAGAGTGAAGAGAACCCAATCAATTGAAAGCGAGTTTATCAAATAAGTCATATAAAACCCTTTTTAAAAACAATATCAATTTTTCCGAAAATTTCGGCAGAGTCTCCTTTGTAAATACTGGCCCCTAAAATGGGTACAACAAGAATATATATGAATCCAACAAATAAGGCATCCCCAAGCGGGAGCTAGCTCTTCGCCACAAGGCGGTCACAAATCCCACGCAATATAAAACAACAACATGCGAAATAATCATAAAGAGGCATGAGAAAAACAGCATGTGGACTCAAGTGAGCTCGACCCCAAAATACAGCATAAAAAGTCCACAAATCTCACAGTCTCATCTCTACGTGAATATACAACAATACTGGTAGATACAGTAGATGGAGTACACTAGATACAAGAATATACAAGGTGGTACAAAAATAATAATATAACCCACCTAAGAGCAAAACCTCGCGTCCAGGCAAAAGAGGCAAAAGAAGCAAGTGCGCCCGCCGCTACTGTACTGACGGAGCGGACCTGAAAAAGGTTGTGGCACAATGGGGGTGAGTTGCCAACTCGTGAGTAATAAATAACATCTACACAGGCTATCGAATGCATGCACACAAGCATCCTAGCATCTAAATAGAGGTATGGCAGGACATAATAGCAGGTATGTATGCAATGCGAATCAACTCATGATCTGAATATGTAAGTATAAGAATCATGTTTTTACTTTAGGAATCTCTTTTGAAATACCAGCACAATACCAATAGAATCAACAAGAACCTGTGTCCAGCAACGACACCTCAAAACTATCACAAATCTCATATATCCATGTCATAGTATCTCTGGCCTCAGCCATCCGGCTGACCAATCTCAATATCAATATCCCATCATCTCGCGGCCACGGTCGGTATCCTCTGGATATCCGCCATCCCAAACAGTCACCGGTAGGTAATCCGTCCCCTGCCAGGCTCATCGTCAGCAACACGAGCTTCTTACCCCGGGGTACCTTACCGGGCCCACCATGTACCCGAGACGGTTCATCCAACTCCTTCAAACGGGTCTCGAAAACCACAGCAAACTCATGGCGGACGACACTTACATCACTAGAAAACCGCAATTTACATATTTTAATAAATGTAATAAGTTTAGAAATTTTGCGGCTTTCCCCCGAAATCCAGAAATATCATAAAATCTCAAGAAATCCTCATAAGTGCATATGTCAATGATAATGAATGCATATGGTATCAATAATCAAGTTGCGATGTGTGATTAATAGATTAGGCATGAACAAATAATATGATGAAGTACATGCACATGAATAGCAATCCTACGATTTCATTTTAAGGAATTAAAGCAAAAGCGCAAGTTTAAGTATCAATTATAGTAAAAGGTTTCAATTCAAAGGTTATCTAGTGTGGTGGCATGGAAATTACCAGGGTGTGTGTGTAAGCATGAATAGTGCTCGTGATACATATAAAAAAAACCCTGGCAATGGTGCAGGTGTCCTATAGAATGGGTTCGTATATGTATGTCAATATAAGGCATGAATGTAGCAAATAATCATACAAGTATTACACCCCTAATTACTAACATTACTAAGAATCTTTTAAGCTACTAAAACTATCGGGCGACTTGCGCCATCCAACGATAGTCCCCCATAGATGTTACATCTACTCACCGGAATCCCTAGCTAGTCACGTCCAATCACCGCTTTCCCCTTTCGTGCCGCGTCTGACGTCTCCGCGACCGAACCTGGAATTTACATCAATACCAAACATAAGGTTACATACCAAGAACGATGCAAAACCCAAACGAAAATACTAACGTTCACAAGCTAGGTACAACGTGCACAAGGTGCGCGGAACACACGCGAAAATCGCAAAACTAACTAAAACGTCGATTGGTCTCCCGGCAAAACTTAAACCCGAACACTCAAAAATCCGCGCTCACACATCCTAAATGTCATAGGATAAGCCAAAACAATCATCAAGATATCAAAATTAATTTATCACATACTTTTATCACAAAACTAGTAAGCACAAACATCCTAAAAAAAACGACGCAACATCGCCGTTATGCGATAAAGTGCTCACAATCCAACACAAACATCCAACTAACCCACTAGATAGCCACTACATAAATTTTAAACCACTAGTAATGCTTAAAAACCTAATTTCCATAAACAAAACCTTTCTTGATTTTCATAATTAGCAATTTCAATCCAAAACTAAACATGACAATACCAAATTAACACTAATTTGAAGCCCACACAAATAAAGTAACCTCATTAACTTAGATTAGCAAACAACTAGATAGCAAAATAGATTTAATTAACTAAATAATGGTTTCTAAAACCCTAGTTTAATTTCAACCATGAACTAGAAAAACTAGATTAGGATTTTGCTAAGCTTTTAACACTAAAACCATTTAACTAAAAGAATTTAACCAAAAGAAAATAATATGGTGGAAATTATACCTCAAGATCTATGGATCTAGCATGATCATTTGCCTCTAAAAATGCCACCTTTCTCCAAGATTTAAACTAAAGTGGGTGTGAGAAGAGATGGATTAAGGTTTTGTGTTGAAATAGTGAAGGATTTGTTGATTTTTGATGGTTTTTGAGATGAATTTGTGAACAATATGAGAGGGGAAAATGAGGGGGGGAGCTACTGGTTTCGGCCAGAACAAGGGAGAGGGGAGTGGTGTGGGGTGTGGGAATGGTCACCAAGTCAAACCCTCCCAAAGTCAAATACACCATACCTCCAAAATACTATATTTTAAAACCTACACATCAACTCAATTCATTCCTAACAAAAGAGTTTTAAAACAAAAGAGAGGGGGAGAATTTTCTGCAGTTTGGGCCAGCCAAGGAGATGTGAGGATGTGTGTGTGTGAGTGCACAAAAAGTTTTTTGCAAAAAGACCCCCTACAAGTCCAAAATTGCAAATTTAAGCTTAAATTCAATAAATTTCGTTTTCCATAATAAAAATTAGTTAAAACTTGAAATAAAATACTAAAAATTTATGTTACAACTAGATTTTAATTAACATGATTTTAAAGCTTAAATTTAGCCCATTTAAATTTGTATTTATCGCTAATTTAATTTATTTTCTTACCGTCTTAAAATAATATTAAAAAATTGAAAAAAAGGGAAATTTTTTTAAATGACCAAAAATTAATAAGTAACTCAATAGCTACTAAAAACAAGCAATTACCTATCCATTTTAGGTATAATTAGTCCTAAACTGCAAAATAACAAAAAGGACGGTTTACGGAAAAATACCGAATTTTCACCGATTTCAGGAAAACACCAAAACGACATTTCAAGGCGCTACACTACCGTTCGGCACCAGCCTATGGTTTGGAAGAAGACTATCCATTAAGCATAATGGGTGTACTGTCCTAATCCTAGGAGCACTCGCAATACGAGAGAAGGTGAAGATAAAAGACAACCGAATAAAACTTATTCATATTTCTCCTGAACCAGAATCCATCCCCGAACTGGAATAAGTTCCTTTCGTGTTCGTATATAACCATACGATGGAGTATCCAAATAACTGTGGATCTTCGTAGTGATACGGAGTGTTCTGGAGAAATCCAAAGGTGATTTAGGATTGGCGAAGAAATACTTGGTTTTTTCGTGAATAGCAGTCGCAATTTACTTTGCCCTCTTACTAATCCCTTTATATGTCTTTACTTAATACCTTCTGTACACCATCATTATTCTAATTGGTTTTCTTCATTCCCCACCATTCGGCACCAACCTAAGGTTTGGAAGAAGATTATCCAATTTGCGTAATAGGTGTACTATCTCCTAAACCAAGGAGTACTCGCAACCTGAGAGAAGGTAAAAGGAAAAGACAACTGAATAGTCCTATTCGTTTTCTCCAGAATCGAAAACCATCCTCGAATAAATTCCTTCGAGTTCGTATATAACCATACGATGGTTTTGTCCAATGGAAGTGGACGTTCGTAGTAATACGGGGTGTCCTGGAGAAAAGGGTAAAAGTAGGAGTGGCAATGAGGTATGCAACTCTGACAATCCAAAAGCCAGTGTTTAAGAAGGTTCGGTTAATTTTGGTCACTGAGTCATAGTCTAGGGTCGGGTCATGGTCGCTGCCAAAGAGACAGAGAAAAGAAATACTTAGCGTGCACTCTAACCTAGATCAGAATGGTTACCAATTTATCTAATCAGGAAACCTCCCATTGTAACCTCAAATTCTCCTCCAAACCTGAAAGAAGAATTAGTCGGGATCACCCGAGGAGTAAAACAACTCATCAGTGGGAATCGGGATCCAACTATCATCGCATGATAACGTGACGGAATCCGCTCACGTTATCACACTCTAGAAGGTTTGCGCATATCTGGCAAGTTTCAGTTTCTTTAGAAACCCCCGATGTGATTTTTACCCCATGCTCTTATGACCTTGACTTTGGCCAACAAATCATAAGTGACATGTCAAGTTCTACCCGTCATTCTCCAGGTTAATTTGAACCCACCCGTACCTACCCTTGACTTTGGCCAACAAGGCAGTATGACTGTCCCAAACCAACGCATCTATCTATACCGCATATGAATATCCAATAGCTACCAATCACTGTGCCTTGACTTTGGCCAACAAATACAGCTTGAATACTATTGACTATCCATATGAAATGACGGAGGGCTACGAGTGGTTTTTGGCGAAAAACCTTTAACGTAATGAACTTGATATCGTTGAAGGAACCAGATAGCTTTTATAAAAATATAGTGGTGAAAACCTTTGCTAAAGAGGTCACTCCCGGTGTAAGGATCTCGGCTCTTTCCCCGTAGAATGAGGTGCAGGATATTCCAACTGAATACCACGATGCAAAGCAAAATGCAATCGGCTATAGTGAAGTTATTGCCCTGACGCAAACTTCTGTCTAAGGGGTCACTCCCAGTGAAGGGATCTCGGCCCTTGCCTCGTCGACTGAGGTGCAGGATATTCCAACTGAATACCACTGTGCAAAACAAAAGAGAACGCCCTTGCAATAACAGCTTTTTGAAAATTGTTCCAACACCATTAGAATAGGTTTGTTTAGCTTGCATTGATCCGAATCAACGCAATCCCATCAATTGATCACACCAATAAAGAACGAAAATAATGATGTACGTATATGCCACCCGCATTCGTCACTGGGTCCCGTCATCACCCGTTAGGTTACTTAACTAACGACAGAGCGGGGACTGGACTAGCGCGGGTGCAAAACATATACAACATCTACTAGTATATATATCAATATATAATATTTTCTCAAGGCGTGATAAAATACAACATCACAGAAATATAATAAGCATCACAGAACAATACAGATATCTGGGATCCCCGGGTTTCATAGAGCCGCTACTGAAACCCCTAGACCCCTACGGGCGCGGCAAGTTACCCGCCAAACCCTGAAGCGAGGCAGCCCCCTTCAGCAACGTGAATGGACCACCCAGCACTTCATGGAATCTGGTAACTTGGGCACCCCTCCCTGGGTCAACCTGTACCCCCTACGAGTGCGGCGAATAGCCCGCCAATTCTAGAGTGAAGCCCCCTCCGTCTCAAAGCCATGAGATGCGGGCTCGTTGCCCTCTAGAACCCGGCTATCCGTGCACCCCACCATAGGGTAATCCTAGTACAGAGAGTAAAATATATACAATGGGTACATCGACCTCTGATCGGTCGTGCCCCAAAAAGAATAATATACAAACAGGCAGTAACGGCAGTCCACATGTCGGACGCTCGCCCTGCAATATT
The DNA here is from genome assembly GCA_030015575.1 of Agapanthus africanus. Taxonomy (NCBI): domain Eukaryota; kingdom Viridiplantae; phylum Streptophyta; class Magnoliopsida; order Asparagales; family Amaryllidaceae; genus Agapanthus; species Agapanthus africanus. The sequence continues at coordinate 365,540,618 of JASDDO010000012.1, forward strand.
AAATGTACATATACAACCAAACTGTACTACCATTGCATCCAGGCTATCCACCACTACAATCCGCAATATCACAACACAACACAGAACATCAACGTGAATGTCACGTTCGCAAATCCGTCTAAAAGGGCTATAGCAGTTAGACAGGATTTACCGATCAAGTGACATTCACGGTCGCAGATATAATGTAAATACTGTGAACTAACATGTTTAAAATATTCGATCGACTAAATTTACCGAAGTGGGCCCCAAGCACAGCTGTAGCAATCAAAGAAAATCTTGGCCTAAAAAGAATATACCAAAAACCCTATTTCCATGTCAGAAGCCCACTGTAAAAATTTGGTGCAGAGAAGGCACAGAACGGCGGCGGAACCGCGGCCGGAAGGGGGTTATGGCCTCGGTTCCGCGGCTCTTCCGTACGATCATGCCATCAAATTTTCACAGAATGCTTAAAAAACCCTGCTCGTATTTTTTAAATGTACCAAATAATTTTTAGAGCAAAGGAAAAATTCGACAGAAACTGGACATGAAAATGCGGTTTTTGGAAAATCCGTTCGATCAAACTTGTAAACACGTTAGAGCAAGCTAGACTAGGTTAATGGCATGGCTCTGATACCAATGTAAGTGCACGGCAGCGCCCCGGCCGTCAATTCGACGCCGGAATGCGGAAACGAAACTTTTACAAAACTTGTAAACCGGCACAACCGCGCACTATAAACCCGGATCGGGCCATTAACCTAATGCTAGCAAATACGAGAAAGGGAAGAAAGCTATACCGAGCGATCCGTGTCCTTCGGTCTTCGGCCTCCACTCCGATCTCCTTGCGGAATCTCCGGTCTTCATCTCCTCATCGGAATGGGCTCCACATCGCCGGGTTCTTTTACGGGCTCCCACCTCTGGACCGAGGCAACTCGGGCACGAAGTTGGCGAGCCGACCTGCCCAAGGATGCTGTAGGCTAGTGTAGAGTCACTTGTCTCAGGCGGGTATGTGAAGTTGCCATTTTTGATGGAGAAGAGAAAGAATGAACAAGAGGAGATGAGCTTTTGGAACTTTTGTGTAAACTAAAATGAGAAGAAGAATTTCCCACTTCACCAAATCAATCCTCTCTCTCTCAAAGATGTGGCCGGCCATGACATATGGTGGAGGGAAAAATGATAGATTAAAACAAGTAAGGAAAATATATGATAAAAACATCACATCAAAGTCTTTCAAGAATCTTTTCATAATCAAATCAACTCCTTTCTCATTAATATAAACCATGATGAGAAAAATGGAATAAAATGTGCTAGAATACTCATAAAGCCCCCCATTTACAAATAAACCACTCCACAATTGCTAATTTGCAAATTAGCCCCTCCATCAGAAAAATCCGGCCATGAAGGAACAAAGGAAAACTAGCCGGAACGGAATACAAACTGGCAACTTCAGAAAATTGATCCCGTAGTAAATTACAGGAAAACCCCACGACTGTATATACATACCCGCATTTGTATTCCCACTGAATACAAATGCAAAGAGACAAAATCTACACTGTACAATACTAGGATCCGGCTTAAACCAAAGCCCGCTAGTATTATCCATCCGATCATGATCCGTACAATACCGCACGTATCTGATCGAACCCTGCCATATCTCCATACGGCCTCTACAGCATTTCGCCCGAAACTTGAGAAAACGGTCTGTGGGGGACTCCAAAGACTCTTCAATACTTTGGCTGTAGATTTAACCACTAGCACGTCAGAGCTATTAGACATACGTGACGGGCTACCAGGTATTGACCAAAAGGGACGTCGATGAGCGAACTCATCCTGACACCCTACTGAGACTGTCAGTGAAAATATCCGTACAATCCATTCCGTTCGTCTATGAGCATCGCATGGCGGGCCTAGGGGGTTGGTAGAAGTCAGACCCCCAAAAGCGGTACAAGTCGTGTCGGAGTGTAGCCCAGAAAACCCTGAGAAACTACTGGAATACCTACCAGTAAATCTCCTGCCTTGGCCAAGGACTTCGTGTAATGGCTCTCCTAGACACAGCGCGACCTCACCCCCAATACCGGGAGAGACGAACCCATGCAGATCCGCTCACTGCCTCCAAGTGGCTCGGGACTGTACCCAACTAAAACCTGTTTGCACGACTCCTTTGAGCCGTGGTAGGGTAGTAATCAAAGTACAGTGGGAACTCACACGAGACAAATGACGACCTCAGGTCGATGAACTAACCTGTATACATGTCACCAGGGAACTGCTATCTGACGTCAGGTATAAAACCAACTAGCATGTTCCCGGCGAGTCCTGTCCGGTGTACTCATAACCCAGTGAGCACCTGTATACATCTTAGGTGAACCAACTGACACCATTGGCTTGTGAGACCGGCCACCGCCCCTCGTCGGGGTCTCGACTGTATACACTAGTCTACTCTGGAGTATTGATGCCCTGTCTCGAAACATCCACGACTAGGAACCTTTTAAAGATGTGCTTATAGACCCCAGCTCCCACGTATATGATCGCTTTCATACTGCTGGCAGTCAAGCAAGAATCCTAGGGGCTCTATCAACGTGTAATAGCGACCTGTAAGGCCACCTAAAACAGTACACGATGATAAAGATAAACTAGATAGCATACTATCATCTTGAGTAAGACTGTCCTACCGGTATAGGTCATTCCTCAATCATTGCAATCACGTGCCTGTGATCCAAAAATTGACTCTGAGGGAACTATCTCCAACAGATGAAAGCCCAGAATACCAAATAAAATGATCCTCCTATAAGGCCGCGGATCGGTGGCCAAACCCAACTATTGGCCGCGGATCCGCCGCGTGCCAGATGAATTGGGAGCTGGAATTTTTCTGTTTGGATCATAACTACTCTCTTCCAAATTAGGAAGCTAGGGTTATGGCTCTAGGACTATAAATAAGGACTGAGAGCCTCTTGGAAAAATCATCAAGCCGACGAGATCACGAAGTCCAAGACGGCTCACGCATCCAGGCTGATCATCAACTGTTCGTCTACCTCCTTAGAAGAGATCGAGAAGCAAACTAGCATTTGTAATCATTTTCTAAGGGAATAAAGTGTAAATGACTTTTGTTGATTAATAAAGATAGTTCTTTTTCTTATTCTATTTCTTGTAGTTTCATTATGATTTCCCTTTCCAACTCTTCTTCTCCCATCATGCGCGAGTAATTCTCCGCTTGATAGGGTTCGTAGGATTAGGGTAGATTAATGGATGATGAAGATCCTTAAACTCTTTTTACGTCCTATAAAGTTTATAAACTTTACCAAAAGAATCATTAACATCCTAATCGGGCGCGCTACCAATTTATTTCTAGTCTTGACCGCTATTAGATATTAGATCAATGATTGTTTTGGTAAAGGCTAGATATGGTGTTCCATGTCGAGATAGGGGTTAAGAGTGGAAACCCTTTTCCCTCCAGAAACCCTAATCTACATGCATCTCTATCATTCTAGTTTTAAATCTATTAAAGGATAAAAATGTAATCTTTAATTAATCATCAATAACTACTAATTTCTAACGAACCCTATAAGCCCCCTTTTATATTAAACTTACATCCATAATTAATCTAGATCTATATTTTGCATCCGTGTTTAACATAGATCTAGAACCTACAACCATTCTTTATTCTTCCTCCTTTCTTTCTCAACACGCCTAAAGTAAGAATAAAATATTCAACATTTCCCAGAGGACGACCCGTACTCATCTCGGTCTAGCTACACGCGACACTATTATTGATTGCGGTTAACTACTACACACAACTATAAAAATACAGATTAATCAACTATGTAAGTAGCATGGCAATTACCGATGAAGAATGTGTGTGAGCCGGCAAATCTGTATAAGTGTAACATGCGCATCAACAGTAATTGTGCAGGTGTACTAGCAAGTATATCATATAACATTAAATAGTGGTAACATGATAGGTATCACACGAGGAATAATATCCTACACAACATGAACAATAAATAGGTATATCTACCTACACAAGAATCATACAGTCACTTTTTAAACGATACACATCGTTGTTTTAAAAATAGGTATGGTTCAGGTGGTAATCTTTATATCGGCGATCCCGCCTCATAACATCCGATATGACAATAATCATCATCCTCAAATCACTAGCGCGGATCAATCATCCGGTACATCTCATCACATACGGGAATCCATCGTACGGGGTCATCAAACAGAACATGGAATCTATCGACCTATACAATAATGAGGGTATGGATCTAAAGTCTCTTACGGCGTATCACTCATTATACTCATAAATATATACACACACACATATATATTTCAATTCATATTTGTAGAAACGTCATATCGTTTCAATTCCACAACACCTCTATCTCAATCTCGTGTCGTGTTTATCGATCTCGATCTCATCTCATACCATCATCAACTCATACTTGTTCTCTTTCAATTCATACCTATCATGATTTACTTCTCATTTCATTTTCTCATATATCAATATATTTATTAGTGTCAACTTTAATCATATCATATCTTAATAAATCCTATAATAAGATTATCTTAAGCTCGTAGCCTAATCCTTAATCAAATTAGAATTTATATCACAATCTTCCATATTAATAGTTGCGGGGGTGCTATACGCCATCCACCCGACTTCCCCCGTAGATATAAATCTACTCACCTGCTAAAATTCTTGCTTGGCCGAAGTCGATGTGCTTCATCATCTTGGAAGTCCATGCGAAGTACCTACAATCAATACACAATCAATATTCGAAAACTGATATGGCACATGGATTGCCTATAGGTTAGAACCTATAGCTTACGCATGCAAAAACAACCAAACAACCATCGCCCGTTGATGTACAAACGTCCAACGACGGAATCAAATCCAAATATAAAAACCAAGTATTCCGAATATAAAAACCAAGAATTCACATATCGGAAATATAGCCAAACACTCTCAAACAACTTACTAGATTTTGGCTCAGGTATAGGGGAATTAAACAAACAAGTATAGGGGATAGGTTATAGGGTTAGGGAGCTACAGGCAAAACCACAACACCAAAGGAATTTAGGGATACGGCGACATCACCCTGAAATCCGGTCTCGCCGGCCGTACTAGGTGAAAATGGGTTAGTACTTCTATGGTGGTCTTCTAGTGGTCTATCTTGGTCAATGGACTTATTTGATTTTCTTGGAAATTCCACAGATAGCTCCAGATACCCTGTAGGCCTTAAGGCTTCATAAAACCGACACGGAAAAATTCTAACTTCGTATTTTGGGTTCTAAACTCAATTCCAGGCCATGAAATCAATCTCTAAGGTCTAGTAAAGACTCCCTACAGCTCAATTGGCCAACAGTAACTTGTAATTTTCCAAGATCACAAACCTAATTATCTCAAATTCTAAACTAAACTACGATATTTAACACAAATACGTATCTAGAGTGAAGGGATTACCTCATTTGCAACTAAAGAAAGTTCTTGATTTGCCCAAAGACTTCAAAATCCAACTTGAATGGTTCTAAGGATTTAGGATAGGGTTGTGGATGTTTTATGTGAAGGTTGCATATGGTTTTGGAAAAGGAATGAAGATGATGCATGGAGGTAGTGAGGTGAAGGAGCATGGAGGAATACATGAAGAAACAATGGAGTAGGGAAAAGGGGCAGCCAACTCTCTCTTAGGCTCACTCTCTCTCACAAAATATCTCCCATACACTCACTCTCTCACACAAATATCAATTTTGTTTTACTCACATATTATTTTCACACTTAAACCCTTTTCTCTCTTTTGTTTTTCTTTTCCTTTACTTTTCCTTTCCTTTTCTTTTCTTTTCTATCTGACAAACTCACATATCATACACACAACACTCAACACACACATGACATGGTGCATAAGTCATGAAAAAAAATGTAAAAATACGGATTTGGCCAAAAATCCGATAAATATCATTAAAATAAATAAATCATTTTAATCTCCGATTAATTTCCAAATATTGGTATATACTTATACCATTTTACGAAAAATTCATATTCGCAAATCGAATAGTTTTCGCGAAATATATTATTTTAATATTAAATTTCTAAAAATAATATTTTATATTTCTGAAATGTTACATGTTGCAAGTATCAGTATTCTTCAAGGTGATCGAAGATGTAGATACTTGTGTTTGGTATTCAGTTGATAGTAATGGTTTTAAGAACTTGCTTCTCTATCAGGTTACTCATATCCGGATGCATTCCTAGTTAAGTAGTGCGGATCGGCCACTTTCCATTTAGTTGACATGAACTGGAGACAGCTGCATGATTTGAATCTGGTTCCAATTAAATTAGTGCCTCTATTTCTATATTGTATAAAGAATGGTTCATATCTTAACGATGTTAATGTATATGGAGTTGTCCGTCTTATGCTTGAAACCAGACTCTGGATAACTCAAGGCACGTTTCTGTAATGGCAGTTTGTGGGTTATCCCGGGCTATGACGATGGTTAACTTGTAAGTCCACGTTGCCCACCCCGGTGCTTGCGGGGAGGCAGAAACGTTATGAAAAATCTGATTTTTTCAACACTAGGCAACATGGACTATGCTAAAGGAGGGATCTTTGCTAAAAAAAAACTAACTAACAAGCTAAAAGAGTTAGCTACTCGGAAATGGGGTTATACCTAGGTCTTCAAGTCCTTCTCTTCTTGCTCCTTGGAGTGAAAGAACGGGTTCTCCTTGTCACCTTCTCTTGTCGAAGAAAGATCCACCCGAGGGCCTCTTCCTTTGGCTCCAACCTCAAACTAGAAGTAACTAAGGTGCTTGATGTGCTAAACCTAGGACCTTAGAAAGAGTATAGAGTATTTTTGAGTGTTTTATCTCAAGCTCAAATGGTTCTCAACTCATGAGAGGGGAGAGCTAGAGAGAGAGGAAGAGGAGGAGAGAGAATGAAAATAATAAAGTGAGAAGAATAAACCAACCTTCTCACATATATGTGAATTATGATAAATAAATAATTAGCTAAAGATAATTGTGATGGTTAATCTTGACATGACCATTATCATCTCACATTAATTACTTTTGCAAGGATCAAAGAGCATCTTTCATATGAAATGATGATGGTCAACTTGTCCACCTAGGTCAACAAGTCAAGTATAGTCAAATGGTCAACAAATCTAACCATACACAATTATAATTAGCTAATATTAATAAATCATATTTCACACATAAACATTAGGGTTAAGAAAATGACAATGGTCAACAACCCTAATGAAAGTCCTCTGCCTCTGCCTCAGTCAACTGTGCATACACACCCGTATCCATGTTCCGAGGAACACGAATACAATGAGATAAAACCAATCCCAAATCATATACTAGGATCTGGCTTAAACCAAAGCCCGCTAGTATAAGCTGTCCGGACACAAAATGTGCACAAGTGTGCGGATGTGAACAAACCCTGTCGCAAAACCATGCGATGTCTACTCATTTTGCCTAAAGGCGAATAACCCTCTGTGTAGGACTCTAAAGACTCGACACTACGCTGGCAGTGGGTTTAACCACAGACCGCAAGCAGCACTAGCTATACGTAACGGTCCCCAGGTAGATGCCGATAAGAAGACTGACGTGGTAAACCCATCTGAACTCCTACTGAGCCTGAATGTGACAGTCTCCGTACAGTCCGGTCTGTTCATCTAATCACATCGCATGGCGGGCCTAGGGGGGCGGTAAACGTCAGTCCCCTACTAGCGGTACAAATCGTGTCGGAGTGTAGCCCAGAACACCCTGAGATAACACTGGAAACCTACCAGTCTATCTCGCTTGCCCTGGCCAGGGACTTTGTGTAATGGCTCTCCTAGACACAGCGCGATGTCAACCCCCAATACCGGGAGAGACGAATCCTGTCTAACCGTCACTGCCTCCAAGTGCTTCGGGACTGCACCCAAAAACTACCTGTTTGCACGACTCCTTTGAGCCGTGGTAGGGTAGTAATCAAAGTACAGTGGGAACACACTCGAGGCGAAGTGACGGTGTCAAGTCAACGATCTAAGCTGTACTCATGTCACCTAGGAACTGATAACTGACGATAGGTATAATACCAACCAACAGTTCCCGACGAGTCCTGTCCAGTGTACTCGTAACCTAACGAGCACCCGCATACTATCCCAAGTACGACGTACTGACGGCTGTGGGACAGACCGTCTCCCAAGCTGGGATGAGAAGCGCATACGCTAGTCTACTCCGGAGTATCGATGCCCTGTCTGGATAGTCCTACGACTAGGGACCTGCATAAGGATGTGCTTGTAGATTACCCAGCCCCCACGAGTGTGACTGCCATCACAACGCTGGTAATCAAGCAAAGATCCTAAGGGCTCCACTAATGTGTAAAGGCGATATTCTAAAAGAAACACATGCACACATTAAAGCAGAAACAAACCAAGTAGCATACTACTATATTGAGCAAGATTATCAATACAAGGTGAATATCCCAAGCTTCCATCAAGTAATATACAAACTAGTATGATACAGTAATGGCCTCTAGGGCATATACACTAACAATCTCCCACTTGCACTAAGGCCATGTACCGGCGTATCGAAGACCTATCATCTCGATCAGCCGCTCGAACAGAGTCTGGGGTAAGGCCTTCGTGAATGGATCAGCAGTGTTATCTTCCGTAGCAACTCTCCGAACCTCGATCTCCTTGCGACCCACGATCTCCCTGATCAGGTGATACCGCCTCAAGATGTGTCTGGACTTCTGATGGGACCTGGGTTCCTTCGCTAAAGCTATAGCCCCGTTGTTGTCGCAATACAGAGGTACTGGATCAACAATGGACAGAACCACCTGAAGTTCTGTTAGGAACTTCCTTATCCAGACGGCTTCTTTTCCGGCATCTGCAGCAGCGATATATTCCGCTTCCATCGTCGAGTCAGCAACGGTTTCCTGTTTGGAACTCTTCCAACACACCGCCCCTCCATAGGGGGTAAAGACATAACCCAACAAGGACTTGGAATCATCATTGTCACTCTGGAAGCTGGAGTCAGCAAAGGCCTCGATCTGGAGGTCTTTTCCGCCATACACCAAGATCATCTCCTTAGTCCTTCTCAGGTACTTGAGAATGTTCTTTACCGCTATCCAGTGTTTCTCCCCAGGGTTTGACTGATACCGGCTTACCACACTCAGTGCATAAGCTATATCTGGTCTGGTACACAACATCGCATACATTATAGAGCCTACCGCAGAAGCGTAGGGTATAATAGACATGCGATCCCTTTCCAAATCAGTCTTGGGAGACATCTCTTTGGAGAGGGTGATCCCGTGACAAGCCGGTAAATTACCGCGCTTGGAATCTTCCATACTGAATCTTTTCAGTATGTTGTCGATGTACCTGGACTGTGAAAGTCCTAATATCCTCTTGGATCTATCACGATAGATCCGGATCCCCAGAATGTATGAAGCATCACCCAGGTCTTTCATGGAGAACCTGTGTGACAAGAACCCTTTGACAGATTGTAGCATAGGAATGTCATTTCCTATCAAGAGAATGTCATCCTCGTATAATACGAGGAATACAACAGTTCTTGCTACAAATCTACTATAGATGCATGGTTCATCTTGATTTTTGATAAAGCCAAATTCTTTGACCGTCTCATCAAAACAGATGTTCCAACTCCGCGATGCCTGCTTTAGTCCATAGATGAACTTAAGCAACTTGCACACCTTTCCGCTGCTCCCACTCTGAATGAAACCCTCTGGTTGGTCCATATAGACACACTCCTCTAAATTTCCATTTAGAAAAGCGGCCTTTACGTCCATCTGCCAGATCTCATAATCGTGGAAGGCAGCAATGGCAAGAAGGATCCGAATGGATTTCAGTATAGCCACTGGAGAAAAGGTTTCGTCATAGTCCAAGCCAGGTCTTTGACGGAAACCCTTTGCAACAAGTCTAGCTTTATAGGTCTCAACCTGTCCATCTACACCAATCTTCCTTTTGAAGATCCACTTGCATCCTACGTGTTTTACCCCATCTGGAGCAACGTCCAACGTCCATACTTTGTTGGTGTACATGGACTCCATTTCGGTCCGCATTGCATCCAGCCATTTTAACGAGTCAACGCTCTGAATGGCCTGCTGGAAGCTAGTCGGCTCATCACTATCAATGATGCAATCCTCTCTATCCCCGTCTATGAAAAAACCGTAGTATCTCTCGGGCGGATGAGACTGCCTACTACTTCTGCGGAGCGGCGCAGGAATGTCCTGATCTTTCGAACCCTCTGGTTCTACTAAGCTTTCAGTAATTGCTCGTGGTTCTGGAATTTCTTCCAGTTCTATTGCGCTCCCACTTATCTGTTTTTCCAAAAACTGAGTTTCCAAGAAGTGGGCATGACGAGAAACAAAAACCTTTTGTTCCTCTTCGCAATAGAAGAAATATCCCTTGGAGTTCTTTGGATATCCCACAAACTTGCATTGTACTGAGCGTGCCTCGAGCTTGTCCGCATGCTGCTTTTTGACAAAAGCTGGACATCCCCATGTCTTAATGTGATTAAGAAAGGGTCTCTTCCCACACCACATCTGATATGGTGTAGTAGGCACAATCTTAGTTGGAACTCGGTTTAAAAGGTATGCAGCTGATTCTAGTGCATATCCCCAGAATGATCGCGGTAACTCAGCGTTACTCATCATGGACCGTACCATATCCAAAAGGGTTCGGTTCCATCTCTCCGATACACCGTTATGTTGCGGAGTGTATGGAGGAGTAAGATGAGAGAGAATTCCATTCTCTTTTAGGTAATCCAGGAACTCGGCACTTAAGTATTCACCACCTCGATCAGATCTTAGTGTCTTGATACTTTTCCCTGTTTGTTTTTCTACTTCATTCTTATATTCCTGGAATTTTCCAAAGGCTTCGGATTTATGTTTCATTAAGAAGACATAACCGTACCTTGAAAGGTCATCCGTAAAAGTAATGAAGTAAGAATAATCGCTTCGTGCATGCGTAGATATTGGACCGCACACGTCGCTGTGTACGAGTCCCAGGAGCTCGCTCGCTCTTACTCCGTGTCCAGTGAACGGAGTCTTTGTCATCTTTTCTTTGAGACAGGATTGACAAGTTGCATATGATTGATATTCTAACGGATCCAAATATCTTTCTGTATGTAACTTCGTCAACCTTCTCTCATTGATGTGACCCAGTCTACAATGCCATAAGAAAGCCTGATTTGTTTCCGGAGACTTTCTTTTGTGTGTATTCTGGACATTGAAAATCTGTGGTTGGTTTAATACGTATATACCATTGCTTAATGTACCTGACCCAATCAGAACTTGATTAAGGTGAATGTTTACAACATTACTTACAAACGCAAATTCATGACCTTCTTTAGAAATTAAAGATACAGAAATGATATTACAAGTTGCATTGGGTACAAAAAAGCAATTACATAAAACCAAAACATGTCCATCTGACATTCCCAGTTGATAGTCCCCCACGGCCTCAGCATCCATGCTAGCTCCATTTGCAACTTTGAGGGTCATGTCACCTGCTTTCAAAAACCTACGCTTTCTCAATGCCTGCAAAGAATTACAGATATGATATCCTGACCCGGTATCCAATACCCAGGACGTAGAGTTTATTGATAGACGGTTTTCAATAACATACACACCTGAAGCTGAAGCCGTAACCTGCTTCAGATCATGTGTTCTGGCCTTCCAAGCCCTGCAATCTTTCTTCCAGTGTCCACTCTTGTGATAGTAAAAGCACTCTTCCTTCCCCACAAGCTTCCCCTCTACCTTTGTTGCTTTTGCCTTTCCCTTCGTATCCACCTTACTAACACCGCCCCTTGGTTTGGCGGGGGTTTTCTTCTTCTTTCCCTTGGCTTTCGCCTTGGACCTAGAAGAGGAAGATCCTCCTACAAAGAAAGCGGATGTTTCCCTACCTTTCTGTAGGGTGCCCTCTGCACTCCTTAGCATGTTGAGGAGTTCTGAAAGTTCAACTTCCTTTTCTTGCAAGTTGAAATTCAGGATGAACTGGGCGTAAGTGGAAGGAAGGGACTGAAGAATCAAGTCCGTATAGAGCTCATTCTGCAACGTGTTCCCAAGGTCCGCGAGCTCCACTATGTAGCCAATCATCTTAAGCACGTGTTCCGCTACCGATGATCCGACGGCCAATCTCGCCGAAAACAACTTCTTCGACACTTCGTATCTGGAGATACGTGATTGCTCTCCATACAGTTCTTTTGTATGCAGAAATATGGATTCGAGGTCCATATTCTCGTGCCTCCTCTGATGTTTATTGTCCATAGAGGCAAGCACGAGGCACTTGGCCTTCGCGCAGTCGATTTCCCAGGTCTTGCGGATTTCCCTATCCACGACGCTGGTTTTGGGACCTGGGACAGGGGGAGCTTTGGTGGTAAGAAGATACCCCAACTTGTCATAAGTGATTATCATTTTGACATTCCTGAGCCAATCTTTTTAGTTTGGCCCTGTCAGTATGTTTTTATCTAGAAGTAACTTAAGTCCAGTCACGATAATTGGTCGCTGCAATTAGGAGAGAGAGAAGAAACACTTTAGCATGATGCTCTTGCAAGTTTAGAGTAGTTTTTAATTTGTCTAAACAAGATGGCTCCCACTGTCTCTTGAATCCCTCCTCAAACCATAAAGAAAGAACTAGTCGGGATCAATCTCTCCGTACAATACTTGCTTAACCGTTCAGCCAGGCCAGTGTTGGTATTTCGAGGGAGGTTTTCCAACGCTTTCGCGAAGTTCCTTAATTAAGTAACCTCTTTTCCCTGTGGGCGTAGCCCCGCTAACACCTTTCTAGACTCCTACTTGGTTTATAGCATTGATCGTTAAGTGAGAAAGTTCCGGAGGAGTAGCATATACTCACATTAGGATCGGGATCCAAATATAACCGCGTGACAAAACTGAAGGAATCCTACCAGAATCATCAAACTCCAAATGGTATGCAGCGCTAGCCAGTTTCAGTTTCTTTAGAAACTCCCGATGTGGATTTTTGCCCCATGCTCTTATGACCTTGACTTTGGCCAAAATATCATAAGTCACATGTCAAGTTCTACCCGTCATTCCCCAGGTTAATTACAGCCCACTCGCACATACCCTTGACTTTAGCCAACATGGTAGAACGACTGCCCCAAACCAACACATTTATCTATGCTGCACATGAATACCCAATAGCTACCAATCACTATGCCTTGACTTTGGCCAACATACATAGCTTGAATACTTATTGACCATTCATATGAAACGACGGAGGGCTACGAATGGTTTTGGCGAAACCGTGAACGTGGTGAACTTGATATAATCGAAGGAACGAGATAGCTTTCAAAAGGAGTGGTTCAAGCTCCGCATTTAAAAGTTGGTTTTGAAAAGAACCTAGTGGTTTTGAAAGTGTTCCAACGACTTTTACTTGGTTTATTTTTTCTTGCATTAATTTCAATGCGTCCCATCATTTAATCCTACCATTGCAGAAAACAACGAAAATATGACGTATGCTTATGCCATCCGCATTCGCCACGGGGTCCCGTCATCACCCGTTAGGTTACATAACTAACGACAGAGCGGGGGCTGGACTAGCGCGGATGCAAAACATAAGCAACGCCTAAATAGATATCATATAAATATATATAAACATTCGTCACATGCAATGATAGCCATTCCAGATCAAAACCCCCCGGCTATTCATCCACGACAATCCAACGAATTCATATACACAAACCATCAACATTACAGATCACAGCTATGTATAACCCCCACTAATCGACGTATAGAGATTAGCAGACGTTCAATACATATATCACATCACAGATATAACCGATTAGCCAAAGTGTAAAGAAGTTCGATCAAATTACGGATTTGTGACCACCCCAAAAACTAACTTGTTCTCTGGAAAATCTGGGCAGAAACAAACCATCCTAAAAATTCCAAAACAGCAACAGAAGAACACTGTAGGAAAAACGACCCACGGCCGAGTCAACTCGGCCGCGGATCCGCGGCAAGAGCATGCTCTTGACGCGGTTCCGCGGTGAGTTGGTCGACTCGCTGGTTCGTTTTTCTTGGGTGTTCTGTAAAAACCCTGAGCCGATTTTTAGTGTATGATTTATTATTTTTAAAGCAGAAATAAAAATCGGCAGAAACTTAGGGTTTTCGAAAAGTGTTTTGCGGTTTTTTCCGATCGAAGTTCTAGATACTTTGCTAACTAGTTAGTTTGTGTTTAGCTAGGCTCTGATACCACTGTATGTCCACGTTGCCCACCCCGGTGCTTGCGGGGAGGCGGAAACGTTATGAAAAATCTGATTTTTTCAACACTAGGCAACATGGACTATGCTAAAGGAGGGATCTTTGCTAAACAAAAACTAACTAACAAGCTAAAAGAGTTAGCTACTTGGAAAAGGGGTTATACCTAGGTCTTCAAGTTCTTCTCTTCTTGCTCCTTGGAGTGAAAGAACGGGTTCTCCTTGTCGCCTTCTCTTGCCGAAGAAAGATCCACCCGAGGGCCTCTACCTTTGGCTCCAACCTCAAACTAGAAGTAACTAAGGTGCTTGGTGTGCTAAACCTAGGACCTTAGAAAGAGTAGAGAGTATTTTTGAGTGTTTTATCTCATGCTCAAATGGTTCTCAACTCATGAGAGGGGACAGCTAGAGAAAGAGGAAGAGAGGGAGAGAGAATGAAAATGATAAAGTGAGAAGAATAAACCAACCTTCTCACATATATGTGAATTATCATAAATAAATAATTAGCTAAAGATAATTGTTATGGTTAATCTTGACATGACCATTATCATCTGACATTAATTACTTTTGCAAGGATCAAAGAGCATCTTTCATATGAAATGATGATGGTCAACTTGTCAACCTAGGTCAACAAGTCAAGCATAGTCAAATGGTCAACAACCCTAACCATACACAATTATAATTAACTAATATTAATAAATCATATTTCCCACATAAACATTAGGGTTAAGAAAATGACAATGGTCTTCAACCCTAATGAAAGTCCTCTGCCTCTGCCTCAGTCAACTGTGCATACACACCCGTATCCGTGTTCCGAGGAAAACGAATACAATGAGATAAAACCAATCCAAAATCAAATACTAGGATCCGGCTTAAGCCAAAGCCCGCTAGTATAAGCTGTCCGGACACAAAACGTGCACAAGTGCGTGGATGTGAACAAACCCTGTCGCAAAACCATGCGACCTCTACTCATTTTGCCTAAAGGCGAATAACCTTCTGTGTGGGACTCTAAAGACTCAACACTACGCTGGCAGTGGGTTTAACCACAGACCGCAAGCGGCACTAGCTGTACGTAACGGTCCCCAGGTAGATGCCGATAAGAAGACTGACGAGGTAAACACATCTGAACTCCTACTGAGCCTGAATGTGACAGTCTTCGTACAGTCCGGTCGGTTCGTCTAAGAACATCGCATAGTGGGCCTAGGGGGCGGTAAACGTCAGTCTCCTACTAGCGGTACAAGTCGTGTCGGAGTGTAGCCCAGAACACCCTGAGATAATACTGGAAACCTACTAGTCTATCTCGCTTGCCCTGGCCAGGGACTTTGTGTAATGGCTCTCCTAGACACAGCGCGATATCAACCCCCAATACCGGGAGAGACGAATCCTGTCTAACCGTCACTGCCTCCAAGTGCTTCGGGACTGCACCTAAAAACTACCTGTTTGCACGACTCCTTTGAGCCCTGGTAGGGTAGTAATCAAAGTACAGTGGGAACACACTCGAGGCGAAGTGACAGTGTTAAGTCAACGGACTAAGCTGTACTCATGTCACCTGGGAACTGATAACTGACGATAGGTATAATACCAACCAACAGTTCCCGACGAGTCCTGTCCAGTGTACTCGTAACCTAACGAGCACCCGCATACTATCCTAAGTACGACGTACTGACGGCTGTGGGACAGACCGTCTCCTAAGCTGGGATGAGAAGCGCATAAGCTAGTCTACTCCGGAGTATCGATGCCCTGTCTCGATAGTCCTACGACTAGGGACCTGCATAAGGATGTGCTTGTAGATTACCCAGCCCCCACGAGTGTGACTGCCATCACAACACTGGTAATCAAGCAAAGATCCTAAGGGCTCCACTAATGTGTAAAGGCGATATGCTAAAAGAAACACATGCACACATTAAAGCAGAAACAAACCAAGTAGCATACTACTATTTTGAGCAAGATTGTCAATACAAGGTGAATATCCCAAGCTTCCATCAAGTAATATACAAACTAGTATGATACAGTAATGGCCTCTAAGGCATATACACTAACATAACTTTCTACCATGTGGAAGATCAATAGTGATATTGTTTTTGACTCGCCACAATTTTAGTAAAATGGACTTTTTCAGAAAACAGTAGTGGGAGTATAGTAGAACTGGAAGTGATTCCAGAACCACAAACGATTACTGAAAATTTAATAGAACCTAATGATTCAATCGGGTTTGACATTTCATTAGCGACTCCGCAGATATGGTGTGCAATCTTAGGGGCCCGAGAGGTATTTCGGTATCCTCAAAGACGGTGACAGGGAGGTTCTTGTTTACCCAGACTTTCTATTACTGCTGTTCTAGACTATGAGACTCGGTAGGAGAATGAGTATAGCTTTGTTCTAAACTATCTTTAGAAGTGCACGTGTATATGACTCCGCTAGAGGGTTTTTATAGGTAGTGGGAGCAGCAGAAGAATTGTGGACAAGTAGTTTGTGTCTATTTATAGACTGAAGCAGGTATATCGGAGATAGATCATCTATTTTTGATGTGATAGTCATAGGCTTTGACTTCATCAGAATAGGAGATGTATCTGTTAAGAAGGTAGTAGGGTGTGATGTCCTGGTATTTGGATGACATGCACTTTATAGGAAGTGAAATTCCTATACTACGATCGATTAAACTGTGGTTCTCACATAGTGGTTTATGCACATTGGATATGGATAATATATCTGGCATTCTGGTAACTAGATTTATGAATTTAGATCTAGATTTAGGTAGTTTCCCAATCTGGGTACTTTGACACTATTCTATAGGTGTTTTAGAATGGACAACTCCTGGCATGATGGTGTACCTGCAGGTGATGGAGTCACCCTCTCTAAAGGTATCTTCCAGACTAAAGGGGAGAGGGATGTGCATGATTGGCATAACACTTGCTAGGCAATTGAGTCAATCATGAGATGTCAAGTGCCACACCAGTTGTTGTTTTTGCACTAGCTGTAATAAGTTTATATTGATCCAATCCTGGAGAAACGTTGGAAAGCAGTTTATGAATATAAGTGGATGTTCATGGGATATAGTAACATCAGCCTCTTTCGGGAGACGACTATCATTCCAGGCTTCCAAGGTGTCCTGGATGACAGAGCGACTTTCAGAGTTTTAGTTTTCCCTCTATTGAGGGGCAATAGTTTGGACAGGTGGTCCAAGCGGATACTGAGGAAGGCATGGTGCAGTATATTGATTAAATTCAGCGGACAAATACAGTCTAAGAAGTTTGCTGGATTTGGAGTTCATTTGTGAACAGGGTCCCATCAGATATCCAGACATATTCTAAGACAGGTATTGCTCATTTCAGGAGATAGCTTTCTCTGCGAAGTTGAGATATAGAGAGATACAAAAAGAAACATTGGAGCAGATCCACTCACTGAGGCTATTTCTCAAACACAATAGTTTCGGAAACAAACTTTGTGAGACTGATTAGTAGAGGAGTTAGGTTTTCGGTATCACACGGGCTGTGTGTACGCGACACCGCAATAATTAGCCTTAAGTGCAAGTGGGAGATTGATGGCTATAGTGCCCTCAAAGAAATTATTATAGTCGCGGGCAGATGATTATGATGATTGAGGGAGGACCTATACGGGTAGAACAATCTTACTCGAGAGGATAATATACTATCTGGTTTATCTTTATCATCATGTACAGCATTAGGTCGCATTACAGATCGCTATTACATGTTGATAGAGCCCATAGGATTCTTGCTTGACTGCCAGCAGTATGATGGCGATCATATATGTAGGAGCTGGGTAGTCTATATGCACATCCTTAAATGTCCCTAGTCGTAGGAGTTTCGAGACTGGGCATCGATACTCTATAGTAGACTAGTGTATACTTATCGAGACTCCGACGAGGGGCGGTGGCCGGTTTCACAAGCCATTGGTGTTAGTTTGTTCACCTAAGATGTATACAGGTGCTCATTAGGTTATGAGTACACCGTACGGACTCGCCGAGAACATGCTAGTTAGTTTTATACCTATTGTTAGATAGCAGTTCCCTGGTGACATGTGTACAGGTTAGTTTATCGACCTGAGATCTTCATTTGTATCGTGTGAGTTCCCACTGTGCTTTAATTACTACCCTACCATGGCTCAAAGGAGTCATGCAAATAGGTTTTAGTTGGGTACAGTCCCGAGCCATATGGAGGCAGTGAGCAGATCATCGGGGGATTCGTCTCTCCAGGTATTGGGGGTTGATGTCGCGGTTGTGCACCGGTGGCCATCACCAGAAATCCTTGGCCAAGGTAGTCGAGAATTACTTATCTAAGATCGGTAGTTTCTCAGGTGGTGTTGGGCTTCATACTGACACAAAATGACGTGTTATTAGGGGTCTGATTTTATCCACCCCCTAGACTCAATATGTGATACTCATAGACCAACGGACCGGACTGTACGGATATTGTAACTGTCAGGCTCAGTAGGGGTTTCAGGACGAGTTTGCTCGTTGGCCTCCCTTTCGCTCAATACCTGGGTAGCCGTTACGTATAACTAGTGCCGCTGACGTGCTTGTGGTTAAACACACGGCCAGTGTATTGACGAGTCTTTAGAGTCCCACACAGAGGGTTTCCCTGCTTCGGGCGAAACGATGTAGAGGCTGCATGGTTTTACGGCAGGGTTTGATCACATACGTGTACTTATGCGCGAATGATGTTTGGACGGATATTACTAGTGGGATTTGGTTTAAGCCGGATCCTAGTATTATATTTGTTGGATTATTTTCGTCACTTTGTATTCGTATTCTTCGGAATACGGATGCGGGTATGTATATACGGTTGAGGGGTATTCATGTAATTTATTACAAGATTACTTTTAGAAGATTACACCTCATCATGATTTAGACCTTTTGGATTAAAAGGTTATTGAGGTGTAGGATGAGGTGTTTATTGCATTTTTGTGGCATGGCTAATTAGCGACCCATTGTTACTATTCTAGCATGGTTAGGGTTTTTGTTTGTTGTGAGATTATGTTGACATGAGATATTTTTTGTTGACTAAGATATTTTGGAGACATGAACATTTATGTGATGGCTCCATTATTTCTTATCACACTCACACAACCAACAAAACCATAAGCCATTATTCATTTTCTTTCTCTCTCTCTTGAGTTGCTCTCAACACCTCATTCTCATGGCATCTTCTTCTTCCTCTAGCTACACCTAAACCCTCTCATGAGTTGAGAATCCTTGGGTGTCTTGAGACAAATTAATCCTTCATCACTCTCTACTTCATCTACGGTATCTAGAGTAGCGATCTAGGTGCCCTAGTTGTCTTGGATATAAGGTTGGAGCTCGTTGCATAGACTCTCAAGTGGATCATCTTCGATGGAGAGAGACCGGAGATCAAGCTTGATCAAGGAAGCCCCTAGGAGCTTGGGATGATGGTTGAAGACCGAACGACACGGATCTATTCGGTATAACCATTCTAACTTCTTTGCATGTTTTGTTATTTAGGGCTTATGAATAAATCCGGGTAATTGGTTGTGGTAGCGCCAAGTTTTATAAATTTTTATTCCGCATTTGGTCACGGATTGATGGCGGGGCGCTGCCGTAACCCAACATAATGGTGCCCCAATACCTAGCTGCTAATGAGCACGGGTCGTCCGCAGAAAAATAGTGAACTACTTTTCTTGCTTTAGACGAGTTGATAGAAGAAAGGTGGAGTTTTGATCGTTTATTCTTAGAAGGTTGAAGATTTTATAAGAAAAGGGCTTGTAGGGTTTGTAGGACTTAGTATTTAATGGATGGAGGTTTAAAAATAATTCTTTTTATTTTTTAATTGTTTAATACTAAAGAGATAGCGATGAATGTGGATTAAGATTCTTAGAGGGAATTAGGGTTTCCCTCCACTGCCTCTTGTCCTTCCATTGATCTCTATTTATCTCAAGCCCTTAACAAAACGATTATTAACGAATCTTGAATCGTGGTCGTGACTCTTATGAATTGATAGCGCGCCCGATAAGAGGGTTAACATTCATTTTGCTAAAATTTATAAACATTAAAACTTTTAAAAAGAATTTAAATTGTAGTTTTCATCCATTATTATACCATATCCTACAAAACCTAGCAAGTAAGAATTTACTCGCTCATGGTTTTTAGCGATTTAAAAGAGAGGTGGAAAATGAATGAATCCATAATTAAAAATTAAAAGTGCAAAAAGTAATTGCGGAATGTAAGTGCAGAAAGTAATGCTGAAAGTAAATTACAGAAAATAAATGCAGAAAGTAATGCAGAAATGTAATGCGACAAAAATTAAAATTAAAGGCTACCTTTATTGATCAACTAATGCATTACAAAATTGCTCGCTGAAAATGTAAATTACAAAACCCCTAGTTGCTTGCTAGATTTCTCTCTCGATCGATGGATAGATGAAATTATTGATAGATAGATAGCTCTCGGTCCTTTTATAGGCTCTGAAATGTGAATCCGTAGACATCATGTTGAAGTGTGTCAAATTACGATCATGACCTTGAAGTTTCAGATCCTACGGCCGCCAAATAACCATTGAATCGTCGCCAAAAGCCTATTTTGACCGCACTTCCGCCGCCTTTTAGTGGATTTGGGCTTCCAAATTTTTCGTGGATTTTCTTATTTATATTTAGGCATCCTTCTGATAAAAATATTCTAGAGATATTGTTCTTAGTCTCTTCCGTTGTGAGATTCTTCGATTTTCTCCTAATGTTCAGCAGATTTGGTTTAGTGAACCGATTTGCTTTGGATCTCCTACTTAGATATCAGACCTGATCTATTATAATACCTACACAATATCTCAAAATCATTTTGTTAGTAGCATTTGTTTTATTTAAGATATTATTCCAACCAGTTATATGAAATGATATCTTAAGAATATTGATTAGGAATATTTGATATGATATGCATATTTTAATTAATAATATTTTATTTAAATATTATATGCATATGTTTTCCCTAATTATATTAATTATAAATAAAAAACATATGATAATAATCTTTTTACAAATAAACCCACATATGTTTTTTTACAATTAACAGCTTTTAGTAGTAAACAATAGTGGGAAAATGTCGATACAAATGTGCAATATATTTGATTTATCAAATACCCCCAAACTTATTTTTGATCGTTCCGAGAAAACTATTTATTAAAAAGAAAAAGAACAACTAGCACACTTTCGTAGAAAACACGATTGCACTTAGCTCGTGCAACAAGCCGTTAAATCTCTAGATGTCCTTAATAGGAGGAGTGTTGACTCCTGAGGGTTTTCAGTGGATTACACCCACAAAATCCCAAAATAAAAGAAAGAAGATAAAAATTACATGCAAAGATAAGGAATGTATAAAAGAAAAAATTTGAAAAAAAGAGTTTCAAACTACACTAGCTTTTTATTTGTCATGAGCCCTATCTTAATGGTCTTGAAAAGATGTCAGAAATCACATCATCCCTCAATAAAACATCGTCTTTAGTTTTCCTCCCTAGCTTTCCTCCAAACATCGATCATATGCCCATACATGTGTGTAAAAGTCATCTCTCCTCTTGGAGAATTCAATTAAAGCTATCATACCCTTTGTCCAACTTCCTTAGTATATTTTAGATTGATTTTCTCACACATTCTTCATGTGACCATTAATACTTCTTGAGATATTAACCAACCGATTACTGAATGTGCTCACTTATTATGGCGTAATTAGAAATATTCTAGTCTTGCAATACCTAAGACTTAGCAGTGACTCTCAAATCAGTTGGTCTAAGACACTAGGTGATAAGGCACCCTCGCTATATTTTTTTATGTTGCCTTAAGTAATTACAAAAGCAGTGTTCATTTTTCTGCACCACTTATCTTTTTATTGATTATATATATATATATATATATATATATATATATATATATATATATTCCATTTCATACTAATGCTTTTAGACAAAAGTATTTCAAGGTATCCTCTACTATCCCAAGTTTCAAGATGTGTGCAAGTGCATATAGTAGAGTATCAACGTTCCGAAGTTTGGACTCAAGAATATAGACTATTTTTCAGACTTATTTTTATCCGCAGATTAGTAATTCATTCATCTTACTAACCCTTGGGACAACATCTCATGACTATGTATTACTAGCTTCGTTTTAAAACATTTAATTTTCTTGCATTTCTTAAATCTCTTCCTCTTTTTCATATGTATTTTTCACTTTCTAACTTAAATTTTCAAAATTTATGCAATGCAATATTTACATATGATGCGTGGATATATAAAACCATCCATACAAACCATCCACCTAAACTTGTTTGCAGCAGTATCCTCACTGATGTTGTCCTGTAAGCTCAAAACCTGAAGATTAGAAGGAACAGTTCAATAAGATGGTATAAAGAAGTGGCCAAGAGTGAATGACAATGAAATTTCCCCCCAAACATGTTCTTGGCTCACAATCGTGAAAAAAATTCTTTTCTTTCAAGAGCCATTTTGAAAAATATTTTTCTTCTTCCCCCTTCCCCCAAACTTGAGTAAAACAGTGTTTTCAGTACTAAACATTAAAATTCAACATTAGAGAGGGGGTAAATATTATCGGTTTACACAAAGCTTTACACAGACCAAAAGTTAAAACCATCCATTCAAATATTTTATCAAGGTAACACCATGGTTCGTAGAAGAATGCAAAACGGATAGATGTGAAGAAGACTCGAGATTGTATAAGAATGAAGGTTGTATCATGTCTCGAGTAGAAAAAACAAAAATGAGAGTAATGAGAAGAGATGAAGTGGGGAGGAGATAAGAATTGTAATCGAAAGGTTTTACGTCTCGGTTGGTGGAGATGAAAAAGTGATTGTGAATGAAAACGAGACTATGAAAGATAAAGAATGGGTAGAATAGTCACATTCTCGTATGTGATTAGAAGAAGGGGTGGCGGTTCAAATTCTTCGGCTTCAAAAGGAGGTGCATGAATTTCCGGTGGAGTTTGATTCATCACAGCATCCAGGTCATCAAGGAACGCGAGTTCTTCGTCGAAAATATCTTCAAAACTTTCATCAATGATCTCATCGGAAAGAAAGGAATCGATATCTATATCAGTGGAATAGGCAGATTCACTATGAAGGTTGAAAGTTTCAAGGTCAATATTTTGCGCACCAAGATTCAAAACACTTGATTCATCAGAAATTATGGAGGTAGGAGACTTGAAAAGCTCATCTAACTCATTTTCAAAAGAGTCTAAATCAAATGATCTTTCAAAAATCATAGAACTTGAAATATCATAATTTGGTTCATCAAAGCTCGGTGGAATTGAAAGAAGATGAGAAGAAGAACCAAAGGAAGTGTGTAATGAAATGGGTAAACGAACTTGGGTGTCGAGCATTGTTGAACCAGATATGGGAGATGAAGGCCGAATATCGTTTTGCATATCGTATAGGTCAGTGGTAAGAATAGGACCGGTTAAATGCACAGGAAGATGTTCACATTCAATGGAGGGGATATGATGGGTCGGGGAATCCAACTTATCCAACATAGCGAATTCATCTTCAAAGATATTCTCATCATTGATCTCACTAGCACCTTCAGTCAAATCAAACGAATAGTTCTTTAAAAATTCATCAATTATATTATCCTCAATCGATGGATCACTTTATTCACTTGATATAATAGGAAGGTTTGAAATGTCAAGTTTAGTCGTTTAAGGATCGGTTTGATTTGGAATGGTGTATGGCTCTCTTTCATACTCATGATTGGAAAATCAAACATGTTATTCTCGAGCACCTCATTAATTAGATTATTAAGCGGTTGACCATCAAATACATTATGTTGGGGTTCAGGATGGAAGGTGTCGAGATATAAAGAATTGGTTCTGGTTTTTACATTAATGGATCCCCAGTTCTTTCTTACTACTCAATTCCAACTCTACTTCAAGACTAGATATTGTTTTTGAAGAAGTTTCAATGAAGGATTCTCTTTAAAACGTGGAACTTCCTAATTAATGTTCAGAAGTATTGTCTAGATAAGGTGCAAAAGTTGAGTATGGTTGGAATGGATTTAATTGTTGGATACGGGAGAGTTCAATGTGTTCCGCAATAGAAATGGGTTTACGAATTGCCACATTAGCCTAAAGAAAAGTATCAATATGAGAGGGTGTTGTTAGTGATATATGCCCTAGAGGACATTATTGTATAGTACTGGTTTGTATATTATGTAGGAGATAGTGCCCTCAGAGTCAATTATTGGATCACAGGCACGTGATTGCAATGTTTGATGGAGGACCTGTCCCGCTAGGACAATCTTACTCAAGATGATAGTATGCTATCTGGTTTATCTTTATCTTCGTGTACTGCTTTAGGTGACCTGACAGGTCACTATTGCATGTTGATAGAGCCCCTAGGATTCTTGCTTGACCACCAGCAGTATGAGGGCGATCATATACGTGGGAGCTGGTAGTCTATAAGCACATCCTTAAATGGTCCCTAGTCGTGGGAGTTTCGAGATAGGGCATCGATACTCCAGAGTAGACTAGTGTGTACATTCGAGACCCCGACGAGGGGCGGTGGCCGGTCTCACAAGCCACTGGTGTCAGTTCGTTCACCTAAGATGTATACAGGTGCTCATTGGGTTATGAGTACACCGGACAGGACTCGCCGGGAACATGCTAGTTGGTCATATACCAGACGTCAGATAGTAGTTCACTGGTGACATGTGTACATGTTAGTTCATCGATCTGGGGATCGTCATTTGTCTCGTGTGAGTTCCCACTGTACTTTGATTACTACCCTACCACGGCTCAAAGGAGTCGTGCAAATAGGTTTTAGTTGGGTACAGTTCCGAGCCACATGGAGGCAGTGAGCGCATCTTCAGGGGTTCGTCTCTCCTGGTATTGGTGGTGAGGTCGCGTTGTGTCTAGGAGAGCCATTACACGAAGCCCTCGGCCGAGGCAAGGAGATTTACTGGTAGGTATTCCAGTAGCATCTCAGGGTGTTCTGGGCTACACTCCGACACGACTTGTACCGCTTTTGGGGGTCTGACTTTTACCAACCCCCTAGGCCCGCCATGCGATGCTCATAGACGAACGGAACGGACTGTACGGATATTGTCACTGACAGGCTCAGTTGGTTTGTCAGGCTGAGTTCGCTCACAGACGTCCCTTTTAGTCAATACCTGGTAGCCCTTTACGTATTGGCTTATACCTCTGACGTGCTAGTGGTTAAATCCACAACCAAGGTATTGATGAGTCTTTAGAGTCCCCCACATTCAGTTACTCAGCTTTCGGGCGAAAAGCTGTAGAGGCCGTATGGAGATATGGCAGGGTCCGATCAGATACGTGCGGTATTGCACGGATCAGGATCGGACGGTTAGTACTAAAGGCCGTATGGTTATATGGCAGAGTTCGATCAGATACGTGCGGTATTGCACGGATCAGGATCGAACGGATATTACTAGCCGGCTTTGGTTTAAGTCGGATCCTAGTATAGTACAGTGTAGATTTTGTCTCATTGCATTTGTATTTCGGTCGAAATACAAATGCGGGTGTGTATGCACAGTGTCGGGGTTTTCCTGTAATTTATTACGGGACCAGTTTTCTGGAGTTGCCAGTTTGCTTTCCGTTTCGGCCAATTTCCTTTGTATCGTTCATTGGCCGAAGTTTGGTGGAGGAGGGCTTATTTGCATTGTTGCAAATAAGTATTTGTGGAGGGGGTCTTTGCATATTATTGTATCATGATACTTGCACCATCATTACTTTCTTTAGCCATCATGGCTAGCCTTGTAGTGTCATGATGGCTTGACCTTTGTTGTGATGATGAGGTTGTTGGAGTGTTAGTTTAGGTTTGTGATCATTTCTTTTGATGATAGCCTTTTCTTCCTCTCACTTGGATTATTCTCTTGATTTACTCTCTTGAGTTTGGTCACTCTCTCATTCACTCCCCCCCTCACAAGATGCATGGCCGGCCATTCCTTTGGGTAGGGGCTGTCCAAGTTTAGAGTGGGGATTTTTTGTTCTTTTCATGCTACAAAAAATCCCCATGTTCATCTCCAAAAAGACCAAGTTCAATCCCTCCACCAATGGCAACCTCCACTACCCCAAAATGAGACACAAGTTCTACACACCATTCTACAGCAAATCTTGGGCACGTCGACTAGCCAGCTTCGTGCCCGAGTTGCCTCGGTATTGAGGTGGGAGCCCGTAAAAGATGTAGACGATGTGGTGCCCTTCCGGCAAGGAGGCGACGACCGGAGTTTCCGCGAGAGATCGGGACGATGACAAGAAGACCGGAGGACTCGGATCACTCGGTACATTTCTCTTCCCCATCTTGTAGTTAGCTAGGACTAGTTAATGGTTCGATCCGGGTTTTAGTGCGCGGTGGTGCCGGTTTGCTGGTTTGCAAAATTAAAGTTTTTCGCTTCCGCATTTTGGCGTCGGATTGACAGCCGGGGCGCCGCGGTGCACTTACAGTGGTATCAGAGCCTCACCATTAACTTAGTCTAGCTTTCTTTAATGTGTTTACATTTCCGATCGACCAAAATTCCAAAATCCGCATTTTTGTTTGCTTCAGTTTTCTGTTGAAATTTTTTGGAGTCGAAATTTTTTTCAAGTTACAGAAAAGTGATGTACTGGAAAATATAAGGCTACTGTAGAAATTCGACAGAGTAATTCCATAGTCGGAGCGCGGAACCGCGGCCAAACCCCCCTTTGGGCCGCGGTTCCGCCGTACTATGATCAGATCACTGTGTCATTTTTCTTCAGTTGCTTTCTGGGCTGATTTTACGGTTTTTGGAATATTAATTTTGGGCCCAGAATTTCTTGATGTGCTACAGTAGTACTTGGATGCCCACTTGTTAAAATTTGATCGATCGGATATTTTAAACACATTAGTTCACAGTATTTACATTATATCTGCGACCGTGAATGTCACTTGATCTGTAAATCCGGTCTAACTGCTATAGCCCGGTTAGACGGATTTGCGAACGTGACTTTCACGTTGATGTTCTGTGTTTTGCTGTGATGATGCGGATTGGTCGTGGGGGATAGCCTGGATGCAATGCTAGTATAGTTTTTGTTGTATTATGTACATTTGATATTGCGGGTCGAGCGTCCGACATGTGGACTGCCGTCACTGCCTGATTGTATTATTATTTTGGGGCACGACCAGGTTGCGGTCGATGTACCTGTTGTATGTATATTTTACTTTCTGTACTAGGATTACCCCGCGGAGGAGTGCACGGATAGCCGGGTTCTAGAGGGCAACAAGCCCGCATCTCATGGCATTGAGACGGAGGGGGCTTCACTCTAGGATTGGCGGGCTATTCGCCGCACTCGTAGGGGGTACAGGTTGACCCAGGAGGGGTGCCCAAGTTACCGGATTCCGTGAAGTGCTGGGTGGTCCATTCACGGTACTGAAAGGGGCTGCCTCGCTTCAGGTATTGGCGGGTGACTTGCAGCGCCCGTAGGGGTCTAGGATTTCATTGCACAGGCTATCCACATGACCAGGGGAACGTCGGGTTTCAGTAGTGGCTCTGTGAAACCCGGGGATCCCAGATATCTGTTTTGTTCTGTGATGCTGTACATTTCTGTGATGTTGCATTTCTTATCACGCCTTAAGCAAAATATAATATATTGGTATATATATTAGTAGATGTTGTATATGTTTTACATCCACGCTAGTCCAGTCCCCGCTCTGTCGTTAGTTAGCTAACTTAACGGGTAATGACGGGACCCAGTGGCGAATGCGGATGGCATATACGTACATCAGTATATTTTCGTTCGTTGTGGTGTGATCAATTGATGGGACTGCGTTGATTCGGATCAATGCAAGTTAAAAACAAACCTAATCTGATGTTGTTGGAACACTTTTCAAAAAGCTGTTATTGCAAGGACGTTCACTTTTGTTTTGCATCGTGGTATTCAGTTGGAATATCCTGCTCCTCAGTCGACGAGGCAAGGGCCGAGATCCCTTCACCGGGAGTGATCCCTTGGACAGAATTTTGCGTCAGGGCATTAACTTCACTATAGCCGATTACTTTTGCTTTGCACCGTGGTATTCAGTTGGAATATCCTGCACCTCATTCTACGGGGAAAGAGCCGAGATCCCTTCACCGGGAGTGACCACTTTAGCAATGGTTTTCGTCACTATATTTCAAAAGGCTATCCTGTTCCTTCAACGATATCAAGTTCTTTACGTTAAAGGTTTTCGCCAGAAACCATTCGTAGCCCTCCGTCGTTTCAGACGGGTAGCACGTAGTATTCATGCTATGTTTGTTGATCTTCGTCAAGGCATAGTGAATGGTAGCTGCTTGTTACCTTTCTGCTGCATAGATAGATGCGTTGGTTTGGGACAGTCGTATAGCCTTGTTGACCTTCGTCAAGGGCTTGTACGGGTGGGTTCAAATTAACCTGGACAATGACGGGTAGAACTTGACATGTGACTTATGATTTGTTGACCTTCGTCAAGGTCATAAGAGCATGGGGCAAAAATCACATCGGGAGTTTCTAAAGAAACTGAAACTTGCCAGATATGCGCATACCTTCTGGAGTGTGATGACGTGAGCGGATTCCGTCATGTTATCATGCGATGATAGTTGGATCCCGATTCCCACTGATGAGTTGGTATACTCCTCGGGTGATCCCGACTAATTCTTCTTTCAGGTTTGGAGGAGAATTTGACGGTACAGTGGGAGGTTTCCAGATTAGATAAATTGGTAACCATTCTGTTCTGGGTTAGAGTGCACGCTGAGTGTTTCTTTTCTCTCTTTCTTTGGCAGCTACCATTGACCCGACCCTAAGACAATGACTCAATGACCAAGTTGACCGAACCTTCTTAACACTGGCTTATGAATTGTCGGAGTTGCAAACCTCATTGCCACTCCTACTTTTACCCTTTTCTCCAGGACACCCCGTATTACTAAGAACGTCCACTTCCATTGGACAAAACCATCGTATGGTTAGATACGAACTCGAAGGAATTTATTCGAGGATGGTTTCCGGTTCTGGAGAAAACGGATAGGACTATTCAGTTGTCTTTTCCTTTTACCTTCTCTCAGGTTGCGAGTACTCCTTGGTTTAGGAGTAGTACACCTATTACGCAAATTGGATAGTCTTCTTCCAAACCTTAGGCTGGTGCCGACCGGTAGGGAATGAAGAAAACCAATTAGCCTAACGATGGTGTACAGAAGGTATTGAGTTAAGACAAAGCAAGGGATTGGTAAGAGGGCAAAGTAAATTGCGACTGCTATTCACGACCAAACCAAGTATTTCATTACCACTCCCATTTCACCTTTGTATTTCTCCAGGACACTCCGTATCACTACGAAGATCCACAGTTTATTGGATACTCCATCGTATGGTTATATACGAACTCGAAAGGAACTTGTTCCAGTTCGGGGATGGATTCTGGTTCAGGAGAAATAGGAATAAGATTTATTCAGGTGTCTTTTATCTTCACCTTCTCTCGCATTGCGAGTGTTCCTAGGATTAGGACAGTACACCCATTATGCTTATTGGATAGTCTTCTTCCAAACCATAGGCTGGTGCCGAACGGTAGGGATGGAAGAAAACCATTTGGCCTAAAGGGGTGTGCAGAAGGTAATGACTAAAGACATATGAAGGGATTTGGAGAGGTGGCAAAGAATTATACGGTTACAGTCGTGAATCTGGAAGAGGCATTACTAGGAATACCGGGTTACCCCATCGAAACATTTCAATGTTTCAGTTTCACTGTGTACTGTTAAACGAAAACTGATTTCCCAGTTAGACACTTGCTCCAGGGTATGTATTTACCAAGTATGATTCTCACATCTGTATAGTTTTACAGATGATGAGTAGGAGTAGGTTAGTGGGAATTAGGTGATCATCCTCACTATATCGGGATTCGTTGTAATCGGTGATATTTGAGGAAATCACCTGGGCTGTTTGCCGGTCGGCAAATATTTGGTTTTGAATATCCGCTGTTATGCACCAATTTCCAATTGATATATCTGTACGTCTATTTTCATAGAGTGAGATATACCTTTTTGAAATTATGTCCATGACATTTACCTATATCAGTGGATGGTTAGATAAGGAGCATTAAACAGCGGTGTAATTCTTCTTAACCATAAGTACAGTTTTCAACCTACGACACACAGTGAATGAGTTATCAGACTCAAGGGACTTATACAGAGTATTGTATGTTGTTCAGGGTCCATCAGGACAGAGGGGTTGGTCCTCGTACTATATTCAGTTTACTTATGACTTCTCTAGTTTTTAGACAAGTGTTTCGTGGAAACACAGGGTCTGAATTTTGAGAAGTTGTAGGTATTTGAATAAAGTAGAGAACCAGATATTGAAAGTATCGGGATTCTTCAAAGTGATCGAAGATGTAGATACTTGAGTATGGTATTCAGATGATAGTAATGATTAAGAGATCTTGCTTCTCTTTCAGGTTATTCATAATTGGAAGCATTCCTAAGTTGAGTAACGCTGATCGGCCTCTTTCCATTTAGTTGACATGCACTGGAGACAGCTGCATGATTTGAATCTGGTTCAATTAAATCAGTGCCTCTGGTTCTATATTGGATATAGTACAGTTCATATCTTAACATTGTTAAGGTACGGGGAGTTGTCCGGCTTATGATTAAAACCAGACACTGGACAACTCAAGGCACGTTTCTGTAATGGCTGTTTGTGGGTTGACCCAGGCTATGACGAGGGTTGATTTTCTACCATCTGGAAGATCAATAGCGATATTGTTCTAGACTCGCCACAGTTTTATTAAAGATGGATTTTTCAGAAAACAGTAGTGTGAGTATGGTAGAACTGGAAGTGATTCCAGAACCACAAACGATTACTGAAGATTTGATAGGAACCTAAAGATTCAATCTGGCTTGACATTCCATTGGCCACTCCGCAGATAAGGTGGGTAACCTCAGGCACCCGAGAGGTACTCCGGTAGCCTCAAGGACGGTGACAGGGAGGTTCTTGTTTACCCACACTTGCCATTGCTGTTGTTCCAGGTTGCGAGACCCGGCGGGAGGATGATTATAGCGTCATTCTAAACTAGTTTTAGAAGTGTACGTGTATTGGACTCTGCCAGAGGGTTGTCGTAGTCAGTGGGAGCAGCGGAAGCATTGGTGAACATATGGCTTATGTCTATTTATAGACTAAAGCAGATATAGCGGAGATAGATCATCAATTTCTGATGTGACAGTCATAGGTTTGACTTCATCAAAATAGGGGATGGATCTGTTGAGAAGATAGTAGGGTATGATGTCATGGTATTTGGATGACATACACAGAATAGGAAAAGAAACTCTTATACTACGATTGGTTATACTTTGGTCGTCACACAGTGGTTTCTCCACATGGGACTTGGACATTATATCAAACATACTGGTTACTAGATCTATGGTTTAAGATCTAGATTTGGGTGGTTTCCCAATCTGGGTACTTAGACAGCATTCTAAGAGTATTTAGAATGGACGACTCCTGTCACGGTAGTGTACCTGCAGGTGATGGAGTCACCCTCTCTAAAGGTGTCTTACAGACTAAAGGGGAGAGGGATGTGCATGATTGGCAGATCACTTGCTCAGACAATTGTGTCAATCATGAGATGTCAAGTACCACACCAGATGTTGTTTTTGCAGTAAATGCAATAAGTTGAGATTGATCCAATCCTGGAGAAACAGTCAGGAGCAGCTTTAGAACATAAGTAGATGTTCTAGGGATATGATAACGACAGCCTCATTCGGGAGACAGTTATCATTCCAGGCTTCCAAGGTGACCCGGACGACAAGGAGGTTGTCAGAGTTATAGTTTTTCCTTCTGACGAAGGGCAGTATTTTGGACAGGTGGTCCAAGGCAATACTGAGGGAGGCATGGCGCAGGATACTGATTAAGTTCAGTTGACGATACAGTCTAAGAAGTTTAGATTTGGAGTTCATTTATGAGCTAGGTCCCATCAGACATCCAGACACATTCTAAGACAGGTATTGCTCATTTCGGGAGATGGGTTTCTCCGCGAACTTGAGATATAGAGAGACATAGAAAGAGACATCAAGGCGGATCCACTCACTAAGGCTATTCCTCGAACGCAATAGTTTCGCAAGCGAGCTTTGTGAGACTGACTAGTAGAGGAGTTGGTTGTTCGGTATCACACGTGCTGTGAGTATGCGACATCGCAATAATTAGCCTTGAGTGCAAGTGGGAGATTGTAGGAGATAGTTCCATCAGAGTCAATTATTGGATCACAGGCACGTGATTGCAATGATTGATGGAGGACCTGTCCCGCTAGGAAAGTCTTACTCAAGATGATAGTATGCTATCTGGTTTATCTTTATCATCGTGTACTGCTTTAGGTGACCTGACAGGTCACTATTGCACATTGATAGAGCCCCTAGGATTCTTGCTTGACCACCAGCAGTATGAGGGCGATCATATACGTGGGAGCTGGTAGACTATTAGCACATCCTTAAATGGTCCCTAGTCATGGGAGTTTCGAGATAGGGCAACGATACTCCAGAGTAGACTAGTGTGTACATTCGAGACCCCGACGAGGGGCGGTGGCCGGTCTCACAAGCCACTGGTGACAGTTCGTTCACCTAAGATGTATACAGGTGCTCATTGGGTTATGAGTACACCGGACAGGACTCGCCGGGAACATGCTAGTTGGTCATATACCAGACGTCAGATGGCAGTTCCCTGGTGACATGTGTACAGGTTAGTTCATCGACCTGGGGATCGTCATTTGTCTCGTATGAGTTCCCACTGTACTTTGATTACTACCCTACCACGGCTCAAAGGAGTCGTGCAAACAGGTTTTAGTTGGGTACAGTCCCGAGCCACATGGAGGCAGTGAGCGCATCTTCAGGGGTTCGTCTCTCCCGGTATTGGGGGTGAGGTCGCGCTGTGTCTAGGAGAGCCATTACACGAAGCCCTCGGCCGAGGCAAGGAGATTTACTGGTAGATATTCCAGTAGTATCTCAGGGTGTTCTAGGCTACACTCCGACACGACTTGTACCGCTTTTGGGGGTCTGACTTTTACCAACCCCCTAGGCCCGCCATGCGATGCTCATAGACGAACGGACCGGACTGTACGGATATTGTCACTGACAGGCTCAGTAGGGTTGTCAGGCTGAGTTCGCTCACAGACGTCCCTTTTAGTCAATACCTGGTAGCCCGTTACGTATTGGCTTATACCTCTGACGTGCTAGTGGTTAAATCCACAACCAAGGTATTGACAAGTCTTTAGAGTCCCCCACATTCAGTTACTCAGCTTTCGGGCGAAAAGCTGTAGAGGCCGTATGGAGATATGGCAGGGTCCGATCAGATACGTGCGGTATTGCACGGATCAGGATCGGACGGTTAGTACTAAAGGCCGTATGGTTATATGGCAGAGTTCGATCAGATACGTGCGGTATTGCACGAATCAGGATCGAACGGATATTACTAGCCGGCTTTGGTTTAAGTCGGATCCTAGTATAGTACAGTGTAGATTTTGTCTCATTGCATTTGTATTTCGGTCGGAATACAAATGCGGGTGTGTATGCACAGTATCGGGGTTTTCCTGTAATTTATTACGGGACCAGTTTTCTGGAGTTGCGAGTTTGCTTTCCGTTTCGGCCAATTTCCTTTGTATCGTTCATTGGCCGAAGTTTAGTGGAGGAGGGCTTATTTGCATTGTTGCAAATAAGTATTTGTGGAGGGGGTCTTTGCATATTATTGTATCATGATACTTGCACCATCATTACTTTCTTTAGCCATCATGGCTAGCCTTGTAGTGTCATGATGGCTTGACCTTTGTTGTGATGATGTGGTTGTTGGAGTGTTAGTTTAGGTTTGTGATCATTTCTTTTGATGATAGCCTTTTCTTCCTCTCACTTGGACTATTCTCTTGATTCACTCTCTTGAGTTTGGTCACTCTCTCATTCACTCCCCCCCCCCTCACACGATGCATGGCCGGCCATTCCTTTGGGTAGGGGCTGTCCAAGTTTAGAGTGGGGATTTTTTGTTCTTTTCATGCTACAAAAAATCCCCATATTCATCTCCAAAAAGACCAAGTTCAATCCCTCCACCAATGGCAACCTCCACTACCCCAAAATGAGACACAAGTTCTACACACCATTCTACAGCAAATCTTGGGCACGTCGACTAGCCAGCTTCGTGCCCGAGTTGCCTCGGTATTGAGGTGGGAGCCCGTAAAATATGTAGACGATGTGGTGCCCTTCCGGCAAGGAGGCGACGACCGGTGTTTCCGTGAGAGATCGGGACGATGACGAGAAGACCGGAGGACTCGGATCACTCGGTACATTTCTCTTCCCCATCTTGTAGTTAGCTAGGACTAGTTAATGGTTCGATCCGGGTTTTAGTGCGCGGTGGTGCCGGTTTGCTAGTTTGCAAAATTAAAGTTTTTCGCTTCTGCATTTTGGCGTCGGATTGACGGCCGGGGCGCCGCCGTGCACTTACATATTATATTTTTGAAGCTTGGGATATACATGGATATAATAACAATCTTACTCGTTATGGTAGTATGCTACTTGTTTTGATTCTATCTTAACATGTGTATATATTTCTTTTAGCATATCGCTTATACATATTGGTAGAGCCCTTAGGATCGCTGCTTGACTACCAGCGTTGTGATGGCAGTCACACTAGTGGAGGCTGGGTAGTCTATAAGCACATCCTTATACAGGTAACTAATCGTAGGATTATCGAGAAGGGATATCGATACTCCAGAGTAGACTAGTGTATACACATATCATCCCAGCAGGGGAGATGGTCTGTCCCACAGCCATTAGTATGTCGTACTGGAGATAGTATATAAGTGCTCATTAGGTTATTAGTTACATTGGACAGAATCATGGGGAACTATTGGTTGGTATTATACCTATCGTCAGG
Source organism: Agapanthus africanus (assembly GCA_030015575.1). Lineage (NCBI taxonomy): Eukaryota > Viridiplantae > Streptophyta > Magnoliopsida > Asparagales > Amaryllidaceae > Agapanthus > Agapanthus africanus. The sequence continues at coordinate 365,575,656 of JASDDO010000012.1, forward strand.
TAGCAGTTCTCGGGTGACATGAGTACAGCTTAGTCCGTTGACTTGACATCACTATTCGTCTCAAGTGTGTTCCCACTGTACTTAGATCACTACCCTACAACGGCTCTAATGAGTCGTACAAACAGGTAGTGGTTGGATGCAGTCCTGAAGCACTGGGAGGCAGTAGTGGTTAGATAGGATTCATCTCTCCAGGTATTGGGGGTTGATATCGTGCTGTGTTCGGAAAGCCATTACACAAAATCCCTGGTAAGGGCAAGTGAGATTTACTGGTAGGTACTCCAGTAGTTTCTCATGGTGTTTTGGGCTCTATTCCGGCATGACTTATTGCGCTATTAAGGGTCTGATGGTTACCGCCCTTCTAGGCCCGATATGCGAGTATTTTAGACGAACATACCATACTGTATGGAGATTGTTATAGATAGGCTCAGTAGGAGTTCAGATGAGTTTACTCATCGACCTTCTTATCGACAGATACTTGGGTAGCCATTACGTGCAGCAAGTACCGCTGATGTGCTTGTGGTTAAACCCACTACCAGCGTACTATCAAGTCTTTAGAGTCCCACACAGAAGGTTTCCCTTCTTCGGGGGAAACGATGTAGAGGTCGTATGGTTTTACGGCAGGGTTTCGATCACATACGTGTACTAGCTACACGGATGATGTTCGGGCGGATAATACCAGTGGGCTTTGGTTTAAGCCGGATCCTAGTATTATATTCTTAGATTATTTTTGTCTCTTTGTATTCGTATTTTATTCGGAATACGGATACATGTATGTATATACGGTGAGGGGTATTCTTGTAATTTTACAAGAGTGCTTCTAGAAGAAGACACCTCATTTGTGGTTTTATCCATTTACTTAAATGGATAATGAGGTGGAGGTATGAGGTGTTACTTAGCAATAAATGAAGCATGGCTACTTGGGTGACTCATGGTTTTGTGACTATTGAAGCATGGTTGATTCATTTTGGTGAATTATTTTTTGCTTCATTATCACAACCCTTAGCCATTCTTCATATCATTATCATCACTACACTCTCTCTCCTCCAAGCTATCTTCTTCTTCCTCAAACCCTAAAAGTCTCATATGTTGGGAATCCTAGGGTTCTTGAGACAAATCAATCCATAATTATTCTCTACATCATCTAGGATACTTAGCTTAGCATACTAGGTACCCTAGTTACCTCGGTTTAGAAGTTGGAACTCAAAGTACATACTCTCGGGTGGATCGTCTTTGACGTGAGGAGGTCGACGTTGCAAGCTCGATCCAATCTTTGAGGAGCCAACGAGAGGAGGAAAAGAAGACCTGAAAGACTTGTTCATGGAGGTATAAAACCCTAACCTAGTAGTTAGAACCTCCAAGTAGTGAGCTAGTTAAGGTTCCGTAAAGATCCTGGAGTTTAGTCGGTGTTGCGAAGCTTGTAAAAATCCTTTTTTTACACATTCTGCCCCCCGCGAACCCACGAGGTGCGTGACATCAACTTACAGTGGTATTAGAGCCTACTAAACCTTAACTAGCAGTTTAGACAATTTATAGAACTACGAAACCGAAATATCTCCGAAACATTGAAATCAAAGTCCAAGTTTCTGTCAAATTTTTGAGAGGCTCTAATTTTTTTAAAACAATTGCAGAGTGCTCCTTTACTTGTATATTTAACACCATAGAAAAACAAGGCCATGACTCAAAAATGTGGCCGGCCACGGTTGCAAAATTCCCGGTCTGGCCGGCCCCATGATGAATTTTGGTGCCGTGTTTTGTTTGGTGTTCTGGACACTTGGATTTAGGGTTTCAGGTTATGTCTGTTTTTGCCAAGATTGCATATAATGTTATCTTTGTGTTGTGGCAATTCGGAATATTTTGAAATTGCAGTTTTAACATTGTTTACTTGTTTCAGTTTATATGTGTTTTGAAAAGTCCGCTAATTGTTATACGTCGATTAGTGGAGGTTGTACATATCTGTGATCTGTGATTGTGGTTTGTGGATATGAAGTATTGGGTCATCATGATGCAATAGCCAGGGGATGTGAGAAAAGCGTTTTTCTTTCATTCATGTAAATTTGTAGTTGAGGTAATATTATTTTGCGGGGGACATCCGGGTTAAGTTTGTAGCCACCGTTGTATTATTTCATTTACTGTTTCTTGCACCTAGGATAGACCCAAGGTGGGGTGCACAAACTACCGGGTTCTTGAAGTGCCGAGTGGCCTACTCATCTCATTGAGGGAGTTTGCTTCACTTCGGGAATTTGGTGGGTAGTTTGCTGCACCCGTAGGGGTCTAGGGTGGGGTTTGACTATTCAACAAGACCGTGGAATCCGTCTTTCGTTATAGGCTTAAATGAAACGCGGAATTCTTAATATATCCAATATATTCATCTGTGATCTGGAATGCCTATTATTGCGAGAGACGAATGGATATATATATATATATATATATATATATATATATATATATATGATATATAATAGACGTTGTTTATGTTTTGCACCCGCGCTAGTCCAGACCCCGCTCTGCCGTTAGTTAAGTAACCTAACGGTGCATGATGGGGCCCCATGGCGAATGCGGATGGCATAAGCGTATGTTTTATTCCCGTTTCTTTCTGCAATGATAGGATTAAATGATGGGACATCATTAATTGATTAATGCAAAGAAAACATACTAAAGTTAAATCGTTAGAACAGTTTCAAAACCATCCGGTTTTCTTCAAAAAGCTACTTTTAAATGCGTAGCTTAAGCCACTCTTTTTAAAAGCTATCATGGTTCTTTCTGTAAGTCCACGTTGCCCACCCCGGTGCTTGCGGGGAGACGGAAACGTTATGAAAAATTCAATTTTTACAACTCTAGGCAACATGGACTATGTAAAGGAGGGATCTTTGCTAAACAAAACTAACTAACAAAGCTAAAGAGAGTTAGCTACTCGGTAAGTGGGTTATACCTAGGTCTTCAAGTCCTTCTCTCCTTGCTCCTTGGAGTGGAAGAAAGGGTTCTCCTTGTCGCCTTCTTTTGCCGAAGAAAGATCCACCCGAGAGCTTCAACCTTTGGCTCCAACCTCAAACTAGAAGTAACTATGGTGCTTGGTGTGCTAGACCTAGGACCTTAGAAAGAGTAGAGAGTGTTTTTGAAGGGATTATCTCAAGCCCAAATGGTTCCCAACACATGAGAGGGGAGAGCTAGAGAGAGAGGAAGAGGAGGAGAGAGAATGGAAATGATAAAGTGAGAAGAATATCTCAACCTTCTCACATATATGTGATTTATGAATAATAGATAATTAGTCAAGATAATTGTCATGGTTAATCAAGAAATGACCATTATCATTTCACATTAAATGCCTTTGTAAGGATCAAAGAGCATCTTTCATATGGAATGATGATGGTCAACTTGTCAACCTAGGTCAACAAGTCAAGTATAGTCAAATGGTCAACAATCCTAACCAAGCACAATTATAATTAACTAATATCAATAAATCATAATTCACACAACATTACGGTTAAGAAAATGACAATAGTCATCAACCCTAATCAAAGTCCTCTGCCTCTGTCTCTGTCAACTGTGCATACACACCCGTATCCGTGTACCGAGGAACACGAATACAATGAGATAAAACCAATCCCAAATCATATACTAGGATCCGGCTTAAACCAAAGCCCGCTAGTATAAGCTATCCGGACACCCAACGTGCACAAGTGCGCGGATGTGAACGTGTTAGTTATATGTATGCCCTAGAGGCCATTACTGTACATAGGATGTATATTGTAGTGGATGCTGGGACATATATAGGGAGGAGTTTCTTGCTCGACATGATAGTATGCTATCTGGTTGCTCTTTACCTTAATGTGTATACTGATTGTATCTCTGTTAAATGTTGGTAAAGCCCTTAGGATGTGTACTTGACTACCTGGACTATGATGCGGATCATACTAGTGGGGACATGGTAGTCCATAAGTACATCCTTCAAAGTCCCTAGTCGTGGGTGTATCGAGACGGGGCATCGATATACCAGAGTAGACTAGCGTATACCTTCTCGACCCATACAGATGGGCGATGGATGATCCCATATCCATTGGTGTTTGACATCAGAGATGATATACGGGTGCTCAGTAGAGACTGGGTACACTGGACGGACTCGCCGAGAACTCCCAGATGGTATTATACCTCACGTCAGATGGCAGTTCTCTGGTGACACTGGTATAGAGTAGTCTGTTGACCCGAGATCGTCATAGAGTCTTGTGTGGTTCCCACTGTGCTTTGATTTCCATCTTACCACGTCCAAGAGGGCGTGCAAAACGGTGGTTTTTGGGTACAGTCCCGAATCACATGGAGGCAATGAGCTCTAGGAGGGGATTCGTCTCTCCCGGTATAGGGAGTTGATGTTGCGCTGTGTTCGATTGGCTATAACAGGAAATCCCTGGCCAATGTTGCTGAGATATACTGGTAAGTCTTACCAGTAGTTTCTCGAATTGTTATAGACCTCATATCGACACGACTTATCGAGTTATTGGGGTCTGACGTTTACCACCCCTAGGCAAGATATGCGACATATCAGACGACGAGACCGGACTGTACGGTAGTGTTACTGGTTGGATTCACTGGAGTGTGAGCGGGCTTGCTCGTCGATCTTCTGATCGCTCAATACCCGGGTGGCCGTTACGTTTAGCAGACCGCTTGCGGCTTGTGGGTGTTTGATATGATCATCATCTGCTGCCGGCGTATTGACGAGTCTTTAGAGTCCTACACAGAGGTTTCCTGGCTCAAGCAAAACGAAATAGGAGCGCATATGAGATATGTGCGGGACCGAGAATGATGCCAGTATGTGATACTGTATTCGATTCTCGCGATATGTGACATTGATCGGTTATATGCGATATAGCCGGGTTATCGGATCAAGTGTTGATTCGATAAGTTGTTACTGTTGATATTATTCGGTTATATGCGATATGACCGGATCGTTAAATCAAGTGTTGATTTAATGATTCAATGCATAATTATATATTTGATATATTACTTTGCATTAACTAATATCGGTTCACTTTAAATGGATATTCTCACTCGGGTGTGCACATTGTATATGTGATATACTTTTGTGCACTTGATTGTATCATGTTTGATGATACATGTTTGCTAGGGTTTGTGTAAAGAGTTATTCCATGGCTAAGTAAATGGTTAGGGTTTTTATTCCTTTATTTATTCCTTTATCTTTTAATTTGGATTAAAAGAAAAAGGGAAAAGAAAATAAAAAGGTTGCTTTCTTACATGAAGCTTCTTGAAGCTTCATGCAACTTTGACTCATGTAACCTTTTTGTCTTCTTCCTCAAACCCTAACCATTCATCTAACTTGAGTTAACTCTCTACATCTAACCATGGTTCAAGTTATGATAAGATTAATTCTTTTTCTATTATTCTAATAAGTTATCATAACATTATTCTTCTTCTTCTTCCTTTCTTCACTTGAAGAAAGCAAGCTCCATCAATGGTGATTGATGGAAATGAGTGAGAAATCCAAATCTAAAGTCTACCCACTTCCTATTTCTTCATCCTCTACCTCTTGCCAAGTAGTAGAGTGTGTTTTCTTCACAAGTTTCTTGACTTGGTGAAGTCGGAGCTTGATTTAGCGATGCCTCGACGTAGATCATCTTCGGCATGGACATCGACGACCTAGCTCGCCTATTCTCCGATGAAGCCGACGCTAGAGCCCGGGAATTCATTTGGACAGCAAAGGGACTTCGTTGCGAGCTATGGAGGTGGAGCACCAGATCTACAAAGGTTGTATTTCCGTTTAAACTTTAGTTAAGTGTTAACTAGTTTTCTTTTTCGCCTAGACAGCTAGACGACGATCCGTACACTAGGGTTTCCCGGCACCGAATTTTTGAAATTGGCATGGTAGATGCCTTGTAAGACCCCTTGAGGATTCCTAGGAACCCTACAGTGGTATCAGAGCCTAGCTAGAGCCTTAGGCGAAGTCTAGACGGATTTTGAACTCCGATCGACCCGAAACCCCAACCCTAAATTGCTCTCTGGACAATTTCTGAAATCTGGTCTTTTTCAAAATTAAAAATATGCAGAGAATACATCACAAACATCTAAGAGTTACTGTGAAATTCGACAGTCAATTTCCACTAAGTCGCCGCGGATCCGCGGCCTGAGCAAAAGCTCACGCGGCGGTTCCGGGGCGGTACGACCACATTATTTAAATTTGTTTGCACAGTAATTCTTAGTTTCCAATGGTGCTTTTCCTGGGAATTTTTAATATTTTTTCTACAGTTGAGTTTTCTGGGGTTGTTCTGGGAGTTCGTATATTCGATCGGATTATCAAACTGTGTCTATGTGTTTTCCGGATAAATTTTAGAATATGTTAAAAAGTTCGACCGGATATAAATACCCAATTTTTCCCCTGTCGGGAAATTTCCAAGTGTTGGATTTTTCCGTAGTTTGACGACGTTCTAAGTAGTGCAAGTGACTCGATGGTCCCTCTAGAAGACAACAAACCTTAACTCGATTATGTGACCGTCTTGAACTGCCCTTTGAACCTTCAGGTTTAGGGCAGTACGGCGTGCCACATGTGAGGCGTTGGCTTGACCCTTCTACGGCTGGACCATTGGTACTGAGGCACGAACTGAATGTTTTTAGACTTGTTTCATGTGTTGATCTGTATCGGGAAAACTTGGGTGTTCGACTGTTCGATCGGAAAGTTTAACATTTTCTGTTTATCTCGAATGGGATACAATAATTGGAATTCACAATAAGTTATGAGATAACTGAATGAATGTTATAAACACAGCATTTTAGTCTCACTTGATCGGTTGCCACGGAATTTTGATGTGATCAAAAGTCCGTCGCAATCACGTAGCGTACGCGGATACTCGCCGATAAACTTAATAGACAGCCTCACTCCATAGCCCCGACCAAGTGACTGTAGGAGAACCTGGTCGCCGAAAGCATCCGTCCGGGTGCTCGCGGTAGCGGTGTTCCGCCTTGGTGCACTTCGTCGACGGTATCGGGGGTGCAGCCGTCTACTGAAGTTTGCGACGAGCATTCGATCAGGATGTCGGGAATCTTGTTGAATTGCCCGACTTGATATTGAAAAGTGTTTTCGATAATGAGACTAAAATGCGGGGTTTATAATTGTTAGGCATTTGATGTCTAAGGAATTCATTTGGTCAGGCATGCGATGTCTGAGGTGGTTGCGGATTCCAACTGTTGTAGTTTTACACTTTCTTTTTTGTGACCGTAAGTGTAATGTGTGATATCGCCGGTTTCGTTGCTATATGTCAACGACAATTGGGATGCGCATATTTACTTACGTTGATGACATGTGATGTTATGTGTTGCTGGATATGTTATATTGGATCGTCGTGTTTGAATAGCCGGGGGTTTTTATGTGAGATGAGTGTTTTTCATTTTCATTCATGTAAAAACTTGTATGTAATATTCTTTTATTGGGGCACTTCCAGGTAGCGGAAGATGTCACCCTTTGTATATTATTTACTTTTCCGCACTAGGATAGACCCAAGGAGGAGGGCACAAGTAACCGGGTTCTGGAGTCCAGTGGGAGACCAACTCGGGGAGTCGAGTCCGGGTCTCCTAACTCTAGAATTGGTAGGGTCGCTTGCCGCTCTCGTAGGGGTCTAGGGGTGTGGGTTTGGCTATTCATCGCGACCATGGAATCCGTGTTTTATACTGGCTCGTATTGAAAACACGGACGTCCTAGTATATCCAATATTTTATATGATTCTTCTGCTGCGATATCTGTGATGTGATCATGTGATGTTCTGTGATAGATACAGTATATAGTATATATGATATATTATATAGACGTTACTTATGTTTTACACCCGCGCAAGCCCTGCCCCGCTCTGCCCTTAGTTACCTAACCTAACGGTGCACGAGGGGACATCGAGGCGAATGCGGATGGCATAAGTGTACGTCGTATTTATCTGTGATGTTTAGGTACTTAAATAATGGGACTTCATTAATGTGATTAATGAAATAAAAGAAACCTAAGATGTTGTAGAATCGAATTTCAAAATAAAACAGGTAGCTACAGTTCTTGCATTGCACAACGGTATATACGATATATCCTGCACCTTATTCGATAAGGAAAGGACCGAGATCCCTTCACCGGGAGTGACACCTTTAGCAATAACTGGCAGATGCTACACACTCGGTTTGTCTTTTGATTGCTTTTGCGAGTTTTTTCTTTGCACAGTGATATATATGATATATCCCGCACCTCATTCAACGAGGAAAGGGCCGACGATCCCTTCACCGGGAGTGACCCCCTTAGCAAAACTAGAAAAGCCTCAAAAATACTCCATTTTTAAAATCATTTGATTCTACCACGATATCAAGTTCATTACGCAATAGGTTTTCAGAAAAACCTGTCGTAGCCCTCCGTCATTTCAGATAAGTACTAGTTAGTATTCGTGCTGCGGTTGTTTGGCATGCGTCAAGGAGTAGTGTACGGTAGCTAACTAGTGCTTATCTGCAAGCATACGATGCGATTGGATTAGGGTATTCGTACGGCGTTGTTTGGCATGCGTCAAGGGTCGTGCGGGTGGGTTTAATTCAATCAAGAAATGTACGGGTTGAACTTGACTAGCAGACTATGGGTTGTTTGGCATGCGTCAAGGTCATAGCGAGCTAGGGGCAAAATATTATCGGGAATTTCAAGTGTTGAAATTTGCAATGAGATTGCATACCTTCTATGAGATAGTTGGATCCCGATACCCGCTGCGAGTAAGAGTTACTCCTGGGAGAGTTTTATACATTACAATTAGCCGATCAAGTAGGTGTCTAGAAAGGTGTCAACGGGGTTACGCCTCTGGGAAAACGAGGTTTACATTAATTATGTTCGTGCGAAAGCACGGGGGACCTCCCTCAAAGTACCGACACTGGCCTGGCGGAAAGATTGGCGAACTTGTAGTGTGTAATTAATCCCGGCTAGTCTTTCCTTTTAGGGTTTGAAGGAAGATTTGATAAAAAGCAGTGGGAGCCATCCTGATTAGATAAAATAATAACCAATCTATTCTTGCAAGAGCGCACGCTGAGTGTTTTCTTCTCTCTCTCTCCTGGTAGCGACCATATCACGCCTTAATCAAGATAATAATACGGATTATTGACCGAACCCGCTCGTTATACTGAGCTGGGGAACGTTGGTCCCGCTCCAACTTATAATTGTTATAAGACAGAGCAGGAAATTGGGGAATACCAGATTTCCCGTGCCGCCCAAACGAAGAGAGTGCATGTTGATGCATCATCTTCGGGTGTGTTCATTACAAAGAACTGTTTCTCAGTATCCTCCGCATCCTGGGTATATGATACCGGATCAGGATCCCAGATATGTAATCTGTTACATAGGGCTACAAAAGGGTAGAAAAACTGAGAACGGGTGATAAGTTTCATGAGGCAGAAAACGGGGCAAGAGTTGCAGCCAAGTCTGTCGGTCACTGTCACCCTGTATTACCAATACATTGATTCTGAACAAATGCTATTAGATACCGAACCTGATATACAAAATCATATCAGTCTCTTTATCAGTAAAGAAATGATAAAATTTTGTATAGTTGGATAATGTTATGAACATTTCCTATATCAAAAGTTGATCGGTTCAGGCACGTTATCTAAAAGCATTACTGTTCTAAATCAAACTACAGTTCTTAGTATATGGAACACACACAAGAGGAAGAGTTCAGAAATGAACGGATCCTTCTTGAGGTATTGTAGACTAGGTCATATCAATGCGACCCGACTAGCTTGAGTTACATATAGATGCATATTTAAATTAGTTTGAATTTACATCTTGTGAAACTCGCCAGTCATGTCATAAAGATAAGATGACCACAGCCCTGTTTATTGGAAATAGAGAAAGAGTTAGTGAACTCTTGGGATGATACATGTTGATGTATGTAGGTCCCCAGTCTACACATGCCAGGACTGATTCTTCATACTTCATTACGTTCTCTGATGATCTCTTTAGATTCAGACATATGTTCCTGTTGAAACACAAGTCCGAACCTTTTGAGATATTCACAGAATATAAGTTAGAAGTAGAGAACCAAAATACGGGTATAAGTATTATGTCCTATGATGAGATCAGGGAGGAGAATACTTGTGCATGGAATTCCTGGACTATTCTAAAGGAGAATGAGATTCTCTCTCAGAATTACTCCTCCGTATACACTATAGCACGTTTGTATATCGGGGCGGAGCAGATACACCCTATTTGATATGGTGTGCTCTATGATGAGTACTACTGAGTTACCTTTTTCCTTAGGGGGTTATGCACTTGAGAAGATGCATACCTATTGAATAGGGTCACGATCAAATCATTTGCCTACCACTTCATATGTGATATGGAAAGGGAAGAGCCCATATCTTAAGTTAGTTAAGATTTGGGGATGTCTGGCCTATGTCTAAAAGCATAATCCGGACAAGCTCGAGGCAAATACTCTTATGTAGAACTGGAATCGTTCCAGCTATACAAACTACAGCAGAAGATTTGGCAGAACCAAAGGATTCAGTAGATTCCAACGAACCTCAGCCTCTCCGCCGATCTAGCAGGGTTCCTCACCCACCTGAGAGATACTTCGGTTTCTCTATGACAGTGGGAGCGAGAATTGCATCATGGGATGATGACCCAACTAGTTTTGAGCTGGCCATCAGGAGTAAGACTCTGTAAGAATGGCTGGATGTTTAGTGATCTGAGATGGAATCCTTATACACCAACAAAGTATGGACTTTGGTTGCTATATCTGAAGGGTTAAATCCCCATCAGGAGCAAGTATATCTTGAGAAGATTACTTGGTGTACATGAAAAGTTGAGACTTTCAAAGCTAGACTTATTAATGGTTTGCATCATTAACCAGGTATGGATTATGTTGAAACCTTTTCTAATGATCTATGCTTAAGTCCATCCAGATCCTACTTGCCACGGCTACATACCATGACTACGATATCTGGCGGTTGGGTGCCATGACTGCTTTTCTAAATGATGTTTTGGAAGAGAGCGTCTATAAGTACACAGCCAGAGGGCTTCGTAAACAGTGGGAGCAGCGGAAACGTGTGTAAGATGTTTTATATGATGAAGCAGGCATCGCGGAGTTGGAACGTCTGTTTTGATGTGTTAGTCAAAGAAGTTGACATCATCAAAATGGTAGATGAACCTTGTATAAACAAAAAGGTAGTAGGGAGTATGGTGACGATCCTCGTAGAGTACGTGGATGACATACTCAAGATAGGGAAGAAGTTTCCTATGCTACGCTCAGTCAATCTCCGTTTATCACAAAGATTCTCCGTATAGGATCAAAGTGATACCTCCTAAATCCTGTGTTTTCATCTATGAGATAGATGTTATTTGGATGTTAGGATTCTTACTAGCTGTAGTAAGATTGTATCAATTGATCCTGGGGAGAATCACTGGAAGTGTTCCAGGGTGATAAAGACGACTGAATGTCAGTCACAGGCATTGTCTTTACCCTCAGTAAAGGGACGGTATGTTGGAAGAGTTCCAAGCTAGATACCGTGACATACTAGACGATAAAGGCACAATACATCGCTACTAAAGATGCTACCAAAGAAGCTGTTTGGGTGTATATTGGTTCATGAGATGAACTATGTTCCTCCCATTGTGTGACAATGGAGTTGTGGCTTATGCCAAGGAACGCAGGTCCCATCAGTGATCCAGACATAATCTAAGGCAGTATCACCTGATCATGGAGATGGTTGATCTCCAGGGTGATCGAGGTTAGGAGAGTAGACTCAGAGGACAACACGGCGGATCCACTCACGAAGGCCTGTTCCGTGAGAAAGACTTTTATGGGATGGTTGAGTATGAGATACTACAACCACTGCTATAGATGGCCCTAGTGCAAGTGGGAGATTGTTAGTTATATGTATGCCCTAGAGGCCATTACTGTACATAGGATGTATATTGTAGTGGATGCTGGGACATATATAGGGAGGAGTTTCTTGCTCGACATGATAGTATGCTATCTGGTTGCTCTTTACCTTAATGTGTATACTGATTGTCTCTCTGTTAAATGTTGGTAAAGCCCTTAGGATATGTACTTGACTACCTGGACTATGATGCGGATCATACTAGTGGGGACATGGTAGTCCATAAGTACATCCTTCAAAGTCCCTAGTCGTGGGTGTATCGAGACGGGGCATCGATATACCAGAGTAGACTAGCGTATACCTTCTCGACCCATACAGATGGGCGATGGATGATCCCATATCCATTGGTGTTTGACATCAGAGATGATATACGGGTGCTCAGTAGAGACTGGGTACACTGGACGGACTCGCCGAGAACTCCCAGATGGTATTATACCTCACGTCAGATGGCAGTTCTCTGGTGACACTGGTATAGAGTAGTCTGTTGACCCGAGATCGTCAAAGAGTCTTGTGTGGTTCCCACTGTGCTTTGATTTCCATCTTACCACGTCCAAGAGGGCGTGCAAAACGGTGGTTTTTGGGTACAGTCCCGAATCATATGGAGGCAATGAGCGATAGGAGGGGATTCGTCTCTCCCGGTATAAGGAGTTGATGTTGCGCTGTGTTCGATTGGCTATAACAGGAAATCCCTGGCCAATGTTGCTGAGATATACTGGTAAGTGTTACCAGTAGTTTCTCGAATTGTTATAGACCTCATATCGACACGACTTATCGAGCTATTGGGGTCTGACGTTTACCACCCGTAGGCAAGATATGCGACATATCAGACGACGAGACCGGACTGTACGGTAGTGTTACTGGTTGGATTCACTGGAGTGTGAGCGGGCTTGCTCGTCGATCTTCTGATCGCTCAATAGCCGGGTGGCCGTTACGTTTAGCATACCGCTTGCGGCTTATGGGTGTTTGATATGATCATCATCTGCTGCCGGCGTATTGACGAGTCTTTAAAGTCCTACACAGAGGTTTCCTGGCTCAAGCAAAACGAAATAGGAGCGCATATGAGATATGTGCGGGACCGAGAATGATGCCAGTATGTGATACTGTATTTGATTCTCGCGATATGTGACATTGATCGGTTATATGCAATATAGCCGGGTTATCGGATCAAGTGTTGATTCGATAAGTTGTTACTGTTGATATTAGTCGGTTATATGCGATATGACCGGATCGTTAAATCAAGTGTTGATTTAATGATTCAATGCATAATTATATATTTGATATATTACTTTGCATTAACTAATATCGGTTCACTTTAAATGGATATTCTCACTCGGGTGTGCACATTGTATATGTGATATACTTTTGTGCACTTGATTGTATCATGTTTGATGATACATGTTTGCTAGGGTTTGTGTAAAGAGTTATTCCATGGTTAAGTAAATGGTTAGGGTTTTTATTCCTTTATTTATTCCTTTATCTTTTAATTTGGATTAAAAGAAAAAGGGAAAAGAAAATAAAAAGGTTGCTTTCTTACATGAAGCTTCTTGAAGCTTCATGCAACTTTGACTCATGTAACCTTTTTGTCTTCTTCCTCAAACCCTAACCATTCATCTAACTTGAGTTAACTCTCTACATCTAACCATGGTTCAAGTTATGATTAGATTAATTCTTTTTCTATTATTCTAATAACTTATCATAACATTATTCTTCTTCTTCTTCCTTTCTTCACTTGAAGAAAGCAAGCTCCATCAATGGTGATTGATGGAAATGAGTGAGAAATCCAAATCTAAAGTCTACCCACTTCCTATTTCTTCATCCTCTACCTCTTGCCAAGTAGTAGAGTGTGTTTTCTTCACAAGTTTCTTGACTTGGTGAAGTCGGAGCTTGATTTAGCGATGCCTCGACGTAGATCATCTTCGGCATGGACATCGACGACCTAGCTCGCCTATTCTCCGATGAAGCCGACGCTAGAGCCCGGGAATTCATTTGGACAGCAAAGGGACTTCGTTGCGAGCTATGGAGGTGGAGCACCAGATCTACAAAGGTTGTATTTCCGTTTAAACTTTAGTTAAGTGTTAACTAGTTTTCTTTTTCGCCTAGACAGCTAGACGACGATCCGTACACTAGGGTTTCCCGGCACCGAATTTTTGAAATTGGCATGGTAGATGCCTTGTAAGACCCCTTGAGGATGCCTAGGAACCCTACAGAACAAACCCTGTCGCAATACCATGCGACCTCTACACATTTTGCCTAAAGGCGAATAACCCTCTGTGTGGGACTATAAAGACTCGACACTACGCTGGCAGTGGGTTTAACCACAGACCGCAAGCGGCACTAGCTGTACGTAACGGTCCCCAGGTAGATGCCGATAAGAAGACTGACGAGGTAAACCCCATCTGAACTCCTACTGAGCCTGAAATGTGACAGTCTCCGTACAGTCCGGTCTGTTCGTCTAAGAACATCGCATGGCGGGCCTAGGGGGCGGTAAACGTCAGTCCCCTACTAGCGGTACAAGTCGTGCCGGAGTGTAGCCCAGAACACCTGAGATAACACTGGAAACCTACCAGTCTATCTCGCTTGCCCTGGCCCAGGACTTTGTGTAATGGCTCTCCTAGACACAGCGCGATATCAACCCCCAATACCGGGAGAGACGAATCCTGTCTAACCGTCACTGCCTCCAAGTGCTTCGGGACTGCACCCAAAAACTACCTGTTTGCACGACTCCTTTGAGCCGTGGTAGGGTAGTAATCAAAGTACAGTGGGAACACACTCGAGGCGAAGTGACAGTGTCAAGTCAACGGACTAAGCTGTACTCATGTCACCTGGGAACTGATAACCGACGATAGGTATAATACCAACCAACAGTTCCCGACGAGTCCTGTCCAGTGCACTCGTAACCTAACGAGCACCCGCATACTATCCCAAGTATGACGTACTGACGGCTGTGGGACAGGCCGTCTCCCAAGCTGGGATGAGAAGCGCATACGCTAGTCTACTCCGGAGTATCGATGCCCTGTCTCGATAGTCCTGCGACTAGGGACCTGCATAAGGATGTGCTTATAGATTACCCAGCCCCCACGAGTGTGACTGCCATCACAACGCTGGTAATCAAGCAAAGATCCTAAGGGCTCCACTAATGTGTAAAGGCGATATGCTAAAAGAAACACATGCACACATTAAAGCAGAAACAAACCAAGTAGCATACTACCATTTTGAGCAAGAATGTCAATACAAGGTGAATATCCCAAGCTTCCATCAAGTAATATACAATCCAGTATGATACAGTAATGGCCTCTAGGGCATATACACTAACAATCTCCCACTTGCACTAAGGCCATGTACTGGCGTATCGAAGACCTAACATCTCGATCAGCCGCTCGAATTGAGTCTGGGGTAAGGCCTTCGTGAATGGATCAGCAGTGTTATCTTCCGTAGCAACTCTCTGAACCTCGATCTCCTGGCGACCCACGATCTCCCTGATCAGGTGATACCGCCTCAAGATGTGCCTGGTCTTCTGATGGGACCTGGGTTCCTTCGCTAAAGCTATAGCTCCGTTGTTGTCGCAATACAGCGGTATTGGATCAACAATGGTAGGAACCACCTGATGCTCCGTGAGCAACTTCTTTATCCAGACAGCTTCCTTTGCGGCATCTGCAGCATCGATATATTCCGCTTCCATCGTCGAGTCAGCAACGGTTTCCTGTTTGGAACTCTTCCAACACACCGCCCCTCCATAGAGGGTAAAGACATAACCCGACATGGACTTGGAATCATCCTTGTCACTCTGTAAGCTGGAGTCAGCAAAGGCCTCGATCTGGAGGTCTTTTCCGCCATACACCAAGAACATCTCCTTAGTCCTTCTCAGGTAGTTGAGAATGTTCTTTACCGCTATCTAGTGCTTCTCCCCAGGGTTTGACTGATACCGGCTTACCACACTCAGTGCATAAGCTACATCTGGTCTGGTACACAACATCGCATACATTATAGAGCCTACCGCAGAAGCGTAGGGTATAATAGACATGCGATCCCTTTCCAAATCAGTCTTGGAAGACATGATCAGTCGAAAATACTGCATATTTTAACCGGCAATTTCCTTGTCATCTGCATACATATAGGAGAGTACGGTATTCATAATTCACATATTAGCTAATTGGTCGCAAAATATCAAATTACATGTATTCGACCTTAAAACCGGAAATTCTAGGGAAAGTAACCGCATTGCATTACATAGCATATTTTCTATATCTTGCAACCCCTATTTTGAAGTCTATGCAGGAAAAGAGATACTTGCTCGATCAATTCATCGCTCGACCATTACAATTGCTCGTAAACTCATTGAAAGCAAATCTGGTATCAACATAGAAGGGCAACTACAATTCTGAACATCAAAGAATAATCTATACAGCAGTACAAAGCAACTGCAGAAAGCACAGTTCCCAAGACCATCAAGTCGCGGCGGAAGGGCGGCAAAACCCTACCTCACGCGGCGGATCCGCGGCTGAACCAGGGAATCAACTTCTCAAACTTCATCACAACTCCAGTGCTAGTACCTGCAGCTCAAAAATGCATACAAAAGTCCAGAAGAGTCCAGACACTTCCACCAGATCATCAAGCTCCTAAACTAGCCTAGAACTTCTAGAACTTTCCTAAACCCTTGCTTAAACCCTAAGCTAAACCCCAACAAACTTGTCAACAAACTTTGGGAGGGAAAGTCTAATTCAAACCTAAACCTAGGTCTATAAATAAGACCCTAGGCTCTCTCATTTCTCATCTTTGATCATCTTGGAAAAATCAAGAAATCTTAGAGAGTGATAGATTCAACCCATTTTTAGTTTAGCCTTTCTCTTCTCCATCTTCTTCTTCCTCAAGATTAGTGAGAAATCTTGTAGGAAACCCTAACCCTAAATCCATCCACAATTCAAGATCTTGAGTGCAAGCCAAGCAAGATTCCTTCAACCCTTTTATGAGCCGAGCCGATCTTCCATCGGGCAAGAGATCAAAAGTAGATCCACGATCCACGGAGTCGAGCGAAGCCGAGTCAACGATCGATTTTTCTTTCTTCTTGTAGATCTTGAAAGAATGTATTGACAATTGTTGATTAAATAAAAGGTGATATTTTCTCCATTCTTGTTTTCTTTAAAATTCCGCATCATGTTATCTTTACTGTTCTTGAATATTGTCTATGTGGTGATGCGCGAGTAAAACTCCGCTCGTTAAGGAGTCGAGAAGATCTTTAGTATGATGATGTAGCAAATTTGTAATCAATTCTTGAATCCCACGAGATTGTAAACCCTAGCAAGTTCAAGAATCGACAACCCAATCCGATGCGATGCTTTCTTGATCAACATCGCTCGAGATTGGGGTGATCCGATCGATTCTTGAAATTGCTAGAGGCTAGAATATAAATGGTATCCTCGAAAGGGCAAGGGTTAAGAGATGAAACTTTAATTTCATCAAGAAAACCCTAACTCTCGTCGATAACCATTGATCTAGTGTCAATTCCTCGAAGGACAAGAATATGAAATATTGTAGACTACAACACATCTAAAGATCCTATCGATTCCTACGAGCCTCTATATCATTCTTGATTGTCGTTTGGAAAATACCATTGAAACCGATTCTTGTTGTTTATAGTTCTTGATTCTTTAGAAAAGATTAGTGACACACGAATACAAATCAATCAATTGAATCGTGTTTTCTCTTATTGTTGCTTAACATTTCATTTCAAACAAATAAAAGTACAAACGAATCTCGAGATCCCTGAGGACGATCCGCACTCATTCATTAACTTCAACTGACACCGTTGTTTGATTGCGGTCAAATATTTTTGGTTGTGATTTCTTTACTATTTGATTCGATAAACACATCCACGAAAATAATCAAATCAAAATGGCGCCGTTGCCGGGGATCGCGCGTTAATTCGTTTACATTTTATAGTTTGAAGTGAAAGAATTATTACGTTTCATTTCTTGAATTCAAAATTCGTACAAACTCTTATACGTGTGTTGTGAATTGATTGCAAGGTGATCTGGAGCATTCTGAGCCGTGGAAAAATTATTTGGGATATACCAGAGAGCTGGAGATAGGAACAGGAAGCAGCTGAAGGAATTTGGTACAGTAAACCCACTGTTGAACCGCTGAAGCGCGGCCTGAGCCCTGTATTCGCGGCGGAAGCGCCGCAGTGTAGGGGGTTCTCTGGAAAATTTTCCAGCAGGTGATTTCTTGCTCTCTCCTCTCTCCCTTTTTAGCTCCAACTAATCCTTTCTGCAGGATTCTTTGCAAACAATAGCTGCGCCGCAAAAGCAAATTAAAATTGTGCGTGATTTTGCTTTTCTTGGTTGTTTTGCATTATTAAATACGGAATTTAAGGGGCACGGCCAAATCCAAATTAGGTGGGGATTTCATTACCCTTCCTAGGCCCCGAAAACCACCAAACCTGCATCCACATTTACCCCCATTAACTAAAAGAAATCTAGAGATGACTCTAAGGACTGTCGCGCTCATTTAGGACAAGAGAGGGCCGTGGGTAATTCATTGCTTATCCGCGTTTTTCTGTGGTGCCTAAGGCGAGTGTGTCTAAGGCTAGTGGTTATTAATTAGGTCCACTGTAGTGGTGGTTCCTTCCCACTTACCTGGCACTTATCCGGCCACAGGGGACAAAGAGGCAGTGAAGGATTGATCCCGCGACTTGTCTTTTGGCAGTTAGGAGCGGTCTAGAGCCGGACCTAGGTGACCATTAGATTCTAGGGTTTGTGTTGCTGCATTTGGTTGTCGCATCATTTTTTCAAAATCCGTCCCTTTTCAAAAGCAAACACCGCATTCATTTTACCCCTAATTATAAGCCAACGCTGCCACTTGTGCTAACCCTTTTTAGTACAAGATAGGCTGGACACGGGATTCTAGTGCCCGTTTAGTCCGCGTACCTTTTATCGACTCTGAAGTCGATAATTCTCCATTTACCTTTTCTTTACCTACTACCACACCCACACCGATGGATCCGAATCCATCAAACTTCTTTAACCCCAATCTGCCACCGTCCGTTGGTGCGCAGAATCCTCCATACATTTCTCTTCAGGAAAGATGTTATCCACTTAGAGGTCCTCTTTCGACCTGCTTATCCACACCACCAGCAAACGGGGATAACTTTGAAATAAAGCCCCAGTATATCAACCTTCTACCTAAGTATCACGGACTCGAGACCGAGGACGCTTACGTTTTCATTACCAAATTTGAAAACGTATGCGCTATGATGGGTACGTCTCAACTGTCTGTGGATGCGATGCGTCTACGACTTCTTCCTTTTACCTTGTGCGATATAGCCGAGAAGTGGCTATATAACACCACCGCACACTCCATCACAAATTGGGAAGAATTCGTCGCAGCATTCCTAAAGAAATTTTACCCAGTCCAACGAACGGCTCGAATTCGTAGTGAATTGAACCAATTTGCCCAGCTCCCTACCGAACCATTTTCAAAGTACTTTGAACGTTTCAAGGATTTAATGGTTCAATGTCCTCATCACGGCATCCCTAGATGGGAGCTTTGCCGAATCATCTATGAGGGCAGTAACTCTAGCACGAAACAAAGCCTTGAAAATATGTGTCAGGGTACATTTATGACTAAAGACGATGGGGAAGCCTGGCGATACTTAGAAGAATTCGCTGAAAAATCACTGATTTGGGAGAGTGGAACCCAACCTTTGAATAGGGGTGGCGTACACCAAGTAGATGTGTCCATAGGTGTTCGAGCTGAAATGGCAGCAATGCAAAAGAAGCTCGACGCTATGGAACACAAATTTGCAGCAGCCTCCCTAAACCCGGTATCACTCCCCAAAACTATTTGTGGGTGCTGTTCTGATCCGTCACACTTAACGGAAGAATGTCCTTTAAACTCGGCGTTTCAAGGTCACGAGCATTCTAATGCCGCATTTCAACGACCTCGAAACGATCCATATTCTTCCACGTACAATCAGGGTTGGAGGAACCACCCGAATTTTGCTTGGAACCAAAATCAATCTCAAAACACGGTTCCAAACACAAATAACTTTCAAAGGGCTCTTCCTCCACCACAACAGCAACCCCTCCAACTCACTCAGCACCCCTACCAGTCACAAAATTTCCAAAACCAGGGCAACACTCATGTACAGTCTAATCCTATGCAGTCCTGTTCTGACGATTTCTCTCAATTTACTCAAACCATGAAATCACTTTTATCCAATTTCATGGAGGTTTCAACTGAGGTTAGATCTTCCGTCAGCGAAATAAAGAAAAACTCAGCGTCACAAGCTGAGAGTATTAGAACGATGGAAGCTGAAATCGCACGCCTCAAAGCTGAAATGAGTGCGAGAGAAAAAGGGAAACTTCCCTCTCAACCCCTACAGAATCCTGGGCATTACAATGTAAATGCCATTACCACGTTGAGATCGGGAAGAGTGCTGAATAATAATGTCGGGGAAGATATTGATAATACTGAAAATCATGTCAAAACCCCGGCTGAGACCTTTCCACATACACACACTTCTCCTTCTGATCCTTCTTCTTCTACCAAACCACCTTCGCATGAGCCTATTCTCCAGTTCCCTTTAGGCTCAACACCTTCACCCAACCCTTATAGTTCTCCACAGACGGTCCCCACACCTCTTTTGGGATCTCGTCTACCCCCCTTTCCTTCTCCTATGACGGACCCTGCGCTTATTGCGAAAGCACCTTACCCGAACCGGCTAAGGGCTAACAGAACGAGTCCTCATATGGAGAAAATTTTAGAAATGTTCAAACAGGTTAACATCAATATCCCTCTCCCAAATGCAATTCAACAAGTCCCCGCTTATGCGAAAATTCTAAAGGACTTGTGCACTAGGAAGAGGAAGACTCAAGTGCCGAAGAAGGTCTTTATGGCTAATAATATCAGCACTGCTTTTATTCCCCAGCTGCCAAAGAAACGAAAGGACCCAGGATGTCCTACAATATCGATTTCGATTGGGGGTAAAAACATAAATCGTGCTCTTTTAGACCTTGGCGCGAGTGTTAACCTGTTACCTTATTCTGTCTATGAGCAATTAGGAATTGGAGAGCTGAAACCTGCTCATTGTACTCTCCAGATGGCGGACCGATCTATCACCAAACCAAGGGGTGAATTAGAGGATGTGTTAATAAAGGTCGGGGAATTTGTTTTCCCTGTAGACTTCATTGTGCTCGACACACATCCTGTAGCAAACCCCCGGGGCCAAATTCCGGTGATTTTAGGTCGTCCTTTCCTTGCCACTTCCAACGCTGTTATAAACTGTAGAAATGGTTCAATGAATTTATCATTTGGAAATATGACCATTGAACTAAATATCTATAGAGTTGGGAGTCAGCCATCAGAACCTAGTGCTCATATTTTAGATGTGTGTTCTGTCCATGAGATCGCTCCCGATAGTTGTGGAGCCGAGGAACTTTGCTTTAATGATCTCGATGACATTAGCACATCTCTGCTTGATCTTACACTTGATCTTAGTGAGGACACTACACTTACACTTGAGTCCTGCACTTCTGACTTTTCTCCACCCGAGTCTGTATCTTTCACAGGCTCTGAGCTTCTTTGTAAATCCAAAAATCATTCTATGATCCTTCCTTCAATCATTTCTCCGCCTGAATTAGATCTCAAAGTCTTACCTTCTCACCTGAAATATGCATATCTTGGTGAGAACGAGACTTTACCGGTTATAATTTCCACTTCTCTTGCATCAGAGCAAGAGAATGCACTTTTATCGGTATTAAGATCTAATAAAGAGGCGTTTGGTTGGAGTATGGCGGACATCAAAGGGATCAGTCCCTTGATTGTTGAACATCATATACATGTGATGGATGATGCCAGACCGACCCGAGAACCACAGAGACGGTTAAATCCCGTCATGAAGGAAGCTGTCATGAAAGAGATCGTCAAATGCTTAGATAGTGGTATTATATACCCGATCTCCGATAGCCAGTGGGTAAGTCCTATACACGTCGTTCCTAAGAAATCCGGCATCACAGTTATCACAAATGAAGCGAATGAGTTGATTCAAACACGCGCCCAAACTGGGTGGCGTGTATGCATCGATTATAAAAAACTCAACGCTGCCACGAGGAAAGATCATTTTCCTCTGCCATTTATTGATCAAATGTTGGAACGCTTAGCGGGACGACAATACTATTGTTTCATGGACGGTTACTCAGGCTATAATCAGGTCCCCATCGCCAAAAAGGATCAAGATAAAACCACTTTTACTTGTCCTTTTGGTACCTTTGCTTACAGTCGCATGCCCTTCGGGCTATGCAATGCTCCCGCTACCTTTCAGCGGTGTATGATGGGGATATTCTCTGATATGGTAGAGAATTTCCTGGAGATCTTTATGGACGACTTTTCGATTTTTGGAGACTCTTTTTCTGAATGCCTAGCGAATCTGGACGCTGTTCTTACTCGATGCAAAGAGAAGAACTTGACTTTGAACTGGGAAAAATGCCACTTTATGGTCCAAGAAGGAATTGTCCTTGGACATGTCATTTCACAGAAGGGCATTGAGGTTGACAGAGCTAAAGTAGATGTCATTCAAAACCTCCCTCATCCCAAAAGCGTCAAAGATATTCGCTCTTTCCTTGGCCATGCTGGTTTTTATAGGAGATTCATAAAGGACTTTAGCAAAATTGCTAGACCTTTAACACTACTCCTGGCCAAGGATACTACCTTCCACTTTGACTCGGATTGCGAGACAGCTTTCGACTCACTTAAACACTCACTCACTTCAGCCCCCGTTTTATCATCACCAAATTGGGACTACCCTTTTGAGCTGATGTGTGACGCATCTGATTTTGCAGTAGGTGCTGTCCTTGGACAGCACATCGAAAAGATGCCACATGTGATTTACTATGCTAGTAAGACCCTGAATGATGCGCAAATCAATTATACAACCACAGAGAAAGAACTATTAGCGGTTGTATTCGCATTAGAGAAATTCAGGCCTTACTTAATCGGCTCACCTATTGTTGTATATACTGATCATTCCGCTTTAAAACATCTGTTGGCGAAGAAAGATGCCAAAGGTCGACTAATACGTTGGATCCTTCTTTTACAAGAATTCGATCTTGTTATCAAAGATAAGAAAGGATGTGAAAACGTAGTAGCTGACCACCTTTCACGCATCGTTTCTTCCCCTGTGACCCTGCCGATCAATGACTCATTCCCTGACGAACAACTCTTGAGCGTATCCTCTGAACCATGGTTCAGGGATATTGTGAACTATCATGCCACGGGATTGATACCGAGCGATTGGTCTAAACAGGACAAATACCGCTTTCTTTCCCAAGTAAAACACTATTACTGGGACGAGCCTTATTTGTTTAAATACTGTCCTGATCAGATCATTCGCCGGTGTGTCCCGAATGAAGAGTTCAAGAGTATTCTTTCATTTTGTCATGATCAGGCCTGTGGGGGTCACTTTGGTCCAAGAAAAACAGCGGAAAAGGTTTTGCAATCTGGATTTTATTGGCCGACCTTATTCAAGGACGCATTTGAACATTGCAAAACCTGTACACAATGTCAGTATACGGGTAGAATATCCCAAAGGAATGAAATGCCTCAGCAACCCATTCTGGTTGTTGAAATGTTTGATGTTTGGGGCATAGATTTTATGGGTCCTTTTCCCAACTCTTTTGGGAATCTGTACATATTGCTGGCGGTTGATTATGTCTCCAAGTGGGTAGAAGCCATTCCAAGTCGCACTAATGACAGGAAAGTTGTCATTAAGTTCTTGAAAGAGAATATCTTCTCGCGATTTGGACACCCACGCGCTATTATTAGCGATAATGGGACACACTTCTGCAACAGATCTTTCGAGACTCTGATGCGGAAATATTCAATCAACCACCGACTTTCTACACCCTATCACCCCCAAACAAGCGGGCAGGCTGAGATCTCAAACAGACAAATCAAACTTATCCTGGAGAAAACTGTTGCTAAAAATAGAAAAGACTGGTCGACCAAATTGACGGATGCTCTTTGGGCATTCAGGACTGCATATAAGACCGACCTAGGAATGTCTCCATATAGGATAGTGTTTGGAAAAGCATGTCATCTACCTGTTGAGATAGAACATAAAGCATTGTGGGCTATAAAGGAAATTAATTTTGATTTAAACCTTGCTTGCAACTTTCGGAAGCTGCAACTAAACGAGCTAAGCGAACTCCGCGATGAAGCTTATGATAATGCTGTAATCACAAAGAATAGGACTAAGGTTTTTCACGATAAAAACATTGTAAGGAAAACATTTTTGCCTGGTCAACAAGTCCTTCTTTATGATTCACGATTACACCTTCATGCGGGTAAGCTCCGATCTCGTTGGAAGGGACCTTTTGTTGTGCGATCTGTATACCCGCACGGGGCAGTAGATGTTGAAAATGTTAAAAACGGCACTGTTTTCAAAGTAAATGGACATAGATTAAAGCCGTATTTTTCCACTGACCCCACGGAGGAGCTCTTGTTCTTACAAGAGCCAGTTTATCTTGATTAAAATTCCTCCGTCTCACTTTCATGTCCAGTATATCATTGTATCATATTTTGAGTGAAGGTGAGTAAATAAAACAAGTTTGGGGGAAGTTCTTCACTTATATATTTGCCCCCACTAATAATTCCTCCCAGATTTACAGATTTTTGTAGGTATAACTGTCGGCAACAGTGAGGACACTGTTGAAAACAAGTTTGGGGGAGGTTTGTGCTTACTTTCGCATCACTTGCATATCATCTGCATAAGCACAAAACATTTCTTTTAAAAATCTATAAAAATTGAAAAATTTCAAAACCCATAAAAATTTAAAAAAATTTCAAATATAAAAATAATTTTAATATTTACACTTTTTTGTATATAAATAAGATAATGAAAGTTTAGACAGTGAACAATTACATCCATGAGATTAGAAAAATTTTAGAAAACTAAGAAAATTAGAAGTTTTCTTATACGAACTAGTAATAAGTAGTTATGAGCCGTTGTCCCAAGGGTTAGTAAGATGAAAGACGTCACTAATCTGAGGATAAAAATAAGTCTGAAAAATAGTTTCTATTCTGGAAGCCAAACATTTTGAACGTTGCTACCCTGCTATTCGCACTTACACACGTCTTGAAGCCTGGGATAGTAGAGGATACCTTGAAATGCTCTTGTCTTAAAGCCAAAAGTATGAAAAAAAAAGAAAAGAGTGTTTTAAAGTGGTGAGAAAAATGGACACTGGTTTTGTTATCACCAAGGGCAAGAAAAATATATAGCAAAAGGGTGCTTCTTCACCTAGTGCCCCAAGGTCAACTGGTCTGGGAGTCACTGCTATGCCTGAGGTGGTGCAAGATTAGGAAAATACACCAAGTTAGCAAGCACATCAGTAATCGGTCGGTTAGTACCTCAAGAAGTATTAACGGTCGCATGAAAGTGTGTAAGCAATCTCGTTTGCCAAGAAGTACTGAGGTCGATGGGCAAGAGTATGATAGCTTGAATTGAATTCTCCGGGTGTAGGGATGTCTTTACACACACGCAGGGTTATATGATCGATGTTTGGAATAAAGATAGGAATGAAGAATAAGACGATGTTTTATTGAGGGAGGACGTGATTTCTGACATCTTTTCATGACCATTAAGATAGGGCTCATGACAACCGAAAAGCTAGCTTAGTTGGAAACCCTAATTTTCAAGGCTTTTCTTTTACAATTCTTATCTTTAAATGTAATATTCATGATCTTGCTTTTATTTTTGGATTTTGTGGGTGCAATCGCTGAAAACCCTCAGGAGACAACACTCCTCCTACTAGGGACACCTAGAGGTTTAAAGGCTTGTTGCACGTGCTCAGTGCAATCGTGTTGCCTACGAAAGTGTGCTAGTTAGTTTTTTCTCTTTCTTTGTTTTCTCCTTCTCTTTTTAATAAAACATTCTCTCGAGACGATCGAAATTAAGTTTGGGGGTATTTGATCAGTCGAAAATACTGCATATTTTAACCGGCAATTTCCTTGTCATCTGCATACATATAGGAGAGTACGGTATTCATAATTCACATATTAGCTAATTGGTCGCAAAATATCAAATTACATGTATTCGACCTTAAAACCGGAAATTCTAGGGAAAGTAACCGCATTGCATTACATAGCATATTTTCTATATCTTGCAACCCCTATTTTGAAGTCTATGCAGGAAAAGAGATACTTGCTCGATCAATTCATCGCTCGACCATTACAATTGCTCGTAAACTCATTGAAAGCAAATCTGGTATCAACATAGAAGGGCAACTACAATTCTGAACATCAAAGAATAATCTATACAGCAGTACAAAGCAACTGCAGAAAGCACAGTTCCCAAGACCATCAAGTCGCGGCGGAAGGGCGGCAAAACCCTACCTCACGCGGCGGATCCGCGGCTGAACCAGGGAATCAACTTCTCAAACTTCATCACAACTCCAGTGCTAGTACCTGCAGCTCAAAAATGCATACAAAAGTCCAGAAGAGTCCAGACACTTCCACCAGATCATCAAGCTCCTAAACTAGCCTAGAACTTCTAGAACTTTCCTAAACCCTTGCTTAAACCCTAAGCTAAACCCCAACAAACTTGTCAACAAACTTTGGGAGGGAAAGTCTAATTCAAACCTAAACCTAGGTCTATAAATAAGACCCTAGGCTCTCTCATTTCTCATCTTTGATCATCTTGGAAAAATCAAGAAATCTTAGAGAGTGATAGATTCAACCCATTTTTAGTTTAGCCTTTCTCTTCTCCATCTTCTTCTTCCTCAAGATTAGTGAGAAATCTTGTAGGAAACCCTAACCCTAAATCCATCCACAATTCAAGATCTTGAGTGCAAGCCAAGCAAGATTCCTTCAACCCTTTTATGAGCCGAGCCGATCTTCCATCGGGCAAGAGATCAAAAGTAGATCCACGATCCACGGAGTCGAGCGAAGCCGAGTCAACGATCGATTTTTCTTTCTTCTTGTAGATCTTGAAAGAATGTATTGACAATTGTTGATTAAATAAAAGGTGATATTTTCTCCATTCTTGTTTTCTTTAAAATTCCGCATCATGTTATCTTTACTGTTCTTGAATATTGTCTATGTGGTGATGCGCGAGTAAAACTCCGCTCGTTAAGGAGTCGAGAAGATCTTTAGTATGATGATGTAGCAAATTTGTAATCAATTCTTGAATCCCACGAGATTGTAAACCCTAGCAAGTTCAAGAATCGACAACCCAATCCGATGCGATGCTTTCTTGATCAACATCGCTCGAGATTGGGGTGATCCGATCGATTCTTGAAATTGCTAGAGGCTAGAATATAAATGGTATCCTCGAAATTGCTAGAGATGAAACTTTAATTTCATCAAGAAAACCCTAACTCTCGTCGATAACCATTGATCTAGTGTCAATTCCTCGAAGGACAAGAATATGAAATATTGTAGACTACAACACATCTAAAGATCCTATCGATTCCTACGAGCCTCTATATCATTCTTGATTGTCGTTTGGAAAATACCATTGAAACCGATTCTTGTTGTTTATAGTTCTTGATTCTTTAGAAAAGATTAGTGACACACGAATACAAATCAATCAATTGAATCGTGTTTTCTCTTATTGTTGCTTAACATTTCATTTCAAACAAATAAAAGTACAAACGAATCTCGAGATCCCTGAGGACGATCCGCACTCATTCATTAACTTCAACTGACACCGTTGTTTGATTGCGGTCAAATATTTTTGGTTGTGATTTCTTTACTATTTGATTCGATAAACACATCCACGAAAATAATCAAATCAAGACATCTCTTTGGAGAGGGTGATCCCGTGACAAGCCGGTAGATTACCGCGCTTGGAATCTTCCATACTGAATCTTTTCAGTATGGTGTCGATGTACCTGGACTGTGAGAGTCCTAATATCCTCTTGGATCTGTCACGGTAGATACGGATCCCCAGAATGTATGAGGAATCACCCAGGTCTTTCATGGAGAACCTGTGTGACAAGAACCCTTTGACAGATTGTAGCATAGGAATGTCATTTCCTATCAAGAGAATGTCATCCACGTATAAAACGAGGAATACTACAGTTCTCGCTACAAATCTACTATAGATGCATGGTTCATCTGGATTTTTGATAAAGCCAAATTCCTTGACCGTCTAATCAAAACATATGTTCCAGCTCCGCGATGCCTGCTTTAGTCCATAGATGGACTTAAGCAACTTGCACACCTTTCCGCTGCTCCTACTCTGAATGTATCCCTCTGGCTGGTCCATATAGACACACTCCTCTAAATTTCCATTTAGAAAAGCGGTTTTTACGTCCATCTGCCAGATCTCATAATTATGAAAGGCAGCAATGGCAAGAAGGATCCGAATGGATTTCAGCATAGCCACTGGAGAAAAGGTTTCGTCATAGTCCAAGCCAGGTCTTTGACGGAAACCCTTTGCAACAAGTCTAGCTTTATAGGTCTCAACATTTCCATCAACACCAATCTTCCTTTTGAAGATCCACTTGCATCCTACGGGTTTTACCCCATATGGAGCAATGTCCAACGTCCATACTTTGTTGGTGTACATGGACTCCATTTCGGTCCGCATTGCATCCATCCATTTTACCGAGTCAACGTTCTGAATGGCCTGCTAGAAGCTAGTGAAAGGTTCCTAGGCACTCTAGTGAGGTCTCACAAAGCATCGAACATGCCAAATAAAAAAAAATGGTGCCGAGAAACCCTAGACTACGGATCTTAGACTAGATGTTTAGGCGAAAAGATAATCTAGTTAACAAATTAACTAAAAGTTAGGATGCTACAACCTTTGTAGATCTGGATACCCACTTCCTTAGCTCCACGAGGGCGTCCTCTCGCTGTCCATCTTGAACCTTGGACTCTCGTGACGGCTTCATCGGAGAAACGTGCGGAATAGGTCGTCGGCTTCGTGTCAAAGACGATCTACGTCGAGGTTGCACAAGCTCAAGCTCCGACTTCACAAAGTTGTGAAACTTGTGAAGAAAACACCCGAAACAACTTGGCAAGAGGTAGAGGATGAAGAAATAGGAGGTGGGTTCACATTAGATTTGGATTTCTCTCACTAGAACTCAAGTTGTCATTAAAGTAGCAAGCTTTTCTTTTTGAAGAAGAAGATGAAGAAGATGATAGAATATGATAAAAACCTTTTTCAAAATAGAAAAGAAAATGATATTTATCATATCCTAACCATGGTCAAGTGTAGAGAATTGACCATGGTTAGTGGGAGTGGTTAGGTTTAAGTATGAAGACAAAATGGCATCATTAGTAAAAGCTTCATGAAGCTTCACCATTCTTCATGATAAATGAAACCATTTTATTTTCATAAAACCAATTAATAAATAATGAATGGATTAAATAATAATTGAATAAAACATAAACCCTAACCACTCTCATAACCATGGTTCAATTCTTTAACACATAGTCAAGTCAACATGCATCATCAAACATGATACAATCATGTGCACAAAAGCATATCACATATACAATGTGCATCAAGTGAGAAAAATCCGTTTAAAGTGAACCAATACTAGTTAATGCAAAGTAATATATCAAATATATAATTATACATTAAATCATTAAATCAACATTTGATTCAATGATCCGGTCATGTCGCACATAACCGACTAGTATTCAATGTATCGATTTATCGAATCAATGATTCGATAACTAGGTCATTTCGAATATAACCAATCGAAACATATATCGCGAGAATGAAATGCGGTATCACATACCCGCATTATTCTCGGTCCTGCACATATCTCATATGCGCTCCTATTTCGTTTCGCTTGAGTCAGGAAACCTTTGTGTAGGACTCTAAAGACACGTCAATACGCCGGTAGCAGATGATGATCATATCAAGCACCCACAAGCCGCAAGCAGTCTGCTAAACATAACGGCCATCCGGGTATTGAGCGATCAGAAGATCGACGAGCTAGCCCGCTCACACTCCTGTGAATCCAACCAGTAACACTTACCGTACAGTCCGGTCTCTTCGTCTGATACGTCGTATATCAAGTCTAGGGGTGGTAAACGTCAAACCCCAATACTCGATAAGTCGTGCCGATGTGAGGCTCATAACGGGTCGAGAAACTACTGGTAACACTTACCAGCAAATCTCTGATCAGCCCTGGCCAGGGACTTCCCTGTTACGGCCAATCGAGCACAGCGCAACATCAACCCCCAATACCGGGAGAGACGAAACCCCTCCTATCGCTCATTGCCTCCATGTGACTCGGGACTGTACCCAAAGACCACCGTTTTGCACGCCCTCATGGACGTGGTAAGGTGGAGATCAAAGCACAGTGGGAATCACACAAGCCTCCATGACGATCTCGGGTCTACAGACTAACCTGTACAAGTGTCACCTGAGAACTGCCATCTGACGTGAGGTATAATACCATCTGGGAGTTCTCGGCGAGTCCGTCCAGTGTACCCAGTCTTCACTGAGCACCCGTATACCATCTCTGATGTCAAACACCAATGGATATGGGATCATCCATCGCCCATCACATGGGTCGAGAAGCATATACGCTAGTCTACTCTGGTATATCGATGCCCCGTCTCGATACACCCACGACTAGGGACCTTGAAGGATGTACTTATGGACTACCATGTCCCCACTAGTATGATCTGCATCATAGTCCAGGTAGTCAAGTACACATCCTAAGGGCTTTACCAACATGTAACTACAAGACAGTTTAAAGAGACAAGTGTACATGTTAAGATAAAGAGTAACCAGATAGCAGACTATCATATCGAGCAAGAAAGTCATCTCTATATATGTCCAAGCATCCAATATAATATACAATATCTGTACAATACTGGCCTCTAGAGCATACATACAACTAACAATCTCCCACTTGCACTAGGGCCAGCTGCTGTAGTATCGCATACCGAGCATCCCGAAGAGTCTCTCAAACTGTATCTGGGGAATGGCCTTCGTCAGTCGATCCGCCGTGTTGTTCTTCGTGTCAACTCTCCTGACCTCGATCTCCCGGCGATCAACTATCTCCCGGATCAGGTGATACCGCCTCAGAATATGCCTGGATCGCTGATGGGACCTGGGTTCCTTGGCCAAAGCCACCGCTCCATTGTTATCGCAATACAAAGGTATTGGATGCTCAATGGATGGAACCACTCCAAGTTCACTAATGAACTTCTTGATCCAGACAGCCTCTTTGGCAGCATCGTTGGCAGCGATGTATTCAACCTCCATCGTCGAGTCTGCCACGGTTTCCTGCTTGGAACTCTTCCAGCTAACCGCCCCTCCGTAAAGGGTGAAGACAAAGCCCGACTGCGACTTAGAGTCGTCCTTATCACTCTGGAAGCTCGAATCGGTAAAGGACACCACTTGGAGTTCTCCGTTACCATACACCAAGAACATATCTCTAGTCCTTCGCAAGTACTTGAGAATGCTCTTCACAGCTGTCCAGTGACTCTCTCCAGGATCAGCTTGATACCTGCTCACTACACTTAGTGAGTATGCTACATCGGGTTTGGTACATAGCATCGCATACATGATAGAGCCTACTGCCGAAGCATAGGGTATCCCTTGCATGCGAGCTCTCTCCAAATCAGTCTTGGGAGACATCTCTTTGGAGAGAGTGACTCCAGAGATCGTGGGCAAGTTTCCATGCTTGGACTCTTCCATACTAAACCTCTTTAGTATGGTGTCAATGTACCTGGATTGGGACAATCCCAAAATCCGTTTGGATCTATCTCTATAGATCCTGATTCCCAATATGTAGGAGGCATCACCAAGATCTTTCATTGAGAATCTTTGTGATAAGAAGAGCTTGACCGATTGCAGCATAGGAATATCATTTCCTATCAAGAGTATGTCGTCCACGTACAATACGAGGAAGACAACCTTACTCTCTGCCACCTTCTTGTAGATACAAAGCTCATCTGGATTTTTGACGAAATCAAACTCTTTGATAACGACGTAAAAGCAAATGTTCCAACTCCGCGATGCTTGCTTTAATCCATAAATGGATTTAAGCAGCTTGCACACCTTCCCGCTGCTCCCACTGTCTACGAAGCCCTCTGGCTGAGTCATGTACACGCACTCTTCTAAATCACCGTTTAGAAAGGCGGTCTTAACATCCATTTGCCAGATTTCGTAATCATGATATGCAGCGATGGC
The DNA here is from genome assembly GCA_030015575.1 of Agapanthus africanus. Taxonomy (NCBI): domain Eukaryota; kingdom Viridiplantae; phylum Streptophyta; class Magnoliopsida; order Asparagales; family Amaryllidaceae; genus Agapanthus; species Agapanthus africanus. Next base: position 365,607,700 of record JASDDO010000012.1, read on the forward strand.
AAGCATGATCCGGATGGATTTAAGCATAGCCACTGGAGAAAAGGTCTCGTCATAGTCCACACCTGGTCTTTGACGAAAACCCTTTGCTACAAGTCTAGCTTTGAAAGTCTCCACTTTCCCATCTACACCAAGTTTCTTCTTGAAGATCCACTTGCTCCCAATGGGTTTTACCCCTTCAGGAGCAACTTCCAAAGTCCATATTTTGTTGGTGTACATGGAATCCATCTCAGACCGCATAGCATCCAGCCATTTCACTGAGTCCCCACTCGTGATGGCCTGCTCGAAGCTTGTTGGGTCATCATCCTCTATGATGCAATCCTCGCTCATGCCGTCCATGAGAAAACCGTAGTATCTCTCAGGTTGGCGAGGAACCCTACTAGATCGGCGGAGAGGCTAAGGTTCATTGGGAGCTACTGAATCTTCTGGTTCCACTAAATCTTCAGTTACGGTTTGTGTATCTGGAACCTCTTCCAGCTCTACCACTTTGCCACTAATTTCTTTTTCAAGGAATTCCTTTTCTAAAAAGGTGGCATGTTGAGCAACAAACACTTTTTGTTCCTCACTGTGGTAGAAAAAATACCCATAAGAATTCTTTGGATATCCCACAAACTTGCAGAGAACTGACCGTGCCTCGAGCTTGTCCGGATTTTGCCTTCTGACATAGGTCGGACAACCCCATATCTTAACTCGTTTAAAATATGGTCTCTTCCCACTCCATATCTCATATGGTGTGGTAGGTACAGATTTAGATGGAACTTGATTCAATAGGTATGCTGCTGTTTCCAGCGCATAACCCCAGAAGGAAATAGGTAATTCAGCTGTGCTCATCATAGAGCGCACCATATCTAATAGGGTGCGGTTCCTCCGTTCTGATACACCGTTGTGCTGTGGTGTATATGGAGGAGTAAGCTGAGAGAGAATCCCATTCTCTTTTAGGAAGTCAAGGAATTCATTGCTTAAGTATTCTCCTCCTCGATCAGATCGTAGGATTTTAATACTTTTTCCGGTTTGGTTCTCAACTTCTTGCTTATATTCCCTAAATTTCTCAAAAGCTTCTGATTTGTGTTTCATCAGGAACACATACCCGAACCTAGAGAGATCGTCAGTGAATGTAATGAAGTATGAAGAACCATCCCTGGCATGTGTAGACATGGGACCGCACACATCACTATGTATAAGTCCCAAGAGTTCGGTAACTCTTTCTCCGTGTCCCGTAAACGGAGTTTTGGTCATCTTGCCTTTGAGACATGACTGGCAAGTGTCATAAGATGAAAATTCAAACGGATTTAAATATCCATCTTTATGCAACTTTGCTAGTCGTGTCACATTGATGTGACCCAGTCTACAATGCCACAAGAAGGATTCATTGAGTTCAGAACTCTTCCTCTTGTGTGTGTTTGTTATGCTCAGAACTGTTGATTGATTTAGAACATAAATGCCATTGCACAATGTGCCTGATCCAACCAACTTTTGGCTATGGAAAATGTTCATAACATTGTCCTGTAATACAAAATTATATCCCTCTTTACTCAACAAAGAAACCGATATAATGTTGCATATCAGGTTCGGCATGTAATAGCATTCGTTCAGAACCAATGTATTACCAGTTGGTAATACAAGGTGATATTCTCCTACAGTCTTAGCTGCAACAATTGCACCATTTCCAACTCTAATGTCTTTATCACCTTCTCCAAGTTCTCTACCTTTCCTTAGCCCATGTAACTGATTACATATATGGAATCCCGACCCGGTATCCAATACCCAGGACGTAGAGCAAATAGAGAAACAGTTCTCAGTAACGAACACACCCGAAGAAAATGCATCAACATGTACTTTCTTCACTCGGGTGGCATGGGAATCCTGGTATTCCCCTATATCCTGTTCAGTCCTATAACTTTTATAAGAAAGAACGGAACCAACGTTCCCCAGCACAGTATAACATGCGGGTTCGGTCAATACATCCATATTATTATCTTGATTAAGGCATGAACTGGTCGCTACCTAGAGAGAGAGAGAAGAAAACACTTTAGCGTATGCTCGTGCAAGATCAGATTGGTTATTATCTTATCTAATCAGGATGGCTCCCACTGCTTTTTATCAAATCTTCCTCCAAACCCTAAAAGGAAAGACTAGCCGGGATTAATTACACACTACAGGTTCGCCAATCTTTCAGCCAGGCCAGTGTCGGTACTTTGAGGGAGGTCCCCCATGCTTTCGCACGAACCTAATTAATGTAAACCTCGTTTTTCCAGAGGCGTAACCTCGTTAACACCTTTCTAGACACCTACTTGATCAGCTAATTGCAATGTGTAAAACTCTCCCAGGAGTAACTCTTACTCGCAGTGGGTATCGGGATCCAACTATCTCATAGAAGGTATGCAATCTCATTGCAAATTTCAACACTTGAAATTCCCGATAATATTTTGCCCCGAACGATCTATGACCTTGACAAGGTCAACAAACCATAGACCGCAAGTCAAGTTCAACCCGTCATTTCTTGATTGAATCAAACCCACCCGCACGACCCTTGACAAGGTCAACAAGGCCGTACGACTACCCTAACCCAATCTGCATCATATGCATAAACAGACAAATACTGGTTAGCTACCGCACACTGCGCCTTGACAAGGTCAACAAACGCAGCACGAATTCTAAACAGGACTTTTCTGAAATGACGGAGGGCTACGCTAGGTTTTTCTGAAAACCTATTGCGTAATGAACTTGATATCGTTGTAGAATCAAATGAAGTTTTGAAATGGAGTGATTTTGAGGCTTTTCTAGTTTTGCTAAAGGAGTCACTCCCGGCGAAGGGATCTCGGTCCTTTCCTCATCGAATGAGGTGCGGGATATATCATATATATCGCTGTGCAAAGCAAAAACCCAAAAGCAGTCAAAAGCAAACCGAGTCTGTAGCATCTGCCAGTTATTGCTAAAGGAGTCACTCCCGGTGAAGGGATCTCGGTCCTTTCCTCATCGAATAAGGTGCGGGGTATATCATATATACCGTTGTGCAAAGCAAGAACTGTAGCTACCTGTTTTATTTTAAAATTCGATTCTACAACATCTTAGGTTTCTTATCTTTCATTAATCACATTAATGAAATCCCATCATTTAAATACCTAAACATCACAGATAGATATGACGTACACTTATGCCATCCGCATTCGCCTCGATGTCCCCTCGTGCACCGTTAGGTTAGGTAACTAACGACAGAGCAGGGCAGGGCTAGCACGGGTGTAAAACATAAGTAACGTCTATATAATATATCATATATACTATATACTATATCCATCACAGAGTTACAACACAGATATCGCAGCAGAATAAACATATGAAATATTGGATATATTAGGACGTCCGTGTTTCAATACGAGCCAGTATAAAACACGGATTCCACGGTCGTGATGAATAGCCAATCCCACACCCCTAGACCCCTACGAGAGCGGCAAGCAACCCTGCCAATTCTAGGGTTAGGAGACCCGGACTCGACTCCTCGAGTTGGTCTCCCACTGGACCCCAGAACCCGGTTACTTGTGCTCCCCTCCTTGGGTCTATCCTAATGCGGAAAAGTAAATAATATACAAAGGGTGACAACTTCCGCTACCTGGAAGTGCCCCAAATAAAAGAATATTACATACAAGTTTTTACATGAATGAAAATGAAAAACACTCATCTCACATAAAACCCCCGGCTATTCGAATACGACGATCCAATATAACATATCCAGCAACACATAACATCACATGTCATCAACGTAAGTAAGTATGCATACCCCAATTGTCGTTGACGTATAGCAACGAAACCGGCGATATGAACATACTACACTTACGGTCACAGAAAAGAAAGTGTAAAACTACAATAATTGGAATCCGCAACTTCTTTAGACATCACATGCCTAATCAAATGAAATACTTAGACATCACATGCCTAACAGATATAAATCCCGCATTTTAGTCTCATTATCGAAAACTCTTTTCAATATCATATGGGACTAAACTGCTAAATTTATAACATTCATTCAGTTATCTCATAACTGTTTGTGAATTCCAATTATTGTATCACATTCCAGATAAACAGAAAATGTTAAACTTTCCGATCTAACAGTCGAATACCCAAGTTTTCCCGATACAGTCCAACACATGAAATGAGTCTAGCAACATTCAGTTCGTGCCTCAGTACCAACGGTCCAGCCGTAGAAGGGTCAAGCCAACGCCTCACATGTGGCACGCCGTACTGCCCCAAACCCGAAGGTTCAAAGGGCAGTTCAAGACAGTCACATAATCGAGTTAAGGTTTGTTGTCTTCTAGAGGGTCCATCGCGTTACTTGCACTACTTAGAATGTCGTTAAACTACGGAAAAATCCAACACTTGGAAATTTCCCGACAGGGGAAAAATTGGGTATTTATATCCGGTCGAACTTTTTAACATATTCTAAAAATTATCCGGAAATACACAAAAGACGAAATTTGATAATCCGGTTGAAACACTGATTCCCAATAGTACCCCAGAATACTCTTCTGTAGAGTCACAATAAAAATGTCCCAGAAAACACAGCATTGAATTATATGAGTTACTGTGCAGAAAACATCACACAAAGGAACAGTACGGCCGCGGAACCGCCGCACATGCCAAGCATGTGCCGCGCTTCCGCGGTGGAAAAGTTGATTCAGGTCCTCGTATTTCACAGTAATTCACATAACCCCCTGCTTGATTTTCTGCATATTTTTAATTGACAAAAATCCGAATTTTTAGAAAAAGTCCACAGAGCATTTTAGCGTTTAGGGTTTCGGTTCGATCGGGATTCAAACGTCGTCGGGACTTCGCCTAAGGCTCTAGCTAGGCTCTGATACCAGTGAAAGGTTCCTAGGCACTCTAGTGAGGTCTCACAAAGCATCGAACATGCCAAATAAAAAAAATGGTGCCGAGAAACCCTAGACTACGGATTTTAGACTAGATGTTTAGGCGAAAAGATAATCTAGTTAACAAATTAACTAAAAGTTAGGATGCTACAACCTTTGTAGATCCGGATACCCACTTCCTTACACGAGGGCGTCCTCTCGCTGTCCATCTTGAACCTTGGACTCTCGTGACGGCTTCATCGGAGAAACTTGCGGAATAGGTCGTCGGCTTCGTGTCAAAGACGATCTACGTCGAGGTTGCACAAGCTCAAGCTCCGACTTCACAAAGTTGTGAAACTTGTGAAGAAAACACCCAAAACAACTTGGCAAGAGGTAGAGGATGAAGAAATAGGAGGTGGGTTCACATTAGATTTGGATTTCTCTCACTAGAACTCAAGTTGCCATTAAAGTAGCAAGCTTTTCTTTTTGAAGAAGAAGATGAAGAAGATGATAGAATATGATAAAAACCTTTTTCAAAATAGAAAAGAAAATGATATTTATCATATCCTAACCATGGTCAAGTGTAGAGAATTGACCATGGTTAGTGGGAGTGGTTAGGTTTAAGTATAAAGACAAAATGGCATCATTAGTAAAAGCTTCATGAAGCTTCACCATTCTTCATGATAAATGAAACCATTTTATTTTCATAAAACCAATTAATAAATAATGAATGGATTAAATAATAAGTGAATAAAACATAAACCCTAACCACTCTCATAACCATGGTTCAATTATTTTACACATAGTCAAGTCAACATGCATCATCAAACATGATACAATCATGTGCACAAAAGCATATCACATATACAATGTGCATCAAGTGAGAAAAATCCGTTTAAAGTGAACCAATACTAGTTAATGCAAAGTAATATATCAAATATATAATTATACATTAAATCATTAAATCAACATTTGATTCAATGATCCGGGCATGTCGCACATAACCGACTAGTATTCAATGTAACGATTTATCGAATCAATGATTCGATAACTAGGTCATATCGAATATAACCAATCGAAACATATATCGCGAGAATGAAATGCGGTATCACATACCCGCATTATTCTCGGTCCTGCACATATCTCATATGCGCTCCTATTTCGTTTCGCTTGAGCCAGGAAACCTCTGTTTAGGACTCTAAAGACTCATCAATACGCCGGTAGCAGATGATGATCATATCAAGCACCCACAAGCCGCAAGCGGTCTGCTAAACGTAACGGCCATCCGGGTATTGAGCGATCAGAAGATCGACGAGCTAGCCCGCTCACACTCCTGTGAATCCAACCAGTAACACTTACCGTACAGTCCGGTCTCTTCGTCTGATACGTCGCATATCAAGTCTAGGGGTGGTAAACGTTAGACCCCAATACTCAATAAGTCGTGCCGATGTGAGGCTCATAACGGGTCGAGAAACTACTGGTAACACTTACCAGCAAATCTCTGATCAGCCCTGGCCAGGGACTTCCCTGTTACGGCCAATCGAGCACAGCGCAACATCAACCCCCAATACCGGGAGAGACGAAACCCCTCCTATCGCTCATTGCCTCCATGTGACTCGGGACTGTATCCAAAGACCACCGTTTTGCACGCCCTCATGGACGTGGTAAGGTGGAGATCAAAGCACAGTGGGAATCACACAAGACTCCATGACGATCTCGGGTCTACAGACTAACCTGTACAAGTGTCACCTGAGAACTGCCATCTGACGTGAGGTATAATACCATCTGGGAGTTCTCGGTGAGTCCGTCCAGTGTACCCAGTCTTCACTGAGCACCCGTATACCATCTCTGATGTCAAACACCAATGGATATGGGATCATCCATCGCCCATCACATGGGTCGAGAAGCATATACGCTAGTCTACTCTGGTATATCGATGCCCCGTCTCGATACACCCACGACTAGGGACCTTGAAGGATGTACTTATGGACTACCATGTCCCCACTAGTATGATCTGCATCATAGTCCAGGTAGTCAAGTACACATCCAAAGGGCTTTACCAACATGTAACTACAAGACAGTTTAAAGAGACAAGTGTACATGTTAAGATAAAGAGTAACCAGATAGCATACTATCATATCGAGCAAGAAAGTCATCTCTATATATGTCCAAGCATCCAATATAATATACAATATCTATACAATACTGGCCTCTAGGGCATACATACAACTAACAGCTAGTAGGCTCATTACTATCAATGATGCAATCCTCTCTATCCCCGTCTATGAGAAAACCGTAGTATCTTTCGGGCGGATGAGACTGCCTACTACTTCTGCGGAGCGGCGTAGGAATGTCCTGATCTTTCGAACCCTCTGGTTCTACTAAGCTTTTAGTAATAGCTCGTGGTTCTGGAATTTCTTCCAGTTCTATTGCGCTCCCACTTATCAGATTTTCCAAAAACTCAGTTTCCAAGAAGTGCGCATGACGAGAAACAAAAACCTTTTGTTCCTCTTCGCAATAGAAGAAATATCCCTTGGAGTTCTTTGGATATCCCATGAACTTGCACTGTACTGAGCGTGCCTCGAGCTTGTCCGCATACTGCTTTTTGACAAAAGATGGACATCCCCATGTCTTAATGTGATTAAGATAGGGTCTCTTCCCACACCACATCTGATATGGTGTAGTAGGCACAGTCTTAGTTGGAACTCGGTTCAAAAGGTATGCAGTTGATTCTAGCGCATATCCCCAGAATGATCGCGGTAACTCAGCGTTACTCATCATGGACCGTACCATATCCAATAGGGTTCGGTTCCGTCTCTCCGATACACCGTTATGTTGCGGAGTGTATGGAGGAGTAAGCTGAGAGAGAATTCCATTCTCTTTTAAGTAATCCAGGAACTCGGCACTCAAGTATTCACCACATCGATCAGATCTCAGTGTCTTGATACTTTTGCCGGTTTGTTTTTCTACTTCATTCTTATATTCCTGGAATTTTCCAAAGGCTTCGGATTTATGTTTCATTAAGAAGACATAACCGTACCTTGAAAAGTCTTCCGTAAAAGTAATGAAGTAAGAATAACCGCTTCGTGCATGCGTAGACATTGGACCGCACACGTCGCTGTGTACGAGTCCTAAGAGCTCGCTCGCTCTTACTCCGTGTCCAGTGAACGGAGTCTTTGTCATCTTTCCTTTGAGACAGGATTGACAAGTTGCATATGATTGATATTCGAACAGATCCAAATATTCTTCTGTATGTAACTTCGACAACCTTCTCTCATTGATGTGACCCAGTCTACAATGCCAGAAGAAAGTCTGATTTGTTTCCGGAGACTTTCTTTTGTGTGTATTCTGGACATTGAAAATCTGTGGTTGGTTTAATACGTATATACCATTGCTCAATGTACCTGACCCAATCAGAACTTGATTAAGGTGAATGTTTACAACATTACTTACAAACGCAAATTCATAACCTTCTTTAGAAACTAAAGATACAGAAATGATATTACAAGTTGCATTGGGTACAAAAAAGCAATTACGTAAAACCAAAACATGTCCATATGACATTCCCAGGTGATAGTCCCCCACGGCCGCAGCATCCATGCTAGCTCCGTTTGATACTTTGAGGGTCATGTCACCTGCTTTCAAAAACCTACGCTTTCTCAACGCCTGCAAAGAATTACAGATATGAGATCCTGATCCGGTATCCAATACCCAGGACGTAGAGTTTATTGATAGACAGTTTTCAAAAACATACACACCTGAACTTGAAGCCGCAACCTGGTTCAGATCCTGTGTTCTGGCTTTCCAAGCCCTGCAATCTTTCTTCCAGTGTCCACTCTTGTGACAGTAAAAGCATTCTTCCTTATCTACAAGCTTCCCCGCTACCTTTGTTGCTTTTGCCTTTCCCTTCGTATCCACCTTACTAACACCGCCCCTTGGTTTGGCGGGGTTTTTCTTCTTCTTTCCCTTGGCTTTCGCCCTGGACCTAGAAGAGTAAGATCCTCCTACAAACAAAGTGGATGTTTCCCTACCTTTCTGTACGGTGCCCTCTGCACTCCTCAGCATGTTGAGGAGTTCTGAAAGTTCAACTTCCTTTCTTGCAAGTTGAAATTCAGGATGATCTTGGCGTAAGTGGAAGGAAGGGACTGGAGAATCAAGTCCGTATAGAGCTAATTCTCCAACGTGGTCCTAAGGTCCGCGATCTCCTCTATGTAGCCAATCATCTTAAGCACGTGTTCTGCTACCGATGATCCAACGGCCAATCTTGCCGAAAATAACTTCTTCGACACTTCGTATCTTGCGTTACGAGATTGCTCTCCATACAGTTCTTTTGTATGGAGAAATATGGATTCGAGGTCCATATTCTCATGCCTCCTCTGATGTTCGTTGTCCATAGAGGCAAGCACGAGGAACCTGGCCTTCGCGCAGTCGATCTCCCAAGTCTTACGGATTTCCTTATCCGCGACGCTGGAGGTGGGACCTGGGACAGGGGGAGCCTTGGAGGTAAGAAGATACCCCAACTTGTCATAAGTGATTGCCATTTTGACATTCCTGAGCCAATCATTGTAGTTTGTCCCTGTCAGTATGTTTTTATCTAGAAGTAACTTAAGTCCAGTCATGATAAATGGTCGCTGCAATTAGGAGAGAGAGAAGAAACACTTTAGCATGATGCTCTTGCAAGTTTAGAGTGGTTTTTAATTTGTCTAAACAGGATGGCTCCTACTGTCTCTCGAATCCCTCCTCAAACCATAAAGGAAGAATTAGTCGGGATCAATCTCACCGTACAATACTTGCTTAACCGTTCAGCCAGGCCAGTGTCGGTACTTCGAGGGAGGTTTTCCAACGCTTTCGCGAAGTTCCTTAATTAAGTAACCTCTTTTCCCTGTGGGCGTAGCCCCGCTAACACCTTTCTAGACACCTACTTGGTTTATAGCATTGATCGTTAAGTGAGAAAGTTTCGGAGGAGTAGCATATACTCACAGTAGGATCGGGATCCAAATATCATCGCGTGACAAAACTGAAGGAATCCTACCAGAATCATCACACTCCAAATGGTATGCAGCGCTAGCAAGTATCAGTTCTTTTGAAACTCTCGATGTGGATTTTTGCCCCATGCTCTTATGACCTTGACTTTGGCCAACAAATCATAAGTCACATGTCAAGTTCTACCCGTCATTCTCCAGGTTAATTTGAGCCCACCCGCACATACCCTTGACTTTGGCCGACAAGGTAGAACGACTGCCCCAAACCAACACATCTATCTATGCTGCACATGAATACCCAATAGCTACCAATCACTACGCCTTGATTTTGGCCAACAAACATAACTTGAATACTTATTGACCATTCATGTGAAACGACGGAGGGCTACGAATGGTTTTGGCGAAACCGTGAACGTAGTGAACTTGATATAATCGAAGGAACGAGATAGTTTTCAATAGGAGTGGTTCAAGCTCCGCATTTAAAAGTTTGGTTTTGAAAAGAACCGAGTGGTTTTCAAAGTGTTCCAACGACTTTTACTTGGTTTATTTTATTTCTTGCTTTAATTCCAATGCGTCCCATCATTTAATCCTACCATTGCAGGAAACAACGAAAATATGACGTACGCTTATGCCATCCGCATTCGCCACGGGGTCCCGTCATCACCCGTTAGGTTACTTAACTAACGACAGAGCGGGGGCTGGACTAGCGCGGATGCAAAACATAAGCAACGCCTAAATAGATATATATAAACATTCATCACATGCAATGATAGCCATTCCAGATCACAGATGAATACATTGGATATACTAGGAATCCGCAATTCGTACGAGCCTGTAACGAAGAACGAATTACACGGTCGCGATGAATAGCCAAACCCCACCCTAGACCCCTATGGGTGCGGCAAACTACCCGCCAAGTACCCGAAGCGAAGCAACCTCCCTCAACTTCGTGAGTAGGCCACTCGGCACTTCGAGATACCCGGTAGTTTGTGCACCCCACCTTGGGTCTATCCTAGGAGCAAAAATAGTAAAAAGAAATTATACAATGACGGCTACAACCCCGACCCGGTTGTGCAGCCATGCAAATAATATTACATCAATTTACATATTACAAGAATTGAAAGAATAAGAAAACTCTCATCTCACAACCCCCCGGCTATTCATCCGCGACAATCCAACGAATTCATATACACAAACCATCAACATTACAGATCACCGATATGTATAACCCGCACTAATCGACGTATAGCGATTAGCGGACGTTCAATACATATATCACATCACAGATATAACCCATTAGCCAAAGTGTAAAGAAGTTCGATCAAAAATACGGATTTGTGACCACCCCAAAAACCAACTTGGTCTCTGGAAATTCTGGGTGGAAACAAACTATCTCAAAAATCACAAAACACCCCCAGAAGTAAACTGCAGGAAAAACGATCCACGGCTGAGTCAACTCGGCCGTGGATCCGCGGCAAGAGCAAGATCTTGCCGTGGAACCGCGGTGAGTTAGTTGGTTCAGTGGGTCGTTTTTCTTGCCTGTACTTAGAAAAGCCTGAGCCTATTTTTAAGATATGATTTATTAATTTTAAAGCAGGTTTAAAAATCGGAAGAAAGCTAGGGTTTTGAAAAAATGTTTTGCGATTTTTTGCGATCGAAGTTCTATATACTTTGCTAACTAGTTAGTTTTTGTTTAGCTAGGCTCTGATAACACTGTAAGTCCACGTTGCCCACCCCGGTGCTTGCGGGGAGGCGGAAACGTTATGAAAAATTCGATTTTTACAACTCTAGGTAACATGGACTATGTAAAGGAGGGATCTTTGCTAAACAAAACTAACTAACAAAGATAAAGAGAGTTAGCTACTCGGTAAGTGGTTTATACCTAGGTCTTCATGTCCTTCTCTCCTTGCTCCTTCAAGTGGAAGAAAGGGTTCTCCTTGTCGCCTCTTTTGTCGAAGAAAGATCCACCCGAGGGCTTCAACCTTTGGCTCCAACCTCAAACTAGAAGTAACTAAGGTTCTTGGTGTGCTAGACCTAGGACCTTATAAAGCGTAGAGAGTTTTTTTGAAGGGATTATCTCAAGCTCAAATGGTTCTCAACACATGAGAGGGGAGAGCTAGAAAGAGAGGAAGAGGAGGAGAGAGAATGGAAATGATAAAGTGAGAAGAATATCTCAACCTTCTCACATATATGTGATTTATGAATAATAGATAATTAGTCAAGATAATTTTCATGGTTAATCAAGAAATGACCATTATCATTTCACATTAAATGCCTTTGCAAGGATCAAAGAGCATCTTTCATATGGAATGATGATGGTCAACTTGTCAACCTAGGTCAACAAGTCAAGTATAGTCAAATGGTCAACAATCCTAACCATGCACAATTATAATTAACTAATATCAATAAATCATAATTCACACAATACATTAGGGTTAAGAAAATGACAATGTCATCAACCCTAATCAAAGTCCTCTGCCTCTGTCTCTGTCAACTGTGCATACACACCCGTATCCGTGTACCGAGGAACACGAATACAATGAGATAAAACCAATCCCAAATCATATACTAGGATCCGGCTTAAACCAAAGCCCGCTAGTATAAGCTGTCCGGACACCAAACGTGCACAAGTGCACGGATGTGAACGAACCCTGTCGCAATACCATGCGACCTCTACTCATTTTGCCTAAAGGAGAATAACCATCTATGTAGGACTCTAAAGACTCGACACTACGCTGGCAGTGGGTTTAACCACAGACCGCAAGCGGCACTAGTTGTACGTAACGGTCCCCAGGTAGATGCCGATAAGAAGACTGACGAGGTAAACCCCATCCGAACTCCTACTGAGCCTGAAATGTGACAGTCTCCATACAGTCCGGTCTGTTCGTCTAAGAACATCGCATGGCTGGCCTAGGGAGGCGGTAAACGTCAGTCCCCTACTAGCGGTACAAGTCGTGCCGGAGTGTAGCCCAGAACACCTGAGATAACACTGGAAACCTACCAGTCTATCTCGCTTGCCCTGGCCAAGGACTTTGTGTAATGGCTCTCCTAGACACAGCGCGATATCAACCCCCAATACTGGGAGAGACGAATCCTGTCTAACCGTCACTGCCTCCAAGTGCTTCGGGACTGCACCCAAAAACTACCTGTTTGCACGACTCCTTTGAGCCGTGGTAGGGTAGTAATCAAAGTACAGTGGGAACACACTCGAGGTGAAGTGACAGTGTCAAGTCAACGGACTAAGCTGTACTCATGTCACCTGGGAACTGATAACTGAAGATAGGTATAATACCAACCAACAGTTCCCGACGAGTCCTGTCCAGTGTAGTCGTAACCTAACGAGCACCCGCATACTATCCCAAGTACGACGTATTGACGGCTGTGGGACAGGCCGTCTCCCAAGCTGGGATGAGAAGCGTATATGCTAGTCTACTCCGGAGTATCGATGCCCTGTCTCGATAGTCCTGCGACTAGGGACCTGCATAAGGATGTGCTTATAGATTACCCAGCCCCCATGAGTGTGACTGCCATCACAACGCTGGTAATCAAGCAAAGATCCTAAGGGCTCCACTAATGTGTAAAGGCGATATGCTAAAAGAAACACATGCACACATTAAAGCAGAAACAAACCAAGTAGCATACTACCATTTTGTGCAAGAATGTCAATACAAGGTGAATATCCTAAGCTTCCATCAAGTGATATACAATCTAGTATGATACAGTAATGGCCTCTAGGGCATATACACTAACTCTTTCGACTATATCAAGTTCAGTACGTTCACGGTTTCGCCAAAACCATTTGTAGCCCTCCGTCATTTAAGATGGGTATTCAGTAGTATTCAAGTTATGTATTTTGGCCATCGCCAAGGCATAGTGATTGATAGCTGCTGGGTATTCATCTGTAGCATAGATAGATGCGTTGGTTTGGGACATTCATACTACTATTTTGACCTTCATCAAGAGTATGTGCGGGTGGGTTCAAATTAACCTGGACAATGATGGGTAGAACTTGACTTGCGACTTATGATATGTTGGCCTTCGGCAAGGTCAAAAGAGCTTGGGGCAAAAATCCACATGGAGAGTTTCTAAGGAAATTGAATCTTGCTAGTGTTGCATACTATTTGGAGTGTGATGATTTTGGTAGGATTCCTTCAAGGTTATCACACGATGATATTTAGATCCCGATCCTACTGTGAGTATCCGCTACTCCTTAGGAGATTTTTTCACTAAACAATTAATACTATAAACCAAGTAGGTGTCTTGAACGGTGTTAGCGGGGCTACGCCTCCAGGGAAAAGAGGTTATGTAATTATGGAATTTCGCGAAAGCGTTGGGAAACCTCTCTCGATGTACCAACACTAGCCTGGCCGAAAAGTTAAGCAAGAATTGTAGGGTGAGATTAATCCTGACTAATTCTTCTTTTATGGTTTGCAGGAGGATTCAAGAAACAGTAGGAGCCATCCTGTTTAGATAAACTAATAACCAGTCTAAACTTGCAAGAGTATCATGCTGAGTGTTTCTTCTCTCTCCCCTAATTGCGTCGACCAAGATGACCGGGCTTAAGTTACTATTAGATAAAAACATATTGACAAGGCCGAACTATAAAGATTGGGTCAAGAATGTCCAGATGGCCATAACCTATGACAAGCTGAGTTACCTCCTTACTACTAAAGCCCCCGCCGTTCTAGGTCCAGATTCCAGCGTCGCAGATATTGAGATCCATAAGACCTGGGAAATTGACAGTGCGAAAGCCAAGAGCCTCGTGCTGGCTTCTATAGATAATGAACACCGGATGAGGCACGAGAAGAAGGACCTTGCTTCCATCTTTTTCTATACCAAGGATTTATATGGAGAGGAATCTCATATTGCAAGATATGAGACCTCGTAGAAATTATTTCAGGCGAGGTTGGTTGTCGGGTCATCTGTAGAGGATCATGTCCTTAAGATAATCAGCTATATTGAAGAGATTGCGGACCTGGGGACCATGTTGGAAAATGAGTTGTACACAGACTTGATTCTACAGTCCCTCTCTTCTACCTGCGCCAAGCTTATCTTGAATTTCAATATTCAAGAGAAGGAAGTTACACTTCCAGAACTCCTCAACATGTTGAGGAGCGCAGAGGGCACCTGATTAGTAAAAAATATTGCACATTTGAATGATTATTTTCCCCACTATTATTAAGTTTTAAAAGGTGTTTATTGTAATTATAAAACATATGAGGGTTTATGTGTAAAAAGTTTTTTATCATATGTTTCTAAATTATAATTAACATAATGAAGGAAAATACATGCAAATAATATTTATATGAAATATTAGTAATTAAAATATGCATTCATATCAAATATTTCTAATTAATATTCTTAACATATAATATCATATAAAATGGTTAGGATAATATCTCAAAAATACTAAATACTACTAGCACTGTGACTTAAGATATTGTGCAGAAATTAGCTCAGGTCTGGAATCCAGGAGATTCAAATTAAATCGGGATGTCGGAATCAAATCTGCCAGAATATGGAAGCAAATCGAGAGATCTTGCAACGGCAGAGACTCAGAGCATTATTTTTAGAATCTAGACATCGAGAGGATCTCCAAAAATCAAGATAAAATAGCACAGAAAATCCCAGGAATTGAAGCCACCAAACCGCGGCGGAACCGCGGCCAAATAGGCCTATATGCGGCGGTTTCACGGCGGTTCTAGAGCATTAGGATGTGATATTTTGGTGATTTTATTGTAACAACATATATTCACTTAGGGCATTTAGGGTTTCTAGTTTTTATGACTATATATAGGATCGAGAGCTTCACATCAAAAATCATCGAACCGAAGAGATCAAGAGGTCCAAGAAGATCCACGCATCCGAGTTGATCATCAGTTGTTCATCTACTTCTAACAAGATAGAGATTGAGAGCAAAAACTAGAGTTCTTATACTCTACTTTAAAAGGATTTGTACATGATATAGTTGATTAATAAATGTATAGTTTTTATTAGTCTTTTCGTAATTAATTCCTGCACTTACTTTCTGCACTTAATTTCTGCATCTTAATCATGTTTTCATTCTTCAATCTTTCTTCTAAATCTCAAACCATGAATGAGTAATTCCTAGCTTGCTAGGGTTCGTAGGTTAGGGTAGATCAATGGATGATAAAATCATTTAACTTCTTTCATACATTTTAAAGTTTATAAACTTTAGCAAAATAAATGTTAACATCCTTATCGGGCGCGCTACCAATTTATTGCTAGTCACGACCACGATTTGAGATTGGTTTAACGCTTGTTTTGTTAAGAGCTGGACATGAATAGAGATCAATTCAAGGACAAGGGTTAAGAGCGGGGAAACCCTAGTTTCTTCCAAAAGAGAACCCTAATCTACATTCATCACCATCGATCTAGTTTTAAACTATTAAAATATAAAAAGAGTCATTTTTAATTAGCCATCCATTACTACTAAGTCCTATAAACCCTACGAGCCTCTTCTTTATAAATCTTACATCCGTAGTATATCCGTAACTATAACCAATCATCCTGTTTCCATTAAATTGTCTAATGCAAGAAAAAGGTTCACGTTTCGCTGTGGACGACCTGTACTCATCGTGACTAGCTACTAGCAACACCGTCTTAATTGCGGTTACTTTACGAAAAAACTTTTAAACAGACCAATCAAATGGCGCCGTTGCCGGGGAAACAGCTGTAATTTTTTTCTTGTTATTCGGGTTGATTTCTTATAAAATCCAGTAAACATATTATAAACGAGAATCAAAACGGCATCTTGTGTATTTAACGATTATTTTACGAGTTTTGCAAAGGATTCTGGAGTAACTGGAGCAAACCAACAGAGAGTTAGATAATCTCAACATATTCCAGAGGAGCATTAGGGTGCTCTGAAGAAAACTCAGCAAGAGAACTCTCCATAGTGCGGCGGAACCGCGGCGGAAAGGGGTGTATTGCGGCGGAACCGCGACGTCTTGGTTGAGTTGGACCCCCAAAATCTTTAGGTAATTTTCTAAAATCTTTCTCTCTCCTCTAAGCTCCAATAATCTGATCATTCATGCAGGATTCTTTGCAAATATCGCCGCTCAAAAAATCTTTTTGCGTGTTTTGATATCGGTTTATTTATGCATATCTTAACCGGTCATTAAGGGGCAATAACCCAAATCCAGATTAGGTGGGGATTTCATCACCCTTCCTAGGCCCCACAAATTACAAAACGAGCATACTTTCACCCTACATTAATTAAAAAATATCAAGACCAAGACTCTAAGGACAGTCGTGCTCAATTAGGACAGAGGAGGGTCGTAGGCAATCTATCGCTTATCCACATTTCTCTTGTGGTGCTTTGGAAAGTGTGACTAAGAAAAGTAGTTACTTAATTAGGCCCACTATTTTCGGTGATTCGTATAGTGGATACCTCCTACTTACCTAGCCACAAGAGTGATAAGATGTGGTAGAGAATTGATCCTGCGACTTATCCTTTAGAAGTCTAGGAGCGGTCTAGTGAATTGACCTAGGTGACCCTATCTATAGGGATTGATTGTGCATTTTGTGATTTGTTGAGTCAATCCTCACGTCCAACACTTTTTCAAAACAAACCTTCTTAAAAATCATTTTCACACACGCTGCCACGCGCACTAAATCTGCTTAGTGCATGATCGGCTGGATACGGGATTCTAGTGCCCGTCCAGTCCGCGTCTTTGCTATCGACTCCGATGTCGGTACTTCTTCATCTTCTATTTCCCCTTAACCCACCACATCTCCCCGAAATGGATGGATCTCCATCGGGATTTCATGATACCACCCTGCCACTAGCTGTAGGTGCGCAGAATCTACCGCGCATCTCTCTTCAAGAAAGATGCTACCTCATACGCTGTCCCCTTCCTGCTTGTTTGTCTATTCCTCCAGCCAATGGGGATAATTTTGAAATTAAACCTTACTTCATCAACTTGTTCCCCAAATTTCATGGGCTTGAATCCGAAGACGCATACGTTTTTATAACCAAATTCGAAAACGTATGTGCAATGATGGGCACTACACAACTTTCTGTGGATGTTATGCGATTACGTCTTCTTCCTTTTACCCTGTGCGATCTAGCAGAAAAATGGATTTATAGCACTGCCGCACATTCTATCGCTAAATGGGACGAATTCGTTATAGCATTCCTTAAGAAATTTTATCCCAATCACAAAACCGCCTGTATTCGAAACGAGATTAACCAGTTTACCCAACTTCCTAGTGAACCATTCTGGAAATTCTTTGATAGGTGTAAAGATCTTCTTGTACAATGCCCCCATCACGGAATTGATAGATGGCAACTTTGCCGAATTATATATGAGGGTGTTAATCCTGCCATGAAACAGATGCTTGAAACCATTTGTCAATGCCATTTCATGTCAAAAGACAATGGCGAACCTTGGCAATTTCTGGAAGATCTCGCTGAACAAACCTCACAATGAGAGAGCGTTAGACCGACATCATCTTCATCTAGGGCAGGTATCCATTTGCTCGACGTTTCTATCGCAGTGAAAGTCGAAATGGCCACGATGCAAAGGAAACTCGAAGCTATCGAAAACAAAGTCTCGCCAACCTCACTAAACCAAGTTACGCCACCCAAAACCGTGTGTGGTTGCTATTCTGACCCATCACATTTAACGGAAGAATGCCATTTGAATTCTCTGTTTCAAGGTCAAGAACAAACTAATGCTGCTTTCCATGCTAAAAATACTCAGAAAATCATGCAGGGAATTCTATGGATACACCTGAAGAACGAAACCCTAACTCATCTAAGTGACCGCGGATCCGCGACCAAAACCTGTTTTTGGCGGTGGATCCACGGCGCCACTTGAGAGGCATGGGTCGGCCCTTCAGCTGTTGGTCCGTAGGTACTGTGGTATGTCTCTGGTTAATTTTAACTGTGCTCAAGTGTTGAGCTCTCTAGGAATTTTTGGGAATTCGTTGTATCTATCGAATTATCTAACTTCGCCTAGTTATCTGTGATGATTATGTGTTGCTGTGATATGTTATATTGGATCGTTGTGTATTGAATAGCCGGGGGTTTTATGTGAGATGAGAGTTTTCTTTTTCATTCTTGTAAAATTCATTTGTATGCAATTTTCTTTTATTGGGGCATTTCCGGGTTGAGGATGATGTCACCATTGTTTATTATTTACTTTTCCGCATTAGGATAGATCTAAGGCGGAGAGCACAAGTAACCGGGTTCTAGGGTCCAGTGGGAGGCCATCTCGAGGAGTCGAGACCGGGTCTCCTAACCCTAGAATTGGCAGGGTTACTTGCCGCTTTCATAGGGGTCTAGGGACGTGGGTTTGGCTATTCATCGCGATAGTGGAATCCGTGTTTTATGCAGGCTCAAAATAAAACACGGATGTCCTAGTATATCCAATATTTCATATGTTGACTTATGTTGCAATGTTCTGTGATGAGATCATAATACTGCCTGTGACGAATGCTTATACTATATATATATGTGTGTGTGTTGATATATAAATATTATTGCTTTCGTTTCTTCTGTGATGCTTAGGAAGCATAAATGATGGGATTTATTAATGAGATAAATAAAAGAAAAGAAACCAAAAAGATGTTGTAGAATCAAATTTTATAAAAAAAAAGGGTAGCTCTAGTTTTTGCTTTGCATAGGGGTATTCCTTGTAGAATATCCAGCACCTTATTCGATAAGGAAAGAGCCGAGATCCCTTCACCGGGAGTGACCTCTTTAGCAAAACTGGCAGATGCTACAAACTCACGGTTTAGTTTTTGATTGCTTCTACAGTTCTTGCTTTGCACCGCGGTATTTGTGAAATATCCTGCACCTTATTCGATAAGGAAAGAGCCGAGATCCCTTCACCGGAAGTGACCTCTTTAGCGGAACTAGTAAAAGCCTCAAAAACACTCCTTTTCAAAATCACTTGTTTCTACAACGATATCAAGTTCATTACGCAAAATGTTTTTATAAAAACCTGTCGTAACCCCCCATCATTTCAGATAAGTAATATTTAGTATTCGTGCTACATTTGTTGACTTAGTCAAGGCGTAGTGTACGGTAGCTAAATAGTGTTTATCTGCTAAAGCATGAGATGCGATTGGATTAGGGTAGTCGTACGGCCTTGTTGACTTAGTCAAGGGTCGTACGGGTGGGTTTAATTCAATCGGGAAATGTACGGGTTGAACATGACTTGCGATTTATGGTTTGTTGACTTAGTCAAGGTCATAGATCGCTAGGGGTAAAAGAATTATCGGGAATTTCAAATGTTGAAATTTGTAATGAGATTGCATACCTACTATGAGATAGTTGGATCCGCATACCCACTGCGAGTAAGAGTTACTCCTGGGAGAGTTTTACACAGGACAATTAGCCGATCAAGTAGGTGTCTAGAAAAGTGTTAACGGGGTTATGCTTCTGGGAAAACGAGGTTTATTCTAATTAGGTCCGCGCGAAAGCACGTGGAACCTCCCTCAAAGTACCAACACTGACCTGGCTGATAGACTGGCGAACTTGTAAGGTGTAATTAATCCCGGCTAGTCTGCTAGTCTTACCTTTTAGGGTCTGAAGGAAGATTTGATTAAAACAGTGGGAGACATCCTGATTAGATAAGATAATAACAAATCTAATCTTGCAAGAGCGCACGCTAAAGTGTTTTTCTTCCCTCTCTCCAAGTAGCGACCATGTCAGGCCTTAATCAAGATAATAATATGGATGTATTGACCGAACCCGCTTATTATACTGAGCAGGGGAACGTTGGTCCCATTCTTTCTTATAAATGTTATAAGACTGAGCAGGGAATAGAGACACATCCGAATACTCACGCCGCCTAAACGAAGAATAAGCATTCTGATGCATCTTCTTCGGGTGTGTTAGTTATCGAGAACCGTTTCTCAGTTCACTCTACGTCCTGGGTATTAGATACCGGATCAGGATCCCACATATGTAATATGTTACATAGGCTACGGAAAGGTAGGGAACTGGGAATGAGTGATCATTCTGTAAGAGTAGGGAATGGTGTAGATGTTGCAGCCAAAGCAGTTAGCGAATATCACCTTGTATTACCAAATGGCAATACATTGATTCTGAACGAATGCTATTACATACCGACCCTGATACGCAATGTTATATCAGTTTCTTTATTAAGCAAAGAAGGATATAATTTTGCAGTACAGGAAAATGTTATGAACATCTTCCTGAATCAAATGTTGATTGGATCAGGCTCGTTACATAATGGCATATACGTTCTAAATCAAAACACAGTTCTTAATATACAGAACACACACAAGAGGAAAAGTTCAGAAATGAACGAATCCTTCTTGTGGCATTGTAGACTTGGTCATATCAATGCGACACGACTTGCTAAGTTACGTAAAGATAGTTATTTAAATATGTTCGAATTATCATCTTATGAAACTTGCCATTCATGTCTCAAAGGCAAAATGACCAAAACTCCGTTTAGTGGACACGGAGAAAGAGTTACAAAACTCTTGGGACTGATATATAGTGATGTAAGCGGTCCTATGTCTACACATGCCAGGAATGGTTCCTTGTACTTCATTACATTCACCGACGATCTCTCAAGATACGGACATGTGTTCCTGTTGAAACACAAGTCTGAAGCTTTTGAGAAATTCAAGGAATATAAACACGAAGTCGAGAACCAAAGGGGTAAAAGTATGAAGACACTTCGATCTGATCGAGGAGGAGAATATTTGAGCAATGAGTTCCTGGACTATCTAAAAGAGAATAGGATTCTCTCTCAGCTTACTCCTCCTTATACACCACAGCACAACGGTGTATCGGAAAGGAGGAATCGCACCCTATTAGATATAGTGCGCTTTATGATGAGCACTGTTGAGTTGCCTATTTCCTTTTGGTGGTATGCGCTTGAGACAGCCATATACCTATTGAATCTAGTTCCATCTAAATCTGTACCCACCACACCATATAAGATATGGAGTGGGAAGAGACAATATTTTAAACGAGTTAAGATATGGGGTTGTCCGGCCTATGTCAAAAGGCAAAATCCGGACAAGCTCGAGGCACGATCAGTTCTTTGCAAGTTTGTGGGATATCCAAAGAATTCTCAAGGATATTTTTTCTATCACGCTGAGAAACAAAAGGTGTTTGTTACTCAACATGCCACCTTTTTAGAAAAGGAATTTCTTGTAAAAGAAATTGGTGGCAAAGAGGTAGAGCTGGATGAAGTTCCAACAACAAAAACTGCAACTGAAGATTTAGTGGAACCAGAAAAATCAGTAGTTCCCGACGAACCTCAGCCGCTCCGCCGATCTAGTAGGGTTCCTCATCCACAAGAGAGATACTACAGTTTTCTCATTGATGGTGGGAGCGAGGATTGCATAATGGAAGATGATGACCCGACTAGCTTCGAGCAGGCCATCACAAGTGGGGACTCTATGAAATGGCTGGATGCAATGCGATCTGAGATCGAATCCATGTACACTAACAAAGTATGGACTTTGGAAGTTGCTCCTGAAGGGGTAAAACCCATTGGGAGCAAATGGATCTTTAAGAAGAAACTTAGTGTAGATGGAAAAGTTGAGACTTACAAAGCTAGACTTGTTGCAAAGGGTTTTCGTCAACGACCAGGTGTGGATTATGAGGAAACCTTTTCTCTAGTGGCTATGCTTAAGTCCATCCGGGTCTTACTTGCTATTGCTGCATACCATGACTATGAAATCTGGCAAATGGATGTTAAGACCACCTTTCTAAATGGTGATTTGGAAGAGTGCGTGTACATGACTCAGCCAGAGGGCTTCATAGATAGTGGGAGCAGCGGAAAGGTGTGCAAGCTGCTTAAATCCATCTATGGGTTGATGCAGGCATCGCCGAGTTGGAACATATGTTATGATGTCGTAGTCAAAGAGTTTGACTTCATCAAAAACATAGATGAACCTTGTATATACAAGAAGGTGGCAGAGAGTAAGGTTGTCTTCCTTGTATTGTACGTGGATAACATACTCTTGATAGGAAATGATGTTCCTATGCTCCACTCGGTCAAGCTCTTCTTATCATAAAGATTCTCAATGAAAGATCTAGGTGATGCCTCCTGCATTTTGGGAATTAAGATCTATAGAGATAGATCTAGACGGATACTGGGATTGTCCCAATCCAGGTACATTGACACCATACTAAAGAGGTTTAGTATGGAAGAATCCATGCGTGGGAATTTACCCACGATCTCTGGACTCTCTCTCCAAAGAGATGTCTCTTAAGACTGATTTGGAGAGAGCTCGCATGCAAGGGATACCCTATGCTTCGGCAGTAGGCTCTATCATGTACGCGATGCAATGTACCAGACCCGATGTAGCATACTCACTACGTATAGTGAGTAGGTATCAAGCAGGATCCTGGAGAGGATCACTGGACAGCTGTGAAGAACATTCTCATGTACTTAAGAAGGACTAAAGATATGTTCTTGGTGTATGGTAACGGAGAACTCCAGGTGGAGTCCTTTACCGATTCGAGCTTCCAAAGTGATAAGGACGAATCTATGTCTCACTCGGATTTCTCTTTACCCTAAATAGAGTGGCGTTTTGTTGGAAGAGTTCCAAACAGGAAACCATGGCAGACTCAACGATGGAGGCTGAATACATCGCTGCCAACGATGCTGCCAAAGAGGCTGTCTGGATGAAGATGTTCATCACTGAACTTGGTGTGGTTCCGTCCATTGAGCATCCAATACCTCTGTATTGTGATAACAATGGAGCTGTGGCTTTGGCCAAGGAACCCAGGTCCCATCAGCGATCCAGGCATATTCTGAGGTGGTATCACCTGATCCGGGAGATAGTTGATCGCCGGGAGATCGAGGTTAGGAGTGTTGATACGAAGGACAACATTACGGATCAACTCACGAAGGCCATACCCCAGATACATTTTGAGAGACTCTTCAGGTTGTTGGGTATGAGATACTACAACAGCTGGCCTTAGTACAAGTGGGAGATTGTTAGTTATGTATATGCCCTAGAGGCCATTGTTGTACATATGATGTATATTATAATGGATTCTTGGATATATATAGAGAGGACTTTCTTGCTCGACATGATAGTATGCTATCTGGTTTCACTTTGTCTTAACATGTTGACTTGTATTAGTTTACTGTCTTGCTCTCACATGTTGATAAAGCCCTTAGGATATGTACTCGACTACTAGGATTATGATGACATCATACTAGTGGGGCAAGGTTAGTCAACGAGTACATCCTATAACAGTTCTTAGTCGAGGGTGTATCGAGAGAAGGGCATCGATATGCCAGAGTAGACTAGCGTATACGCATCTTGACCCATATGATGGGCGATGGATGATCCCATATCCATTGGTGTTTGACATCAAAGATGGTGTATGGGTGCTCAGTGGAGAATGGGTACACTGAACGGACTCACCGAGAACTCCTGGATGGTATTATACCTATCGACAGATAGCAGTTCTCTGGTGACACTGGTACATGTTTGTCTGTAGATCCGAGATCGTCATAGAGTCTTGTGTGATTCCCACTGTGCTTTGATTTCCACCTTAACACGTCCAAGAGGGCGTGCAAAACGGTGGCTTTTGGTTACAGTCCCGAATCACATCGAGGCAATGAGCGATAGGAGGGGTTTCGTCTCTCCCGGTGTCGGGAGTTGATGTTGTGCTGTGTTCGATTGACTATAACTGGAAGTCCCAGGCCAGGGCTGATATGGAGATTTACTGGTAAGAGTTATCAGTAGTTTCTCGACCCGTTATGAGCCTCACATCGACAAAACTTATCGGTTACTGGGGTCTGACGTTTACCACCCCTAGATTGGATATGCAACATATCAGACGAAGAGACCGGACTGTACGGTAGTGTTACTTATTGGATTCCCAGGAGTATGTACAGGCTTGCTTGTTGATCTTCTGGTCGCTCAATACCCAGGTGGCTGTTACGTTTAGCTGACCGCTTGCAGCTTGTTGTTGTTTGATATGATCATCACTTACTGCCGGTGTATTGACAAGTCTTTAGAGTCCTACATAGAGCTTTCCTGGCTCAGGCGAAATGGAGTAGGAGAACGTATGTGATATGTGCGGGATCGAGATTGATACGCGTATGTGATACCGTATTCGATTCTCGCGATATGTAATATCGGCCGGTTATATTTGATATAGCCGAGTTATCGGATCAAATGTTGATTCGATTAAATATAATATATATATATATATTTATTATGTGCTCACTTATATATTTATTATTCTCACTTGTGATACATTTAACATGTATGTGATATATGTTTATTGTATTGTTTTCTTTTGTTACATAAATATTATATATGTGATATATAATATTGTAGCATGCTAGGTTATACATGCAACATGTATGTATAAGAATTATTCCATGATATATGTAATATTTGGGTTTAAATATCTAAGTAATTCAAATTGTGGAAATGAGTCATGGATGAAGCTTCATGAAGCTTGTAGATTACTATTGACCAAGTCCACCATTTTTGTTTTGCCCTAGATATTTCTAACCCAACCTTATCACATAGCCATGGTTAAATCTCTATAATGGTTAAGGATGATATACTTGACCCATGGTTGCATTTCTAACCTCAATCTCATTCATTCTTCTTCTTCTTCCTCATTCTCATTTTGCTTTCTAGCTTTTGAGATCAAGAAGAAAATAGTGAGAAATTAAATAATATAGTAAGCAAAATTCCTACTTCATCAAGCTCTTCTAAACTAGCCATATAGATTAGTGCGTTAGCTTCACTAATTCATAATTAGTGAAGTCATAGCTTGAGTTCGTGTTTCCTCGAAGTAGATCATCTTGGATTTCGAAGTCTTCAAGCAAGCATGGATCATTCGACTTGTGGAGCCTCTCTAGAGTCTGGGAGTTCATGGATTGCGGTGAAGGGACTACTACTCGGAGCTTATAAAGTGAAGGAATGAACTGCAAAGTTTGTAATCCCTCTCTGTTAGATGTAAAGTTGTTTACATGCAAAGTTAACCCTAATTCTCTAGTTCGATTACTTGGTTGGTTTGTTTAGCACCCCAAATTTTTTAATATAGCATGTTTGATGCTTGACAAAACCTTGCTAAGGTGCTAAGCTAACCCTACAATGGGAAATTGAGCATAGCGCAACATCAAGTCCCAATGCCGGGAGAGACGAATCCCCTCCTATCGCTCATTGCCTCCATGCGACTTGGAAGTGTACCCAAAAACCAACTTTTTGCTCGATCTCTTGACCATGGTATGGTGGAAATCAAAACACAGTAGGAATCACACAAGACTCTATGACGATCTCGGGTTGACAGACTAACCTGTACCAGTGTTACTGGAGAACTGCTATCTGACGATAGGTATAATACCATCTAGGAGTTCTCGGCGAGTCCGTCCAGTGTAGCCAGTCTCCACTGAGCACCCGTATACCTTCTCTGATGTCAAACACCAATGGATATGGGATCATCCATCGCCCATCATATGGGTCGAGAAGCGTATACGCTAGTTTACTCTGGAGTATCGATTCCCTGTCTCGATACTCTCACGACTAGGAACAATTGAAGGATGTACTTACCGACTACAATTGCCCCACTAGTATGATCTGTATCATAATCCTGGTAGTCAAGTACTCATCCTAAGGGCTTTATCAACATGTAATAGACAGACAATAAGTGTACATGTTAAGATAAAGAGCAACCAGAACGCATACTATCATGTCGAGCAAGAAAGTCCTCCCTATATATGTCGAAGCATCCACTACAATATACATTACATGTACAGTACATGTGGCGAAAGGATTTCGACAAAGACCAGGACTGGATTATGACAAAACCTTTTCTCCAGTGGCCATGCTTAAATCCATTCGGATCCTACTTACTATTGTTGCTCACAACGACTATGAAATCTGGCAGATGGACGTTAAAACTGCTTTTCTAAATGTTGATTTAGAAGAATGCGTTTATATGGATCTGTAAGTCCACGGCAGCGCCCCGGCCGTCTAACATACGCCAAATGCGGAACAAAAACTTTTTACAACTGGCGCTATCGCGTACTATAACCCGGATCTGCCATTAAAGCTAAACTAACAAACTACAAAGAGGGTAGAAAGGTTATACCGAACGATCCGAGTCCTTCGTTCTTTAACCATCATCCCACGCTCCGTTGCGGCTGCTCCGATCTCGTCGATCTCCGATCTTCTCGTCCAGGTGGCACCACGTCATCGGATCTTTAAACGGGCTCCCGCCTCTGACCCGAGGCAACTCGGTCATCAAGTTTGCTAAAAGAGATGACCAAGATTGATGTAGAGAATGAGTAGAACACTTTGTCTCGCTTCATCCAAAGCCATGGACGAACGGTTAATGAAGTTGCCATTTGAGCCGGGTGATGGAATGAAATGAGCTATGAAATTCCATACACCAAAACTATCATAATCTTTTTTCCAATCAAGTGAGAGTGAATTAATCAAGTGGGCATCCAAGAGGGGGCCGACCACAATATCAAGAGGTGGGGGTGAGTGTAGGAGGAAAGGGGGGTGACCACAAGCAAAGCTTATCAAGAAGAAAATATCTTAAGCTTTACAAGAAAACATAATTGCAAAAGCATGAGTCACAATAACACATCATCTCTCATTTAATGCTAACTATGAATCACTAACCTAGTCACCTTCCAAGAAGCTTCCTCTAATGACTCACCCTCAAGAAAAGATAAATCCGCATTTAACCGAATATTAAATACGGCTGATAGAAAACTGGCAACTGGCAACTTCCAAAAACGATCCCGAAACGAATTTCAGGATAACCCCGTAACTGTATAAATATACCCGCATTTGTATTATGACCGAATACAAATGCAACTGAGACAAAGATATTATATCTACAAAGTATAATACATGGATCCGGCTTAACCAAAGCCCACCAGTATTCTCTGCCCGAAATATGACACGTGCGTAAATGCACGTGCATTTTTCGAACCCTGCCATAAAACCATTCGGCCTCTACAACGTTTCGCCCGAACTTGGGAAACTATCTGTGGGGGACTCTAATGACTCGTCAGTACCCTGGCAGTGGGTTTAACCACAAGCCGTCAGCGGTACTAGCTGTGCATAACGGCTGCCCATGTACTGACCTCAAGGGAGGCTGATGAGTGAACTCATCCAGAAACCCTACTGAGCCTAACAGTGACAATGTATATACAGTCCGGTCCGTTCGTCTATGAGTATCGTATATCCGGCCTAAGGGGCTAGTAACGTCAGACCCCCAAAAGCGGTATAAGTCGTGTCGGAGACAAGCCCTGAACACCCTGAGAAACTACCGGAGTTCCTACCAGTAATTCTCACTTGCCTTGGCCAAGGACTTGGTGTAATGGCTTTCCTAGACACAGCGCGATCTCCACCCCCAATCCCCTGCCGATCCGCTCACGTGCCTCCATGTGGCTCGGGACTGTACCCAAAAACTACCTGTTTGCACGACTCCTTTGAGCCGTGGTAGGGTAGAAATCAATGCACAGTGGGAACTCACATGAGACAAATGACGACCTCAGGTCGATGAACTAACATGAACACATGTCACCAGGAAACTGCTATCTGACGATATGTATAATACCAACTAGCAGGTTCCCAGCGAGTCCTGTCCAGTGTACTCATAACCCAATGAGCACCTGTATACATCTTAGGTGATCCAACAGACACCAGTGGCTTGTGAGACCGGCCACCGCCCCTCGTCGGGGTCTTGACTGTATACACTAGTCTACTCCGCAGTATCGATGCCCTGTCTCGAAAACTCCCACGACTAGGGACCACTATTAAGGATGTGCTTATGGACTACCCAACTCTCACGTATATGATCGCCCTCATACTGTTGGTAGTCAAGCAAAATCCTAAGGGCTCTATCAACGTGTAACATGTAATCAGTTACCTGAACATGTACACGACTGATAAAGGAAAACCAGATAGCATACTATCATCTTGAGTATGACTGTCCTAGCGGCATAGGTCCTCCTCAATCATTGCAATTACATACCTACGATCCAATAATTGACTTTGAGGGCACTATATCCAGCAATCTCCCACTTGCACTTAAGGCTAATTATTGCAATGTCGCATACTCACAGCCCGTGTGATATCGAACATCCAACTCCTCTACTAATCAGTTTCACAAAGCCCGTTCGTAAAACTATTGTGTTCGAGAAATAGCCTCAGTGAGTGGATCTGCCCTGATGTTTCTTTCTATGTCTCTCTTAATCTCAAGTTCGCGGAGAAAGCCATCTCCCGAATCGAGTAATACCTGTCTTAGAATATGTCTGGATATCTGATGGGACCTTGTTCATAAATGAACTCCAAATCCAAACTTCTTAGACTGTATCGATAACTGAACCTAATCAATATCCTTTACCATGCCTCCCACAGTATCCTCTTGGACCACCTGTCCATGATATTGTCCCTCGTCAGAGGGAAAACTATAACTCTGACAATCACTCTGTCATCCATGTCACCTTTGAAGCCTGGAATGATAACCGTCCCCCGAAGGAGGCTGCCGTCATCAAATCCGTAGAACATCCACTTATGTTCTAAAACTGCTTCCTTATGTTTCTCCAGGATTGGATTAATACAAACTTATTGCATCTAGTGCAAAAAACAACATCTG
Source organism: Agapanthus africanus (assembly GCA_030015575.1). Taxonomy (NCBI): domain Eukaryota; kingdom Viridiplantae; phylum Streptophyta; class Magnoliopsida; order Asparagales; family Amaryllidaceae; genus Agapanthus; species Agapanthus africanus. The sequence goes on from JASDDO010000012.1 coordinate 365,637,141, forward strand.
GTGTGGTACTTGACATCTCACGATTGACTCAATTGCCTAAGCAAGTGATATGCCAATCATGCACATCCCTCTCCTCTTTAGTCTGTAAGACACCTTTAGAGAGGATGACTCCATCACCTGCAGGTACACCACCATGCCAAGAGTCATCTATTCTAAAAACCATTAGAATACTGTCAAAGTACCCACATTGGGAAACTACCCAAATCCAGATCTAAAACCATAGATCTAGAAACCAGAATGTCAAATATTATATCCATATCCTGTCTGGAGAAACAACTGTGTGACTACCACATTACAACCGATCGTAGTATAGGAATTTTACTTCCTACTCTGTGTATGACATCCAAATACCAGGACATCACACCCTACTACCTTCTTAACAGATCCATCCCCTATTCTGATGAAGTCAAACCCATGACTGTCATATCAAAATTAGATGATCTAACTCCGCTATATCTGCTCTAGTCTATAAATAGACATAAACTACTTGCCCACTATGCTTCCGCTGCTCCCACAGACTACAACAACCCTCCTACCGGGTCTCATAGCCTGGAACAACAGTAGTGTCAAGCCTGGGTAAAGAAGAACCTCCCTGTCACCGTCCTTGAGGCTACCGGAGTACCTCTCGGATGTCTGAGGTTACCCACCATATCTGCGGAGTGGCTAATGGAATGTCAAACCTGACAGAATCTTTAGGTCCTATTAAATTTTCCGTAATCGTTTGCTGTTCTGGAATCACTTCCAGTTCTACCATACTCCCACTACTGTTTTCTGAAAAAATCCATTTTACTAAAACTGTGGCGAGTCAAGAACAATATCACTATTGATCTTTTAGATGGTAGAAAGTCAACCCTCGTCATAGCCTGAGCCAACCCACAAACAACCATTACAGAAACGTGCTCTGAGTTATCCAGAGTCTGGTTTTAAGCATAAGCCGGACAACTCCCCGTACCTTAACATCATTAAGATATGAACCATTCAATATCCAATATAGAAACTTTGGCACTTATTTAATTGGAACCAGATTCTAATCAGCTGTCTCCAGTGCATATTAACTTAATGAAGAGAGGCTAATCAGCATTACTCGACTTAGGAATCCATCCAATTATGAGTAACCTGAAAGAGAAACTAGTTTCTCAAAACTTTTACTATCATCTGAATACCAATCACAAGAATCTACATCTTCGATCTTTTTGAAGAATCCCGATACTTGCGATACTTGGTTCTCTACTTTATTCTTATATCCACAACTTCTCAAAACATAGACCTTGTATTTCTACGAAACACTTGTCTAAATACTAGAGAAGTCATAAATAAACAGAACATAGTACGAGGATCTACCCCTTTGTCCTGATGGACACTGAACAACATACAATACTCTGTATAAGTCCGCTGAGTTGAATAACTCAAAACATGTGCGTCGTAGGTTGAAAACTGTACCCAGGCGATTTCCTCAAATATCACCAATTACAACGAATTACGATATAATGAGGATGATTACCTAATTCCCAATAACTTACTCCCACTCATCATCTGTAAAACCATACAGATATGAGAATGAAACCTGGTAAATACATACCCTGGAGTAAGTATCTAATTGGGAAAACAGTTTTCCTTTAACAATGCACTGAAAAATGAAAATGTTTCGTAGGGGTATCCTGGTATTCATAGTAATGCCTCTTCCATAATCAAATTCATGACTTTAACCGTATATTTCTTTGCCATCTCTCCAAATCCCTTTATTTGTCTTTAGTCGTTACCTTCTGTACACCACCGTTAGGCTAAATGGTTTTCTTCCTTCCCTACCGTTCGGCACCAGCCTATGGTTTGGAAGAAGACTATCCAGTAAGCATTATAGGTGTACCCTCCTCAACCTAGGAGTACTCACATCTTGAGAGAAGGTGATGATAAAAGACAACTGAATAATACCTTATTCTTTTAAAGGTGAAATAGGAGTGGCGATGAAGTACGCGATTTGGTCGTGAATGATAACAGTCGCAATTTACTTTGCCCTCTTTCTAATACCTTTATTTTGTCTTTACATATTACCTTCTGTACACCCTACTTAGGCTAAATGGTTTTCTTCATTCCCTACCTTTTGGCACCTGCCTATGGTTTGGAATAAGACTATCCAATAAGCGTAATAGGTGTACTCTCCTAAACCAAGGAGCCCTCGCAACCTGAGAGAAGGTGATAATAAAAGACAACTGAATAAACCAATTCTATTTCTCCTGAACCTGGATCCATCCTCGAAGAAGTCCCTTCGAGTTCGTATATAACCATACGATGGATCTATCCAATGGAAGTGGATGTCCGTAGTAATACGGGGTGTTCTGAGAAATGCAAAGGGTAAAAGAAGGAGTGGCAATGACTTATGCAACTCAGACAATCCAAAAGCCAGTATTTTAAGAAGTTTCGGTTAACTTGGTCACTGAGTCATAGTCTAGGGTCGGTCAAAGGTCGCTGCCAAAGAGAGAGAGAAAAGAAACACTCTGCGTGCACTCTAACCTAGATCAGAATGGTTATCACTTTATCTAATCCGGAAACCTCCCACTGTACTGTCAAATTCTCCTCCAAACCTGAAAGAAGAATCAATCGGGATCACCCGAAGAGTAAACCAACTCATCAGTGGGAATCGGGATCCAACTCTCATCGCATGATAACGTGACGGAATCTACTCACGTTACTCACACTCCAGAAGGTATGCACATACTTGGCAAGTTTCAGTTCCTTTAGAAACTCTCGATATGATTTTTGCCCCATGCTCTTATGACCTTGACTTTGGCCAAAATGCCATAAGTCACATGCCAAGTTCTTCCCGTCATTATCTTGTCAATTTGAACCCACCCGCACATGCCCCTGACTTTGGCCAATCGGCAGAACGACTGTCCCAAACCAACTCATCTATCTATGCAACAAATGAATACCCAGCAGCTACCAAACACTATGCCTTGACTTTGGCCAAAATGCATAGCTTGAATACTACTGAATACCCAAAAGAAATGACGGAGGGCTATGACTGGTTTTTGGCGAAAAACCTTTAACGTAATGAACTTGATATCGCTGAAGAAACCTACAAGCTTTTTATAAAATATAGTGGCGAAAAACCTTTGCTAAAGAGGTCATTCCCGGTGAAGGGATCTCGGCTCTTTCCTCGTGGAATGAGGTGCAGGATATTCTACTGAATACCGCGAAGCAAAGCAACTTGTAATCGACTATAGTGAAGTCATTACCCTGATGTAAACTTCTGCCCAAGGGGTCACTCCCGGTGAAGGGATCTCGGCCCTTGCCTCGTCGAATGAGGTGCAGGATATTCCACTGAATACCTCTATGCAAAACAAAAGGAAACGTCTTTGTAATAACACTTTTTAAAACTGTTCCAACAACATCCAAACAGGTTTGTTTTCATTGCATTGATCAGAATCAACGAAGTCCCATCAATTAATCACACCAGAAAAGAACGAAAATAAAATGTACGTATATGCCATCCGCATTCGTCACTGGGTCCCGTCATAACCCGTTAGGTTACTTAACTAACGACAGAGCGGGGACTGGACTAGTGCGGGTGCAAAACATATACAACATCTAATAGTATATATAACAATATACAATAATCGCTCCAGGCGTGATAATATGCAACATTACAGAAAAGTAATAAGCATCACAGAACAATACAGATAATCTGGGATCCCCGGGTTTCATTGAGACGCTGCTGATACCCGACGTTCCCCTGGTCGTGTGGATAGCCTGTACAATGAAACCTAGACCCCTATGGGTGCGGCAAGTTACCCGCCAAAACCTGAAGCGAGGTAGTCCCCACAGCATAGTGAATGGAACACCCGGTACTTCACGGAATCCGGTAAATTGAGCACCCCTCCTTGGGTCAACCTGTACCCCCTACAAGTGCGGCGAATAGTTTACCAATTCTAGAGTGAGGCCCCTCTTCCTCTCAAAGCCATGAGATGCGGACCCGTTGCCCTCCAGAACCCGACTATCCGTGCACTCCGTCGCGGGGTAAAACCTAGTACAGAAATGAAAAATATGTACAACGGGTACATCGACCTCAACCCGGTCGTGCCCCAAAAGAATATTATACAAACAGGCAGTGACGGCAGTCCACATGTTGGACGCTCGCCCTGCAGTATCAAATGTACAAATAAACTCAAAATGCACTACCATTGCACTCTGCTATCCACCACGACAAATCCGCAACATCACAGCACAACACAGAACATCAACGCGAATGTCACGTTCGCAAATCCGTCAAAAAGGACTATAGCAATTAGACGCAATTTACCGCTCGAATGACATTCACGGTCGGAGATATAATGTAAGTACTGTAAACTAACACGTTTAAATTTCGATCAAAAAAACTTCCCGAAGTGGGCCCCACATACATCTGCTGTACAGTAACAAAATATGGGCCCAAAAGAAATATTCCAGAAACCACAATTTTCAATGTAGAACCTACTGTAGAAAAATGGTTCGCTGTAGCTCTAAAACGACCGCGGAACCGCGGCCAAACTAGGGTTTGTGCGGCGGTTCCGCGGTGCTTTGGAGTCAACAGTTGACCAAATTTCACCAGTATTCTTAGAAAAGCCTGCACGATTTTCTGAGATGCTCAAAATAATTTTTAGACCTGTTTAAAAATTCGACAGAAACTTTTCACAGAAAATTGCGATTTTTGAAATTCCATTCGATCGATATTTTAAACGCGTTAGCACAAGTTAGTAGAGCTTAATGGCGAGGCTCTGATACCACTGTAAGTCCCCGGCTGTCAAACAGACGCCAAATGCGGAACAAAAACTTTTTACAACTGGCGCTATCGCGTACTATAACCCGGATCTGCCATTAAAGCTAAACTAACAAACTATAAAGAGGGTAGAAAGGTTATACCGAAAGATCCGAGTCCTTCGTTCTTTAACCATCATCCCACGCTCCGTTGCGGCTGCTCCGATCTTCTCGTCCAGGTGGCACCACGTCATCGGATCTTTAAACGGGCTCCCGCCTCTGACCCGAGGCAACTCGGTCATCAAGTTTGCTAAAAGAGATGACCAAGATTGATGTAGAGAATGAGTAGAACACTTTGCCTCGGTTCGTCCAAAGCCATGGACGAACGGTTAATGAAGTTGCCATTTGAGCCGGGTGATGGAATGAAATGAACTATGAAATTCCATACACCAAAACTATCATAAGCTTTTTTCCAATCAAGTGAGAGTGAATTAATCAAGTGGGCATCCAAGAGGGGGCCGTCCACAATATCAAGAGGTGGGGGTGAGTGTAGGAGGAAAGGGGGGTGACCAAAAGCAAAGCTTATCAAGAAGAAAATATCTTAAGCTTTACAAGAAAACATAAATGTAAAAGCATGAGTCACAATAACACATCATCTCTCATTTAATGCTAACTATGAATCACTAATCTAGTCACCTTCCAAGAAGCTTCCTCTCATGACTCACCCTCAAGAAAAGATAAATCCGCATTTAACCGAATGTTAAATACGGCTGATAGAAAACTGGAAACTGGCAACTTCCAAAAGCGATCCCGAAACGAATTTCAGGATAACCCCGTAACTGTATAAATATACCCGCATTTGTATTATGACCGAATACAAATGCAACTGAGACAAAGATATTTTATCTACAAAGTATAATACATGGATCCGGCTTAAACTAAATCCCACCAGTATTATCTGCCCGAAATATGACACGTGCGTAAACGCACGTGCATTTTCCGAACCTTACCATAAAACCATACGGCCTCTACAACGTTTCGCCCGAACTTGGGAAACTATCTGTGGGGGACTCTAATGACTCGTCAGTACCCTGGCAGTGGGTTTAACCACAAGCCGTCAGCGGCACTAGCTGTGCGTAACGGCTGCCCATGTTCTGACCTCAAGGGAGGCTGATGAGTGAACTCATCCAGAAACCCTACTCAGCCTAACAGTGACAATGTATATACAGTCCGGTCCGTTCGTCTATGAGTATCGCATATCTGGCCTAGAGGGCTAGTAACGTCAGACCCCCAATAGCGGTATAAGTCGTGTCGGAGACAAGCCCTGAACACCCTGAGAAACTACCGGAGTACCTACCAGTAATTCTCACCTGCCTTGGCCAAGGACTTGGTGTAATGGCTTTCCTAGACACAGCGTGATCTCCACCCCCAATCCCCTGCCGATCCGCTCACGTGCCTCCATGTGGCTCGGGACTGTACCCAAAAACTACCTGTTTGCACGACTCCTTTGAGCCGTGGTAGGGTAGAAATCAAAGCACAGTGGGAACTCACACGGGACAAATGACGACCTCATGTCGATGAACTAACCTGTACACATGTCACCAGGGAACTGCTATCCGACGATATGTATAATACCAACTAGCAGGTTCCCGGCGAGACATGTCCGGTGTACTCATAACCCAATGAGCACCTGTATACATCTTAGGTGATCCAACTGACACCAGTGGCTTGTGAGACTGGCCACCGCCCCTCGTCGGGGTCTCGACTGTATACACTAGTCTACTCCGGAGTATCGATGCCCTGTCTTGAAAACTCCCACGACTAGGGACCACTATTAAGGATGTGCTTATGGACTACCTGATTAGTCGAAAATATTGCATCTTTTAGCCGGCAATTTCCTCATCATTTGCATTCATATAGAAGTGTTCGGCATTCATATTTCACATATTAGCAAATATGTCGCAAAATATCAGATTACATGTGTTAGACTTTAAAACCGGCATTTCTAGGGAAATTGACTGCATTTCATAGCATGGTATCATTTCTATATATTGCAACCCGTGTTTCGAAGTCCGTGCAGGAAAATCAGAAGCTTGCTCAAATTTACACTACTAAAAGATACGCCAACTCAAGGAATTGGAATCTGGTAATGATCTAAAGGGTATTCAGGAATTCAACATATCAGAAAATACAGAAGAAGTCATAAGAAGCCAACACTAAAAATATGCAGCCCCAAGGAGCCCAAAAGGCCGCGGAACCGCGGCCTAAGTCGCCTTGTGCCGCGGTTCCGCGGCGGCTTGTCGACATCGCAACTTCAGCTTTGCACCACAACTTCTATCTCAATGCCTACAGCTCAGAATGACACAACATTTTCCAGAAAGCCCCAGAACTTTCTGCCAGATCAGCAAGCTTTGGGATCAACACTAAACTAGCCTTGTATTCTAGAAACTTCTCCCTAAACCCTAGCTTAAACCCTAAGCTAAGCCTAACTAACTACTTCTAGAAGTCTTTCAACAAACTTTTGGAGGGAACTTCTATTTCAAACTCAAGGCTTAGGGTTTGGGAGATCTATAAATAAGACCCTAGGCTCACTTGTAAAAGGGAGATCCATCATTCATTCATTGAAATTGATTGATCCATTCACTCTCTTTCTTCATCTTCGTCTTCCACAAGTCTAGTGACAAGGCTTGTGTGAAACCCTAACCCTAATTCCAATCAAAAGCCAAGATCCCGAGTATCCCATCAAGCAAGAAGCCTTGCAACCTTTTATGAGCGGAGCCGATCTTCAACAGAACAAGTGGTCCAAGCCGATCCACGACTCACGGAGAAAAGCGACGCCAGATCGACAATTTAGTTCTTCCTCTTGTAGTTCTTGAGCGACTGTAATCAAATTGTTGATATAAATAAAAGGTGATATTCTTTTATCCTGTTTTCTTTAAATTCTTGCATCATGATTCGATCTTAATTTCTAGTTGTGGTTCTTGTTGTGATGTTTGAGTAATACTCCGCTCGTTGAGGAGTCGAGACGATCAATAGAATGATGATGTAATATATCTGAAAACGATTCTTGATTCCTACGAGTTTTGTAAACCCTAGCAAGTTTAAGAACCGACGACCCATTTCGTTGCGATGCTTTCTTGATTGATATCGCTCGAAATTGGGGGAGTTACGATCGTTTCTTGAAATTGCTAGAGGCTAGAATGTGAATGATATCGACGAAAGAACAAGGGTTAAATGATGAAACCCTAGTTTCACGAGGAAGCCCTAACTCTCGTCGATCATCATCGATCTAGTATCAATTCTTCGAAGGAAACGAACACGATATTTTGAGATTACATCACGTCTATAGATCCGATTGATTCCTACAAGCCTCATTTAGATTCTTGACATTTGGTTGGAAATATCATCGAAACCCGATTCTCGATTGTTTATCATTTTCTTGATTCTTGATTAGATTAGTGACACTTGAATCAATCGATAAAATCTTGAATCATGTTTTCTTTTCTTTTCGATTAACTTTTCAATTCAAACAAATTAAATATAAAAACGAATCACACAATCCCTGTGGACGATCCGCACTCGCTTACGATCTACAACCGACACCGTAATTTATTGCGGTCAAATATAATTCTTTGATTGTGAATTTTATTCAATTTTCATACCGACACAAACAAGAAACTCATATCGATCAAATGAAACCATTATCGGGGATCATTTTAGTTGATACACACTACACAGTCTCGAATTTCATTCGATCAATCAAATGGCGCCGTTGCCGGGGATTACGCGCTAATTCGTTTCATAATAAAGTTTGAATTGAAAGATTTATTCCATTGTAATTTTTGTAATCAAAATTCATGCAAACCCTAAACGATTTGTTGTGGTTCATTGCAAGTAGATCTGGAGCTTGCTGGGAAATTGGAAAATTTTTTGGAATATACCAAAGAGCAGAGGGAGTCTACAGAGCCTCTCTGAAAAATTTTGGTGCAGTGTTCCTCTCATCAGACCGCGGAAGGGCGGCATTAGGAGGCTATTGCGGCGGAACCGCAGCCTCTTCAAGGGATCTCTGTGCAAATTTTGGCAGGTAACCTCTTACTTTCTTATCTCCTTCTAAAAATCTTCTCCAATTAACAGTTTGTGCAGGATTCTTTGCAAATAATCGCAGCTCGCAAATTGCAAAATTAAATTTGTGCGTGATTTTGTTTCTTGGTTGTTTGCATTCTAAATACGGATATTAAGGGGCACGGCCAAATCCAAATTAGGTGGGGAGTTCATTACCCTTCCTAGGCCCCGAAAACCGCAAAACTTGCATCCGCATTTACCCTCATTAACTAAAAAAAGATTTAGAGATGACTCTAAGGACCGTCGCGCTCACTTAGGACAGAAGAAGGCCGTGGGTAATTCATTGCTTATCCGCGTTTTCTTGTGGTGTCTAGGCAAGTGTGTCGAAGGCTAGTGGTTATTAATTAGGCCCACTACTTACGTAGTGGAGTACCTTCCCACTTACCTGGCACTTACCTGGCCACAGGGAAACAAAAAGACAGTGGAGGATTCTATCCTGCGACTTGTCTTTTGGCAGTTAGGAGCGGTCTAGAGCCGGACCTAGGTGACCACTAAATTCTAGGGTTTGTGTGCTGCATTTGTTGTGTCGCATCATTTTTTCAAAAATCCGTCCCTTTTTCAAAGCAAACACCGCATTCATTCATTTACCCCTAATTATAAGCCAACGCTGCCACTTGTACTAACCCTTTTTAGTACAAGATAGGTTGGACACGGGATTCTAGTGCCCGTTTAGTCCGCGTACCCTTTATCGACTCCGAAGTCAATATTTCTCCATTTACCTTTTCTTTACCCACTTCCACACCCATACCGATGGATCCACCTCCATCAAACTTCTTTAACCCTAATCTGTCGCCGTCCGTTGGTGCGCAGAATCCACCCCGCATCTCTCTCCAGGAGAGGTGCTATCCTACACGAGGTCCCCTTTCCACCTGTCTTTCCATTACACCAGCCAACGGGGAAAACTTTCAGATTAAACCCCAATACATCAACCTTCTACCTAAATTTCACGGTCTCGAGTCTGAAGACGTATACGTGTTTATCACGAAATTTGAAAATGTATGCGCATTGATGGGTACCTCCCAGCTTTCTGTGGATGCTTTGCATCTTCGTCTTCTCCCATTCACTTTGTGCGATTTAGCCGAGAAGTGGCTATATAACACTACCGCACATTCCATTTCAAATTGGGACGAATTCGTCAAAGCATTCCTTAAGAAATTTTACCCACATCACATAACAGCTCGAGTCCGTAGCGAAATCTATCAATTAACCCAGCTTCCAAATGAAACATTTTCAAAATGTCTTGAACGCTTCAAGGATCTGTTTGTCCAATGTCCACATCACGAGATGGGAACTATGCCGAATCATTTATGAGGGCATTAATCCTAACACAAGACAGACCCTTGAATCTGTGTGTCAAGGCAACTTCATGACCAAAGATGATGGGGAAGCCTGGAAATTCCTAGAAGATTTCGCTGAAAAATCGTTACAGTGGGAGGGTGTGAGTCAATCGTCTAGGGATAGCAATGATATTTCCATAGGAATTAGAGCTGAAATTTCAGCTTTGCACAAGAAATTCGACGCTATGGAAAACAAATTTTTAGCTGCTGCCCTAAATCAAATGTCACTCTCCAAAACTGTATGTGGTTGTTGTTCTGATCCATCACATCTCACGGAAGAATGTCCACGAAATTCTCTGTTTCAAGGTCATGAGCATATCAATTCTACTTATCAACAAGGACCTAGAAACGACCCTTTTTTTTCCACACATAATCAGGGTTGGAGGAATCACCCGAACTTTGCTTGGAACCAATCCCAATCTCAAAACACGGTTCCAAATCCGAATCAATTCCAAAGGGTCCCTCCACCACAACAGCAACCACCACTTCATTTGAGTCGGCACCCCTTTCAAGCACAAAATTTTCAAAATCCGGTCAACACACCTGCACCATCTAATCCTTTGTAGTTGATTGGTTCAGATGAATCCTCTTCATTCATGAACTTGCTTTTGACAATAAAAACTTCCGTCGATGACATAAAGAGAAGCTCTGCGTCCCAAAGCGAGACTATTAAATCGATGGAAGAAGAAATTGCACGATTAAAAGCTGAAATGAGTGCAAGAGAGAAAGGGAAACTTCCAGCTCAACCTTTGCCCAGTCCTGGCTATTCACATCATGTGGATGCAATCACGTTGAGATCGGGAAGAGTGCTGAACAATCATGTCGTGGAAGGTTTTGATGATATTGAAAATCCTATCATTAACACCCCGGCTGAGACCCTTCCTCACACACACACTTCTCCTTCTGATCCTTCTTCTTCTACCACACCTCCTTCTCGAGAGCCTATTCTCCATTTCCCACTAGGCTCGACACCTCAACCCAACCCTTATAGTTCTCCACAGACGGTCCCCACACCTCTTTTGGGACCTCGTCTACCCCCTCTTCCTTCCCCTATGATGGACCCGACGCTTATTGCGAAAGCTCCTTACCCGAACCGGTTAAGGGATAATAGAACGAGTCCTCATATGGAGAAAATTATAGAAATGTTCAAACAGGTTAACATCAATATCCCTCTCCTAGATGCTATTCAACAAGTCCCCGCTTATGCGAAAATTCTTAAGGACTTATGCACTAGGAAGAGGAAGACTCAAGTGCCGAAGAAGGTCTTTATGTCTAATAATATCAGCACTGTTTTTATCCCCCAGCTAACAAAGAAACGAAAGGACCCAGGATGTCCTACAATATCGATTTCTATCGGGGGTAAAAACATAAATCGTGCTCTTTTAGACCTTGGCGCAAGTGTTAACCTACTTCCATATTCTGTATATGAGCAATTAGGGATTGGAGAGCTGAAACCTGCTCACTGCACTCTCCAAATGGCAGACCGTTCAATCACCAAACCAAGGGGTGAACTAGAGGATGTGTTGATTAAGGTCGGGGAATTTGTTTTCCCTGTAGACTTCATTGTGCTCGACACACAGCCTGTAGCAAACCCCCGGGGCCAAATTCCGGTGATTCTGGGTCGTCCTTTCCTTGCCACTTCCAACGCTATTATAAACTGTAGAAACGGTTCAATGAACTTATCATTTGGAAATATGACCATTGAACTAAAAATCTACAAGGTTGGAAGTCAGCCATCAGAACCCTCTGCTCATATTTTAGATGTGTGCTCTGTCCACGAGATCGCTCCCGATAGTTGTGGAGCTGAGGAACTTTGCTTTACTGATCTCGATGACATTACCACATCTCTGTTTGACTTTACACTTGATCTTAGTGAGGACACTTTACCTACACTTGAGTCATGCACTTCTGATTTTTCTCCACCCGAGTCTATATCTTTCACAGGCTCTGAGCTTCTTTGTAAATCAAAAAATCACTCAATGATCCCTCCTTCTATCATTTCTCCGCCTGAATTAGATCTAAAAATGTTACTTTCTCATCTGAAATATGCTTATTTAGGTGAGAAGGAGTCTTTACCGGTTATCATATCTGCTTCTCTAGCATTAGAGCAAGAGAATGCACTTTTATCGGTATTGAGATCTAACAAAAAGGTGTTTGGGTGGAGTATGGCGGACATCAAAGGGATTAGTCCCTTGATAGTTGAACATCATATACATGTGATGGATGATGCCAGACCAACCCGAGAACCACAGAGACGGTTGAATCCCGTCATGAAGGAAGCAGTAATGAAAGAGATCGTCAAATGCTTAGATAATGGTATTATATACCCCATCTCCGATAGCCAATGGGTAAGTCCTATACATGTCGTTCCTAAGAAATCCGGCATCACAGTTATAACCAATGAGGTAAATGAGTTGATTCAGACACGCACCCAAACTGGGCGGCGTGTATGTATCGATTATAGAAAACTCAATGCTGCCACGAGGAAAGACCACTTTCCTCTACCATTCATTGATCAAATGCTGGAACGCTTAGCTGGACGTGCGTATTATTGCTTTATGGACAGATACTCTGGCTATAATCAGGTCCCCATAGCCAAAAAGGATCAAGATAAAACCACTTTTACTTGTCCTTTTGGTACCTTTGCTTACAGCCGCATGCCCTTTGGGCTATGCAATGCTCCCGCTACCTTTCAGCGGTGTATGTTGGGGATATTCTCGGATATGGTAGAGAATTTTCTGGAGATCTTTATGGACGATTTCTCGATTTTTGGAGACTCTTTTTCCGATTGCCTATCGAATCTTGACGCTGTTCTTACTCGTTGCAAAGAGAAGAACTTGACTTTGAACTGGGAAAAATGCCATTTCATGGTCCAAGAAGGAATTGTTCCTGGACATGTTATTTCACAGAAAGGTATTGAGGTTGACAGAGCTAAGATAGATGTCATTCAAAACCTCCCTCATCCCAAAAGCGTCAAAGATATTCGATCTTTCCTTGGCCATGCGGGCTTTTATAGAAGATTCATTAAGGATTTTAGCAAAATTGCTAGACCTTTAACTCTTCTCCTGGCCAAGGATACGACCTTCCATTTTGACTCGGACTGCGAGACAGCTTTCGACTCACTTAAACACTCACTCACTTCAGCCCCCGTTTTATCATCACCAAACTGGGACTACCCCTTTGAGCTAATGTGTGATGCATCCGACTTTGCAGTAGGTGCAGTCTTAGGACTGCACATCGAAAAGATGCCACACGTGATATACTATGCAAGTAAGACCCTGAATGATGCGCAAATCAATTATACAACCACAGAAAAAGAACTTTTAGCGGTTGTATTTGCATTAGAAAAAATCAGGCTTTACTTAATTGGCTCACCTATAGTTGTGTACACGGACCATTCCACCTTAAAACATCTTCTGGCGAAGAAAGATGCAAAAGGTCGACTAATACGTTGGATCCTTCTGTTACACGAATTTGATCTTGTTATCAAAGATAAGAAAGGATGTGAAAACGTAGTAGCTGACCATCTTTCACGCATCTCTTCTTCCCCTGTGACCCTACCGATCAATGACTCGTTCCCTGACGAACAACTCTTGAGCGTATCCAATGAACCATGGTTCAGGGATATTGTGAACTATCTTGTCACGGGACTTATACCGAGCGATTGGTCAAAACAGGACAAATACCGCTTTTTATCCCAAGTAAAACACTTTTACTGGGACGATCCATACTTATTTAAGTATTGTCCTGATCAGATCATTCGCCGATGTGTCCCGAAAGAAGTGTTCAAGAGTGTTCTTTCTTTTTGTCATGATCAGGCCTGTGGGGGTCACTTCGGTCCTAAAAAGACGGCGGAAAAGATTTTGCAATGTGGATTTTATTGGCCGACCTTATTCAAGGACGCATTTGACTATTGCAAAACCTATACACAATGTCAGTATACGGGTAGAATCTCCCAGAGGAATGAAATGCCTCAGCAACCCATCTTGGTTGTTGAAATATTCGATGTTTGGGGCATTGATTTTATGGGTCCTTTTCCCAGCTCCTTTGGGAATTTGTACATACTGCTGGCAGTTGATTATGTCTCAAAGTGGGTAGAAGCCATTCCATGTCGCACTAATGACAAGAAAGTTGTCATTAAGTTCTTAAAAGAGAATATCTTCTCGCGATTTGGACACCCACGCGCTATTATTAACGATAATGGGACACATTTCTGCAACAGGTCTTTCGAGACACTGATGCGGAAATACTCAATCAACCACCGACTTTCTACACCCTATCATCCCCAAACAAGCGGGCAGGCTGAAATCTCAAATAGACAAATCAAACTTATCCTAGGGAAAACTGTTGCTAAAAATAGAAAAGACTGGTCGACCAAACTGACGGATACTCTTTGGGCATTCCGAACTGCATATAAGACCGACCTAGGGATGTCTCCATATAGGATAGTGTTTGGAAAAGCATGTCACTTACCTGTCGAAATTGAGCATAAAGCATTGTGGGCTATTAAGGAAATAAATTTTGATCTAAACCTTGCTTGCAACTTTCGGAAGATGCAGATAAATGAGCTAAGCGAACTCCGCGATGAAGCTTATGATAACGCTGTAATTGTAAAGAATAGAACTAAGGTTTTTCACGATAAAAACATTTTGAGGAAAACATTTTCACAAGGTCAACAAGTCCTTCTTTATGATTCACGATTACACCTTCACACGGGTAAGCTCCGATCTCGATGGAAGGGACCTTTTATTGTGCAATCTGTATACCCGCACGGGGCAGTAGAAGTAGAAAATGTTAAAAACGGCACATTTTTTAAAGTGAATGGACATAGACTAAAGCCGTATTTTTCCACTGACCCCACGGAGGAGCTCCTGTTCTTACAAGAGCCAGTTTATTTGGATTAAAATTCCTCCGTCTCACTTTCATGTCTAGTATATCATTGCATCATCTTTTGAATGAAGGTGAGTGAAAAGAGTAAGTTTGTGGGAAGTTCTTCACTTATATATCTTGCCCCCACTAATAATTCCTCCCAGACTTACAGGTTTTGTAGATATTGCTGCTGGCAACAGTGAGGACACTGTTGAAAACAAGTTTGGGGGAGGTTTGTGCGTATTTTTGCATCATTTGCATAAGCACAAAACATTTCTTTTAAAAATCTATAAAAATTTAAAAATTTTCAAAACCCATAAAAATTTAAAAATTTTCAAGTATAAAAATAATTTTAATAATTACAACTTTTTGTATATAAATAAGATAATGAAAGTTTAGATAGTGAAAAATTACATCCATGAGATTGGAAAAAATTTAAGAAAACCAAGAAAATTAGAAGTTTTCTTATACGAACTAGTAATAAGTAGTTATGAGCCGTTGTCCCAAGGGTTAGTAAGATGAAGGACGTCACTAATCTGAGGATAAAAATAAGTCTGAAAAATAGTTTCTATTCTTGAAGCCAAACATTTTGAACGTTGCTACCCTGCTATTCGCACTTACACACGTCTTGAAGCCTGGGATAGTAGAGGATACCTTGAAATGCTCTTGTTTTTAAAGACAAAAGTATGAAGGAAATAAAATTAAAAATAAATGAATAAAAAAATATAAAGTGGTGAGAAAAATGGACACTGGTTTTGTTATCACCGAGGACAATAAAACAATATATAGCGAGGGTGCTTCTTCACCTAGTGCCCTAAGGCCAACTGGTCTGGGAGTCACTGCTATGCCTGAGGTGGTGCAAGACGAGGAAAATACACCAAGTAAGCAAGCACAGGAGTAATCGGTCGGTTAGTACCTCAAGAAGTATTAACGGTCGCATGAAAGTGTGTGAGCAATCTCATCTAAATATTCATTAATTAAAAAGTACTGAGGCTAATGGGCAAGAGTATGATAGCTTGAATTGAATTCTCCGGGTGTAGGGATGTCTTTACACACACGCAGGGTTATATGATCGATGTTTGGATGAAAGATAGGAATGAAAAATAAGACGATGCTTTATTGAGGGAGGACGTGATTTCTAACATCCTTTCATGACCATTAAGATAGGGCTCATGACAACCGAAAAGCTAGCTTAGTTGGAAACCCTAATTTTCAAAGCTTTTCTTTTACAATTCTTTCCTTTAAATGTAATATTCATGATCTTTTCTTTTATTATTAGATTTTATGGGTGTAATCCGCTGAAAACCCTCAGGAGACAACACTCCTCCTACTAGGGACACCTAGAGGTTTAAAGGCTTGTTGCACGTACTCAGTGCAATCGTGTTGCCTACGAAAGTGTGCTAGTTAGTTATTCTCTTTCTTTATTTTCTCCTTCTCTTTCTAATAAAAAGTTTGCTCGAGACGATCGAAATTAAGTTTGGGGGAATTTGATTAGTCGAAAATATTGCATCTTATAGCCGGCAATTTCCCCATCATTTGCATTCATATAGAAGTGTTCGGCATTCATATTTCACATATTAGCAAATATGTCGCAAAATATCAGATTACATGTGTTAGACTTTAAAACCGGCATTTCTAGGGAAATTGACTGCATTTCAAAGCATGGCATCATTTCTATATATTGCAACCCGTGTTTCGAAGTCCGTGCGGGAAAATCAGAAGCTTGCTCAAATTTACACTACTAAAAGATACGCCAACTCAAGGAATTGGGATCTGGTAATGATCTAAAGGGTATTCAGGAATTCAACAAATCAGAAAATACAGAAGAAGTCATAAGAAGCCAACACTAAAAATATGCAGCCCCAAGGAGCCCAAAAGGCCGCGGTTCCGCGGCGGCTTGTCGACGTCGCAACTTCATCTTTGCACCACAACTTCTATCTCAATGCCTACAGCTCAGAATGACACAACATTTTCCAGAAAGCCCCAGAACCTTCTGCCAGATCAGCAAGCTTTGGGATCAACACTAAACTAGCCTTGTATTCTAGAAACTTCTCCCTAAACCCTAGCTTAAACCCTAAGCTAAGCCTAACTAACTACTTCTAGAAGTCTTTCAACAAACTTTTGGAGGGAACTTCTAATCCAAACTCAAGGCTTAGGGTTTGGGAGATCTATAAATAAGACCCTAGGCTCACTTGTAAAAGGGAGATCCATCATTCATTCATTGAAATTGATTGATCCATTCACTCTCTTTCTTCATCTTCTTCTTCCACAAGTCTAGTGACAAGGCTTGTGTGAAACCCTAACCCTAATTCCAATCAAAAGCCAAGATCCCGAGTACCCCATCAAGCAAGAAGCCTTGCAACCTTTTATGAGCGGAGCCGATCTTCAACAGAGCAAGTGGTCCAAGCCGATCCACGACTCACGGAGAAAAGCAACGCCAGATCGACAATTTAGTTCTTCCTCTTGTAGTTCTTGAGCGACTGTAATCAAATTGTTGATATAAATAAAAGGTGATATTCTTTTATCATGTTTTCTTTAAATTCTTGCATCATGATTCGATCTCAATTTCTAGTTGTGGTTCTTGTTGTGATGTTTGAGTAATACTCCGCTCGTTGAGGAGTCGAGACGATCAATAGAATGATGATGTAATATATCTGAAAACGATTCTTGATTCCTACGAGTTTTGTAAACCCTAGCAAGTTTAAGAACCGACGACCCATTTCGTTGCGATGCTTTCTTGATTGATATCGCTCGAAATTGGGGGAGTTACGATCATTTCTTGAAATTGCTAGAGGCTAGAATGTGAATGATATCGATGAAAGAACAAGGGTTAAATGATGAAACCCTAGTTTCACGAGGATGCCCTAACTCTCGTCGATCATCATCGATCTAGTATCAGTTCTTCGAAGGAAAAGAACACGATATCTTGAGATTACATCACGTCTATAGATCTGATCGATTCCTACGAGCCTCATTTAGATTCTTGACATTTGGTTGGAAATATCATCGAAACCCGATTCTCGATTGTTTATCATTTTCTTGATTCTTGATTAGATTAGTGACACTTGAATCAATCGATAAAATCTTGAATCATGTTTTCTTTTCTTTTCGATTAACTTTTCAATTCAAACAAATTAAATATAAAAACGAATCGCACAATCCCTAAGGACGATCCACACTCGCTTACGATCTACAACCGACACCGTAATTGATTGCGGTCAAATATAATTCTTTGATTTTGAATTTTATTCAATTTTCATACCGACACAAACAAGAAACTCATATCGATCAAATGAAACCGTTATCGGGGATCATTTGAGTTGATACACACTACACAGTCTCGAATTTCATTCGATCAATCACTACCCAACTCTCACGTATATGATCGCCCTCATACTGTTGGTAGTCAAGCAAGATCCTAAGGGCTCTATCAACGTGTAACATATAATCAGTCACCTGAACATGTACACGACTGATAAAGTCAAACCATATAGCATACTATCATCTCGAGTAAGACTGTCCTACCGGCATAGGTCCTCCTCAATCATTGCAATCACGTACCTGCGATCCAATAATTGACTTTGAGGGCACTATATCCAACAAGATCATCCAGAGGGCTTCATTGATAGTGGGAGCAGCGAGAAAGCTGGTAGGTTGCTTAAATCCATTTATAAATTAAAGCAGGCATCACGGAGTTGGAACATCTGTTTTGATGATGTTATCAAAGAGTTTGATTTCGTCATAAATCCAGATGAACCTTGTGTTTATAAGAAGATTGTAGGACGTACTGTCACATTCCTCGTATTGTACGTGGATGACATTCTTCTGATAGGAAACGACATTCCTATGCTACAATCGGTCAAACTGTTCTTATCACAAAGGTTCTCCATGAAGGACCTGGGTGATGCCTCGTACATATTGGGCATGAAGATCTATAGGGATAGATCTAAAAAGTTATTGGGATTGTCCCAAACCAGGTACATTAACACCATCCTAAAGAGTTTTAGTATGGAAGACTCCAAGCGGGGTTCCTTAACCGCTAGTCATGGAGTCACTCTCTCCAAGGACTTTTGCCCAAAGACTGATGAAGAGAGAACTCGCATGAGCATTATACCCTACGCTTCTGTTGTAGGATCTATAATGTATGCGATGTTATGTACACGCCCTGATATAGCTTACGCACTGGGTATAGAAAGCAAGTATCAATCTAACTCAGGGGATAATCACTGGACTACTGTGAAGAACATTCTTAAATACTTGCGAAGGACTAAAGAAATGTTCTTGGTATATGGTAACGGGGATCTCCAAATGGAGGTCTCTACCGATTCGAGCTTCTAGAGTGATAAGGATGACAACAAATCTATCTCACGGTTTGTCTTTACCCTCAATGGAGGGGCGGTGTGTTGGAATAGTTCTAAACAGGATACAGTTGTAGACTCCACTATGGAAGCTGAGTATATTGCTGCAAATGATGCTGCCAAGGAAGCCGTCTGGATGAGGAAGTTCATCTCGGAGCTAGGAGTAGTTTCGACCATTATTGATCCAATACCATTGTATTGTGATAATAATAGGGCTATGACGTTAGCCAAAGAGCCCTGGTCCCATCAGCGATCCAGACACATTCTTATGCGATATCATCTGATCCGGGAGATAGTTGATCGCCACGAGATCATGATTCGGAGATAACACCGCGGATCCACTCATCAAGGCCCTCCCTTTGCCGCCGCATGAGCGACTTTTTGAGATGTTGGATATAAGATACGCCAATAATTGGCCATAGTGCAAGTGGGAGATTGTTGGATATATGTATGCCCTAGAGGCCATTATATGATAGTGTATGTACCGGTATGTGTGTGTGTGTGTGTATTCAGGGGAAATTCTTGCTCGACATGATTGTATGCTATCTGGTTGCACTTTTTATCTTGACATGTTCATTTGATCATGATTTCATTCATTTGTTACATGTTGATATAGCCCTTAGGATATGCAGGACTACTGAGATTGTGATGCAGATCATAATAGTGGGACATGTGTAGTCTATCAGCATATCCTTGAAATGTTCCTAGTCGTGGGTGTATCGAGACAAGTCATCGATATTACCAGTGTAGACTAGTGTATACGTTGGTTGTCCCATATGATGGGCGATGGATGATCCCATATCCATTGGTGTGGTGACAACAAAGACCGTATATGGATGCTCAGTGAGACTGGGTACACTGAACGGACTCGCCGAGAACTCCTATCTGGTATTATATCTATCGTCGGATAGCAGTTTTCAGGTGATACTGGTACAGGTTAGTCTGTAGACCCGAGATCGTCATAGAGTCTTGTGTGCCTCACACTGTACTTTGATCTCCACCCTACTACGGCTCTACTGAGTCATGCAAACAGGTGGATTTTGGGTACAGTCCCGAGGCACAGGGAGGCAATGAGCGATTGGAGGGGTTTCGTCTCTCCAAGTATTGAGGGTTGATGTTGCACTATGTACGATTGGCTATAATAGGAAGTCCCTGGCCAGGGCTGCTGAGATTTACTCATAAGTGTTATCAGTAATTTCTCGATCTGTTATAAGCCATATACCAGCATGACTTTTTGGGTTATTGGGGTTGACAATACCATCCCTAGACTCATATATTCAGCATATTTGACGAAAAGACCGGACTGTATGGTAAGTGTTACCAGTTGGCTCGATGGGAGTTTTAGCTGGTTTGCTTGTGTTTCTTCTGATCGCTCAATACCTGGAAGCCGTTACTTATAGCTTGTGCGACTGACGGTTTGTGGGCAGGTGATGTGATCACTGCCTATTGCTAGCGTATTGACGAGTCTTAGAGTCCTACAAAGGGGTCTCCTAGCTCAGGCGAAAAGATGTGGGGTGCATATGTGATATGCGCGGGAGATCGATTAAATGCGTGTATTGGATACCGTATTTTAATCTGGCGTTTACTATTGGACGGGTCATATGAGACATGACCGGGTTTTTAAATCAAGTGTTGATTTAATATTAAATCCATTAGCTCATTTATTAAATCTTATTTCCTTATGATGCATGCATGAGTGTATGTATATGTTGATATGGATGCACACATGCAAGCATACATGTGTCATGGTTGATGATACATTGGTGGTGGCAATGCAAGACTCGCATGGTAACATATTTAGATATTTTGTTTATTTGGGAAAAGCAAAATGGCAACATGATCTTGGTTGACTATTCAACTCTCTTGAGTTGACAATAGTCAATGGTTTTTTAGCCCATGGTTTTGCTTAACCTCAAGTTACAATATATCTAGTTATTTTTTAACCATAGTTTAGCATGGATGACTTCACTTACTATCTTGAGTTTAGAATAGGTTATCATATTATTCTCTTGAGTTTAGTTTGAGCCATCTCCTTCTTCCTCTCTCTCCTCAAAGCTCTCTAGGGTCTTAAAATAAAGAGAAAGAATTAAAAAGAAAAGGTTTTGTAGTGAGATCCAAACCCACATCACCATTCCACTTTAGTCTAGCCCACTTGTGTGGAGTGTTTCCTTCATCTTCATCCTTGATCAAGTGAAGCTTGGAGCTTGGTGCAAAGGGACTTCGTGGTGGATCATCATGGACTTGGAAGGACACAAGCCAACCGGTTCAAACCCTACTCGATCCAAGGAGTCTAGGAGGAGGTCTACAAAGGTTGTATTCTCTCCCCACTTAGTGTTAGACATTATATAGTATGTGATTCTATTGTTTGTTACTCTATTTTTCTAGTTCGATTCATGGTTGGATTGTTTAGCACCCCGTTAAATTTTTGTTATAGCATGTGTGATGCAACCTTAAACATAGGCATGGTGCTAAAGAATCCCTACAGTGGTATCAGAGCAAAGCTAGAAACTTAGACGATGTTAGATTAATTACGAAACCAAAACAACTCCGAATTAACAAAACTGCAACCCTGAAATTATGCACTCTGTCGATTTTAAAACGGGCTTGAAAAAATTTTTAAACAACTACAGAAGAGTGTTATGTTGCACTGAGAACACAGAAGAAATTTGAGGAAATTCCCTGAGAATTTGGCCAAGCACCACCCCCTAAAATCTAGCGAGGCCGGCTCCTTTTCCCCCGAATCGCCTCAAATTTTTCCTGTGCTCTGGTGTCTATGTTTTGGGGTTTCAGGTATTGTTTGTTTAAGCCAAAATTTCATGTGATGCTAATTTTTCTTAGGGGCTTATTCCGAGTGTTTCGTAGTCGTATATTTTAACATTGTATTGGTAACTTGGACGATATTTAACTGTTCGAGCGAACATCAATCACCCCTATTACCCTCGCTGAAAATTTCCATGTGTTGGAATTTTCCAAGTTAAATATATTTGAATGTTCATGCAAGTAACCCTATGGACCCTCTAGAGAAACAAAACCCTAACACGATTCTATGACCATGGAACTGCGGTTAAACCATAGGGTTTTCCGTAGTCCTGTGGCGCCATAGGTGAGGCAAGGGTTAACACTTCTACGGTTGGTCCATAGGCACTATGGCACATTTTTGGGTATTTTAGTTTTGCTCAAGTGTTGATCTCTCGGGGTAATTTGAGGGTGTTTGTTGACACGATCAAAATGTTTAACATTGTCTAGATATTTATGATGTGATACATAATTGGAATCTACACTAATTAGTTTTGTGAAAAGTAATTAGTTGCGTGTAAGTCTAATATTTTGGCCTCGGTAGAATCGGGAATCTTGTTGAATTACCCGACTTCGTTTGAAAAGGTGTTTTCATAGTTGAGACCTAAATATATGATTTGCATTGTTAGGCATGAAATCCTGAATATGTGATATTCCGGGTTTATGATGTCTAAAGGCAGTGTCGACTCCAATTGTTGTAGTTTTTCACTTTCTTTTCTCCGACCGTAAGTGTAGTATGTGGTGTATCACCGGTTTTTTTGCTATACATCAACGACAATTGGGGTACGCATACTTACTTATGTTGATGATATGTGATATTATGTGTTACTGAGATATGATATACAGGATCGTCGCGAATGAATAGCCGGGGGTTTTATGTGAGATGAGAGTTTTTCTTTTCATTCATATAAAATTAATTGTATGTAATATTCTTTTAATGGGGCACTTCCGGGTAGAGGATGATATCACCATTGTTGTATATTATATACTTTTCCGCATTAGGATAGACCCAAGGAGGGGAGCACAAGTGACCGGGTTCTGGGATTCAGTGGGAGGCCATCTTGAGGAGTCGAGACCGGATCTCCTAAACTCTAGAATTGGTAGGGTCACTTGCCGCTCTCGTAGGGGTCTAGGGGTGTGGGCTTGGCTATTCATCGCGACCGTGGAATCCGTATTTTCTATTGTTGGCTAAATACAAAATATGGACCTCCTAGTATATCCTGTATTTTCATATATGTGCTTCTGTTGTCGATATTCCGTGATGTGATCACTTTATATGCTGAGACGAATGATGTATTATATATATGATATATAATAAACGTTGCTTATGTTTTGCATCCGCGGTAGTCTCGCGCCGCTATGCCGTTAGTTAAGTAACCTAACGGTACATAACGGGACATTGTGGCGAATGCGGATGGCATAAGCGTACGTTCTATTTTCGTTTTTTTTCTGTAATGGCTTAAGGACTTAAATCATGGGACTACATTAATAAGATTAATGTAAACAAAAAGAAACCTAAAAAGATATTGTAGAATCAGATTTGAAACCTACTCGGCTTTTTATGAAAAGCAAGATTTCAAAAGGCGGAGCTTAAGCCGCTCCTTTTTTAAACCATTAGATTCTTCAACGATATCAAGTTCGAAGCGTTAAAGGTTTTCATAAAAACTGTTCGCAGCCCTCCGTCATTTTAGGAAGTAGAGTACTTAGTATTCGTGATGCGTATTTTGACTATAGTTAAGGCGCAGTGTACGGTAGCTAAGTGATGTCTTCTTACACCGCATATGATGCGATTAGTTAGGACATTCATATGATTATGTTGACTATAGTTAATGGTCATATGGGTGGGTCTAGTTAATCATGAAATGACGGGAAGAACTTGACTAGTACTTATGTTATGTTGACTATAGTTAAGGTCATGAGTACTAGGGGTAAAAACCATATCGGGAGTTTCAAGTGTTGAAATTTGCAATGAGATTGCATACCTTCTATATGATAGTAGGATCCCAATCCCACTGTGAGCAATAGTTGCTCCCAGGAGAGTTTTGTACTTTTCAATTAGCTAACATATTAGGTGTCTAGAAAGGTGTCGACAGGGCTACGCCTCTGGGAAAATGAGGTTTATTTTAATTAGGTCCGTGCAAAATTACGGCGAACCTCCCTCAGAAGTACCAGCACTGGCCTGGCTGAACGGTTAGAGAAGTTGTAGAATGTAATTAATCCTGGCTAATTTTTTCCTTTTAAGGTTTCAAGGAAAATTTGATAACAGCAGTGGGAGACATCGATTAGATAAGATAAATAACCAATCTGATCTTTGCAAGAGTTTTCGCTGAGTGTAGTCTTTTCTCTCTCCTAATGGCAGATAATCATGACTGGACTTAAGCTACTGTTAGAGAAAAATAAGCTTACCGGGCCGAATTATAAAGACTGGTTGAGGAACATTAACATTGCACTCACATATGATAAAGTATCATATGTCGTCACTGCCTCAGCCCCGCCCAAACCAGGCCTTGAATCTTCTGTTGTGGATAGGGAAATCCGCAAAACGTGTGATATTGACTGTGCCACCGCCAAATGCCTCGCGCTTGTATCGATGGACAATACACATCGAAAGCAGCACGAGGAGATGGATGTTCAATCCATCTTTCTCCATACAAAAGAGTTGTATGGTGAGCAATCTCGTATCGTTCGATACGAAGCATCTCGAAAGCTGTTTCAAATGCGGATGGCTCCTGGCACATCAGTAGGTGACCACGTTTTGAAGATGATAGCTCTTATTGAAGAGCTTGAAGGCCTCAGATGGACAATGGACAACGAGCAATATACGGATATTGTTCTACAGCCTCTCCCCTCTGCCTTTGCTCCTTTTGTAGTGAACATCAACATGCATAGCATGGAGAAATCATTACCCGAACTTCTTAATATGTTGAGAAATGCGGAGAGCATGCTTAAGGCGAAGTCTCCCACCCTGCCTGGTGGACAATCTTCCTCTTCCGTTTCAAAAGCCAAGGCCAAGGGAAAGAACAAGAAGAAATCCACCAAGCCGAGAGGTGGAATCAAGAAGGCAAAGGGGAAAGACAAATCCAAAGCTGCGGAGTCGGGAAAAGGAGAATGTTTCCTTTGCAAAAAGACTGGACACTGGAAGCGGAACTGTACTGAGTACCTTGGTCTCAAAAAAAGAAGCATGGTGATGCTTCAGCTTCAGGTGTGTTCGTAACTGAAAACTGTTTTTCTTTAAACTCTGCTTCTTGGGTATTGGAAACCGGTTCGGGTTCTCATATCTATAATTCTGTGCAGGGGCAGAGAAATAGCAGAGTTTTGAAGATAAGTGATCATACTCTCCGAGTTGGAAATGGTTCTAATGTACATGCAGTTTCAGTGGGAAAGTTCATCTGGGGTTGCCATCGGGTTATATTTTTGTTTTGAACCCATGTTATTTTGTACCAAGCATGCTTTGTAATATAATATCCATTTCATTGTTAGACAATGAAGGATATCATTTTGTATTGCAGCATAATGTTATGAACATTAAAATGAATCAAGAGTTGATTGGTTATGGTACACTTAATAACGGGATATACGTCCTGAATCACCACACAATTTTCAACACACAACACACAAATAAAAGAATGTTTTCAGATATAAATGAAGCTTTTCTTTGGCATTGTAGACTTGGTCATATTAATGAAACAAAGCTAAACAAGTTTCATAAAGATGGATATTTAAATTATTTTGAGTATAAATCTTATGCGACTTGTCAGTCTTGTATCAAAGGAAAAATGACCAAAACTCTGTTTACTGGACACGGAGAAAGAGCTACTGAGCTCTTAGGCATCATACATAGTGATGTATGTGGGCCAATGTCTACACATGCAAGAGGCGGTTTTTCTTATTTTATAACTTTTACTGATGATATCTCAAGATTCGGTCATGTATTTTTGTTAAATCATAAGTCTGAAGCTTTCGAGAAATTCAAGGAATACAAACATAAAGTAGAAAAACAAACTGGAATGAGCATCAAGATACTTCGATCAGATCAAGGTGGAGAGTATCTTAGTACCGAGTTTTTGAACTTCCTAAAAGAGAATAGGATTCTCTCTCAGCTCACTCCCCCTTACACACCACAGCACAACGGTGTGTCAGAGCGACGGAATCAAACCCTATTAGATATGGTACGATCCATGATGAGTGATGCTGAGTTGCCCCTCTCCTTTTGGGGACATGCATTGGAGACTGCAGCTTTTCTGTTAAACAAAGTTCCAACCAAGACCGTGTCTACGACTCCATATAAGATATGGTATAGGAAGAGACCATCTCTTAAACGAGTTATGATTTGGTGTTGTCCGGCTTTTGATAAAAAGCAGAATCCAGACAAACTCGAGACACGATCGGTCAAGTGTATATTTATAGGATATCCGAAACATTCGTTTGGGTATCTTTTCTACCACAAGGAGGAACAAAAGGTTTTTGTTTCTCAATATGCCACGGTTTTGGAAAATGAGATTTTTCCAAACGTTGTTGATGGCAATGTGGTAGATCTAGAAGAAGTTTTAGAGACACAAGTTACAAATAATGACTTGGTTGAACCTGAAGTTGCAACAGAACCTAATGAACCTCAACCACTCCGTAGATCTGGTAGAACTTCTCGCCCACCGGAGAGATACTACGGTTTTCTCGTTGATGGTGATAGAGAAGATTGCATCATGGATGATGATGATCCTACCAGTTTTCAGCAAGCTATCACGAGTGGTGACTCTGTGAAGTGGCTGGATGCCATGAGATCCGAAATGGAGTCAATGTACACTAACAAAGTATGGACTTTGGAAGTTGTACCCTCTGCGGTAAAACCCGTAGGGTGCAAATGGATCTTTAAGAGAAAAATCGGTGTAAATGGGAAGGTGGAGACCTATAAAGCAAGGCTTGTGGCGAAAGGATTTCGACAAAGACCAGGACTAGACTATGACGAAATCTTTTCTCCTGTGGCCATGCTTAAATCCATTCGGATCCTACCTGCTATTGCTGCTCACTACGACTATGAAATCTAGCAGATGGATGTTAAAACGGCTTTTCTAAATTGTGATTTAGAAGATTGCGTTTATATGGATCAGCCAGAGGGCTTCATTGATAGTGGGAGCAGCGGGAAAGCATGTAGGTTGCTTAAATCCGTTTATGGATTAAAATGGAGTTGCAACATCTGTTTTGATGATGTTATCAAAGGTTTGATTTCGTCAAAAATCCATATGAACCTTGTGTTTATAAGAAGATTGTAGGAAGTACTGTCACATTCCTCGTATTGTACATGGATGACATTCTTTTGATAGGAAATGATGTTCCTATGCTACAATCGCTCAAACTGTTCTTATCACAAAGGTTCTCCATGAAGGACCTGGGTGATGCCTCGTACATATTGGGCATGAAGATCTATAGGGATAGATCTAAAAGGTTATTAGGATTGTGCCAAACCAGTGTAACACCTTTGAATGTGTTTAGTGGCTATTTATATTTAAATAAAGGGTTTTTTTAATAAAAAGTTTACCAAATTGAGTTTCAAATATTTTTCCAAATTTATTAAATATTTTTCTAGAATTTTCCTAGGCTTGCACACACATGTGCATGTAAACTAGGGTTTTAAAATGAGGTAATACCATGATTAGCAACCATGGTGGGTTTAATCATGGGGATTAAGCCCTTTGGGTTTTAATTGAGTTTAATTAGTTATATGATGGTTGCTTTAATTTGAATTCCCCTTTTAGTGTTGACTTGGTGAGAATGAGAGAGAGAGAATGCATCATGGCAAAAGCCATGCTTGCATTTAATGAAGAGAGAGAATGGAGGGTTGACATTTGGGGTTATGATTCTGTCACGTCCCGAGAGTACGGAACAAGACCGGCACTTAAACTACGAACGTCTCGAGGCGTACGTAATCTAAGTAAACCGAAACCCCAGAAATCCAAACCAAGAAAAGTAGTAGAGTGAAGTAAAACCAATTTAAAACAAGTAGTTTCAATAGCATAAGCCGAATTATGCGGGTTTCTAAAACATCAAAAATTTCGGCAGAGTCTCCTTTGTAAATACTGGCCCCCAAATGGGATACAACATGAATAGTATACGAAATCAATAAAAAGGCATCACCAAGCGGGAGCTAGCTCTTCGTCAATCGACGGCCACAACCACAAAAGCAATATAATATACAACGCCAAGGACGAGGATCAAAATTCAAAAGGAAACTCAAAAACCACAAGAAAACCACAGAAATACAACGCGCGACTCTAAGGTCGAAAGAATAAACATCACTGGTCTCAATCTCTGAAGTAAATACATGTTTGGTTGATGGAACTTCTAGATACAACAGAATAATGATATACAAGATATATAATGGGGGTACGATACAAGTAAACCCACCTACTAGCAAGTCACCCGGAAATGGAAATAGTGCCAGAAAAGCCGTAATGAAACCTGTACGGCGAAACCTGCAAGAAACTGGGGAACAACGGGGGTGAGTTGCCAACTCGTGAATAGAAAAACATCTACGAATAGAAATCGCATAAATAACGCAACCTAGGTCAATGATCATAACATATCCTCAATTATATATATAACATGCAACCTATAACAAGGCTAGGGTAAATATCTAACCCGAGTGTAATCTCATGTGCCCGTGTCAGTGCCTCAGGTAGCAATATATCATATGAATGAGGTATGAATGCATGAAAACAGAATACATGTAAATGAAGAACTGTTTTCATAATTTAGTGAGATTTCCTTTGTATTTTTAAAATGAGGTATCATAATGAAATCAGCATAAAACAGTGCCTAACATCGGCACAAAACGTAATCCCAATATCTCGATATCTCTGTATCACAGTCTTTGTACCTCAATATCTCGAAATCTCAATGTCTCAATCACAATATCTAGGGCGCCGTCAGTCCAGACCGGCCCCTACCATCCATCTCAAGGCCACGACGGTATCCTCCGGATATCCGACGCGTCAGGTAAAATCACCGGTAGGTAGTGCTCCCCTGCCAGGCTCACATCGTCATCATCACGCGCTTCTTGCCCCGGGGTACCTTAACGGGTCCACCATGTACCCGAAAC
The DNA here is from genome assembly GCA_030015575.1 of Agapanthus africanus. NCBI lineage: Eukaryota > Viridiplantae > Streptophyta > Magnoliopsida > Asparagales > Amaryllidaceae > Agapanthus > Agapanthus africanus. The sequence goes on from JASDDO010000012.1 coordinate 365,666,447, forward strand.
GGTTCATCCGTCTCCTCGAATCGGGTCTCGAAATCCATCAGCAAACTCATGGTGGACGACTCATACATCATAGGAAAAACCGCACTTTTTATTTAAAAAGAGAGAAATCGGTTTATATAAGTTTTGCGGTCCCCCCCCCAAATCCAGAAAATCTCGTGGAAATCCGAATCCAAATCATCAATAGCATGTAAAACCATGAATATAGGCATAACAATGAATAACAGTATGCATGAAGTGACAAGTAATAACTACAATGTTAAGCTGGCATATAAGGCAGGTACACTAATATCATGTCAAATTACCAACTAACAAGCTAAGTCAAGCAATAATATTTTCTAAGGTGTACGTGACATGGCAATTACCGATGAAGATGTGTGTGAGCCGGCAAGTAAGTGTACGTGGTACATACGCATCATCGGTAATGGTGTTGGTGTCCTAACAATATGATATCAACAATGCAATAAGAAATTATAACATAAGTATGCGATGCGGAGCGAACATCAATATTGAACGGAATACTAGACACAACGATAAGTAAACTGCATTACCCTAATATAAATCCTACAAATGGTGCCATTTGAAATAACACGAATCATGGGGTTTTGAAAATAGGGGCTACGGTGTTTTTATGAAAAGATACGTCTTTTGAAATATCCGTAGGATCCCTTGGGCTGTCCTTTAAAATACCCATGATTCGTTTGTTTTAGAATTAGGTAAGAATCGAATCTAATCTAACAACTAAACTAAACTAAAGGACTAAGTTAACAAGCTGGACTACAGGTAAGGAAACCTCCTAACATCTGAGTCGATCCATATACATACATGTTTATATATTAGTCGGTGATCCCGCCTCAATAATATCATATCCGATACCATATCCATAATCAGACATCCCAAGTCAAGAGTGCAGATCAATCATCAAAATATAGCTGTACGTAAATCCGTCGTACGACATCCCCAAATCTGGGTACGGGTCAATATCACATTCCTCATACTATTCACCTGGTATCCTCTTTATCAAATATCATTATCGGGGTACTGATCTACGTCTAGTACAATACTGATACCGCCTGAGTATGCATGCACGTGTGTGAAACACTACGTCAAGGACCCGCTACAACGTCATGTCGTATCTCAAATACGAACCCTGCTATATCACCGATCTCACGGCCTCAAATCAAATCTCATCGACTCATCTTAAATCCCAAGTACTATCCTCAAATCTGTATGTGAACACATAGTCCCATACCCATGTGAACACATAACTATATATTCCCGTAAGCACAAATGAAAGAAGAAAGTATGCCAGTATGGGTTGGTGTGTGCATGTGTGGTGCGACCACTACTCTAGGGTTTCGCGACACTAAATATCCAAGAACACCAAATATCCATATTATCATCAATATACTCAAACAATGTATAAACAATATATATATGTGTGTATACATATTCGTATACATCACCACGAACTGCGGGGGTGCTATACGCCATCCACCCGACTTCTCCCCGTAGATATAAATCTACTCACCTGGTCCTCGTTCGCCGGTGCCGACGTCGCCACGGGCTTGCTTGTCGTCTCGAAGTACACATGGGGTACCTACATATCATAACGCACCGTATCGCATTAAAACCAAATTCGAAATCGAAACGGCATACGAAAATCAAACCGGCACGCGTATCACGCATATGTCAAAACCTATCGCCTACGCATGCAAGAACAGCCAAACCAACTCTCGATGTCGATGTACAAACGTCAGACTATCGATAAAAACCCAAATACACTCATTTGCACATTCACGAACACTAATTTTAATATGAAATAGGTTAAAACTCACAAAAACCCCAATTTCACTTAAAAAGTCATTTTTCCGAAAATCTAGCAAGCACAAATCACCGTTTTAGTACAAAACTCGATGTATGAACGAATCTAGCGGCCACAATATTCACTAAATATCTTAAATAAGTCATAAAAACAATTTCCACAATTTAATCTCATTAAATTCCATTAACCCCAAAATTCTAGTTTACAAAATACCCAATTTTTTAACAATTTATAGCAAAAATGCACAAACAACAATTTAGCTAGGATTTTCATGAACTAAAGGCATTAAACCACTCAATATATTATCTATAATGACATGAAACCATAATTATAATTTAATTTAAAGCATTTAATAATTTTCCAAAACTCTAGTTAGCAAAATAACTTAATTAGGGCATTTTATAAGTAATGGTTTGGAATTAACAACTAAATTAGCTTTCTATAAAACTTAAGATGTTAATCTACAACACAAAACCATGCACAATTTATCATAACCCATTTCCACAACAAAACCCTAACTTGAAATCATTAATCATGCAATTAAACTCATCAAAAACCTAATTAAGCACTTAGTTAACTTAGATTAAAGCAACTAGATAACAAATTTTAACAAAAGTATGAGATTATACCTCCCATGATGAGATCAAGCTCAAGATCTTGCCTCCTAAAATGCTATTTTTATCCCTAGATCCATGCTAGAATGGCTAATGAGAAATGGGTAGGAGTTGGATTTTGATTTTGTTTGGATTTTTGAGGTATTTTGATGAATTTTTGATGGAAAAAGAAGTGGATTTTGGGAGGGGCTGATACAGTTTTTGGGGAGAGGGGAGGCTCGGCTATGAGCAGGAGGGCTGTGTGAGTGTGGGGGGGCAAAGAGAAATTTCCAAGTCAAAGCCCATACTTAACATATAAAAGCACATGTTTCATTGTTTATTATTATTTCCTTTATTCCTTTCTTTTCTTAAACTTGTGAGGCATGAAAGGGGGGGGGGGAATTCGTACAGTTTCAGCCAAGTGGGGAATTGGGTTTGTGTGGTTGTGTGTGTGTGAGGCAATGAACACCAAACACCAATTCAATATGCACCAAAACCCTTTTATTTTCACAAAATAAGCCTTTTTCTTCAATATTTTCTAAACCGTTTTGGCAAGCGATTTCGTTTCAAACACCACATGATAAAATTTTATTTAAAGTTTTATGATGTACAAAATTTGTTTCAACTCATTCCAATTTGTAATTTTTCCTAATTAAATGTATTAGTGACGGCTTAAATACTAATAAAATAAATTTTTTTCATAAAATTTGAAATTTCACCAGTGGTTCAATAAACACCAAATACTAGCAATTACATAGCTATAATATGTATATTTAATTTTATAATAAAGATATTTGCATTTTGACTTTTTACAGAAAACCCCCTTATTTTACCGTTTTTTTCGAAATTTCACCGAAACGATTTTCAAAACGTTACATTCTTTCCCCCATAAAGAAATTCGGTCCCCGAATTTAAATTAAAACTTCCCCCAAATACTAAAATATTTCAGCCAAAACCATCAAATCGCCGGGGCTCCGAAATCATAAATAAATAAAACAAATCGTAGGGCAATAAATGCGCATGAAAAATGAGCATATAACTCAAATCAGAACTCCGTCAAGCATCCCGCAATCATCGGAGTCATGGGGAAGACATCAATACCAAATCCAAAGCAAAACCAATATGACATAACTCGAAACTGTACAAGTAAAATATATTCAGGTACTGTCCTCTGACTAGTCCTGCTCAGTACGAAAACACATAGCAATATCATAAAAAACGTGCTGCTCTATAAGAAAAATCAATCCCAAAATACGCGTCTGAATACTACGTGCGTCTTGTGCGCACGGAAATCAAAATCCAAATATGTGCCATACATATGCACATAAACAACATCTAAGTGCATCGGGTGTGCACGAAACATCTGTCATAGGCAACATGTGTGCCTGATAGCAAAATCAGGTGCATCTGACATGCACGAAAAATCTTGATTTAGTGCATCTGGTGTGCACCAAAATCACACTTCAAAACATGCGCCCAAATCCAAATCAGGTGCATCCATCGTGCACGAAATCATGAAATCCAATATCAAGTGCCGAACATGCGCAAAATCAAATCAGGTGCACAAGGTGCACAAAACAAATATCGAACATCACCATCGAAATCAAAGTCCAGGGCATCTAAATGCACAACATACGTAACACTGCACTGCAAGCATATATGAACTATACCGCGTGCAAAAACCAAATCGTGTGCGTATATACGCACAAAATCAACTCAAATGTCTAAAACCGTAAAATCACAAACATGTGAAACCAAGCACGAAAACGATATCAAGTGCAACACTGTGCAAAGATCGTAAATCCTCAATCATCAGAATCAAATCATGCAAATAAATCACCCAAAACATCGAAATCAATAATGGCGGAATAGTACCGCTCAAGTGCATCCTCTAAGAACCTCGGGCCAACTGTCGCGGTCACTAGTGGGGCGTCTCGTCGATGATCATGAACTCTGGCCTGCGGGTGTGCGTAACACGACCACTCCTAGGTCCAAGTCTTTTCGTAATTTGCCCCAGAAAGGTCCTGTCGAGGTCTCTCCCAAATCTCGCCTCTGCCGATCTGTCCGAAAGTCATCGTTCCTTACTAGATCTGTTCTCGTTCCAGAACGGCTGCATACTCATCGCGACTCCCTCTGGAATGTATATTCAAGTACAATGTCTCGGCATGCACATCGCATCTCTGATGTCGGCGGAGTGGAACGTCGTCATATCCAGATCTGGTACGAACCTCTTACTCTATTTTTTTTAATGTCGACTGCTTCGGACTCGTCTCGTCGCGGCTGCATGGACTGAGCTCCCACGGCTATCCTCGTATCCGGACTCTCCCAAGAAATGCATCTCACCACCTAGCATCCGAATTAAGTCGAGCCATCCGATCGATTTGTCAAAACCTCATAATCCCCCAAGAGCTCAACATCTTGGGCACAGTTTAATAGTATCGAGTACATACCACAGCATCGGTGGCCCAGCCGTAGAAGGGCAAACCCAAGCCTCACTAATGGCGCCGTGGAACTGCCGCAAACCCGAAGGTTCAAAGGCTTTCACACGGTCATTATGTCAAGTTAGGGTTTCATTCTTCTAGAGGGACCATAGAATTGCCTGCATGTCTTTCCGACTATTTTAAACTTGGAATAATAGGTTTCTGACATTCGATCGTCTCTGTCGACTCCCAACGTCTCCGCGTGAAGTCGTCTCTAGCTGGAATCAATCTATCTGATGACCTCGCATTGGGGTAGGCGAACGAACCACATGTCCTAGTCATTCATCCTTAGTGACTAGCGACCTTCTATCATCTCTTAGTACAACTCGTACTGCAATAGCTCCAACATCTGGGGCGATATCTCGTCACTCGCAGCAACAACTGGCTCACTCATCTGCACGCTGAACAGTGCCTCAATCATCATGAGCAAGCAATACACCAACGGTCATCAAAATCTGGCTGGCCTCTATCATTGGCTCAATCCTCTAGTGTCGATCAGCACATCCGAGTAACCTCATAAAGGCGATCCGCCAAACGCTCATGGCGCGGAAACACAGTAAAAAGACACATCTCCGCAATCGTGTGTCGCCGGAATTTCGCCCTGGTCAGTCCTCGTGACGAGCTCATGCGGACCGCAACTCTAGCTGTAGCTCTCCCTGCCCGTAATCGTGGCAGCAAAACCATAACTGGTACTGATGAGGTTAGATCGGAATGAATATAATACTGAGCAAAGAAATATACATCCTAAGGCTTCTTAAGTGGAGTAGCGTATCGTAAATATGCCGCGGACCATACCTACGGTACGTCACACTACTTTAGTCACCTATTCCATCAACCAAGGGTCATCCTACGCTCCGAAGGTAAAACCTAACGCTCTGATACCAACTTTGTCACGTCCCGAGAGTACGGAACAAGACCGGCACTTAAACTACGAACGTCTCGAGGCATACGTAATCTAAGTAAACCAAAACCCCAGAAATCCAAACCAAGAAAAGTAGTAGAGTGAAGGAAAACCAATTTAAAACAAGTAGTTTCAATAGCATAAGCCGAATTATGCGGGTTTCTAAAACATCAAAAATTTCTTGAAAATTTCGGCAGAGTCTCCTTTGTAAATACTGGCCCCCAAATGGGATACAACATGAATAGTATACGAAATCAATAAAAAGGCATCCCCAAGCGGGAGCTAGCTCTTCGTCAATCGACGGCCACAACCACACAAGCAATATAATATACAACGCCAAGGGCGAGGATCAAAATTCAAAAGGAAACTCAAAAACCACAAGAAAACCACAGAAATACAACGCGCGACTCTAAGGTCGAAAGAATAAACATCACTGGTCTCAATCTCTGAAATAAATACATGTTTGGTTGATGGAACTTCTAGATACAACAGAATAATGATATATAAGATATATAATGGGGGTACGATACAAGTAAACCCACCTACTAGCAAGTCACCCGGAAATGGAAATAGTGCCAGAAAAGCCGTAATGAAACCTGTACGGCGAAACCTGCAAGAAACTGGGGCACAACGGGGGTGAGTTGCCAACTCGTGAATAGAAAAACATCTACGAATAGAAATCGCATAAATAACGCAACCTAGGTCAATGATCATAACATATCCTCAATTATATATATAACATGCAACCTATAACATGGCTAGGGTAAATATCTAACCCGAGTGTAATCTCATGTGCCCGTGTCAGTGCCTCAGGTAGCAATATATCATATGAATGAGGTATGAATGCATGAAAACAGAATACATGTAAATGAAGAACCGTTTTCATAATTTAGTGAGATTTCCTTTGTATTTTTAAAATGAGGTATCATAATGAAATCAGCATAAAACAGTGCCTAGCATCGGCACAAAACGTAATCCAATATCTCGATATCTCTGTATCACAGTCTCTGTACCTCAATATCTCGAAATCTCAATGTCTCAATCACAATATCTAGGGCGCCGTCAGTCCAGACCGGCCCCTACCATCCATCTCAAGACCACGACGGTATCCTCCGGATATCCGACGCGTCGGGTAAAATCACCGGTAGGTAGTGCTCCCTTGCCAGGCTCACATCGTCATCATCACGCGCTTCTTACCCCGGGGTACCTTACCGGGTCCACCATGTACCCGAAACGGTTCATCCGTCTCCTCGAATCGGGTCTCGAAATCCATCAGCAAACTCATGGTGGACGACTCATACATCATGGGAAAAACCGCACTTTTTATTTAAAAAGAGAGAAATCGGTTTATATAAGTTTTACGGTTTCCCCCCCCCCACCCCCAAATTCAGAAAATCTCATGGAAATCCGAATCCAAATCATCAATAGCATGTAAAACCATGAATATAGGCATAACAATGAATAACAGTATGCATGAAGTGACAAGTAATAACTACAATGTTAAGCTGGCATATAAGGCAGGTACACTAATATCATGTCAAATTACTAACTAACAAGCTAAGTCAAGCAATAATATTTTCTAAGGTGTACGTAACATGGCAATTACCGATGAAGATGTGTGTGAGCCGGCAAGTAAGTGTACGTGGTACATACGCATCATCGGTAATGGTGCTGGTATCCTAACAATATGATATCAACAATGCAATAAGAAATTATAACATAAGTATGCGATGCGGAGCGAACATCAATAATGAACGGAATACTAGACACAACGATAACTAAACTGCATTACCCTAATATAAATCCTACAAATGGTGCCATTTGAAATAACACGAATCATGGGGTTTTGAAAATAGGGGCTACGGTGTTTTTATGAAAAGATACGTCTTTTGAAATATCCGTAGGATCCCTTGGGCTGTCCTTTAAAATACCCACGATTCGTTAGTTTTAGAAATAGGTAAGAATCGAATCTAATCTAAAAACTAAACTAAACTAAAGGACTAAGTTAACAAGCTGGACTACAGGTAAGGAAACTTCCTAACATCTGAGTCGATCCATATACATACCTGTATATATATTAGTCGGTGATCCCGCCTCAATAATATCATATCCGATACCATATCTATAATCAGACATCCCAAGTCAAGAGTGAGGATCAATCATCAAAATATAGCTCGTACGTAAATCCATCGTACGGCATCCCCAAATCTGGGTACGGGTCAATATCACATTCCTCATACTATTCACCTGGTATCCTCTTTATCAAATATCATGATCGGGGTACTGATCTACGTCTAGTACAATACTGATACCGCCTGAGTATGCATGCACGTGTGTGAAACACTACGTCAAGGACCCGCTACAACGTCATGTCGTATCTCAAATACGAACCCTGCTATATCACCGATCTCACGGCCTCAAATCAAATCGCATCGACTCATCATAAATCCCAAGTACTATCCTCAAATCTGTATGTGAACACATAGTCTCATACCCATGTGAACGCATAACTATATATTCCCGTAAGCACAAATGAAAGAAGAAAGTATGCCAGTATGGGTTGGTGTGTGCATGTGTGGTGCGACCACTACTCTAGGGTTTCGCGACACTAAATATCCAAGAACACCAAATATCCATATTATCATCAATATACTCAAACAATGTATAAACAATATATATATGTGTGTATACATATTCGTATACATCACCACGAACTGCGGGGGTGCTATACGCCATCCACCCGACTTCTCCCCGTAGATATAAATCTACTCACCTGGTCCTCGTTTGCCGGTGCCGACGTCGCCACGCGCTTGCTAGTCTTCTCGAAGTACACATGGTGTACCTACATATCATAACGCACCGTATCGCATTAAAACCAAATTCGAAATCGAAACGGCATACGAAAATCAAACCGGCACGCGTATCACGCATATGTCAAAACCTATCGCCTACGCTTGCAAGAACAGCCAAACCAACTCTCGATGTCGATGTACAAACGTCAGACCATCGAGAAAATCCCAAATACACTCATTTGCACATTCACGAACACTAATTTTAATATGAAATAGGTTAAAACTCACAAAAACCCCAATTTCAATTAAAAAGTCATTTTTCCGAAAATCTAACAAGCACAAATCACCGTTTTAGTACAAAACTCGATTTATGAACGAATCTAGCGGCCACAATATTCACTAAATATCTTAAATAAGTCATAAAAACAATTTCCACAATTTAATCTCATTAAATTCCATTAACCCCAAAATTCTAGTTTACAAAATACCCAATTTTTTAACAATTTATAGCAAAAATGCACAAACAACAATTTAGCTAGGATTTTCATGAACTAAAGGCATTAAACCACTCAATATATTATCTATAATGACATGAAACCATAATTATAATTTAATCTAAAGCATTTAATAATTTTCCAAAACTCTAATGAGCAAAATAACTTAATTAGGGCATTTTATAAGTAATGGTTTGGAATTAACAACTAAATTAGCTTTCTATAAAACTTAAGATGTTAATCCACAACACAAAACCATGCACAATTTATCATAACCCATTTCCACAACAAAACCCTAACTTGAAATCTTTAATCATGCAATTAAACTCATCAAAAACCTAATTAAGCACTTAGTTAACTTAGATTAAAGCAACTCGATAACAAATTTTAACAAAAGCATGAGATTATACCTCCCATGATGAGATCAAGCTCAAGATCTAGCCTCCTAAAATGCCATTTTTATCCCTAGATCCATGCTAGAATGGTTAATGAGAAATGGGTAGGAGTTGGATTTTGATTTTGTTTGGATTTTTGAGGTATTTTGATGAATTTTTGATGGAAAAAGAAGTGGATTTTGGGAGGGGCTGATTCAGTTTTTGGGGAGAGGGGTGGCTCGGCTATGAGCAGGAGGGGTGTGTGAGTGTGGGGAGGAAAGAGAAATTTCCAAGTCAAAGCCCATACTTAACATATAAAAGCACATGTTTCATTGTTTATTATTATTTCCTTTATTCCTTTCTTTTCTTAAACTTGTGAGGCATGAAATGGGGGGGGGGGAATTCGTGCAGTTTCAGCCAAGTGGGGATTTGGGTTTGTGTGGTTGTGTGTGTGTGAGGCAATGAACACCAAACACCAATTCAATATGCACCAAAACCCTTTTATTTTCACAAAACAAGCCTTTTTCTTCAATATTTTCTAAACCGTTTTGGCAAACGATTTCGTTTCAAAAACCACATGATAAAATTTTATTTAAAGTTTTATGTTGTACAAAATTTGTTTCAACTCATTCCAATTTGTAATTTTCCCTAATTAAATGTATTAGTGACGGCTTAAAATACTAATAAAATAATTTTTTTTCAGAAAATTTGAAATTTCACCAGTGGCTCAATAAACACAAAATACTAGAAATTACATAGCTAGAATATGTATATTTAATTTTATAATAAAGATATTTGCATTTTGACTTTTTACAGAAAACCCCCTTATTCTACCGTTTTTTTCGAAATTTCACCGAAACGATTTTCAAAACGTTACAGATTCCCTTTCATTCTTGTAATCTTTTCTTTCAACCTCACTCTCACACTCACACACACACTTACCTCCACAGCAGCAGCAGCATAAGCCTCCACAACAGCAGCAGCAAGCAACACAGCAGCAGTAAACAGCAGCAGCACCAGTGAGAGCAGCAGCAGCAGTGAGTAGCAGCAGCAACAACTCCATCTGCAGCTCCTTCCCTCCACTTCTTCTTCTTCCTCCAGCTCCCTAGGGTCGAGTGTGGGGTATACTTCCTGAACTTACCCCCTAGTTTGCTTATTTAGTGTAACTTAGGTTCGATTAGTGATTATTGGTACGTTTTAATGCGATATGTGGTAATTTGTGGGAACCATGACCTAGTGATGTTTGATTTGGCTTCAGTAGGTTGATGGAGTGTTGTTAGGGCCCTGTTAACCTAGCTTAACCCCAATTTCACTAAAATACCACCAGATTCCTAATTGATGCAAATTCTTCATTTTTGAGCAAAAACTAGCTTTCTGTAAACAGCTATCGACCCGGTGAGTTCAGAATATTTTTGTGAGGAATGCAGTATAGTGGTTAGGTGCTGATCCCCTAGGTAGAACCCGACCCCCATACTTCATATGTAGGCCGCCGGGAAATTAGATCTGGCCGCAAATTGCGGCCAGATGGGGAGGGTTTTGGTTGGGGTTTGGTCCTATAGGTGTCTGCTGAGACCCTTAGACTCTTGGCATGTGTATTTTTGTGTGATTCTTACTGTAGGAAAATCTGGAGCTAATTACCCTATTTCTCGTATTTTAAACCTTCGCGACACGTGTGATACGCATGTGGTTTGGGATTTCTGCGTATCGCGGCGCGTCAGGGTAGTTTCAGGCGCGTAATCACACGTTTTTACGTATCGCGCGCACGCGCGCTTGGTTTGCGACACGGGTTTCTAGTTTGACCTTAATGTCACGTTTTTGTGGATTTGAGCTTATGTGTGATATATTGTGTGATTCTAGGTTCGCAGGCGAGTGAGACGGACGCTGCGAAAAAGGGAAGCAAGTCGTCGGCTACACTTAGCGCGAGACTCCGGTGAGTAGATTTAACATCTACGGGGATATCGCCCGCATGGCGTTATGCGTCAGGGCTGATAGGACCTTATAGTTATACATTGCATTTTTCCTACATTGACTGTCATGTATACTACTGTTGCATACTGCATTCCCTGCTATATGTATGTAAACTTAGAATTGATAGAACACCGCACTATTACTAACGGTTCATGTTGCACGAGCACTAATCTGCATGTTACACACACACCGTTAGTAATTGCCATGACACACTCACTGTAGAGTTGCCATGATTACATTGCTGTAGTTCATTTCATATATGATTCGTTATGATCTTCATAGAAATTGGGAGCCGCAAGATGTCTTTAAAAACTGAAACTATTTTAAAAAGCGGTTCTCCCTAGTACCTACATTGTGACTTGATGTACATAGCATATCGCATTTGATTCACTCATTGGTGTTGGATTTCCATGAAATTTCTGGTTTTGAGGACCGTGGAATTATTTAAAGAAAAGATGCACTATTTGAAAACCCGGTCCCTCGTGATATGATATTTTGGTGCGTCCACCACGCGTTTTCTCGGTGCTGAGACGTGTGCTTGAAACCCGATTCGAGGAGTTGGATGATCCGTTTGCGGGTTCGTGGTGGACCCGGTATGGTTCCCCGGGTCGAGAAATGTTTTTTGTAAAGTAGACGATGAGCCTGGCAGGGTGGCGAGAACCTACTGGTGATTGGTTGGACCTGGTGGTTGTCCGGAGGATACTGACCAGAGTCGAGAGATGGATGCTGAATGATCCGTACTGCCGGGGCCGAGGGCCGATACCGCAGACGGAGCCCGTGGGCTGATCCGGACTGACGGAGCCCGATATATGAGGATTTGCGTGTCGATATTGGACACGAGTATTTTATGATATTTTGAGTGCCGATGTTGGGCACTCGTGATTTTCAGAGATTTACAGGATTTGAGGGCCGAGGAGAGTGCCGACACCTGAGTTTATTTGGGGATTTGGGTGCAGTTTGGGGCACCGATTATGTTTCCATGTTGATATTTCCATGTAGATGTTGTTTATCCCATGCTCAGCATTGTTTATCATGCATTTCATCCTGTAGTCGTTTTACCAGACATAGCCTTAGCATGATTATTGCACCTACTACTTGTCGCATATAGACCTTACTTGATGTCATATGTTAGAGTAGCGCGGTACGTGCATGCTCGCGATTACCTTTATATGTTATCTCTATTCACGAGTTGGCAACTCACCCCCGTTGTGCCACAGTATTTGTAGGTTGCCTTTCAGAGTAGTCGCGGCAGGCTGCCTTTTGCATCTTTTGGCTACAGATACCATTACAGTTGGTGCGAGAGCTGTTTTGCTTTTAGGTGGGTTGTGGTATCTGATTACTTTTATTGTACCCTTTTTGTATCTAGTATTCTCCATCTACCATATATGTACTGGACATAGTGACAGTGTGAGGACGATGATGTATATTATGTATTCTGGTGTCGAGCTCGTAGGAGCCGACTGTTTTTATATGCAGTTTTTATTTCTGTGATGTCTACTTATTGCTTATTCTTCACTACGGCGTCGTATATTACTCTTGTGATGATGGTTTCCTCCGTTGGGCGTGATTGCTCCCGTTTGGGGATGTTTCATTTCATTATATTTCATTTTCACTCATATCCTGTTTTGTACCCGGTCTCGGGGCTACTTTTACGAAAGAAATGCTGCTAAAATTATTTAAATGATAACATAACTTTTAAAGAACTTATTGAACTATTTAAGGTTTTTTAAATGTCTTAATTAAATGTTTTCAACACTCGCTACATTTAAATGGTTTTGAATTCTGGGTTCGGCTTACTTAGTCGCGTTACGCATGTAGACGTAGCGTGGTTAAGTGCCGGTCACGAGTCGAAATATTCGGGTCATGACAAAGTTGGTATCAGAGCGTAGGTTTTACCTTTCGGAGTGTAGGATGACCTTGGTATGATGGAGTAGGTAGCTGAAGCAGAGTGGCGTAGCTTGTGTATGTTCCGCGGCATACTCACGACATGGTACTCCGCCAAGGCGACCTTAGGACTTATTGATTTAAATTCCTTCTTAAGTATATATATTCTTTTGATTCGATTTCCGTATTCTGATCGAATCCTAATTTCCTTTCAGCCATTATGCCGCCAAAGACTACGAGGGCGCAGAGAGCGGCCGCGAGGGCCGAGATTCGAGTTGACTCGTCCGAGACGAGGACTGATCCGGGCAGTGCACCGGTTGTTCTCGAGCAGGTTGTTCCTCCCGTGACAGATCAGATCGCCATGCTAGGGGCTGGTATGCAGGAGAAGGGCCAGACGGTGGGATCCAGCATGCAGGAGATGCGCCAGATGATATGATCGCTAGTTGAGACGCTTCGAGCACAGCGACCAGAGGTAGCTCCACCCGTTCCAGAGACCGCGATGGTACCTACCGCACAGCCAGTTGCCCCTGCAGCCACGGAGGTGATTACAGTATCGCTATCAGAGTTCATGCGGCTGAAGCCTCCGGTCTTCACAGGCACCGATACAGCCGAGGACCCACAGTCTTTCACTGATAAGATGGCCCGGATATGTCGTTCCCTCAGATGCGCAGATGCGAGATGGGTTGAGTTCGCGAGCTTTTGCCAGGAAGGACTTGCGCATAAGTGGTGTGATTCAGTTGAGAAGGGCAGAGCGGCAGGTCTTCCTCCTATGACCTGGACAGAGTTCGTGTCACTATTCCTTGCCCGCTTTCTTCCACTGAGTGTCAGAAATGCTAGGGCACGCAGGTTCGAGTCCTTACGCCAGACTCCGGAGATGTCAGTGGCAGAGTATGACGTGCTATTTACAGAGCTAGCAGTTTATGCTCCGTACCTGGTGGTTACCGAGGAGATGCAAGTCAAGAGATTTGTTCGAGGCTTGCTTACGCCACTGTTCCTCGCGATCAGCGCGCAGCATTACGAGACATACGCAGCAGCTGTGGACGCAGCCCTATTAGTCGAGGAGCGCCTTGCTGAGACTTCGGTAGTTCCAGAGACGAAGAGAGTTCGTACTAGTATATCCGCACGGAGACAGTCATTCAGACGCCGCGACAGGTATCGTTCAGGTGCGGGGAGTGGCAGAGATTCGGGGCGGGGCCAGATGTTTAGTTCGTATCATCGGGAGAGTCAGCAGTCGTCGCGGGGTTGCTTTAGATGCGGCAGTCTACTTCACCTCGTTAGAGATTGTCCTGAGATACACCGGAGGGAAGCGGCAGCACCGCATGTTACCTTACCACCTTCACCACCCCAGAGGGCGTTGCCAGTTGTACCTACCGTTGTTCCGCGTCAAACTCATACTCAGAGAGGTCGTGGGCATGGAGGAGTTGCTCAGAGAGGATGGGATGACCGAGGCAGAGGGCAGTCAGTCACCGGTGGAGGACAGGCGCGGGTCTTTTCTTTGACGCATCAGGACGCGCAGGCGTCCAATGCGGTGGTTTCAGGTATCCTTTTAGTATGTTCTGTTGATGCACACGTGTTGTTCGATCCCGGATCCACGCACTCGTACGTATCCACACACTTCGTGCCGAGTTTGGGTAGAGTGTCCGGTTTGCTTGATCAGCCGCTGGTGGTGACTACTCCTGTGGGAGAGTCGTTTGTTGCTAGGTACGTGTTCCGATCCTGTACCGTCTGTATTGGCGAGAGAGAGTTGCCTGTCGACTTGATCCTTCTTGAGATGTTGGACTTCGACGTTCTTTTGGGCATGGATTGGTTAGCCACGTGCTATGCTTCTGTGGACTGCCGTGAGAAGACAGTTAGATTCTGTTTTCCCGGCGAGTCGGTTTTTGTTGTGTTGGGGGACCGTGGTGCCGCCCCTCACAGTGTGATTTCTTCTTTTCGCGCTGGACAGCTTTTGAGGAAGGGATGTCAGAGATTTCTCGCATATGTTTGCGATGCTAGCGCTACAGAGGATCCATTAGATCTGGTTCCGGTTGTTAGCGAGTTTCCTGATGTGTTCCCTGACGAGCTTCCTGGGCTACCGCCCGAGCGCGACATTTCTTTCTGTATTGATCTGGTTCCTGGTTCGGGGCCTATTTCCATACTGCCTTATCGGATGGCCCCGGCGGAACTTCGAGAGTTGAAGGATCAATTGCAAGATTTGCTGGATAAGGGACTTGTTCGACCCAGTGTTTCTCCTTGGGGTGCTCCAGTCCTGTTCGTCAAGAAGAAGGACGGCAGTTTGCGTCTGTGTATCGACTACCGCCAGCTGAACAGGGTGACAGTGCGGAACAGATATCCCTTGCCACGTATCGACGATTTGTTCGACCAGCTTCAGGGGGCAGGATACTTTTCGAGGATCGATTTACGATCGGGCTATCATCAGCTGCTGGTTCGACAGGAGGACATTCCTAGGACAGCTTTCCGTACGCGTTACGGCCATTATGAGTTTTTGGTGATGTCGTTCGGACTCACCAATGCGCCAGCAGCATTCATGGACTTGATGAACCGTATCTTCCGACCATATCTGGATCTGTTCATCATAGTATTCATTGACGATATCTTGGTGTATTCCCGGAGTAGTGAGGAGCACGAGCAGCACCTGCGGATTACACTGCAGACTTTGAGGGAGCACTAGTTTTATGCGAAATTCTCCAAGTGTGCTTTCTGGCTGGACAGCGTAGACTTCTTGGGGCATGTGATTTCACGAGACGGTATATGTGTAGACCCGAGGAAGATCGAGGCCGTTCAGCGTTGGCCCAGACCCACATCGGTTACGGAGATTCGCAGCTTTTTGGGGTTGGCCGGTTACTACAGGCGATTTGTGCAGGACTTCTCCAGTATTGCTACACTTTTGACCGGGTTGACCCGGAAGGGAGTTCCTTTTGACTGGACGGAGGAGTGCGAGCACAGTTTTCAGCAGTTACGGACTCGGCTGACTACGGCACCGGTATTATCATTACCTTCAGGATCAGGCGGATTTGTGATCTATTGTGATGCTTCTCGTGTGGGGTTAGGGTGCGTATTGATGCAGCATGACAGGGTGATCGCGTATGCTTCGCGACAATTGAAGAAACATGAACAGAACTACCACACTCACGATTTGGAGATGGCTGCAGTGGTCTTTGCACTTAAGATCTGGCGACATTACTTATACGGCGAGTCGTGCCAGATATTCACTGATCACAAGAGTTTAAAGTATATATTTCAGCAGCGAGACCTGAACCTTAGACAACGCCGATGGATGGAGTTAGTGATGGATTACGACTGCGAGATCTTGTATCACCCGGGCAAGGCGAATGTGGTGGCAGATGCTTTGAGCAGGAGGCCCGGGGGTAGTCTATCTTGTTTGAGCGCAGTACAGGGGCAGTCGTCGGTAGATTGGCAGATATTATGCGACAGCCGGATACAGTTCGAGTTCACGCCGATTGTAGGACAGATCGCGCATGTTTGTGCACGACCACAGTTACTTGACCGCATACATGAGGCACAGCGCAGTGATGACCGATGTTCGGAGATCATGGCACAGATTGGACAGGGCAGATTTTCCGAGTTCGTGATCGATGATCAGGGGGTACTACGATTTGGGGTTAGACTGTGCGTACCTGATGCTGAGGGACTGCGGCACGAGATTCTTAAGGAGGCACATCGATCGGTGTACATCGTCCATCCCGGTTCCACCAAGATGTATCATGATATGAGAGATGTTTACTGGTGGGACGGAATGAAGAGGGACATCGCAGATTTCGTATCGAGATGCCTGACTTGTCAGCAAGTCAAGGCTGAGCCCCAGAGGCCCGCGGGAGAGCTACAGCCGTTACCTATTCCGGAGTGGAACTGGGAGCAGATTTCGATGGATTTCGTTGTGGGTCTACCCAGGACTAGGCGAGGGTATGACTCCATTTGGGTGATCGTAGATCTTTTGATGAAAGCGGCTCACTTCCTGGCAGTGAAGACGACTTTCGGATTTGCTCAGTACGCCCAGATTTACATCGACGAGATAGTACGACTGCACGGAGTCCCGACATGTATCGTGTCCGACAGAGGCACCCAGTTTACCAGTCGACTATGGAAGAGGCTTTAGGAGGCTTTGGGAACTCGCTTGAGTTTCAGTACAGCATTTCATCCGCAGACCGACGGACAGTCAGAGCGGACAATTCAGACTCTCGAGGACATGCTCAGAGCGTGTATATTAGATTTCGGAGGTAGCTGGGATCATCACTTACCCTTAGTAGAGTTCTCCTACAATAACAGCTACCAGGAGACCATTCAGATGGCACCGTTTGAGGCTCTTTATAGGAAGAGATGAAGATCGCCCGCCTATTGGACAGAGCTCAGTGAGAGCAGTATCTTAGGGCCACAGATTGTTGGGGAGATGACCGTGAAGATCCAGTTGATTCGCGATAGGATGAGAGCAGCACAGAGTAGGCAGAGATCTTATGCGGACCGTCGGCGGCGCAGACTTGAGTTTTCTGTTGGTGATCATGTTTTCTTGAGTGTCTCCCCAATGAAAGGTGTGATGAGGTTTGGGAAGAAGGGGAAGCTCAGTCCCAGATATGTGGGCCCCTTCGAGATCCTCGAGCGTGTTGGTGCAGTTGCTTACCGATTAGCCCTTCCGCCCAGTTTTCCATATGTGCACCCCGTATTTCACGTTTCGATGCTCCGTAGATATCTTCATGATCCTTCGCATGCGATTCCGCACCCGACGATCCAGCTTGAGCGCGACCTTTCCTATGCAGAGTAGCCGGTGATGATCTTGGATCGACAAGTGAAGAAATTGAGATCGAAAGACATTCCATAAGTCAAGGTACTTTGGCGTGGTTAGAGCAGCGAGGAGGTCACTTGGGAGACCGAAAGCGAGATGTGGAAGAAGTACCCCCGTCTTTTCGAAGGTACGTGTAGTTAGATTTTGAAATTCGGGGACGAATTTCTTTAAGGGGGAGAGATTGTAACACCTTAGAATGTGTTTAGTGGCTATTTATATTTAAATAAAGGGTTTTTTTAATAAAACGTTTACCAAATTGAGTTTCAAATTTTTTTCCAAATTTAATAAATATTTTTCTAGAATTTTCCTAGGCTTGCACACACATGTGCATGTAAACTAGGGTTTTAAAATGAGGTAATACCATGATTAGCAACCATGATGGGTTTAATCATGGGGATTAAGCCCTTTGGGTTTTAATTGAGTTTAATTAGTTATATGAAGGTTGCTTTAATTTGAATTCCCCTTTTAGTGTTGACTTGGTGAGAATGAGAGAGAGAATGCATCATGGCAAAAGCCATGCTTGCATTTAATGAAGAAAGAGAATGGAGGGGTTGACATTTGGGGTTATGATTCCCTCTCATTCTTGTAATCTTTTCTCTCAACCTCACTCTCACACTCACACTTACCTCCACAGCAGCAGCAACAGAAGCCTCCACAACAGCAGCTGCAAGCAACACAGCAGCAACAAGCATCTGTAAACAGCAGCAGCAACAGTGAGAGCAGCAGCAGCAGTGAGTAGCAGCAGCAACAACTCCATCTGCAGCTCCTTCCCTCCACTTCTTCTTCTTCCTCCAGCTCCCTAGGGTCGAGTGTGGGGTATACTTCCTGAACTTACCCCCTAGTTTGCTTATTTAGTGTAACTTAGCTTCGATTAGTGTTTATTGGTACGTTTTAGAGCGATATGTGGTGATTTGTGGGAACCATGACCTAGTGATGTTTGATTTGGCTTTAGTAGGTTGATGGAGTGTTGTTAGGGCCCTGTTAACCTAGCTTAACCCCAATTGCACTAAAATACCACCAGATTCCTAATTGATGCAAATTCTTCGTTTTTGAGCAAAAACTAGCTTTCTGTAAACTGCTATCGACCCGGAGAGTTCAGAATATTTTTGTGAGGACTGCAGTATAGTGGTTAGGTGCTGATCCCCCAGGTTGAACCCGACCCCCATACTTCATGTGTAGGCCGCCGGAAAATTAGATCTGGCCGCAAATTGCGGCCAGAAGGGGAGGGTTTTGGTTGGGGTTTGGTCTTATAGGTGTCTGCTGAGACCCTTAGACTCTTGGCATGTGTATTTTTGTGTGATTCTTGCTGTAGGAAAATCTGGAGCTAATTACCCTATTTCTCGTATTTTAAACCTTCGCGACACGCGTGATACGCATGTGGTTTGGGATTTCTGCGTATCGCGACGCGTCAGGATAGTTTCAGGCGCGTAATCACACGTTTTTACGTATCGCGCACACGCGCGCTTAGTTTGCGACACGGGTTTCTAGTTTGACCTTAATGTCACGTTTTTGTGGATTTGAGCTTATGTGTGATATATTGTGTGATTCTAGGTTCGCAGGCGAGTGAGACGGACGCTGCGAAGAAAGGGAAGCAAGTCGTCGGCTACACTTAGCGCGAGACTTCGGTGAGTAGATTTAACATCTACGGGGATATCGCCCGCATGGCGTTATGCGTCAGGGCTGATAGGACCTTATAGTTATACATTGCATTTTTCCTACATTGACTGTCATGTATACTACTGTTGCATACTGCATTCCCTGCTATATGTATGTAAACTTAGAATTGATAGAACACCGCACTTTTACTAACGGTTCATGTTGCACGAGCACTAATCTGCATGTTACACACACACCGTTAGTAATTGCCATGACACACTCACTGTAGAATTGCCATGATTACATTGCTGTAGTTCATTTCATATATGATTCGTTATGATCTTCATAGAAATTGGGAGCCGCAAGATGTCTTTAAAAACTGAAACTATTTTAAAAAGCGGTTCTCCATTGTACCTACATTGTGACTTGATGTACATAGCATATCGCATTTCATTCACTCATTGGTGTTGGATTTCCTTAAAATTTCTGGTTTTGAGGACCGCGGAATTATTTAATGAAAAGATGCACTATTTGAAAACCCGGTCCCTCGTGATATGATATTTTAGGGCGTCCACCACGCGTTTTCTCTGTGCTGAGACGTGTGCTTGAAACCCGATTCGAGGAGTTGGATGGTCCGTTTGCGGGTTCGTGGTGGACCCGGTATGGTTCCCCGGGGCGAGAAATGTTTTTCGTGGAGTAGACGATGAGCCTGGCAGGGTGGCGAGTACCTACCGGTGATTGGTTGGACCTGGCGGTTGTCCGGAGGATACTGACCAGAGTCGAGAGATGGATGCGGGATGATCCGTACTGCCGGGGCCGAGGCCGATACCGCAGACGGAGCCCGTGGGCTGATCCGGACTGACGGAGCCCGATATATGAGGATTTGCGTGTCGATGCTGGACACGAGTATTTTATGATATTTTGAGTGCCGATGTTGGGCACTCGTGATTTTCAGAGATTTACAGGATTTGAGGGCCGAGGAGAGTGCCGGCGCCTGAGTTTATTTGGGGATTTGGGTGCAGTTTGGGGCACCGATTATGTTTCCATGTTGATATTTCCATGTAGATGTTGTTTATCCCATGCTCAGCCTTGTTTATCATGCATTTCATCCTGTAGTCGTTTTACCAGACAGAGCCTTAGCATGATTATTGCACCTACTACTTGTCGCATATAGACCTTACTTGCTGTCATATGTTAGAGTAGCGCGGTACGTGCATGCTCGCGATTAATTTTATATGTTATCTCTATTCACGAGTTGGTAACTCACCCCCGTTGGGCCACAGTATTTGCAGGTTGCCCTTCAGAGTAGTCGCGGCAGGCTGCCTTTTGCATCTTTTTGCTACAGATACCACTACAGATGGTGCGAGAGCTGTTTTGCTTTTAGGTGGGTTGTGGTATCTGATTACTTTTATTGTACCCCTTTTGTATCTAGTATTCTCCATCTACCATATATGTACTGGACTTAGTGACAGTGTGAGGACGATGATGTATATTATGTATTCTGGTGTCGAGCTCGTAGGAGCCGACTGTTTTTATATGCAGTTTTTATTTCTCTGATGTCTACTTATTGCTTATTCTTCGCTACGGCGTCGTATATTACTCTTTTGATGATGGTTTCCACCGTTGGGCATGATTGTTCCCGTTTAGGGATGTTTCATTTCATTATATTTCATTTTCACTCATATCCAGTTTTGTACCCGGTCTCGGGGCTACTTTTACGAAAGAAATGCTGCTAAAATTATTTAAATGATAACGTAACTTTAAAAGAACTTATTGAACTATTTAAGGTTTTCTAAATGTCTTAATTAAATGTTTTCAACACTCGCTACTTTTAAATGGTTTTGATTTCTGGGTTCGGCTTACTTAGTCGCGTTACGCCTGTAGACGTACCGTGGTTAAGTGCCGGTCACGAGTCCAAATATTCGGGTCGTGACAACCAGGTACATTAACACCATCCTGAAGAGGTTTAGTATGGAAGACTCCAAGCGTGGTTCTTTACCCGCTAGTCATGGAGTCACTCTCTCCAAGGACTTTTGCCCAAAGACTGATGAAGAGAGAGCTCGCATGAGCATTATACCCTACGCTTCTGCTGTAGGATCTATAATGTATGCGAAGTTATGTACACGCCCTGATGTAGCTTACGCACTGGGTGTATTAAGCATGTATCAATCCAACCCAGGGGAGAATCACTGGACTGCTGTGAAGAACATTCTTAAGTACTTGCGAAGGACTAAAGAATTGTTCTTGGTGTATGGTAACGGGGATCTCCAAATGGAGGCCTTTACCGATTCGAGCTTCTAGAGTGATAAGAATGATAGAAAATCTATCTCAGGGTTTGTCTTTACCCTCAATGGAGGGGCGGTGTGTTGGAAGAGTTCCAAACAGGATACAGTTGCAGACTCCACGATGGAAGCTGAGTATATTGCTGCAAATGATGCTGCCAAGGAAGCCATCTGGATGAGGAAGTTCATTTCGGCGCTAGGAGTAGTTCCGACCATTATTGATCCAATACCATTGTTTTGTGATAATAATGGGGCTATGGTGTTAGCCAAAGAGACAAGGTCCCATCAGCGATCCAGACACATCCTTAGGAGATATCATCAGATCCGGGAGATAGTTGATCGCCACGAGATCATGATTCGGAGAGTAGATATAAAAGATAACATCGCGGATCCACTCACAAAGGCTCTCCCTTTGCCGCAGCACGAGCGACTTTTTGAGATGTTGGTTATGAGATACGCCATTAATTGTCCTTAATGCAAGTCGGAGATTGTTGGATATATGTATGCCCTAGAGGTCATTATATGATAGTGTATGTACCGGTATGTGTGTATATATATTCTGGGGACATTCTTGCTCAACATGATAGTATGCTATCTGGTTGCACTTTTTATCTTGACATGTTCATTTGATCATGCTTTCATTCATTTGGTACATGTTGATATAGCCCTTAGGATATGCTGGACTACTGAGAATATGATGCAGATCATACTAATGGGACATGTGTAGTCTATGAGCATATCCTTAAAATGTTCCTAGTCGTGGGTGTATCGAGACTGGGCATCGATATTACCAGTATAGACTAGCGTATACGTTGCTTGTCCCATATGATGGATGATGGATGATCCCATATCCATTGGTGTGGTCACAACAAAGACCGTATATGGGTGCTCTGTGAGACTGGATACACTGAACGGACTCGCCGAGAACTCCTATGTGGTATTATAACTATCATCGGATAGCAGTTCTCAGGTGACATTGGTACAGGTTAGTCTGTAGATCCTAGATCGTCATAGAGTCTTGTGTGCCTCCCACTGTACTTTGATCTCCACCCTACCACGGCTCTATTGAGTCATGCAAATAGGTGGATTTTAGGTACAGTCCCGAGGCGCATGGAGGCAATGAGCAATAGGAGGGGTTTCGTCTCTCCCGGTATTGGGGGTTGATGCTGCACCATATACGATTGGCTATAATAGGAAGTCCTTGGCCAGGGCTGCTGAGATTTACTGATAAGTGTTATAAGTGGTTTCTCGATCTGTTATGAGCTAAATACCAGCATGACTTATTGGGGTCGACAATACCATCCCTAGACTCACATATGTAGCATATTTGACGAAGAGACCGAACTGTATGGTAAGTGTTACCAGTTGGCTCGACGGGAGTTTTAGCAGGTTTGCTTGTGTTTCTTTTGATCGCTCAATACCTGGGAGCTGTTACATACAGCTTGTACCACTGACGGTTTGTGGGCTTGTGATGTGATCACTGCCTACTGCTAGCGTATTGACGAGTCTTAGAGTCCCACAAATGGGTCTCCTAGCTCCGGCAAAAAGATGTGGGGTGCATATGTGATATGCGCGGGAGCTCGATTAAATGCGTGTATTGGATACCGTATTTTAATCGGGAGTTTACTATTGGACGAGTCGTATGAGATATGACCGGGTTATTAAATCAAGTGTTGATTTAATATTAGGTCCATTAGCTCATTTATTAAAACCTATTTCTTTATGATGCATGCATGAGTGTATGTATATGTTGATATGGATGCTCACATGCAAGCATACATGTATCATGGTTGATGATACATTGGTGGTGGCAATGCAAGACTCACATGGTAACATATTTAGATATTTTGTTTATTTGAGAAAAGCAAAATGGCAACATATTCATGATTGACTATTCAACTCTCTTGAGTTGACAATAGTCAATGGTTTTTTAGCCCATGGTTTTGTAGCCCATGGTATTGCTTAACCTCAAGTTACAAAATAACTAGATTTTTTGTAACCATAGTTTAGCATGGATGACTTCACTTACTCTCTTGAGTTTAGAATGGGTTATCATATTATTCTCTTGAGTTTAGTTTGAGCCATCTCTCTCCTCAAAGCTCTATAGGGTTTTAAAAGAATTAGAAAAAGGTTTTGTAGTGAGATCCTGTAACGTTTTAGAAATCGTTTAGGTGAATTTTCCGATAATAGGTAAAATAAGCTGTGTTTTCCGTAAAACCCCAGAACTGATCATTTTTCAGTATAGACTTAACCACACCTAGTTTAACTGGGAAATTGCTAGTTTGTGGTTTTTAGTTGTCACTTGAAAATATTTGTCACGACCCGAAATATTAGATCGTGACCAGCACTTAAATCACGCAACGTCTAAAGGCGTAACGTAATTCAAGTAAGCTGAAACCCAGAAATCTAAATCTTTTTAAGAAAATAAAATAGGTGAAGTTTTGAAATAAAGGTATAATGAAATCAAGTTTTCTTAATGCATAAAAAAGAAACATGAAAATGCATGTAAAATTTACTAGTTTGAAAACGTGTTTTGTCTTTTAAAAAATTTGGAAAGCACCGCCTTTGTATATTTTGATCCAAAACCACAAATACATAATAAGAATAATGGCATCCCCAAGCGGGAGCTAGCTCTTCGCCAATCGGCGGATCACAATCACGCAAGACAGTAAATATAAGTATACGACGCCCAACGACGAAATTCACCACAAAGATAAGAAATAAGCAAGACAGTAAAACCACAAGTAGCGGAAAACCCCTCGCTCTATGTCTCGCAACCACAACTCTCACTAAGTCTCATTATTTATACAAATACTAGTTTGATTGATGGAGTTGACTAAATACAATATGAATAGTAAATACAAGAGGGGTACGATCCAACATGTACCACCTACCAAAGCAAATCACCCGAATGCAACTGTGTGCCAGCGATGCCGCTACGGATCCATGCGGCCAACCTGCAAAAACTGTGGCACAACGGGGGTGAGTTACCAACTCGTGAGTAGAAAAACATCTACAGATAGAAATCGAATAAACAACGACTCCTAGGTCAACTATATCATAAAGGTAATACTATGATATCTAGGGTGACCGGGTCTGTATATGTGTCAACATTGAAATCAACACCTATATGTATGCGGATATCATCCAACCATATGATCAATGTCTGTATGCATGTGGATCTAATCCAACTATATCATCAACGTATGTATGCATGTGGATCTCGTCCAACTATATCATCAACGTATGTATATATCATAAAAGCATATGCATGAAAATTTAAGGATATAAATGTCATGACCCGAAAAGTACGGAACATGACCGGCAATTAAATTACGAAACATCTCAAGGCGTACATAATCTAAGTAAGCCAAAACCCAGAAATTCAAACCAAGTAAAGCAGTAGAGTGAAGGAAAAACCAATTTTTAAAGCAAGAAGTTTAACAACATAAGCTGAAATATGCACTTTTAAAATCTTAAGTCTTTTCTGAAAATTTCGGCAGAGTTTCCTTGGTAAAAACTGACCCCAAACGGGTACAAACCTGATAAAGCATATATAATGTGTCACGACCCAAAGTTTGGATGTGACCGGCACTTAGATTGTATAATATCTAAAGATATATACACAATCCGAGTAAGCCAAAAACCAAGATCAAAATCCTTTTTGCGGAATTCTTTATATAGAAATTTAAATTTTAAGTAAAAATCACAGTTGTTATGAAATTAAGATATAAAGAAAAGTATAAGGTGTTAAATTTGGTTGCATCCCTAGTTGGGATCAACAATATCAATAGTGGAGACAAATATCCTAGAGTATATGACATCAATAAGAATTTCAGATAAGTAAAAGAAATAACAATTTATAGAACTAAACCATATCATCTGTCAATTAATATACATATAATCATCTCTAACTCTAAATCAAATACAGGGCTGATGGAGATTTTCTAGATACAAAATACAATACCAAAAGAGAAGGTTACTACATATGTAACCCACCTATCAAAAGATGCGATATAAGCCGCGAGAAGTGGAACTGTCGGCCGCAAACCGTCCACTCTACCCCTGCAAGGAACTGTGGCACAACGGGAGTGAGTTGCCAACTCAGAGAATATAACAGTTAATAATGTAAATATGACGATCACAACTAACTGAAATGATAGAAAGTAGGATGTACGATAGTATATGGAAAGCATGAATCTGTACTACAAATCAGATAACTAAAACTGAAATCTCATCATTTATTATCAACAAATTTCATCTTTCCGTGTCCATCATCGACACACAACTTCCATTTCTCTCAGGCATCATTCCTCGAACGATCATGTAATCAACAAAGTCCACCGTGTATCCAACTGTATCCCCACCAACTCAGTCTGGATAAACTGTAAATCCGTAACCGTATACCCACCGACTAGGTCCGGAATAAAACTATAAATCCATAACCGTATACCCACTGACTCGGTTTGGAATAAACTCAAATTAAAAATTCTCAAATATATAAAGCTTCATATATCAACTTAGAATACTCGGATGATAAACATGATGTCATTTATGCAAGTTACCACTATTGTTAATAATTTAGGTATGATAGGAATCATATTTAACAAGATGAATATTTAGTGTAAAAGTGACATTTTAATATCGACGAGGTGTAGTGTAACATGTAGAGATGTGCACGTGCGGCATAACTCGTCGATAATTGTGCAGTGTTCTAACAACTAAAGTGAAGTACATGTAGATATAAATGCATATTATCATTTAGCATACAAAAATAAGCATTTATTTAAATAAAACTACGGGCGTAAACGCCATCTCTACAAAATCCCCGGTAGATGTTTAGTCTACTTACCGGAAATACGTCGTATCTACTCAGAAATCGCCAATCCTTTTCCTTTCTTGCGGCCTCCAAAGTTCCCGTATTTGAATCTAACATCGAAAATTAACTTGTATATGGAAACGATTATTCCGATACGGCGAATATGCAAACAC
The DNA here is from genome assembly GCA_030015575.1 of Agapanthus africanus. Taxonomy (NCBI): domain Eukaryota; kingdom Viridiplantae; phylum Streptophyta; class Magnoliopsida; order Asparagales; family Amaryllidaceae; genus Agapanthus; species Agapanthus africanus. Next base: position 365,693,423 of record JASDDO010000012.1, read on the forward strand.
ACGTTCCTACGTACTAGTTATATTATACACGACTATTTCAAGCTATCATACACTTAACCTTACTGGATTTTAACCCAACCCTGCATCGGGACAGAAAACAGATCGCGATACGTTTTAACCGTGTCGTATTTTGGGATTTTAGATATCTTTTCCGATATTAGCTTCCAGATTGTATATACAATGAAACTAACTTGTTTAAATAATACCAAAATGGCCAAAATCATACACAGAAACCTACCCAACAGGCCAAAACCATCTAGATTCCTACAAACCCGGCGACGTCGGAATTTCTATATTGGTCGCCGGCCCAATTCCGATCCCCTGGGTTCATGCTCCTATGGTTTGTTCTAGGTTCTGTTTACCCCAATCAGAGCAAAGCTCTGTTCAAATTTCAAGGCGGGAAAAGAAGCAACGCTTCTGTTTCCCCCAATCAGAGCAAAGCTCTGTTTTGAAAATTAAAGTGAAAATTAAAATTTAAAAATTGAAGCAACGCTTCAAATTCCTTGCGCTGCGCGCAACGCGCCACGTGTCAAAACTGATACGTCAGCACAGCGCCCAAGGCAGTGCGCCCAATCTGAGCAAGGCTCTATTTAAAACAAAATTAAAGGAAGCAACGCTTCAGTTGCGCAAGCGCTGCGCGACACGTGTCAAGCGCAGGGGTTCAAGTGCAGTTGCGCTGCACTGTGCGCTGCGCGACACGTGTCAACGCAGTTGCGCGAGCGCAGTTGCGCTGCCTGTGCGACACGTGTCAGCGCAGTTGCGCTGCGCGACACGTGTCAGCGCAGTTGCGCTGCGCGACACGTGTCAAGCGCTGGTGCATCTGCGCCAAACAGAATTAAAATTCCAGTAAGATCTTTCTGTTTTTGTTAAAACAAGAAGATTGTCTTCTGTAAAACAGAAGCCCTTGGATCAAAGATCCAACGGTGAGGAAAATTCCCCAAATCACTCAGAGAAGGATCTCTTTAACAAATTTAACAAATTAATGGGCACTATATAAAGGCCCCTAGACCCCAATTCAAAAAGGAACATCAAGAACTTCAAAAACAACAAAACAGAGAGAACTCTGAAGAATTTTGAGAAGAACTCAAGCGGAGAAAAAAGGTAAAAACCTTTATAAAAGAAGAACTCAAGAGGAGAAAAAAGGTAAAAACCTTTATAAAAGAAGAACTTCTTCTGTATAGATCATTGATCTAAGAACAAGATCAATGATCTTCAATAAAATAAATAAATAAAATAAATAAATAAAATAAATAATAACAGTGCATTGCACTTTTTATGAACCATTGGTTCTGAATCTTAAAGATTCTTTTCTTGATTCCAAAATTGGATCAAGTTATTGAAACAGTGCCTTGCACTTGCAAAAACTGCACTGTTGCGCTCCTGGGTTGGCGCAAGCCACCAGAGAGCGCCACGTGTCAGCTCCAGAACCACTTGTGCTATGCGCTTTTAAGATAGAGCATTGCTCTCTGAAGTTGGCGCAGCGCACTAGAGCGTGCCACGTGTCAGCAGCGCAACAGCGCAGCGCACTGGCGCAGCGCACTGCGCTGTTGCGCTTGCGCTCACCAGAGTGTGACACGTGTCACCACCACAAGCGCTTGCGCTCAACAAATGGCGCAAAGCGCCGGACAAGCCCCTGTCAAGTAATTAATGCACTACATTATTTACAGAAGGGCCAAGCCCAATTAAAAAGGCCTAACAGGCCCAATAAAATGCAATACATTATTTTAAAATGGGCAGAGCCCAAACAAAAACAGATGCTCTGCATCATTTACAAAGGGACTGAGCCCAAATAAAAAAGGCATCGCAGGCCAGAATAAAATGCAGTGCATTATTAAACAAGGGCAAAGCCCTAACACAGGCCTAATAGGCCAAAGATAAATAAAAACGTTGAACATCTTTCAACTGGACTTAGCCCAATCATGGCTGTAAGTCCTCAAAGTAGATTGACTGAGCAAGATTGCTCCCTTAAACCAATTTACATCCGGTTCAAGGGTACATCTCTGAACTCCTCTGATACCTATCGTTGTAATCCTTCAACGACGTCAGGGAGGTGACGGGTCCCAACAACCACATATTAATACGGACTGTGGGGTCCTTAAACTCATGGACTAATGCGTCCTTAAACCAATATTCGTCCCCAAAATGGGAATGTTGGACCACCATGTCCCTAAACTGGCAATGGACCGCTATGTCCCTAAACTGGAACTATAGAGCCCCTAAATGCTCTTTCCGTTAAGTTGATCTTAGTCTGGAGATTAGGCTAACGTATCCTTAACAAAAGTTTAAGTTGATCTTATCCTCAATATGGCTAACGTATCCTTAAACTAAAACACCAATCCCAAATCTAAGAAAATACGGATTTGGACTAATCCACGTCCTACGGGCGACGACATAAATTAGTCTCCGTATACAATCCACGGGCAACCACAAATAAAACAAACACCTACGACACGAAGTGAAATTCTGGAGAAGGAGAAAGTTGTTACCGCAATACGGTAGCGTAATTAACTGCAGGGGCTTGCGCCTGCAGGGAAAAGCGTCCCCGCAATCAAAAACCCCTCAAGCGAGGGGGAATCTGACGAAGTCTGCTACATCGACCGCATCCGTCTAAACCTCCGATACACGGTGCCATAAATCAACTTGGCATCTTCAGAGAGGTGGACGGATAAAACCAAATAGCATCTGCCCCGAACTTCAGGCAAGACGTCTATCGCGTCTCCGCCGCGTCATTCGGAGGGGAACATGTTCAACATACATCATTTAGACCCTGTTTAGTTTAGTTAACATTTCTTAAAACTACAACAGATTCAAACAGAGCCTAGTTTTTTACAAAAATACGATATTATAGAACTTTTTCATTTCAAATTAAACTAGTTACAGAATTCAAATTCCTACTGTGGTTAAGAATTTTACTTACAAATAATTTGTTGGAATAACACCCTCCAAGATGCACAAGCTCCTTGTCCTAACTTGATGGTGAGGAAATCCTAGATTTAGCTCTTCTCTTCTTCTTTCTCTTTCTCTCCTTTGTTTTGCTTTGTTTTTTTCTTTTTCTTTCTTTAAATTTTTAGGTTTTTAGAATGCTTCAGATCTGAACACAAGCTATTTATGTGAGAAAAGGAAAGGATAAGGGAAAAGAGGAGGTGTTACCAAGCAAGATATCGGGGTTTCATGAAAGGAGGAGGTGTGGTGTGTAGATTATGCATGAGAGTAGGAGGTGTCCATACTTTATCATCTCTAAATTGAATTATCTTAATAAAATTCTGAACTAAAAACCTAATTTTACCCCTTTTTCATTTACACCCTAAATAAATTCTCATTTGCAAAAATTCCAAAACTTTACATAGAAACCCTTCACAACTTATGTTATTATAAAACACCCTTTTTATTAAAATGAAGCTAAAATTCACATTAAAACCCTTATAATTTATTTATGTTGCATACAAAAATTTTAATTTAATTTGTTTTACACACATCTTATGAAATTTTCTTAATTGGGTTTAATAACTTTTTAATTTAATATTTTATTATTTAATTAATTAATTTTATTGGTTTCAAATTTTTCAAAAGGTTACAATATTCCCCCCTTAAGAAATTCGTGTAGGGTTACTAGGCACTCTAACAAGGGTTAAGAAGGCATCAACCATGTCCGATTAAAAATTTTAGCCGTGCCGAACAACCATAAACAAGATCTTTGCTAGATAATTAGGGTTACACATGCAAGTAAATATCATTTACGACTAAGTGAATACGAAATACAACCTTTGTAGATCGGTCCTTCACTTCTAAAGCTCCTTATCGTAGTCCCTTCGCTGCGATCATGGTTCTCCCAGGCTCTTGCATGGCTTCACGAGGCAAAAGAAGCGTCCTTGCTTGAAGTCTTCGAGGCCGAAGATGATCTACGTCGAGAGAATACCAACTCAAGCTACTACTTCACTAACCTAGAGAATTAGTGAAGCAAACACCCTAAACTAAAGTGCTAGTTTAGTAGAGCATAGAGAAATAGGAAGTGGGTTCTCTTTAGAATTTGATTTCTCACAATCTTTCACTCTCTTTGTAAAACCCAAGCAAGCTTTTCTTTTTCTCAAAGAAGAAGAAGAAGACGAACAAAAGAAAATATGAGGATAATGATCAAGTCAAGAGAGCTAACCATGGGTGAGTGAGTATCATATACTAACTCATGTAGAGACATAACCATGGCTAATCCAAAATGGTTAGGTTAATAAAAATCTAAAGTAAAACAAAGTTAGTGGACTTTGTCAAAGCATCCACAAGCTTCTACAAGCTTCATGCTTGTGACAAAAGCTCCACTAATTTATAATTACCTTAAATAATTATAAACCACCATTTAAAATAAAATGGTGTATGTTTTGCACACCCATGCATGATGTATCAACAACCATGATACAAAAAGAAAACACTTTTTAATATATATCACATATATATTAAAGTTGTGCACATGTGAGAAAATCCTTAAGTGAACAAATGTTTGTTAATGTAAATTAGTATATCATATATACAATTATAAACTAAATTATTAAATCAACACTTGACTTAATAATCCGGTCATATCTAATATAACCGACTAACATCCAATGTATCGACTTATCGAATCAACACTTGATTCGATAACCCGGCTATATCACATATAACCGACCGATACAAAAAGTCGTGAGAATAGAATACGGTATCACATACACGCATTATTCTCGGTCCCGCACATATCACATATGCGCTCCTATTTCGTTTTGCCTGAGCCAGTAAAACCTCTATGTAGGACTCTAAAGCCTCGTCAATACGCCGGCAGTAGGTAATGATCATATCAAGCACCTACAAGCCATCAGCGGTACTAGCTGGACGTAACGGCTACCCGGGTATTGAGCGATCAGAATATCAGCAAGCAAGCGCCTGCTCCAACTCCTGTAAAAGCCTAACGGTAACACTTGCCGTACAGTCCGATCTCCTCGTCTGATATGTCGCATATCAAGTCTAGGGGTGGTAAACGTCAGACTCCAATAACCGATAAGTCGTGCCGATGTGAGGCTCATAACGGGTCGAGAAACTACTGGTAACACTTACCAGTAAATCTCTAAATCAGTCCTGGCCAGGGACTTCCCTGTTATGGCCAATCGAGCACAGCGCAACATCAACTCCCAATACCGGGAGAGATGAAACCCCTCCTATCGCTCACCGCCTCCATGTGAATTGGGACTGTACCCAAAAACCACCATTTTGCACGCCCTCTTGGACGTGTTAAGGTGGAAATCAAAGCACAGTGGGAATCACACAAGACTCTATGACGATCTCGGGTTTACAGACTAACCTGTATAAGTGTCACCAGAGAACTGCCATCTGACGTGAGGTATAATACCATCTGGGAGTTCTCGGCGAGTCCGTCCAGTGTACCCAGTCTCCACTGATCACCCGTATACCATCTCTGATGTCAAACACCAATGGATATGTGATCATCCATCGCCCATCTCATGGGTCGAGAAGCGTATACGCTAGTCTACTCTGGTATATCGATGCCCTGTCTCGATACACCTACGACTAGGAACATTAAAGGATGTACTTATGGACTACTCTTTCCCCACTAGTATGATCTGCATCATAGTCCAGGCAGTCAAGTACACATCCTAAGCGCTTTACCAAAATTTAACTATAAGACAGTATCAAGAGACAAGTATACATGTTAAGATAAAGAGCAACCAGATAGCATACTATCATATCGAGCAAGAAAGTCCTCTCTATATATGTCCAAGCATCCAATATAATATACATCATCTGTACAATACTGGCCTCTAGGGCATAAATACAACTAACAATCTCCCACTTGCACTAGGGCCAGCTGCTGTAGTATCGCATACCAAGCATCCCGAAGAGTCTCTCAAACTGTATCTGGGGAATGGCCTTCGTGAGTGGATCCACAGTGTTGTTCTTCGTGTCAACCCCCCTGACCTCGATCTCCCGGCGATCAACTATCTCCCGGATCAGGTGATACCGCCTCAGAATATGCCTGGATCGCTGATGGGACCTGGGTTCCTTGGCCAAAGCCACCGCTCCATTATTATCACAATACAAAGGTATTGGATGCTCAATGGATGGAACCACTCCAAGTTCAGTAATGAACTTCTGTATGTCCATGCTACCCTTCACCGGTACTTACGGTGTTGCGGAAGTGGTGAAAAACGATTTTCAAGAGGGTGGTAACATGGACTACAAATACGGATCTTTGTTAAACAACTAACTAACAACCTAACTTGAGTTTTACCTACTCGGTTAGGGGGCTATACCTTTCTTGAACTCCTTCATCTTCAACTCCTCCCGGTGTACGGATCGGCCACACCTCATCGTCTCCTTGCGCCGAAGATGGATCCACCCGAATGCTTCTACCGTTGGCTTCTTCTTCGAACTTTGAAGAAACTAGAACACTTGGCTCGCTAGGCCTTATGAACTAGAATGAGTAGAGGATTGTTTTGGTGTCTTTTTATCTCGAAGGCAATGAGTCTCAACACATGAGAATGGTTTGCCTTGAGCTAGAGAGAGCAAGAGGAAGAGGGAGAGCCTGAGCAAGTGATGGCAAGAGAGAGAAATGAAAAATGAGAGAATGAGAAAGTCTTTTGCCAACCTCTCTCCCATAATCCAAAAAGAATAATAATAATAATAATAATAATTGAGTATTATGTGATGGTTCATATCAAGTCAAGTGGCATTATCATTTCATGCACTCATATTGCAAAGCAAAACAAGCAAGCAAAAGTCTTTGCCATGAAATGATAGCCATTGCAATGATGATGGTCAACTAGTCCAACCTAGTCAACCGGTCAACAAAGTCAACAAGTCAACAAAGTCAACCCCTCATCTCAACCATGACACAATAATACTTAATTAATATTATCATTAATCATATTTCTTATTCTCATTAGGGTTTAGCCAAAAGTCAGCAGTCAACGGTCCACAACCCCAATGAGAATCCTCTGCCTCTGTCTCTCTGTCAACTGTGCATACACACCCGCATCCGCGTTCCGAGGAACACGAATACAAACGAGATAAAACCAATCCCAAAAAGTACACTAGGATCTGGCTTAAACCAAAGCCTGCTAGTGTCAACTGTCCGGACACCAAACGTGCACAAGTGCACGGATGTGACCGAACCCTGTCGCAAAACCATGCGACCTGTCGCAAAACCATGCGACCTCTACTCTTTTGCCTAAAGGCGAATAGCTTTCTGTATGGGACTCTAAAGACTCGACACTACGCTGGCAGTGGGTTTAACCACAGACCGCAAGCGGCACTAGCTGTGCGTAACGGTCCCCAGGTAGATGCCGACAAGAAGACTGACGAGGTGAAACCCATCTGAACTCCTACTGAGCCTGAATGTGACAATCTCTGATCAGTCCGGTCTGTTCGTCTGATACATCGCATGGCAGGCCTAGGGGGCGGTAAACGTCAGTCCCCTAATAGCTGTACAAGTCGTGTCGGAGTGAAGCCCAGAACACCCTGAGATAACACTGGAAACCTACCAGTATATCTCGCTTGCCCTGGCCAGGGACTACTCGTGTAATGGCTCTCCTAGACACAGCGCGATGTCAACCCCCAATACCGGGAGAGACGAATCCTGTCTAACCGTCACTGCTTCCAAGTGCTTCGGGACTGCATCCAACTACTACCTGTTTGCACGACTCCTTTGAGCCGTGGTAGGGTAGTAATCTAAGTACAGTGAGAACACACTCGAGGCGAAGTGACAGTGTCAAGTCAGCGGACTAAGCTGTACTCATGTCACCTGGGAATTGATAACTGATGATAGGTATAGTACCAACTAGCAGTTCCCGACGAGTCCTGTCCAGTGTACTCGTAACCCAACGAGCACCCGCATACTATCTCAAGTACGACGTACTGACTGCTGTGGGACAGACCGTCTCCCACACTGGGATGAGAAGCGCATACGCCAGTCTACTCCGTAGTATCGATGCCCTGTCTCGATAGTCCTACGACTAGGGACCTGCATAAGGATGTGCTTATAGATTACCCAGCCCCCACTAGTGTGACTGCCATCACAACGCTGGTAATCAAGCAAAGATCCTAAGGGCTCCACTAATGTGTATAGGTGATATACTAAAATAAACATATGTCCACATTGAAGTAGAAACAAACCAAGTAGCATACTACTATATTTGAGCAAGATTGTCTATACAAGGTGAATATCCCAAGCTTCCATTAAGTAATATACAAACTAGTATGATACAATAATGGCCTCTAGGGCATATACACTAACAATCTCCCACTTGCACTAAGGCCATGTACTGGCGTATCGAAGACCTATCATCTCGATCAGCCACTCGAACTGAGTCTGGGGTAAGGCCTTTGTGAGTGAATCAGCAGTGTTATCTTCCGTAGAAACTCTCCGAACCTCGATCTCCTGGCGACCCACGATCTTCCTGATCAGGTGATACCGCCTCAAGATGTGTCTGGACTTCTGATGGGATCTTGGTTCCTTCACTAAAGCTATATCCCCGTTGTTGTCGCAATACAGCGGTATTGGATCAACAATGGACGGAACCACCTGAAGTTCAGTTAAGAACTTCCTTATCCAGACAGCTTCTTTTGCGGCATCTGCAGCAGCGATATATTCCGCTTCCATCGTCGAGTCAGCAACGGTTTCCTGTTTGGAACTCTTCCAACACACCGCCCCTCCATTCAGGGTAAAGACATAACCCGACATGGACTTGGAATCATCCTTGTCACTCTTGAAGCTGGAGTGAGCAAAGGCCTCGATCTGGAGGTCTTTTCCGCCATACACCAAGAACATCTCCTTAGTCCTTCTTAGGTACTTGAGAATGTTCTTTACCGCTATCCAGTGTTTCTCCCCAGGGTTTGACTGATACCGGCTTACCACACTCAGTGCATAAGCTACATCTGGTCTGGTACACAACATCGCATACATTATAGAGCCTACCGCAGAAGCGTAAGGTATAATAGACATGCTATCCCTTTCCAAATCAGTCTTGGGAGACATCTCTTTGGAAAGGGTGATCCCGTGACAAGCCGGTAGATTACCGCGCTTGGAATCTTCCATACTGAATCTTTTCAGTATGGTGTCGATGCACCTGGACTGTGAGAGTCCTAGTATCCTCTTGGATCTGTCATGATAGATCCGGATCCCCAGAATGTATGAGGCATCACCCAGGTCTTTCATGGAGAACCTGTGTGACAAGAACCCTTTGACAGATTGTAGCATAGGAATGTCATTTCCTATTAAGAGAATTTCATCCACGTATAAAACGAGGAATACTACAGTTCTCGCTACAAATCTACTATAGATGCATGGTTCATATGGATTTTTGATAAAGCCAAATTCTTTGACCGTCTCATCAAAACAGATGTTCCAACTCCGCGATGCCTGCTTTAGTCCGTAGATGGACTTAAGCAACTTGCACACCTTTCCGCTGCTCCCACTCTGAATGAAACCCTCAGGCTGGTCCATATAAACACACTCCTCTAAATTTCCATTTAGAAAAGCGGTCTTTACATCCTTCAGCCAAATCTCATAATCATGGAAGGCAGCAATGGCAAGAAGGATCCGAATGGATTTCAGCATAGCTACTGGAGAAAAGGTCTCGTCATAGTCCAAACCAGGTCTTTGACGAAAACCCTTTGCCACCAGTCTAGCTTTATTGGTCTCAACCTGTCCATCTACACCAATCTTCCTTTTGAAGATCCACTTGCATCCTACGGGTTTTACCCCATCTGGAGCAACGTCCAACGTCCATACTTTGTTGGTGTACATGGACTCCATTTCGGTCCGCATTGCATCCAGCCATTTTACCGAGTCAACGCTCTAAATGGCCTGCTGGAAGCTAGTCGGCTTATCATAATGTATGATGCAATCCTCTCTATCCCCGTCTATGAGAAAACCGTAGTATCTCTCGGGCGGATGAGACTGCCTACTACTCCTGTGGAGCGGCGTAGGAATGTCATTTTCTTTTGAACCCTCTGTTTCTACTAAGCTTTCAGTAATAGTCTGTGGTTCTGGAATTTCTTCCAGTTCTATTTCGCTCCCACTTGTTTCCTTTTCTAAGAACTGGTGTTCCAGAAAATGGGAATTACGAGAAACAATGATCTTTTGTTCATCTGCGTAATAGAAGAGATACCCCCTGGAGTTCTTTGGGTATCCCACAAACTTGCACAGTACTGAGCGTGCCTCGAGTTTGTCCGCATGCTGCTTTTTGACAAAAGCCGGACATCCCCAGATCTTCAGATATTGAAGATAGGGTTTCTTCCCACTCCATATCTCATATGGTGTGGTAGGCACAGTCTTAGTTGGAACTCGGTTCAAAAGGTATGCAGCTGATTCTAGTGCATATCCCCAGAATGATCGCGGTAACTCAATGTTACTCATCATGGAACGTACCATATCCAATAGGGTCCGGTTCTGTCTCTCCGATACACCGTTATGTTGCGGAGTGTATGGAGGAGTAAGCTGAGAGAGAATTCCATTCTCTTTTAAATAGTCCAGGAACTCGGCACTCAAGTATTCACCACCTCGATCCGATCTTAGTGTCTTGATACTTTAGCCGGTTTCTTTTTCTACTTCATTCTTATATTCCTGGAATTTTCCAAAGGCTTCGGACTTATGTTTCATTAAGAAGACATAACCGTACCTTGAAAAGTCATCCGTAAAAGTAATGAAGAAAGAATAACCGCTTCGTGCATGTGTAGACATTGGACCGCACACGTCGCTGTGTACGAGTCCCAAGAGCTCGCTCGCTCTTACTCCGTGTCCAGTGAACGGAGCCTTTGTCATCTTTCCTTTGAGACAGGATTGACAAGTGGCATACGATTGATATTCGAACGGATTCAAATATCCTTCTGTATGTAACTTCGTCAACCTTATCTCATTGATGTGACCCAGTCTACAATGCCATAAGAAAGTCTGATTTATTTCCGGAGACTTTCTCTTGTGTGTATTCTGGACATTGAAAATCTGTGGTTGGTTTAATACGTATATACCATTGCTTAATGTACCTGACCCAATCAGAACTTGATTAAGGTGAATGTTTACAACATTACTTACAAACGCAAATTCATAACATTGTTTAGAAATCAAAGATACAGAAATGATATTACAAGTTGCGTTGGGTACAAAAAAGCAATTACGTAAAACCAAAACATGTCCATCTGACATTCCCAAGTGATAGTCCCCCACGGCCTTAACATCCATGCTAGCTCCGTTTGCAACTTTGAGGGTCATGTCACCTGCCTTCAAAACCCTACGGTTTCTTAACGCCTGCAAAGAATTACAGATATGAGATCCTGATCCGGTATCCAATACCCAGGAAGTAGAGTTTATTGATAGACAGTTTTCAATAACATACACACCTGAAGCTGAAGCCGCAACATGCTTCAGATCCTGTGTTCTGGCTTTCCAAGCCCTGCAATCTTTCTTCCAGTGCCCACTCTTATGACAGAAAAAGCACTCTTCCTTCCCTATAAGCTTCCCCGCTATCTTTGTTCCTTTTGGCTTTCCCTTCGTATCCACTTTACTAACACCGCCCCTTGGTTTGGTGGAGGCTTTCTTCTTCTTTCCCTTGGCTTTCGCCTTGGACCTAGAAGATGAAGATCCTCCTACAAACAAAGTGGATGTTTGCCTACCTTTCTGTAGGGTGCCCTATGCACTCCTCAGTATGTTGAGGAGCTCTGAAAGTTCAACTTCTTTTTCTTGCAAGTTGAAATTCAGGATGAACTGGGCGTAAGTGGAAGGAAGGGACTGAAGAATCAAGTCCGTATAAAGCTCATTCTCCAACGTGGTCCCAAGGTCCGCGAGCTCCTCAATGAAGCCAATCATCTTAAGCACGTGTTCCGCTACCGATGATCCGATGGCCAACCTTGCCGAAAATAGCTTCTTCGACACTTCGTATCTTGCGATACGAAATTGCTCTCCATACAGTTCTTTTTGTAAGGAAAAATATGAATTCGAGGTCCATATTCTCGTGCCTCCTCTGATGTTCGTTGTCCTTAGAGGCAAGAACGAGGCACTTGGCCTTCGCGCAATCGATTTCCCAGGTCTTATGGATTTCCCTATCCGCGACGCTGGTTTTGGGACCTGGGACAGGGGGAGCTTTTTTGGTAAGGAGATACCCCAACTTGTCATAAGTGATTGATATTTTGACATTCCTGAGCCAATCTTTGTAGTTTGGCCCTGTCAGTATGTTTTTATCTAGTAATAACTTAAGTCCGGTCATGATGTTTGGTCGCTGCAATTAGGAGAGAGAGAAGAAACACTTTAGCATGATGCTCTTGCAAGTTTAGAGTGGTTTTTAATTTGTCTAAACAGGATGGCTCCCACTATCTCTCGAAACCCTCTTCGAACCAAAAACGAAGAATTAGTCAGGATCAATCTCACCATACAATACTTGCTTAACCGTTCGGCCAGGCTGGTGTCGGTACTTCGAGGGAGGTTTTCCAATACTTTCGCGAAGTTCCTTAATTAAATAATCTCTTTTCCCTAGGGGCGTAGCCCCGCTAACACCTTTCTAGACACCTACTTGGTTTATAGCATTGATCGTTAAGTGAGAAATTTCCCGAGGAGTAGCATATACTCACAGTAGGATCGGGATCCAAATATCATTGCGTGACAAAACTGAAGGAATCCTACCAGAATCATCACACTCCAAATGGTATGCAGCGCTAACAAGTTTCAGTTCTTTTGAAACTCCCGAGGTGGATTTTTGCCCCATGCTCTTATGACCTTGGCGTGAGGTCAAAATGTTATAAGTCACATATCAAGTTCTTCCCATCATTATCCAGGTTAATTTGAACCCACCCGTACCTACCCTTGACGTAGGCCAAAATGGCAGTACGACTGTCTCAAACCAACGCATTCTATCTATGCAACAGATAAATATCCGGCAGCTACCAATCACTATGCCTTGGCGTGAGGTCAAAATACATAGCTTGAATACTACCGAATATTTAACTGAAATGATGGAGGGCTACGGATGGTTTTGGTAAAACCTTGAACGTAATGAACTTGATATGATCGATGGAACGAGATAGCTTTTAAAAGGAGTGGCTTAAGCTCCGCGTTTAAAAGTTCTTTTGAAAAGAAACCGAGTGGTTTTTGAAAGTGTTCCAACAACTTTTACTTGGTTTTTTTTTCTTGCATTAATTCCAATGCGTCCCATAATTTAATCCTACCATTGCAGAAAACAACCAAAATATGACGTACGCTTATGCCATCCGCATTCGCCACGGGGCCTCGTCATTACACGTTAGGTTACTTAACTAACGACAGAGCGGGGGCTGGACTAGCGCGGATGCAAAACATAAGCATATCATACATAGATATATTGCAATGATAGCCATTTCAGATCACAGATGAATACATTGGATATACTAGGAATCCGCAATTCGTACGAGCCTGTAACCAAAAGCGGATTACACGGTCGCGTTGAATAGCCAATACCCCACCCTAGACCCCTACGGGTGCGGCAAACTACCCGCCAAATATCCGAAGCGGAGCAACCTCCCTCAACGACGTGAGTAGGCCACTCGGCAGTTCGAGATACCCGGTAGTTTGTACACCCCACCTTGGGTCTATCCTAGGAGCAAAAACAGTAAAAAGAAATTATACAATGACGGCTATAAACCCGACCCGATTGTGCGGCCAAAAATAATATTACATCAATTTACATATTACATGAATTGAAAGATAAAAGAAAAAACTCTCATCTCACAACCCCGGCTATTCATCCGCGACAATCTAATGAATTCATATACACATACCATCAACATTACAGATCACAGATATGTATAACCCCCACTAATCGACGTATAGCGATTAGCGGACGTTCAATACATATAACACATCACAGATATAAACCCGTTAGCTTTAGTCTTTAGAAGTTCGAGAAAAATACGGATTTTCAAGCCCCAAAAACTAATTTTTCTTTCTGGAAAACCTGGGCAGAAAAAATATATTGTAAAAATCCCAAAATACCCCAAGAAACACACTACAAGAAATTTGAGCCACGACCGACTCAACTCGGCCGCGGATCCGCGGCAGGAGCGTGCTCCCGCCGCAGTTCTGCGGCGCTTTGAACGGTTCTCTGGACCAAATTTCTTGAGTGTCTTTTAAAAAGCCTGAGTCGATTTTTGGAGTATGATTTATCAATTTTTGAACAGAATACAGAATCGACAGAAACTTGATTTTCCGGGTGTTTTTCGTGACTTTTTCTCCGATCGAACTTCTACTTACAACGCTAACATGTTAGATAGTGTTTATCATGGCTCTGATACCACTGTAAGTCCATGATACCCTTCCCCGGTACTTACGGGGTTGCGGAAGTGGTGAAAAACGATTTTCAAGAAGGTGGTAACATGGACTACAAATACGGATCTTTGTTAAACAACTAACTAGCAACCTAACTTGAGTTTTACCTACTCGGTTAGGGGGCTATACCTTTCTTGAACTCCTTCGTCTTCAACACCTCCCGGTGTACGGATCGGCCTCACCTCGTCGTCTCCTTGCGCCGAAGATGGATCCATCCGAAAGCTTCTACCTTTCGCTTCTTCTTCGAACTTTGAAGAAACTAGAACACTTGGCTTGCTAGGCCTTGTGAACTAGAATGAGTAGAGGATTGTTTTGGTGTCTTTTTATCTCTAAGGAAAAGAGTCTCAACACATGAGAATGGTTTGCCTTGAGCTAGAGAGAGCAAGAGGAAGAGGGAGAGCTTGAGCAAGTGATGGCAAGAGAGAGAAATGAAAAATGAGAGAATGAGAAAGTCTTTTGCCAACCTCTCTCCCATAATCCAAAAAGAATAATAATAATAATAATAATAATAATTGAGTATTATGTGATGGTTCATATCAAGTCATGTGGCATTATCATTTCATGCACTCATATTGCAAAGCAAAACAAGCAAGCAAAAGTCTTTACCATGAAATGATAGCCATTGCAATGATGATGGTCAACTAGTCAAACCTAGTCAACCGGTCAACAAAGTCAACAAGTCAACAAAGTCAACCCCTCATCTCAACCATGACACAATAATACTTAATTAATATTATCATTAATCATATTTCTTATTCTCATTAGGGTTTAGCCAAAAGTCAACAGTCAACGGTCAACAACCCCAATGAGAATCCTCTGCCTCTGTCTCTCAGTCAACTGTGCATACACACCCGCATCCGCGTTCCGAGGAACACGAATACAAACGAGATAAAACCAATCCCAAAAAGTACACTAGGATCTGGCTTAAACCAAAGCCTGCTAGTGTCAACTGTCCAGACACCAAACGTGCACAAGTGCACGGATGTGACCGAACCCTGTCGCAAAACCATGCGACCTGTCGCAAAACCATGCGACCTCTACTCTTTTGCCTAAAGGCGAATAGCTTTCTGTGTGGGACTCTAAAGACTCGACACTACGCTGGCAGTGGGTTTAACCACAGACCGCAAGCGGCACTAGCTGTGCGTAACGGTCCCCAGGTAGATGCCGACAAGAAGACTGACGAGGTGAAACCCATCTGAACTCCTACTGAGCCTGAATGTGACAATCTATGATCAATCCGGTCTGTTCGTCTGATACATCGCATGGCGGGCCTAGGAGGCGGTAAACGTCAGTCCCCTAATAGCGGTACAAGTCATGTCGGAGTGAAGCCAAGAACACCCTGAGATAACACTGGAAACCTACCAGTATATCTCGCTTGCCCTGGCCAGGGACTACTCGTGTAATGGCTCTCCTAGACACAGCGCGATGTCAACCCCCAATACCGGGAGAGACGAATCCTGTCTAACCGTCACTGCCTCCAAGTGCTTCGGGACTGCACCTAACTACTACCTGTTTGCACGACTCCTTTGAGCCGTGATAGGGTAGTAATCTAAGTATAGTGGGAACACACTCGAGACGAAGTGACAGTGTCAAGTCAGCGGACTAAGCTGTACTCATGTTACCTGAGAACCGATAACTGACGATAGGTATAGTACCAACCAGCAGTTCCCGACGAGTCCTGTCCAGTGTACTCGTAACCCAACGAGCACCCGCATACTATCTCAAGTACGACGTACTGACGGCTGTGGGACAGACCGTCTCCTACACTGGGATGGGAAGCGCATACGCTAGTCTACTCCGGAGTATCGATGCCCTGTCTCGATAGTCCTGCGACTAGGGACCTGCATAAGGATGTGCTTATAGATTACTCAGCCCCCACTAGTGTGACTGCCATCACAACGCTGGTAATCAAGCAAAGATCCTAAGGGCTCCACTAATGTGTATAGGTGATATACTAAAATAAACATATGTACACATTGAAGTAGAAACAAACCAAGTAGCATACTACTATAATTGAGCAAGATTGTCTATACAAGGTGAATATCCCAAGCTTCCATTAAGTAATATACAAACTAGTATGATACAGTAATGGCCTCTACGGCATATACACTAACAACTTCTTGATCCAGACAGCCTCTTTGGCAGTATCGTTGGCAGCGATGTATTCAGCCTCCATCGTCGAGTTTGCCACGGTTTCCTGCTTGGAACTCTTCCAGCTAACCGCCCCTCCGTAAAGGGTAAAGACAAATCCCGAGTGTGACTTAGAGTCGTCCTTATCACTCTGGAAGCTCGAATCGGTAAAGGACTCCACTTGGAGTTCTCTATTACCATACACCAAGAGCATCTCTTTAGTCCTTCGTAAGTACTTGAGAATGCTCTTCACAGCTGTCCAGTGACTCTCTCCAGGATCAGCTTGATACCTACTCACTACACTTAGTGAGTGTGCTACATCGAGTCTGGTACATAGCATCGCATACATGATAGAGCTTACAGCCGAAGCATAGGGTATCCCTTGCATGCGAGCTCTCTCAAAATCTGTCTTGGGAGACATCTCTTTGGAGAGAGTGAGTCCAGAGATCGTGGGTAAGTTCACACGCTTGGATTCTTCCATACTAAACCTCTTTAGTACGGCGTCAATGTACCTGGATTGGGACAATCCCAATATCCTTTTAGATCTATCTCTATAGATCATAATTCCCAGTATGCAGGAGGCGTTACATAGATCTTTCATTGAGAATCTTTGTGATAAGAAGAACTTGACCGATTGCAGCATAGGAATGTCATTTCCTATCAAGAGTATGTCGTCCATGTACAATACGAGGAAGACAACCTTATACTCTGCCACATTCTTGTAGATACAAGGTTCATCTACGTTTTTGACGAAATCAAACGCTTTGATAACGACGTCAAAGCAGATGTTCCAACTCCGCGATGCTTGCTTTAATCCATAAATGGATTTAAGCAGCTTGCACACCTTCCAGCTGCTCCTACTAGCTACGAAGCCCTCTGGCTGAGTCATGTGCACGCTCTTTTCTAAATCACCGTTTAGAAAGGCGGTCTTAACATCCATTTGCCAGATTTCGTAGTCATGATATGCAGCGATGGAAAGCATGATCCGGATGGATTTAAGCATAGCCACCGGAGAAAAGGTTTCGTCATAGTCCACACCTGGTCTTTGACGAAAACCCTTTGCAACAAGTCTAGCTTTGAAAGTCTCCACTTTCCCATCTACACCAAGTTTTTTCTTGAAGATCCACTTGCTCCCAATGGGTTTTACCCCTTCAGGAGCATCTTCCAAAGTCCATACTTTGTTGGTGTACATGGATTCCATCTCGGACTGCATTGCATCCAGCCATTTCACTGAGTCACCACTCGTGATGGCCTGCTCGAAGCTAGTTGGGTCATCATCTTCCATGATGCAATCCTCGCTCCCACCATCAATGAGAAAACTGTAGTATCTCTCAGGTGGATGAGAAACCCTGCTTGATCGGCGGAGAGGCTGGGGTTCGTCGGGTAATACTGAATCCTCTAGTTCTACCAAGTCTTCGTTATAGTATGTGTCGCTGGAACCTCTTCCAGTTCTACCTCAATGCCACTAATCTGTTTCATAAGAAAACCTTTTTCTAAGAAAGTGGCATGTCGAGAAACAAACACCTTTTGTTCCTCGGGGTGGTAGAAGATATACCCTTATGAATTTTTTGGGATATCCTACAAACTTACATAAGACAGATCTTGCCTCGAGTTTGTCCGGATTTTGTCTTTTGACATAGGCCGGAAAACCCCATTTCTTAACATACTTAAGAGATGGTCTCTTCATTTCCATATCTCATATGGAGTAGTAGGCACTGATTTGGTAGGAACCATATTCAATTGGTGTATGGTTGTCTCAAGCGCATACCCCAAGAAGGAAATAGGCAACTCAGCAGTGCTCATCATAGAGCGCACCATATCTAATAGCGTGCGATTCCTCCGTTCCGATACACCATTGTGCTGTGGTGTATAAGGAGGAGTAAGCTGAGAGAGAATCCCATTCTCTTTTAGATAATCCAGAAAATCATTGCTCAAGTATTCTCCTCCTCGATCAGATCGAAGGATCTTAATACTTTTTCCCGTTTGGTTCTCTACTTCATGCTTATATTCTCTGAATTTCTCAAAAGCTTCAGACTTGTGTTTTATCAGGAACACATGTCCGTATTTAGAAAGATCGTCAGTGAATGTAATAAAGTAGGAAGAACCGTTCCTGGCATGCGTAGACATAGGACCGCATACATCACTATGTACCAGTCCTAAGAGTTCCGTAACTCTATCTCCGTGTCCACTAAACGGAGTTTTGGTCATTTTTCCTTTGAGACATGAATGGCAAGTATCATAAGATGACAATTCGAACGGATTCAAATATCCATCCTTATGTAACTTAGCTAGCCGTGTCGCATTGATATGACCAAGTCTACAATGCCACAAGAAGGATTCGTTCATTTCTGAACTCTTCCTCTTGTTTTTGTTTTGTATATTAAGGACTGTATTTTGATTGAGAATGAATATGCCATTATGTAACGAGCCTGATCCAATCAACTTTTGATTCAGGAATATGTTCATAACAATATCCTGTACTACAAAATTATATCCTTCTTTACTTAATAAAGAAACTGATATAATGTTGCACATCATGTTCGGTATATAATAGCACTCATTCAGAATCAGTGTACTACTACTTGGTAATACTAGGTGATATTCGCCAACTGCTTTGGCTGCAATACTTGCACCATTCCTTACTTGAACGGAACGATCACCTTTTCCCAGTTCTCTACCTTTACATAGCCCATGTAACATTTTACATATGTGGGATCCCGATCTGGGATCTAATACCCAGGACGTAGGGTGAACTGAGAAACAGTTCTCAATAACTAACACACCCAAAGAAAATGCATCAACATGCATGTTCTTTGTTTGGGCGGCATGAGGATCCAGATATTCTCCTGTTTCCTGTTCAGTCTGTAGGGTTGCTGGGCACACGCACAAGGGTCTACGAGGCATCAACCATGCCCGATTAAAATTTTAGCCGTGCCGAACAACCCGAAGCCGGATCTTTAAACTAGAGTTTATGCGAAAACTAACATGTTAAACACTTTAACACTAAGTGAGAGGGATTACAACCTTTGTAGATCCGGTCCTTCACTTCTTAAGCTCCGTGTTGAAGTCCCTTCGCTGCGATCATCGTGTTCCGGACTCTCGAGAGGTTCCACGAAGAGAAAGATGCAAGCTTGCTTCCGATCTTCGATACAAAGATGATCTACCTTGAAGTTTCATTAACACAAGCTAACACTCACTAAATGAAGTGTACACTCTCATCTAAAGGGCAAGGATAGATGAGAATGATGAAGTAGGATTTTTGCTCTCTTTTATTTTCATATTCTCACTCACTTTCATCACTTAGCAAAAAGCTAGAAAGCTTTTTCCAAGAAGGAACTCAAGGAAGAAGATGAAGATAGAATCCTTTTGTGATGATTAATGAAATATTGTAGTGGTTACAAATCAAACCAAGGGTTAAGCATGAAGGAGTTAACCCTTGTAGAGAACTAACTAGAGTTAATGGTTTGGATTGGGTTAACATAATATCTTCACAAAATATCAAGCAAAACACAAAGTCAAAGCTTCATGGAAGCTTCATGCAAAAGCTAACCCTAATCCAAACCCTAACCAAGTTTAAACCCTAAACCATTATTAAATTTGTAACCCTAACATGTTACAATATTATATATTACATATACAATATATTTTGTAACAATAGAAAATAATACAATTAACATATATCGCATATATATCAATGTATTATTCCGTGAGAAAATGAATCTTTTAGTGAGCTAATATTAGTAAATGTAATTTAATATATCACATATATTATTATACATTAAATTATCGAATCAACACTTGATCCAACAATCCGGCTATATCGCATATAACCGACTAATACGATGACCCGGCTATATCAAATTTACCCAGCCGATATCTCATATCGCGAGAATACAATACGATATCACATACCGCATTATCCTCGGTCCCGCACATATCATATATGTGCTCCTACACCGTTTTTCCCGAGCCAAGAAACCTCTGTGTAGGACTCTAAAGAATCGTCAATACGCTGGCAGTAGGTGATGATCATATCAAACACCCACAAGCTGCAAGCGGTCAGCTAAACGTAACAGCTACCTAGGTATTGAGCGCTCAGAAGATCAACAAGCAAGCCTGTACATTCTCCTGTGAATCTAATCAGTAACACTCCCGTGCAGTCCGGTCTCGTCGTCTGATATGTCGCATATCTCGCCTTGGTGTGGTAAACGTCAGACCCCAGTAGCTCGATAAGTCGTGTCGATTTGAGGTCTATAACAGTTCGAGAAACTACCGATAACACTTACCAGTAAATCTCAGCAACCATGTCCAGGGATTTCCAGTTATAGCCAATCGAACACAGCACAACATCAACTCCCAATACCGGGAGAGACGAATCCCCTCCTATCGCTCATTGCCTCCATGTGATTCGGGACTGTACCCAAAAGCCACCTTTTTGCACGCCCTCTTGGACGTGGTATGATGGAAATCAAAGCACAGTGGGAATCACACTAGACTCTATGACGATCTCGGGTCAACAGACTACTCTGTACCAGTGTCACCAGAGAACTGCCATCTGACGTGAGGTATAATACCATCTGGGAGTTCTCGGCGAGTCCGTCCAGTGTACCCAGTCTCTACTGAGCACCCATACACCATCCTTGATGTCAAACACCGATGAATATGTGATCATCCATCGCCCATCATATGGGTCAAGATGCGTATACGCTAGTCTACTCTGGTGTATCGATGCCCTGTCTCGATACACCCTCGACTAGGAACAGTTATAGGATGTACTCGTCCACTACCGTGGCCCCACTAGTATGATCTCATCATAGTCCCAGTAGTCGAGTACATATCCTAAGGGCTTTATCAACATGTAACATAGAGACAATTAGAGTACATGTTAAGATAAAGTACAACCAGATAGCATACTATCATGTCGAGCAAGAAAGTCCTCCCTATATATGTCCAAGTATCCAGTACAATATACATCGTATGTACAGTAATGGCCTCTAGGGCATACATATAACTAACAATCTCCCACTTGCACTAGGGCCATCTGTTGTGGTATCACATATCCAACAATTAGTTGTGGTTGAAGTATCTCATACTCAACCATCCCATAAAAGTCTCTACTGGGAAAAAGGCCTTTGTGAGTGGATCCACGCTGTTGCCCTCTGTGTCTACTCTCCTAACCTCAATCTCCCTGGAGATCAACCATCTCCATGATCAGGTGATACTGCCTAAGAATTATATCTGGATTTCTGATGGGACGGGGGTTCCTTGGCAAAAGCCACAACTCCATTATCTCACAATGGTAGGAACGAAGTTCATCTCATGAACTTATATCTATCCATACTGCCTCTTTGGTAGCATCCTTGGTAACGATGTATCTTGCCTTTAATCGTCTAGTAAGTCACGGTATCTAGCTTGGAACTCTTCCAACATACCGTCCCTCCACTGAGGGTAAAGATAATGCATGCGACTGACTTTCAGTCGTCCTTATCACCCTGGAACCTTTCCAGTGATTCTCCCCAGGATCGATTGATACCAACTCACTATAACTAGTGAGAGTCCTAACATCCAATTAGATCTATCTCATAGATCCAAAACCCAGGATTTAGTAGGTATCACTTTGATCCTATATGGAGAATCCTTGTGATAAGCGGAGATTGACCGATCGTAGCATAGGAAACTCCTTCCCTATCAAGAATATGTCATCCACGTACTCTATGAGGATCACCACCATACTCTCTACTACCTTTTTGTATATACAAGGTTCATCTACCATTTTGATGAAGTCAAACTCTTTGACTAGCACATCAAAACAGATGTTCCAACTCCGCGATGCCTGTTTTATCACATAAAACATCTTGCTCACGTTTTCGCTGCTCCCACTGTCTACGAAGCCCTCTGGTTGTGTACTTATAGACGCTCTTTTCTAAAACATCATTTAGAAAAGCAGCCATGACACCCAACCGCCAGATATCGTAGTCATGGTATGTAGCCGTGGCAAGTAGGATCTGGATGGACTTAAGCATAGCTTTGAAAGTCTCAACTTTTCCATGTACACCAAGTAATCTTCTCAAGATATACTTGCTCCTGATGGAGATTTAACCTTTCATATAAAGCAACTAAAGTCCATACTTTGTTGGTGTATAAGGATTCCATCTCAGATCGATAAGCATCCAGCCATTCTTACAGAGTCCCACTCCTGATAGCCTGCTCAAAACTAGTTAGGTCATCATCTCATGATGCAATCCTCGCTCCCACTGTCATAGAGAAACCGAAGTATCTCTCAGGTGGGTGAGGAACCCTACTAGATCGACGGAGAGGCTGAGGTTCGTTGGTTACCATTGAATCCTTCGGTTCTACCAAATCATCTGCTGTAGTTTGTATAGCTGAAACTCTTTCCAGTTTTACCTCATGACCACTAATTTTTCCACAAGAAATTCCCTTTCACAAAGGTGGCATGTTGAGATATAAAACACTTTTGTTTCTCGGTTTGGTAGAAGATATTCCCTTGCGAATGCTTGGGATATCCAACAAACTTCCACAGATCTGACTTTACCTCGAGCTTGTTCGGATTTTGCTTTTCAGACATAGGCCGGACAACCCCAAATCTTAACATACTTAAGATATGGGCTCTTCCCATTCCATATCACATATGAAGTGGTAGGCAACTGATATGATTTGAACCCTATTCAATAGGTATGCAGCTTCTCAAGTGCATAACTCCCAAAAGGAAATAGGAAACTCAGTAGTACTCATCATAGAGCATACCATATCACATAGGGTGCTATTGCTATGCCCCTATACACCGACGTGCTATGGTGTATACGGAGGAGTAATGCTGAGAGAGAATCTCATTCTCATTTAGAATAGTCCAGGAATTCCGTGCTCAAGTATTCTCCTCCTTGATCTCATCAAAGGACATAATACTTATACCCGTATTTTGGTTCTCTACTTCTAACTTATATTCATTGAATTTCTGAAAAGTTCCAGACTTGTGTTTCAATAAGAACATATGTCTGAATCTTGAGAGATAATCAGTGAATGTAATGAAGTACAAAGAACCGGTCTTGGTATGTGTAGACAGGGGACCTTCATACATCATCATGTATCAATCCCAAGAGTTCACTAACTCTTTCTCTGTTTCCAATAAACAAAGCTATGGTCATATAATCTTTGTGACATGACCGGCAAGTTTCACAAGATGTAAATTCAAACAGATTTAAATATGCATCTAAATGTAACTTAGCTAGTCGGGTCGCATTGATATGACCTAGTCTACAATGCCTCAAGAAGGATTCGTTCATTTCTGAACTCTTCCTCTCGTGTGTGTTCTGTATACTAAGAACTGTAGTTTGATTTAGAACGTCAATACTTTTAGATAACGTGCCTGAACCGATCAACTCTTGATATAGGAAATGTTCAAAACATTATCCCACAATACAAAATTATATCCTTCTTTACTAATAAAGAGATTGATATGATGTTGTATATCAGGTTCGGTATCTAATAACATTCGTTCAGAATCAATGTATTCTGGTAATACTGGGTGATAGTGACCAACAGATTTGGCTGCAACACTTGCACCGTTTCTATCTCATTAAAACTTATCACCCGTTCTCAGTTCTCTACCTAACTATAGCCCATGTAACAGATTACATATGCGGGATCCTGATCCGGTATCTCATACCCAGGACGTAAAGGATACTGAGAAACAGTTCTATGTAATGAACACACCCGAAGAAGATGCATCAGCAAGCACTTTCTTCGTTTGGGCGGCACGGGAAATCTGGTATTCCCCAATTTCCTGCTCTGTCTTATAACAATTATAAGTTGGAGCGGGACCAACGTTCCCCAGCTCAGTATAACAAGCGGGTTCGTTCAATATATCCGTATTATTATCTTGATTAAGGCGTGATATAGTCGCTACCTGGAGAGAGAGAGAGAAGAAAACACTCAGCGTATGCTCTTGCAAGATTAGATTGGTTATCTAATATATCTAATCAAGATGTCTCCCACTGTTTTAGTCAAATCTTCCTTCAAACCCTAAAAGGAAAGACTAGCCGGGATTAATTACATGCAACAAGTTCGCCAATCTTTCAGCCAGGCCAGTGCCGGTACTTTGAGGGAGGTCCCCCGTGCTTTCGCACGAACCTAATTAAAGTAAACCTCATTTTCCCAGGGGCGTAACCCCGTTGACACCTTTCTAGACACCTACTTGATCGGCTAATTGTAATGTGTAAAACTCTCCCAGGAGTAACTCTTACTCGCAGCGGGTATCGGGATCGAACTATCTCATAGAAGGTATGCAATCTCATTGCAAATTTCAACACTTGAAATTTCCAATAATATTTTACCCCTAGCGTCCTATGACCTTGACAGAGGTCAACAAACCATAGGCTGCTAGTCAAGTTCTACACGTCATTTTCTGATTGAATTAAACCCACCCGCACGACCCTTGACGGAGGTCAACAAGGCCGCACGACTACCCTAAAACAATCTGCATCATATGCATAAGCAGATAAATACTAGTCAGCTACCGCACACTACGCCTTGACGGAGGTCAACAAACGTAGCACGAATACTAAGTAGGACTTATCTGAAATGACGGAGGGCTACGACAGGTTTTTAAGAAAACCTTTGCGTAATGAACTTGATATCGTTGTAGAATCGAGTGATTTTAAATGGAGGGTTTTTGAGGCCATTTCTAGTTTTTCTAAAGGGGTCACTCCCGGTGAAGGGATCGTCGGCTCTTTCCTCATCGAATAAGGTGCAGGATATTTCACAAATATCACTATGCAAAGAAAAAACTATAGAAACAATAAAAAACAAACCGAGTTTGTAGCATCTGCTAGTTTCACTAAAGAGGTCACTCCCGGTGAAGGGATCTCGGCTTTTTCCTTATCGAATAAGGTGCTGGATGTTCTACAAGGAACACCGCTATGCAAAGCAAGAACTACAGCTACCAGTTTTTTTTAAACAAGTTTCTACAATATCTTTAGGTTTCTTTTAGTTTCATTAATCTCATTAATGAAGTCCCATTTTATTATGCTTCACAAGCATCACATTTGAAACAAAATCTGCAATATAACATATATCTCATATATATAATATAAACATTCGTCTCACGCAGTAATATGATCTCATCACAAAACATTGCAGCAGAAGAAACATATATGAAATATTGGATATACTAGGACGTCCGTGTTTTAATACGAGCCTGTATAAAACACGGATTCCACGGTCGCGATGAATAGCCAAACCCACATCCCTAGACCCCTACGAGAGCGGCAAGCAACACTGCCAATTCTAGGGTTAGGAGACCCGGTCTTGACTCCTCGAGATGGTCTCCCACTGGACCCTAGAACCCGGTTACTTGTGCTCCCCGCCTTGGGTCTACCTAATGCGGAAAAGTAAATAATATACAATGGAGACATCATCCTCAGCCCGGAAGTGCCCCAATAAAAGAATATTACATACAAATGAATTTTACATGAATGAAAAAGAAAAACTCTCATCTCACATAAAACCCCCGGCTATTCAGAACGCGACGATCCAATATAACATATCACAGCAACAAATAATATCTCATATCATCAACGTAAGCAAGTATGCGTATCCCGATTCTCATTGATGTATAGCAATGAAGCCAGCGATACACCACATACTATGCTTACGGTCACATAAAAGAAAGTGTAAAACTACAACAGTTGGAATCCGCAACCTCTTTAGACATCGCATGCCTAACCAAATGAATTCCTTAGACATCGCATGCTTAACAATTATAAACCCCGCATTTTAGTTTCATTATCGAAAACACTTTTCAATATCAAGTCGGGCAATTCAACAAGATTCCTGATATTCTGATCGAATGCTCGTCAGAAACTTTAGTAGACGGCCGCACCCCCGTTGCCGTCGACGAAGTGTACTAAGGCGGAACACCGCTGCCGCGAGCACCCAAACGGATGCTTTTGGCGACGGGGTTCTCCTACAGTCACTTGGTCGGGGCTATGGGGCGTGTCTATCTATTAAGTTTACCTGGCGAGTATCCGCGTACGCTACGTGATTGCGACGGACTTTTGATCGCATCAAAATCCCGTGGCAACCGATCAATTGAAACTGAACTGCTAGATTTATAACATTCAATTTAGTTATCTCATAACTACATGTGGATTACAAATATTGTATCACATTCCAGATAAATAGACAATGTTAAACTTTCCGATCGAATAATAAAACACCCAAGATTTCCCCAATATATCTCAACACTTGAAATCAGCTTAAAAAACATCCATCACATGCCACAGTACCAATGGTCCAGCCGTAGAAGGCTCAAGCCAACGCCTCACATGTGGCACGCCGTACTGCGCCAAACCCTAAGGTTTAGAGGCAGTTCAAGACGGTCACATAATCGAGTTAAGGTTTGTTGTCTTCTAGAGGGTCCACCGCGTTACTTGCACGACTTAGAACGTTCTTAAACTACGAAAAAATCCAACACTTGGAAATTTTCCGGCAAGGGAAAAAGTGAGTTATTGATATCCGTTCGAACTTTATAACAGTTTCTAAAATTATCCGGAAAAATTAAACGAAGTTAAATTATCTGATCGAATCAACGAGTCCCCAATACAACCCTAGAAAACTTAAAAATTGAGTGGAATTAAAAAATTCCAAGAAAAAAATGACAAGAAAGGACCTAAGAATAAATATATGAAATTCCAGGGACTAATTCAAAATTTTGGCCTCGAAACCGCCGCCAAACCCTTGGTTTAGCCGCGGTTCCGAGGTCAAATCAGCGCATTACAAGTCCGTACTTCACAGTAATTCTTAGTTTTTCCTGCTTAATTTTCTGACCATTTTTAATTCATAAAAAATAACATTTTTGAAAAATATCCAGAGAGGGGTTCAAATTAGGGTTTCGGTGTTCGATCGGACTTTAAACTTCGTCTAGACTTCGCCTAAAGCTCTAGCTTGGCTCTGATACCACTGTAGGCTTGCTGAGCACACGCACAAGGGTCTACGAGGCATCAACCATGCCCGATTAAAATTTTAGCCGTGCCGAACAACCCGAAGCCGGATCTTTAAACTAGAGTTTATGCGAAAACTAACATGTTAAACACTTTAACACTAAGTGAGAGGGATTACAACCTTTGTAGATCCGGTCCTTCACTTCTTAAGCTCCGTGTTGAGGTCCCTTCGCTGCGATCATCGTGTTCCGGACTCTCGAGAGGTTCCACGAAGAAAAAGATGCAAGCTTGCATCCGATCTTCGATACAAAGATGATCAACCTTGAAGTTTCATTAACACAAGCTAACTGTAACGTTTTGAAAATCGTTTCGGTGAAATTTCGAAAAAATCGGTAAAATAAGGGGGTTTTCGGTAAAAAGTCAAAATACAAATAACTTTATTATAAAATTAAATATACATATTCTAGCTATGTAATTGCTAGTATTTGGTGTTTATTGACCAACTGGTGAAATTTCAAATTTTCTGAAAAATTTTCCGAAATTAATTATTTTAATATTATTTTAAACCATCACTAATATATTTAATTAGGGAAAATTACAAATTGGAATGAGTTGAAACAAATTTTGTGCATCATAAAACTTTAAATAAAATTTTATCATATGGTTTTTGAAAAGAAATCTTTTGCCAAAACGGTTTAGAAATTATTGAAGAAAAAAGGCTTTTTTTTAGTGTAAATGGAGATTTGGGGTATAATATTTATCATTTTCCCTCATCCCACACACACGCCCACACTCACCCACCCCCACTTCCATTGTGGCCAAACCCTTGCTGCCCCCAATTCCCCACTTGAGAAAAGAAAAGTCCAAGCAAACAACAAAAGAGAAGAATGAATAAAGAAAAAGTGTATATTACCACTTCATTTCCAACACAAAATTGCTCTCAAATTCAAGAAAAATCAAATTAAAACCTCACAAATCCCAAATCCAACATTTACCCATTATTCTTTAACCAATCTAGCGTGGATCTTGGAGCATGGAAGCAAGTTTTGGAGGCTAAAATTTCAAGTTTGATCTTTTGATTTGTGGAGGTAAATCCTAACCCCAATGTTTAATTGTTAGTTAAATGCTTTGAATCAACTAATTAGGTGTGTAATTATGGCTCTAATTTCAAAATTTAATATTCAAGAGGAGGATTAAATTAAGGTTAGGGTTTTATCTCTTAATCATGTTTACTTTGAGTAGTCTAACATCTTAAGATTTACAAAACCTAATATAGGTTCTAATTTGTTAATTGTTAAAATTAAATTGTCCTAATTATGATTGGTTTGCAAACTAGATTTTTGTAATTAATATAAAGTAGTGAGATTAAAATCTAGTTAATGGTTGTGTGGCTTAGTTAAGATATTTTAATGAGAATTATGGCCACTAGAATTGTTAAAATATTTAAATTTGATTCAAACACCAAGTTTTGAGCTAAAATGGAAAATTTTGCTAATTTTGTTAACTAGGTTTTTAAAATATATATATTTTGGTGAGATAAAATTCTAATTTGGGTTTCATGACATTATTAATATTATATTGAGTGGATTAATGCCTTTAGTTCATGAAAATCCAAGCTAGATTGTAGTTTGTGCATTTTTGCTATAAAATTGTTAAAATTGGTTAATATTGCAAACTAGGTTTTTGAAATCGAATTAAATTGTGGGTTTAAAATTTGCGTAATGGTTTCTATGGCATAATTAAGATATTAAGTTATCATCTTGGTCACTATAATTGTTAAAACATCATGTTTTGTACAAAAACGGCGAATTGTGCTTGCTAGATTTTCGGAAATATGACTTTTTAAGTGAAATTGGGGTTTTTGTGAGTTTTAACCTATTTTATATTAAAATTAGTGTTCGTGAATGTGCAAATGAGTGTATTTGGGTTTTTCTCGATGGTCTGGCGTTTGTACACCGATGTCGAGGGTTTTTGGGTTGATTTGTGAAAGCAACCATAGGTTTTGACTTATGTGGGATTCGTGTGTCGTTTTGGTCATGAGTCGAATTATAATGCGATACGGTGCGTTATGATATGTAGGTAACCATGTGGACTTCGAGACGACAAGCAAGCGCGTGGCGACGTCGGCACCGGCGAGCGAGGACCAGGTGAGTAGATTTATATCTACGGGGAGAAGTCGGGTGGATGGCGTATAGCACCCCCGCAGTCCGTAGTGTAGCTTATATATATATGTTTATGTGTTCATGGAGTACCTTTGGGTTAGTTGCGAAACCCTAGAGTAGTTGTTATACCCACATACGCACACACAGACTTGCATACTTTACTTTCTTGTGCGCAGATTGGGATGTGTATATATGTATATATGCGTGGGTATGGGACTATGCATATGTACATTCATATACGCATGCATGGATAATGAGGATAGTACTTGGGATTTAAGGTGAGTCGATGAGATTTGATTTGAGGCCGTGAGATCGGTGATATAGCAGGGTTCGTATTTGAGATACGACATGACGTTGTAGCGGGTCCTTGACGTAGTGTTTCACACCCGTCCATGCATACATAGGCGGTATAAGTATTGTACTAGACGTAGATCAGTACCCCGATCATGATATTTGATAAAGAGGATACCAGGTGAATAGTATGATGAATGTGATATTAACCCGTACCCAGATTTGGGGATGCCGTACGACGGATTTACGTACGAGCTATATTTTGATGATTGATCCGCACTCTTGACTTGGGATGTCTGATTATAGATATGGTATCGGTTATGATATTATTGAGGCGGGATCACCGACTAATATATATACAGGTATGTATATGTATCGACTCAGATGTTAGGCGGTTTCCTTACCTGTAGTCCAGCTTGTTAGCTTAGCCCTTTAGTTTAGTTTAGTTGTTAGATTAGATTCGATTCTTACCTATTTCAAAAACTAACGAATCGTGGGTATTTCAAAGGACAGCCCAAGGGATCCTACGGATATTTCAAAAGACGTATCTTTTCATAAAAACACCGTAGACCCTATTTTTAAAACCCCATGATTCGTGTTATTTCAGAAGGCACCATTTGTAGGACTTATATTAGATTAATGCAGATTAGTTATAGTTGCGTCTAGTATTCAGCTCCCGCTCATTATTGTGGTTCGCTTCGCATCGCATGCTTATATTATGTTTCATACTCCATTATTGATATCATGCTGTTAGGACACCAGCACCATTACCGATGATGCGTATGTACCACGTACACTTACTTGCCGGCTCACACACATCTTCATCGGTAATTGCCATGTCACGTACACCTTAGAAAATATTATTGCTTGACATAGCCTGTTAGCTAATAGTTTAGACATGATATTAGCGTACTTGCCTTATATGTTAGTTTAGACATTGTAGTTATTACCTGCTACTTCATGCATACTGTTATTCATTGTTATGCCGCATTCTTGGGTTCTCATGCATATATTCACTATTTTACGTGTTATTGAGGTTTTGGATTCGGATTTCCATGAAATTTTCTGGATTTGGAGGAAAACCGCAAAAACATAAATAAACCTTTTCTCTCTTTTAAAATAAAAAGTGCGGTTTTCGAGACCCGATTGATTTTGACCTCAATAACAGAATATTTGCTCTCTTTTATTTTCATATTCTCACTCACTTTAACCATCTGGGAGTTCTCGGCGAGTCCGTCCAGTGTACCCAGTCTCTACTGAGCACCCGTACACCATTCTTGATGTCAAACACCGATGGATATGGGATCATCCATCACCCATCATATGGGTCAAGATGCTTATACGCTAGTCTACTCTGGTGTATCGATGCCCTGTCTCGTTACACCCTCGACTAGGAACAGTTATAGGATGTACTCGTCGACTATCGTGGCCCCACTAGTATGATCTCATCATAGTCCTAGTAGTCGAGTACATATCCTAAGGGCTTTATCAACATGTAACATAGAGACAATTAGAGTATATGTTAAGATAAAGTACAACCAGATATCATACTATCATGTCGAGCAAGAAATTCCTCCCTATATATGTCCAAGCATCCAGTACAATATACATCGTATGTACAGTAATGGCCTCTAGGGCATACATATAACTAACACATTCTTATAACTCTTATAAGAAAGAACGGGTCCAACGTTCCCCTGCTCAGTATAATAAACGGGTTCAGTCAATACATCTATATTATTATCTTGATTAAGGCATGATATGGTCGCTACCTGGAGAGAGAGAGAAGAAAAACACTTTAGCTTATGCTCTTGCAAGATCAGATTGGTTATTATTTTATCTAATCAGGATGGCTCCCACTGGTTTTTTCAAATCTTCCTTCAAACCCTAAATGGAAAGACTAGCCGGGATTAATTACACCCTACAATTTCGCCAATCTTTCAGCCAGGCCAGTGTCGGTACTTTGAGGGAGGTTCCCCGTGCTTTCGCACGGACCTAATTAAAGTAAACCTCGTTTTCCCAGAGGCGTAACCCCGTTGACACCTTTCTAGACACCTACTTGATCGGCTAATTGTCCTGTGTAAAACTCTCCCTGGAGTAACAATTACTCGTAGTGGGTATCAGGATCCAACTATCTCATAGAAGGTGTGCAATCTCATTGCAAATTTCAACACTTGAAATTCGCGATAATGTTTTTGCCCCTAACGTACTATGACCTTGACGAATGCCAAACAACCCATAGTGTGCTAGTCAAGTTCAACCCGTACATTTCTTGATTGAATTAAACCCACCCGCACGACCCTTGACGAATGCCAAACAACGCCGTACGAATACCCTAATCCAATCGCATCATATGCTACAGATAAATAGTAAATAGATACCGTACACTACGCCTTAACGAATGCCAAACTACCGTAGCACGAATACTAGGTAATATCTATCTGAAATGTCGGAGGGCTACGCAGGGTTTTTTTCCAGAAAACCATGAACGTAATGAACTTGATATCGTTGTAGAAACAAGTGATTTTGAAACGGAGTGTTTTTGAAGCTTTTCTTAGTTTCGCTAAAGAGGTCACTCCCGGTGAAGGGATCTCGGCTCTTTCCCCATCGAATAAGGTGCGGGATATATCATATATACCGCTATGCAAAGAAAAAACTCAAAGAGAAATCAAAAAACAAACCGAGTGTTGTAGCATCTTCCAGTTTTGCTAAAGAGGTCACTCCCGGTGAAGGGATCTCAGCTCTTTCCTCATCGAATAAGGTGCAGGACATATCATATATATCGCTATGGAAAGAAAAAACTGTAGCTACCCTTTTTGAAAATTTGATTCTACAATATCTTTTAGGTTTCTTTTCTTTCATTAATCACATTAATGAAGTCCCATCATTTAAGTCACCTAAACATCACAGATAAATACGACGTACACTTATGCCATCCGTATTCGCCTCGATGTCCCCTCGTGCACCGTTAGGTTAGGTAACTAACGGAAGAGCGGGGCAGGGCTAGCGCGGGTGTAAAACATAAGTAACGTCTATATAATATATCATATATACTATATACAGTATCTATCACAACATATCAAATGATCACATCATAGATATCGCAGCAGAAGAAACATATGAAATAATGGATATACTAGGAGGTCCGTGTTTTATTTTGAGCCTCTATAAAACATGGATTCCACGGTCGCGATGAATAGCCAAATCCACACCCCTAGACCCCTAAAAGAGCGGCAAGCAACCCTTCCAATTCTAGAGTTAGAATACCCGGACTTGACTCCTCGAGTTGGTCTCCCACTGGATTCTAGAACCCGGTTACTTGTGCTCTCCTCCTTGGGTCTACCTAATGCGGAAAAGTAAATAATATACAATGGTGACATCATCCTCATCTCGGAAGTGCCCCAATTAAAAGAACATTACATACAATGAATATTACATGAATGAAAATAAAAACCCTCATCTCACATAAAAACCCCGGCTATTCAAAAACGCGACGATCCAATATAACATATCCAGCAACACATAACATCACATGTCATCAACGTAAGTAAATATGCGCATCCCAATTGTCGTTGACATATAGCAACGAAACCGGCGATATCACATATTACACTTACGGTCGTAGAAAAGAAAGTGTAAAACTACAACATTTGGAATCTACAATCTCTTTAGACATCATAAATCTGAAATATCACATACTTCGCATTTCATGTCTAACTATATAAATTCCACATATTGTATCACATTCCAGATAAATAGACAGTATTAAACTTTCCGATCGAATAATCAAATACCCAAGATTTCCTAAATAACTCAACACTTGAGCGGAGTTTAAAAAATTCCAGAATACGTCACAGTACGAACGGTCCAGCCGTAGAAGGGTCAAGCCAACGCCTCACATGTGGCAACGCCGTACTGCCCCAAACCCTAAGGTTTAGAGGCGGTTCAGACGGTCACATAATCGAGTTAAGGTTTGTGTTCTTCTAAAGGGTCCATCGCGTTACATGCACGTTTTTCCGAAAGATTTAAACTCAAGAAAAAATCAACACTTGAAAGTTTTTCGTGTCGGGAAAAAGCGAGTCAATGATATCCGTTCGAACATTTTAATACTGACTAAATTATCCTGAAAACAGAACGAAATTAAATTTTCCGATCGAATCAACGTATACAAAATAATCCCAACAACACTCAACACTTGAGGCAGATTAAAAATACCCAGAAATATACAATAGCTGCTACGAGCATTACTGTGCAAAAAACAAAGTCAAATCCAACAGTACGGCCGCGGATTCGCGGCCTAAGCAAGGTATGGCCGCGGTTCCGCGGCGGTCCGTACGGTTTACCACCTCGTTTTCCACAGTTATGCTTATAATTCCCTGCTGATTTTTTTAGGTATTTTTAATATAGAAAAAATCACATTTTTAAAAATTTTCCAGAGAGGGGGTCTACTTTGTCGTATCGGGGTTCGATCGGAGTTTTAACTTCTTAAACACGTCGCCTAGTGCTCTAGCTAGGCTCTGATACTACTGTAGGGTTACTAGGCACTCTAACAAGGGTTAATAAGGCATCAACCATGCCCGATTAAAAATTTTAGCCGTGCCGAACAACCATAAACAAGATCTTTGCTAGATAATTAGGGTTACAGATGCAAGTAAATATCATTTATGACTAAGTGAATACGAAATACAACCTTTGTAGATCGGTCCTTCACTTCTAAAGCTCCTTGTCGTAGTCCCTTCGCTGCGATCATGGTTCTCCCGGACTCTTGCATGGCTTCACGAGGCGAAAGAAGCGTCCTTGCTTGAAGTCTTCGAGGCCGAAGATGATCTACATCGAGGGAATACCAACTCAAGCTACTACTTCACTAACCTAGAGAATTAGTGAAGCAAACACCCTAAACTAAAGTGCTAGTCTAGTAGAGGATGGAGAAATAGGAAGTGGGTTCTCTTTAGAATTTGATTTCTCACAATCTTTCACTCTCTTTGTAAAACCCTAGCAAGCTTTTCTTTTTCTTAAAGAAGAAGAAGATGATGAACAAAAGAAAAGATGAGGATAATGATCAAGTCAAGAGAGCTAACCATGGGTGAGTGAGTATCATATACGAACTCATGTAGAGACATAACCATGGCTAATCCAAAATGGTTAGGTTAATAAAAATCTAAAGTAAAACAAAGTTAGCGGACTTTGTCAAAGCATCCACAAGCTTCTACAAGCTTCATGCTTCTGACAAAAGCTCCACTAATTTGTAATTACCTTAAATAATTATAAACCACCATTTAAAATAGAATGGTGTATGTCTTGCACACCCATGCATGATGTATCAACAACCATGATACAAAAAGAAAACACATTTTAATATATATCAAATATATATTAAAGTTGTGCACATGTGAGAAAAATCCTTAAGTGAACAAATGTTAGTTAATGTAAATTTGTATATCATATATACAATTATACACTAAATTATTAAATCAACACTTGACTTAATAATCCGGTCATATCTAATATAACCGACTAATATCCAATATATCGACTTATCGAATCAACACTTGATTCGATAACCCGGCTATATAACATATAACCGACCGATACAAAAAGTCGCGAGAATAGAATACGGTATCACATACACGCATTATTCTAGGTCTCGCACATATCACATATGCGCTCTTATTTCGTTTTTCCTGAGCCAGTAAAACCTCTATGTAGGACTCTAAAGACTCGTCAATACGCCGGCAGTAGGTGATGATCATATCAAGCACCCACAAGCCGTCAGCGGTACTAGCTGGACGTAACGGCTACCCGGGTATTGAGCGATCAGAATATCAGCAAGCAAGCGCCCGCTCCAACTCCTGTAAAAGCCTAACGGTAACACTTGCCGTACAGTCCGGTCTCCTCGTCTGTTATGTCGCATATCAAGTCTAGGGGTGGTAAACGTCAGACCCCAATAACCGATAAGTCGTGCCGATGTGAGGCTCATAACGGGTCGAGAAACTACTGGTAACACTTACCGGTAAATCTATAAATCATCCCTGGTTTGGGACTTCCCTGTTATGGCCAATCGAGCACAGCGCAACATCAACTCCCAATACCGGAAGAGACGAAACCCCTCCTATCGCTCACCGCCTCCATGTGACTCGGGACTGTACCCAAAAACCACCATTTTGCACGCTCTCTTGGACGTGTTAAGGTGGAAATTAAAGCACAGTGGGAATCACACAAGACTCTATGACGATCTCGTGTCTACAGACTAACCTGTACAAGTGTCACCAGAGAACTGCCATCTAACGTGAGGTATAATACCATCTGGGAGTTCTCGGCGAGTCCGTCCAGTGTACCCAGTCTCCACTGAGCACCTGTATACCATCTCTGATGTCAAACACCAATGTATATAGGATCATCCATCGCCCATCTCATGGGTCGAGAAGCGTATACGCTAGTCTACTCTGGTATATCGATACCCTGTCTCGATACACCTACGACTATGAACATTAAAGGATGTACTTATGGACTACTCTGTCCCTACTAGTATGATCTGCATCATAGTCCAGGAAGTCATGTACACATCCTAAGCGCTTTACCAACATGTAACTATAAGACAGTATCAAGAGACAAGTATACATGTTAAGATAAAGAGCAACCAGATAGCATACTATCATATCGAGCAAGAAAGTCCTTTCTATATATATCCAAGCATCCAATATAATATACATCATCTGTATAATACTGGCCTCTAGGGCATACATACAACTAACAATTCGGTCCCCGAATTTAAAACTTAGCTAGACATACTTTCAAAAATATGTGGAAATTTCTTCCGCATCACATCCTCGGTTTCCTAAGTAACCTCCTCGCGATTCGTTCCTCGCCAATGAACCTATACAGATGGAAGTACCCTCGATCTTAGTTTCTTTGCCTGCCTGTCGAGAATAGCGACAGGCTGCACTGTGTAGGATAAATCCGGCTCAAGCTGTAAGGTCTGATGCTGGATCGCGTGAGAAGGATCGTGAAGATACTTGCGAAGTATCGAAACGTGAAACACCGGATGCACATCGGGAAAACTCAGTGGAAGGGCTAAACGATAAGCTACAGCACCCACTCTTTCCAGAATCTCGTAAGGTCCAACATATCTGGTGCTGAGCTTCCCCTTTTCCCCGAAACGCATCACACCTTTCATCGGGGATACACGAAGAAACACATGATCTCCCACATCAAACTCGAGTCTACGACGTCGTCGATATGCATATGATTTCTGTCTGCACTGGGCCGCTCTCTTTCTATCTCGTATCAATTGAATCTTCTCTATAGCCTCCTGTACTATCTACGGTCCCAAGATGCTACTCTCGCTCAGTTCCGTCCAGCAAACGGGTGATCGACATTTCCTTCCATACAAAGCTTCAAAGGGTGCCATCTGGATCGTCGCGTGAAAACTGTTGTTGTACGAGAATTCTATCAAAGGTAAGTGACGATCCCAACTACCACCGAAATCAAAGCTACAAGCCCAAAGCATATCCTCTAGTGTCTGAATGGTTCGCTCCGACTGACCATCTGTCTGTGGGTGAAAAGCTGTACAAAAACTCAATCGTGTACCGAGAGCATCTTGAAGTTTCTGCCATAGCCAGCTAGTAAACTAGGTACCCCTATCAGATACTATGCACGTCGGAACTCCATGTGAACGTACAATCTCATCGATATAAATCTGAGCATACTGTGCAAATCCATACGTCGTCTTCACTGGAAGAAAATGAGCTGCCTTTGTCAATCTATCTGCAATCACCCAAATGGAATCATACCCTCTGCTAGTCCAGGGTAGGACCCCCACGAAATCCATGGAAATCTATTCCCATTTCCACTCTGGAATGGGCAAGGGCTGCAACTCTCCGGCCGGCCTCTGATGTTCAACTTTGACTTGTTGAAAAGTCAAGCATCTCGAAACAAACTCCGCAACATCCCTCTTCATTCCTTCCCACCAATAACATCCTTCAAGTCATGATACATCTTAGTGGAACCAGGATGAATACTATATGCTGATCGATGGGCTTCCTCTAAGATCTCACGCCTCAATCTATCTGAATCTGGTACACAAAGACGGGTCCCAAAACGTAATACCCCTCTGTCATCAATCACAAACTCTGACTCTTTGCCCTGCCTAACCTAATCCATAATCTCGGTCATACGAGCATCTGTGGGCTGTGTCTCTCGAATACGATCCAGTAACTGAGGTCGGGTGCGAACATGTGCTAACTGTCCTCCTGTCGGGGTGAACTCAAACTGAATACGACAATCACATAAAATCTGCCAGTCTGTAGAAGACTGTCTCTGCAAGATGTGAAAATGAGATAAATTACCTCCAGGTCTCCTACTCAAAGTATCTGCTACAACATTCGCTTTGCCTGGATGATACAAGATCTCACAATCGTAATCTTTCACCAGTTCCATCCATCTACGCTGCCTTAGGTTCAGATCCCTCTGCGGAAAAATATACTTCAAACACTTATGATCTGTGAAGATTTGGCATGACTCCCCATACAAATAATGCCTGCAAATCTTCAGTGTGAAAACTACAGCAGCCATCTCCAAATCATGAGTGGGGTAGTTCTGCTCGTGCCTCTTCAACTGTCGAGAAGCATAAGCTACAACCCTGTCGTGCTGCATGAACACACAACCTAAACCCACTCTAGAGGCATCACAATACACAACAAAGCCACCTGACCCAGAAGGTAACAATAAAACAGGTGCAGTCGTTAAGCGAGTTGGTTGAAACATTTTCCGATTGTGTAAATGTAAAAGTATCGATTCAAATAGTCCCCGATTTCGGTGCTATTCGATTGATCGTAAAATGCGAGACTGAGTAAGTAAATCAAATCGATAAGAGTCTCTTTGTGTCGGTAATTAGAAAATTGAATAAAGTTCACAATCAAAAAATTATATTTGACCGCAATCAACTACGGTGTCAGTTGTAGATCGTAAGCGAGTGCGGATCGTCCATAGGGATTGTGCGATTCGTTTTTATATTTGATTTGTTTGAATTGAAAAGTTAATCGAAAAGAAAAGAAAACATGATTCAAGAATTTATCAATTGATTCAGGTGTCACGAGTTTAATCAAGAATCAAGAAACTGATAAACAATCAAGAATTGGGTTCGATAATATTTCCAACCAAAATGTCAAGAATCTAAATGAGGCTCGTAGGAATCGATCGGATCTATAGATGTGATGTAATTTCAAGATTTCGTGTTCTTGTCCTTCGAAGGATTGATACTAGATCGATGATGATCGACGAGAGTTAGGGCTTTCTTGATGAAAGTAGGGTTTCATCCTTTAACCCTTGTTCTTTTGTTGATATCATTCACACTCTAGCTTCTAGCAATTTCAAGAAACGGTCGTAACTCCCCAATCTCGAGCGATATCAATCAAGAAAGCATCGCAACGAATTGGGTCGTCGATTCTTGTTCTTGCTAGGGTTTACAAAACTCGTAGGATTCAAGAATCGAATTAAGATATATTACATTATCATTCTATTGATCGTCTCGACTCCTCGACGAGCGGAGTATTACTCAAGCATCACAACAAGAATTACAACTAGAAATTTAGATTGAATCATGATGCAAGAATTTAAAGAAAACAAGATAAAAGAGTATCACCTTTTATTTATATCAACAATTTGATTACAGTCGCTCAAGAACTACAAGAGGAAGAATTAAATTGTCGACTTGGCTTCGCTCGGCTCCGTGAGTCGCGGATCGGCTTGGACCACTTGCTCTGTTGAAGACCGGCTCGGCTCCTAAAAGGTTGCAAGGCTTCTTGCTTGAATGGGTACTCGGGATCTTGGCTTTTGATTGGAATTAGGGTTAGGGTTTCACACAAGTCCTCTCACTAGACTTGTGGAAGAAGATGAAGAGATAGAATGGCTCTAGTTTGATACTAGAATTGGGTAAAGATGATTAGATTCATAACCCTAGGTCTAGGCTTCTATTTATAGACTTCCCCAAACCCTAGGTCTAGGTTTGAAATTACAATTCCCTCCAAAAGTTTGTTGAGGAGTTTCTAGAAAGAGTTTGTTAGGAGCAAGCTTAGGTTTTAAGCTAGGGTTTAGGGAGAAGTTTCTAGAATACAAGGCTAGTTTAGTGTAGGAACAAGGATTTGCTGATCTGGCAGAAGTCTCAGGAGTCTTCTGGAAATTGTTGTGTCTTTCTGAAGTGTGGGCCCTGAGAGAAACATTTTGCACCAAAATTGAGGAGCTAACTCCTTGGACCCACCGCGGATCCGCGGCGCAAGCAGCCTCCTGCCGCGGATCCGCGGCAGTTTGTGGGGCTTGGGCCTTGGTCTTTCTGGTATAGTCTTGGGATGCCATTTGGGGCTTTATCTGATATGTTGATTTGTATTTTCCCCTTTGGATTGATACCAGAACTGAAATCATTGAGTTGGCGTCATGTTTTAGCGGTACCATATACATTTTTGGCCTTTCTTCTGGATTTTCCTGCACAGATCTTAAAACAAGTGTTGCGCAAATGTAGGGATGATGCGATGCCATGAAATGTGGTCAATTTCCTTTATAGTGTCGGTTTTAGAGTCTAATACATGCAATCTGATATGTTGCGACAGTTTTGCTAATATGTAAAATATGAATGCCGAACACTTCTATATGGATGCAAATGATGAGGAAATTGCCGGCTAAAATATACAATATTTTCGACTAATCAAATTCCCCCAAACTTAATTTCGATCGTCTCGAGCGAACTGTTTTATTTAAAAAGAGAAGGAGAAAATAAAGAAAGAGAAAAACTAACTAGCACACTTTCGTAGGCAACACGATTGCACTGAGCACGTTCAACAAGCCTTTAAACCTCTTGGTGTCCCTAGTAGGAGGAGTGTTGTCTCCTGAGGGTTTTCAGCGGATTGCACCCACAAAATCCAATAATAAAAGAAAGATCATGAATATTACATTTAAAGAAAAGAATTGTAAAAGAAAAGCCTCGAAAATTAGGGTTTCCAACTAAGCTAGCTTTTCGGTTGTCATGAGCCCTATCTTAATGGTCATGAAAAGATGTTAGAAATCACGTCCTCCCTTAATAAAACATCGTCTTATTTTTCATTCCTATCTTTCTTCCAAACATCGATCATATAACCCTGCGTGTGTGTAAAGGACATCCCTACACCCGGAGAATTCAATTCAAGCTATCATACTCTTGCCCATCAGCCTCAGTACTTTTTAATTAATGAATATTTAGATAAGATTGCTCACACACTTTTATGCGACCGTTAATACTTCTTGAGTTACTAACCGACCGATTACTTATGTGCTTGCTTATTTGGTGTATTTTCCTCGTCTTGCACCACCTAAGGCATAGCAGTGACTCCCAGACCAGTTGGCCTTAGGGCACTAGGTGAAGAGGCACCCTCGCTATATATTTTTTTATTGCCCTTGGTGATAACAAAACCAGTGTCCATTTTTCTCACCATTTTATATTTTCTTCATATATGTTTTTTTTTATTTCCTTCATACTTTTGGCTTTAAGACAAGAGCATTTCATGGTATCCTCTACTATCCCAGGCTTCAAGACGTGTGCAAGTGCGAATAGCAGGGTATCAACGTTCAAAATGTTTGGCTTCCAGAATAAAAACTATTTTTCAGACTTATTTTTATACTCAGATTAGTGACGTCCTTCATCTTACGAACCCTTGGGACAACGGCTCATAACTACTTATTACTAGTTCGTATAAGAAAACTTCTAATTTTCTTGGTTTTCTTAAATTTTTCTAATCTCATGGATGTAATTTTTCACTATCTAATCTTTTATTATCTTATTTATGTACAAAAATATTTTTATATTTTTTGAAATTTTTTAAATTTTTATAGGTTTTGAAAAAATGTTTTGTGCTTATGCAAAGTATGATGCAAATAATGCAAAAATAAGCACAAACCTCCCCCAAACTTGTTTTCAACAGTGTCCTCACTGTTGCCATCTGCTAAATCTGAAAAACCTGTAAGCTTGGGAGGAATTTATTAGTGGGGGCAAAATATTTTAGTGAAGGCCCTCCCCCAAACTTATTTTTGGCTCATCATTTTGTAAAAAAATTTCTTTTCAAGAGCCAGAAAAATTGCCCCCCCAAACTTGAGTTATGCATTGTTAATCTTTGAAAATCATATGAGGGGTCAAAAATCAGTGGTCGATGCCAAGCTTTGCAAAGACCGAATGTTAACACCGACCATTCAAAATTTTTATCAATGCAGTGCTCTGGTTGGTGGAAGAAGAAGTGGGGAAAGGTTAAGTGGTGGAAGAGAGTGTGTGTGCGTCTCATTTTGGAGAGACGATGCAGTGAATGTGATGGATTACTCGCATTCTTTTTACAAGTCAGAAGAAGGGGTGGAGGTTCAATTTCATTGATTGGGAGATGATTCATCTCAACACCCGTGTCATTGAAAAATGCGAGTTCATCAGCGAAGATTTCCTCAAAAGTTCCATCAATACCCCGATGAATAATGTCATCACAAAGTGCGGGGTGATCTTCAGACTCTAAAAGCATTTCATAATCAGTGTTAGTTGTTGACCCGGACATCTCGGTGGAAGAGTCCGTATGTGTATGATACATAGTTGGGTCAAACAATAACGTATGAAACGAGTCAAGATCGATATCAGGAGGATCATCAAATTCGCTGCTGTCGACATCCATTAAGTCGACAGAACATACCTGAGCAATAGGTTCGGAGGGTACACTTCCCAACTTGTAAATGTTCAGCTCTATTGACATATTCCTGAAGGATAGGGTCATAGAACCGTTACGACAGTTGATAATAGCATTGGAAGTGGCCAAAAAGGGGCGACCTAAAATTACCGGAATTTGGTTTCGTGGGTTCGCTACAGGCTGTGTATCAATTACAATAAAGTCCACAGGGAAGATAAATTCCCCGATTTTTATTAACACATCCTCCAGTTCACCCCTAGGTTTGGTGATTGATCGGTCAGCCATCTGGAGAGTTATGCTCAAAGGCTTCAACTCTCCGAAACCTAGTTGCTCATAAACTGAATATGGAAGCAAGTTAACACTAGCGCCAAGGTCTAGTAGAGCACGGTTAATGTGTTTTTCCCCGATAGAAATGGAAATCGTAGGATATCCAGGATCCTTACGTTTCCTCGGTAATTGCTGGGGAAAGGCTGTGTCTACTGTCTTTTCCATGAAAATCTTCTTGGGCACTTGAGTCTTCCTCTTCCTAGTGCACAAGTTCTTAAGAGTTTTCGCATAGGACGGAACTTGTTGGATGGCATCTAGGAGAGGGATGTTGATGTTAACTTGCTTAAACATGTTCATGATCTTCTCCATATGTGGACTTGGTGTGTTAGCCCTTAACCGATTTGGATAAGGTGCTTTAGCAATAAGCGCTGGGTCTATCATAGGAGAAGGAAGTGTGTGTGGAACCGATCCCAAAATAGAAGTGGGGATCGTCCGTGGAGGGGTAAAAGAGGTGGGATGAAGTGGCGAGCCTTTTAGCAAATGAAGAATAGGCTCGGAAGAAGGTGGTGGGGTAGAAGAACTGGGGTCAGAATTAGAAGTGTGTGTGTAAGGAAAGGTCTCAGTCGGGGTATCATTGATTGATTTATCAGTATTATCAATCTCTTCCCCAAGGTGATTGTCAAGCACTCTTCCAGATCTCAACGTGATTGCATCCACATGATGTGAATAGCCAGGATTGGGTAAAGGTTGAGCAGGAAGTTTCCCTTTCTCTCTTGCACGCATTTCGGCTTTTAGTTGTGCAATTTGTTCTTCCATCGATTTGATATTCTCATTTTGAGAGACAATGATCTTTATCACATTCTCGACGGAAGATTGCAAACTTGCCGTCCCTTGGATGGATTGTTTCATGAAAGTATCCAAGGTTTGTGCTAGTGCAGAGGTATTATCTGTACCGGTCAATTGCAAAAGACTAGACGGTGCAAAAGTGTTGGCCGGATTTTGAAAGTTTTGTGCTTAGAAGGGGTGCTGACTCAATTGAAGTGGTGGCTGCTGTTGTGGTGGAGGGACCCTTTGGAAATTGTGTTGGGTTGGAACCGTGTTTTGAGATTGTGAGTGGTTCCAAGCAAAATTTGGGTGATTCCTCCAACCCTGATTATATGTGGAAGAAGATGGATCGTTTCTAGGTCTTTGAAATGCGGCATTGGTATGCTCGTGACCTTGAAACGGAGAATTTAGTGGACATTCTTCCGTCAAATAAGAAGGATCAGAACAGCATCCACATACAGTTTTGGAGAGTGACGTTTGATTTAGGGTGGCGGCTAAAAATTTATTTTCCATAGTCTCGAGTTTCTTGTGTATAGCTGCAATGTCAGCTCTAACTCCTATGGAAATATCATTGCCATCCCTAGATGATTGACTCACACCCTCCCACTGTAAACATTTTTCAGCGAAATCTTCTAGAAAATTCCAGGCTTCCCCATCATCTTTAGTCATAAAGTTGCCTTGACACATGGATTCAAGGGTCTGTCTTGTGTTAGGAGTAATGCCCTCATAAATGATTCGGCACAGATCCCATCTCGGGATGCCGTGATGTGGACATTGGACTAACAGATCCTTGAAACGTTCAAGACATTTTGAAAATGTTTCATTTGGAAGCTGGGTGAATTGATAGATTTCGCTACGGACTCGAGCTGTCTTTTGATGTGGGTAGAATTTCTTAAGGAATGCTTTGATGAATTCGTCCCAATTTGAAATGGAATGTGCGGTAGTGTTATATAGCCACTTCTCGGCTAAATCGCAAAAGGTAAATGGGAGAAGACGAAGACGGAAAGCATCCACAGAAAGCTGTGAAGTACCCATCATTGTGCATACATTTTCAAATTTCTTGATAAACACGTATGCGTCCTCAGACTCAAGACCGTGAAATTTTGGTAGAAGGTTGATGTATTGGGGTTTAATCTGAAAATTTTCCCCGTTGGCTGGTGGAATGGAA
This sequence comes from Agapanthus africanus, assembly GCA_030015575.1. Taxonomy (NCBI): domain Eukaryota; kingdom Viridiplantae; phylum Streptophyta; class Magnoliopsida; order Asparagales; family Amaryllidaceae; genus Agapanthus; species Agapanthus africanus. The sequence goes on from JASDDO010000012.1 coordinate 365,738,239, forward strand.
AGACAGGTGGAAAGGGGTCCTCGTGTAGGATAGCACCTCTCTTGGAGAGAGATGCGAGGTGGATTCTGCGCACCAACGGACGGCGGCAGGGTAGTGGTAAAGAAGTTCGATAGAGACGGATCCATCGATGTGGGTGTGGTGGTGGGTAAAGAAAGGGTAAATGTAGAAATACCGACTTTAGGGTCGATCAAGGAAACGCGGACTTAACGGGTACTAGAATCCCGTAGTCCAGCCTATCTTGCACTAAAAAGGGTTAGTACAAGTGGCAGCGTGAATTTATAATTAGGGGAAATGATATGAATGCGGTGTTTGTTTTGAAAAGATACGGATTTTTGAAAAAAAATGATGCAACACAACAAATGCAACACACAAAACCCTAATATCTAGTGGTCACCTAGGTCAAACTCTAGACCGCTCCTAACTGCCAGAAGACAAGTCGCAGGATAGAATCCTCCACTGCCTCTTTGTCCCCCTGTGATCAGGTAAGTGCCAGGTAAGTGGGAAGGTACTCCACTACGTAAGTAGTGGGCCTAATTAATAACCACTAGCCTTAGTCACACTTGCCTTAGACACCACAAGAAAACGCGGATAAGCAATGAATTACCCACGGCCTTCTCTTGTCCTAAGTGAGCGCGACGGTCCTTAGAGTCATCTCTAGATATTTTTTAGTTAATTAGGGTAAATGCGGATGGAATTTTTGCGATTTTCGGGGCTTAGGAAGGGTAATGAACTCCCCACCTAATCTGGATTTGGTCTTTGCCCCTTAATTTCCGTATTAATTATGCAAACAACCAAGAATCAAAACACGCACAAATTTTATTTTGCTTTTGCGGCGCTGCGATTTATTTGCAAAGAAACCTGCACAAAATGTTATTTAGAGCAGATTTTGGGAAGGAGATAAGAAAGATGGTGATTACCTGCAAGTTTTGTACAGAGAGGAAGTCAAACCGCCGCGGTTCCGCCGCGGGAGACGCCTAATGCTCCGGAACCGCGGTACTATAGCAAGATCACTGCACAAATTTTCTTAAGGCTGCTACTGTTCAGCCTCTGAATTCTCTGGATTTTTCAGAAAATTTTTTCTCCAGCTCCAATGATCCCAGATTCCCTCGCAATCAAATCACAACACACGTATTAGTGTTTGTACGAGTTTAGATCTAAAAATTATAATGGAATAAATTTTTCAAGTCAAACTTTGATATAAAACGAATTAGCGCGCGATCCCCGGCAACGGCGCCATTTTGATTGAATACGTTTTCCGATTGTGTAAATGTAAAAGTATCGATTCAAATAGTCCCCGATTTCGGTGCTATTCGATTGATCGTAAAATGCGAGACTGAGTAAGTAAATCAAATCGATAAGAGTCTCTTTGTGTCGGTAATTAGAAAATTGAATAAAGTTCACAATCAAAAAATTATATTTGACCGCAATCAACTACGGTGTCAGTTGTAGATCGTAAGCGAGTGCGGATCGTCCACAGGAATTGTGCGATTCGTTTTTATATTTGATTTGTTTGAATTGAAAAGTTAATCGAAAAGAAAAGAAAACATGATTCAAGAATTTATCAATTGATTCAGGTGTCACGAGTTTAATCAAGAATCAAGAAACTGATAAACAATCAAGAATTGGGTTCGATAATATTTCCAACCAAAATGTCAAGAATCTAAATGAGGCTCGTAGGAATCGATCGGATCTATAGATGTGATGTAATTTCAAGATTTCGTGTTCTTTTCCTTTGAAGGATTGATACTAGATCGATGATGATCGACGAGAGTTAGGGCTTTCTTGATGAAACTAGGGTTTCATCCTTTAAACCTTGTTCTTTTGTTGATATCATTCACACTCTAGCTTCTAGCAATTTCAAGAAACGGTCGTAACTCCCCAATCTCGAGCGATATCAATCAAGAAAGCATCGCAACGAATTGGGTCGTCGATTCTTGTTCTTGCTAGGGTTTACAAAACTCGTAGGATTCAAGAATCGAATTAAGATATATATTACATTATCATTCTATTGATCGTCTCGACTCCTCGACGAGCGGAGTATTACTCAAGCATCACAACAAGAATTACAACTAGAAATTTAGATTGAATCATGATGCAAGAATTTAAAGAAAATAAGATAAAAGAGTATCACCTTTTATTTATATCAACAATTTGATTACAGTCGCTCAAGAACTACAAGAGGAAGAATTAAATTGTCGACTTGGCTTCGCTCTGCTCCGTGAGTCGCGGATCGGCTTGGACCACTTGCTCTGTTGAAGACCGGCTCGACTCCTAAAGGGTTGCAAGGCTTCTTGCTTGAATGGGTACTCGGGATCTTGGCTTTTGATTGGAATTAGGGATAGGGTTTCACACAAGTCCTCTCACTAAACTTGTGGAAGAAGATGAAGAGATAGAATGGCTCTAGTTTGATACTAGAATTGGGTAAAGATGATTAGATTCATAACCCTAGGTCTAGGCTTCTATTTATAGACTTCCCCAAACCCTAGGTCTAGGTTTGAAATTACAATTCCCTCCAAAAGTTTGTTGAGGAGTTTCTAGAAAGAGTTTGTTAGGAGCTAGCTTAGGTTTTAAGCTAGGGTTTAGGAAGAAGTTTCTAGAATACAAGGCTAGTTTAGTGTAGGAACAAGGGTTTGCTGATCTGGCAGAAGTCTCAGGAGTCTTCTGGAAATTGTTGTGTCTTTCTGAAGTGTGGGCCCTGAGAGAAACATTTTGCACCAAAATTGAGGAGCTAACTCCTTGGACCCACCGCGGATCCGCGGCGCAAGCAGGCTCCTGCCGCGGATCCGCGGCAGTTTGTGGGGCTTGGGCCTTGGTCTTTCTGGTATAGTCTTGGGATGCCATTTGGGGCTTTATCTGATATGTTGATTTGTATTTTCCCATTTGGATTGATACCAGAACTGAAATCATTGAGTTGGCGTCCTGTTTTAGCGGTACCATGTACATTTTTGGCCTTTCTTCTGGATTTTCCTGCACAGATCATAAAACAAGTGTTGCGCAAATGTAGGGATGATGCGATGCCATGAAATGTGGTCAATTTCCTTTATAGTGTCGGTTTTAGAGTCTAATACATGCAATCTGATATTTTGCGACAGTTTTGCTAATATGTAAAATATGAATGCCGAACATTTCTATATGGATGCAAATGATGAGGAAATTGCCGGCTAAAATATACAATATTTTCGACTAATCACGAGTCTTCAACTGCTGGAAACTTGATCAGTCGAAAATACTGCATTTTTAACACGGCAATTTCCCTATCTTTTGCACTAATCTAGAAGTGTTCATCATTCATATTACACATATTAGAAAATCAGTCGTTAAATATCAGATTGCATGTGTTAGACTCTAAAACCGGCACTATAAAGGAAATTGACTGCATTTTATGGCATCGCATCATCCTTATATTGCGCAACACTTGTCTCGAGAATTTGCAGGAACAAAAGCCAAAAGAAGCTGATAAAATACACCAACTCCAAGTTGTGAGATCTGGTAGCAATCAAAAGGGGAAAATATAATTCAACATATCCTATAAAGGCCCATATTTCAGCCCAAAGAAGCACCAGAAATTCCAAGCCCTAAGCCTTCAAAAGAGCCGCGGAACCGCGGCGGGAGCCGGCTTGCGCCGCGGTTCCGCGGCGGTTGTGCCACGTCAGCGCATAATGTTTAGTGCAGAATCTCAATCTCAAGGCCTACAGCTCAGAAAGACACGTCAAATTCCAGAATTCTCTCGAAGTTTCTTCCAGATCAGCAAAGATGATTAATTAAGCTAATTCTAATTAAGCCCCTAACAAACTATTTCTAGAAGCTCCATCCTAACTAATCACATCTAGAAGCTTCTCCTCTAACTAACTTTTGGAGGGAAATTCAAATCCCCTCAACTAACTTTTGGAGGGAAATTCAAATCCCCTCAACAAACTTTTGGAGGGAAACTTAAAATTCAAATCCTAGATCTAGGGTTTAGATGTCTATAAATAGGAACCTAGATCTAAGGGTTGAGGTTAATCTTTCATATTCCTAAATCTCTACTCTCTCTTCATCTTCTTCCACAAGTCTAGTGACAAGGCTTGTGCGAAACCCTAACCCTAATTCCACTCCAAATTCAAGATCTTGAGTACCAATCAAGCAAGAAGCCCTTCAACCTTTTATGAGCGGAGCCGATCTCCAATCGAGCAAGTGATCCAAGCCGATCCGCAACTCACGGAGCCGAGCAAAGCCAAATCGACGATCGAGTTCTTCCTCTTGTAGTTCTTGAGCGAATGTAATGAAATTGTTGATATAAATAAAAGGTGAAATTCTTTTATCTTGCTTTCTTTAATTTCTTGCATCATGATTCAATCTCAATTTATGATTGTAGTTCTTGTGATGATGTTTGAGTAAAACACCGCTCGTCGAGGAGTCGAGACCATCAATAGAATGATGATGTAACAAATCTTAAAACGATTCTTGAGTCCTAGGAGTTTTGTAAACCTTAGCAAGTTCAAGAATCGATGACCTAGTTTCGTTGCGATGCTTTCTTGATTGTGATCGCTCGAAATTAGGGATCTACGATCATTTCTTGAATTTACTAGAGGCTAGCATGTGAATGATATCGACGAATGAACAAGGGATAAATGATGAAACCCTAGTTTCACTAGAAATCCCTAATTCTCGTCGATCATCATCGATCTAGTATCAATCCATCGAAGGATGAGAATACGTCATCTTGAGATTGCATCACATCTATAGATCCGATCGATTCCTACGAGCCTCATTTCGATTCTTGATATTTGGTTGGAAAAATCATCAAACTATCAATTCTTGATTCTATCTTTTTCTTGTTATTAGATCTATATTTTCTAATTCTTGAACTTCAAATATAAATCATGAATTGCTTTCTTTTCTTTCTTTTAAAGTTTCAATTCATCTAATTCAAAAGACGAACTATTACATTGTCCCTGTGGACGATCCGCACTCACTTACAATCTACATCCGACACCGTAGTTGATTGCGGTCAAATATAATTCTTTGATTGTGAATTTTATTCAATTTTCTAATTACCGACACAAAGAAACTCATTCGTTTTATTCGATTTACACAAACAAGAATTTCTTTACAATCAAATGGCGCCGTTGCCGGGGATAATGCGTTAATTGTTCGTTATTTTGAAATTTTAGTTGAAAAGTTTATTCCATCTATATTTTTAGATCTAAATTCGCACAAACCCTAATACGTGTTGCTGTGGTTTGATTGCGAGGAAATCTGGAATCATTGGAGCTGGAGAAATTTTTTTCTGAGCATTCCAGAGAGCTAAGGAAGTCACAAGAGGCTCTCTGTAAAAATTGTGTGCAGTGATCTTGCTACAGTGCGGTGGAACCGCGGCATTTGGAGGCTAAAACCGCGATTCCGCGGCGGATTTGAAGCTTCTCTGTACAAAAATTATGAGGTAATCTCAATCTTTCTTATCTCCTTCCTAAAATCTGCTCCAATTAACATTCTGTGCAGGTTTCTTTGCAAATAATCGCAGCTCCGCGCAAAAAGCAAAATAAAATTGTGCGTGTTTTGATTTTTGGTTGTTTGCATAATTAATACGGATATTAAGGGGCAAAGACCAAATCCAGATTAGGTGGGGAGTTCATTACCCTTCCTAAACCCCAAAAATCACAAACTTGCATCCGCATTTACCCCAATTAACTAAGAAAATATCTAGAGATGACTCTAAGGACCGTCGCGCTCACTTAGGACTGAAGAAGGCCGTAGGTAATTCATTGCTTATCCACGTTTTCTTGTGGTGTCTAAGGCAAGTGTGTCTAAGGCTAGTGGTTATTAATTAGGCCCACTACTTACGTAGTGGAGTACCTTCCCACTTACCTGGCACTTACCTGGCCACAGGGGGACAAAAAGAAAGTGGAGGATTCTATCCCGCGACTTGTCTTTTGGCAGTTAGGAGCGGTCTAGAGCCGGACCTAGGTGACCAATAGAATTAGGGTTTTTGCTTGCTGCATTTGTTGTGTTGCATCATATTTTCAAAAATCCGTCCAATTTTCAAAACAAACACCGCATTCATATCATTCCCCTAATTATAAATTCACACTGCCACTTGTACTAACCCTTTTTAGTGCAAGATAGGCTGGACACAGGATTCTAGTGCCCGTTAGTTCGCGTCCCTTCGATCGACCCAAAAGTCGGTATTTCTACATTTACCCTTTCTTTTACCCACTACCACACCCACATCGATGGATCCACCTCCATCGAACTTCTTTTCCACTACTCTGCCACCGTCCGTTGGTGCGCAGAATTCACCTCTCATCTCTCTTCAAGAGAGGTGCTATCCTACACGAGGTCCACTTTCCACCTGTCTTTCCATTCCACCAGCCAACGGGGAAAATTTTCAAATAAAACCCCAATACATCAACCTTCTACCAAAATTTCACGGTCTCGAGTCTGAGGACGCATACGTGTTTATCACAAAATTTGAAAATGTATGCGCAATGATGGGTACTTCACAGCTTTCTGTGGATGCTTTACGTCTACGTCTTCTCCCATTCACCTTGTGCGATTTAGCCGAGAAGTGGCTATATAACACTACCGCACATTCCATTTCAAATTGGGATGAATTTGTCAAAGAATTCCTTAAGAAATTCTACCCACATCAAAAGACAGCTCGAGTCCGTAGCGAAATCTATCAATTCACCCAGCTTCCAAATGAAACATTTTCAAAATGTCTTGAACGTTTCAAGGATCTGTTAGTCCAATGTCCACATCACGGCATCCCGAGATGGGAACTGTGCCGAATCATTTATGAGGGCATTAATCCTAACACAAGACAGACCCTTGAATCAATGTGTCAAGGCAACTTTATGACTACAGATGATGGGGAAGCCTGGAAATTTCTAGAAGATTTTGCTGAAAAATCTTTACAGTGGGAGGGTGTGAGTCAATCATCTAGGGATGGCAATGATATTTCCATTGGAGTTAGAGCTGACATTTCAGCTATGCAAAAGAAACTTGAGACTATGGAAAACAAATTCTTAGCCGCCCTAAGTCAAATATCACTCTCCAAAACTGTATGTGGATGCTGTTCTGATCCGTCTTACTTGACGGAAGAATGTCCGTTTCAAGGTCATGAGCATACCAATGCCGCATTTCAAAGACCTAGAAATGATCCATCTTCCTCCACATATGATCAGGGTTGGAGGAATCACCCTAACTTTGCTTGGAACCAATCACAATCTCAAAACACGGTTCCAAACACGAATCATTTTCAAAGGGTCCCTCCACCACAACAGCAGCCACCACTTCAATTGAGTCAGCACCCCTTCCAATCACAAAACTTCCAAAATCCGGCCAACACTTTTACACCACATGAAAACTCTTTCCAATTGACCGGTACAGATAATACCTCTGCACTAGCACAAACCTTGGATACTTTCATGAAACAATCCATCCAAGGGAAGACAAGTTTGCAATCTTCCGTCGAGAATGTGATAAAGATCATTGTCTCTCAAAATGAGAATATCAAATCGATGGAAGAACAAATTGCACAACTAAAAGCAGAAATGCGTGCAAGAGAGAAAGGGAAACTTCCAGCTCAACCTTTACCCAATCCTGGCTATTCACATCATGTGGATGCAATCACATTGAGATCTGGAAGAGTGCTTGACACTCACGTTGGGGAAGAATTTGATGATACTGATAAATCAATCAATAACACCCCGGCTGAGACCTTTCCTTACACACACACTTCTAGTTTTGATCCTTGTTCTTCTACCCCACCATCTTCTTCCAAGCCTATTCTTCATTTCCCAAAAGGCTCGCCACTTCAGCCCACCTCTTTTGCCCCTCCACGGACGATCCCCACTTCTATTTTGGGATCGGGTCCACACACACTTCCTTCTCCTATGATGGACCCAATGCTTATTGCTAAAGCACCTTATCCTAATCGGTTAAGGGCTAACACATTGAGTCCACATATGGAGAAGATTATGGACATTCTTAAGCAAGTTAACATCAACATCCCTCTCCTAGATGCTATCCAACAAGTTCCGTCCTATGCGAAAACTCTTAAGAACTTGTGCACTAGGAAGAGGAAGACTCAAGTGCCCAAGAAGATTTTCATGGCAAAAACAGTAAATACGGCTTTCCCCAACAATTACCGAGGAAACGTAAGGATCCTGGATATCCTACTATTTCCATTTCTATTAGGGAAAAACACATCAACCGTGCTCTACTAGACCTTGGCGCTAGTGTTAACTTGCTTCCATACTCGGTTTATGAGCAACTAGGTATCGGAGAGTTGAAGCCAACCCATTGCACTCTCCAAATGGCTGACCGATAAATCACCAAACTTAGGGGTGAACTAGAGGATGTGTTAATAAAAATCGGAGAATTTATATTCCCGGTAGATTTTATTGTAATTGATACATAGCCTGTAGCGAACCCACGGAATCAAATTCCGGTGATTTTAGGTCGCCCCTTTTTAGCCACTTCCAATGCTATTATCAAATGTTGTAACGGTTCTATGACCCTATCCTTCGGGAATAGGTCAATAGAGCTGAACATTTACAAGTTGGGAAGTATACCCTCCGAATCTATTGCTCAGGTATGTTCTGTCGACTTAATGGATGTCGACAGCAGCGAATTTGATGACCCTCATAATACTGATCTTGACTCTTTTCATATGTTGTTGTTTGACCCAACTATGTATCTTACATATACGGACTCTACCACTGAGATGTCCGGGTCAAAAACTAACACGGATTATGAACGGCTTTTAGAGTCTGAAGATCACCCCGCACTTTGTGATGACATTATTCATCGGGGTATTGATGGAACTTTTGAGGAGATCTTCGCTGATGAACTCGCATTTTTGAATGCACGGGTGTTGAGATGAATCATCTCCCAATCAATGAAATTGAACCTCCACCCCTTCTTCGGAATTGTAAAAAAAATGCGAGTAATCCATCACATTCATTGCATTGTCTCTCCAAAACGAGACGCACACACATTCTATTCCACCACTTAACCTTTCCCCACTTTTTCTTCCACCAACCAGAGCACTGCATTGATAAAATTTTTGAATGGTTGGTGTTAACCTTCGGTCTTTGCAAATCTTGGCATCGACCACTGATTTTTGACCCCCTCATATGATTTTCAAAGCTTAACATTGCATAACTCAAGTTTGGGGGGGTATATTTTCTGGCTCTTGAAAAGAAATTTTTTACAAAATGATGAGCCAAGAATAAGTTTGGGGGAGGATCTTCACTTAAATATTTTGCCCCCACTAATAAATTCCTCCTAAGCTTACAGGTTTTCGAGATTTAGCTGATGGCAACAGTGAGGACACTGTTGAAAACAAGTTTGGTGGAGGTTTGTGCTTATTTTTGCATCATTTGCATATCATTTGCATAAGCACAAAACATTTTTGAAAACCTATAAAAATTTCAAAAAATTTCAAAAAGATAAAAATATTTTTGTACATAAATAAGATAATGAAAGTTTAGATAATGAAAAATTACATCCATGAGATTAGAAAAATTTAAGAAAACCAAGAAAATTAGAAGTTTTCTTATACGAACTAGTAATAAGTAGTTATGAGTCGTTGTCCCAAGGGTTAGTAAGATGAAGGAAGTCACTAATCTGAGGATCAAACTAAGTCTGAAAAATAGTTTCTATTCTGGAAGCCAAACATTTTGAACGTTGCTACCCTGCTATTCGCACTTACACACGTCTTGAAGCCTGGGATAGTAGAGGATACCTTGAAATGCTCTTGTCTTAAAGCCAAAAGTATGAAGGAAATAAAAAAAAATGAAATGAAAAAAATATAAAGTGGTGAGAAAAATGGACACTGGTTTTGTTATCTCCAAGGGCAATAAAAAAATATATAGCGAGGGTGCTTCTTCACCTAGTTCCCTAAGGCCAACTGGTCTGGGAGTCACTGCTATGCCTGAGATGGTGCAAGACGAGGAAAATACACCAAGTAAGCAAGCACAGGAGTAATCGGTCGGTTAGTACCTCAAGAAGTATTAACGGTCGCATGAAAGTGTGTGAGCAATCTCATCTAAATATTCATTAATCAAAAAGTACTGAGGCTGATGGGCAAGAGTATGATAGCTTGAATTGAATTCTCCGGGTGTAGGGATGTCTTTACACACACGCAGGGTGATATGATCGATGTTTGGATGAAAGATAGGAATAAAGAATAAGACGATGTTTTATTGAGGGAGGACGTGATTTCTAACATCTTTTTATGACCATTAAGATAGGGCTCATGACAACCGAAAAGCTAGCTTAGTTGGAAACCCTAATTTTCAAAGCTTTTCTTTTACAATTCTTTTCTTTAAATGTAATATTCATGATCTTCCTTTTAGTATTGGATTTTGTGGGTGCAATCCGCTGAAAACCCTCAGGAGACAAAACTCCTCCTACTAGGGACACCTAGAGGTTTAAAGGCTTGTTGCACGTGCTCAGTGCAATCGTGTTGCCTACGAAAGTGTGCTAGTTAGTTTTTTCTCTTTCTTTATTTTCTCCCTCTTTTTAATAAAAAGTTCGCTCGAGACGATCGAAAATAAGTTGGGGAGAATTTGATCAGTCGAAAATACTGCATTTTTAACACGGCAATTTCCCTATCTTTTGCACTAATCTAGAAGTGTTCGGCATTCATATTACACATATTAGAAAATCAGTCGTTAAATATCAGATTGCATGTGTTAGACTCTAAAACCGGCACTATAAAGGAAATTGACTGCATTTCATGGCATCGCATCATCCTTATATTGTGCAACACTTGTCTCGAGAATTTGCAGGAACAAAAGCCAAAAGAAGCTGATAAAATACACCAACTCCAAGTTGTGAGATCTGGTAGCAATCAAAAGGGGAAAATACAATTCAACATATCGTATAAAGGCCCATATTTCAGCCCAAAGAAGCACCAGAAATTCCAAGCCCTAAGCCTTCAAAAGAGCCGCGGAACCGTGGCGGGAGCCGGCTTGCGCCGCGGTTCCGCGGCGGTTGTGCCACGTCAGCGCATAATGTTTAGTGCAGAATCTCAATCTCAAGGCCTACAGCTCAGAAAGACACGTCAAATTCCAGAATTCTCTCGAAACTTCTTCCAGATCAGCAAAGATGATTAATTAAGCTAATCCTAATTAAGCTCCTAACAAACTATTTCTAGAAGCTCCATCCTAACTAATCACATCTAGAAGCTTCTCTTCTAACTAACTTTTGGAGGGAAATTCAAATCCCCTCAACAAACTTTTGGAGGGAAACTTAAAATTCAAATCCTAGATCTAGGGTTTAGATGCCTATAAATAGGAACCTAGATCTAAGGGTTGAGGTTAATCTTTCATATTCCTAAATCTCTACTCTCTCTTCATCTTCTTCCACAAGTCTAGTGACAAGGCTTGTGAGAAACCCTAACCCTAATTCCACTCCAAATTCAAGATCTTGTGTACCAATCAAGCAAGAAGCCCTTCAACCTTTTATGAGCGGAGCCGATCTCCAATCGAGCAAGTGATCCAAGCCGATCCGCGACTCACAGAGCCGAGCAAAGCCAAATCGACGATCGAGTTCTTCCTCTTGTAGTTCTTGAGCGAATGTAATGAAATTGTTGATATAAATAAAAGGTGAAATTCTTTTATCTTGCTTTCTTTAATTTCTTGCATCATGATTCGATCTCAATTTATGATTGTAGTTCTTGTGATGATGTTTGAGTAAAACTCCGCTCGTCGAGGAGTCGAGACGATCAATAGAATGAAGATGTAACAAATCTTAAAACGATTCTTGAGTCCTACGAGTTTTGTAAACCCTAGAAAGTTCAAGAATCGATGACCTAGTTTCGTTGCGATGCTTTCTTGATTGTGATCGCTCGAAATTAGGGATCTACGATCGTTTCTTGAATTTACTAGAGGCTAGCATGTGAATGATATCGACGAATGAACAAGGGATAAATGATGAAACCCTAGTTTCACTAGAAATCCCTAATTCTCGTCGATCATCATCGATCTAGTATCAATCCATCGAAGGATGAGAATACGTCATCTTGAGATTGCATCACATCTATAGATCCGATCGATTCCTACGAGCCATATTTCGATTCTTGATATTTGGTTGGAAAAGTCATCAAACCATCAATTCTTGATTCTATCTTTTTCTTGTTATTAGATCTATATTTTCTAATTCTTGAACTTCAAATATAAATCATGAATTGCTTTCTTTTCTTTCTTTTAAAGTTTCAATTCATCTAATTCAAAATACGAACTATTACACTGTCCCTGTGGACGATCCGCACTCACTTACAATCTACATCCGACACCGTAGTTGATTGCGGTCAAATATAATTCTTTGATTATGAATTTTATTCAATTTTCTAATTACCGACACAAAGAAACTCATTCGTTTTATTCGATTTACACAAACAAGAATTTCTTTACAATCAAAACTCTGCTCACATACATCTGTCCACAGAAATGGAACCTCCTTCCTAGTCAATCTGGTCAACGGTGCAGCTATTCGAGAAAAATCCTGCACAAAGCGTCGGTAATAACCTGCCAGACCTAAGAAACTGCGAATCTCAGTAACTGACACAGGTCTGGGCCAGTGCAGCACTGCTTCGATCTTCTTTGGGTCCACACGTATACCTTCTCTCGTGACCACGTGACCCAAGAATTCCACACTGTCTAGCCAAAAAGCACACTTGGAGAATTTTGCAAACAGCTGATGCTCCTTCAATGTCTACAACGTGATACGCAAATGCATCTCGTGCTCCTCTCGACTCCGGGAATAAACGAGAATATCATCTATGAATAGTATAATAAACTGATCAAGAAAGGGCCTGAAGATACGGTTCATCATATCCATAAAAGCTGCTGGGGCGTTGGTGAGTCCAAACAACATCACCAGAAATTCATAGTGTCCATATCTTGTGCGAAACGCAGTCTTCGGAATATCGTCTTTCCGAACACTCAACTGGTGATACCCTGACCGTAAATCAATCTTCGAGAAGTAACCAGCTCCCTGCAACTGATCGAACAAGTCATCGATACGAGGTAGTGGATACCTGTTTCGCACAGTGACGCGATTCAGCTGTCGGTAGTCGATGCACAGTCTCATACTACCTTCCTTCTTCTTTACAAATAACACATGAGCTCCCCACGGTGATACACTGGGACGAACAAGTCCTCTATCTAACAACTCTTGCAACTGACTTTTGAGTTCCTTCAACTCCGTCGGGGCCATCCGATAGGGTGGTATAGAAATAGGCCCCGCACCTGGAATCAAGTCGATGCAAAATTCAATATCGTGATCGGGCGGTAATCCTGGTAACTCAGCAGGAAACACATCCAGAAATTCTCGTTCGATCGGAACCTGGTCCAATGGAATCTCAGCGACCCCTAAGTCCTGAACAAAAGCCAAGAACCCATGACAACCCTTCTTCAAGAGTCGTCCCGCACAAAGAGCAGAAACCATGTTGGTAGGAGTTATATTACAATCTCCTTGCACAACAAAGATCGGTTCACCTGGAAAACAAAATCTGACCGCTTTCCCCCGACAATCAACATAGGCATGACAAGCGGCCAACCAATCCATACCGAGAAGTATTTCAAAATCTAACATATCCAGGAGAATCAGGTCAACTAGCGAATCTCTATCACCAACACGCACAGAACATGATCTGAATACGTGTCGAGCTATAAAATAATCTCCCATCGGGATAATCACCGCTAATGGTAACTCTAACAACGACGACTCTTTCCCTAAAGAAAGTGCAAAGCGTGAAGATACATAAGAATGTGTAGAACCAGGATCAAATAAAATATGTGCATCTAACGAACATACTGCAAGAGTACTTGTCACAACTGTATTTTGATGCCTGGGCATCCTGTGGAGTCAGCGCAAAAACCCGTGCCTACCCCTGCTCGCATCCTGTCGTCCTCTACCTCTATCTCCTCGACCTCTCTGAGATCGTCCTGTAAAACCTCGACCTCGTGGTGCAACTGCCTGGCGTGTAGGGCCAACTGGGGAAGGAAGTAAAGCCATCAGCGTAGAAGGTGGAGGGGGTAAAGCAACCTGTGGAGTAACAGTCCCGCTATAGCGTGTACACCCTCTAGCCGTATGCCCTGGAAGCCCGCAATTATAACATATAAGTGGGGTCCCCTGATCATTAGGGTATGAACTGAATATCTGGCCCTAGGTCCATCCTCGTCCGAAACTGCGGCCTGGAGTATATCTTCCTTTACCTCCGCCAAACTGTCTAGTCATTGGCCCGATCGGTCTACTCCTCTTTGGCTCCGGAACAACCACTGCCTCGCTCAACCGCTCCTCTAGTCGTATCGCTGCATATATGGCCGGCGCATACGTGTCAAAATGCTGGGAGCCTATAGCCAAATATAACTGCGTGTCCAGACTCCTTAAGAACCTCTTCACCCGAACCTCCTCCGTAGGAACTAAATAGGGAGCATAGCGTGACAACTGGGTGAATCGTAAATCAAAATCTGCTACCGACATACTTGCAGATTTCCGCAACGCTTCAAAACTGCTAGCTCTAGCGTCCCTCACACTCTGTGGAAGAAATCTGGCAAGAAAGACCTTGGAAAACTCGGTCCATGACATCGGAGGAAGACCCATAGCTCGCCCTCTCTCCATCGACTCACACAACTCCTGTGCAAGTCCCTCAAAATGAAAGCTAGTCAGCTCAACTGACCTCGCATCCGAACATCACAATGATCTGCCAATCCTCTCCATCCTATCAAGAAAGGACTGAGGATCCTCCGCTATATCGGTCCCTGCAAATACTCAATCTCATGAATTCTGCAAGCGATACCTCCATCACTCTCGTATCTATAATTGCTACCGTCTGCGTGTGTTGTACCTCGGACTCTGCCACGGTCGATGCCAGATCTTGTCTCAGTACTCGAGTGGCCTCAGCTAACTGTCCCACCACTCGCTGCAATCCCAACATGCCCTCCTCTATCCCAGTCATGCGATCTGGAGGAGGAGGATCAACATGCTCATGCACCGCCGGAACGTCCGGTGTAACAGTGGCTATCACAGGAGGACTCGCCCTAGCTGCATCCCTGGCTGTGGCTCGCCTAGCACGCATAGCCATAGCAACTGAAACAAGAAATGAGAGTTGATAAGGCTTACGAATAGGAATAATCAATAACAGAGAGTCAAAGGAAGAATAGATCAAGATATACATCCTAAGGTTGGTTAGGCTGAGTATGGTAGCGTAAATATGCCGCGGAACATACGTACGGTACTACACTCATCCTAATTCACCTACTCCATCTAACCAAAGGTCATCCTAAATCATGGACTCACATCAACTTATCTTAACTCACTACTCAATTCCGTAAGGTTAATCCTAAGCTCTGATACCAACTTTGTCACGATCCAAAGTTTGGATGTGACCGGCACTTAGATTGTATAATATCTAAAGATATATGCACAATCCGAGTAAGCCGAAAACCAAGATCAAAATCCTTTTTGTGGAATTCTTTATATAGAAATTTAACTTTTAAGTAAAAATCACAGTTGTTATGAAATTAAGATATAAAGACAAGTATAAGGTGTTAAATTTGGTTGATCCCTAGTTGGGATCAACAATATCAATAGTGGAGACAAATATCCAAGAGTATATGACATCAATAAGAATTTCAGATAAGTAAAAGAAATAACAATTTATAGAACTAAACCATCTCATCTGTCAATTAATATACATATAACCATCTCTCACTCTAAGTCAAATACAGGTCTGATGGATATTTTCTAGATACAAAATACAATACCAAAAGAGAAGGTTACTACATATGTAACCCACCTATCAAAAGATGCGATATAAGCTGCGAAAAGTGGAACTGTCGGCCGCTAACCGTCCACTCTACCCATGCAAGAAACTGTGGTACAACGGGGGTGAGTTGCCAACTCAGTGAATATAACTAACATATAACGGTTAATAATGTAAGTATGACGATCATAACTAACTGAAATGAAAGCAAGTAGGATGTACGATAGTATATGGAAAGCATGAATCTATACTACAAATCAGATAACCAAAACCGAAATCTAATTATTTATTATCAACAAATTTCATCTTTCCGTGTCCATCATCGACACACAACTTCCATTTCTCTCAGGCATCATTCCTCAAACGATCCTGTAATCAACAAAGTCCACCATGTATCCAACTGTATCCCCACCTTCTCAGTCTGGATAAACTGTAAATCCGTAACCGTATACCCACCGACTCGATCCGGAATAAAACTATAAATTCATAACCGTATACCCACCGACTCGGTTCGGAATAAACTCAAATTAAAAATTCTCAAAAATATAAAGCTTCATATATCAACTTAGAATACTCGGATGATAAACATGATGTCATTTATGCAAGTTACCACTATTGTTAATAATTTAGGTATGATAGAAATCATATTTAACAAGATGAATATTTAGTGTAAAAGTGATATTTTAATATCGACGAGGTGTAGTGTAACATGTAGAGATGTGCACGTGCGGCATAACTCGTCGATAATTGTGCAGTGTTCTAACAATTAAAGTGAAGTACATGTAGATATAAATGCATATTATCATTTAGCATACAAAAGTAAGCATTTATTTAAATAAAACTACGGGCATAACACACCATATCTACAAAATTCCCCGGTAGATGTTTAGTCTACTCACCGGAAATACGTCGTATCTACTCAGAAATTGCCAATCCTTTTCCTTTCCTTGCGGCCTCCAAAGTTCCCGTATTTGAATCTAACATCGAAAATTAACTTGTATAAGGAAACGATTATTCCGAACGGGCGAATATGCAAACACACGTTCCTACGTACTAGTTATATTATATACGACTATTTCAAGCTATCATACACTTAACCTTACAGGATTTTAACCCAACCCTGCACCGCGACAGAAAACAGATCGCGATACGTTTTAACCGTGTCATATTTTGGGTTTTTAGATATCTTTTCCGATATTAGCTTCCAAATTGTATATACAGTGAAACTAACTTGTTTAAATAATACCAAAATGGCCAAAATCATACACAGAAACCTACCCAACAGGCCAAAACCACCTAGCTTCCTATAAACCCGGCGAGACCGGAATTTCCATATTGGTCGCCGGCCCAATTCCGATCCCCTGGGATCGTGCTCCTATGGTTTGTTCTAGATTCAACATACATCGTTTAGACCCTATTTAGTTTAGTTAACATTTCTCAAAACTACAGCAGATTCAAACAGAGCCTAGTTTTTTTACAAAAATACGATATTATAAAACTTTTTCATTTCAAATTAAACTAGTTACAGAATTCAAATTCCTACTGTGGTTAAGAATTTTACCTACAAATAATTTGTTGGAATAACACCCTCCAAGATGCACAAGCTCCTTGTCCTAACTTGATGGTGAGGAAATCCTAGATTTAGCTCTTCTCTTCTTCTTTCTCTTGCTCTCCTTTGTTTTTCTTTGTTTTTTTCTTTTTCATTCTTCAAAATTTTAGGTTTTTAGAATGCTTCAGATCTGAACACAAGCTATTTATGTGAGAAAAGGAAAGGATAAGGGAAAAGAGGAGGTGTCACCAAGGAAGATGTGGGGGTTTCATGTAAGGAGGAGGTGTGGTGTGTAAGTTATGCATGAGAGTAGGAGGTGTCCATACTTTATCATCTCTAAATTGAATTATCTTTAAAAAATTCTGAACTAAAAACCTAATTTTACCACTTTTTCACTTACACCTTAAATAAATTCTCATTTGCATAAATTCCAAAACTTTACATAGAAACCCTTCACAACTTATGTTATTATAAAACACCTTTTTTATTAAAATGAAGCTAAAATTCACATTAAAACCCTTATAATTTATTTATGTTGTATACTAAAATTTTAATTTAATTTGTTTTACACACATCTTATGAAATTGTCTTAATTGGTTTTAATAACTTTTTAATCTAACATTTTATTATTTAATTAATTAATTTTATTTATTTCAAATTTTTCAAAAGGTTACATAATGAATAAAGGCATCCCCAAGCGGGAGCTAGCTCTTCGCCAACCGGCGGACAAACCACACAATGCAATATAATATACAACGCCGAAAGGCGAGGATCAAACTCAGTATAAAAATCCAACATCATCAAGAAAACCAGAGGAAAACCATAATAATACAGCGCGCGACACTAAGTTCGAAAGAATATACACTGGTCATCTATCTCTAACAAATATACAAGTCTGGTTGATGAAGTTTTACTAGATACAACTGAAATAACAAATATACAATGGTTGTCACGATGCAAGTGATCCCACCTACCAAAGCAATCACCCGGAAGGAACAGTGTGCCAGCAAAGCCGCAATGAAACCTGTACGGCAAAACATGCCAGGAACTGTGGCACAACGGGGGTGAGTTGCTAACTCGTGAGTAGAAAACATCACAGAGCAGAAATCACATGTATGACGCATCCTAGGCCATATCAAGTAATATCCACAAATAAATATCCTGATCCATCTACAAATAAATGCAATACCACGTGCTCGTGTCAGTGCCTCAGATAGCAACATATCAGATATATGATGTATGAATGCATTACTAATGGAAACAGAATACATCATGAATGAGACAACTTCTTTGTTTACTTAATGAGATTTCTGTATGTATATAAATCGAGTATCATCAATGAAGTCAATAGAGAAATCAGTGTCAAGTATCGACACAAAACATAAATCTCAATATCTCAATATCTCAGGCTCCGGCTATCCGGACTGGCCTGTATCATCAAATCTCAATATCTCAGTGTCTCAAATCTCAATATCTCAATATCTCAATGCCTCGGGCTCCGTCAGTCCGGATCGGCCCACATCATCAATCACACGACCACGAACGGTATCCTCCGGATATCCGCCGCGCCAAACAATCACCGTTAGGAAGTCTGCCCCTGCCGGGCTCATCGTCTACAACTCGAGCTTCTTGCCCCGGGGTACCATACCGGGTCCACCATGTACCCGCAGACGGTTCATCCAACTCCTCGAATCGGGTCTCGAAAACCATCTCAGAACCGAGAAAACATCATGGTGGACAATACTCATCATATCAAGGAAAACCGCATCTTTCTCTTTAAAACAATTCATCAGTTTAATAAACTTTCACATGCGGTTTCCAAATCCAGAAAATCTCAAGAAGGATCCGAAATCATCAAATCACCATGTTAATAAACAGTGAAAACCGGCATAAATCTCCATAATACTGCATAACAAATGAATACATGAATGCATCTGATATCATGCAATGAATGCAATAGTTAAACTAGCATATGAAAGCTATAACATATTGCTACTATCAGCTAGCAAGCTATGTCAATGAAATAGTATTCTCTAAGTATACGTGACATGGCAATTACCGATGATGATGTGTGTGAGCCGGCAAGCAGGTGTACATGGAACATACGCATCATCGGTAATGGTGCTGGTGTCCAGACAGCAGGGTTTCATAATAATTACATATAACATATGTATAAGCATGCAATGTGATGGAACATCATGAATATACAGAAAGTGATATAGTAACAGCAACACTGAAGAATAAACCTATCCAATATACGAGTCATACAGTTTGGTATTTTAAAGTACTCATGATTCAAAGCATTTGAAAACAAGTATGACTCGAGCCCAATCAAAAGGGTAAGGAAATCCACCAAGGTCTGAGTCGACCTATATATATATCTATTATTCGGTGATCTCGCCTCAATAGTATTACGTACGATACAATAAATAATATGACATCCTCGAGTCAAGAGCGTGAATCTATCATCATAATTATATCTCGTATGGTAAATCCATCGTAAGGCATCCCAAATCAGGGTACGGGTCGAATATCACATATAACACAACATCCATATGGTATCATCATCACATATCATGAATTATCACATATAACACAACATCCATATGGTATCATCATCATATATCATGACCTATCACATATAACGCAACATCCATATGGTATCATACATCACATATCATGAACTGTGGGGGGAACTGATCTAAAGTCTAGTACAAACTAATACCAATATCATCATACATATGTCCTTGTGTGAATAAAATCACATCACCCAACGATCCACTATAACATCCTGCCGCATCTCATATCATGACCCAAACACATATCATAACTCACGGCATCATGCCAGATCATATCGACTCGCCTCCAAATATCATATACTATCCTCAATATCCGTGTATACGTGTATGTGTGTATATATATAAGCACCAAAACATCCATATAAACCTATATATATATACATATGACGTATACACCCAAAACTAATTCCCGTGTGTATATATGTATGTGTACAACCTTACTTTAGGGTTCACGACTAAGAAACCAACTAAATCCTTCCTTCAATTCTCGCTAACACTAACCCATGATCTCCTAATGCTTTTCTTGATAAGTGTTCATATCTCTCAATAACACATCTAAGTAAATCTATATCACATCATACCATTTCTTACGACATTGCGGGAGTGCTATACGCCATCCACCCGACTTCACTCGTAGATATAAATCTACTCACCTTCTCTTGCTTGCCGGTGTCGATGTCGCCACGCCCATCCTTGTTGCTCCGAACCCACTCGAGGGTACCTGCATGTATATCACATGACATTGTAATTCGAAATCGCATACGAAAACGAAATCGGCACGCGTATCACACATGGGTTAAAACCCATGATCTACGTATGCAAGAATAGCTAACAACCCTCGACGATTGACGTATAAACGTGATTCGTCTGATAAAAACACCAATATCAAAACCATATTTCATAAATAACACTAAACATAAAGCAACAACTTTGAAAACATGCTCCAGATTTTACCTTAGGCCAAACTAGGCAAAGTTACATATGTCAAGGGTCTAGTTTACTGGAGATAAAGCCTCAGAACCAACACGAACCCAAATGAACCAGGTCTGGCCGCAAATTGCGGCCTGAACGAATATATTTGCGGCCAAGTTGGGGAAGTAGAGTCTAGGGTTTCAGTGGGGGGTCCTAGGTTGTCTGCATGTATCTCAGTGTTTGCTAAATAATTTTTCAGGTCCCCGAGTGTTAGCAGATTTCAAATTATCCTCTTATTTTCACGGTTTTTCCGATGTCGGGGTTTCTAAGTTCGTATTCCGGGGTTTATTCTATGGTTTCAGTCCAAGATACAATCCCTACATGGGTCATAAGGTCTCTACTAACCTCAATTACACTTCACAATTCAAAATTTCTTAAAACCCACATCTAGAATTTTCTAGGTTCACAAAACCACTTGATATCGATACTAAACATATATGGATGCCTAAACAATTTAAATACTATTCTAAATGTGTAGAAATTACCTCAATTGGCAACTCAAGAATTTTCTTGAGTTGCCCAAAGTCCTCAAAATTTGATTTTTCTTGGTCCAATGTGCTTCCCTTGAGCTTGTGCATGCTTTTGGTGAAAAGGAGATGGGGTTTTGGGTTTATTTTGGGGGTGTTTTGAGGCTTGAAGTGGAGGAGGAGATGAAGTGTTGCCATGGGAGTGAGGGAGGAGAGGAAAAGATGAAGGGGATGAAGGATGAATGAAAACAAAATGAGAGCCATGCTAGGTTGACCCCTCACCCCCTCTCTCTCTCTCTCTCTCATGCCCAACCCTCATTCTTTATTCTTTTCTTTTCTTTTCTTTTCTTTTCTCTTCTCTTCTCAATTTAAAAACCCAAACCAAAACAAAAGAGAAGCCATGTAGGAAAATGTAATAAGTGTGAAAAAGGTGACATGGTGCATGTCTTGTGCACAAAATCGGGTTAATGCGCGATTAGCGATATTTAATCGCGATTAGCATTAAAATAGTGTATAATTAATCATAAAACTTATAATTTGCATAAATCACATAAAGCACCCTCATTTTAGTAATTTCCATAATTTTCCATTTTTTTCCCCAATTTATCGGTATTTAATTATACCGCCTTATTATAATATTCAATATATTACTATTTAATTATAAAAATTCCCAAAAATAATATTTTATTTTTCTGAAATATTACAATCTTCCCCCCTTAAAGAAATTCGGTCCCCGAATTTAAATTTAAACCCCTCAAATACTAAAACATTTCAATATAAATTCCAAGTCGTCGGGGCTCCGAAATCATCAATACATAAAATGCATCATAGCGCAATGCATGCGCATGAACAATGAGCAGATAACTCCAAATCAAAACTGTGTCAAGCATCCCACAATCATCGGAGTCATGGTGAAGACACAAATGTCAAATCCAATACGAAACCAATATGATATACTCAAAACTATATAAGTAAATATCATCGAAACATCTGAAGAAATGCATGCCAAACCTTTCAAATCTCTTTGCAATGTGTGTATCACTGTACAGTGGCGGGCATCTATTGTAAGAAAATAATTATATATACATATATCCTTTATTTAACATACACGTCCCGCCGTTTTGAAAACAATGTTAGAAGGGTTTCCTTTATAAAATGTTTCATGTCATCTCGGACACGTAGGTAAATAATGAGACTATAGCTCCCTTTTTGGAAATTCTTTCGATAACTATCGATGCACGCATAAATATACTCAGGTACTGTCCTCTGACTAGTCCAGCCCAGCTACTATACCAAATAGTAAATATCATAAAAACGTACTGCTCGAAAAATCAATCCCAAAATGTTCATAAGAATGCCGCGTGCGTCTGGTGCGCACGGAAATCGAAATTAACTGTGCCATACATATGCCCAGAAATAACATCTAAGTGCAACGGGTGTGCATGAGAACACTTATCAAGGGAAACGGTGTGTGCCTGACAGTAATACCAGGTGCATCTGATATGCACGAAAATCTCGATTTAGTGCATCTGGCATGCACCAAAATCGCATCAAGCGCCCAAGTATGCGCAAGAATCTAAATCCAGTGCACGAAGACAATATCAAATATCATAATCGAAATCGATAGAATATAATAAAGCTCAATCCAATCAGGTATACCACGGTATAAAATCTCACAACCATGTGCATCAGCGTGTACAAAATCTAATCAAAATACTAAAAGTGTATGAAAACTATACCAAAAGCATAAGTCAAATCACATGCATACCATAGGCATGAAATCAAAATCAACATCTCTAATGATATCTAATCAAAGTCAAGTGCTACTGTGATGCACAAAATCTCAATCCAGTGCAACTAACATGCACAAATGGAAATCCCAATCGAGTGCATCCGGTGTGCACAATACCATATCTCATATCATGCGCTCAACATGCGCGAAAATCAAAATCAAGTACATCCGTCATGCACGAATGAAGACTAAATCAAGGGCATCGAACATGTATGAATAAAATCTAAATCAAGTGCATCCAACATGCATGAATAAAATCTAAATCAAGTGCATCCAACATGCACGAATAAAATCTAAATCAAGTGCATCCGATGCGCACAAAATCCAATATTAAGCGTCTAATATGCGCAAAAATCCAACCCAAGCCCGTCAGTCCGTGAAAAGTATTTAGTGTAGTAACATGCATGAAAACGAACATCAAGTGCAGACGCGCACAAAATACAAATCTGGTAACGCAAATGCTCAAAGATATAAATCGGGTGCAACCAAGGTACGGAGTATAATTCCAGTGCAAGCAATGCACAAAATACCTAGCTGGTGCAAAAAATGCTCGAAATATGAATTCGGTGCAACCAATGCACGAAATACAATACAGTGCAACAATCGCACAAAAATACAAATATGGTGCATCAAGTGCACAAAATAACAACTCCAGCGCATCCAGTGCATGAAATACCAAATACAGTGCATCCAGTGCACGAAATACCAAATACAGTGCATCAAGTGCACGAAATACCAAATACAGTGCATCCAGTGCACGAAATACCAAATACAGTGCATCCAGAGCACGAAATACAATATGGTGCAACAATGCACAGCGTAAAAACCTAGTGCAACAACTGCACAAAATACAAATCGGGTGCAACAAGTGCACGGAAATGCATCAATAACTCAAATGCGTATAAAAAGCAATACTGAGTGTACCAAGGTGTATAAAATCATAAACGCGTGCAACTGCGTGCACAAAACACGTCTCCATGCACTGCAAGAACATGTAAGCTATACCGAGTGCAAAAACCAAATCGAGTGCATACACTTGCACAAAAATCAATCAGCTGTATGCTATCCATGAAATCATAAACATGTGCAGCCAAGGCACGAAATCAACATCAAGTGCAATAACTATGCATAAAAACGTGAATACCCAGTAGGTAGCCATGGTGCCCGAAAAAAAATATCATGAAACTCGGTCATCAAAACTCAATCATGCAATAAATCACCCAAAATACCGAATCCAAAGTGACTGATACGTGATAGTCAACTCACGAAATCACAAATCGTAAATACTGTCGTCGATATGTCCTTCCTTCAAGGTCGAGAAGGTGTCGGTGCATCCAATGCTAGCAGAGCAAGATATCTACTTGCCTCCTGATCATGGCCTGTTGTCTGGTGCCCTTAGGCTCTCGTCTCTCACTGCGAATTGCTAAGTACATAGCTCCCCGACTCAACAGTCCAATATGGAAACGATAATGGAAGTAGTCCGCTCTGGCACGTCCTCTAAAGATCTTTGGCCAACTCTTATGGTCACTCATAACATGTCTCGTCGATGATGCTGAACTCTGGCCTGCTAGGCGTGTGCAATATGACTGATCCTGGGTCCAAGTCTTCTCGTATAGTATTTCCAGAAAGGTCCTGTCAAGGTCTCTCCCCAATCTCGTTTCTACCGAACTACCCGGAAGTCATCATCTTTACTATATCTATTACTTATTCCGGAATGGCTGCATACTCATCACGACTCCTCCTGGAAGATATACACATAGTCAATGCCTCTGCTTGCGTATCACATCTCTGATGTCAGCGGAGTGGAACGTCCTCTTATCACGATCTCGTACGAACCTCTTACTCCACTTTCCTCCAATGTCGACTGATTCAGACTCGTCTCCTCGTGGCTGCATGGACTGCGCTCCAACGGCTATACTCATATCTGGAGTCTTCCAAGCAATATATCCCATCATATGATATCCGAATGATGTCGAACTTTTCGATCGGTTCGTCAAGGTTCCATAATCCCCCATGAGCTCAACAACTTGTGTACAGTTTAATAGTATCAAATACAAGCCACATCACCTGTGGACCATCCGTAGAAGGGAAAACCAAAGCTTCATTAATGGTACCGTTGAACTGCTGTAAACCCTAGGGTTTTGAAGCATTCTCATGGTCATTATATCGAGTTAGGGTTTCATTCTTCTAGAGGGTCCATAGAATTACTTGCATTGTTTTCCGAATACTTTAAACTTGGAGAATGGGTGCCTGACATTCGATTGTTTCTATCGACTTCCATCGTACCTGCGTGAAGTCATCCCTAGCTGGAATCAATCAATCAGATGACCTCGCATCGGGATAAGCGAATGAACCATATATCCTAGTCATTCATCCTCGGGTGACTAGCGATCTTCTGTCATATCTTTAAGTACAACTCGTATGGCATTAGCTCCAAATATCTGGGGCGATATCTCCTCACTCGCAGCAACAACTGGCTCATTCTTCCGCACGCTGAACAGTTCCTCAATCATCAAGTATAATCGGTGCTTTAACGGCCATCACATCCTGGCTGGCCTCTATCAGTGGCCCAATCCTCTGGTGCTGATTTGCACGTCCGAGAAATCTTGTAACAGTGATCCATCAACGCTAATGGCGCAAAAACGCAAATAAACGATACGTCTATTCAATCGTATGTCCCTAGAATCACGCCCTAGTCAGTCCTCGTCCGTGACGAGCTCGTGCTGACCGCAACTCTAGCCGTAGCTCTCCACGCCCGTACAACCGTGATAACAAAACCATAAACTGGTACCGATGAGGATAGATCATAGGAATGAATATAATACTGTGCAAAGAAATGTACATCTTAAGGCTTCTTAAGCGGAGTATCGTATCGTAAGTATGCCGCGGAACATACACACGGTACGTCACTCTACTTGAGTCACCTACTCTATCAACCAAGGGCCATCCTACACTCCGAAGGTAAAACCTAACACTCTGATACCAACTTTGTCACGACCGAAAAGTACGGAACATGACCGGCAATTAAATTACGAAACTTCTCAAGGCGTACGTAATCTAAGTAAGCCAAAACCCAGAAATCCAAACCAAGTAAAGCAGTAGAGTGAAGGAAAAACCAATTTTTAAAGCAAGAAGTTCAACAACATAAGCCGAAGTATGCACTTTTAAAATCTCAAGTCTTTTCTGAAAATTTCGGCAGAGTTTCCTTTGTAAAAACTGATCCCAAATGGATACAAACCTGATAAAGCATATATAATGAATAAAGACATCCCCAAGCGGGAGCTAGCTCTTCGGCAACCGGCGGGCAAACCATACAATGCAATATAATATACAACGCCGAAAGGCGAGGATCAAACTCAGGGTAAAAATCCAACATCATCAAGAAAACCATAGGAAAACCATAATAATACAGCGTGCGACTCTAAGGTCGAAAGAATATACACATGTCATCTATCTCTATCAAATATACAAGTCTGGTTGATGAAGTTTTACTAGATATAACTGAAATTACAAATATAGAATGGTGGTCACGATGCAAGTGAACCTACCTACCAAAGCAATCACCCAGAAGGAACAGTGTGCCAGCAAAGCCGCAACGAAACCTGTACGGCAAAACCTGCAAGGAACTATGGCACAACGGGGGTGAGTTGCCAACTCGTGAGTAGAAATATCAAAGAGCAGAAATCGCATGTATGACGCATCCTAGGTCATATCAAGTAATATCCTCAAATAAATATCCTGATCCATCTACACATAAGTGCAATACCACGTGCTCGTGTCAGTGCCTCAGATAGCAACATATCAGATATATGATGTATGAATGCATTACTAATGGAAACAGAATACATCATGAATGAGACAACTGTTTTCTTTACGTAATGAGATTTCTGTATGTATATAAATAGAGTATCATAAATGAAGTCAACGGAGAAATCAGTGTCAAGCATCGACACAAGGCATAAATCTCAATATCTCAGGCTCCGGCTATCCGGACTGGCCTGTATCATCAAATCTCAATATCTCAATATCTCAATGCCTCGTGCTCCGTCAGTCCGGATCGGCCCACATCATCAATCTTACGACCACGAACTGTATCCTCCGGATATCCGCCGCGCCAAACAATCACCGGTAGGCAGTCTGCCCCTGCCGGGCTCATCGTCTACAACTCGAGCTTCTTGCCCCGGGGTACCATACCGGGTCCACCATGTACCCGCAGATGGTTCATCTAACTTCTCGAATCGGGACTCGAAAACCATCTCAGAACCGAGAAAACATCATGGTGGACAATACTCATCATATCAAGGAAAACCGCATCTTTCTCTTTAAAATAATTCATCAGTTTAATAAACTTTCATATGCGGTTTCCAAATCCAGAAAATCTCAAGAAGGATCCGAAATCATCAAATCACCATTTCAATAAACAGTGAAAACTGGCATAAATCTCCATAATACTGCATAACCAATGAATACATGAATGCATTTGATATCATGCAATGAATGCAATAGTTAAACTAGCATATGAAAGATATAATATATTGCAACTATCAGGTAGCAAGCTATGTCAATGAAATAGTATTCTCTAAGTGTACGTGACATGGCAATTACCGATGATGATGTGTGTGAGCCGGCAAGCAGGTGTACGTGGAACATACGCATCATCGGTAATGGTGCTGGTGTCCTGACAGTAGGGTTTCATAATAATTACAGATAACATATGTATAAGCATGCAATGCGATGAAACATCATGAATATACAGAAAGTGATATAGTAACAGCAACACTGAAGAATAAACCTACCCAATATACGAGTCATACAGTTTTGTATTTTAATGTACTCACGATTCACGGCATTTGAAAACAAGTAAGACTCGAGAGCAATCAAAAGGGTAAGGAAATCCACCTAGGTCTGAGTCGATCTATATATATATCTAGTAGTTGGTGATCTCGCCTCAATAGTATTACGTATGATACAATAAATAATATGACATTCTCGAGTCAAGAGCGCGGATCTATCATCATAATTATATCTCGTACGGTAAATCCATCGTACGACATCCCCAATCAGGGTACAGGTCGAATATCACATATAACACAACATCCATATGGTATCATCATCACATATCATGAATTATCACATATAACGCAACATCCATATGGTATCATCATGAACTATCACATATAACGCAACATCCATATGGTATCATCATCACATATCATGAACTATCACATATAACCCAACATCCATATGGTATCATCATCACATATCATGAACTTGGGGGGTACTAATCTAAAGTCTAGTACAAACTGATACCAATATCTGTTGGATATATATGCCCTAGAGGCCATTATTGTATAGTACTAGTTTGTATAATACATTTTTGAAACTTGGGATATATATACGGGTTTACGACAGTCCTGCTCAATATAGTAGTATCCTACTTGGTTTGTTTCCATCTTAATATATGTATATGTTTCTTTTAACATATCTGTCACGACCCGAAAGTACGGAACGTGACTGGCACTTAGATTACGAGACGTCTAAAGGCGTACCGTAACCTAAGTCAGCCAAAGCCCAGAAATCTAACCCAAAATCAAAAGAGAGTGAAGGAAAACCTTAAATGAAAACGGTTTTGAAATCAATTAAGTTGCATAGAATCCAAAAAAAGAACATCAAAATTTCTGAAAATTTCGGCAGAGTCTCCCCTGTATTTTCTATCCCCCAAAATGGGTACAACAAGATAATAAACCTGTAATTATAAAAATGGCATCCCCAAGCGGGAGCTAGCTCTTCGCCCAAGGCGGATCACAACCACATGCAATATAATAGTAATATCAAGAAAAGAGCATAAAAGAGATGCAAATACCAGAAAAACCCACGTCGGCTCAAGTGAGCTCGACCCAAAAGAAACCACAAATATACAAATCTCTCAGTCTCATCACTAGGTCGCATATACAATACAAGTGGTAGATGGAGAATACTAGATACAATGATAAAGCAAAAAGAAATAAAGTATACTCGCAACCCACCTACGGGCGATGTCGCGAGTCTGAGCAAAAGGAACTGATGACAAAATAGCCCGCCGCTACAAGACTGACGGGTCCGACCTGCAAGACACTGTGGCACAACGGGGGTGAGTTGCCAGCTCGTGAGTAAATATAACATCTAATAAGGCAATCGTAAGAATGCACGCAATGCACCACAACATGCATGTCCATATGTGCTATAATATCTCTAGTATGCATGCACAGGTATGCAATGTCATTATAAAGTCTTTAAGTGTTTTAAATGCTAAGGTTATTGAATTCTTAACTTTAGAACATGAATATCTGTATAATAGCTAAATATCATCAAGAAATCATCTGAAAACCCGTGTCAAGCATCGACACCAAAAGGAATCATATCTGTCTCAATATCGGGCTCCGTCAGTCCGGATCGGCCCATATCATAAATCTCACGACAACGGTCGGTATCCTCCGGATATCCGCCGCGCCAGACATCACCGGTAGGTAGTCTTCCCCTGCCAGGCTCATCGTCTACAACTCGATCTTCTTGCCCCGGGGTACCATACCGGGCCCACCATGTACCCGAGACGGTTCATCCACTCCTCGAATCGGGTCTCGAAATCCAACAGAAAACATGAAAACTCATGGTGGACGACACATACATCACGAGAAAACCGCAACTTTTGTTTTGAAAAGGATAAATATAAGGTTTTGTTAAATTATTGCGGTTTTCCCCAAAAATCCAGAAATCGCAGCAAAACTGAAATCCTCAAGAAAATCATAATGTCCACATGTTATATATATGATAAATGTCTATGATATCAATGTGTATGATGTAAATTTTGGCTAGAGTTCTATGTAGATATGATGATGATGCGAGATATGTGCATGCGATGCAGTTTCATATATCAAGTATGAGTGCAGGTGATGATATTAAGATAAACAGGTTCTATCGTGCACGTGGCATGTCAATTTCCAAGGCGTGTGTGTGTCACATGAATAGTGCGCGTGCAACATATGCCAATGGTAAGGTGTTCGTGTCCTACGAAATGATATCGCATAGGTAGAGATGAATGTCCATGCAAATTAACATACTGTTCGCTATAAGGGTATGCAGTGTACATGAATGGATAAGCTAACTAACAATATAATCTTGCAAAAAGTAGGGTAATCCTAACTAGGGGGGCGCCTCGCGCCATCCCGACGATTCCCCCATAGATGAATATATCTACTCACCAGAAATCCCCGCTAATCTGATCCGGCCACCGCTTTGCCTTTTCGCGCCGTATCCGAAGTTTCCCCGACCGATCCTAAATTTGCACAACACCAAGTATAAGATTACATAACCCTAAACGATGAAAGTCACATTATACAAATATCGACGCTCACAAATTAAACATAGCATGCACTCGGTGCGCGGAAAAACGCACGAAAATCGCAATCCTTTAACTAAAATCGTCATTTCGGGGAAATCGACAAAACTACAATCCGACTTGACGAAACCCCGCGTTTGCGCATTCTAATAATCCTATACGAAGCTAATAATATTGCTAACCTAACGCAAATTGACCGCATTCTATTTTCTACGAAAATCTAGTAAGCGATTTTCTTACCGATTCGTTACAAACATCGAGATTCATCGATTTAGCAAGCATATAATTTCACCATTAACCATTCTAATCAATTAGATAACCATCCCTAACATAATCCAACCATTATACTACAAACCCTAATTTTTAAAAATCAAAACCTTCTCTTGATTTTTCATGAGCAAACAAAATAACCTAAATTTCACACTTAAACTACAAAATCTAGCAAGCTTACACTACAATTAAACACTAGATTAAGATTGTACCTCACAAGTGATGATTCCTAGTTTGAACTAGCCTCCAAGACACCTCTTTTCTCCACCTTTTAACAAAATTAGGGTTTGGGAAGAAGTGGAATGGGATTTAGGTTAGAATTAGTGAAGAAAATTGTGTATTTTTGTGGATTTTTGTTGATTTTAGAAGCAATTTTGAAGCAAGAAAGAGAGGGGAAAAATGGTGTTTCCAGCAGTGAGCTCGGCCTGGAGCAAGGGAGGGAGGTTGTGGGAGTTTTGTGGAAGTTTCTAGGTCAAAAAAAACATCATATGTTATCATTTAATGCTTTCATGTCAACCTTTTTGCAAAAAAAAAACCCCCATTTTAAGCCATTTTTTTCATAATTTTCCCACCAAAAATCTAAAAGTTTGCAAGACATGATATAATTTTATTAACACCATATTTTAGCTTATAAAGACTCCTAATTAAGAAATTTACCTAATTAAATTTTTATTTATCCCTAATTAAATGTATTTAAAAAGGCTTAAAATAATAAAAAAATTAATTAATTACGAATTTTTTTTTATTTAACTAGAAAATTATAAGTGACATTTTAGTGACAAAATTATAGTAATATCTTGCCTAAATTTTGTATAATTAGGTCTACAATGAAAAATATCAATTTTGACTTTTTACGGAAAAAGCCGAAAAATTGGCCGATTACCGAAAAACTGCCTAAACGATTTTCGAAGGGTTACAATCTTCCCCCCTTAAAGAAATTCGGTCCCCGAATTTAGAATTTAACTACGCGTACCTTCAAAAAGATGGGGATATCTCTTCCTCATCTCGACCTCGGTCTCCCAGGTGACCTCCTCGCTGTTCGGGCCACGCCAAAGGACCTTGACGGACGGTATGACCTTCGACCTCAATTTCTTCACCTGCCGATCCAAGATGACAACCGGCTGCTCGGTGAAAGAAAGATCACGGTCTAACTGGATCGTCTGGTGCTGAATCGCCTGGGAACGATCATGAAGGTACTTGCGGAGCATCGAGACATGGAATACGGGGTGAACATCGGGGAAGCTGGGCGGAAGAGCTAACCGATAAGCGACTGGACCAACACGCTCTAGGATCATGAAAGGACCAACATATCTAGGACTCAACTTCCCTTTCCGCCCAAATCTCATCACACCCTTCATCGGAGAGACCTTCAGGAAAACATGATCGCCAACAGCGAACTCGAGTCGGCGACGACGCCTGTCAGCATAAGATTTCTGCCTGCTCTGTGCCGCTCTCATCCTGTCCCGAATCAGCTGTATCTTCTTGGTCGTCTCCTGTACGATCTGTGGCCCCAAAATACTGCTCTCCCAGAGCTCTGTCCAACATACCGGCGATCGACATCTCCTCCCATATAAAGCCTCGAAAGGTGCCATCTGAATCGTCTCCTGAAAGCTATTATTGTAGGAAAACTCGATCAAAGGCAAATGACGATCCCAGCTACCACCGAAATCTAAAACACAAGATCTGAGCATGTCCTCAAGAGTCTGAATCGTACGCTCTGACTGACCGTCAGTCTGCGGATGAAAGGCTGTGCTAAAACTCAATCGGGTGCCCAAAGCTTCCTGGAGTTTCTGCCACAATCGGCTGGTAAACTGGGTGCCACGGTCGGACACGATACAAGTCGGAACGCCATGCAGTCGCACTATCTCATCAATATAAACCTGGGCGTACTGAGAAAATCCAAAAGTGGTCTTCACTGGCAGAAAGTGAGCCGCTTTCGTCAGTCGATCCACAATCACCTAAATAGAGTCATACCCTCGACTGGTCCTGGGTAGACCCACAACGAAGTCCATGGAGACCTGCTCCCACTTCCACTCAGGGATGGGCAAAGGCTGTAACTCGCCGGCTGGCCTCTGGTGCTCGGCCTTGACTTGCTGACAAGTCAGGCATCTCGACACAAAGTCTGTAATATCCTTCTTTATCTCGTCCCACCAGTAAACCTCTCTCAAATCACTGTACATTTTGGTGGAACCCGGATGCACACTGTATACTGATCTATATGCCTCCTCGAGAATATCACGCCTCAGTCCCTCTGAATCTGGCACGCACAGTCGAGTCCCAAATCGAAGTATCCCCTGATCATCAATCACGAACTCAGAAACTCTGCCCTGCCGAATCTGCTCAATAATCTCTAAGATACGGGCATCGCCGGACTGTGCCTCGCGGATACGGTCAAGTAACTGTGGGCGTGCTCTGAAATGGGCTAGCTGTCCCCCTGTAGGAGTAAACTCGAACTGCACTCTGCTATCACATAACACCTGCCAATCCGCCGTCGACTGCATCTGTACTGCGCTCAAACAAGATAAGCTACCTCCGGGCCTCCTACTCAAAGCATCTGCCACCACATTCGCCTTGCCCGGATGGTATAGAATCTCGCAGTCATAATCCTTCACCAACTCCATCCAACGGCGCTGTCTCAGGTTCAGGTCTCGCTGCTGGAAGATATACTTCAAACTCTTGTGGTCAGTGAATATCTGGCACGACTCACCGTATAGGTAATGTCTCCAGATCTTAAGTGCAAATACCACTGCAGCCATCTCTAAATCATGGGTGGGGTAGTTCTGTTCGTGTTTCCTCAGCTGCCGAGAAGCATACGCGATAACTCTGTCGTGCTGCATCAACACACATCCCAGCCCCACTCTAGAAGCATCACAATATACCACGAACCCGCCTGATCCTGAAGGCAATGCTAACACTGGTGCAGTAGTCAGACGAGTCTTCAACTGCTGGAAGCTATCCTCACATGCCTGGGTCCAA
This sequence comes from Agapanthus africanus, assembly GCA_030015575.1. Lineage (NCBI taxonomy): Eukaryota > Viridiplantae > Streptophyta > Magnoliopsida > Asparagales > Amaryllidaceae > Agapanthus > Agapanthus africanus. The sequence continues at coordinate 365,771,982 of JASDDO010000012.1, forward strand.
TCAAAAGGAACTCCCTTCCGGGTCAACCCGGTCAACGGTGCAGCAATGCGGGAGAAATCCTGGACAAAACGTCGATAATAGCCGGCCAGACCTAGAAAGCTACGAACCTCTGTAACTGATACCGGTCTAGGCCAACGCTGAACTGCCTCGATCTTCTTCGGGTCCACGCAAATACCATCTCTCGTCACCACATGACCCAAGAAGTCGACACTGTCTAGCCAGAATGCGCACTTGGAGAATTTGGCGAACAGCTGATGCTCCCTCAAAGTCTGCAATGTGATACGTAAATGCTGCTCATGCTCCTCCCGGCTCCGAGAATAAACCAAGATGTCGTCAATGAACACAATGATGAACTGATCGAGATACGGCCTGAATACGCGGTTCATCAAATCCATAAAAGCTGCCGGGGCATTGGTGAGCCCGAACGACATCACCAAGAACTCGTAATGACCATAACGAGTACGGAAGGCGGTCTTCGGAATATCCTCCTTCCGAACCCGCAACTGGTGATAACCTGACCGTAAATCAACCTTCGAGAAAAACCCTGCACCCTGGAGCTGGTCAAATAAGTCATCAATGCGGGGTAGGGGATACCTGTTCCACACAGTAACCCGGTTCAGCTGACGATAATCAATGCATAAGCGCATACTTCCGTCCTTCTTCTTAACAAACAGGACGGGAGCACCCCAAGGTGACACACTCGGTCGGATAAGTCCTTTGTCCAGCAAGTCCTGTAACTGATCCTTTAGCTCTCTCAGCTCCGCCGGGGCCATCCGATAAGGAGGTATAGAAATAGGCCCCGTGCCAGGGATCAAGTCAATACAGAACTCAATCTCGCGCTCTGGTGGCAGACCAGGCAGCTCGTCAGGGAATACATCAGGAAACTCTCTCACAACAGGGACCTGGTCCAATGGAACCTCTGTGGAGCTAGTATCACAAATATAAGCTAAGAATCCCTGACACCCTTTCCTTAAGAGCTGACCAGCGCGAAGAGATGAAATCAAGCTGGGAAGGGTAGCGCTACGATCTCCCTGAATAATAAGAACCGGCTCACCAGGAAAACTGAATCTGACTGCCTTTTCACGGCAGTCCACGGATGCATAACAGGTGGCTAGCCAGTCCATACCAAGAAGAACGTCAAAGTCTAGCATATCGAGGAGAATCAAATCTACTGAAGAATCTCTCTCCCCGATACGAACGGAACACGATCGATACACAAAACGGGCAACAAAAGACTCGCCTACCGGGGTAATAACGACAAGCGGCTGATCTAACGGAGAAGACTCTCGGCCCAACCTCGGTGCAAAATATGTGGAAACGTAGGAATGTGTAGAGCCTGGATCAAATAATACCCGTGCATCAAAAGAACATACTGGCAGAGTACCTGTCACGACGGCATTGGATGCCTGTGCATCCTGAGGAGTCAATGCGAACACTCGGGCCTGTCCACCACTAATAGCTGGCTGTCCTCTGCCTCTACCTCGGCCTCTGCCTCTGTCGCCTCGTCCTCTCTGAACCGGACCGCCACGCCCACGGCCTCTAGAAGCATCTGACTGGCGTGGAACATCATCAGGAGGAAGGAGTAAAGCTCTCTGAGAAGGTGGTGAAGGTGGTAAAGTCACATGCGGGACTGTTGCCGCGCCCTGGCGTCCCATGGTACAGTCTCTGACACGGTGGTACTGACTCCTACACCGAAAACATCCTGGAGACGACTGCTGGGTCTGTGGATATGAACCAAATAACTGACCTCGTCTCAATCCTCTGCCTCCACCATCTCCCGGAAACAATCTATCGCGGTGTCTGCCCATCTACCGCTGAGTTGGCGTATCAGTACGGATCCTCTTCGGCCCAGAAGCGACCGGAGTCTCAGAAACACGCTCCTCCAAAAGTAAGGCTGCATCCATCGCGGCTGCGTATGTATCAAAGTGCTGGGTACCGATGGCAAGGAATAGCTGTGTATCAAGCCCTCGCACGAACCTCTTTATTCTCTTCTCTTCTGTGTCGACTAGGTACGGAGCATATCGAGACAACTGGGTAAACTGTATATCATACTCCGACACTGTCATCCTAGGAGTCTTGCGCAAAGAATCAAAACTACGGGCTCGAGCATCTCGGACACTCTCCGGAAGAAAACGGGCAAGAAATGCAGATGTAAACTCATCCCAGGTCACAGAAGGCAGACCTGCAGCTCGGCCTCTGTCTACTGAATCGTACCATGTCTGGGCAAGACCCTCCAGACGAAAACTCGCAAACTCCACCAATCTATCATCAGAACACCTCAACGAACGGCAAATCCGAGCTATCCTATCAAGAAATGCCTGTGGGTCCTCTATCGCATCTGTACCGGTAAAAGCTGGAGGTCTCAATCTCATGAACTCCTGTAGTGAAACAGGGATAGTCTCCGTAGTAGCAGCAGGAGTGACCATCTGTGCAGCAGGTACGATCGTGGTCTGTGCGGTGGAAGGAACGTCCTTGGATCTCTGTGCCCGGGTGAACTCAACTAAAGATCCCATCATCTGCCGCAACTCTTGCATGCCGGCCTCTAATCTGGCAATACGGTCAGGATAAGGCGGATCAGTGGGACCCTGAGGGACAGGTGTATCATCCCGCTCGATCCTCGCCTCAGACGGGCCCGCCCGAATCTCATCCCTAGCGGCAGCCCGCTGAGCTCTCGTAGTCTTGGGCGGCATCGAAGCTAGAATAAGAAAAAGGACTGATAAGATCATTGCAATTGAATCAAGGAATGCAAGGAATCAAGAAAGGAATACAAGCAATTATGTCCTAAGGTCACTTAGGCGGAGTACCGTATCGTAAGTATGCCGCGGATCATACCCACGCTACGCCACTCTGCTTAAGTCACCTACTCCATCTACCAAGGTCGTCCTACACTCAGAAAGGTAAAACCTACGCTCTGATACCAACTTTGTCACGACCCGAAAGTACGGAACGTGACTGGCACTTAGATTACGAGACGTCTAAAGGCGTACCGTAACCTAAGTCAGCCAAAGCCCAGAAATCTAACCCAAAATCAAAAGAGAGTGAAGGAAAACCTTAAATGAAAACGGTTTTGAAATCAATTAAGTTGCATAGAATCCAAAAAAAGAACATCAAAATTTCTGAAAATTTCGGCAGAGTCTCCCCTGTATTTTCTATCCCCCAAAATGGGTACAACAAGATAATAAACCTGTAATTATAAAAATGGCATCCCCAAGCGGGAGCTAGCTCTTCGCCCAAGGCGGATCACAACCACATGCAATATAATAGTAATATCAAGAAAAGAGCATAAAAGAGATGCAAATACCAGAAAAACCCACGTCGGCTCAAGTGAGCTCGACCCAAAAGAAACCACAAATATACAAATCTCTCAGTCTCATCACTAGGTCGCATATACAATACAAGTGGTAGATGGAGAATACTAGATACAATGATAAAGCAAAAAGAAATAAAGTATACTCGCAACCCACCTACGGGCGATGTCGCGAGTCTGAGCAAAAGGAACTGATGACAAAATAGCCCGCCGCTACAAGACTGACGGGTCCGACCTGCAAGACACTGTGGCACAACGGGGGTGAGTTGCCAGCTCGTGAGTAAATATAACATCTAATAAGGCAATCGTAAGAATGCACGCAATGCACCACAACATGCATGTCCATATGTGCTATAATATCTCTAGTATGCATGCACAGGTATGCAATGTCATTATAAAGTCTTTAAGTGTTTTAAATGCTAAGGTTATTGAATTCTTAACTTTAGAACATGAATATCTGTATAATAGCTAAATATCATCAAGAAATCATCTGAAAACCCGTGTCAAGCATCGACACCAAAAGGAATCATATCTGTCTCAATATCGGGCTCCGTCAGTCCGGATCGGCCCATATCATAAATCTCACGACAACGGTCGGTATCCTCCGGATATCCGCCGCGCCAGACATCACCGGTAGGTAGTCTTCCCCTGCCAGGCTCATCGTCTACAACTCGATCTTCTTGCCCCGGGGTACCATACCGGGCCCACCATGTACCCGAGACGGTTCATCCACTCCTCGAATCGGGTCTCGAAATCCAACAGAAAACATGAAAACTCATGGTGGACGACACATACATCACGAGAAAACCGCAACTTTTGTTTTGAAAAGGATAAATATAAGGTTTTGTTAAATTATTGCGGTTTTCCCCAAAAATCCAGAAATCGCAGCAAAACTGAAATCCTCAAGAAAATCATAATGTCCACATGTTATATATATGATAAATGTCTATGATATCAATGTGTATGATGTAAATTTTGGCTAGAGTTCTATGTAGATATGATGATGATGCGAGATATGTGCATGCGATGCAGTTTCATATATCAAGTATGAGTGCAGGTGATGATATTAAGATAAACAGGTTCTATCGTGCACGTGGCATGTCAATTTCCAAGGCGTGTGTGTGTCACATGAATAGTGCGCGTGCAACATATGCCAATGGTAAGGTGTTCGTGTCCTACGAAATGATATCGCATAGGTAGAGATGAATGTCCATGCAAATTAACATACTGTTCGCTATAAGGGTATGCAGTGTACATGAATGGATAAGCTAACTAACAATATAATCTTGCAAAAAGTAGTGTAATCCTAACTAGGGGGGCGCCTCGCGCCATCCAGACGATTCCCCCATAGATGAATATATCTACTCACCAGAAATCCCCGCTAATCTGATCCGGCCACCGCTTTGCCTTTTCGCGCCGTATCCGAAGTTTCCCCGACCGATCCTAAATTTGCACAACACCAAGTATAAGATTACATAACCCTAAACGATGCAAGTCACATTATACAAATATCGACGCTCACAAATTAAACATAGCATGCACTCGGTGCGCGGAAAAACGCACGAAAATCGCAATCCTTTAACTAAAATCGTCATTTCGGGGAAATCGACAAAACTACAATCCGACTCGACGAAACCCCGCGTTTGCGCATTCTAATAATCCTATACGAAGCTAATAATATTGCTAACCTAACGCAAATTGACCGCATTCTATTTTCTACGAAAATCTAGTAAGCGATTTTCTTACCGATTCGTTACAAACATCGAGATTCATCGATTTAGCAAGCTTATAATTTCACCATTAACCATTCTAATCAATTAGATAACCATCCCTAACATAATCCAACCATTATACTACAAACCCTAATTTTTAAAAATCAAAACCTTCTCTTGATTTTTCATGAGCAAACAAAATAACCTAAATTTCACACTTAAACTACAAAATCTAGCAAGCTTACACTACAATTAAACACTAGATTAAGATTGTACCTCACAAGTGATGATTCCTAGTTTGAACTAGCCTCCAAGACACCTCTTTTCTCCACCTTTTAACAAAATTAGGGTTTGGGAAGAAGTGGAATGGGATTTAGGTTAGAATTAGTGAAGAAAATTGTGTATTTTTGTGGATTTTTGTTGATTTTAGAAGCAATTTTGAAGCAAGAAAGAGAGGGGAAAAATGGTGTTTCCAGCAGTGAGCTCGGCCTGGAGCAAGGGAGGGAGGTTGTGGGAGTTTTGTGGAAGTTTCTAGGTCAAAAAAAACATCATATGTTATCATTTAATGCTTTCATGTCAACTTTTTTGCAAAAAAAAAACCCCCATTTTAAGCCATTTTTTCATAATTTTCCCACCAAAAATCTAAAAGTTTGCAAGACATGATATAATTTTATTAACACCATATTTTAGCTTATAAAGACTCCTAATTAAGAAATTTACCTAATTAAATTTGTATTTATCCCTAATTAAATGTATTTAAAAAGGCTTAAAATAATAAAAAAATTTATTAATTACGAATTTTTTTTTATTTAACTAGAAAATTATAAGTGACATTTTAGTGACAAAATTATAGTAATATCTTGCCTAAATTTTGTATAATTAGGTCTACAATGAAAAATATCAATTTTGACTTTTTACGGAAAAAGCCGAAAAATTGGCCGATTACCGAAAAACTGCCTAAACGATTTTCGAAGTGTTACAATATCGCTAATACATATTGATGGAGCCCTTAGGATCTTTGTTGACTACCGGCGTTGTGATGGCGATCACACTAGTGGGGGCTGGGTAGTCTATAAGCACATCCTTATACAGGTCCCTAGTCGTAGGATTATCGAGACAGGGCATCGATACTCCAGAGTAGACTGGTGTATACGCTTCTCGTCCCAGCAGGGGAGATGGTCTGTCCCACAACCATCAGTATGTCGTACTGGAGATAGTATGCAGGTGCTCGTTAGGTTACGAGTACACTGGACAGGACTCGTCGGGAACTGTTGGTTGGTATTATACCTATTGTCAGTTAACAGTTCTCAGGTGACATGGGTACAGCTTAGTCCGTTGACTTGACACTGTCATTTCACCTCGAGTGTGTTCCCACTGTTCTTAGATTACTACCCTACCGCGGCTCTATTGAGTCGTGCAAACAGGTAGTAGTTGGGTGCAGTACCGAAGCACATAGAGGCAGTGACGTTTAGACAGGATTCGTCTCTCCCGATATTGGGAGTTGATATCGCGCTGTGTCTAGGAGAGCCATTACACAAAGTCCCTGGCCAGGGCAAGCGAGATTTACTGGTAGTGTTTCCAGTAGTTTCTCAGGGTGTTCTGGGCAACACTCCGACACGACTTGTACCGCTATTAGGGGTCCAACGTTTACTGCCACCTAGGCCCGACATGCGATACTCTTAGATGAACAGACCGGACTGTACGGAGATTGTCACATTCAGGCTCAGTTGGAGTTCAGATGGGTTCACCTTATCGGTCTTCTTATCGGCATCTACTTGGGAACCATTATGTACAGCTAGTAACGTTTGTGGCCTGTGGTTAAACCTACTGCCAGCGTAGTGTCGAGTCTTTAGAGTCCCACACAGAGGGTTGTTAACCTTTGGGAGAAACGAGTAGAGGTCGTATGGTTTTACGACGAGGTTCGTTCACATATGCGTACTTGTGCGCGTTTGGTGTTCGGACAGTTGATACTAGTGGGCTTTGGTTTAAGCCGGATCCTAGTATTTGATTTTGGCTTAGTTCAGTCTCATTGCATTCGTGTTCTTCGGAACACGGAAGCGGGTATGTATATACAGTTGACAGAGACAAATGAAGGAGACATCTCATTAGGGTTTTTGACCGTTGACTTGATTAAGATCTTAATGAGATGAAGGTAATTGATTAATAGTTTTAATTAGTGATAATTGTGTTATGGTTATTTGGATAGACCATTTGACTTGTTGACCAAAGTTGACTAAGATATTTTTCTTAAGCAAAAGATTCTTTGCTTAGCATTAATGGTGACATGATAATGGTCAAATCAAATGAACCATCACAACTTTTTTGCTAATTAAAATTATTATTCTTTTATGCTAATATGAGAGCTATCTCTTCATTCTATGATATTCATTATCATACATATGTTCTTGTGTGAATAAAATCACATCACCCAACGATCCACTATAATATCCTGCCGCATCTCATATCATGACCCAAACACATATCACAATTCACGGCATCATGCCCGATCATATCGACTCGCCTCCAAATATCATATACTATTCTCAACATCTGTGTCTCTCTCTCTCTCTCTCTCTCTCTATATATATATATATATATATATATATATATATATATATATATATATATATATAAGCACCAGAACATTTTTTTCTCTTTCCTAGCTCTCTCTCCTTCATCCTCTCTCTCAAACCCAAACCTCTCATGTGTTGAGAACCAATGGAAATTGAGATCAAACCATAAAATCACTCTCTACTCATTCTAGGGTTCTTAGTCTAGCAAGCAAAGCACTCTAGTTACTTCATGGTTGAGGTAGGAGCTCAAGGTAGAGGCCTTCGGGTGGATCTTCTTCGATATAGAGAAGCCAGTGAGGAGGAGCCATCTAGATCATTCCAAGGAGCTCACAACAAGGAGAAGAAGGAGTTCAAGTTTAAGGTATAACTTTCTATCCTAGTAGATAGAACTCTATTCTTTTGCTAGTTAGGTTTATGGTAAAGATCCGGGTTTTAGTGTTATTCTAGTGCCAAGTTTATGTTCGTCGTAAAAATTTTGTTCCGTATTTGGCCACGGAAGTTGGCCACGGCGCTAGTGCAACCCTTCATGGTATCAAAGCCTACCCATAAACCCTACTAGCTAGTTTGCACAAGGTTAAAATCTCGATTGACAAATTTTTCCGAATCTCGAATCTATGCTCATGAGCTTGCTGTCGATTTTTGAAGTTTTCCTAAAATTTTTCTGAGCATCTTAGAATTACATGCAAGCGAAACTATAACTACAGAAAACATTTGGGGGCCTAACTCCAAAATTCTGCCGCGGAAAGTGAGCAAAATGGAGCATTTTGCGGCCCTTCCACGACGCTTTTTGGGCTACAGTACCCAACAATTTTTCTGGGGCTTTATTTCATGAAAATATGATATTTGTGATATATAGTTTTGGCCCAGGTTTATTTGTGTGCTGGATTTGCTTTTGGGGCCTATTTGGAAAAGTTTGTCGATCGAAATTTTAAATGTGTATTTTACAGTACATTCACTTTTATCTGCGATCGGGAATGTCACTCGATCGGTAAAACTCGTCTGATTGCTATATGTTCTTTTAGACGGGTTTTGCGAACGTGACATTCACGTTGATGTTGTGTGCTTGTTCTGTGGTTGTGGTTGGATAGTCGTGTTGGATAGCATATGATGAAATGTTAGTGGTGCAGTTTAAATTCTTTTGTACATTTGTTATTGTGGGGCGAGCGTCCGACATGTGGACTGCCATCTTTGCCGGGTTGTATATTATTTTGGGGCACGACCGGGTTGAGGTCGATGTCACCGTTTGTACATATTATTTTCTATTTCTGTACTAGGATTACCCCGTGGTGGAGTGCACGAATAGCCGGGTTCTAGAAAGGCAGCAAGCCCGCATCTCATTGCATTGAGACGGAGGGGATTCTTTCTCATGGTGTTGAGACGGAGGGGGCTTCATTCTAGAATTGGCGGGCTATTCACCGCACTCGTAGGGGGTACTGGTTTTCATTTCATAGGCTATCCACACGACCGGGAACGTCGGGTTTTATTTGTGGCTCAAATGAAACCCGGGGCACCAAAATTATGCACCATTTTGTATTGTTGGCTGTGTTTCTGTGATGCTGTTTCCTATCATGCCTGGGAAGAATGTTGTATATACTTATATATATATACTAGTAGATGTTGTACATGTTTTGCACCCGCGCTAGTCCAGCCCCCGCTCTGTCGTTAGTTAAGTAACTTAACGGGTGATGACGGGGCCCGGTGGCGAATGCGGATGGCATATACGTACATTGTATATTTATTCTTTTCTGGTGTGATAGGTTACATTGATGGGACAGCATTAATTTTGATTAATGCAAGAAAAACAAACCTAAAAGATGTTGTTGGAACCAAGTTTTAAAAACAGACATTACAGACGTTCTCTTTTGCTTTGCACAGTGGTATTCAGTTTGGAATATCCAGCACCTCATTCGACGAGGCAAGGGCCGAAATCCCTTCATCGGGAGTGACCCCTTGAGCAAAAGTTTGCGTCAACGTAATAACTTCACTATAGTCGATTATTTTTTCTTTGCATCGTGGTATTCAGTTTGGAATATCCTGCACCTCATTCGACGAGGAAAGAGCCGAGATCCCTTCACAGGGAGTGACCTCTTTAGCAAAATTTTTCGCCACTATATATTTTAAAAGGCAATCAGGTTCCTTCAACGATGTCAAGTTCATTACGTTAACGGGTTTTTCGCCAAAAATCCAGCCGTAGTCCTCCGTCGTTTCCTACAATTACTACTTAGTATTCGAGCTACGTATTTTGGCATTGTCAAGGCGTAGTGATCGGTAGTTCAGTATTGCTTGTTTGCAGCTTTATTTTCAGATTATTTAGGACAGTCGCATAGCTGTGTTGGCATTGTCAGGGGATATGCAGGTGGGTCTAAGTTAATCAAGATAATGACGGGCCGAACATGACTAGCGGTTTATGATATGTTGGCATTGTCAAGGTCATAAACCGTTAGGGGGAAAAACCACATCGGGAGTTTCAAACATACAGGAAACTTGCAGATTTAGCATACCTTCTGGAGTGTAGTGACTAGAGTGGATTCTATCTAGGTCATTACACAATGATAGTTGGATCCCGATCCTACTGATGAGTTGGATTACTCTCGGGAGATTATTTCACTTAACAATCAATGCTATAAACCAAGTAGGTGTCTAGAACGGTGTTAGCGGGGCTACGCCTCCTGGGAAAAGAGGTTATGTAATTAAGGAACTTCGCGAAAGAGTTGGAAAACCTCCCTCGAAGTACCAACACTAGCCTGGCTGAAAGGTTAAGCAAGTATTGTGACGTGCGATTAATCCTGACTAATTCTTCTTTTAGGGTTTGAAGAAGAATTTGAGGAAACAGTGGGAGCCATCCTGATTAGATAAATTAATAACTAATCTAATCTTGCAATTGCGCACTCTGAGTGTTTCTTTTCTCTCTCTCCAGATAGCAACCATTTCACGCCCTAATCAAGATAATAAAATGTATCGCTTGACCGATCCAAATTCTTATTCGGTGCTGTGGAAAGTCGGTTTGGCTCTAACTTATGATGGCAATCATGAGTATGAGCAAGGGAAAGAGGATTGTATGGATTCCAAGGAGACCCAGTTGAAGAAGAAGCATAGTATTGCATCTACTTCAGGTGTTCTTGTAATTGAGAACTGCTTTTCGGTCAGCCCTACCTCCTGGGTACTTGATACCGGTTCAGAATCTCATATCTGTAATTTATTGCAGGGACTGAGAAAAAGTAGGAAAGTTGCACCTGGTGATATGTCCTTCAGGGTAGGGAACGGAGCATAAGTTAATGCTGCAGCCGTCGGTGAATATCACCTAGTGTTGCCAAATGGCAATACTGTGATTTTGAACAATTGCTACTATGTACCTTCCATGGTTTTCAACATTATATCAGTTTCTTTACTTGATAAAGATGGATATAACTTTGTTCTTGATAAAAATATCATGAACATTTACCTTAATAAGGTACTAGTTGTAGAAGGTACACTGTGTAATGGTATCTATGTTCTAAATCAGAATACAGTTTTCAATGTACAAAACACACGCAAGATAAAGGGTTCAGATACGAACGAATTCTACTTGTGGCATTGTAGACTTGATCATATCGGAGAGAAAATACTAAGTAAGTTGCATAAAGTTGGACTCTTGAATACGTTCGAATTTTCATCTTATGAAACTTGTCAGTCTTGTCTCAATGGAAAGATGACCAAATCTCCGTTCACCGGACATGGAGAAAGGGCAGCAGAGCTCTTGGGACTCATATACAGTGATGTGTATGGTCCAAAGTCTATACATGCAAGGGAAAGGTTCTCGTACTTCATCACATTCACTGACGATCTCTCTAGGTTCGGATATGTGTATCTCATGAAACACAAATCTGAAACTTTTGAGAAATTCAAAGAATTCAGAAACGAAGTAGAGTACCAGACTGGCAAAAGTATCAAGATCCTCCGGTCTGATAGAGGAGGGGAGTACTTAAGCACGGAATTCCTAGATTACTTAAAAGAGAATGGAATTTTCTCTCAGCTTACTCCTCCGTACACACCACAGCACAACGGCGTATCGGAGCGGAGGAACCGTACCCTATTGGACATGGTTCGCTCCATAATGAGTAATGCTGAGTTACCTCTTTCATTATGGGGACTTGCGCTAGAACCAGCATCGTACTTGCTGAATCAAGTTCCGTCTAAATCTGTGCCTAAGACTCCATATGAAATATTGAGTGGTAAAAGACCATATCTTGAACGTATTAAGATATGGGGTTGTCCGGCCTATGTAAAAGTACAAAATCTGGACAAGCTTAAGGCACGATCGGTTTTGTGCAAGTTTGTGGGATATCCTAGAAATTCTCTGGGATACCTGTTCTACAACACTGAGGAACATAAGGTGTTCGTTGCTCATCGCGCCAACTTTTTAGAGTGGCAATTTCTTGCAAAAGAAATAAGTGGGAGCTTGGTAGAACTAGATGAAATATCAGATCCACAAACTCAAACTGAGGATTTAGTAGAACCAGAAAATTCAATAGTCCCAGACGAACCTCGGCCACTCCGCAGATCTGGTAGGATTTCTCATCCGCCCGAGAGATAATACGGTTTTCTCATAGACGGGGATCGAGAGGATTGCATCTTGGAAGAAGATGACCCTTCCAGTTTTAGACAGGCCATTATCAGTAGGGACTCTGATAAGTGGCTAGATGCTATGCGATCCGAAATGGAGTCCATGTACACCAATAAAGTGTGTACCTTGGATATTGCTCCACTTAGGGTAAAACCCGTTGGATGCAAATGGATCTACAAAAGGAAACTTGGTGTAGATGGGCAGGTGGAAACCTATAAGGCTAGACTCATTGTAAAAGGTTTTCGTCAACGACCTGGTGTGGACTATGACGAAACTTTTTCTCCAGTGGCTATGCTCAAATCCATTCGGATCCTACTTGCCATTGCTGCCTTCCATGACTATGAGATATGGCAGATGGACGTAAAAATGGCTTTTCTAAACGGCAGTTTGGAAGAGTGCGTTTATATGGATCATCCAGAAGGTTTTGTTGATAGTGGGAGCAGCGGGAAGGTGTGCAGGTTGCTTAAATCCATTTATAGATTAAAGCAGGCATCACGGAGCTGGAACATCTGTTTTGATGAAGCAATCAAAGAATTTGACGTCATCAAAAACGAAGACGAGCCTTGTATTTATAAGAAGATTGTAGGACGAACTGTCATATTCCTAGTCTTGTATGTAGACGACATTCTTTTGATAGAAAATGACATTCCTATGCTACAATCGGTCAAGCTATTCTTGTCACAAAGGTTCTCCATGAAAGACTTGGGTGATGCCTCGTGCATTCTGGGGATCAAGATCTACAGAGATAGATCCAAGAGATTACTGGGACTTTCGCAGTCCAGGTATATAGAGACCGTACTAAAGAGATTTAGTATGGAAGATTCCAAGTGCAGTAATATACCCGCATTGCACGGAATCACCCTTTCCAAGAAGATGTCTCCCAAGACTGACGAGGAGAGGGTTCGCATGAGCACTATACCCTATGCTTCGGCGGTAGAATCTATAATGTATGCGATGCTATGTATAAGACCAGATGTAAATTACGCGCTAAGCGTGGTGAGCCGGTATCAGTCAGACCCAGGTGAGAACCACTGGACAACAGTGAAGAACATTCTCAAGTACCTGAGAAGGACTAAGGAGATGTTCCTGGTTTACGGTAATGGAGACCTCAGGGTCGAGTCCTTTACCGATTCAAGCTTCCAAAGTGACAAGGATGACAGCAAGTCTGTCTCGGGTTTTGTGTTACCTTCAACGGAGGGGCAGTGTGTTAGAGGAGTTACAAACAGGATATCGTCGCAGACTCGACGATGGAGGCTGAATACATTGTTGCAAGCGATGCGGCAAAAGAGGCGGTCTGGATGAAGAAGTTCATTAGTGAACATCAGGTGGTTCCGTCTATTGTTGACCCAATACCTTGTATTGCGATAACAATGGGGTTATAGCTTTAGCGAAGGAACCACGGTCCCATCAGAAATCCAGATACATCTTAAGGCGGTATCACCTGATCAGGGAGATCATTGATCGCCAGGAGATCGAGGTACGGAGAGTGGACACTAAAGACAACACGGCGGATCCATTCACAAAGGCCCTCCCTCAAACACGGTTCGAGCGACTTTTTGAGCTATTGGGTATGCGGTACGCCAACAGCTGGCCTTAGTGCATTCGTTGGGTATGCGGTTCACCAATTACTGGCCTTTAGTGCAAGTGGGAGATTGTTGGATATGTATGCCCTAGAGGCCATTATTGTATAGTACTAGTTTGTATAATACATTTTGGAAGCTTAGGATATATATACGGTTTTACGACAGTCTTGCTCAATATGGTAGTATGCTACTTGGTTTGTTTCTATCTTAATATGTGTATATGTTTCTTTTAATAAATCGCTAATACATATTGATGGAGCCCTTAGGATCTTTGCTTGACTACCGGCGTTGTGATGGCGATCACACTAGTGGGGGCTGGGTAGTCTATAAGCACATCCTTATACAGGTCCCTAGTCGTAGGATTATTGAGACAGGGCATCGATACTCCAGAGTAGACTGGTGCATACGCTTCTCGTCCCAACAGGGGAGATGGTCTGTCCCACAGCCATCAGTACGTCGTACTGGAGATAGTATGCAGGTGCTCGTTAGGTTACGAGTACACTGGACAGGACTCGTCGGGAACTGTTGGTTTGTATTATACCTATTGTCAGTTAACAGTTCCCAGGTGACATGAGTACAGCTTAGTCCGTTGACTTGACACTGTCACTTCACCTCGAGTGTGTTCCCACTATTCTTATATTATTACCCTACCACGGCTCTATTGAGTCGTGCAAACAGGTAGTAGTTGGGTGCAGTCCCGAAGCACTTAGAGGCAGTAACGGTTAGACAGGATCCATCTCTCCCGGTATTGGGAGTTGATATCGCACTGTATCTATGAGAGCCATTACACAAAGTCCCTGGCCAGGGCAAGCGAGATTTACTGGTAGTGTTTCAAGTAGTTTCTCAGGGTGTTTTGGGCTACACTCCGACACGACTTGTACCGCTATTAGAGGTCTGACTTTTATCGCCCCCTAGGCCCGAAATGAGATACTCTTAGACGAACAGACCGGACTGTATGGAGATTGTCACATTCAGGCTCAGTAGGATTTCAGATGGGTTCACCTCATCTGTCTTCTTATCGGCATCTACTTGGGGACCGTTACGTACAGCTAGAACCGCTTGCGGCCTGTGGTTAAACCCACTGCCAGCGTAGTGTCGAGTCTTTAGAGTCCCACACAGAGGGTTGTTCACCTTTGGGCGAAACGAGTAGTGGTCGTATGGTTTTATGACGGGGTTCGTTCACATATGCGTACTTGTGCGCGTTTGGTGCTCGGACAGTTGATACTAGTGGGCTTTGGTTTAAGCCGGATCCTAGTATTTGATTTTGGCTTGGTTCAGTCTCATTGCATTCGTGTTCTTCGGAACACGGAAGCGGGTATGTATATACAGTTGACAGAGACAAATGAAGGAGACATCTCAATAGGGTTTTTGACCATTGACTTGATTAAGGTCTTAATGAGATAAAGGTAATTGATTAATAGTTTTAATTAGTGATAATTGTGTTATGGTTATTTGGATTGACCATTTGACTTGTTGACCAAAGAAGACTAAGATATTTTTCTTAAGCAAAAGATTCTTTGCTTAGCATTAATGGTGACATGATAATGGTCAAATCAAATGAACCATCACAACTTTTTTGCTAATTAAAATTATTATTCTTTTATGGTAATATGAGAGCTATCTCTTCATTCTATGATATTCATTATCAAACATATGCTCTCGTGTGAATAAAATCACATCACCCAACGATCCAATATAATATCCTGCCGCATCTCATATCATGACCCAAACACATATCACAACTCACGGCATCATGCCCGATCATATCGACTCGCCTCCAAATATCATATACTATCCTCAACATCCGTGTGTGTGTGTGTGTGTATATATATATATATATAAGCACCAAAACATCCACATAAACCTATATATATATACACATATGACGTATACACCCAAAACCAAATCCCGTATTTATATACGTATGTGTACAACCTTACTCTAGGGTTCACGACTAAGTAACCAACTAAATCTTTCCTTCAATTCTCGCTAACACTAACCCATGATCTCCTAAAGCTTTTCTTGCTAAGTGTTCATATCTCTCAATAACACATCTAAGTAATTCTATATCACATCATACCATTTCTTACGACATTGCGGGGGTGCTATACGCCATCCACCCGACTTCCCTCGTAGATATAAATCTACTCACCTTCTCTTGCTTGCCGGTGTCGATGTCGCCACGCCCATCCTTGTTGCTCCGAACCCACTCGACGGTACCTGCATGTATATCACATGACATTGTAATTCGAAATCGCATACGAAAACCAAATCGGTACGCGTATCACACATAGGTTAAAACCTATGATCTACGTATGCAAGAATAGCTAACAACCCTCAACGATTGACGTATGAACGTGAATCGTCCAATAAAAACACCAATATCAAAACCTTATTTCATAAATGACATGAAACATAAAGCAACAACTTTGAAAACATGCTCCAGATTTTACCCTAGGCCAAACCAGCCAAAGTTGCATATGTCAAGGGTCTAGTTTACTGGAGATAAAGCCTCAGAACCAACACGAACCCAAATGAACCAGGTCTGGCCGCAAATTGCGGCCAGAACGAATATATTTGTGGCCAAGTTGGGGAAGTAGGGGCTAGGGTTTCAGTGGGGAGTCCTAGGTTGTCTGCATGTATCTCAGTGTTTGCTAAATTATTTTTCAGGTCCCCGAGTGTTAGCAGATTTCAAACTATCCTCATATTTTCATAGTTTTTCCGATGTTGGGGTTTCTAAGTTTGTATTTCGCGGTTTATTCTATGGTTTCAGTCCAAGATACAATCCCTACAGGGGGCATAAGGTCTCTACTAACCTCAATTACACTTCACAATTCAAAATTTCTCAAAACCCTCATCTAGGATTTTCTAGGTTCACAAAACCACTCGATATCGATACTAAACATATATGGATGCCTGAAGAATTTAAATACTATTCTAAAGGTGCATATTATACCTCAATTGGAAACTCAAGAATTTTCTTGAGTTGCCCAAAGTCCTCAAAATTCGATTTTTCTTGGTCCAATGTGCTTCTCTTAAGCTTGTGCATGCTTTTGGTGAAAAGGAGATGGGGTTTTGGGGTTTTTTTTGGGGGTGTTTTGAGGCTTGAAGTGGAGGAGGAGTTGAAATGCTGCCATGGGAGTGAGGGAGGAGAGGAAAAGATGAAGGGGATGAAGGATGAATGAAAACAAAATGAGAGCCATGCTAGGTTGACCCCTCACCCTCTCTCTCTCTCATGCCCATCCCTCATTCTTTATTCTTTTCTTTTCTTTTCTTTCCTATTCTCTTCTCTTCTCACTTTAAAAACCGAAACCAAAACAAAAGAGAAGCCATGTAGGAAAATGTAATAAGTGTGATAAAGGTGACATGGTGCATGTCTTGTGCACAAAATCGGGTTAATGCGAGATTATCGATATTTAATCGCGATTAGCATTAAAATAGTGTATAATTAATCATAAAAACTTATAATTTGCATAAATCACATAAAGCACCCTCATTTCTGTAATTTCCATAATTTTCCAAATTTTTCCCCGATTTATCGGTATTTCATTATACCGCCTTATTAAAATATTCAATATATTACTATTTAATTATAAAAATTCCGAAAAATAATATTTTATTTTTCTGAAATGTTACAATAAATCAACGTGTGTCCCTCCCGACACATCAAAATCATGGAACCTGAGTGCCCAGCATCGACACTCGAAACATCATGAAACCCGTGTCCATCATCGACACGTAAATCCTCATATCTCGGGCTCCGTTAGTCCGGATCGGCTCTCGGGCTCCATCAGTCCGGATCGGCCCATATCATCTCTCGACTCCGGTCGGTATCCTCCGGATATCCGCCGAGCCCAACCAATCACCGGTAGGTAGTGGTCCCTCTGCCAGGCTCACCGTCTACAGCACAGCAAATCGGTTCTCGCCCCGGGGTACCATACCGGGTCCACCATGTACCCGCAATCGGCCTCATCCAGCTCCTCGAATCGGGTTTCACATGTCACACGTCTCAGAACCGAGAAAACGCTTGGTGGACGCACTGAAATATCATATCAAGAGAAACCGGGTTTTTAAAACAGTACATGCTTTCTTTTGAAATAGCCACAGTTCTCAAATCCAGAAATCTTATGAAAACAACATATCTCAATGCGTATAATCATAAAGCATGATGTATGCGACATATAACAGAAATGTAAGCATATCCGTATATCATGCAACATGGAACAGTAATATGCACATATCGAGGGAAAACCGCTCTTTTAAATGAATCCAGTTTTAAAATATATCATGCGGTTCCTAAATCTCCAAAATCGAATGCAATATTGTATAGAGGTGCATATGTGTATGCACGCAAGTATGGGTGTACAATATGTATGTACGCAAGTATGGGTGTACAATATGTATGTACGCAAGTATATCATGCAAGGAGTCATATCCTGATGCAGCAGTTCTACTGTGTAGTGACATTGCAATTATCGATGATGAAGTGTGTGAGCCGGCCAATCTGTATAAGTGTAACATACGCATCATCGATAATGGTGTAGGTGTACTAGCACAAGTATACGTAATGCAATGAGAATAACATGAATGCAGTATAAGGTAAATCATCAGCTAAAAGTTATAAGGTATACGTGTCTACAAGACCGAGTCGGTGAATCTTTCAATCGGCATCCAGCCTCACAATATCTCATACGGTATAATCCGTCGTACGACATCCTATGGTCAAGGGTATGGATCAAACATCAAGTCAAACTCATCAAGTACGGAAAATCATCGTACGGCGGCATTAAGCTATCAGGGATCCTATCAACCTATAAGACGAGGAGGGTACGGACCTAACGTCTCGTACGGCTATCACTCACGATTCACAACATATATAAATATCTCTATATACCTATGTCCTAGGTCACATCCGCAACAATCTCATATGAGGGGACCGGCAGGGTATAAATCATCTCAATCGACTCGCATCCGTATACCAACATATCATCAAATCATCATATCGCGTCATATATTCTTTTCATCGCATTTATATCCCACATCAAGTCAATTTTACAAATACATTCTACCATTACTATAAGCATACGTATCTAATCTAACATACACACCTGAACAATACAAACAGTTTTTGAAAGTTGTGAATCGTAGTTTTGAAAGTAGGGGCTATGGTGTTTTTAAAGAAAAGATATCATTTGAAAATCCGTAACGTCCCTCAAGGTATATGTTTAAAAGATGCATACGATTCTTCAGTTTGGAAATAGTTAGGGTTCGGATGACACATCTACGTCGACTATCTAGTCTTATAGTACCCTAAACGGCAATATCATCAAATATCATCCTCAAATCCCGTCATCACATACTAGTCGTATCATATCACTTCTAAATATCCTAAGTTTCTAATATGGTTCTCTAACTACCTTTTTACTCTATCCATAGTCTTCTATTAAAGGATCCATTAATCATAATCTATATATATAAATCGGTTTCTATCAAAGTTTGCGGGGGTGCTATATGCCATCCACCCGACTTCCCCCGTAGATATAGATCTACTCACCGTGGTCTTCGCTTGCCGAAGTTGATGACGCCACGCTCCGTCGCCTCGGAATCCACGCGAAGGTACCTACAATAACAACACATATCGCAACACTATTAAAATCAAGTTCTGAAATCCAATACGGCACGCGCATTGCTCATAGGTTAGAACCTATAGCTTACGCGTACAAAAATCAACCAAACAACCCTTGTTGTTGATGTAAAAACATCCAACAACCAAATATGAATCCAAATATCAAAAATTAGTATTTCAAAATACGGAAACCATAGCCAAAATCACACCAAAATGTTCCCAGATTTTGACTCATGTCAAATAAAGCTAAACAAACAAGTATATGGAGTTAATGAGCTACTAGACCACCCATGACCCAAATCCCCCCAAAGTGGCCGGCCACTTAGCCAAATATTCCGGCCTCCTCGGACCCCCCTGCTCAGATGGGGTCCGTCTCGTCAAGGTGGTCTCCTATTGGT
Organism: Agapanthus africanus; assembly: GCA_030015575.1. Lineage (NCBI taxonomy): Eukaryota > Viridiplantae > Streptophyta > Magnoliopsida > Asparagales > Amaryllidaceae > Agapanthus > Agapanthus africanus. Next base: position 365,791,784 of record JASDDO010000012.1, read on the forward strand.
CCAATTTGGTCTCTGGTATTGTTTGCTAAACTCAGAAATTCCCCGGTTTGCTCCAGATTCACCGTAGGCTCACAGTTCAACACAAAACCGACACGGGTAAATTCTTAAATCTGTATTCTGGTTTCTATGCTATAGTCTAGGTCAAGAATCACCTCTAAAGTCTTATTGACAGCCACTGACATCATCAATCTCCCAAACCCTTCTCTAGAATTTTAAAGCTCACAAATCCATCACTAAACGACTTCTAAACTTAAACAAAATGCTAGGAAATAAAAACTACCCTAAATGGAAAGAGATATACCTCATGTTTACACCCAAGCAAAACCCTAGAAGTTCCAATGTTTTCAAAATCCCACTTTGCTTGGTCCATTGCAATAAGGGTAAGGAGGTGATCATCTTTTGTTAAGGGGGTATGGGGTTTTGATGAAAGATTGGAGATGAGTCATGATGGTAGAATGTGGGGCTTGAGGATGAAGAAGGAGATGAAAGAAAAGGTGGGGGAAAGATATGGGCAGCACTCTCCCTCTCTCTCTCCCTTTCCCACTCACATTCTCTCTCCTTGTATACTCACTCTCATCATGATGTCCCCTCTCTCTCTCCTCAAGTCACCATGACACCTTTTTCCCCTTTTCTCACCATAATAAAACCATAACATAAAATAACACAAATGAACATGTAACCAAATGAAACATGTCATGGTGCACTAACCATGAAAACTGTAGAAATACGGATTTGGCTTAATCGCGATTAGCAGTGCACTAATCGGGTTTTTATCCAAACTGCATATAATAAAATTTAAAAATTCCAAATCCTTCAAATATATTTTTAAATGAATAAATCATTTTAATTTCCATTTATTTCACAATTATCGGTATATATTTATACCCTTTTTCGAAAACTCCAATTTCGCAAATCGGACAGTTTTCGGGAAATATATTATTTTAATATTAAATTCCAAAAATAATATTTTATTTTTTCTGAAATACTACAGTCTTCCCCCCTTAAATAAATTCGGTCTCCGAATTCTAATTTAAACCCCCAAATACTAAAACATTTCAATAATCAGCTCTAATCAACGGGGCTCCGAAATCACGGAAGATATAGGAATACTACAGCGCATCGCGTATGCCTGAAAACGAATACAAGACTCAAATCGAACTCCGTCAAGCGTCACGCAAATCATCTGATTTCACGCAAATCCTCGGAGTTACAATAGAGATACAGATCTCGAAATCCACTACTGAAATCCAATATACACTAGTTAAATACTATAATACGGTATAGTACGCATCCTTGAAAACTCCAAATATGAATAAAATACATGCAAAATATTTTATGAATCGCCGTGTGATGCGTAACTCATGGCACAAGTGACGGACGCTCATTAGCAAAATAATAATATATGTCTATATATGATTTGCTAAATATGTGTTCCGTCATTTCAAAATATCCCAAAAGGTTTTCTTTTTTTTTTTGAAAAAAAACGTTCGTGTCGCTCATGGACACGCAGAAAATAGTGAGACTAGCTATTTTTCAAAAACCCCTTGGTAAACTTTTAATGCATGCAAAGTACTCGAGTACTGTCCTCAGATCAGTCCTGTTTGGCCACTATATAATATGGTGCCCAACACGAAAACAAAGTGCTCAAAGAGAAAAATCAGCCTCAAAAGGCGTATCCAACCATCACGTGCGTCTGGTGCACACGGAAATCAAATCCAAATACATGTGCCACAATATACACAAAAGCAAAACTAAGTGCAACAGGTGTGCATGAAAACATCTGTCCAGTGCAACGGGTGTGCACGACAACACATCTGGTGCATCTATTGTGCACGAAAACAACATCTGGTGCATCAAATGCACGAAATACAATCAATAACTCAAATGAGTAAATAGAAACACTGAGTGCACCGAGGTGTATAAATCAAAAACGTGTGCAACTATGTGCACAAATCCGTATCAATGCACTGCAAGCACATGTGAGCTATACCGAGTGCAAAATCACATCTTCCGTATGAAATCCACGAAATCATAAACACATGCTACGAAGGTACAAAATCGACCTCAAATGCAATAGATATGCACAAATTTTAAATCAACACAACGGTGTATAAAATATATATCAAGTGCGGTTACTATGCGCAAAATGCAAATACCCAGTAGGTGCAACCATGGTTCACGAAATCAATATCATGGAACTCAATCATCAAAACTCAAATCCAAGCGATATAAGCGTGATACTCGGATCATAAACGCAAATCGCTATAAATGACATCGAGGTACACCTCCTACAATGTCGAAAAATAATGTCGGTGCGATTAAACTGCCAGAGCAAGATCATCCGCTTGCCTCCTGCTCACAGTCTGGCGTCTTCTGTCTCTAGGTCCTCATTTTCTCTGTGGATTTAACAATCTCGCAATCTATCGGCTCATCGGCCCGGTCAGGTGTGCTAATGGAAACGATTCCGCTCTGGCACTTCTCTGGCCATCTCTCGGCCAATCATCACGACCACTCGTAAAGCAGCACATTATTGGCGTCAGCCTCGGGTCTTCTGAATACTCGTGACACAACTGATCCTTGGTGCAAATCTCATTGCAGCAGTGCCATGGAAGGAATCCTTCTCAAGGTCTCTTCCGATCTCGCCTATGCCAAACTATACGGAGGATGGTACTCTTGCATAATCTTTTCTCGCTCTCTGGACATCTGCATCCTCAGCACAACATTTCCTCGAGAAATGGTCGCACCCTAACGCCTCTGTAGACATATCCGATCTTTAATCTCAACGGGGAGTAACAACAGCTCGTCAGCATCTCGCACGAACCTCTTGTTCTACCCGTCTTTATCATCGTCCACTTCGACGTCACGTCATATTATCTGTGCACTGCAACTGTTCTCGGCCACGTTCAATCCAATGTCTCTCACACGGACTCGAAATCACGAACTCGGTATCTTCATCACTCTTTAGAAGATCTCTAGCCGAACACGTCCTCGGGAACTCGTCCCAACCATCGGAAGAATACTCAATACTCGTCCATTCTCAATCAACTCACAACGCATCTGAGTGAGGTCCTCTATCCGAAACTGGTCAGCTTGCTGATCTCTTATCACATGATATCCGGACGACGCTATACTTTTCGATCGAGTCATCAAGGTCCCAAAATTTCCCGAAAGCTCAATACCTGAGTACAGTTTAATAATATCTGGTACATACCACAGTACCTCTGGACCAGCCATAGAAGGGCAAACCCAAGCCTCACTAATGGCACCGCCAAACTGCCGCAAACCCTAAGGTTCAAAAGCGGTTCCATGGTCATCATGTCGAGTTAGGGTTTCATTCTTCTAGAGGGCCTACAGAATTACTTACATGTTCCTCTGAATACTTTAAACTTGGAAAAATGGATTTTCTGACATTTGTTCGAACTTTTTAACTTCGCCTAGGTGACATGTGAATACCCTCCGTCCGCACGCTAAACAATGCCTCAATCCTCCAGGAAATACGATACATCAACGGTCATTTCTGGATCGGCCTACTCTAGATCTGACTCAACTGGGCCTGCGTCGGCGCATCAATCTGACGAATCACCTTCGTCTCTCAACTCGGGATAGGCTGGCTATCACCTGTCGCATCTCTGCCTGGAAGCTCCAGCGATCTCGTCTCATAAAGTCTGGAGGCGACATCCTCTCAATCTCACCAACAGCTGGGTCATCCGTCTGCACGGTAGACGACATCACAATCTCTAAGGTATGCCGTACATCAACAGTCTTCTCGCAACAGGCAGCCTCTATCAATGGCCCGATCATCCGGTGCAAAATCAAACACTCACCTCAACAAGAGGTCACAACACAAACACTACATCGAGACGTTCCCATGTCACCAGAAAACACAATGGTCAGTCCACATCCATGACGAGCTCGCCCTGACCGCTACACTAGCAGCAGCTCAATCTTCACTCAAACCATGGTGATAGGAACCTCAATCATGTATAGAAGAAAACAGATCAAGGGCATGAAAGGAAACGACATATCCAGAATGGATACATGATCATAAGAAGGAACAGCATCAATGAGAGTATGATCACGAAAACGAATAGAATCAAGGATCTCAAATGGATGTATAATCATGGGTATGAAGAGAATCATAAGTCTCAAAAATATGTACATCCTAAAGTTTCTTAAGTGGAGTATTGTATCTTAAATATGCCGCGGAACATATGTACGGTACGTCACTCTACTCAAGCTACCTACTCCATCAATCAGGGTCAGCCTATGTAACGAATGTTCGGGTCTAATACCCTGCGTTCAAGTCTAAGTTCCGTAAGGTCAAGCCTAGGTTCTGAAATACATACCCGCCCTAGACTCCGCATAGTCAAACATAGACTCGAACCAAGGTTAAACCTAGCGCTCTGATATCAACTAGGTCACGACCCAAAATATTAGCTCGTGACCAGCACTTAAATCACGCAACGTCTAAAGGCGTAACGTAATTCAAGTAAGCTGAAACCCAGAAATCTAAACCTTTTTAAGAAAATAAAGGAGGTGAAGTTTTGAAATAAAGGTATAGTGAAATCAAGTTTTCTTAATGCATAGAAAAGGAACATGAAAATGCAAGTGAAATTTACTAGTTTGAAAACGTGTTTCGTCTTTTAAAAAATTTGGGCAGCACCTCCTATGTATATTTTGATTCAAAACCACAAATACATAACAAGAATAATGGCATCCCCAAGCGGGAGCAAGCTATTCCCCAATTGGCGGATCACAACCACGCAAGACAGCAAATATAAGTATACGACGCCCAACGGCGAAGTTCACCACAAAGAAAAAGAAATAAGCAAGACAGTAAAACCACAAGTAGCGGAAAACCCCTCGCTCTAAGTCTCGCAACCACAAGTCTCTCTAAGTCTCATTACTTATACAAATACTAGTTTGATTGATGGAGTTGACTAGATACAATATGAATAGTAAATACAAGAGGGCTATGATCCAACATGTACCACTTACCAAAGCAAAACACCCGAACGCAACTGTGTGCCAGCGACGCCGCTACGGATCCATGCAACCAACCTGCAAGAACTGTGCCACAACGGGGGTGAGTTTCTAACTCGTGTGTAGAAAAACATCTACAGATAGAAATCGAATAAACAACGACTCCTAGGTCAACTATATCATAAAGGTAATACTATAATATTTAGGGTGACCGAGTCTGTATATGTGCTGACAATGAAATCAACACCTATATGTATGCGGATATCATCCAACCATATGATCAATGTCTGTATGCATGTGGATCTCATCCGACTATATCATCAATGTATGTATGCAAGTGGATCTCGTCCAACTATATCATCAACGTATGTATATATCATAAAAGCATATGCATGAAAATATGAGGATATAAATCAACATGTGTCCCTCCCGATACATCAAAATCATGGAACCTGAGTGCCCAGCATCGACACTCGAAACATCATGAAACCCGTGTACAACATCGACACGGAAATCCTCATATCTCGGGCTCCGTCAGTCCGGATCGTCCCTCGGGCTCCGTCAGTCCGGATCGGCCCATATCATCTCTCGACTCCGGTCGGTATCCTCCAGATATCCGTCGAGCCCAACCAATCACCGGTAGGTAGTGGTCCCTCTGCCAGGCTCACCGTCTACAGCACAACAAATTCGTTCTCGCCCCGGGATACCATACCGGGTCCACCATGTACCTGCAATCGGCCGCATCCAGCTCCTCGAATCGGGTTTCACATGTGTCACGACCCGAAAGTACGGAACATGACCGGCACTTAAACTACGAACGTCTCGAGGCGTACGTAATCTAAGTAAACCGAAAACCCAGAAATCCAAACTAAGAAAAGTAGTAGAGTGCAGGAAAAACCAACTTAAAGCAAGTTGTTTCAATAGCATAAGCCGAATTATGCGGTTTTTTAAAAACATCAAAAATTTATGGAAAATTTCGGCAGAGTCTCCTTTGTAAGTACTGGCCCCCAAACGGGATACAACATGAATAGTATACGAAATCAAGAAAAAGGCATCCCCAAGCGGGAGCTAGCTCTTCGTCAATCGACGGTCACAACCACACAAGCAATATAATATACAACGCCAACGGCGAGGATCAAAACTCAAAAGGAAACTCAAAACCACCAGAAATATAACGAGCGACTCTAAGGTCGAAAGAATAAACAACACTGGTCTCTATCTCAATAAATACATGTTTGGTTGATGGAATTTACTAGATACAACGGAATAATATTATACAAGGTAATATGATGGGTACGATATAAGAAAAACCCACTTACTAGCAAGTCATCCGAATGAAACTGAGCCCGCCAGGCCGTAATTAAACCTGTACGGCAAAACCTGCAAGAAACTGGGGCACAACGGGGGTGAGTTGCCAACTCGTGAATAGAAAAACATCTACGCACAGAAATCGCATAAATAACGCAATCCTAGGTCAATGATCATAATATATCCTCAAAATGTATATAACATCCAGCCTATAACAATGGCTAGGGTAAATATCTAACCCGAGTGTAAACTCATGTGCCCGTGTCAGTGCCTCAGGTAGCAATATATCATATGAATGAGGTATGCATGCATGAAAACAGAATACATGTAAATGAAGAAACTGTTTTCATAAATTAGTGAGATTTCATTCGTATTTTTAAACTGAGGTATCATAAATGAAATCAGTATCAACGGTGTCTAGCATCGACACAAAACATAAATCTCACTGTCTCGAAATATCAATGTCTTAATCTCAATATCTAGGGCGCCGTCAGTCCAGACCGGCCCCTACCATCCATCTCAAGACCACGACGGTATCCTCCGGATATCCGACGCGTCGGGTAATATCACCGGTAGGTAGTGCTCCCCAGCCAGGCTCAACGTCAACACCACATTCCTCTTGCCCCGGGATACCATACCGGGCCCACCATGTACCCGAAACGGTTCCTCCACTCCTCGAATCGGGTCTTGAAATCCATCAGCAAACTCATGGTGGACGACTCATACATCATGGGAAAACCGCACTTTTTATTTTAAAAGGGAGAAAAGGTTTATTTATGTTTTTGCGGTTTTCCTCCAAATCCAAGAAATATCATGAAATCCGAATCCAAGTCATCAATAGCATGTAAACAGTGAATATAGGCATGAGAATCCATGAATGCGACACAACAGTGAATAATAACATGCATGAAGTAGTAGGCAATAACTACAATGTCTAACTAGCATATAAGGCAAGTACACTAATATCATGTCTAAACTATTAGCTAACAACCTATGTCAAATGAAATAGTATTTTCTAAAGTGTTCGTGACATGTCAATTACCGATAAAGATGTGTGTGTGCCGGCAAGTAAGTGTACGTGGTACATACGCGTCATCGGTAATGGTGTTGGTGTCCTAACAGCATGATATTAATAATGCAATAAGAAATTATAATATAAGTATGCGATGCGGAGCGAACAGTAAAAATGAGCGGGAGCTGAATACTAGACGCAACTATAACTAATATGTAATAATCTAATATAAGTCCTACAAATGGTGCCTTTTGAAATAACACGAATCATGGGGTTTTGAAAATAGGGGCTACGGTGTTTTTATGAAAAGATACGTCTTTTGAAATATCCGTAGGATCCCTTCGGCTGTCTTCTAAAATACCCACGATTCGTTAGTTTTTGAAATAGGTAAGAAGTCTAATCTAATCTAACAACTACACTAAACTATACGGCTGAACTAACAAGCTGAACTACAGGTAAGGAAACCGCCTATCATCTGAGTCGATACATATACATACCTGTATATGTATAGTCGGTGATCCCGCCTCAATAATATTATATCCGATACCATATCTATAATCATGCATCCCAAGTCAAGAGTGCGGATCAATCATCAATATAGCTCGTACGTAAATCCGTCGTACGGCATCCCAAATCTGGGTACGGGTCAATATCACATTCATCATACTATTCACCTGGTATCCTCTTTATCAAATATCATGATCGCGGTACTGATCTATGTCTAGTACCATACTGATACCGCCTACGTATGCATGGACGTGTGTGAAACACTACGTCAAGGACCCGCTACAACGTCATGTCGTATCTAAGGTACGAACCCTGCTGTATCACCGATCTCACGGCCTCAAATCAAATCTCATCGACTCAGCTCAATCCCAAGTATCATCCTCAAATCCGTATGTGAACACATAGTCCCATACCCATGTGAACCCATAACTATAAGAATCCCATGAGCACATATCAATAGGAATGTATGCAAGTATGTATGTGTGTATGTGTAATGCAACACTACCCTAGGGTTCGCAACACTAAAGTAATCCAACACACCAATATCCATCCTAAGCATCGTTATTAATCCCAAATAACATATAATAATTGTTGGTGTGTATACGCATCCGTATACACCACCACGGACTGCGGCGGTGCTATACGCCATCCACCCGACTTCTCCCCGTAGATATAAATCTACTCACCTGGTCCTCGCTAGCCGGTGCCGACGTCGCCATGCGCTTTCTTGTCGTCTCGAACTCCACATGAGGGTACCTACATATCATAACGCACCATATCGCATTAAAACTAAATTCGAAATCGAAACGGCATACGAAAATCAAATCAGCACGCGTATCACGCATAGGTCCAAACCTATCGCCTACGCATGCAAGAATAGTCAAACCAACCCTCGATGTCGATGTACAAGCGTCAAACCATCGAGAAAAATCCAATCACACTCATTTGCACTTTCACGAACACTAATTTTAATATAAACTAGGTTAAAACTCACAAAAACCCCAATTTCATTTAAAAAGTCATTTTTCCGAAAATCTAGCACGCACAATTCGCCGTTTTTGTACAAAACATGACGTTTAAATGAATGTAGCGGCCAATATACTTATTAAATATCTTAATGAAGTCATGAAAACCTAAACACATTTTTAATCCCAAGTATTTAACCAATTTCAAAAACCTAGTAAGCAAATTAGCAAATTAACAGAATTTTTAAACTAACCATTAGCACAAGCTACTAATCTTGTATTAACAAGACAAAAAGCCTAAATATAACACACAACCATACACCAATTTTATAAAACCCTAACTTGCATTCAAATTCCAAACTTGAATTCCAAAACTTGCAACTTAAGCCTAATTAACACTTAAATAGTTTAGCTTTAAGAAATTTGTAACAAATTAAGCAAAAATATTTTAGAATTATACCCAAAAACATTTGAAGATCCACAAGCATCCATGGCCTCCCAAAATGCTCTCTTTTCACAAAGATCCATGCTATACGGGCTAAGCTAAAATGGGTAAGAGTCGGATTTGGGTTTTGGGATTTTTTTGATGGATTTTGAGGCAATTTTTGATGAAGTCTTGAAGAGAAACGAGAAGGGAAAATGGAGGGGGGGCTGCTGCTGTAGGAGGAGATTTCGGCTGGAATGGGAGGGGGAGAGGAGAGAGAGGGAGGGAGAGAAAGTGGGGGGAGAAGTCAAAGTCAATTCAAGGTCAAAGGTCCAACTCATTTCTCCATTTTCTTTTCTTTTCTTTCATTTCTTTCCTTTGAAATTCAAGTGGGGAAAAAAATGGGGGCTGCTGAATTCTTCAAGGGGAGAAGTAAATGGGAGTGTGTGGATGTGGGTACGGGTGTGGGGTGATGAAAAATGATAAATATAATACCCCAAACATCCATTTACGCTAAAAAAAGCCTTTTTTCTTCAATAATTTCTAAACCGTTTTGGCAAATGATTTCGTTCCAAAAACCACATGATAAAATTTTATTTAATGTTTTATGATGCACAAAATTTGTTTCAACTCATTCCAATTTGTAATTTTCCCTAATTAAATGTATTAGTGACGGCTTAAATAATAATAAAATAATAATTTTTTCAGAAAATTTGAAATTTCACCAGCGGCTCAATAAACACCAAATAATAGCAATTACATATCTAGAATATGCATATTTAATTTTTATAATAAGATATTTGTATTTTGACATTTTACAGAAAACCCCCTTATTTTACCGATTTTTTTCGAAATTTCACCGAAACGATTTTCAAAACGTTACAATCTTCCCCCCTTAAAGAAATTCGGTCCCCGAATTTAATTTCAAACTCCCCCAAATACTAAAACATCTAAGAAAACCATCAAGTCGTCGGGGCTCCGAAATTGTAAATACATAAAACAAATCGTAGCGCAGCGCATGCGCTTGAAAAATGAGTATATAACTCAAATCAAAACTCCGTCAAGCATCCCGCAATCATCGGAGTCATGGAGAAGACATCAATGCCAAATCTCTTTAAGTCGCTGTGCAACGCGTATAACACTGCACAGTGGCGGACGTCTATCATAAGAAAATAACTATATACATATATACCTTTGTTTGAAATGTACGTTCCGCCATTTTGGAAACAATTTAGAAGGGTCTCCTTGTTTTAAACATTTCGTGTCATATCAGACACGTAGGTAAATACTAAGGCTATAGCTCGCTTTTTGGAAATCCCTTCAATAACTATCAATGCATGCAAAAAAAATATATTCAGGTACTGTCCTCTGACTAGTCCCGCTCAGTACGAAAACACATAGCAATATCATAAAAACGTACTTCTCTATACGAAATCAATCCCAAAATATGCACATGAATGCTACGTGCGTCTGGTGCGCACGGAAATCAAAATCCATGAATGTGCCATACATGCGCACAGAAACAACATCTAAGTGCATCGGATGTGCACGAAACATCTGTCGTAGGCAACATGTGTGCCTGACAGCAAAATCAGGTGCATCAGACATGCACGAAAAATTCTCAATTTAGTGCCTCTGGTGTGCACCAAAATCACCCTCCAAAACATGCGCCCAACATACGCGAAAATCCAAATCAGGTGCATCCATCGTGCACGAAATCATGAAATCCAATATCAAGCGCCGAACGTGCGCAAAATCAATCAGGTGCACAAGGTGCACAAAACAAATATCGAGTATCACAATCGAAATCGAAGTCCAGTGCATCTAAGTGCATAAAAGGCGTATCACTGCACTGCAAGCATATAATAACTATACAGAGTGCAGGAACCAATTCGTGTGCATGCATACGTACAAAACCAACTCAACTGTTTAAAACCGTAAAATCACAAACATGTGAAACTAAAGCACGAAAACGATATCAAGTGCAACACTGTGCAAAGATCGTAAATCCTCAATCTTCAAAAGCAAATCATACGAATAAATCACCCAAAACATCGAAATCAATAATGGCGGAACAGTACCGCTCAAGCGCATCCTCTAAGAATCTCGGCCAACTGTCACGGTCACTAGTGGGGCGTCTCATCGATGATCACGAACTCTGTCCTGCTGATGTGCGTAACCATGACCACTCCTGGGTCAAGGTCTTCACTGTGAATTACCAATCTTTCGGTCCATCGGCTCATCGGCCCTGTCGGGTGTGCTAACGGGGATGATTCCGTTCTGGCACTTCTCTGGTCATCTCTCGGTCAATCATCGCGACCACTCGTAAGACAACATATCACTGGCGTCGGCCTCTGGCTCTCTGAATGTATGTGACACATCTGATCCTGGGTGCAAGTATCCTTGCGGCAGTGTCCTGGAAGGAATCCTGCTCACGGTCTCTTCCATGTCTCGTCTCTGCCAACTGTCCGGAAGTCATCGTCCTTTCCTATATCTGCATCTTACTCCGGAACGACTGCATACTCATCGCGACTCCTTCTGGAAGGTAAATCCAAGTACCATGCCTCGGCATGCGCATCGCATCTCTGATGTCGGCGGAGTGGAACGTCATCTCATCTAGATCTGGTACGAACCTCTTACTTCACTTTTCTCTAATGTCGTCTGCTTTGGACTCGTCCCGTCGCGGCTGCATGGACTGAGCTCCAACGACTATCCTCGTATCTGGAGTCTCCCAAGAATGCATCTCACCACCAAGCATCCGATTGAAGTCGAACCATTCGATCGATTCGTCAAAGCCTCATAATCCCCCAAGAGCTCAACATCTTGGGCACAGTTTAATAGTATCGAATATATATACCACAACATCGGTGGTCCAGCCGTAGAAGGGCAAACCCAAGCCTCACTAATGGCGCCGTAGAACTGCCGCAAACCCGAAGGTTCAAAGGCTTCCACACGGTCATTAAGTCGAGTTAGAATTGCTTGCATGTCTTTCCGACTACTTTAAACTTGGAATAATAGGTTTCTGACATTCGATCGTCTCTGTCGACTCCCAACGTCTCCACATGAAATCGTCTCTAGCTGGAATCAATCTATCTGATGACCTCGCATCGGGGTAAGCGAACGAACCACCTGTCCTAGTCATTCATCATCGGGTGACTAGCGACCTTCTATCATCTATTCGTACAACTCGCCCCGCAATAGCTCTAACATATGGGGCGATATCTCGTCGCTCGCAGCAACAACTGGCTCGCTCGTCTGCATGCTGAACAGTGCCTCAATCATCAGGAGTAAGCAACACACCAACGGTCATCAAAATCTGGCTGGCCTCTATCATTGGCTCAATTCTCTAGTGTCGATCAGCGCCTCCGAGTAACCTCATAAAGGCGATCCGCCAAACACTCGTGGCGCGGAAACACAATAAAAAGATACATCTCTGCAATCGTGTGTCGCCGGAATTTCGCCCTGGTCAGTCCTCGTTCGTGACGAGCTTGTGCTGACCGCAACTCTAGCCGTAGCTCTCCCTGCCGTAACCGTAGCAGCAAAACCAAACTGGTACCGATGAGGCTAGATCAAGAAGGAATATAATACTGAACAAGGAAATGTACATCCTAAGGCTTCATAAGTGGAGTGGCGTGTCGTAAATATGCCGCAGAACATATCAACGGTACGTCACTCTACTTTAGTCACCTATTCCATCAACCAAGGGTCATCCTACGCTCCGAAGGTTAAAACCTAACGCTCTGATACCAACTTTGTCACGACCCAAAAGTACGGAACATGACCGACACTTAAACTACGAATGTCTCGAGGCGTACGTAATCTAAGTAAACCGAAAACCCAGAAATCCAAACCAAGAAAAGTAGTAGAGTGCAGGAAAAACCAACTTAAAGCAAGTTGTTTCAATAGCATAAGCCGAATTATGCGGTTTTTTAAAAACATCAAAAATTTATGGAAAATTTCGGCAGAGTCTCCTTTGTAAATACTGGCCCCCAAACGGGATACAACATGAATAGTATACGAAATCAAGAAAAAGGCATCCCCAAGCGGGAGCTAGCTCTTCGTCAATCGACAGTCACAACCACACAAGCAATATAATATACAACGCCAACGGCGAGGATCAAAACTCAAAAGGAAACTCAAAACCACCAGAAATATAACGAGCGACTCTAAGGTCGAAAGAATAAACAACACTGGTCTCTATCTCAATAAATACATGTTTGGTTGATGGAATTTACTAGATACAACGGAATAATATTATACAAGGTAATATGATGGGTACGATACAAGAAAAACCCACTTACTAGCAAGTCACCCGAATGAAACTGAGCCCGCCAGGCCGTAATTAAACCTGTACGGCAAAACCTGCAAGAAACTGGGGCACAACGGGGGTGAGTTGCCAACTCGTGAATAGAAAAACATCTACGCACAGAAATCGCATAAATAACGCAATCCTAGGTCAATGATCATAATATATCCTCAAAATGTATATAACATGCAGCCTATAACAATGGCTAGGGTAAATATCTAACCCGAGTGTAAACTCATGTGCCCGTGTCAGTGCCTCAGGTAGCAATATATCATATGAATGAGGTATGCATGCATGAAAACAGAATACATGTAAATGAAGAAACTGTTTTCATAAATTAGTGAGATTTCCTTCGTATTTTTAAACTGAGGTATCATAAATGAAATCAGTATCAACAGTGTCTAGCATCGACACAAAACATAAATCTCACTGTCTCGAAATATCAATGTCTCAATCTCAATATCTAGGGTGCCGTCAGTCCAGACCGGCCCCTACCATCCATCTCAAGACCACGACGGTATCCTCCGGATATCCGACGCGTCGGGTAATATCACCGGTAGGTAGTGCTCCCCAGCCAGGCTCAACGTCAACACCACATTCCTCTTGCCCCGGGGTACCATACCGGGCCCACCATATACCCGAAACGGTTCCTCCACTCCTCGAATCGGGTCTCGAAATCCATCAGCAAACTCATGGTGGACGACTCATACATCATGGGAAAACCGCACTTTTTATTTTAAAAGGGAGAAAAGGTTTATTTATGTTTTTGCGGTTTTCCGCCAAATCCAAGAAATCTCATGAAATCCGAATCCAAGTCATCAATAGCATGTAAACAGTGAATATAGGCATGAGAATCCATGAATGCGACACAACAGTGAATAATAACATGCATGAAGTAGTAGGCAATAACTACAATGTCTAACTAGCATATAAGGCAAGTATACTAATATCATGTCTAAACTATTAGCAAACAACCTATGTCAAATGAAATAGTATTTTCTAAAGTGTTCGTGACATGTCAATTACCGATGAAGATGTGTGTGAGCCGGCAAGTAAGTGTACGTGGTACATACACGTCATCGGTAATGGTGCTGGTGTCCTAACAGCATGATATTAATAATGCAATAAGAAATTATAATATAAGTATGCGATGCGGAGCGAACAGTAAAAATGAGCGGGAGCTGAATACTAGACTCAACTATAACTAATCTGTAATAATCTAATATAAGTCCTACAAATGGTGCCTTTTGAAATAACACGAATCATGGGGTATTGAAAATAGGGGCTACGGTGTTTTTATGAAAAGATACGTCTTTTGAAATATCCGTAGGATCCCTTGGGCTGTCTTCTAAAATACCCACGATTCGTTAGTTTTTGAAATAGGTAAGAACTCTAATCTAATCTAACAACTACACTAAACTATACGGCTGAATTAACAAGCTGAACTACAGGTAAGGAAACCGCCTATCATCTGAGTCGATACATATACATACCTGTATATGTATAGTCGGTGATCACGCCTCAATAATATTATATCCGATACCATATCTATAATCAGGCATCCCAAGTCAAGAGTACGGATCAATCATCAATATAG
Source organism: Agapanthus africanus (assembly GCA_030015575.1). NCBI lineage: Eukaryota > Viridiplantae > Streptophyta > Magnoliopsida > Asparagales > Amaryllidaceae > Agapanthus > Agapanthus africanus. The sequence continues at coordinate 365,806,886 of JASDDO010000012.1, forward strand.
CTCGTACGTAAATCCGTCGTACGGCATCCCAAATCTGGGTACGGGTCAATATCACATTCATCATACTATTCACCTGGTATCCTCTTTATCAAATATCATGATCGCGATACTGATCTACGTCTAGTACCATACTGATACCGCCTACGTATGCATGGACGTATGTGAAACACTACGTCAAGGACCCGCTACAACGTCATGTCGTATCTAAAGTACGAACCCTGCTGTATCACCGATCTCACGGCCTCAAATCAAATCTCATCGACTCAGCTCAATCCCAAGTATCATCCTCAAATCCGTATGTGAACACATAGTCCCATACCCATGTGAACCCATAACTATAAGAATCCCATGAGCACATATCAATAGGAATGTATGCAAGTATGTATGTGTGTATGTGTAGTGCAACACTACCCTAGGGTTCGCAACACTAAAGTAATCCAACACACCAATATCCATCCTAAGCATCGTTATTAATCCCAAATAACATATAATAATTGTTGGTGTGTATACGCATCCGTATACACCACCACGGACTGTGGGGGTGCTATACACCATCCACCCGACTTCTCCCCGTAGATATAAATCTACTCACCTGGTCCTCGCTAGCCGGTGCCGACGTCGCCACGCGCTTGCTTGTCGTCTCGAAGTCCACATGGGGGTACCTACATATCATAACGCACCATATCGCATTAAAACTAAATTCGAAATCGAAACGGCATACGAAAATCAAATCGGCACGCGTATCACGCATAGGTCCAAACCTATCGCCTACGCATGCAAGAATAGTCAAACCAACCCTCGATGTCGTTGTACAAACGTCAAACCATCGAGAAAAATCCAATCACACTCATTTGCACATTCACGAACACTAATTTTAATATAAACTAGGTTAAAACTCACAAAAACCCCAATTTCACTTAAAAAGTCATTTTTCCGAAATCTAGCACACACAATTCGTCGTTTTTGTACAAAACATGACGTTTAAATGAATGTAGCGGCCAATATACTTATTAAATATCTTAAATAAGTCATATAAACAATTCCCGGAATTTAATCTCATTAAATTCCAAAAACCCTAATATTCTAGTTTACAAAATACCTAAAATTTAACAATTTCAAAGCAAAAATGCACAAACTACAATCTAGCTTAGATTTGCATGATCTAAAGCATTAAACCACACTTAATAAAGTTAATGAAGTCATGAAAACCTAAATATATTTTTAATCCCAAGTATTTAACCAATTTCAAAAACCTAGTAAGCAAATTAGGAAATTAACACAATTTTTAAACTAACCATTAGCACAAGCTACTAATCTTGTATTAACATGAAAAGAAGCCTAAATATAACACACAACCATACACCAATTTTATAAAACCCTAACTTGCATTCAAATTCCAAACTTGAATTCCAAAACTTGCAACTTAAACCTAATTAACACTTAAGTAGTTTAGCTTTAAGAAATTTGTTAAGCAAAAATGTTTTAGAATTATACCCAAAAACATTTGAAGATCCACAAGCATCCATGGCCTCCCAAAATGCTCTCTTTTCACAAAGATCCATGCTATACGGGCTAAGCTAAAATGGGTAGGAGTCGGATTTGGGTTTTGGGATTTTTTTGATGGATTTTGAGGCAATTTTTGATGAAGTCTTGAAGAGAAAAGAGAAGGGAAAAGGGAGGGAGGGCTGCTGCTGTAGGAGGAGATTTCGGCTGGAATGGGAGGGGGAGAGGAGAGAGAGGGAGATAGAGAAAGTGGGGGGAGAAGTCAAAGTCAATTCAAGGTCAAAGGTCCACCTCATTTCTCCATTTTCTTTTCTTTTCTTTCATTTCTTTCCTTTGAAATTCTAGTGGGGGAAAAAAATGGGGGCTGCTGAATTCTTCAAGGGGAGAAGTAAATGGGAGTGTGTGGATGTGGGTACGGGTGTGGGGTGATGAAAAATGATAAATATAATACCCCAAACATCCATTTACGCTAAAAAAAAGCCTTTTTTTTTCTTCAATAATTTCTAAACCGTTTTGGCAAATGATTTCATTCCAAAAACCACATGATAAAATTTTATTTAATGTTTTATGATGCACAAAATTTGTTTCAACTCATTTCAATTTGTAATTTTCCCTAATTAAATGTATTAGTGACGGCTTAAATAATAATAAAATAATATTTTTTTCAAAAAATTTGAAATTTCACCAGCGGCTCAATAAACACCAAATAATAGCAATTACATAGCTAGAATATGTATATTTAATTTTTATAATAAGATATTTGTATTTTGACATTTTACAGAAAACCCCCTTATTTTACCGATTTTTTTTCGAAATTTCACCAAAACGATTTTCAAAACGTTACAACATGTGACACGTTTCAGAACCGAGAAAACGCATGGTGGACGCACTGAAATATCATATCAAGAGAAACTGGGTTTTTAAAACAGTACATGATTTTTTTTGAAATAGCCACGGTTCTCAAATCCAGAAATCTCATGAAAACAACATATCTCAATGCGTATAATCATAAAGCATGATGTATGCGTCATATAACAGAAATGTAAGTATATCCGTATATCATGCAACATGGAACAGTAATATGCACATATCGAGGAAAACCGCTCTTTTAAATGAATCCAGTTTTAAAATATATCATGTGGTTCCCAAAACTCCAAAATCGAATGCAATATCGTATAGAGGTGCATATGTGTATGTACGCAAGTATGGGTCTACAATATGTATGTACGCAAGTATGGGTATACAATATGTATGTACGCAAGTATATCATGCAGGGAGTCATATCCTGATGCAGCAGTTCTACTGTGTAGTGACATAGCAATTATCGATGATGGAGTGAGCTGGCCAATTTTTGTAAGTGTGACATACGCATCATCGATAATGGTGTAGGTGTACTAGTAAAAGTATATGTAATGCAATAAGAATAACATGAATGCAGCATAAGGTAAATCATCAGCTAAAAGCTATAAAGTATACGTGTCTACAAGACCGAGTCGATGAATCTATCATTCGGCATACAGACTCACAACATCGCGTACGGTATAATCCATCGTACGGCATCCTCTGGTCAAGGGTATGGATCAAACATCAAGTCAAACTCATCAGGTACGGAAAATCATCGTACGGCGGCATTAAGCTATCAGGGATCCTATCAACCTATAAGACGAGGTGGGCAGGGACCTAACATCTCATATGGCTTTCACTCACGATTCACAACATATATAAATATCTCTATATACTTATGTCCCAGGTCACATCCGCAACAATCTCATATAAGGGGACCGGCAGGGTATACATCATCTCAACCGACTCGCATCCGTATACCAACATATCATCAAATCATCATATCACGTCATATAATCTTTTCATCGCATTTATATCCCACTTCAAGTCAATTTTACAAATACATTCTACCTTTACTATAAGCATACGTATCTAATCTAACATACACACCCGAACAATACAAACAGTTTTTGAAAGATACAAATCGTAGTTTTGAAAGTAGGGGCTACGGTGTTTTTAAAGAAAAGATATCATTTGAAAATACGTAACGTCCCTCAAGATATATGTTTAAAAGATGTATACGATTCTTTAGTTTGGAAATAGGTATGGTTCGGATGACACATCTACGTCGACTATCTAGTCTTATAGTACCCTAAACGGCAATATCATCAAATATCATCCTCAAATCCCGTCATCACATACTAGTCGTATCATATCACTTCTAACTATCCTTAGTTTCTAATATGGTTCTCTAACTACCTTTTTACTCTATCTATAGTCTTCTATTAAAGGTTTCATTAATCATAAACTATATATATAAATCGGTTTCCATCAAAATTTGCGGGATTGCTATACGCTATCCACCCGACTTCCCTCGTAGATATAAATCTACTCACCATGGTCTTCGCTTGCCGAAGTTGATGACACCACGCTCCGTCACCTCGGAATCCACACGAAGGTACCTACAATAACAACACATATCACAACGCTATTAAAATCAAGTTCTGAAATCCAATACGGCACGCGCATTGCTCATAGGTTAGAACCTATACCTTACGCGTACAAAAATCAACCAAACAACCCTTGTTGTTGATGTACAAACATCTAACAACCAAATACGAATCCAAATATCAAAAATTAGTATTTCAAAATACGGAAACCATAGCCAAAATCACACCAAAATGTTCCCAGATTTTGACTCATGTCAAATAAAGCTAAACAAACAAGTATAGGGTGTTGTATATGGAGTTAATGAGCTACTGGACCAACCTAGACCCAAATCCCCCCAAAGTGGCCAGCCACTTAGCCAAATATTCCGGCCTCCTCGGGCCCCCCATCTCAGATGGGGGCCGTCTCGTCAAGGTGGTCTCCTATTGGTCCAATTTGGTGTCTGGTATTGTTTGCTAAACTCCGAAATTCCCCGGGTTGCTCCAGATTCAATGTAGGCTCACAATTCAACACAAAACCGACACGGGTAAATTCTTAAATCCTAATTCTGGTTTCTATGCTATGGTCCATGTCAAGAATCACCTCTAAAGTCTTATTGACAGCCACTAACATCATCAATCTCCCAAACCCTTCTCTAGAATTTCAAAGCTCACAAATCCATCACTAAACGACTTCTAAACTTAAACAAAATTCTTGGAAATCAAAACTACCCTAAATGAAAAGAGATATACCTCATGTTTACGACCAAGCAAAACCCTAGAAGTCTTAATATTGTCAAAATCCCACTTTGCTTGGTCCATTGCGATGAGGGTGAGGAGGTGATCATCTTTTGTCAAGGGGGTATGGGGTTTTGATGAAAGATTGGAGATGAGACATGATGGTAGAATGAGGGACTTGAGGATGAATAAGGAGATGAAAGAAAAGGTGGGGGAAAAGATATGGGCAGCACTCTCCCTCTCTCTCCCCCTATCCCACTCACATTCTCTCTCCTAGTATACTCTCTCTCATCATGATGTCCCCTCTCTCTCTCCTAAAGTCATCATGACACCTTTTTCCCCTTTTCTCACCATAATAAAACCATAACATAAAACAACACAAATGAACATGTAACCAAATGAAACATGTCATGGTGCACTAACCATGAAAACTGTAGAAACACGGATTTGGCTTAATCGCGATTAGCAGTGCACTAATCGGGTTTTTATCCAAACTGTATATAATAAAATTTAAAAATGCCAAATCCTTCAGATATATTTTTAAATGAATAAATCATTTTAATTTCCATTTATTTCACAATTATCGGTATATATTTATACCTTTTTTCGAAAATCCCAATTTCGCAAATCGGGCAGTTTTTGGGAAATATATTATTTTAATATTAAATTCCAAAAATAATATTTTATTTTTTCTGAAATGTTACAATTTTAGTTCACTTTAATATTTTTCCTTAATTAAAATATTATTATAAGATTTTAATTATGCACTTAATTAGTGGTAATTACAATTTTGATTGGGTTAATTATACTAAAGTGGATCTATGCTAACTTAATAACAAGATTAAGCATTAAGACATCTTTGAAAATATCCTTGAAAATATCTAGATATTTTGGTGAATTAGAAGAAAACTTTAATTAGAAAAGAAAAAGTTTAAGAGGTGGCATGATGGGAGACGCTTTAATTGAGCATTAATTGTTTACTTAGCTAGAAATTTCCACACAATTTCCACACCTCATCTCTTTTTACCCCTTGGCTGCCTCATTTCATTCTCACTCCATTTTCACTTCTTCAAGCTTCTAAAATTCATCAAAAATCATCAAATAATCCCACAAACTCAAATACAAATCCTTACCCATTATTCTTTAGCCTATTCTTGCATGGATCTTCATGAAAGTTAGCATTTTGGAGGCTATTTTGATGATCTTGTTGCAAGTTTGTGATTCAAGTGGAGGTATAAAATGCTAACCCTAAACTTTAGTTGTTGTTTAAATACTTTAAGCTAGATTATTATATGTTTAAGTATGGCTTTAATTTGCATGTTTAGAAATTCAAGAAAATGTTTTTGTAGATCAAGTTAAGGTTTTGATTATTGTAATGGTTAAGTGAGTGGTTTAGACTTTGAAAACTTAATCTAGATGTGAGAATGTTATTTGTTATTTTCCTAATCGTCTAATTAAACTTAAGTGCAAACTAAACTTTTATTAAATCTTTTATGGGTGAGATTAAAATTCTAGTAAGCGTTTGAGTGGTTTAATCAAGCTATTATGTGATGATTGTGGCTTCAAGTTTTGGTTAAATTTCTAGATTTGAGCTAAAATGATTAAAGATGATTACTACATTTTCGGATAAATTAGGCATGGGTTTCTTTTGATATTGCGATGTTATATATATTAGATTCCACAATATATATTGTGTTGTGAGTGCGCGATCGGTACGATCGGGGTCTAGGCTTGGTGGTTGTGTTATCCTAGCAGGGGTTGTGCCGATATCGTGCGTGTTTTGTGCACTAGGTGCATAGTGTATATATCTTGTGGACGTTATCCTTACGTTTCGTTGTCTTTGTGTCAGCGTAGGATATTAACATTATGTGCTGTGTTTGTGAAATTTAGGATCGCGAGCAGGGACTTCGGACACTGCGAAAATGGGAAGCAGGTGGTCGGATTTACTTAGCTCGAGGCCATCGGTGAGTAGATTTAACATCTACAGGGGAATCGCCTATATGGCGTTATGCGTCTGGGCTAGATTAAATGATATAATTCTTGATATTAAGTATATTGCACATATAAAGATTGTGCATGAACTTCATTGCATATCATTACTTGATTGTGCATGTGTACCATTGTTGCAGACCTCATTTTCCTATTGCATATGGACATAGTATTAATGAGACACAACACTATTATTGACGGTTCATGTTTCACGAGCACTAATTGTATTCTACATACTCCGTCGATAATTTCCATGACACGCACAACACATATACAAATGAGATATTTTATTGGTTAGGGACATTGAGACATGATCCTTATTTCCTTTGTGCATATGAGAGGTAGATGACACATATACATATGAGATATTGTATTGGTTAGGGACATTGAGACAGGATCCTTATTTCCATTGTGCATATGAGAGGTAGCTGACACATATACATATGAGATATGTTAGATATAGTGCCCTCAGAGTCAATTATTGGATCACAGGCACGTGATTGCAATGATTGAGGGAGGACCTATACCAGTAGGACAGTCTTACTCGAGAGGTTTGTATACTATCTGGTTTGTCTTTATCATCATGTACATGCTTTAGGTGACATTGTTGTTCACTATTACACATTGATAGAGAATAGTATGCTAGCATGGTTTGTTTTTATCATCGTGTACTACTTTAGGTAACCTTACAGGTCGCTATTACACGTTGATAGAGCCCTTCGGATTCTTGCTTGATGGACAGCAGTATGATGGTGATCATATGCGTGGGAGCTGGGGTCTATAAGCACATCCTTAAAAGGTCCCTAGTCGTGAGAGTTTCGAGACTGGGCATCGATACTCCATTAGTAGACTAGTGTATAGAGTCGAGACCCTGACGAGGGGCGGTGGCCGGTCACAGAAGCTATTGGTATCAGTTGGATTACCTAAGATGTATACAGGTGCTCATTGGGTTATGAGTACACCGGACAGGACTTGCCGGGAACATGCTAGTTGGTATTATACCTAACGTTAGATAGCAGTTCCTTGGTGACATGTGTACAGGTTAGTTCATCGACCTGAGATCGTCATTTGTCTCGTGTGAGTTCCCACTGTGCTCTGATACCATGTAAGTCTACGGTAGCGCCCCGGCCGTCTGTCCGAGGCCAAAATGCGGAAACGAAAAACTTTTTCAAACTAGAAACCGGCGCTATCGTATGCTTAAAACCCGGATCGAACCATTAACCTACAACTTGCTCTAACGTGTTTAGAACTTCGATCGAACGAAATTTTCAAAAACTGCATTTCCAATTCTGAGTTTCTGTCGAATTTTTTTTGTCGTCGAAAAATTATTTTGAGTATTGCAGAAATTCAGGCAGGTTTTTTAAAGAACACTGTTGAAATTTGGTACAGTGATCTTGTCATAGCGCCGCGGAACCGCGGCACTAACCTTGTTCTGGCCGCTGTTCCGCCGCACTACTGTAGATTTAGGGTACCATTTTTCATGCAGTGGTTTCTGACATGGAAATGAGGTTTCTGGTATTTTTTGTTTTGGCCCAGATTATTTTAAGTACTGGGAATTGTACTTGGGGCCCACTTCGGGAAATTTTGTCAATCGAAAATTTTAAACATATTAGTTCACAGTATTTACATTATATCTGCGACCGTGAATGTCATTTGATCGGTAAATACTGTCTAATTGCTATAGTTCTTTTAGACGGATTTGCGAACGTGACATTCACGTTGATGTTCTGTGTTGTGTTGTGATGTTACGGATTTGTCATGGTGGATAGCCTGGATGCAATGGTAGTACAGTTTGGTTGTATTTGTACATTTGATATTGCGGGGCGAGCGTCCGAAATGTGGACTGCCGTCACTGCCTGTTTGTATATTATTCTTTTGGGGCACGACCGGGCTGAGGTCGATGTACCCGTTGTATATTTTTACTTTCTGTACTAGGATTACCCCGTGGAGGGGTGCACGGGTAGCCGGGTTCTAGTGGGCAATGGGCCCACATCTCATGGCTTTGAGACAGATGGAGCTTCACTCTAGAATTGGCGGGCTATTCGCCGCAGTCGTATGGGGTACAGGTTGACCCAAGGAGGGGTGCTCAAGTTACCGGATTTCGTGAAGTGCTGGGTGGTCCATTCACGTTGTTGAAGGGGGCTGCCTAACTTCAGGTTTTGGCGGGTAACTTGCCGCGCCCGTAGGGGTCTAGGATTTCATTGCACAGGCTATCCACACGACCAGGGGAACGTCGGGTTTCAGTAGCGGCTCTATGAAACCCGGGGATCCCAGATTATCTATATTGTTCTGTGATGCTTATTACATTTCTGTGATATTGCATTTTATCACGCCATGAGCGATTATTATATATTGATATATATACTAGTAGATGTTGTATATGTTTTACACCCGCGCTAGTCCAATCCCCGCTCTGTCGTTAGTTAAGTAACCTAACGGGTGATGACGGGACCCAGCGGCGAATGCGGATGGCATATACGTACATCGTATTTTCGTTCTTTTGTGGTGTGATTAATTGATGGGACTGCATTGATTCGGATCAATGAAAGCTAAAAAAACTATTCTGATGTTGTTGGAACATTTTTCAAAAAGCTGTTATTACAAGGACGTTCTCTTTTGTTTTGCACAGTGGTATTCACTTATGAATATCCAGCACCTCAGTCGACGAGGCAAGGGCTGAGATCCCTTCACCGGGAGTGACCCCTTGGACAGAAGTTTGCGTCAGGATAATAACTTCACTATAGACGATTACTTTTTGCTTTGCATCGTGGTATTCAGTTGGAATATCCTGCACCTCATTCTACGGGGAAAGAGCCGAGATCCCTTCACCGGGAGTGACCTCTTTAGCAAAGGTTTTCGCCACTATATTTTTATAAAAAGCTATCCGGTTCCTTCAACGATATCAAGTTCATTACGTTAAAGGTTTTTCGCCAAAAACCATTCGTAGCCCTCCGTCATTTCAGACGGGTAGCACATAGTATTCATGCTATGTTTGTTGACCTTCGTCAAGGCATAGTGAATGGTAGCTGCTTATTACCTTTCTGCTGCATAGATAGATGCGTTGGTTTGGGACAGTCGTATAGCTTTGTTGACCTTCGTCAAGGGCTTGTACGGGTGGGTTCAAATTAACTTGGACAATGACGGGTAGAACTTGACATGTGACTTATGATTTGTTGACCTTCGTCAAGGTCATAAGAGCATGGGGTAAAAATCACATCGGGAGTTTCTAAAGAAACTGAAACTTGCCAGATATGCGCATACCATCTGGAGTGTGATAACGTGAGTGGATTCCGTCACGTTATCATACGATGATAGTTGGATCCCGATTCCCACTGATGAGTTGGTTTACTCCTCGGGTGATCCCGACTGATTCTTCTTTCAGGTTTGGAGGAGAATTTGAGGCTATAGTGGGAGGTTTCCTGATTAGTTAAATTGATAACCATTCTGATCTAGGTTAGAGTGCACACTGTGTGTTTCTTTTCTCTTTCTCTTTGGCAGCGACCATGTCTCGACCCTAGACTATAACTCAGTGACCAAGTTAACCGAACTTTCTTAAAACACTGGCTTTTGGATTGTCTGAGTTGCATACCTCATTGCCACTCCTAATTTTACCCTTTTCTCTAGAACACCCCGTATTACTACGAACATCCACTTCCATTGGATAAAACCATCGTATGGTTATATACGAACTCGAAGGAACTTGTTCCAGATTCGAGGATGGTTTCCGTTTCTGGACAAAATGAATAGGACTATTCAGTTGTCTTTTCCTTTTACCTTCTCCCTGGTTGCGAGTGCTCCTTGGATTAGGACAGTACACCTATTACGCTTATTGGATAGTCTTCTTCCAAACCATAGGCAGGTGCCGAACGGTAGGGAATGAAGAAAACCAATTAGCCTAACGAAGGTGTACAGAAAGTATTAAGTAAAGACAAATAAAGGGATTAGTAAGAGGGCAAAGTAAACTGCGACTGCTATTCACGACCAAACCAAGTGTTTCTTCGCCAATCCTACATCACCTTTGTATTTATCCAGAACATTCCGTATTACTACGAAGATCCACAGTTTATTGGATACTCCATCGTATGGTTATATACGAACTCGAAGGGACTTGTTCCAGTTCGGGGATGGATTCTGGTTCAGGAGAAATAGGGAATAAGGTTTATTCAGTTGTCTTTTATCTTTACCTTCTCTCGCGTTGCGAGTACTCTTAGGATTAGGGGAGTACACCCATTATGCTTATTGGATAGTCTTCTTCCAAACCATAGGCTGGTGCCGAACGGTAGGGAAGGAAGAAAACCATTTGTCTTAAAGGGGTGTACAGAAGGTAATGACTAAAGACATATAAAGGGATTTGGAGAGATGGTAAAGAAAAATACGGTTACAGTTGTGAATCTCATAATGGAAGAGGCATTACTAGGAATACCCGGATACCCCTTCAAAACAATTATATGTTTCAGTTTCACGGTGTATTGTTAAAAGAAAACTGATTTCCCGATTAGCCCTTGCTCCAGGGTATGTATTTACCAAGTTTGATTCTCAGATCTGTATGGTTTTACAGATGATGAGTGTGAGTAAGTTATTGGGAATTGGGTGACCATCCTCATTATATCGGGATTCGTTGTAATTGGTGATATTTGAGGAAATCGCCTGGGTTGTTTGCCGGACGACAAATATTTGGTTTTGAATATCCGTTGTTATGCACCAATTTCAAATTGATATATCTGTACGTTTATTTTTATAAAGTGAGATATAAATTTTTGAAATTATGTCTATGACATTTACCTATATCAGTGGATGGTTAGGTAAGGAGCATTGAACAGCGGTGTAATTCTTCTTAACTATAAGTACAGTTTTCAACCTACGACACACAGGGAATGAGTTATTAGACTCAGGAGAATTATACAGAGTATTGTATATTTTCCAGTGTCCATGAGGACAGAGGGGTCGGTACTCGTACTATATTCTGTTTACTTGTGACTTCTCTAGTTCTTAGACATGTGTTTCATAGAAATGCAAGGTCCAAGCTTTGAGAAGTTATAGGTATAAGAATAAAGTAGAGAACCGGTCGTTGCAAGTATCAGGATTCTTCAAGATGATCGAAGATGTAGATACTTGTGTATGGTATTCAGTTGATAGTAATGATTAAGATAACTTGCTTCTCTTTCAGGTTACTCATGATTGGAAGCACTCCTAAGTTGAGTAATGCCGATCGGTCTCTCTCCATTTAGTTGACCTGCACTGGAGACAGCTGCATGATTTGAATCTGGTTCCAATTAAATCAGTGCCTCTGTTTCTATATTGGATATAGAATAGTTCATATCTTAACAATGTTAAAGTACGGGGAGTTGTCCGGCTTATGCTTAAAACCAGACTCTGGATAACTCAAGGCACGTTTCTGTAATGGCTGTTTGTGGGTTGACCCAGGCTATGACGAGGGTTGACTTTCTACCATCTGGAAGATCAATAGTGATATTGTTCTAGACTCGCCACAGTTTTAATAAAAATGGATTTTTTCAAAAAACAGCAGTGGGAGTATGGTAGAACTGGAAGTGATTCCAGAACTGCAAACGATTACTGAAAATTTGATAAGAACCTAAAGATTCAATCTGGTTTGACATTCCATTGGCTACTCCGCAGATATGGTGGGTAACCTCAGGCGGTATGCTTAATGACGGTGACAGGGAGGTTCTTTTTTACCCAGACTTGCCATTGCTGCTGTTCCAGACTGTGAGACCCGGCAGGAAGATGAGTACAGCGTCGTTCTAAACTAGCTTTAGAAATGCACGTGTATATGACTCTGCTAGAGGGTTGTCGTAGTCAGTGGGAGCAGCGTAAGCATAGTAGACAAGTAGCTTAAGTCTGTTTATAGACTAAAGCAGATATAGCGGAGATAGATCGTCTATTTCTGATGTGACAGTCATAGGTTTGACTTCATCAGAATAGGGGATGGATCGGTTAAGAAGGTAGTAGGTTGTGATGTCCTGGTGTTTGGATGACATACACAAAGTAGGAAGTGAAATTCCTGTACTACAATCGTTATACTTTGGTTGTCACACAGTGGTTTCTCCACATAAGAATTGGATATTATATCAGACATTCTGGTTACTAGATCTATGGTTTTAGATCTAGATTTAGGAAGTGTCCCAATCAGGGTACTTAGACAGCATTCTAAAGGTGTTTTAGAATGGACGACTCCTGGCACGGTAGTGTACCTGCAGGTGATGGAGTCACCCTCTCTAAAGGTGTCTTACAGACTAATGGGGAGAAGGATGTGCATGATTGGCAGATCACTTGCTTAGGCAATTGAGTCAATCATGAGATGTCAAGTACCACACCAGACGTTGTTTTTTGCACTAGATGCAGTAAGTTGATATTAATCCTATCCTGAAGAAACATTCGGAAGCAGATTTAGAACATAAGTGGATGTTCTAGGGTTATGATCAAGGCAGCCTCCTTCGGGAGACAGTTATCATTCCAGGCTTCCAAGGTGACCTGGATGACAGAGTGGGTGTCAGAGTTATCGTTTTCCCTCTAACGAGGGGCAGTATTTTGGACAGGTGGTCCAAGCGGATACTGAGGGAGGTGTGGCGCAGAATACTGATTAAGTTCAGTTGGCGATACAGTCTAAGAAGTTTGGATTTGGAGTTCATTTATGAACTAGGTCCCATCAGATATCCAGACATATTCTAAGACAGGTATCGCTCATTTCGGGAGATGGCTTTCTCCACGAACTTGAGATAAAGAGAGACATAGAAAGAAACATCATGTCGGATCTACTCACTGAGGCTATTCCTCGAACGCAATAGTTTCGCAAACGGGCTTTGTTAAACTGATTAGTAGAGGAGTTGGGTGTTCGGTATCACACGGGCTGTGAGTATGCGACATCGCAATAATTAGCCTTGAGTGTAAGTGGGAGATTGTTGGATATAGTGCCCTCAGAGTCAATTATTGGATCACAGGCACATGATTGCAATGATTGAGGGAGGACCTATACCGGTAGGACAGTCTTACTCGAGAGGTTTGTATACTATCTGGTTTGTCTTTATCATCGTGTACATGCTTTAGGTTACATTGTTGTTCACTATTACACGTTGATAGAGAATAGTATGCTAGCATGGTTTGTCTTTATCATCGTGTACTGCATTAGATGATCTTACAGGTCACTATTACACGTTGATAGAGCCCTTAGGATTTTTGCTTGACGGCCAGCAGTATGATGGCGATCATATACGTGGGAGCTGGGGTCTATAAGCACATCCTTAAAAGGTCCCTAGTCGTAAGAGTTTCGAGACTGGGCATCGATACTCCATTAGTAGACTAGTGTATACGGTCGAGACCCCGACGAGGGGCGGTGGCCGGTCTCACAAGCCATTGGTGTCAGTTGGATCACCTAAGATGTATACAGGTGCTCATTGGGTTATGAGTACACCGGACAGGACTCGCCGGGAACATGCTAGTTGGTATTATACCTGACGTCAGATAGCGGTTCCCTGGTGACATGTGTACAGGTTAGTTCTTCGACCTGAGATCGTCATTTGTCTCGTGTGAGTTCCCACTGTGCTTTGATTACTACCCTACCATGGCTCAAAGGAGTCGTGCAAACAGGTTTTAGTTGGGTACAGTCCCGAGCCACATGGAGGCAGTGAGCGGATCAGCAGGGGTTTCGTCTCTCCCGGTATTGGGGGTGTGATCGTGCTGTGTCTAGGAGAGCCATTACAGGAAGTCCTTGGCCGAGGCAGGAGATTTACTGGTAGGTATTCCAGTGGTATCTCTGGGTGTTCTGGGCTACACTCCGACACGACTTGTACCGCTTTTGGGGGTCTGACTTTTACCAACCCCCTATGCCCTCCATGCGATGCTCATAGACGAACAGACTGGACTGTACGGATATTGTCACTGACAGGCTCAGTAGGGTGTCAGGATGAGTTCGCTCATCGACCTCCCTTTTGGTCAATACCTGGTGGCCTGTTACGCACGGCTAATACCTATGACGTGCTAGTGGTTAAATCCACAGCCAATGTATTGACGATTCTTTTGATTCCCCCATAGATCGTTTTCAACTTTCGGGCGAAACGTTGTAGAGGCCGTATGATATATGGCAGGGTCCGATCATATACGTGTAGTAGTGCACGGATCATGATCAGACGGATCATACTAGTGGGCTTTAGTTTAAGCCGGATCCTAGTATTAGATTTATTGGATTACTTTAGTCTCATCGCATTCGCATTCAGTCGGAATGAGGATGTAGACTTACAAGATATTGAATTGGTTTGGGACATTGAGACTTGATCCTTATTTCCATTGTGTATATGAGAGATAGCATACACATATACCTACATGCTTACACATATACCTTTAGGGTATTGTATCATTATTGACAGGTATAGACATATATCTTGCTATAGCTACACATATACCTGTAGGGTATTGTATCATGATTGACAGGTATATACACATATGAGATATCGCTACATGTACATCTTGCATACATACTTACATGTACACACATATACCTTGCTATAGCTACATGTTTACCCTTATATGATATTGCGTTGGATTTTGGAGAAATTAGGAACCACATGATATATTTAATAACTTGTTGCATTTAAATAGCGGTTCTCGTTTATATGCTCATATTACTGTTTTATGTTGCATATATTATATTTCATGGATTTACGCATTGAGATATGGATTTCATATGATGTTTTCTGGATGTTTTACTCCTGATGATATATATCAGTGGTATGGGACGCTGTTATTTATTTATATATATATATATATCAGTGGTATGGGATGCTGTTATATATGTACATATATATAATATATATCATCATAATGATCTATGCAAGTATTTCTTATTCATTACTTGGTGTTTTCTGGATTTGAGGACCGTGGTAGTTCATGAAATTATGCATTGTTTGAAAAACCTGGTTCCTCTTGATATGATATTTCGATGCGTCCACCATGAGTTTTCTCGGTTCTGAGACTTGTGTTAGAAACCCGATGCGGGGAGTGGAGTAGCCGTTTGCGGGTACACGGTGGACCCGGTATGGTACCCCGGGGCAAGAAAGGTATGGCGATGGATTAGCCGATGAGCCTGGCAGGAGAGGTGCACTGCCTACCGGTGATAGTATTTGGACTCGGCGGTTATCTGGAGTATTCCGACTGGAGTCATGATATGGATTTAGGCCGACCCGTTCTGCCGCAGCCCGCGGGCTGATCCTACAGACGGAGCCTATTATATGAGGATTTATGTGTTGATGCTGGACACTAGTTTTCATGATGTTTTCGGGTGTCAATGTTGGACACTCAGGTTCCATAAGACTTACAGGATATGTGGGCCGATCTGAGGATGCTGTGCCTGAGGTATTGGGATTTGGAGTGTCGTTGATGGACACTAGTTTCTCCACGATGAGGATTTCCGTGTTAATGATATGTTTTATCCCATACTCAGCATTTATTTGATATGCATTGCTTCATGTTTTAATAGTACCTGATAGTGTACCTTTCATGACTGATGCATATACATATTGCCATATTACTATCTGTTGCATGTGATAGATTATCGCAGTATGTGCATACCTGCGATTACCTGCATATGTTATTTACTATTCACGAGTTGGAAACTCACCCCCCATTGTGCCAAGGTGTTTTGCAGGTGTCCCTCAGAGTGGTAGCGGCAGGGCTTCTTCTTATCGTATCATCTTTTGCAGCGGATACCGATACGGCTGACTGTGTGCAGTTTTGCTACAGGAGGGTTTTGCGGTTATCTAATGATGCTCAGTTGTATATTCATTGTATCTAGTACTCACCATCTACTACTTTCTTGTATTGACTTAGAGACGAGATGTGAGGACGATATTGTATATTGTTTTGTGACTTCGGATGTCTTTTATGCTGTTGTCACTTTATATCGTCCATTTTCTTCGCTACGGCGTCGTATATCTGTTGTGGTGGTTGTTTCCGCCTTTGGGCGTGTATTTGCTCCCGTTTCGGGATACTTTACTTATATTATATGTTGTACCCTTTTTGGGGCTAGTTTTTACAAAGGAGGTGCTGCCAAATTTTTTAAGAAAGTAAAATTGGACTTTAAAGGATTTTTATTTGATATTCCCAAAAGCTTTGGACAATGTTCTTATCACTTACTACTTTTGATGGTTTAGATTGCTGGGTTTTCGGCTTACTTGAATTGCGTTACGCCTGTAGACGTTACGTGGTGTAAGGGCCGTCACGTGCCAAATTTCGGGTCATGACAAAGTTGGTATCAAAGCGCTAGGTTTTACCTTTCGGAGTGTAGGATGACCTTGGTATGATGGAGTAGGTAGCTTAAGCAGAGTGACGTAGCGTTTGTATGTCCGCGGCATACTTACGACATGATACTCCGCCTAAGTGACCTTAGTACTTATTGCTTGAAATTCCTTCCATGATGATACATATCTTTGTGATTCGATTTCCGTGTTCATATCGAATCCTATTTCCATTTCTAGCCTTTATGCCGCCGAAGACTACGAGCGCTCAGAGACAGGCAGCGAGAGCCGTGGTCAGAGTTGACTCATTTGAGATGAGGACTGACAAGGACGGTACGCTCGCTGTACAGGAGCAGATTGATCCGCCTTCGATAGATCGTATCGCTAGGCTTGAGGCAGAGATGCAGGACTTGCGCCAGATGATGGGATCATTGGTTGAGGCCAGTCGAGCGCAGCAACAGGAGGTTGCCACCCCTGTTACCCAGTTATTCCTTGCTTTCAGCACACATTATTATGTTACATATACAGCAGTAGTGGACGCAGCCCTACTAGATGAGGCACGTCTTCCCGAGACTTTCGATGTTTCAGGACCGAGGAGGGCTCGTACAGGTGTATCAGCCTATAGACAGATGCTTAGTCACCGCGACAGATTTTGTTTACGTTGCGGGAGTAGCAGAGCCTTGGGACGAGGTCAGTGGTTTAGCTCTTATCCCCAGGAGGATCAGCAGTCATCGTTTGGATGTTTTCGGTGCGGGAGTTTCCATCACCTTGTCAAATATTGTTCTGTGGTACGCCAGAGGAGGGCAGCAGTACCATATTTTACCTTATCACCTTCACCTCAGGGAGAGTCGCCTTTTGCGCCTGTTTTTGATCCGCTTCAGACTTTTGTTCAGAGAGGTCGTGGTCGCGGAGAGTTTGTTCAGAGCGTACAGGATGACAGAGGAGGAGGACAGCCATTTGCAAGTAGAGGGCAGGCACGAGCGTTTGCTTCTACTCATCGGGGCGCGCAGGCGTCCAATGCAGAGTTTTCAGGTGTTCTTAATTCGTATGTTCTTTTGATGCGCATAATTGTTTAATTCGTGATCTATGCACTCGTTTGTTCTACACACTTCGTGCTGTGATTGGGCAGAGAGTCGTGTATGCTAGATCAGCCGTTTGTTGTGTTTACTCCTGTTAGCGATTCTTTTGTTGAGCGACACGTGTTTCGGTCATGTGCCAATCGGATAGGAGATAGAGATTCGTCCGTCGATTTGATCCTTCTAGATATGTAGGACTTTGACGTTCTCCTGGGCATGGACTGGTTAGCTTGTGCTATGCGTCTGTGGACTGCCGTGAGAAAATAGTCAAGTTTTGTTTTCCCGGCGAGTCAGTTCTTGTTGTGCAGGGGGACTGTGGTGCCGCCCCTCACAGCTTGATTTTAGCTTTTTTCGCTAGTCCGCTTTTGAGGAGAGGATGTCGAGGATTCTTGTCTTTCATTCATGATACCGGAGCCATAGTGGATTTTTTGGACCGAGTTCTTATCGTGCGAGAGTTTTCCGACGTTGTTCCAGATGAGCCGGCAGAGCTTAGGGAGCTTAAGGGTCCGCTGCAGAGTTGCTAGATAGGGGGCTTGTACGTCCAAGTGTTTCACTTTGGGGAGCTCCTATTCTGTTCGTCAAAGAGAAGGACGGCAGTTTGAGGTTGTACATTGATTGATCGTCAATTGAACCGAGTTACGGTGCGGAATATGTATCCTTTACCTCGCATTGACAATTTCTTTGATCAGCTCCAGGGTGTGGGACATTTGTCTAAGTTTGATTTGTGATCAGGTCATCATCAGTTGCGGGTTCGGAATGATGACATTCTGAAGACTGCTTTTGTGTGTGCTACGGGCTTTATGAGTTTTTGGTGGTGTCGTTGGACTCACCAATGCCCTAGCAGCATTCATGGATGTGATGTACCAGATTTTTTCAGGCCGTTCCTCGACCAGTTTTAATGTTGTGTTATTGATGACATTCTGGTCTATTTCAAGAGTCGAAGGTAACATGAGCAGCACTTGAGGATGGCTTTGTAGATATGGAGAGAGCACCAGCTGTTTGCTAAATTCTTGAAGTGTTCCTTCAGGATTGATAGTGTTGACTTCTTAGGTCATATGGTTACAGGAGACGGTATTCGTATGGACCCGAGGAAGATCGAGGTCGTACAGCTTTGGCCCAGACCTGTTCAGTGACAGAGGTCCGCAGCTTTTTGGGCTTAGCCTGTTTTTACGGCCATTTCATGCAGGATTTCTTGAGTATCGCTGCACCGCTGACTGAACTGACCAAGAAGGGGGTTCCTTTTCTTTGGAATGAGGCAAGCGAGCTGAGTTTTCAGCGGTTGAAGACTCGGTTGACGACTGCACCAGTTCTACCCTTGCTTTCTGGATCGGGCGACTGTGTCGATTATTGTGATGTTTCACGAGTGGGGCTCGATTATGTACGGATGTAGTATGATAGAGTTTTCGCTTATGCTTCCCGACAGTTGAAGGTGCATGAGCAGATTTATCCCACTCATGATCTGGAGATGTTCGCGGTGGTCATGTGTTGAAGATTTGGAGACACTACTTGTACGGAGAGTCATGTCAGATTTTCACGGACCACCAGAGCTTTATGTACATCTTCCTGCAGCGGGATCTGAGTTTGAGACAGCGCCGTAGGATGGAGCTTGTGGAGGATTGTGATTGTGAGATCCTTTATTACCCGTGGGAAGGCGATTGTGGTAGCTGATGCTTTGAGTCGTAGGCCCGGGTTAGCTTGTCCCAGATGAGCGCAGTTCAGAGACAGTCTTTTGGAGATTTGCAGTTCTTGTGCAACCGGAGTACAGCTTATGTTCACCTCTACTAAGGGACAGCTTGCTCACGTCCACGCCCGTCCACTTCAAATTAATCATTTTCGTGAGGCACAGCCCGCCAATGCTCATTTGTATGAGATTCTTGAGCATGTTTGGTAGGGTAGAGATTCGGAGTTCTTGATTGATGACCAGGGTGTGCTACGTTGTGGGACTCGCTTGTGTGTACCAGATACTGATGGGTAGAGATGCGAGATCCTAGAGCAGGCACATCAGTCAGTTTTCAGTGTTCACCCAAGTTCCACCAAGATGTAACGTGACTTGAAAGATAGTTACGGGTGGGCAGGGATGAAGAGTGATGTTTCAGATTTCGTTTTGAAGTGCCTGACTTGTTAGCGAGCTAAGGTTGAGCATTTGAGACCGACAGGAAAGTTGCAATCTTATGACCGTTCCAGAGTGGGAATGGGAGCAGATCTCCATGAATTTCGTTGTGGGTCTACCCAAGTCTGGTCAAGGGTATGAATCCATTCGGGTGATTGTTGTCTGGTTATGCTCAGTATGCTCAGTTTGCTCAGTTGTTTTTCGATAGATTGGTGCGTTTTCATGGAGTTCCTTCATGCGTTGTATCCAATAGAGGCATTCGGTTCGCTAGCCGTCATTGACAGAAGCTTCAGAAGGCCTTGGGTACCTGGTTGAGCTTCAGCTCCGCTTTCCATCCGCAGGCCGATGGTTAGACAGAGCGGACTATACAAACTCTGGAGGATATGCTTGTGCGTGCGTACTAATTGTTTGTTGGTTGTAGGATCGTCACTTGCCATTGATGGGGCTCTCCTACGATAACGGTTATCAAGAGACGACTCAGATGGCACCTTTCTAGACTTGTATGTTATATTGTGTCGATCGCCAGTTTGTTTTACCGACTCCGCGAGAGCGGGATTTTTGGACCCCAGCTAGTCATGAGACTACGGAGTAGATCCAGTGGTTCAGGTCAAGATGAGAGCAGCCCAGAGCAGACAGAAGTCTTATGCCGACCGTAGTTGTCGCAGACTTGAGTTCGCAGTGGGAGATCATGTATTCCTACGGATTTT
The DNA here is from genome assembly GCA_030015575.1 of Agapanthus africanus. Lineage (NCBI taxonomy): Eukaryota > Viridiplantae > Streptophyta > Magnoliopsida > Asparagales > Amaryllidaceae > Agapanthus > Agapanthus africanus. The sequence continues at coordinate 365,827,685 of JASDDO010000012.1, forward strand.
TTCGATGAATGGCGTGTTGAGTTTTGGGGAAGCTTGGTCCTAAATTGTAGGTCCTTTTGAGATCCTCGAGCGAGTTAGTACCATTGCCTATCGTTTGCACTTCCGCCCAGATTTCTGACTATTCACCCCGTATTCCTTGTGTCGATACTTCGCAATTACCTTCATGACCCTTCTCACATGATTCAGCACCAGACCATTCATTTGGACGCGATCTTTCGTTCACCAGTAGCCGATAGTTATAGTGGATAGGCAGGTGGAGGAATTTCGGTCAAAGGTCTTGCTATCTGTGAAGTTTCTTGGGCGTAGCCCGTCTAGTGACGAGATCACTGGGAGGCTGCGAGCGAGATGTTGAAGTTTTGCACTCATCTTTTTGAAGGTACGCATAGTAAGAATTTTAAATTCGGGGACGAATTTCTTTAAGGGGGAAGATTGTAGCGTTTTAGAAATCGTTTAGGTGAATTTTTCGATAATAGGTAAAATAAGCAGTGTTTTCCGTAAAAACCCAGAATTGATCATTGTTCTGTATAGACTTAACTGCACCTAGTTTAAATGGGAAATTGCTAGTTTGCGGTTTTTAGTTTTCACTTGAAAATTTTAGTTCACTTTAATATTTTTCTTTAATTAAAATATTATTATAAGCTTTTAATTATGCACTTAATTAGTGGTAATTACAATTTTGATCGGGTTAATTATTCTAAAGTGAATTTATGCTAACTTAATCACAAGATTAAGCATTAAGCCATCTTTGAAAATATCCTAGAAAATATCTAGATATTTTGGTGAATTAAAAGAAAACTTTAAATAGAAAAGAAAAGGTTTAATAGGTGGCATGATGGGAGAGGCTTTAATTGAGCATTAATTGTGATCTTAGCTAGAAATTTCCATACAATGTCCACACCTTATCTCTTTTTACCCCTTGGCTGCCCCATTTCTTTCTCACTCCATTTTCACTTCTTCAAGCTTCTAAAATTCGTCAAAAATCATTAAATAATCCCACAAACTCAAATACAAATCCATACCCATTATTCTTTAGCCTAATCTTGCATGGATCTTCATGAAAGTTAGCATTTTGGAGGCTATTTTGATGATCTTGTTGCATGTTTGTGATTCAAGTGGAGATATAAAATCCTAACCCTAAACTTTAGTTGTTGTTTAAATACTTTAAGCTAGATTATTAGATGTTTAAGTATGGCTCTAATTTGCATGTTTAGAAATTCAAGAAAAGGTATTTGTAGATCAAGTTAAGGTTTTGATTATTGTAATGGTTGAGTGGTTTTGACTTGGAAAATTTAACCTAGATGTGAGAATGTTATTTGTTATTTTCCTAATCGTCTAATTAAGCTTAAGTGCAAACTAAACTTTTACTAAATCGTTTATGGGTGAGATTAAAATTCTAGTAAGGGTTTGAGTGGTTTAATCAACCTATTATGTGATGATTGTGGCTACTAGTTTTGGTTAAACTTCTAGATTTGAGCTAAAATAATTAAAGGTGATTACTAGGTTTTCGGATAAATTAGGTGTGGGTTTCTTTTGACGTTGCGATATTATATATATTAGATTCCACGATTTATACTATGTTATGAATGCGCGATCGGTACGATCGAGGTTTAGGCTTGGTGGTTATGTCATCCTAGCTGGGGTTGTGCCGATATCGTGCGCGTTTTATGCCCTAAGTGCACAGTGTGTATATCTTGTGGACGTTATCCTTACGTTTCGTTGTCTTTGTGTCGGCGCAGGATATTTAACCTTATGTGTTGTGTTTGTGAAATTTAGGATCGCGAGCAGGGACTTCGGACACTGCGAAGAATGGAAAGCAGGTGGTCCGATTTACTTAGCTCGAGGCCATCGGTGAGTAGATTTAACATCTACAGGGGAATCGTCCGCATGACGTTATGCGTCTGGGCTAGATTAAATGATATGATTCTTGATATTAAGTATATTGCACATATAGAGATTGTGTAAGAACTTCATTGCATATCATTACTTGATTGTGCATGCGTACCATTGTTGAAGATCTCATTTTCCTATTTCATATGGACATAGTATTAATGAGACACAATACTGTTACTGACGGTTCATGTTTCACGAGCACTAATTATATGCCACACACTCCGTCGATAATTGCCATGACACGCAAAACATATATACATATGAGATATTGTATTGGTTAGGGACATTGAGACATGATCCTTATTTCCTTTGTGCAAATGAAAGGTAGCTGACAAACACACACATACACACACACACACACACACACACACATATATATATATGAGTATTGTATTGGTTAGGGATATTGAGACACGATCCCTATTTCCTTTGTGCATATGAGAGGTAGCTGACACATATACATATGAGATATTGTATAGGTTAGGGACATTGAGACTTGATCCTTATTTCCATTGTGTATATGAGAGATATCATACACATATACCTACATACTTACACATATACATATAGGGTATTGTATCATTATTGACAGGTATAGACACATATCTTGCTATAGCTACACATATACCTATAGGGTATTGTATCATTATTGACAGGTATATACACATATGAGATATAGGTACATGTACATCTTGCATACATACTTACATGTACACACATATACCTTGCTATAGCTACATGTTCACCCTTATATGATGTTGCGTTGGATTTTGGAGAAATTAGGAACCGCATGATATATTTAATAACTTGTTACATTTAAATAGCGGTTTTCCTTTATATGCTTATATTACTGTTTTATTTTGCATATATTATATTTCATGGATTTACGCATTGAGATATGGATTTCATATGATGTTTTCTGGATGTTTCACTCCTGATGATATATATCAGTGGTATGGGACACTGTTATATATATATATATATATACATATCAGTGGTATGGGACGCTGTTATATATGTACATATATATAATATATATCATCATAATGATCTATGCAAGTATTTCTTAGTCATTACTTGATATTTTCTGCATTTGAGGACCGTGGTAGTTCATGAAATTATGCATTGTTTGAAAAACCCGGTTTCTCTTGATATGATATTTCGATGCGTCCACCATGAGTTTTCTCGGTTCTGAGACTTGTGTTAGAAAGACGATGCAAGGAGTGGAGTGGCCGTTTGCGGGTACATGGTGGACCCGGTATGGTACCCCGGGGCAAAAAAGGTATATCGATGGATTAGCCGATGAGCCTGGCAGGGCAGGTGCACTGCCTACCGGTGACAGTATTTGGACTCGGCGGTTATCTGGAGTATTTCAACCGGAGTCATGAGATAGATTTAGTCCGACCCGTTCTGCCGGAGCCCGTGGGCCGATCCCGCAGACAGAGCCTATTAATGAGGATTTATGTGTCGATGCTGGACACTAGTTTTCATGATGTTTTCGGGTGTCGATTTTGGACACTGAGGTTCCATGAGACTTACAGGATATAAGGGCCGATCTGAGGATGCGGTGCCTGAGGTATTGGGATTTGGAGTGTCGTTGATGGACACTAGTTTCTCTACGATGAGGATTTCCGTGTTGATAATATGTTTTATCCCATACTCAGCATTTATTTGATATGCATTGCTTCATGTTTTAGTGCTACCTGATAGAGTACCTTTCATGACTGATGCATATGCATATTGCCATATTACTATCTGTTGCATGTGATAGATTATCGCAGTACGTGCATACCTGCGATTAACTGCATATGTTATTTACTATTCACGAGTTGGCAACTCACCCCCCGTTGTGCCACAGTGTTTTGCAGGTGTCCCTCAGAGTGGTAGTGGCAGGGCTTCTTCTTATCGTATCATCTTTTGCAGCGGATACCGCTACGGCTGACTGTGTGAAGTTTTTCTACAGGTGGGTTTTGCGGTTATCCAATGATGCTCAGTTGTATATTCGTTGTATCTAGTACTCTCCATCTAATACTTTCATGTATTGACTTGGAAACGAGATGTGAGGACGATATTGTATAATTTTTTGTGACTTTGGATGTCTTTTATGCTGTTGTCACTTTATATCGTCCATTTTCTTCGCTACGGCGTCGTATATCTGTTATGGTGATTGTTTTTGGCTTTGGTCGTGGATTTGCTCCCGTTTGGGGATGCTTTACTTATATTATATATTGTACCCTTTTTAGGGCTAGTTTTTACAAAGGAGGTGCTGCCAAATTTTTTAAGCAAGTAAATTTGGACTTTAAAGGATTTTTACTTGATATTCCCAAAAGCTTTAAATAATGTTCTTATCACTTACTACTTTTGATGTTTTAGATTGCTGCGTTTTCGGTTTACTTGAATTGCGTTACGCCTGTAGACGTTATGTGGTTTAAGGGCCGTCACGTGCCAAATTTCGGGTCGTGACAGATCCAAACCCACATCACCCTTCCACTTTAGTCTAGTCCACTAGTGTGGAGTGTTTGCTTCATCTTCATCCTTGATCAAGTGAAGCTTGGAGCTGTTAGTTGTATATATGCCCTAAGGCCATTGTTGTACATATGATGTATAATATAGTGGATGCTTGGATATATATAGTGAGGACTTTCTTGCTCGATATGATAGTATGCTATCTGGTTTCACTTTGTCTTCACATGTTGACTTCTATTGGTTTACCGTCTTGCTCTCACATGTTGATAAAGCCCTTAGGATATGTACTTGACTACTGGGATTGTGATGAGATCATACTAGTGGGGCCAGAGTAGTCAACGAGTACATCCTATAACTGTTCCTAGTCGAGGGTGTCTCGAGATAGGGCATCGATACTCCATAGTAGACTAGCGTATACGCATCTTGACCCATATTATGGGCGATGGATGATCCCACATCCATTGGTGTGTGACATCAAAGATGGTATACGGGTGCTCAGTGTAGACTAGGTACACTGAACGGACTCGCCGAGAACTCCTAGATGGTATTATAGCTATCGTCAGATAGCAGTTTTCCGGTGACACTGGTACAGGTTAGTCTATAGACCCGAGATCATCATAGAGTCTTGTGTGATTCCTACCGTGCTTTGATTTTCACCTTACCACGTCCAAGAGGGCGTGCAAAATTGTGGCTTTTGGGTACAGTCCCAAATCACATGGAGGCAATGAGCGATAGGAGGGGTTTCGTCTCTCCCGGTATTGGGAGTTGATGTTGCGCTGTCTTCGATTGGCTATAACTGGAAATCCATGGCCAGGGCTGATATGGAGATTTACTGGTAAGAGTTATCAGTAATTTCTCAACCCGTTATGAGCCTCACATCGACACGACTTATCGGTTACTGGGGTCTGACGTTTACCACCCCTAGACTGGATATGCGACATATCAGACGAAGATATCGGATTGTACGGTAGTGTTACTGACTGAATTCGCAGGAGTATGTACAGGCTTGCTTGTTGATCTTCTGGTCGCTCAATACCCGGGTGGCTGTTACGTTTAGCTGACCGCTTGAAGCTTGTAGGTGTTTGATATGATCATCACCTACTGCCGGCTTATTGATGAGTCTTTAGAGTCCTAAATAGAGGTTTCCTGGCTCGGGCGAAATGGAGTAGGAGCACATATGTGATATGTGTGGGGACCGAGATTAATATGATATGTGATACCGTATTCTATTCTCACGATATATGATATCGGCCGATTATATATGATATAGCCGGGTTATTGGATCAAGTGTTGATTCAATAAAATGATATATATATATATATTTATATATATTATATGCTCACTTAAGTATTTATTATTCTCACTTATGATACATTTAACATATATGTGATATATGTTTATTGTATTGTTTTCTTTTGTTACATAAATATTATATATGTGATATATAATATTGGAGCATGCTAGGTTATACATGCAACATGTATGTATGAGAATTATACCCTGCTATATAAAATGTTTAGGTTTAAATATCTAAGTAATTCAAATTGTGGAAATGAGTCATGGATGAAGCTTCATGAAGCTTGTAGATTACCATTGACCAAGTCCACCCTTTTTGTTTTGCCCTAGATATTTGTAACCAAACCATGACACATAGCCATGGTTAACTCTTTACAATGGTTAAGGATGATATACTTGACCCATGGTTGCATTTCTAAACTTAATCTCATTCATTCTTCTTCTTCTTCCTCATTCTCATTTTGCTTTCTAGCTTTTGAGATCAAGAAGAAAATAGTGAGAAATTAAATAATAAAGTGAGCAAAATTCCAACTTCATCATCCTCTTCTATACTAGCCATATAGATTAGTGTTTTATCTTCACTAATTCATAATTAGTGAAATCATAGCTTGAGTTCGTGTTTCCTCGAAGTAGATCATCTTGGATTTCGAAGTCTTCAAGCAAGCATGGATCATTCGACTTGTGGAGCCTCTTTAAAGTATGTGAGTTCATGGATCGCGGCGAAGGGACTGCTACTCGGAGCTTATGAAGCGAAAGAACGGACTACAAAGGTTGTAATCCCTCTCTCTTAGATGTAATGTTGTTTACATGCAAAGTTAACCCTAATTCTCTAGTTAAGTTCTTTGTTAGGGTTTCATAGCACCCCAAAAATTTTCAATATGGCATGTGTGATGCCTTCCTAAACCTTGCTAAGGTGCTAAGCTAACCCTACAGTGGTATCAGAGCCAAGGTAGAGGATTAGGCATTGTCTAGACGAACTTAGATGTCCGATCGAAACCCGAAACCCCGAAACGACCGCTTTTCTAGAAATTTTTCAAAAAGTTGAATTTTTCCATGTTAAAATTACTCAGAAAATCATGCAGGGAATTCTATGGACACACCTGAAGAACGAAACCCTAACTCTTCTAAGTGACCGCGGATCCACGGCCAAAACCTTGTTTTGGCGGCGGATCCGCTGCGCCACTTGAGAGGTTTGGGTCGGCCCTTCAGCTGTTGGTCCGTAGGTACTGTGGTATGTCTCTGGTTAATTTTAAATGTGCTCAAGTGTTGAGCTCTCTGGGAATTTAGGAATTCGTTGTATTTATCGAATTATCTAACTTCGCCTAGTTATCTGTGATGATTATGTGTTGCTGTGATATGTTATATTGGATCGTTGTGTATTGAATAGCCGGGGGTTTTATGTGAGATGCGAGTTTTCTTTTTCATTAATGTAAAATTCAATTGTATGTAATATTCTTTTATTAGGGCACTTCCGGGTTGAGGATGATGTCACCATTGTATATTATTTACTTTTCCGCATTAGGATAGACCCATGACGGAGAGCACAAGTAACCAGGTTCTAGGGTCCAGTGGGAGGCCATCTCGAGGAGTCGAGACCGGGTCTCCTAACCCTAGAATTGGCAGGGTTACTTACCGCTCTCGTAGGGGTCTAGGGATGTGGGTTTGGCTATTCATCGCGACTGTGGAATTCGTGTTTTATACAGGCTCAAAATAAAACACGGACGTCCTAGTATAACCGATATTTCATATGTTGACTTCTGCTGCAATGTTCTATGATGTGATCATATTACTGCCTGAGACGAATGCTTATACTATATATATGATATATAAATATTATAGTTTTCGTTTCTTCTGTGATACTTAGGAAGCATAAATGATGGGATTTATTAATGAGATTAATAAAAGAAAAGAAATATAAAAGATGTTGTAGAATCAAATTTTCAAAAAAAAGGGTAGCTACAGTTTTTGCTTTGCATAGTGGTATATATGATATATCCTGCACCTTATTCGATGAGGAAAAAGCCGAGATCTTTTCTCCGGGAGTGACCACTTTAGCCAAACTGGCAGATGCTACAAGCTCATGGTTTAGTTTTTGATTGCTTCTACAGTTCTTGCTTTCCACCGCGGTATTTATGAAATATTCAGCACCTTATTCGATAAGGAAAGGGACGAGATCCCTTCACCGGGAGTGACCTCTTTAGCGAAACTAGAAAAGCCTAAAAAATACTCCTTTTAAAAATCACTTGTTTCTACAACGATATCAAGTTCATTACGCTCATGGTTTTCAGAAAAACATGTGTAGCCCTCCGTCATTTCAGATAAAGACTATTTAGTATTCGTGCTGCGTTTGTGTCATGACCCAAAGTTCGGCCCGTGATCGGCACTTAACCACGTAACGTCTACCGGCGTAACGCGACTAAGTAAGCCGAACCCAGAAATCAAAACCATTGAAAAGTAGTGAGTGTTAAAACATTTGATGGAAACATTTGTTAAAATATTTAGAAAACTTTAGGTTGTTTAGTAAAATCCATTAAAGTTCAAGTTATTATCTTAAAAATTTTGGCAGCATTTCCTTTGTAAAAACTAGCCCCGAAATCGGGGACAAAGCAATATATGAGTAAAATGATATACAATAAGAATAAGGCATCCCCAAACGGGAGCAATCACGCCCAACGGCGGAACAATCACCACAAATATAATATACGACGCTGTAGCGAAGAATGAGCAGTATAAGTGAAAACAAATATCGTGAAAGATAAAGCTGCATAAATAAAGTCGGCTCATAACGAGCTCGACAACAGAGTACAAAATAATATCCATCGTCCTCACAACTGGTCTCTAAGTCAATACACAAGTAGTAGATGGAGAGTACTAGATACAACAATGTATACAACTGGAAAATAAACAGATACCGCACAAAACCCACCAATCAGCAAAAGGGCTAGCACGCCAACTGCAGTGGTATCTGTGTCAAAAGATGCAAGAAAACAGCCTGCCGCGACTACTCCGAGGGGAAACCTGCAAACACTGTGGCACAACGGGGGGTGAGTTGCCAACTCGTGAATAGTAGATAACATATAAAGGTAATCGCGAGTATGCACGTACTGCGATACTCTAACATATGCCAGCAGATAATGTCTATATGATGAACTGGATACGCAATAATCATGTCTAACAGGTGCATTTTAATAACATCAATATATATATGATGAGCAGGGTATGCAGTAATCATGCAAAAGTACTCTATCAGGTACTATAACTACAAGATGAGATGTAAAATAATGAATGTTGAGCTGGGGATAAAATATCATCTACACGGAATGTCAACGTGGAAAAATAACCGGTGTCCATCAATGCACCCAAATCTCAGTAAAACTCAGGCGCCGTCACCCTAATCGGCCCTCAAATCCTGTAAATCTCATAGAATAGTGAGCGCCCAACATCGGCACTCGAAATATCATAAAGTAATCGTGTCCAGCATCGACACGCAAATCCTCAAGTATCGGGCTCCGTCGGTCCGGATCGGCCCACGGGCTCCGTCTGCGGAATCGGCCCTCGGCCCCGGCAGTACGTTTCGTCACGTATCCATCTATCGAATCTGGTCGGTATCCTCTGGATAACCGCCAGGTCCAACCAATCACCGGTAGGTAGTAGTCCCTCTGCCAGGCTCACCGTCTACGGCACAGCGATCCGTTCTCGCCTCGGGGTATCATACCGGGTCCACCATGTACCCGCAATCGGCCTCGTCCAGCTCCTCGATTCGGGTTCACATGTCACACGTCTCAGAACCGAGAAAACGCATGGTGGACGCACTGAAATATTATATCAAGGGAAACCAAGTGTTTTTTTAAAACAGTGCGTATTTTCTTAAATAATACCCCGGTTCCCAAATCCAGAAATCACATAAATCCAAACTCAATGCGTAAATCTATGCAATGTGTCGTATGACACTAAGAGTAAAAGAAAGGGAAAACCGCTCTTTTAAAAAGATCCAGTTTTGAAAATATCTCATGCGGTCCCTTAGTTTTTAAATCATGTCAATATCATCCATGTAGGTAACATATGTATGTATATAGGTATGAATGTGCGAATGGATATGTAAGCAATGTGAGTGTAGCAATGTACATGTGCACTAATATGGATATATCAATGAAGGTATGTGCTAACGTGAATATACAGTGTGCATGTGCGCAAGTAGTGATATATCTGATAATTTGTGAGTATGCGACAAGTCATGACGATCATCAATGATGCGGCAATCGAACGATATGTAAATTGTAGCAATCCTATGGTGCAAGTGTCATGGCAATCACTAACGGTGTGAGTGTAACATACAAATAGTACTCGTGCAGCTTTAACCGTTAGTGACAGTGCCGTGTTATATACCACCAATTCTATATGCAACAAGAAGGTATGCAAGAATAGTCCATATGAACATCTACGACTAAATATCCTATAACGCCGTGACGCTTAACGCCATACGGGCGATTTCCCCGTCGATGTTAAATCTACTCACCTGGTCGCGTGCTAAGTGTAGCCGACCACCTGCTTCCCTTTCTTTGCGGCGTCCGACGTTCCCGCCTGCGAACCTGGAATTTACACAAGGAATCCATATAAGCAAATATCTCGCGAAAACACGATATCGGACTCAAACGAGAAACTCGCATCGCGAACTAAACGCGCGTGTATACGTAATATGTGTGCATATGCCAAAACACAACGCGACACGCTGTGGCACACAGCGACACGCTGTGATACACAACAAACCAACTCAACACGCATCGTACGTGTCGCGCAAGTCCCGCTACACTAAAAATAGTTAAACGGACCCAGATTTAATCTGGAGCAAAAACAGGAAAATCAAACCAGACCAAACCCTTCAAAATACCTACAGACATCTACCTGCCAAAATCCAATACAAAACCCAACCATTGGGCCGGCGGCAAGGGGGTATCATACCGGCCCAAAACCGGTGGGTGGGGTCCAGGTCTCTACACTAGGGTCCTAGCATATTTTATAGCCTAGTGTATATGTTTGCTTACTAAAAACATTACCCTAGATACAGCAGATTTTACGTATCCTACAGTTTAGTTTAAAGAAAAATGTTTCAAAACACTAAATTGCAATATTAGGGTGCACAAGCGATAAAGGTGAACTTACTAGATTTGAGTGGCACCACCAGCACAAAATAGAGTAATTCTAACCATAAACACCCTGAATCACCCTATTTCCCAACCAAACCATAAGTTTAGCAATAAAACTCAATACAAACACTAAACTTAGCTAAACAAACCCAGATTTTAACTTGCAGACCAATAGGGAAAATAAATAACACCAAACCCAGAAAAACTAACACAGACACCACCCTACAAAACACCAACACCCAAAGCATCAGGGAGGCCGGCGGCGCCGGAAATGCAAGGGGTGGTCGCCGGGTTTTTGGGGAGGGGTGGGCTCGTATTTCAACACACTTGCCTATATTGCCTGCACACTATTCTGAAGTTGTTTGCTAAGCTAGGAAATGAGCAAAGATATAGCAGATCTCAATATCCTACACACTATATCAAAACCGTATTTTAAGTTTTCAAGTTTTGCGACTTAAGGCGATCTAGCTAAATCTAGTGAAACTAATGGGTTCAACAGCAATAATAACACCTAGTCAAGTTATATAACCCATAAATATCTCATCTTGGCTTAAACCCTACTTAAACCACCAACTAGCACCAAAAGTCCAATTTAAACACTAAGCTAAGCTAACAACTACGAGTCTAGCAAACAAAGAAGTTGGGCTATGAATTATACCTTCCTTGACCCTAGGTGCAAGGAGAAGTAGAAAAAGAGTAGGAGGTGTTGTGGTTGCTGCTGCCTTGTTGTTGTTGTTGTCGCAGGCTGCTGTTGCAACTGCAAATGTTGTTGTTGCTGGTGTTGAAGTTGCTGCTGCTACTCCTGGTGTTGCTGCTGCTGCGAGTGCTACTGCTGATGCTGAAGAGGGGGTGGCTGTTGTGCTGCTGCTGTCCCAGATGCTGCTGCTACTGCTGTTGTTGGTGTTGCTGCTGCTGTCCCAGATGCTGCTGCAGTTGTTGCTTCAGCTGCTGCTGTTGATGTTGTGGCTGTGTGTGTGTGTGAGTGAGAGAGAGAAGTGAGAAATGAGTGTTGTAAAAGAGTAGGAAATGAGTGATATGAGATTGTCAAACCCTTCACTCTCTCACCTCATTTAATGCAAGCATGGGCTCATGCCATGATGCCCATCATGCACTCTCTCTCTCCCTCTCTCCCTCTCTCGCTCCAAGTCAACCCCAATTCAAATCATGTTTCTTTTAAAAAAAAATACACACACTTAATTAAAACCAAATAACTTAAAGAAAATGGGTTAAACAAAATGGTTAGTCCACCATGGTTGCTAATTATGGTCTAACCTCAATTAAACCCTAGTTTACATGCACATGTGTGTGCAAGCTTAGAAAAATTCTAATAAAATATTCTTTAAATTTGATAAAATATTTGAAAATCAATTTGGTAAACTTTTTATTAAAAACCATTTATTTAAATACAATTAGCCACTAAACACATCGTAAGGTGTTACAATCTTCTCCTCTTAAAGAAATTCGTTCCCGAATTTAAAAAATAGAGTTGCGCATACCTTCAACGAGATGAGGGAATTTCTTCCACATCTCGCCCCCGGCCTCCCAAGTGATCTCTTCACCATTCGGGCTGCGCCAAAGTACCTTCACTGATGGCAAGACCTTCGATCTATGTTTCTTCACCCACCGGTCCAATATCACGACTGGCTACTCGGTGAACGAAAGATCGCGCTCGAGCTGAACGGTCTGATGCTGAATCATGTGCGAAGGGTCATATAGGTATCTGGGAAGCATCGACACGTGGAATACGGGGTGAACATCTGGGAAGTCAGGTGGAAGAGCCAAACGATATGCCACTGCGCCCACACGCTCAAGGATCTCGAAGGGACCTATGAATCTGGGGCTAAGCTTCCCCTTCCGTCCAAACCTCATCACTCCCTTCATCGGAGAGACCCTCAGAAAAATGTGATCGCCAACTGCGAACTCTAATCTGCGGCGGCGTCTATCAGCATACGATTTCTTCCTGCTCTAAGCTGTCCTCATCCTGTCTCGAATCAGCTGTATCTTCTCGGTCGTCTCCTGTACGATCTGTGGCCCCAAAATACCGCTCTCACTGAGCTTTGTCCAACAGACGGGTGATGTACATCTCCTCCCATACAAGGCCTCGAAAGGTGCCAACTGAATAGTATCCTGGAAACTATTGTTGTAGGAGAACTCCACCAAGGGTAAATGATGATCCTAGCTACCACCAAAGTCTAAAACGCACGCTCGGAGCATGTCTTCGAGAGTCTGAATAGTCCGCTCTGACTGGCCATCGGTCTGCAGATGAAATGCTATGCTGAAACTCAAGCGGGTGCCCAAGGCCCCCTGAAGCCTCTGCCATAGTCGGCTGGTAAACTGGGTGCCTCGGTCGGACACGATACACGTCGGGACTCCATGCAGTCGTACAATCTCGTCGATATATATCTGGGCATAATGAGCAAATCCGAAAGTCGTCTTCACTGGCAGGAAGTGAGCTGCTTTTGTCAAACGATCCACGATCACCCAAATAGAGTCATACCCTCGTCTAGTCCTGGGTAGACCCACAATGAAGTCCATCGAAATCTGCAACCATTTCCAGTCCGGGATGGGTAACGGCTGTAGCTCTCCCGTTGGCCTCTGGTGCTCGGCCTTGACTTGCTGACAAGTCAGGCATCTCGACACGAAGTCTGCGATGTCCCTCTTCATTCCGTCCCACCAGTAAACATCTCTCATATCATGATACATCTTGGTGGAACCCGGATGAACACTATACACCGATCGATGTGCCTCCACAAGAATCTCACGCCACAGTCCCTCAGCATCTGGTACGCACAGTCTAGTCCCAAACCGCAGTATCCCCTGATCATCAATCACGAACTCGGAAAATCTGCCCTGTCTAATCTGTGCCATGATCTTTGAACAACGGTCATCATTGTACTGTTCCTCATGTATACGGTCAAGCAACTGTGGGCGTGCACGAACATGCGCAAGCTGTCCCCCGATCGGCGTGAACTTGAACTGCACTCGGCTGTCACATAAAATCTGCCAATCTGGCGTCGATTGTCTCTGTACTGTGCTCAAACAGGATAGACTTTCCCTGGGCCTCCTGCTCAAAGCATCCGCCACTACATTAGCCTTGCCCGGATGATACAAGATCTCGCAATCGTAGTCCTTCACTAGTTCCATCCAACGACGCTGTCTATGATTTAGGTCTCGCTGCTGAAATATATACGTTAAGCTCTTGTGATCAGTGAATATCTGGCACGACTCGCCGTATAGGTAATGTCGCCATATCTTGAGTGTAAAGACCACTGCAGCCATCTCCAAATCGTGAGTGGGGTAGTTCTGTTCATGTCTCTTCAACTGCCGTGAAGCATACACGATCACCCTGTCATGCTGCATCAATACGCACCCTAGCCACACTCGAGAAACATCATAATAGACCACAAATCCGCCCGATCCTGAAGGCAAAGATAATACTGGCGCCGTAGTCAAACGAGTCCGCAACTGCTGAAAGCTATGCTCGCACTCCTCCGTCCAATCGAAAGGAACTCCCTTCCGGGTCAACCCGGTCAAAGGTGAAGCAATACGGGAGAAGTCCTGTACAAATCTCCTGTAGTAGCCGGCCAGTCCTAAAAAGCTGCGGATCTCAGTAACTGATGTGGGTCTGGGACAACGCTGAACGGCATCGATTTTCTTCGGGTCCACACATATACCATCTCGTGTAATCACGTGATCCAAAAATTTACGCTGTCAAGCCAGAATGCGCACTTGGAGAATTTTGCGAAAAGCTGGTGCTCCCTCAAAGTCTGCAGTGTGATCCGTAGGTGCTGCTCGTGCTCCTCTCGGCTCCGGGAATACACCAAAATATCGTCAATGAATACGATGATGAACAAGTCCAATTACGGCCTGAATATACGGTTCATCAAGTCAATGAATGCGGCTGGGGCATTGGTGAGTCCGAACGACATCACCAAAAACTCATAATGGCCGTAGCGCGTGCGAAAAGCTATCCTCGGAATATCCTCCTGTCAAACCCGCAGCTGATGGTAGCCTGATCGCAAATCGATCCTCGAAAAGTATCCAGCCCCCTGAAGCTGGTCGAACAAGTCTTCGATGTGTGGCAAAGGATATCTGTTCCGCACGGTAACCCTGTTCAGCTGGCGGTAGTCGATACACAAACACAAACTGCCATCCTTCTTCTTGACAAACAGAACCGGAGCACCCCAAGGAGAAACACTGGGTTGAATAAGTCCCTTATCCAGCAAATCTTGCAACTGACCCTTCAACTCTCTATGCTCCGCCGGGGCCATCCGATAAGGCGGTATAGAAATAGGCCCCGTGCCGGGAATCAAGTCAATACAAAAAGCAATATTGCGCTCAGGCGGTAGCCCAGGATGCTCGTCAGGGAAGACATCAGGAAACTCATAAACAATCGGAACCTGGTCCAACGGAATATCCGTAGCTCTAGTATCACAAACATAGGCTAGGAATCCCTGACATCCCTTCCTCAACAGCTGTCCAGCGTGAAGAGAAGAAATCAAACTGTGAGGGGCGGCACCACAGTCCCCCTGCACAATAAAAACCGACTCGCCAGGAAAACCAAATCTAACTGTCTTCTCGCGGCAGTCCACAGACGCATAGCACGTGGCTAACCAATCCATGCCCAAAAGAATGTCGAAGTCCAACATCTCAAGAAGGATCAAGTCGACAGGCAACTGTCTCTCGACAATACGAACAATACAGGATCGGAACACTTGCCTAGCAACAAACGACTCTCCCACAGGAGTGGTCACAACAAGTGGATGATCAAGCTAACCGGACTCTCTACCCAAACTCGGCACAAAGTGTGTGGAAACGTACGAGTGCGTGGATCCGGGATCGAACAACACGTGTGCGTCAACAGACCATACTGATAGGGTACCTGAGACCACAGTATTGGACGCCTGCGCGTCCTGATGCGTCAAAGCGAAAACCCGTGCATGTCCTCCACCTGCGACTGGCGGTCCCCTACTAGCAACTGCCTATACTCTGCCGGCAGCTGGCTGTCCTCTGCCTCGGCCACTTCGGCCTCTAGGAGCAAACCCTCCGCGACCACGGCCTCTCTGTGCATGAGCCTGACGCGGAGCAACAGTTGGTACAATAGGCAACGCCCTCTGGGGTGGAAAAGGTAGAAGTGTGACGTGGGGTACATCAGTCTCGCCATCATGTGGCTCCGGGCAATCTCTAACACGATGATAAGTACTCCCGCATCGGAAACATCTAGATGGTGTCGGCTGACCCTCCTGGGGATAAGTGCTGAACAACCGGCCTCGCCCCAAGTCTCTGCCTCCTGCAAGGTGTCTGTCGCGGCGCCTAAATGTCCGTATCTATGCCGGTGTATCCGTACGAACTATCTTCGGCTCTAGAACTACCGAAGTCTCTGCAAGGCGCTCCTCAACTAATAAGACTGCGTCTACAGCTGCTGCATAAGTCTCTCAATGTTGTGCGCTGATCGCAAGGAACAGTGGGGTAAGCAAGCCTCGAACAAACCTCTTGACTCGCATCTCCTCACTCGCCACTAGGTATTGGGCATAAACAGATAGCTCGGTGAACAGATAATCATACTCTGCCACTGTGATCTCTGGCGTAAAGACTCGAATCTGCACGCTCGGGCATCCCTGACACTCTGGGGAAGGAAACGGGCTAGAAACACCGTCACAAACTCGGTCCAGGTTATAGGAGGAAAATCTGCTGCTCTACCCTTCTCGATCGATTCACACCATTTCTGCGCAAGAACTTCCAGGTGAAAGCTCGCGAACACTACCCATCTCGCATATGAGCATCTGAGTGAACGACATATCCGGGCCATCCTATCAATGAAAGACTGGGGGTCCTCGGCTGCATCAGTTCCTGTGAAGACCGTAGGCTTCAGCCTCATGAACTCTGATAGCGATACTGTAATAACCTCCGTGGCTGCAGGGACAACTTCCTGTACTGTAGGTACCATCGCGGTCCCCGCAACGGGTGGAACAACCTCTGGTCGCTGTGCTCGAAGTGTCTCGACTAGCGACCCTATCATCTGGCGCATCTCCTGCATACCGGCCCCTAGCATAGCGATCTGATCTGTCGTAGGAGGAAGAGTCTGCTCTGGTACAACAGGTGTACTACCCGGGTCAGTCCTCGTCTCGGACGAGTCGACTCGAATCTCGGCTCTCGCGGCATCTCTCTGCGCCCCCGTAGTCTTTTGCGGCATAATGGATGAAAATAAAGTAGGATTCGATAACGATACGAAAATCGAATCACAGGAATGTATACAATCATGAAGGAATTCCAATCAATAAGTCCTAAGGTCGCTTCGGCGAAGTACCGTGTCGTGAGTATGCCGCGGAACATACACACGCTACGCCACTCTGCTTCAGCTACCTAATCCATCATACCAGGGTCATCCTACACTCCGAAGGTAAAACCTACGCTCTGATACCAACTTTGTCACGACCCAAAGTTTGGCCCGTGACCGGCACTTAACCACGTAACGTCTACCGGCGTAACGCGACTAAGTAAGCCGAACCCATAAATCAAAACCATTGAAAAGTAGTGAGTGTTAAAACATTTGATGGAAACATTTGTTAAAACATTTAGAAAACTTTAGGTTGTTTAGTAAAATTCTTTAAAGTTCAAGTTATTATCTTAAAAAATTTGGCAGCATTTCCTTTGTAAAAACTAGCCCCGAAATCGGGTACAAAGCAATATATGAGTAAAATGATATACAATAAGAATAAGGCATCCCCAAACGGGAGCAATCACGCCTAACGACGGAACAATCACCACAAATATAATATACGACGCCGTAGCGAAGAATGAGCAGTATAAGTGAAAACAAATATCGTGAAAGATAAAGCTGCATAAATAAAGTCGGCTCACAACGAGCTCGACACCAGAGTACAAAATAATATACATCGTCCTCACAACTGGTCTCTAAGTCAATATATAAGTAGTAGATGGAGAGTATTAGATACAACAATGTATACAACTGGAAAATAAAAAGATACCGCACAAAACCCACCTATCAGCAAAAGGGCTAGCACGCCAACTGCAGTGGTATCTGTGTCAAAAGATGCAAGAAAACAGCCTGCCGCGACTACTCCGAGGGGCAACCTGCAAACACTGTGGCACAACGGGGGGTGAGTTGACAACTCGTGAATAGTAGATAACATATAAAGGTAATCGCGAGTATGCACGTACTGCGATACTCTAACATATGCCAGCAGATAATGTCTATATGATGAACTGGATACGCAATAATCATGCCTAACAGGTGCATTTTAATAACATCAATATATATATGACGAGCAGGGTATGCAGTAATCATGCAAAAGTACTCTATCAGGTACTATAACAACAAGATGAGATGTAAAATAATGAATGCTGAGCTGGGGATAAAATATCATCTACACGGAATGTCAACGTGGAAAAATAAACGGTGTCCATCAATGCACCCAAATCCTAGTAAAACTCAGGCACCGTCACCTTAATCGGCCTTCAAATCCTATAAATCTCATAGAATCTCGAGTGCCCAAATCGGCACTCGAAATACCATAAAGTAATCGTGTCCAGCATCGACACGCAAATCCTCAAGTATCGGGCTCCGTCAGTCTGGATCAGCCCACGGGCTCCGTCTGCGGAATCGGCCCTCGGCCCCGGCAGTACGTGTCGTCCCGTATCCATCTATCGACTCTGGTCGGTATCCTCCGGATAACCGTCGTTCCCCTCCGAATGGCGGCCAAGACATGGACGTCTTGCCTGAGATTCGGGGCAGATGCTATTTGGTTTTATCCGTCCACCTCTCCGAAGATGCCAAGTTGATTTATGGCGCCGTGTATCGGAGGTTCAGACGGATGCGGCCGATGTAGCAGACTTCGTCAGATTCCCCTCGCTTGAGGGGATTTTGATTGTGGGGACGCTCTTCCCTGGCCCAGCAGTTAATTACGCTACCGCATCGCGGTAACAATTTTCTCCTTCTCCAGAATTTCACTTCGTGTCGTGGGTGTTTGTTCTGTTTGTGGTTGCCCGTGGATTGTATACGGAGACTAATTTATGTCGTCGCCCGTAGGACGTGGATTAGTCCAAATCCGTATTTTCTTAGATTTGGGTTTGGGGTTTTGGTTTAAGGATACGTTAGCCATATTTGAGGCTAAGATCAACTCAAACGTTTGTTAAGGACACATTAGTCTAATTTGAGACTAAGATCGACTTAACGGAATCGTTTAGATCCGACAAAAGAGCATTTGGGCTCTATTGTTCCAGTTTAGGGACATAGTGGTCCATTGAATGTATGGCCGTCGGTACCCGTCACCTCTCTGACGACGTTGAAGGATTACAACGACAGATATCAGAGGAGTTCAGAGATGTACCCTTGAACCAAAGTTGGTTGGGAGACCAGTAGTCCAATTTGGAACTAAAGTCTGTTTGAGGGTTTAAAGATACGTTAGCCCTATTTGAGGCTAAGATCAACTTAAACATTTGTTAAGGATACGTTAGTCCAGTTTGAGACTAAGATCAACTTAACGGGATCGTTTAGATCCGACAAAAGACCATTTGGGCTCTATTGTTCCAGTTTAGGGACATAGTGGTCCGTTGCCAGTTTAAGGACATGGTGGTCCATCTCCAGTTTAGGGACATGGTGGTCCATTGCCAGTTTAAGGACATGGTGGTCCATCTCCAGTTTAGGGACATGGTGGTCCATTGCCAGTTTAGGGACATAGTGGTCCATTGCCAGTTTAGGGACATAGTGGTCTAATAAAATGTATGGCTGTCGGGACCCATCACCTCTCTGAAGACGTTGAAGGATTACAACGACAAATATCAGAGGAGTTCAGAGATGTAGCCTTGAACCAATGAGTTGGTTGAAAGAGCAGATGTGCTCAGTTCAAGATGATTTGAGGACTTACGGCCAGTTTGGGCTAAGTCCAATTATGTTTGAAATATTAGGCCTTTGGGCCATTAGACATTTGTCTGGGTTCAGCCCTTCATCATTCAGCAGTGCTAAACAGAGGTTTGGGGGCTCTGACAACATTTTGTCTTTGATTTCCTCAATTTTGAGATTCAATTGGAGGAGGGACTTTTGCCTGTGGAAAATTAGCCAATTTGGCTAAAAGTAGTGTTAAACACTAGAGAACAACAGTGTTAAACATTGGAGGTAGAACTCTCAAATTAGTGTTAAACACTAAAAGATAATCAGTGTTAAACACTGGAAATATAATCTTCAATTTAGTGTTAAACACTAGAAACAATCAGTGTTAAACACTGGAAATATAATCCCCAAATTAGTGTTAAACACTAAAGAAAGAGGGGTCACGTGTGGACATGTGAGAGCGCCCAAAGGTGGGACCAGATCCCTTTTCTTCGTTCTGCAATTAAGTGTTAAACACTTTTTATTTTTATTTTAAAGCATCACGTGTGGGCACGTGATGGGGATTTATGCATCGGTAATTACAGCACTTGCTGAGGGGTCACGTGGGGACACGTGAGAGCGCCCAAAGCTCATATTTCCTTTGCTTTTTCCTTTCTGTGTTTTGTGAGTCACGTGGGAGCAAGTGAGGCGTTGCCTCAAAACTTTTTCCTTCTCATTTTTGGGGATCTCTTCAGGGGTCACGTGGGGACACGTGACCGTAATTCTTTTGCATGCATTAAGATCTCTTTATCTTTAAGAACTAAATTCTCTGTAGGGTTAAACCTTAATTTTGTTTTGGAGGAATTAAGTTCCTTTATATGTAAAAGAATTAAATTCTTATATAGGGTTAAACCCTAGTTCTGTCCATCTTGAAGGAATTAAATTCCTATAGTTTTGGGAGAATTGAATTCTCATATAGGGTTGAACCCTAATTTCATATCTTAGAGGAATTAAATTCCTATAGCTTTGGGAGAATTAAATTCTCTGAACTCAATTCCCCCTCTAAGTTTTAGATCTGCATGGCAGGATCTCAACCCAATGAGAATTAAATTCTCAACTTATGGGGAGATGTGCGCTTTGCAAATCTTCAACTAGAGGAAGAACTAAGTTCTTTTATAGAAGAGTTAAACTCTAAGATTTTGAGAATTAAATTCTCTGTTTAAAGTTTTGATTCCCTTTCTTTTCTCACCTAGGATTTTCTTTCTTGAGTATTAAATTCTCCTTTCTTTTCTTCCAACTTGAGAATTAAATTCTCTTCTCTCTGTTCTTCTCTCAAAAAGGTAGATCCCTTCTCTTCTTTTCTTGGCTCATATTTGTAGGAGAAAGAAAAGAATCAATTTGTTTTGCAAATCTTTCATTGAAAGATTTGATTTGTTTTCATATTTAATATGAGCCTTTAGATCATTCAGTGAATTTTATTCACCGTTGGATTTTAAATCCAAAAGATATTCTGTTTGTTATTCTTGGTGAGATTTAGGGAAATCTTTCCTTGTCTAAGATTTTCCCATAAATTGGTGATTTTTATCACCCTTGGATTTTTAATCCAACGGTCCCCCATAGACCTTTTGTGTTTAGAAAGATTTAGAAAATTTTAGAATTTTAATTCTATTAATCTGTAAGGCTTTCAAAGCCTGGCACGTGCTGGAACGTGACCCTTGGTCACGTGGGTGCACGTGACCCCAAATTGAGTCCTTTTCTCAGCATTTACTTACGGTTCAGTTTTAACCATCACGTGTCAACACGTGACCATTGGTCCCGTGTGAGCACGTGACACCTCATTGAAATATTTCCTTCAGCCGTTTGTTATTTCATTTCTGTTTCGATTGTCACGTGTCAACACGTGACCATTGGTCACGTGTGAGCACGTGACCCCCAATTTGGTCCTTCTTCAGCCGTTATTTTTATTTCTGTTTTAACTATCACGTGTCAACACGTGACCATTGGTCACGTGTGAGCACGTGATACCGCATTGAGCTAATTCCTGATTTTTAATCTGGGAACAATGCATAGCATATTTGCTCATAACTTTTGATCCCGGATGAATTATGAAGCCCATAATATATCAAATCGAAGGGTTTTTTGAGATGCTTCCAATAACATCAGAATTTAGCCGTTTCTAATTTGGAAGTTTGTCAAAAAACAGCCCGGAAGATACTGGTTCACATTTTCTTATGCGTATCACTGCCATTTGATACCGTGGGCTCTTTTGCGCAGAAATTTTTGACGGGAACAACCGCCAGGTCCAACCAATCACCGGTAGGTAGTAGTCCCTCTGCCAGGCTCACCGTCTACAGCACAGCGATCCGTTCTCGCCCTGGGGTTCCATACCGGGTCTACCATGTACCCACAATCGGCCTCGTCCAGCTCCTCGATTCGGGTTCACATGTCACACGTCTCAGAACCGAGAAAACGCATGGTGGACGCCCTGAAATATCATATCAAGGGAAACCGGGTCTTTTTTTTAAAACAGTGCGTATTTTCTTAAATAATACCCCGGTTCCCAAATCCAGAAATCACATAAATCCAAACTCAATACGTAAATCCGTGCAATGTGTCGTATGACACTAAGAGTAAAAGAAAGGGAAAACCGCTCTTTTAAAAAGATCCATTTTTAAAAATATCTCATGCGGTCCCTTAGTTTTTAAATCATGTCAATATCATCCATGTATGTATCATATGTATGTATATAGGTATGGATGTGCGAATGGATATGTACGCAATGTGAGTGTAGCAATGTACATGTGCACTAATATGGATATATCAATGAAGGTATGCGCTAACGTGAATATACAGTGTGCATGTGCGTAAGTAGTGATATATCTGATAATATGTGAATATGCGACAAGTCATGACGATCATCAATGATGCGGCAATCGAACGATATGTAAATTGTAACAATCCTATGGTGCAAGTGTCATGGAAATCACTAACGGTGTGAGTGTAATATACAAATAGTGCTCGTACAGCTTTAACCGTTAGTGACAGTTCAGTGTTATATACCACCAATTCTATATGCAACAAGAAGGTATGCAACAATAGTCCATATGAACATATACGACTAAATATCCTATAACGCCCTGATGCTTAACACCATACGGGCGATTTCCCCATAGATATTAAATCTACTCACCTGGTCGCGTGCTAAGTGTAGCTGATCACCTGCTTCCCTTCTTTGCGGCGTCCGACGTACCCGCCTGCGAACCTGGAATTTACACAAGGAATCCATATAAGCAAATATCTCGCGAAAACACGATATCGAACTCAAACGAGAAACTCGCGTTGCGAACTAAACGCGCGTTTATACATAACGTGTGTGCATACGCCAAAACCCAATACGACACACTGTGGCACACAGCGATACGCTGTGATACACAACAAACCAACTCAACACGCATCGTACGTGTCGCGCAAGTCCCGCTACGCTAAAAATAGGTAAACGGTCCCAGATTTAATCTGGAGCAAAAACAGGAAAATTAAACAAGACCAAACCCTTCAAAATACCTACAGACATCTACGTGCCAAAATCCAACACAAAACCCAACCATTGGGCCGGCGGAAAGGGGGTATCATACCGGCCCAAAACCGGTAGGTGGGGTCCAGGTCTCTATACTAGGGTCGTAGTATATTTTATAGCCTAGTGTATATGTTTGCTTACTAAAAACATTACCCTAGATACAACAGATTTTACGTATCCTAAAGTTTAGTTTAAAAAAAACGTTTCATAACACTAAATTACAATATTAGGATGCACAAGCGATAAAGGTGAACTTACTAGATTTGAGTGACACCACCAGCACAAAATAGAGCAATTCTAACCATAAACACCCTGAATCACCCTATTTTCCCAACCAAACCATAAGTTTAGCAATAAAACTCAATAGAAACACTAAACTTAGCTAAATATACCCAGATTTCAACTTGCAGACCAATAGGGAAAATAAATAACACCAAACCCAGAAAAACTAACACAGACACCATCCTACAAAACACCAACACCCAAAGCATCAGGGAGGCCGGCGACGCCGGAAATGCAGGGGGAGGTCGCCGGGTTTTTGGGGAGGGGGTGGGCTCGTTTTTCAACACACTGGCCTATACTGCCTTCACACTATTCTGAAGTAGTTTGCTAAGATAGGAAATGAGCAAAGATATAGCAGATCTCAATATCCTACACACTATATCAAAACCGTATTTTAAGTTTTCAAGTTTTGCGACTTAAGGCGATCTAGCTAAATCTAGTGAAACTAATGGGTTCAACAAAAATAATAACACCTAGTCAAGTTATATAATCCATAAATATCTCATCTTGGCTTAAACCCTACTTAAACCACAAACTAGCACCAAAAGTCCAATTTAAACACTAAGCTAAGCTAACAACTACGAGTCTAGCAAACAAAGAAGCTAAGTGTCATGGCAATCACTAACGGTGTGAGTGTAACATACAAATAGTACTCGTGCAGCTTTAACCGTTAGTGACAGTGCAGTGTTATATACCACCAATTCTATATGCAACAAGAAGGTATGCAAGAATAGTCCATATGAACATCTACGACTAAATATCCTATAACGCCGTGACGCTTAACGCTATACGGGCGATTTCCCCGTCGATGTTAAATCTACTCACCTGGTCGCGTGCTAAGTGTAGCCGACCACCTGCTTCCCTTTCTTTGCGGCGTCCGACGTACCCGCCTGCGAACCTGGAATTTACACAAGGAATCCATATAAGCAAATATCTCGCGAAAACACGATATCGGACTCAAACGAGAAACTCGCATCGCGAACTAAACGCGCGTGTATACGTAATATGTGTGCATATGCCAAAACACAACGCGACACGCTGTGGCACACAGCGACACGCTGTGATACACAACAAACCAACTCAACACGCATCGTACGTGTCGCGCAAGTCCCGCTACACTAAAAATAGGTAAACGGACCCAGATTTAATCTGGAGCAAAAACAGGAAAATCAAACCAGACCAAACCCTTCAAAATACCTACAGACATCTACCTGCCAAAATCCAATTCAAAACCCAACCATTGGGCCGGCGGCAAGGGGGTATCATACCGGCCCAAAACCGGTGGGTGGGGTCCAGGTCTCTACACTAGGGTCCTAGCATATTTTATAGCCTAGTGTATATGTTTGCTTACTAAAAACATTACCCTAGATACAGCAGATTTTACGTATCCTACAGTTTAGTTTAAAGAAAAATGTTTCAAAACACTAAATTGCAATATTAGGGTGCACAAGCGATAAAGGTGAACTTACTAGATTTGAGTGGCACCACCAGCACAAAATAGAGTAATTCTAACCATAAACACCCTGAATCACCCTATTTCCCAACCAAACCATAAGTTTAGCAATAAAACTCAATACAAACACTAAACTTAGCTAAACAAACCCAGATTTTAACTTGCAGACCAATAGGGAAAATAAATAACACCAAACCCAGAAAAACTAACACAGACACCACCCTACAAAACACCAACACCCAAAGCATCAGGGAGGCCGGCGGCGCCGGAAATGCAAGGGGTGGTCGCCGGGTTTTTGGGGAGGGGTGGGCTCGTATTTCAACACACTTGCCTATATTGCCTGCACACTATTCTGAAGTTGTTTGCTAAGCTAGGAAATGAGCAAAGATATAGCAGATCTCAATATCCTACACACTATATCAAAACCGTATTTTAAGTTTTCAAGTTTTGCGACTTAAGGCGATCTAGCTAAATCTAGTGAAACTAATGGGTTCAACAGCAATAATAACACCTAGTCAAGTTATATAACCCATAAATATCTCATCTTGGCTTAAACCCTACTTAAACCACCAACTAGCACCAAAAGTCCAATTTAAACACTAAGCTAAGCTAACAACTACGAGTCTAGCAAACAAAGAAGTTGGGCTATGAATTATACCTTCCTTGACCCTAGGTGCAAGGAGAAGTAGAAAAAGAGTAGGAGGTGTTGTGGTTGCTGCTGCCTTGTTGTTGTTGTTGTCGCAGGCTGCTGTTGCAACTGCAAATGTTGTTGTTGCTGGTGTTGATGTTGCTGCTGCTACTCCTGGTGTTGCTGCTGCTGCGAGTGCTACTGCTGATGCTGAAGAGGGGGTGGCTGTTGTGCTGCTGCTGTCCCAGATGCTGCTGCTACTGCTGTTGTTGGTGTTGCTGCTGCTGTCCCAGATGCTGCTGCAGTTGTTGCTTCAGCTGCTGCTGTTGATGTTGTGGATGTGTGTGTGTGTGAGTGAGAGAGAGAAGTGAGAAATGAGTGTTGTAAAAGAGTAGGAAATGAGTGATATGAGAGAGTCAAACACTTCACTCTCTCACCTCATTTAATGCAAGCATGGGCTCATGCCATGATACCCATCATGCACTCTCCCTCTCTCCCTCTCTCCCTCCAAGTCAACCCCAATTCATGTCATGTTTCTTTTTGAAAAAAATACACACTTAATTAAAACCAAATAACTTAAAGAAAATGGGTTAAAAAAATGGTTAGTCCACCATGGTTGCTAATCATGGTCTAATCTCAATTAAACCCTAGGTTACATGCACATGTGTGTGCAAGCTTAGAAAAATTCTAATAAAATATTCATTAAGTTTGATAAAATATTTGAAAATTAATTTGGTAAACTTTTTATTAAAAACCATTTATTTAAATATAATTAGCCACTAAACATATCCTAAGGTGTTACAGTTTGTTGGTCTTTGTCAAGGAGTAGTGTGCGGTAGCTGACTAGTACTTATCTGCTTAAGCATGTGATGCGATTAGATTAGGGTAGTAGTACGACCTTGTTGGCCTTTGTCAAGGGATGTGCGGGTGGGTTTATTTCAATCAAGATATGACGGGTTGAACTTGACTAGCTTCCTATAGTTTGTTGGCCTTGTCAGGGTCATAGGGGGTTAGGGGTAAAAGTATTATCGGGAATTTCAAATGTTGAAATTTGCAGTGAGATAGCGTACCTTCTATAAGATAGATGGATCCTGATACCCACTGCGAGTAAGAGTTACTCCTGGGAGAATTTTACACAGGACAATTAGCCGATCAAGTAGGTGTCTAGAAAAGTGTTAACGAGGTTATGCCTCTGGGAAAACGAGGTTTATTCTAATTAGGTCCGTGCGAAAGCACGGGGAACCTCCCTCAAAGTACCAACACTGATCTGGCTGAAAGATTGACGAACTTGTAAGGTGTAATTAATACCGGCTAATCTTACCTTTTAGGGTTTGAAGGAAGATTTGATTAAAACAGTGGGAGCCATCCTGATTAGATAAGATAATAACCAATCTAATCTTGCAAGAGTGCATGCTAAAGTGTTTTCTTCTCTCTCTTTCTCTAGGTAGCGACCATGTCAGGCCTTAATCAAGATAATAATATGGATGTATTGACTGAACCCGCTTGTTATACTGAGCCGGGGAACGTTGGTCCCGCACACACTTATAATTGTTATAAGTCCGAGCAGAGAATAGGAGAATATCTGGATTCTCACGCTGCCCAAACGAAGAATAAGCATGTTGATGCATCTTCTTCAGGTGTGTTAGTTACCGAGAACTGTTTCTCAGTTCACTCTATGTCCTGGGTATTAGATACCAGATCAGGATCCCACATATGAAATATATTGCATGGGCTAAAGAAAGGTAGAGAACTGGGAATGGATGATCATTCCGTAAGAGTAGG
Organism: Agapanthus africanus; assembly: GCA_030015575.1. Classification (NCBI taxonomy): domain Eukaryota; kingdom Viridiplantae; phylum Streptophyta; class Magnoliopsida; order Asparagales; family Amaryllidaceae; genus Agapanthus; species Agapanthus africanus. The sequence continues at coordinate 365,855,030 of JASDDO010000012.1, forward strand.
GAATGGTGCAAATGTTGCAGCCAAAGCAGTTGGCGAATATCACCTTGTATTACCAAGTGGTAACACATTGATTCTGAACGAATGCTATTATATACCGAATATGATATGCAATATTATATCAGTTTTTTTATTAAGTAAAGAAGGATATAATTTTGTAATACACGATAATGTTATGAACATCTTCCTAAATCAAAAGTTGATTGGATCAGGCTCGTTACATAATGGCATATACGTTCTAAATCAAAACACAGTTCTTAATATATAGAACACACACAAGAGGAAGAGTTCAGAAATGAATGAATCTTTCTTGTGGCATTGTAGACTAGGTCATATCAATGCGACATGACTAGCTAAGTTACAGAAAGATGGATATTTGAATCCGTTCGAATTTTCATCTTATGATACATACCAGTCATATCTCAAAGGAAAAATGACCAAAACTCCGTTTAGTGGACACGGAGAAAGAGTTACGGAACTCTTAGAAATGATACATAGTGATGTATGCGGTCCCATGTCTACACATGCCAGGAATGGTTCTTCGTACTTCATTACATTCACTGAAGATCTCTCAAGATACGGACAAGTGTTCCTGTTGAAACACAAGTCTGAAGCTTTTGAGAAATTCAGGGAATATAAGCACGAAGTAGAGAACCAAACGGGCAAAAGTATTAAGATCTTTCGATCTGATCAAGGAGGAGAATACTTGAGCAATGAGTTCATGGATTATCTAAAAGAGAATGGGATTCTCTCTCAGCTTACTCCTCCCTATACACCACAGCACAACGGTGTATCGGAGCGGAGGAATCACACCCTATTAGATATGGTGCGCTCTATGATGAGTACTGCTGAGTTACCTATTTCCTTTTGGGGTCATGCGCTTGAGACAGCAGCATACCTATTGAATCAAGTTCCATCTAAATCTATACCTACCACACCATATGGGATATGGAGTGGGAGGAGTCCATGTCTTAAACGTGTTAAGATATGGGGTTGTCCGGCCTATGTCAAAACACAAAATCCGGACAAACTCGAGGCACGGTCAGTTCTTTGTAAGTTTGTGGGATATCCTAAACATTCACATGAAATATCTTTTCTACCACGGCGAGGAACAAAAGGTGATTGTTTCTCGACATACCACCTTTTTAGAAAAGGAATTTCTTGTAAAAGAAATTAGTGGTGAAGCGGTAAAAATGGAAGAAGTTTCAGCACCACAAACCATAACTGAAGATTTAGTGGAACCAGATGATTCAGTAGTTCCCAACGAACCCCAGCCTCTCCGCCGATCTAGTAGGGTTCCTCATCCACCTAAGAGATACTACGGTTTTCTCATTGATGGTGGGAGCGAGAATTGCATCATGGAAGATAATGACCCTACTAGCTTCCAGCAGGCCATCACGAGTGGGGACTCTGTGAAATAGCTAGATGCAATGCGATCTGAGATTGAATCCATGTACACCAACAAAGTATAGACTTTCGAAGTTGCTCCTAAAGGGGTAAAACCCATTAGGAGCAAATGGATCTTTAAGAAGAAACTTGGTGTAGATGGAAAAGTTGAGACTTACAAAGATAGACTTGTTGCAAAGGGTTTTCGTCAACGACCAGGGGTGGATTATGACGAAACCTTTTCTCCAGTGGCTATGCTTAAGTCCATCCGGATCTTACTTTCCATTGCTGCATACCATGATTACGAAATCTGGCAAATGGATGTTAAGACCGCCTTTCTAAATGGTGATTTGGAAGAGTGCGTGTACACGACTCAGCCAGAGGGCTTCGTAGATAGTGGGAGCAGCGGAAATGTGTGCAAGCTGCTTAAATCCATCTATGGGTTGATGCAGGCATCGCGGAGTTGGAACATATGTTTTTATGTGGTAGTCAAAGAATTTGACTTCATCAAAAACATAGATTAACCTTGTATATACAAGAAGGTGGCAGAGAGTAAGGTTGTCTTCCTCGTATTGTACGTGGATGATGTTGGATATAGTGCCCTCAAAGTCAATTATTGGATCGCAGGCACGTGATTGCAATGATTGAGGGAGGACCTATACCGGTAGGAAATTCTTACTCAAGGTGATAGTATGCTATCTGGTTTATCTTTATCATCGTGTACATGCTTTAGGTGTCATTACAGGTCACTATTGCACGTTGATAGAGCCCATAGGATTCTTGCTTGACGGCCAGCAGTATGATGGTGATCATATACGTGGGAGATGGGGTCTATAAGCACATCCTTAAAAGGTCCCTAGTCGAGGGAGTCTCGAGACAGGGCATCGATACTCCAGAGTAGACTAGTGTATGCAGTCGAGACCCGACGAGGGGCGGTGGCTGGTCTCACATGCCATTGGTGTCAGTTGGTTCACCTAAGATGTATACAGGTGCTCATTGGGTTATGAGTACACCGGACAGGACTCGCCGGGAACATGCAAGTTGGTATTATACCTGACGTCAGATAGCAGTTCCCTGGTGACATGTGTACAGGTTAGTTCATCGACCTGAGATCGTCATTTGTCTCGTGTGAGTTCCCACTGTGCTGTGATTACTACCCTACCATGGCTCAAAGGAGTCGTGCAAACAGGTTTTAGTTGGTTACAGTCCCGAGCCACATGGAGGCAGTGAGCGGATCGGTAGGGGTTTCATCTCTCCCGGTATTGGGGATGAGATCGCGCTGTGTCTAGGAGAGCCATTACACGAAGTCCTTGGCCAAGGCAGGAGATTTACTGGTAGGTATTCCAGTAGTATCTCGGGGAGTTCTGGGCTACACTCCGACACGACTTGTACCGCTTTTAGGGGTCTGACTTTTACTAACCCCTAGGCCCGACATGCGATGCTCATAGACGAACGGACCGGACTGTATGGATATTGTCACTGACAGGCTCAGTAGGGTGTCAGGATGAGTTCGCTCATCGACCTCCCTTTTACTCAATACCTGGTAGCCCGTTACGTACAACTAGTACCACTGACGTGCCAGTGGTTAAATCCACAGCCAAAGTATTGACGAGTCTTTAGAGTCCCCTATAGAAAGTTTCTCAAGTTTTGGGCGAAATGTTGTAGAGACCGTATGATATATGGCAGGGTTCGATCATATACGTGCAGTAGTGCACGGATCACGATCGGGCGGATAATACTAGTGAGCTTTGGTTTAAGCCGGATCCTAGTATTAGATTTATTGGATTACTTTAGTTTCATCGCATTCACATTCGGTCGGAATGCGGATGCAGGTATGTATATACATGTGAGGGGTATCCTTGTGATGCGTTACGAGTTTACTTTAGATGTTGCAGTATCTTTATATTGTTGTAAACATTTGGGTTAATGTTTACAAATGGAAATAATGAGCTAAAAGTCATGATTAGGAGCATTAATTGTGACACATGCACAAGTGGTGTCTCATGGTCTCTTTCTTTGTGCATGTGTCACATTATTTGATTGATTTTTGGGTTGATATGATAAGAAGAGAGAGAGAGTGCAGCCAAGGAGAGGTTTGCTCTTGTATTATTCTTGATCTCTCACTCTCATTTTGATCATACAACACAAGAAAGAAAAGGCCCATCTTCTTCTTCTTCCTCTAGCTTACCATTTCCATTAATAGCATCATCTTCAACCTCCATCCATACACTCTCATGTATTGAGAATCAATGGATGCTTGAGACAAAGTGATCACACACATTCTCTACATCACCTTGGACACGTCGGCTAGCAAACTTCGTGTTCGAGTTGCTTCGGACGAAGCGGGAGCCCGTAAAAGGATTCGAAGATGTGGTGCCCTTTCCGACGAGGAGACCGGAGATCGGAGATGCCGCGAGGAGCTTGGGTTGGTGGCCAAAGACCGAAGGACACAGATCGATCGGTATAGCTTTTCTAGCCCTTCTCTAGTTAGCTAGTTATAGGTTAATGGTTCGATCCGGGATTAAAGTATGCGATAGCGTCGGTTTCAAGTTTATGAAAAGTTTTCGTTTCCGCATTTTGGCCTCGGACAGACGGCCAGGGCGCTACCGTAGACTTACATGGTTTCAGAGACACGTCATTAACCTTTTCTAGCTTGCTCTAACGTGTTTAAAATATCGATCGAACGAAATTTCCGAAACTGCGATTCCATTTCATGAAGTTTCTTTCGAATTTTTTTCGTGGTCTAAAATTTTTTTTGGGTACGTTAGAAAATCAGGCAGGCTTTTCTAAGACCACTGCAGAAATTTTGTACAATGATCACACTGTAGCACCGCGGAACCGCGGCCGTACCCACGTTTTGGCCGCGGTTCCGCCGCACTACTGTAGCTTCTGTGCACCAATTTTTCTACTGTGGTTTCTGACTTGGAATTGGGGTTTGTGGTATTTTTAGTTTTGGCCAAGATAATTTTGAGTGCTGGATTTGTGCTTGGGGCCCACTTCGGGAAATTTTGTCGATCGAAAATTTGAAATATGTTAGTTCACTGTGCTTACATTATATCTGTGACCGTGAATGTCATTCGAGCGGTAAATCTTATCTAACTATAGTTCTTTTAGACGGATTTGCGAACGTGACATTCACGTTGATGTTCTGTGTTGTGCTGTGATGTTGCGGATTTTTCGTGGTGGATAGCCTGGATGCAATGGTAGTACAGTTTGGTATTATTTGTATATTTGATATTGCGGGGCGAGCGTCCGACATGTGGACTGCTGTTATTGCCTGTTTGTATATTATTCTTTTGGGGCACGACCGGGCTGAGGTCGATGTACTCGTTGTATATTTTACTTTCTGTACTAGGATTACCCCACGGTGGGGTGCACGGATAGCCGGGTTCTAGAGGGCAACGAGCCCGCATCTCATGGCTTTGAGACGGAGGGGGATTTACTCTAGAATTGGCGGGCTATTCCCCGTACTCGTTGGGGGTATAGGTTGACCCAAGGTGGGGTGCTCAAGTTACCGGATTCCGTGAAGTGCTGGGTGGTCCATTCACTTTTTTGAAGGGGGCTTCCTCGCTTCAGGTTTTGGTGGGTAACTTGCCGCACCCGTAGGGGTCTAGGATTTCATTGCACTTGCTATCCACACGACCAGGGGAACGTCGGGTTTTCACTTGCGGCTCAAAGGAAACCCGGGGATCCCAGATTATCTGTATTGTTCTGTGATTCTTATTACATTTCTGTGATGTTACATTTTATCACGCCATGAGCGATTATTATATATTGATATATATACTAGTAGATGTTGTATATGTTTTACACCCGCGCTAGTCCAGTCCCCGCTCTGTCGTTAGTTAAGTAACCTAACGGGTGATGACGAGACCCAGTGGCGAATGCGGATGGCATATACGTACATCATATTTTCGTTCTTTATTGGTGTGATCAAATGATGGGACTGCATTGATTCAGATCAATGCAAGCTAAAAAACATATTCTGATGTTGTTGGAACATTTTTCAAAAATCAGTTATTACAAGGACGTTCTCTTTTGTTTTGCACAGTGGTATTCAGTTATGAATATCCAGCACCTCAGTCGACGAGGCAAGGGCCGAGATCCCATCACCGGGAGTGACCCCTTGGACAGAAGTTTGCGTTAGGGTAATAACTTCACTATTGCCGATTGCATTTTTGCTTTGCATCATGGTATTCAGTTGGAATATCATGCACCTCATTCTACGGGGAAAGAGCCGAGATCCCTTCACCGGGAGTGTCCTCTTTAGCAAAGGTTTTCGCCACTATATTTTTATAAAAAGCTATCCGGTTCCTTCAACGATATCAAGTTCATTACGTTAAAGGTTTTTCGCCAAAAACCATTCGTAGCCCTCCGTCATTTCAGACGGGTAGACTTAGTATTCATGCTATGTTTGTTGGCCAAATTCAAGGCATAGTTTATGGTAGCTATTTGTTACCTTTCTGTTGCATAGATAGATGCGTTGGTTTGGGACAGTCGTACTGCTTTGTTGGCCAAAGTCAAGGGTAGGTACGGGTGGGTTTAAATTAATCTGGATAATGACGGGTAGAACTTGACATGTGACTTATGATTTGTTGGCCAAAGTCAAGGTCATAAGAGCATCGGGTAAAAATCACATCGGGAGTTTCAAAAGAAACTGAAACTTGCCAGGCATGCACATACCTTCTGGAGTGTGATAACGTGAGTGGATTACATCATATTATCATACGATGATAGTTGGATCCCGATTCCAACTGATGAGTTGGTTTACTCCTCGGGAGATCCCGACTAATTCTTCTTTCAGGTTTAGAGGAGAATTTGACGATACAGTGGGAGCTTTCCTGATTAGATAAATTGATAACCATTCTGATCTAGGTTAGAGTGCACGCAGAGTGTTTCTTTTCTCTCTCTCTTTGGCAGCGACCATGACCCGACCCTTGACTATGACTCAGTGACCAAGTTAACTGAACCTTTTTAAAACACTGGCTTTTGGATTGTCTGAGTTGCATACCTCATTGCTACTCTTACTTTTACCCTTTTCTCCAGAACACCCCGTATTACTACGAACATCCACTTCCATTGGATAAAACCATCGTATGGTTATATACGAACTCGAAGGAACTTGTTCCAGATTCGAGGATGTTTTCCGGTTCTGGAGAAAATGAATAGGACTATTCAGTTGTCTTTTACTTTTACCTTCTCTTAGGTTGTGAGTGCTCCTTGGATTAGGACGGTACACCTATTATGCTAATTGGATAGTCTTCTTCCAAACCATAGGCAGGTGCCGAGCGGTGGGGAATGAAGAAAACCAATTAGCCTAACGATGGTGTACAGAAGGTAATAAGTAAAGACAAATAAAGGGATTAGTAAGAGGGCAAAGTAAATTGCGACTGCTATCATTCACGACCAAACCAAGTATTTCATCGCCACTCCTACATCACCTTTGTATTTCTCCAGGACACTCCGTATCACTACGAAGATCCACAGTTATTTGGATACTCCATCGTATGGTTATATACGAACTCGAAGGAACTTGTTCCAGTTCGGGGATGGATTCTGGTCCAGGAGAAATAGGAATAAGGTTTTATTCAATTGTCTTTTATCTTTACCTTCTCTCGGGTTGCAAGCGCTCCTATGATTAGGACAGTACACCCATTATGCTTATTAGATAGTCTTCTTCCAAACCATAGGCTGGTGCCGAACGGTAGGGAAGGAAGAAAACCATTTGGCCTAAAGGTGGTGTACAGCAGGTAATGACTAAAGACATATAAAGGGATTTGGAGAGATAGAAAAGAAATATACGGTTACAGTTGTGAATCTGATAATGGAAGAGGCATTACTAAGAATATCCGGATACCCCTTCGAAACATTTACATGTTTCAGTTTCACTGTGTATTGTTAAGAGAAAACTGATTTCCATATAAGCCCTTACTCCAGGGTATGTATTTACCAGGTATGATTCTCACATCTGTATGGTTGTACAGATGATGAGTGGGAGTAAGTTATTAGGAATTGAGTGATCATCCTCATTATATCGGGATTCGTTGTAATTGGTGATATTTGAGAAAATCGCCTGGGTTATTTTCCGGACGGCAAATATTTGGTTTTGAATATCCGTTGTTATGCACCAATTTCAAATTGATATATCTGTACGTTTATTTTTATAAAGTGAGATATAACTTTTTGAAATTATGTCTATGACATTTACCTATATCAGTGGATGGTTAGGTAAGGAGCATTAAACAGCGGTGTAATTCTTCATAACCATAGTACAGTTTTCAAACTACGACGCACAGGGTTTGAGTTATTGAACTCGGGGGACTTATACAAACTATTGTATATTGTTCAGTGTCCATTAGGACAGAGGGGTTGGTCCTCGTACTATATTCTGTTTACTTGTGACTTCTCTAGTTTTAGACAAGTGTTTCGTAGAAATGCAAGGTCTAAGTTTTGAGAAGTTATAGGTATAAGAGTAAGTAGAGAACCAGGTGTTGCAAGTATCGGGATTCTTCAAGGTGATCGAGGATGTAGATACTTGTGTATGGTATTCAGTTGATAGTAATGGGTTATGAGAACTTGCTTCTCTTTCAGGTTACTCATATCTGGATGTATTCCTAAGTTGAGTAATACTGATCGGCCTCTCTCCATTTAGTTGACATACACTGGAAAGAGCTGCATGATTTTAATCTGGTTCCAATTAAATCAATGCCTCTGTTTCTATATTGGATATAGAATAGTTCATATCTTAACAATGTTAAGGTACGGGGAGTTGTCCGGCTTATGGTTAAAACCAGACTCTGGATAACTCAAGGCACGTTTCTGTAATGGCTGTTTGTGGGTTGAACCGGGCTATGACGATGGTTGACTTTCTACCATCTGGAAGATCAATAGTTTTATTGTTCTTGACTCGCCACAGTTTTAGTAAAATGGAATTTTTTTTCAGAAAACAGTAGTGGGAGTATGGTACAACTGGAAGTGATTTCATAACCACAAACGATTACTGGAAAATTTGATGAGGACCTAAAGATTCAATCTGGTTTGACATTCCATTGGCCACTCCGCAGATATGGTGGGTAACCTCAGGCACCCGAGAGGTACTCCGGTAGCCTCAAGGACGGTGACAGGGAGGTTCTTGTTTACCCAGACTTGACACTACTGTTGTTCCAGGCTATGAGACCCGGCAGGAGGATGAGTATAACGTCATTCTAAACTAGCTCTAGAAGGGCACGTGTATATGACTCTGCCAGAGGGTTGTCGTAGTCAGTGGGAGCAGCGGAAGCATAGTGGACAAGTAGCTTATGTCTATGGACTAAAGCAGATATAGCGGAGAGAGATCATCTATTTCTGATGTGACAGTCATAGGTTTGACTTCATCAGAATAGGGGATGGATCCGTTAAGAAGGTAGTAGGGTGTGATGTCCTAGTATATGGATGGCATACACATAGTAGGAAGTGAAATTCCTATACTACGATCGGTTATACTTTGGTTGTCACACAGTGGTTTCTCCACATAGGATATAGATAAAATATCAGACATTCTGGTTACTAGATCTATGGTTTTAGATCTAGATTTGGGTAGCTTCCCAATCTGGGTAGTTAGACAGCAATCTACAGGTATTTTAGAATGGACGACTCCTGGCACGGTAGTGTACCTGCAGGTGATGGAGTCACCCTCTCTAAAGGTGTCTTATAGACTAAAGGGGAGAGGGATGTGAATGATTGGCAGATCACTTACTTAGGCAATTGAGTCAATCATGAGATATCAAATACCACTCCAGTCGTTGTTTTTTGCACTAGATGCAATAAGTTGATATTAATCCTATCCTGGAGAAACGTTCGGAAGCAGTTTTAGAACATAACTGGATGTTCTAGGGATATGATAACAACAGCCTCTTTTAGGAAACGGTTATCATTCTAGGCTTCCAAGGTGACCTGGATGACAGAGTGACTGTCAGAGTTATAGTTTTCCCTCTGACGAGGGGCAGTGGTTTGGACAGGTGATCCAAGCGGACACTGAGGGAGGCATGACGCGGGATACCGATTAAGTTCAGTTGACGATACAGTCTAAGAAGTTTGGATTTGGAGTTCATTTATGAACTAGGTCCCATTAGATATCCAAACATATTCTAAGACAGGTATTGCTCATTTCGGGAGATGGCTTTCTCCGCGAACTTGAGATAAAGAGAGACATAGAAAGAAACATTATGGTAGATCCACTCACTGAGGCTATTCCTCGAATGCAATAGTTTCGCAAACGGGCTTTGTGAAACTGATTAGTAGAGGAGTTGGGTGTTCGGTATCACACGGGCTGTGAGTATGCGACATCGCAATAATTAGCCTTGAGTGTAGGTAGGAGATTGTTGGATATAGTTCCCTCAAAGTCAATTATTGGATCGCAGGCATGCGATTGCAATGATTGAGAGAGGACCTATACCGGTAGGACAGTCTTACTCAGGGTGATAGTATGCTATCTGTTTTATCTTTATCATCATGTACATGCTTTAGGTGACATTATAGGTCACTATTGCACGTTGATAGAGCTCATAGGATTCTTGCTTGACGGCCAGCAGTATGATGGCGATCATATACATGGGAGCTGGGGTCTATAAGCAGATCCTTAAAAGGTCCTTAGTCGAGGGAGTCTCGAGACAGGGCATCGATACTCCAGAGTAGACTAGTGTACGCAGTCGAGACCCCGACGAGGGGCGGTGGCTGGTCTCACAAGCCATTGGTGTCAGTTGGTTCACCTAAGATGTATACAGGTGCTCATTGGGTTATGAGTACACCGGACAGGACTCGCCGGGAACATGCAAGTTGGTATTATACCTGACGTCAGATAGCAGTTCCCTGGTGACATGTGTACAGGTTAGTTCATCGACCTGAGATCGTCATTTGTCTCGTGTGAGTTCCTACTGTGCTTTGATTACTACCCTACCACGGCTCAAAGGAGTCGTGCAAACAGTTTTTAGTTGGGTGCAGTCCCAAGCCACATGGAGGCAGTGAGCGGATCGGCAGGGGTTTCGTCTCTCCCGGTATTGGGGGTGAGATCGCGCTGTGTCTAGGAGAGCCATTACACGAAGTCCTTAGCCAAGGCATGAGATTTACTGGTAGGTATTCCAATAGTATCTCAGGGTGTTCTGGGCTACACTCCGACACGACTTGTACCGCTTTTGGGGGTCTGACTTTTACCAACCACCTAGGCCCGACATGCGATGTTCATAGACGAACGGACCGGACTGTACGGATATTTTCACTAACAGGCTCAGTAGGGTGTCAGGATGAGTTCGCTCATCGACCTCCCTTTTGGTCAATACCTGGTAGCCCGTTACGTACAGCTAGTACCACTGACGTGCCAGTGGTTAAATCTACAGCCAAAGTATTGACGAGTCTTTAGAGTCCCCCACAGACAGTTTCTCAAGTTTCGAGCGAAACGCTGTAGAGGCCATATGATATATGGCAGGGTTCGATCATATACGTGCAGTAGTGCACGGATCATGATCGGGCGGATCATACTAGTGGGCTTTGGTTTAAGCCGGATCCTAGTATTAGATTTGTTGGATTACTTTAGTCTCATCGCATTCGCATTCGGTCGGAATGCGGATGCAGGTATGTATATACAGGTGAGGGGTATCCTTGTGATCCGTCACGAGTTTACTTTAGATGATGCCGTATCTTTTTGTTGTTGTAAACATTTGGGTTGATGTTTACAAATGGAAATAATGAGCTAAAAGTCATGATTAGGAGCATTAATTGTGACACATGCACAAGTGGTGACTCATGGTCTCTTTCTTTGTGCATGTGTCACATTATTTGATTGATTTTTGGGTTGATATGATAAGAAGAGAGAGAGAGAGGGCAGCTAAGGAGAGGTTTGCTCTTGTATTATTCTAGATCTCTCACTCTCATTTTGATCATACAACACAAGAAAGAAAAGGCTCCTCTTCTTCTTCCTCTAGCTCACCATTTCCATTAATGGCGTCATCTTCAACCTCCGTCCATACACTCTCATGTGTTGAGAATCAATGGATGCTTGAGACAAAGTGGTCACACACATTCTCTACATCACCTTGGACACGTCGGCTAGCAAACTTCGTGTCCGAGTTGCTTCGGACGAAGCGGGAGCCCGTAAAAGGATTCGAAGTTGTGGTGCCCTTTCCGACGAGGAGACCGGAGATCGGAGATGCCGCGAGGAGCTTGGGTTGGTGGCCAACGACCGAAGGACACGGATCGATCGGTATAGGTTTTCAAACCCTTCTCTAGTTAGCTAGTTATAGGTTAATGGTTCGATCCGGGATTAAAGTCTGCGATAGCGCCGGTTTCAAGTTTATGAAAAGTTTTCGTTTTCGCATTTTGGCCTCGGACAGACGGCCGGGGCGCTACCGTAGACTTACAGATGACATACTCTTGATCGGAAATGATGTTCCTATGCTGCACTCGGTGAAGCTCTTCTTATCACATAGATTCTCAATGAAAGATCTAGGTGATGCCTCCTGCATTTTGGAGATTAAGATCTATAGAGATAGATCTAGACGGATACTGGGATTGTCCCAATCCAGGTACATTGACACCATACTAAAGAGGTTTGGTATGGAAGAATACAAGCGTGGGAACTTACCCACGATCTCCGGACTCACTCTCTCCAAAGAGATGTCTCCTAAGACTGATTTGGAGAGAGCTCGCATGCAAGGGATACCCTATGCTTCGGCAGTAGGCTCTATCATGTACGCGATGCTATGTACCAGGCCCGATGTAGCATACTCACTAAGTGTAGTGAGTAGGTATCAAGCAGATCCTGGAGAGAATCACTGGACAGCTGTGAAGAACATTCTCAAGTACTTGAGAAGGATTAAAGAGATGTTCTTGGTGTATGGTAAAGGAGAGCTCCAGGTGGAGTCCATTACCGATTCGAGCTTCCAAAGTGATAAGGACGACTTTAAGTCGCACTCGGGATTTGTCTTTACCCTAAATAGAGGGGCGGTTTGTTGGAAGAGTTCCAAACAGGAAACCGTGGCAGACTCGACGATGGAGGCTGAATACATCGCTGTCAACGAAGCTGCCAAAGAGTCTGTCTGGATAAAGAAGTTCATCACTGAACTTGGTGTGGTTCCGTCCATTAAGGATCCAATACTTCTGTATTGTGATGACAATGGAGCTGTGGCTTTAGCCAAGAAACCCAGGTCCCATCAGAAGTCCAGACATATTCTGAGGCAGTATCATGATCAGTCGAAAATATTGCATATTTTAACCGGCAATTTCCTTATCATCTGCATACATATAGAAGTGTACGGTATTCATAATTCACATATTAGCTAATCGGTCGCAAAATATCAAATTACATGTATTCGACCTTAAAACCGGCAATTCTAGGGAAATTAACTGCATTGCATTACATATCATATTTTCCATATCTTGCAACCCCTGTTTCGAAGTCTGTGCAGGAAAAAGAAGCTTGCTCGATCATTACATCGCTCGACCATTACAATTGCTCGTAAACTCATTGAACGAAAATCTGGTATCAACACAGAAGGGAAACTGAAATTCTAAACATCAAAGAAAAACCCATACAGTAGTACCAAGCCACAGCAGAAAGCCCAAGGTCCAGGCCAACAACCTGAGCGCGGAAGCGCGGCCTAGAGGCACTTCATGCGGCGGATCCGCGGCGGGCCCATCGACTCAGCTCCTCAAATTGCATCGAAACTCCTGTTTCAGTGGCTACTGCTCAGAAATGCACACAAACTTCCAGAATATTCCAGATACTTCCACCAGATCAGCAAATACCTAAACTAGCCTAAATACTTCTAGAACTTTCCTAAACCCTTGCTTAAACCCTAAGCTAAAGCCCAACAAACTTTGCCAACAAACTTTGGGAGGGAAAGTTCAATTTAAACCTAAACCTAGGGTTTTGAAAGTTCTATAAATAGGACCCTAGACTCATTCATTGATATATCATGTTACATCTTGGCTTCTAGGAAAAGATTCAACATCTTAGATTTTAGCCATTCTCTCTTTTCTCCATCTTCCTCTTCCTCAAGTTTAGTGAGAAAGCTTGTAGGAAACCCTAACCCTAAATCCAACCACAATTCAAGATCTTGAGTGCAAGCCAAGCAAGATTCCTTCAACCCTTTTATGAGCCGTGCCGATCTTCCATCGGGCAAGAGATCAAAGTAGATCCACGATCCACGGAGACGAGCGAAGCCGAGTCAACGATCGATTTCTTTCTTCTTGTAGATCTTGAAAGAATGTATTGAAATTGTTGATTAAATAAAAGGTGATATTTTCTTTTATCTTGTTTTCTTTAAATTCCGCATCATGTTATCATTACTATTCTTGAATATTGTCTATGTGGTGATGTGTGAATAAAACTCCGCTCGTTAAGGAGTCGAAACGATCTTTAGTATGATGATGTAGCAAATTTGTAATCGATTCTTGAATCCCACGAGTTTGTAAACCCTAGCAAATTCAAGAACCGACAACCCATTTTGTTTCGATGCTTTCTTGATTGACATCGTTCAAAATGAGGGAGTTAGGATCGCTTCTTGAAATTGCTAGAGGCTAGAATGTGAATGATATCGACAACAGAATAAGGGATAAGATGAAACCCTAGTTTCACGAGAAAACCCTAACTCTTGTTGATGATCATCGATCTATTATCAATCTTTCGAAAGACAAGAATACGAAATATTGTAGACTACAACACATCTAAAGATCCGATCGATTCCTACGAGCCTCTCTATTATTCTTGATTGTTGTTTGGAAAATACCATTGAAACCCGATTCTTGATTGTTTATAGTTTCTTGATTCTTTAGTAGAGAATAGTGACACACGAATACAAATCAATCTTGAATCTTGTTTTCTTGTTGCTTAACATTTCATTTCAAACAAATTAAAATACAAACGAATCTCGAGATCCCTGTGGACGATCCGCACTCATTCATTAACTACAGCTGACACCGTAGTTTGATTGCGGTCAATTTAAATTTTTGATTCGATACGAAACATCCGAAGTTTACCGTTCAATCAAATGGCTCCGTTGCCGGAGACTATTTGATTTGATTTACTCATCGAGAATTTACAATCAATCAAAATGGCGCCGTTGCCGGGGATTGCGCGCTAATTCGTTTACATTTTATAGTTTGTAGTGAAAGAATTATTACGTTTCATTTCTTGAAATCAAAATTCGTACAAACTCTTACACGTGTGTTGTGATTTGATTGCAAGGTGATCTGGAGCATTCTGAGCTGTGGAAAAATTATTTGGGATATACCAGAGAGCTGGAGATAGGAACAGAAAGCAGCTGAAGAAATTTGGTGCAGTGAACCCAACAACTGACCGCGGAAGGGCGGCATATACAAGGTTTTTGCGGCGGAAGCGCCGCAGTCTGAAGGGTTCTCTGGAAAATTTTCCAGCAGGTGATTTCTGTCACTCTCCCCTCGCCCTTTTTAGCTCTAACTATTCCTTTCTGCAGGATTCTTTGCAAACAATAGCTGCGCCACAAAAGCAAATTAAAATTGTGCGTGATTTTGTTTTTCTTGGTTGTTTTGCATATTAAATACGGAATTTAAGGGGCACGGCCAAATCCAAATTAGGTGGGGATTTCATTACCCTTCCTAGGCCCCGAAAACCACCAAACTTGCATCCACATTTACCCCCATTAACTAAAAGAAATCTAGAGATGACTCTAAGGACTGTCGCACTCATTTAAGACAAGAGAGGGCCGTGGGTAATTCATTGCTTATCCGCGTTTTCCTGTGGTGCCTAAGGCGAGTGTGTCTAAGGCTAGTGGTTATTAATTAGGTCCACTGTAGTGGTGGTTCCTTCCCACTTACCTGGCACTCATCCGGCCACAGGGGGACAAAGAGGCAGTGGAGGATTTATCCTGCGACTTGTCTTTTGGCAGTTAGGAGCGGTCTTGAGCCGGACCTAGGTGACCATTAGATTTTAGGGTTGTGTGCTGCATTTGGTTGTCGCATCATTTTTTTTCAAAATCCGTCCCTTTTCAAAAGCAAACACCGCATTCATTTTACCCCTAATTATAAGCCAACGCTGCCACTTGTACTAACCCTTTTTAGTACAAGATAGGCTGGACACGGGATTCTAGTGCCCGTTTAGTCCGCGTACCTTTTATCGACTCCGAAGTCGATAATTCTCCATTTACCTTTTCATTACCTACTACCACACCCACACCGATGGATCCGAATCCATCAAACTTCTTTAACCCTAATCTGCCACCGTCCGTTGGTGCGCAGAATCCTCCCCACATTTCTCTTCAGGAAAGATGCTACCCACTTAGAGGTCCTCTTTCGACCTGCTTATCCACACCACCAGCTAATGGGGATAACTTTGAAATCAAGCCCCAGTATATCAACCTTTTACCTAAATACCACGGACTTGAGACCGAGGACGCTTACGTTTTCATTACCAAATTTGAAAACGTATGCGCAATGATGGGTACGTCTCAACTTTCTGTGGATGCGATGCGTCTACGACTTCTTCCTTTTACCTTGTGCGATATAGCCGAGAAGTGGCTATATAACACTACTGCACACTCTATTACGAATTGGGAAGAATTCGTCGCTGCATTCCTAAAGAAATTTTACCCAATCCAAAAGACGGCTCGAATCCGTAGCGAACTGAACCAATTTGCCCAGCTCCCTGCCGAACCATTTTCAAAATACTTTGAACGTTTCAAGGATCTCATGGTTCAATGTCCTCATCACGGCATCCCGAGATGGGAACTTTGCCGAATCATATATGAGGGCAGTAACCCTAGCACTAAACAGAGCCTTGAAAATATGTGTCAAGGTACATTTATGACCAAAGATGATGGGGAAGCTTGGCGATACTTAGAAGAGTTCGCTGAAAAATCACTAATTTGGGAGAGTGGAACCCAACCATTGAATAGGGGTGGCGTACACCAAATAGATGTGTCCATAGGTGTTCGAGCAGAAATGGCAGCAATGCAAAAGAAGCTCGACGCTATGGAACACAAAGTTTCTGCAGCCTCCCTTAACCCGGTATCACTCCCCAAAACTGTTTGTGGGTGCTGTTCTGATCCGTCTCACTTGACGGAAGAATGTCCGTTTCAAGGTCGTGAGCATACCAATGCCACATTTCAAAGACCTCGAAACGATCCTTTTTCTTCCACATATAATCAGGGTTGGAGGAATCACCCTAATTTTGCTTGGAACCACTCACAATCACAAAACACGGTTCCAAACCAAAACAATTTCCAAAGGGTCCCTCCACCACAACAGCAGCCACAACTTCAACTCACTCAGCACCCCTTTCAAGCACATAATTTTCAAAATCAGGTCAACACACCTGCACTGTCTAGTCCTTTACAGTTGACCGGAACTGATGAATCCTCTTCTTTTGCACAATACATGAATTTGATCTTAACAAATATCATGCAAGTCTCGGCTGAAATGAAATCTTCCGTCGATAAAATTGAGAAAAACTCTGCGTCCCAAAACGAGAGTATTAAATCGATGGAGGAAGAAATTGCACGATTAAAAGCCGAACTGAGTGCAAGAGAGAAAGGGAAATTTCCAGCTCAATCCTTACCAAATCCTGGTTGTTCACATCATGTGAATGCAATCACCACATTGAGATCTGGAAGAGTGCTTGATAATCATGTTGGGGAAGAAGTTGATGATACTAAAAATCATATCAACACCCCGGCTGAGACCTTTCCACACATACACACTTCTGACCCCAGTTCTTCTACCCTACCACCTTCTTCCGAGCCTATTCTCCATTTCCCAAAAGGCTCGCCATTACAGCCCACCTCTTTTACCCCTCCTCGGACGATTCCCACTTCTATTTTGGGATCGGTTCCACACACACTTCCTTCTCCTACCATGGACCCAGCGCTTATTGCTAAAGCACCATACCCGAATCGGTTAAGGGCTAACACACTAAGTCCACAGATGGAGAAGATCACTGAGATGTTTAAACAGATTAACATCAATATCCCTCTTCTAGATGCTATCCAACAAGTACCTGCATATGCGAAAGTTCTTAAAGATTTTTGCACTAGAAAGAGGAAGAAACAAATGCCCAAGAAGATATTCATGGCAAAAACAGTAGACACAGCTTTCCCCCAGCAATTACCGAGGAAACGTAAGGATCCTGGATATTCTACGATTTCCATCTCTATTGGGGAGAAACACATTAACCGTGCTCTTCTAGATCTTAGGGCAAGTGTTAACCTGCTTCCTTTCTCAGTTTATGAGCAGTTAGGGATCGGAGAGTTGAAACCATCTCCATGCACTTTACAGATGGCTGACCGATCAATCACCAGACCTAGGGGTGAACTAGAGGATGTGTTAATAAAAATCGGGGAATTTATCTTCCCTGTAGACTTTATTGTAATTGATACACAGCCTGTAGCGAACTCACGGAATCAAATTCCGGTGATTTTAGGTCGCCCCTTTTTGGCCACTTCCAATGCTATCATTAATTGTCGTAACGGTTCTATGACCTTATCCTTCGGGAACAGGACAATTGAGATGAACATTTACAAGTTAGGAAGTGTACCCTCTGAACCTACTGCTCAGGTCTGTTCTGTCGACTTAATCGATGTCGACAGCAGCGAATTTAATGATCCTCCTGATACTGATCTTGACTCTTTTCATACGTTATTGTTTGACCCAACTATGTATCATACACATACGGACTCTTCCACCGAGATGTCCCGGTCAACAATTAACACGGATTATGAACTGTTTTTAGAGTCTGAAGATCACCCCGTACATTGTGATGACATTATTCTTCGGGGTATGGATGAAACTTTTGAGGAGATCTTCGCTGATGAACTCGCATTTCTAAAAAGCACGGGTGTTGAGACGAATCATGTCCAAATCAATGGAATTGAACCTCCACCCCTTCTTCTGAAATATAAAAAGAATGCGAGTTATCCATCACATTCACTGCATTGTCTCTCCAAAATGAGACGCACACACATTCTCTCCCACCACTTACCTTTTCCCCACTTCTTTTTCCACCAACCCGAGCACTGCATTGATAAAATTTTTGAATGGTTGGTGTTAACTTTCGGTCTTTGCAAAGCTTGGCATCGACCACTGATTTTTGCCCCCTACTTGTGATTTTCAAAGATTAACATTGCATAACTCAAGTTTGGGGGGGTATAATTTTTACAAGAATAAGTATGCGGGAGGTTCTTCACTTAAATATTTTGCCCCCACTAATAAATTCCTCCCAAGCTTACAGGTTTTTCCAGATTTAGCAGAAGGCAACAGTGAGGACACTGTTGAAAACAAGTTTGGGGGAGGTTTGTGCTTATTTACGCATCATTTGCATATCATCTGCATAAGCACAAAACATTTTTTTCGAAAACCATAAAAATTTAAAAATTTTCAAAACTATAAAAATATTTTTGTACATAAATAAGATAATAAAAGTTTAGATAGTGAAAAATTACATCCATGAGATTGGAAAAATTTTTAGAAAACTAAGAAAATTAGAAGTTTTCTTATACGAACTAGTAATAAGTAGTTATGAGCCGTTGTCCCAAGGGTTAGTAAGATGAAGGACGTCACTAATCTGAGGATAAAAATAAGTCTGAAAAATAGTTTCTATTCTGGAAGCCAAACATTTTGAACGTTGCTACCCTGCTATTCGCACTTACACACGTCTTGAAGCCTGGGATAGTAGAGGATACCTTGAAATGCTCTTGACTTAAAGCCAAAAGTATGAAAAAAGAAAAATGTGTTTTAAAGTGGTGAAAAAAATGGATACTGGTTTTTGTTATCACCAAGGGTAAGAAAAATATATAGCAAAAGGGTGCTTCTTCACCTAGTGCCCCAAGGTCAACTGGTCTGGGAGTCACTGCTATGCCTGAGGTGGTGCAAGACTAGGAAAATACACCAAGTTTGCAAGCACATTAGTAATCGGTCGGTTAGTACCTCAAGAAGTATTAACGGTCGCATGAAAGTGTGTAAGTAAGCTCGTTTGCCAAGAAGTACTGAGGTCGACGGGCAAGGGTATGATAGCTTGAATTGAATTCTCCGGGTGTAGGGATGTCTTTACACACACGCAGGGTGATATGATCGATGTTTGGAATAAAGATAGGAATGAAGAATAAGACGATGTTTTATTGAGGGAGGACGTGATTTCTGACATCTTTTCATGACCATTAAGATAGGGCTCATGACAACCGAAAAGCTAGCTTAGTTGGAAACCCTAATTTTCAAAGCTTTTCTTTTACAATTCTTGTCTTTAAATGTAATATTCATGATCTTTCTTTTATTATTGGATTTTGTGGGTGCAATCCGCTGAAAACCCTCAGGAGACAACACTCCTCCTACTAGGGACACCTAGAGGTTTAAAGGCTTGTTGCACATGCTCAGTGCAATCGTGTTGCCTACGAAAGTGTGCTAGTTAGTTTTTCTCTTTCTTTATTTTCTCCTTCTCTTTTTAACAAAACATTCGCTCGAGACGATCGAAATTAAGTTTGGGGGTATTTGATCAGTCGAAAATATTGCATATTTTAACCGGCAATTTCCTTATCATCTGCATACATATAGAAGTGTACGGTATTCATAATTCACATATTAGCTAATCGGTCGCAAAATATCAAATTACATGTATTCGACCTTAAAACCGGCAATTCTATGGAAATTAACTGCATTGCATTACATATCATATTTTCCATATCTTGCAACCCCTGTTTCGAAGTCTGTGCAGGAAAAAGAAGCTTGCTCGATCATTACATCGCTCGACGATTACAATTGCTCGTAAACTCATTGAACGCAAATCTGGTATCAACACAGAAGGGAAACTGAAATTCTAAACATCAAAGAAAAACCCATACAGCAGTACCAAGCCACAGCAGAAAGCCCAAGGTCCAAGCCCACAACCTGAGCGCGGAAGCGCGGCCTAGAGGCACTTCATGCGGCGGATCCGCGGCGGGCCCATCGACTCAGCTCCTCAAATTGCATCGAAACTCCTGTTTCAGTGGCTACTGCTCAGAAATGCACACAAACTTCCAGAATATTCCAGATACTTCCACCAGATAAGCAAATACCTAAACTAGCCTAAATACTTCTAGAACTTTCCTAAACCCTTGCTTAAACCCTAAGCTAAAGCCCAACAAACTTTGCCAACAAACTTTGGGAGGGAAAGTTCAATTTAAACCTAAACCTAGGGTTTTGAAAGTTCTATAAATAGGACCCTAGACTCATTCATTGATATATCATGTTACATCTTGGCTTCTAGGAAAAGATTCAACATCTTAGATTTTAGCCATTCTCTCTTTTCTCCATCTTCCTCTTCCTCAAGTTTAGTGAGAAAGCTTGTAGGAAACCCTAACCCTAAATCCAACCACAATTCAAGATCTTGAGTGCAAGCCAAGCAAGATTCCTTCAACCCTTTTATGAGCCGAGCCGATCTTCCATCGGGCAAGAGATCAAAGTAGATCCACGATCCACGGAGACGAGCGAAGCCGAGTCAACGATCGATTTCTTTCTTCTTGTAGATCTTGAAAGAATGTATTGAAATTGTTGATTAAATAAAAGGTGATATTTTCTTCTATCTTGTTTTCTTTAAATTCCGCATCATGTTATCATTACTAGTCTTGAATATTGTCTATGTGGTGATGTGTGAATAAAACTCCGCTCGTTAAGGAGTCGAAACGATCTTTTGTATGATGATGTAGCAAATTTGTAATCGATTCTTGAATCCCACGAGTTTGTAAACCCTAGCAAATTCAAGAACCGACAACCCATTTTATTTCGATGCTTTCTTGATTGACATCGTTCAAAATGAGGGAGTTAGGATCGTTTCTTGAAATTGCTAGAGGCTAGAATGTGAATGATATCGACAACAGAACAAGGGATAAGATGAAACCCTAGTTTCACGAGAAAACCCTAACCCTTGTTGATGATCATCGATCTAGTATCAATCTTTCGAAGGACAAGAATACGAAATATTGTAGACTACAACACATCTAAAGATCCGATCGATTCCTACGAGCCTCTCTATTATTCTTGATTGTTGTTTGGAAAATACCATTGAAACCCGATTCTTGATTGTTTATAGTTTCTTGATTCTTTAGTAGAGAATAGTGACACACGAATACAAATCAATCTTGAATCTTGTTTTCTTGTTGCTTAACATTTCATTTCAAACAAATTAAAATACAAACGAATCTCGAGATCCCTGTGGACGATTCGCACTCATTCATTAACTACAGCTGACACCGTAGTTTGATTGCGGTCAATTTAAATTTTTGATTCGATACGAAACTTCCGAAGTTTACCGTTCAATCAAATGGCTCCGTTGCCGGAGACTATTTGATTTGATTTACGCATCGAGAATTTACATTCAATCATATCACCTGATCCGGGAGATAGTTGATCGCCAGGAGATCGAGGTCAGGAGAGCTGTTACGAAGGAAAACACTGCGGATCCGCTCACGAAGGCCATTCCCCAGATACAATTTGAGAGACTCTTCGGGATGTTAGGTATGAGATACTACAACAGCTGGCCTTAGTGTAAGTAGGAGATTGTTAGTTGTATATATGTCGTAGAGGCCATTGTTGTACATATGATGTATATTATAGTGGATGCTTGGATATTTATAGTGAGGACTTTCTTTCTCGGTATGATAGTATGCTATCTGGTTTCACTTTGTCTTAACATGTTGACTTGTATTGGTATACTGTCTTGCTCTCACAAGTTGATAAAGCCCTTAGGATATGTACTTGAGTACTAGGATTATGATGAGATCATACTAGTGGGGCTAAGGTAGTCAACGAGTACATCCTATAACTGTTCCTAGTCGAGAGTGTATCGAGATAGAGCATCGATACTCCAGAGTAGACTAGCGTATACACATCTTGACCCATATGATGGGTGATGGATGATCCCACATCCATTGGTGTGTGACATCAAAGATGGTATACAGGTGCTCAGTGGAGACTGGGTAGACTGAACGGACTCGCTGAGGACTCCTAGATGGTATTATACCTATCGCCAGATAGCAGTTCTCCGGTGACACTGGTACAGGTTAGTCTGTAGACCCGAGATCGTCATAGAGTCTTGTGTGATTCCCACTGTGCTTTGATTTCCACCTTACCACGTCCAAGAGGGCGTGCAAAACGGTGGCTTTTGGGTACAGTCCCGAAACACATGGAGGCAACGAGCGATAGGAGGGGTTTCGTCTCTCCCGGTATTGGGAGTTGATGTTGCGCTATGTTCGATTGGCTATAACTGGAAGTCCCTGGCCAGGGCTGATATGGAGATTTACTGGTAAGAGTTATCAGTAGTTTCTCGACCCGTTATGAGCTTCACATTGACACGACTTATCGGTTACTGGGGTCTGACGTTTACCACTCCTAGAATGGATATGCGACATATCAGATGAAGATACCAGACTGTACGGCAGTGTTACCGACTGGATTCGTAGGAGTATGTACAGGCTTGCTTGTTGATCTTCTGGTCGCTCAATACCCGGGTGGCTGTTACGTTTTGCTGACCGCTTGCAGCTTGTAGGTGTTTGATATGATCATCACATACTGCCTGCGTATTGACGAGTCTTTAGAGTCCAACACAGAGGTTTCCTGGCTCGGGAGAAACTGAGTAGGAGCACATATGTGATATGTGCGGGGACCGAGATTAATACGATATGTGATACCGTATTCTATTCGCGCGATATATGATATCGGCCGGCTATATGTGATATAGCCGGGTTATTGGATCAAGTGTTGATTCGATAAAATGATATATATATATTATATTCTCACTTAAGTATTTATTATTCTCACTTATGATACATTTAACATATATGTGATATATGTTTATTGTATTGTTTTCTTTTGTTACATAAATATTATATATGTGATATATAATATTGTAGCATGCAAGGTTATACATGCAACATGTATGTATGAGAAATATACCATGCCATATATAATGTTTGGGTTTAAATATCTAAGTAATTCAAATTGTGGAAATGAGTCATGGATGAAGCTTCATGAAGCTTGTAGATTACCATTGACCAAGTCCACCCTTTTTGTTTTGCCCTAGATATTTCTAACCCAACCATGACACATAGTCATGGTTAGCTCTCTACAATGGTTAAGGATGATATACTTGACCCATGGTTGCATTTATAACTTTAATCTCAATCATTCTTCATCTTGTTCCTCATTCTCATTTTGTGTAACAACTCTAATTTTAGTATACATAAATTTGATTTAAATTTGAAGTATACTTGGGGTATTTAATGTTGCTATTACCACTTTAAGTATTTATTTCACACAATAATTACAAGAAGGAGCTTGTAGCTCATTGGTAATACCTTGCACTGCTGAACCAAGCCACCAGAGTTCAAATCCCCTGCCCCACATTATTTTTTAAGATTATTTTGCTTTAAATCCTTTGGAAGACCAACAGTCCACACACCATAACTCCCAAAACTTGAACTGCACCTGAAAAACTAAAAATACCAGTGTCTTACCCCGGCGACCCCCCACCTTCTCGACCCCCGACTCGGGCCGGCGCCGCCGACCGGACTCGGCCGGACGGTCGAGTCGCCAACATGAAAAATCTGTCTTTTCAGCTACCCAACTCCCTTGCACACTCTAATTTATTGGATCGGTTCCAGAATGCCCATTAACACCTAATTACTCCAAATTTTAAATGAATTTTCTATATTTTTACAATTTTTTTTTAAAACCCCTTCATCTACCCTAACCCTAGCCTACCCTATAAATACATCCCTACCCTCTACCCTCTCACCCCAAAATCCTGAGTCCACTCTCTCAAAAAATTTCCAAGTGTCGTGTACTTTGAAAACAAGCTCGAGGCGAAGCTCCGAGGAATTCCCGGTGAAATTTCCGGCGACCGTTTTAGGAACTACCGGCGACGACGCAATACATCGGCGATCCCACTAGTTCCCTTTCACCCTCTAGTGTAATCTAAAACCCGTAAGTCCCTTTCTATCTCACTTTTCTATTCTCAAAATACGAAATTACATAACCCGACGGAATCGGAATAAATCTGATTTCCGATTCGGTTTTTCTATAAAATTCCACTTCTCACTAATACAATCATACCTAAACTTTCTCATGTTGACTATTAAACACTAATCAAACAATTTGAACAAGTTTCATCACATGAAATGATAGCTATTTCAATTTATCGTATTTTCACTTAAACACCACATTGTTTCAATCCTTCATTTAACCCCATCAAACTTGCTATACATTTAAAGTAGATCACGAGGTAACGACCTACCTCCTCACACACTCATATGCAACACCCCCGAGAACCTAGAATACGAGAAAACAACCATTTTTCATTTAAATACCACATACTTAATAAAACCATTTCTACAAGATTTAGTTTTGCTACACTTTTTAAAGAAATACCCCCTATTATGAAAATACGATAAGTTGTGAACATCGGTCATTTATCTAAACATGACTTTGTGGTGTCTAGGCTAAGCAAGTGAGAAAGGTAACTTTAAAAGGCCCGTCTCATGATGTTTCGTGAGCGGATCCCCCTTTCCTCACTTGTACTTACCTGGCCACAATTGAGGTGAAGCGGCGATTTGAGGCATCTCACAACTTGTCGTCTGGACCAGTTAGGAATAGACTGGTTGACTTAGGAGAATCAAGAACATACATTACGGAAAATATACACCTTTACAAATAAATACCATTTACTTCATAAAACCATTTTCTGAAGGATTTACTATTTTACAATCTTTGCAAAGCGCCGCTACAACCCACTTTGGGGAACCCGTTCGGGATGGTGCGGTTTTATCGCACATCCTCGGGCTTAGTAGTGCGAGATTCAGACCTCCGCAAGGAGCATTCGGTCTCGAAAGATTAAAAATACTACATCTTAAGAAAATGAGATTTTCTAGAATATAAAATATTTATTAAAATTATTTTTGTATAAATATATATATATATATATATATATATATATATTGTAAGTCCACGTTACCTCTCCCGGTACTTACGGGCTTGCGGAAATGATGAAAAACGATTTTTCAAGAGGTGGTAACATGGACTCAAAATACGGATCTTTGTTAAACAACTACCTAACAACCTAACTAGAGTTTTGCCTACTCGGTTAGAGGGCTATACCTTTCTTGAACTCTTTCGTCTTCAACTCTTTACGGTGTATGGATCGGCCTCACCTCGTCGTCTCCTTGCGCCGAAGATGGATCCACCTGAAATCTTCTACCTTTGGCTTCTTCTTCGAACTTGAAGAAACTAGAACACTTGGTTTGCTAAACCTTGTGAACTAGGATGAGTAGAGAAGTGATATGGGTTTTCTTTTATCTCTAAGGCAATGTTACTCAACTCATGAGAGGGAGTTCCCTTGAGCTAGAAAGAGAGCAAGAGGAAGAGCAAGAGGGAGAGCTCAAGCAAGAGAGAGAAAGCAAATGAGAGAATAAGTAAGCCTTTTTGCCATCCAAGCTCTCATAATCCAAAACCATCATAACAAATAATAGTAATTAAGTATTATGTGATGGTTCAAGCCAAAATGGCTATATCATTTCATGCACTCATTTTGCAAAAAGAAACAAGCAAGCAAAAGTCTTTGCCATGAAATGATAGCCATTGTCATGATGATGGTCAACTAGTCCAACCTAGTCAACCGGTCCACAAAGTCAACAAGTCAACAAAGTCAACCCCTCAACAGCCATGTCACTATAATACTTAATTTATATTATTGTCAATCATATTTCTTATTCTCATTAGGGTTTGGCAAAAAGTCAATAGTCAACAGTCAATAGTCCCAATGAGAATCCTGTGCCTCTGTCTCTCTGTCAACTGTGCATACACACCCGCATCCGCGTTCCGAGGAACAAGAATACAAACGAGATAAAACCAATCCCAAAACGTACACTAGGATCTGGCTTAAACCAAAGCCCGCTAGTGTTGACTGTCCGGACACCAAACGTGCACAAGTGCACGGATGTGACCGAACCCTGTCGCAAAACCATGCGACCTCTACTCTTTTGCCTAAACACGAATAGCTTTCTGTGTGGGACTCTAAAGACTCGACACTACGCTGGCAGTGGGTTTAACCACAGACCGCAAGCGGCACTAGCTGTGCGTAACGGTCCCCAGGTAGATGCCGACAAGAAGACGGACGAGGTGAAACCCATCTGAACTCCTACTGAGCCTGAATGTGACAATCTCCGTACAGTCCGGTCTGTTCGTCTGATAACATCGCATGGCGGGCCTAGGGGGAGGTAAACGTCAGTCCCCTAATAGCGGTACAAGTCGTGTCGGAGTGTAGCCTAGAACACCCTGAGATAACACTGGAAACCTATCAGTATATCTCGCTTGCCCTGGCCAGGGACTACTTGTGTAATGGCTTTCCTAGACACAGCGCGATGTCAACCCCCAATACCGGGAGAGACGAATCCTGTCTAACCGTCACTGCCTCCAAGTGCCTCGGGACTGCACCCAACTACTACCTGTTTGCACGACTCCTTTGAGCCGTGGTAGGGTAGTAATCTAAGTACAGTGGGAACACACTCGAGGCGAAGTCACAGTGTCAAGTCAGCGGACTAAGCTGTACTCATGTCACCTGGGAACTGTTAACTGACGATAGGTATAGTACCAACCAACAGTTCCCAACGAGTCCTGTCTAGTGTACTCGTAACCTAACGAGCACCCCCATACTATCTCAAGTACGACGTACTGACGGCTGTGGGATAGACCGTCTCCCACACTGGGATGAGAAGCGCATACGCTAGTCTACTCCGGAGTATCGATGCCCTGTCTCGATAGTCCTACGACTAGGGACCTGCATAAGGATATGCTTGTGGATTACCCAGCCCCCACTAGTGTGACTGCCATCACAACGCTGGTAATCAAGCAAAGATTCTAAGGGCTCCACTAATGTGTATAGGTGATATACTAAAATAAACACATGTACACATTACAGTAGAAACAAACTAAGTAGCATACTACTATATTGAGCAAGATTGTCTATACAAGGTGAATATCCCAAGCTTCCATTAAGTAATATACAAACTAGTATGATACAGTAATGGCCTCTAGGGCATATACACAAACAATCTCCCACTTGCACTAAGGCCATGTACTGGCGTATCGAAGATCTATCATCTCGATCAACCGCTCGAACTGAGTCTGGGGTAAGGCCTTTGTGAGTGGATCAGCAGTGTTATCTTCCGTAGAAACTCTCCGAACCTCGATCTCCTGGCGACCCACGATCTCCCTGATCAGGTGATACCGCCTCAAGATGTGTTTGGACTTCTGATGGGACCTGGGTTCCTTTGCTAAAGCTATAGCCCCGTTGTTGTCGCAATACAACGGTATTGGATCAACAATGGACGGAACCACCTGAAGTTCTGTTAAGAACTTCCTTGTCCAGACGGCTTCTTTTGCGGCATATACAGCAGCGATATATTCCGCTTACATCGTCGAGTCAGCAACAGTTTCCTGTTTGGAACTCTTCCAACACACCGCCCCTCCATTGAGGGTAAATACATAACCCGGCATGGACTTGGAATCATCCTTATCACTCTGGAAGCTGGAGTCAGCAAAGGCCTCAATCTGGAGGTCTTTTCCGCCATACACCAAGAACATCTCCTTAGTCCTTCTCAGGTACTTGAGAATGTTCTTTACCGCTATCCAGTGTTTCTCCCCAGGGTTTGACTGATACCGGCTTACCACACTCAGTGCATAAGCTACATCTGGTCTGGTACACAACATCGCATACATTATAGAGCTTACCGCAGAAGCGTAGGGTATAATAGACATGCGATCCCTTTCCAAATCAGTCATGGGAGACATCTCTTTGAAGAGGGTGATCCCGTGACAAGCCGGTAGATTACCGCGCTTGGAATCTTCCATACTGAATCTTTTCAGTATGGTGTCGATGTACCTGGACTGTGAGAGTCCCAGTATCCTCTTGGATCTGTCACAATAGATCCGGATCCCCAGAATGTATGAGGCATCACCCAGGTCTTTCATGGAGAACCTGTGTGACAAGAACCCTTTGACAGATTGTAGCATAGGAATGTCATTTCCTATTAAGAGAATGTCATCCACGTATAAAATGAGGAATACAACAGTTCTCGCAACAAATCTATTATAGATGCATGGTTTATCTGGATTTTTGATAAAGCCAAATTCTTTGACCGTCTCATCAAAACAGATGTTCCAACTCTGCGATGCCTGCTTTAGTCCATAGATGGACTTAAGCAACTTGCACACCTTTCCGCTGCTCCCACTCTGAATGAAACCCTCTGGCTGGTCCATATAAACACACTCCTCTAAATTTCCATTTCGAAAAGCGGTCTTTACGTCCATCTGCAAAATCTCATAATCATGGAAGGCAGCAATAGCAAGAAGGATCCGAATGGATTTCAGCATAGCTACTGGAGAAAAGGTCTCGTCATAGTCCAAACCAGGTCTTTGACGAAAACCCTTTGCAACCAGTCTAGCTTTATAGGTCTCAACCTGTCCATCTACACCAATCTTCCTTTTGAAGATCCACTTGCATCCTACGGGTTTTACCCCATCTGGAGCAACGTCCAACGTCCATACATTGTTGGTGTACATGGACTCCATTTCGGTCCGCATTGCATCCAGCCATTTTACCGAGTCAACGCTCTGAATGGCCTGCTGGAAGCTAGTCGGCTCATCTTAATCAATGATGCAATCTTCTCTATCCCCGTCTATGAGAAAACCGTAGTATCTCTCGGGCGGATGAGACTGCCTACTACTTCTGCGGAGCGGCGTAGGAATGTCCTGATCTTTCGAACCCTCTGGTTCTACTAAGCTTTCAGTAATAGCTCGTGTTCTGGAAGTTCTTCCAGTTCTATTGCGCTCCCACTTATCTGATTCTCCAAAAACTGAGTTTCCAAGAAGTGGGCAAGCCGAAAAAAAAAAACCTTTTGTTCCTCTTCGTAATAGAAGAAATATCCCCTGGAGTTATTTGGATATCCCACAAACTTGTACTGTACTGAGCGTGCCTCGAGCTTGTCTGCATGCTGCTTTCTGACAAAAGCTGGACTTCCCCATGTCTTAATGTGATTAAGATTGGGTCTCTTCCCACACCACATCTGATATGGTGTAGTAGGCACAGTCTTAGTTGGAACTCGGTTCAAAAGGTATGCAGCTGATTCTAGTGCATATCCCCAGAATGATCGCGGTAACTCAGCGTTACTCATCATGGACCGTACCATATCCAATAGGGTGCGGTTCCGTCTCTCCGATACACCGTTATGTTGCGTGGTGTATGGAGGAGTAAGCTGAGAGAGAATTCCATTCTCTTTTAAGTAATCCAGGAACTCGACACTTAAGTATTCACCACCTCGATCAGATCTTAGTGTTTTGATACTTTTGCCTGTTTGTTTTTCTACTTCATTCTTATATTCCTGGAATTTTCCAAGGGTTTCGGATTTATGTTTCATTAAGAAGACATAACCGTAACTTGAAAAGTCATCCGTAAAAGTAATGAAGTAAGAATAACCGCTTCGTGCATGCGTAAACATTGGACCGCACACGTCGCTGTGTACGAGTCCCAAGAGCTCGCTCGCTCTTACTCCATGTCCAGTGAACGGAGTCTTTGTCATCTTTCCTTTGAGACGGGATTGACAAGTGGCATACGATTGATATTCGAACGGATCCAAATATCCTTCTGTATGTAACTTCATCAACCTTCTCTCATTGATGTGACCCAGTCTACAATGCCATAAGAAAGTCTGATTTATTTCCGGTGACTTTCTTTTGTGTGTATTCTGGACATTGAAAATCTGTGGTTTGTTTAATACGTATATACCATTGCTTAATGTACCTAACCCAATCAGAACTTGATTAAGGTGAATGTTTACAACATTACTTACAAACGCAAATTCATAACCTTCTTTAGAAATCAAAGATACATAAATGATATTACAAGTTGCGTTGGGTACAAAAAAGAAATTACGTAAAACCAAAACATGTCCATCTGACATTCCTAGGTGATAGTCCCCCACGGCCTTAGCATCCATGCTAGCTCTGTTTGCAACTTTAAGGGTCATGTCACCTGCCTTCAAAAACCTACGCTTTCTCAACGCCTGCAAAGAATTACAGATATGAGATCCTGATCCGGTATCCAATACTCAGGAAGTAGAGTTTATTGATAGACAGTTTTCAATAACATACACACCAGAAGCTGAAGCCGCAACTTGCTTTAGATCCCGTGTTCTGGCTTTCCAAGCCCTGCAATCTTTCTTCCAGTGCCCACTCTTATGACAGTAAAAGCACTCTTCCTTCCCCACAAGCTTCCCCGCTATCTTTGTTGCTTTTGCCTTTCCCTTCGTATCCACTTTATTAACACCGCCCCTTGGTTTGGCGGGGCTTTCTTCTTCTTTCCCTTGGCTTTCGCCTTGGACCTAGAAGAGGAAGATCCTCCTACAAACAAAGTGGATGTTTCCCTATCTTTCTGTAGGGTGCCATCTGCACTCCTCAGCATGTTGAGGAGTTCTGAAAGTTCAACTTCCTTTTCTTGTAAGTTGAAGTTCAGGATAAACTGGGCGTAAGTGGAAGGAAGGGACTGGAGAATCAAGTCCGTATAGAGCTCGTTCTCTAACGTGGTCCCTAGGTCCGCGAGCTCCTCAATGAATCCAATCATCTTAAGCACGTGTTCCGCTACCGATGATCCGACGGCCAATCTTGCCGAAAACAACTTTTTCGACACTTCGTATCTGGCGTTACGAGATTGCTCTCTATATGTTTCTTTTGTTTGGAGAAATATGGATTCGAGGTCCTTATTCTCGTGCCTCCTCTGATGTTCGTTGTCCATAGAGGCAAGCACGAGGCACTTGGCCTTCGCGCAATCGATTTCCCAGCTCTTATGGATTTCCCTATCCGCGATGCTGGTTTTGGGACCTGGGACAGGGGGAGCTTTGGTGGTAAGGAGATACCCCAACTTGTCATAAGTGATTGCCATTTTGACATTCCTGAGCCAATCTTTGTAGTTTGGCCCTGTCAGTATATTTTTATATAGTAGTAACTTAAGTCCGGTCATGGTGTTTGGTCGCTGCAATTAGGAGAGAGAGAAGAAACACTTTAGCATGATCCTCTTACAAGTTTAGAGTGGTTTTTAATTTGTCTAAACAGGATGGCTCCCACTGTCTCTCGAATCCCTCCTCAAACCAAAAAGGAAGAATTAGTCAGTATCAATCTCACCGTACAATACTTGCTTAACCGTTTGGCCAGGCTGGTGTCGGTACTTCGAGGGAGGTTTTCCAACACTTTCGCGAAGTTCCTTAATTAAATAACCTCTTTTCCCTAGGGGCGTAGCCCCGCTAACACCTTTCTAGAGACCTACTTGGTTTATAGCATTGATCGTTAAGTGAGAAATTTCCCGAGGAGTAGCATATACTCACAGTCGGATCGGGATCCAAATATCATCGCGTGACAAAACTGAAGGAATCCTACCAGAATCATCACACTCCAAATGGTATGCAACGCTAGCAAGTTTCAGTTCTTTTGAAACTCCCGATGTGGA
This sequence comes from Agapanthus africanus, assembly GCA_030015575.1. Lineage (NCBI taxonomy): Eukaryota > Viridiplantae > Streptophyta > Magnoliopsida > Asparagales > Amaryllidaceae > Agapanthus > Agapanthus africanus. Next base: position 365,886,933 of record JASDDO010000012.1, read on the forward strand.
TTTTTGCCCCATGCTCTTACGACCTTGACTTTGGCCAAAATATCATAAGTCACATGTCAAGTTCTACCGGTCATTCTCCAGGTTAATTTGAACCCACCCGTACCTACCCTTAACTTTGGCCAACATGGCAGTACGACTGTCTCAAACCAACACATCTAGCTATGCTGCACATGAATACCCAATAGCTACCAATCACTATCCCTTGACTTTGGCCAACATACATAGCTTGAATACTTATTGACCATTCATGTGAAACGACGGAGGGCTACGAATGGTTTTGGCGAAACCATGAACGTAGTGAACTTGATATAATCGAAGGAACGAGATAGCTTTTAAAAGGAGTGGCTTAAGCTCCGCGTTTAAAAGTTATTTTTGAAAAGAAACCGAGTGGTTTTGAAAGTGTTCCAACGACTTTTACTTGGTTTATTTTTTCTTGCATTAATTTTAATGCATCCCATCATTTAATCCTACCATTGCAGAAAACAACCAAAATATGACGTACGCTTATGCCATCCGCATTCGCCACGGGGCCCCGTCATTACCCGTTAGGTTACTTAACTAACGACAGAGCGGGGACTGGACTAGCGCGGATGCAAAACATAAGCAACGCCTAAATAATATCATATATAGATATATTGCAATGATAGCCATTTCAGATCACAGATGAACACATTGGATATACTAGGAATCCGCAATTCGTACGAGCCTGTAACGAAAAGCGGATTACACGGTCGCGATGAATAGCCAATACCCCAGCCTAGACCCCTATGGATGCGGCAAACTACCCGCCAAGTACCCGAAGCGAAGCAACCTCCCTCAACACCGTGAGTAGGCCACTCGGCACTTCGAGATACCCGATAGTTTGTGAACCCTACCTTGGGTCTATCCTAGGAGCAAAAACAGTAAAAGAAATTATACAATGACAGCTACAACCCCGACCCGGTTGTGCGGCCATAAATAATATTACATCAATTTACATATTACATGAATTGAAAGATAAAAGGAAAAACTCTCATCTCACAACCCCCCGGCTATTCATCCGCGACAATCCAATGAATTCATATAAACATACCATCAACATTACAGATCACAGATATGTATAACCCCCACTAATCGACGTATAGCGATTAGCGGACGTTCAATACATATAACACATCACAGATATATACCCGTCAGCTTAAGTCTTTAGAAGTTCGATCAAAATACGGATTTTCAAGCCCCAAAAACTAATTTTGCTTTCTGGAAAATCTGGGCAGAAAAATCATATTGTAAAAATCCCAAAATACCCCACTGAACAAACTGTGAGAAAAATCGCCCACGGCCGAGTCAACTCGGCCGCGGATCCACGGCGGGAGCAAGCTCCCGCCGCGGTTCCGCGGCGCGTTGATCGGTTCAGTGGACCATTTTTCTACAGTTGCTTCTAAAAACCCTGAGCCAAATTTTAAGATAAGATTTATCATTTTTTGGAAAAGAAAAAAATTCGGCAGAAAGAAGGCATTTCGGGCGTATTTCGCGACTTTTTCTCCGATCGAATTTCTAGTTACTTTGCTAACATGTTAGATAGTGTTTAACTTAGCTCTGATACCACTGTAAGTCCACGTTACCTCTCCCGGTACTTACGGGCTTGCGGAAATGATGAAAAGCGATTTTTAAAGAGATGGTAACGTGCACCTATCAGAATCGGAACAAACCAATTACCAGATCCTACGGATCTTTGTTAAACAACTACCTAACAACCTAACTAGAGTTTTGCCTACTCGGTTAGGGGGCTATACCTTTCTTGAACTCCTTCGTCTTCAACTCTTTGCGGTGTACGGATCGGCCTCACCTCGTCGTCTCCTTGCGCCGAAGATGGATCCACCTGAAAGCTTCTACTTTTGGCTTCTTCTTCGAACTTGAAGAAACTAGAACACTTGGTTTGCTAAACCTTGTGAACTAGGATGAGTAGAGAAGTTATATGGGTTTTCTTTTATCTCTAAGGCAATGTTTCTCAACTCATGAGAGGGAGTTGCCTTGAGCTAGAGAGAGAGCAAGAGGGAGAGCTCAAGCAAGAGAGAGAAAGCAAATGAGAGAATGAGTAAGTCTTTTTTCAATCCAAGCTCTCATAATCCAAAACCATCATAACAAATAATAGTAATCAATTATTATGTGATGGTTCAAGTCAAAATGGCTATATCATTTCATGCACTCATTTTGCAAAAAGAAACAAGCAAGCAAAAGTCTTTGCCATGAAATGATAGCCATTGTCATGATGATGGTCAACTAGTCCAACCTAGTCAAACGGTCAACAAAGTCAACAAGTCAACAAAGTCAACCCCTCAACAACCATGTCACTATAATACTTAATTAATATTATTGTTAATCATATTTCTTATTCTCATTAGAGTTTGGCAAAAAGTCAATAGTCAACAGTCAACAGTCAACAATCTCAATGAGAATCCTCTGCCTCTATCAACTGTGCTTACACACCCGCATCCGCGTTCCGAGGAACATGAATACAAAAGAGAAAAAACCAATCCCAAAACGTACACTAGGATCTGGCTTAAACCAAAGCCCGCTAGTGTTGACTGTCCGGACACCAAACGTGCACAAGTGCACGGATGTGACCGAACTCTATTGCAAAACCATGCGACCTGTCGCAAAACCATGCGACCTCTACTCTTTTGCCTAAAGGCCAATAGCTTTCTGTGTGGGACTCTAAAGAATCGACACTACGCTGGCAGTGGGATTAACCACAGACCGCAAGCGGCACTAGCTGTGCGTAACGGTCCCCAGGTAGATGCCGACAAGAAGACGGACGAGGTGAAACCCATCTGAACTCCTACTGAGCCTGAATGTGACAATCTCCGTACAGTCCGGTCTATTCGTCTGATAACATCGCATGGCAGGCCTAGGGGGCGGTAAATGTCAGTCCCCTAATAGCGGTACAAGTCGTGTCGGAGTGTAGCCCAGAACACCCTGAGATAACACTGGAAACCTACCAGTATATCTCGCTTGCCCTGGCCAGGGACTACTTGTGTAATGGCTCTCCTAGACACAGCGCGATGTCAACCCCCAATACCGGGAGAGACGAATCCTTTCTAACCGTCACTGCCTCCAAGGGCCTCGGGACTGCACCCAACTACTACCTGTTTGCATGTCTCCTTTGAGCCGTTGTAGGGTAGTAATCTAAGTACAGTGGGAACACACTCGAGGCGATGTGACAGTGTCAAGTCAGCGGACTAAGCTGTACTCATGTCATCTGGGAACTGATAACTGACGATAGGTATAGTACCAACCAACAGTTCCCAACGAGTCATGTCCAGTGTACTCGTAACCTAACGAGCACCCGCATACTATCTCAAGTACGACGTACTGACGGCTGTGGGACAGACCGTCTCCCACACTGGGATGTGAAGCGCATACGCTAGTCTACTCCGGAATATCGATGCCCTGTCTCGATAGTCCTACGACTAGGGACCTGCATAAGGATGTGCTTGTGGATTACCCAGCCCCCAGTAGTGTGACTGCCATCACAACGCTGGTAATCAAGCAAAGATCCTAAGGGCTCCACTAATGTGTATAGGTGATATACTAAAATAAACACATGTACACATTAAAGTAGAAACAAACCAAGTAGCATACTACTATATTGAGCAAGATTGTCTATACAAGGTGAATATCCCAAGCTTCTATTAAGTAATATATAAACTAGTATGATACAGTAATGGTTTCTAGGGCATATACACTAACATATTTATCATTAAAATATCTATTTTGTTAAAATATAAATATTCCACCTTTTTTCTAAAGATCACAAGAACAAATTTTACACTAAAATACCATGAACTCCAAATAAATCAATATTATGAATAAATACCTTTAATTATTAATATATGATATTTTCACTGGAAATATCACAAAATAAAATCCACATTCATTATAACCCAAAAGACGAATAATGAATACTTGAAGTGTATTTTGAGAAGTATATAAAAGTATTTTTACATAAAAACCCCTTAAGTTTTATAAATTACCCTAGGACCCTAGCAATTATTGGTTTAAGAAATAATCAAGACTTCGATTTACATTTCTGATTGTCGGACTCGGGTTTGAGTCTGATTAATCTGACTTGAATATAATTCAAGTTAATCTACAATCTGCAATGTTCAACATGAATCCACAAGTCCAATTATCAATCTATACAACTTGACTGAACCGAACCATGGATATATATTCCATTTACATGGTTCTCCAGCTATTCCATTTACATGATTCTGCGGTTACATCCGTTTACTGATATCATGGTTTCGGTCAGTCTTTCAATTATACAGTCAATTCAATTTACAGTACAAAACAATGCAAATTAAACACTACGGGGTTTAAGGGGTAGATTGGTACGGAAGGTGTTAAAAGTGGCACGAGGCGGTAAGATTAAGACACCTAACCTATATTCTGTTGCTGTTGTACCGTGGCTTAACGGTTCCTTGTACATTCTGTTTGTCCTGGTCTCTACCATATAGAGACCCCTCTCGTATACACTGGCATCCTTCTGTACCAAGCTATAAACAACAGCGTTAATACAACATTACAACACTATAATACAATTTTAAAAGATACCATCTTATTATGTCTATTCTACTTTCCTCTTATCTTTGGGACTTACCGAGCGACCTGTTCGCTGACGACATTCTATTCTTTCTTCTTTGAATGTCGTCAAGTGGTTTGGACCCGGCAGAGATCGAGCCATCTGCAGAAGACTTGGAGCAGTTTGCTGAAGAACCAGAGCTCTAGTTTCATTGCACATTTTCCATTCAGTACTTTTCATTTCCTGTTATGCCATTGTTTAGGCATCGTTTTATTTCAGTTGTATTTCCTTTTCATGCATTGTACAAAAGAATGTTAATTAATAAAAGTTGCTGTTTTTATTATATCTTGTCTCTTGTGTATTTACTTTTATATTGCTTAGATACGCTTAGCGTATGTACTTCTGAGTATATACGTAGCGGACCAGTCGCGTCCCCTTCGCCGTATACTGGGAAGCGGGGCATGACAGGTTTTGTTGGTGGCCCATGCAAGCCAGAGCTGTATGGAACCCTAAGCAATATAAAACACAAGAACCAGCAACTAAAACATTCTTTACAATTCATGTCCCTTGAATCTTACAATTTCATATTCCTTGAATCTTATCATTTCATGTACGTGAATCTGTCCTAACCCAAATTTTTCTTCAAGCTTATGGATTCCCCGAACAATACCAGCACCAACGTCAACAACACACCTCCACCTCCACTACCAATCGTTCCTGTTGTTCCTGCGCCACCCACCGAGTAAACAGTGCTACTTTAGGCGATCCGCAGCCTTCTTGAGGGACAACAACAACTCCTGAATCGTACCGAGACTGACGCACCTGGGGTAAAGCAATTTAGGGCTTTACATCCCAAGCAGTTCTCCGGAAAGGGAAGCCCACTTGAAGCTGAGGAATGGGCACAAAGTATAGAGGATGATCTGGCGGCAGCACAAGTGCCAGACATAGCTTGGGTCCGTGTGGCGAAACTACAGCTCACGGACAATGCTCGCAACTGGTGGAAGGCGGAAGAAAGCCGTCTTGTACAGCCTATTGAATGGAAGACTTTTCGCGAGAAGTTGGACGTGAAGTACTTCCCTGTGACTGCAAGGTTTGCCATGGAGCAGCAGTCCATTCATCTACAACAAGGGTCGATGTGGGACAAGTCAGTAGATGAGTACGACGCTGAATTCACTATGCTAAGCCGGTAAGATATGTCACAATAGTTCAATTTTTAATATCACATACTACACAGCTAACACAATCCTTACACAGATTCGCGGCACACTTGATACCGACGGACGAGATCTGAGCCCGTCGCTTCCAACAAGGTTTGGACACGGAAATTCAGACTGCTCTAGCCACAGGAAAATTTCCGACTCATGAGGAAGCTCTGGAAGCTGCCTGCAGTTATGAGGTAGTGATAAAAGCAAGGGGCAGACCTCAGTCTGCTGGAGTTAAGCGCCTTGCCAATCAGATGGCAGGAGGAGCCTCATCCAGGCCACCTTTTGTGCCAAGGTGACCCGAAGTACCGACCCTTCGTCCCAGCCCAACCTTTTTTACCTACTGCAAGAGAGCCGGACATATGATGAAAGACTGCCGGCAAGCCAATCGTCTTTGCTTAGTCTGCGGCTCAGCTACTCATGATATTGGGACTTGTCCCCAAAGGCAAAACCCAGTTGCTGCACCCAGGCCAGTAAACAATTACTCACAGCGCCCAGCCATCCAAGCCCCTGCTCCAAGACCAGCACTACCTGCACCACCCAGAGGACCACAAGCTGCACCACCTCCTCGTCAGTTCCATCAAGCTCAAAGGAACGTTCCGAGGAATGATCCTCAGGCCAGGAGGAATGATCCAAGGCGCCAAGCTTTCATGATGTCCGTGGAAGAAGCTGAGGCCACTGTCCAAGTCATCACTGGTAAACTTTTATTCTCAAACTTTTCTTTCAGTCTTGTTTATCTACACACTTTCCCTATACCTAAAACATATCCCACATACCTTAGGTACAATTTTAGTAGCCTCACTACCTGCACTAGCACTGTTTGATACTCGAGAATCCCACTGCTTTATGTCGCAACGGTTCGTCCGAACCTATGCGATTCCAGTCTCACCGCTTGTATCCAGCTGGAATGTCAGTTCATGAAATGGCGTTCTAAAGGCAACTATAGGATACAGCTTGTGTCTAGTCGTCGTCTGCAGTAGAAAGTTTTATGCTGACTTCAAAGTACTGGACATACCGAACTTTTATGTGGTTCTAGGAATGGATTGGCTTGGAAATTTTTATGCTACCATCGACTGTCGTCAAAGGAGGGTAGTATTCGAGATTCCAGACCATCCGGTCTTCTATTTCAAAAGCGGAGACCGTACCCTGGAGCCAAGTACCTACAAAGCGAAGCTAAGGGAATCAGTAGTTGCAGCAGCTCAAGCAGAAGAAGAATCAAGACCAGAGGTAGTTCGAGAGTTCGACGATGTATTTCCTGACGATATATCAGGTTTGCTTCCCGATCGAGCTCTTGAATTCAGTATTGATTTAGTACCAGGAGCACAACTGGTGATCAAAGCACCTTATAGATTAAGTCCGAAAGGTTTGAAGGAAGTCCGAACACAGTTGGACGAATTATTGGCGAAAGGATGGATTCGTCCCAGCACTTCAAGTTTGGGAGCACCTGTGCTACTAGTGAAGAAGAAGGAAGGTTCATACAGAATGTGCATCGATTATAGAGCCTTGAACGAAGTCACTATAAAGAACAAGTATCCACTCCCGCGCATCGATGATTTATTCGATCAGCTAAGTGGATCTTGTGTTTTCTCTAAATTGGATCTTCGTTCAGGTTATCATCAGTTGAAGGTCAAGGAAGCTGATATTCACAAAACAGCTTTCAGAACTCGCTATGGACATTACGAATTTCTAGTGATTCCATTTGGAGTGACTAATGCACCAGAAATATTCATGAACCAAATGAATCAATTTTTCCGGGAGTACTTAGACAGGTTTGTTGTCATCTTCATCGACGACTTCCTGGTGTATTCTAAGAGTCGGAAAGAGCATGCAGAGCACCTACGAATTGTCTTGGAAACTCTTCAACAACATAAGCTCTATGCCAAGTACAGCAAGTGTGAGTTTTGGCTAAAGCAAGTTGGTTTTCTTGGACATATCGTATCAGGAGAAGGAATTTCTGTGGATCCAGCAAAAGTTTCAGCAGTTAGCGAATGGCCTTCACCAAAGTCAGTAACGGACATTCGAAGTCTATTGGGTTTAGCTGGATATTACAGAAGGTTCATTGAAGGATTTTCGAAGATAGCAACACCCCTGACCAAGCTCACACGTAAATATGAGGAATTTATGTGGTCAGAAGCATGCGAACAAGCTTTCGTAGAACTCAAGTCAAGGTTGACATCAGCACCTATTCTCGTAATACCGGATCAATCTGGAGGATTCGAAGTGCATTGTGATGCATCCGGTAAGGGATTAGGATGTGTTCTACATCAGCACGGTAAGGTTGTGGCTTATGCTTCAAGATAACTGAAGACTCATGAGCGCAATTATCCTACGCATGATCTGGAGTTGGCAGCCGTCATCCTTGCTCTCAAGATTTGGCGCCATTATCTACTTGTTGAATGAGTGAACATTTACACAGATCATAAAAGTCTGAAATACGTGTTTACTCAGAAGGAGTTGAATATGCGGCAGAGAAGATGGTTAGAACTCATGGCGTACTTTGACATCAACTTGCAATATCACCCAGGGAAGGTGAACGTAGTACCTGATGCTCTTAGTCGCCAACCATTAGCAATGAATCTCACCGCTCAGTTGAAGCTTCAACAAGACTTGAATCAGATGGAGATTGAAGTAGTCATGCCAGGTAATACTTCAAGTTTGATGATTTTACAAGTTCAATCAACCATTGTCAATCAGATCAAAGAAGCTCAAGCAAGTGATGCTAAGTTGCAAAAGATCAGAGAACAAGTGGAGAATGGACACAGAACAGACATCATCATTCCTGAAGACGGATCTTTGAGATACGGCAGCAGATTGTGTGTACCAAAAGATCCTGTTCGGGAAGAGTTAATGAAAGAAGCTCACAGCTCTCCCTAATCAATACACCCTGGAGGTACCAAAATGTACAAAGATCTACGTCAGAATTATTGGTGGCATGGAATGAAGCGTGAAGTAGCCAGAAGTGTCGCAAAATGCTTGGTGTGTCAGCAAGTAAAGGCTGAACATCACAGGACAGCTGGACTACTTCAACCGTTACCAATCCCAGAATGGAAGTGGCAACACATCACGATGGATTTTGTGACTGCTCTCCCTCGCAGCACAAAGGGTAACAATGCCATATGGGTCATTGTGGATCGACTCACAAAGTCGGCTCACTTCATACCATTTCGGGTTGGCCAATCAACTGAGACACTAGCAAAGAAGTACATAGAGCTAATAATCTATTTAAGATTTAAACTCTTCATGATGTACTATCTCTGACACCCATGAACTCATACAGGAAATTGTGAGACTTCATGGAGTACCGGTCTGCATTGTCTCCGATCGTGACACCAGGTTCCGATCGCAATTTTGGCAGAGTCTGCAAGCAAGCTTGGGAACAAGTCTGAACTTCAGCACGGCTTATCATCCACAAACAGATGGTTAGACGGAATGAACTATTCAAATCTTGGAGGATATGCTCAGAGCATGTATGCTAGACTTCAAAGGATCGTGGGAAGATCACCTGCATCTTGTAGAGTTCGCGTACAATAATAGCTACCAAGCAAGCATAGGAATGGCACCTTTTGCAGCATTGTATGGAAGGAAGTGTCGATCACCATTAAGTTGGGACAACATCGGAGATAGGGAACTTCTTGGACCAAAAATGATAGTAGCGACCGTTGATTTGGTTCGTACTATCAGGATGCGCATAGCCTAAGATCGACAGAAACACTGGGCTGATGCAAAGAGACGACACTTGGAGTTCCAGCCAGGAGATCACGTATTCTTGAAGATATCTCCAAATCGTGGAGTGATCCGATTTGGAAGACGGTGTAAATTAAGTCCGAGATACATTGGACCGTTCGACATACTCGAACGAGTTGGTGAAGTGGCATACCGCTTAGCACTTCCACCCTCATTGGAAGGAGTGCATAATGTGTTCCATATATCCCAACTCAGAAGGTATGTGAGTGACCCTAGCCATGTTCTTGATCATTCCGAGCTCACTATACAGCCCGACTTGTCTTGTGAACAACAGCCTGTGGAGATCCTGGACAGGAAAGTGAAGACACTTCGGAACAAAGAAGTTAACTTGGTCCGGGTAATGTGGATGAAAGACACTCCAGAAGAATCCACTTGGGAAAGGGAAGATGAAATGCTTGCAAGATATCCTCACCTCTTTGTAAACTAGTCCTCAAATAAAAGTTGTAAATTTCGAGGACGAAATTTTTGTAAGGAGGGTAGACTGTAACAACTCCAATTTTAGTATACATAAATTTGATTTAAATTTGAAGTATACTTGGGGTATTTAATGTTGCTATTATCACTTTAAGTATTTATTTCACACAATAATTACAAGAAGGAGCATGTAGCTCATTGGTAATACCTTGCACTGCTGAACCAAGCCACCAGAGTTCAAATACCCTGCCCCACATTATTTTTGAATATTATTTTGTTTTAAATCCCTTGGAAGCCCAACAGTCCACACACCATAACTCCCAAAACTTGAACTGCACCTGAAAAACTAAAAATACCAGTGTCTTACCCCGGCGACCCCCCACCTTCTCGACACCCGACTCGGGCCGGCGCAGCCGGCCGGACTCGGCCGCACGGCCGAGTCGCCAACATGAAAAATCTGTCTTTTCAGCTACCCAACTCCCCTGCACAATCTAATTTATTGGATCGGTTCCAGAATGCCCATTAACACCTAATTACTCCAAATTTTAAATGAATTTTCTATATTTTTACAATTTTTTATTAAAAACCCTTCATCTACCCTAACCCTAGTCTACCCTATAAATACACCCCCTACCCTCTACCCTCTCACCCCAAAATCCTGAGCCCACTCTCTCAAAAAAATTCCAAAAGTCGTGTACTTTGAAAACAAGCTCGGGGCGAAGCTCCGATGAATTCCCGGCGACCGTTTTAGGAACTACCGGCGACGAAGCAATACATCGGCGATCGCTCTAGTTCCCTTTCACCCTCTAGTGTAATCTAAAACCCGTAAGTCCCTTTCTATCTCTCTTTTCCATTCGCAAAATACGAAATTACAAAACCCGACGTAATCGGAACAAATCCGATTTCCGATTCGGTTTTTCTATAAAATTCCACTTCTCACTAATAAAATCATACCTAAACTTCCTCATGTTGACTATAAAACACTAATCAAACAATTTGAACAAGTTTCATCACATGAAATGATAGCGATTTCAATTTATCATATTTTTCACTTAAATACCACATTGTTTCAATCCTTCATTTAACCCCATCAAACTTGCTATACATTTAAAGTAGATCATGAAGTAACGACCTACCTCCTCCACACTCATATGCAACACCCCCGAGAACCAAGAATACGAGGAAACAACCATTTTTCATTAAAATACCACATACTTAATAAAACCATTTCTAAAAGATTTAGTTTTGTTACACTTTTTAAAGAAATACCCATTATTATGAAAATACGATAAGTTGTGGACATCGGTCGTTTATCTAAACCTGACTTTGTGGTGTCTAGGCTAGGCAAGTGAGAAAGGTAACTTTAAAAGGCCCGTATCACGATGATTCGTGAGCGGATCTCTCCTTTCCTCACTTGTACTTACCTGGCCACAATTGAGGTGAAGCGGTGATTTGAGGCATCTCACAACTTGTCGTCTGGACCAGCTAGGAATAGACTGGTTGACTTAGGAGAATCTAGTACATACATTACGGAAAATATACACCTTTACAAATAAATACCATTTACTTCGTAAAACCGTTTTCTAAAGGATTTAGTATTTTATAATCTTTGCAAAGCGCCGCTACACCCCACTTTGGGGAACCCGTTCGGGATGGTGCTGTTTTATCGCACATCTTCGGGCTTAGTAGTGCGAGATTCAGACCTCCACAAGGAGCATTCGGTCTCGAAAGATTTAAAATACGACATCTTAAGAAAATGAGATTTTCTAGAATATAAAATATTTATTAAAATTATTTTTGTATAAATATATGTATATTTATCATTAAAATATCTATTTTGTTAAGATATAAATATTCCCTTTTTTCTAAAAATCACAAGAACAAATTGTACATTAAAATACCATGAACTCCAAATAAATCAATATTATGAATAAATACCTTTAATTATGAATATATGATATTTTCACTAGAACTATCACAATATAAAATCCACATTCATTATAACCCTAAAGACGAATAATGAATACTTGAGGTGTATTTTGAGAAGTATATAAAAGTAGTTTTACATAAAAACCCCTCAAGTTTTATAAATTACCCCAGGTCCCTAGCAATTATAGGTTTAAGAAATAATCAAGACTTCGATTTACATTTCTGATTGTCTGACTCGGGTTTGAGTCTAATTAATCTGACTTGAATATGATTCAAGTCAATCTACAATCTACAATTTTCAACATGAATCCACAAGTCCAATTATCAATCTATACAACTTGACTGAACCGAACCATGGATATATATTCCATTTACATGGTTCTACAGTTATTCCATTTACATGATTCTGCGGTTACATCCGTTTACTGATATCATGGTTTCGGTCAGTCTTTCAATTATACACTCAATTCAATTTACAGTACAAAACAATGCAAATAAAACACTACGGAGTTTAAGGGGTAGATTGGTACGGAAGGTGTTAAAAGTGGCACGAGGCGGTCAGATTAAGACACCTAACCTATATTCCGTTGCTGTTGTACTATGGCTTAACGGTTCCTTGTGCATTCCGTTTGCCTTGGTCTCTAGCATATAGAGATCCGTCTCGTATACACTGGCATCCTTCTGTACCAATCTATAAACAACAACGTTAACACAACATTACAACACTATAATACAATTTTAAAAGATACCATCTTATTCTGTCTATTCTACTTTCCTCTTATCTTTGGGACTTACCGAGCGACCTGTTCACTGACGACATTCTATTCTTTCTTTTTTGAATGTCGTCAGGTGGTTTGGACCCGGCATAGACCGATGTAAGTCTACGGTAGCGCCCCGGCCGTCAATCTGAGGCCAAACGCGGAATAAAAAACTTTTACAACTGGCGCTATCGCATACTATAACCCGGATCTTTCCATTAACGCTAAACTAACAAACTGTAAAGAGGTAGAAAGGCTATACCGATCGATCCGTGTCCTTCAGTTTTTAGCCATCATCCCCCGCACCTCGCGGAATCTCCGATCTCTTTTCTCCTCGTCGATGTGGCACCACATCATCGATTCTTTATACAGGCTCCCGCCTCTATACCGAGGCAACTCGGACATCAAGTCTGCTAAAAAGATGACCAAGATGAAGTAGAGAATGACTGGAATACTTTGTCTCAATACACTCTTTGGTTCTCATCACATGAAAAGGTAAGAGTGGAGGTTGAAGAAGATGCAAAGAGTTGGAAATTGTAAGCTCATGAAACTATCTCAAGAGAGCAAAAGCCAAGCATACAAAAATAACCCTTGGCTGCCCAAATATTTTGTGTGTGATATATATAAGGTTTTGTGTTGGAGAAACAAAGAAAATATCATCCCAAAATATCTCCAACTCAACCCTAAAATATCTCACCCAAAACAAACATCATTAATTCTTTAATGACTCACTAGATGACTCAATACATGAGTCATTAGTGAACATTCTAGAATTAATGAGTCACACCAATGAGTCACACTTTCCAAAATCCATTTAATCATTTAAACCAAAATGATTAATCCAAAAAGAAATGCATCTTCTAAAGTATTCTCGTAACGGATTACGAGAATACCCCTCACCTATATATACATACCTGTATCCGTATTCCGACCGAATACGAATATGATGAGCCTAAAATATTCCGACTCAATGTAATACTTGGATCCGGATTAAATCAAAGCCCACCAGTATTATCTGTCTGAAATATGACACGTACACATATGCACGTGCATGCTTGAACCCTGCCATAAAACCATACGGCCTCTACAACGTTTCGCCCGAACTTGGGAAACTATCTGTGGGGGACTCTAAAGACTCGTCAGTATCCTGGAAGTGGGTTTAACCACAAGTACGTCAGCGGCACTAACTGTACGTAACAGCTGCCCATGTACTGACCGAAAAGGAAGTCGATGAGCGAACTCATCCTGGAACCCTACTGAGCCTATCAATGACAATATCCGTACAGTCCGGTCCGTTCGTCTATGAGCATCGCATATCTGGCCTAGGGGGCTGGTAACGTCAGACCCCCAATAGCTGTATAATTCGTGTCGGAGGGTAGCCCTGAACACCCTTAGAAACTACTGGTATACCTACCAGTAATTCTCACCTGCCTTGGCCAAGGACTTGGTGTAATGGCTCTCCTAGACACAGCGCGATCTCACCCCCAATACCGGGAGAGACGAAACCCCTGCCGATCCGCTCACTGCCTTTATGTGGCTCGGGACTGTACCCAACTAAAACCTGTTTTCACGACTCCTTTGAGCCATGGTAGGGTAGTAATCTAAGCACAGTAGGAACTCACATGAGAAAAATGACGACCTCAGGTCCATGAACTAACCTGTACATATGTCACCAGGGAACTGCTATCTGACGCTAGGTATAATACCAACTAGCAAGTTCCCGGCGAGTCCTGTCCGGTGCACTCATAACCCAATGAGCACATGTATACATCTTAGGTGATCCAACTGACACCAATGGCTTGTGAGACCGGCCTCCGCCCCTCGTCGGGGTCTCGACTGTATACACTAGTCTACTCCGGAGTATCGATGCCCTATCTCGAAACTCGACTAGGGACCACTTTTTAGGATGTGCTTATGGACTACCCAACTCTCATGTATATGATCGTCATCATACTGTTGGTAGTCAAGCAGGATCCTAAGGGCTCTATCATCGTGTAATAATGAACAGTAATGTCACCTAAAGCTGTACACGATGATAAAGGCAAACCAGATAGCATACTATTATCTCGAATAAGACTGTCCTACCGGTATAGGTCCTCCTCAATCATTGCAATCACGTGCCTTCGATCGAATAATTGACTTTGAGGGCATTACATCCAACAATCTCCCACTTGCACTTAAGGCTAATTATTGCGATGTCGCATACTCACATCCCGTGTGTAACCGAACACCCAACTCCTCTACTAACCAGTTTCACAAAACTCGTTTGTAAAAACCCTTGTGTTCGAGAGAAAGCCTCAGTGAGTGGATCCGCCCTGATGTTTCTTTCTATGCCTCTCTTAATCTCAAGTTCGTGGAGAAAGCCATCTCCTGAATTGAGTAATACCTGTCTTAGAATGTGTCTGGATATCTGATGGGACCTAGTTCATAAATGAACTCCAAATCCAAACTTCTTAGACGGTATCGTCAACTGAACCTAATCAGTATTCTGCACCATGCCTCCCACAGTATCCTCTTGGACCACCTGTCCAAACTACTGCCCCTTTTGTCCGAGGGAAAACTATAACTCTGGCAATTACTCTATCATCCATGTCACCTTGGAAGCCTGGAATGATAACCGTCTCCGAAGGAGGCTGCCGTCATCAAATCCGTAGAACATCCACTTATGTTCTAAAACTGCTTCCGAATGTTTCTCCAGGATTGGATTAATAAAAATTATTGCATCTAGTGCAAAAACAGCATTTGGTGTGGTACTTGACATCTCATGATCGACTCAATTGCCTAAGAAAGTAATATGCCAATCATGCACATCCCTCTCCACTTTAGTCTGTAAGACACCTTTAGAGAGGGAGACTCCATCACCTACAGGTACACCACCATGCCAGGAGTCGTCCATTCTAAAACACTTTTAGAATACTGTCTAAGTACCCAGATTGGGAAACTACCCTAGATCTAAAACCATAGATCTAGTAACCAGAATGTTTGATATTATATCCATATCCTGTGTGGAGAAACAACTGTGTGACAACCAAAGTATAACCGATCGTAGTATAGGAATTTTACTTCCTACTCTGTGTATGTCACACAAATACCAGGACATCACACCCTACTACCTTCTCAACAGATCCATCCCCTATTCTGATGAATTCAAACCCATGACTGTCACATCAAAAATAGATGATCTATCTCCGCTATATCTTCTCAAGTCTATAAATAGACATAAGCTACTTGTCCAATATGCTTCCGCTGCTCCCACTGACTACGACAACCCTCTGGCAGAGTCATATACACGTGCACTTCTAAATCTAATTTAGAACGACGCTATACTCATCCTCCTGCCGGGTCTCATAGCCTGGAACAACAGTAGTGTCATGTCTGGGTAAACAAGAACCTCCCCGTCACTGTCCTTGGGGCTACCGAAGTACCTCTCGGGTGCTTGAGGTTACCCACCATATCTACGGAGTGGCTAATGGAATATCAAACTTGATTGAATCTTTAGGTCCTATTAAATTTTCCGTAATCGTTTGCGGTTTTGGAATCACTTCCAGTTCTACCATACTCCCACTACTGTTTTCTGAAAAAATCCATTTTACTAAAACTGTGGCGAGTCAAGAACAATATCACTATTGAACTTCTAGATGGTAGAAATTCAACCCTCGACATAGCCCGGGTCAACCCCCAAACTGCCATTACAGAAATGTGCCTTGAGTTATCCAAAGTCTGGTATTAAGCATAAGCCGGACAACTCCCCGTACCTTAACAACGTTAAGATATGAACCATTCTATATCCAATATAGAAACTTTGGAACTTATTTAATTGGAACCAGATTCAAATCATGCAGCTGTCTCCAGTGCATATCAACTTAATGGAAAGAGGCTAATCAGTATTACTCAACTTTGGAATGCATCCAATTATGAGTAACCTGAATGAGAAACAAGTTTCTCAAAATCATTACTATCAACTGAATACCAATCACAAGTATCTACATCATCGATCACCTTGAAGATTCCCGATACTTGCGACACCTGGTTCTCTACTTTATTCCTATACCTATAACTTCTCAAAACTTAGACATTGTATTTCAACGAAACACTTGTCTAAAAACTAGAGAAGTCACGAGTAAACAGAACATAGTACGAGGACCAACCCCTTTGTCCTGATGGACACTGGACAACATACAATACTCTGTATAAGCCCGCTGAGTTGAATAACTCAAAACCTGTGCCTCGTAGGTTGAAAACTGTACTTATGGTTAAGAACTACTCCGCTGCTCAAGGCTCCTTACCCAATCGTCAACTGATATAGGTAAATGCCACAGATATAATTTCAAAAGATATATCTCACTTTATGAAAATAAACATACAGATTTATCAATTTGAAATTGGTGAACAACAACGGATACTCAAAACCAAATACTTGTCGTCCGGCAAAAACACAGGCGATTTCCTCAAATATCACCAATTACAACGAATTCCGATATAATGAGGATGATCACCTAATTCCCAATAACTTACTCCCACTCATCATCTGTAAAACCATACGGATGTGAGAATCATACCTGGTAAATACATACCCTGGAGTAAGTATCTAATCGGGAAAACAGTTTTCCTTTAACAATGCACAGTGAAACTGAAACATGAAAATGTTTCGTAGGGGTATTCTGGTATTCCTAGTAATGCCTCTTCCATAATCCATTTCATAACTGTAACCGTATATTTCTTTTCCATCTCTCCAAATCCTTTTATTTGTCTTTAGTCGTTACCTTCTGTACACCATCATTAGGCTAAATGGTTTTCTTCCTTCCTTACTGTTCTGCACCAGCCTATGGTTTGGAAGAAGACTATGCAATAAGCGTAATAGGTGTATACTCCTAAACCAATGAGTACTCGCAACCAGAGAGAATGTGATGATAAAAGACAACTGAATAAAACCTTATTCTATTTCTCCTGAACCTGAATCCATCCTCGAATCTGGAACAAGTTCCTTCGAGTTCGTATATAACCATACGATGGATTTATCCAATGGAAGTGGATTTCATAGTAATACGAGGTGTTCTGGAGAAATGCAAAGGTGAAGTAGGAGTGGCGATGAACTACACGGTTTGGTCGTGAATGATAGCAGTCGCAATTTACTTTGCCCTCTTTCTAATCCCTTTATTTTGTCTTTACTTATTACCTTCTGTACACCCTACTTAGGCTAGTTGGTTTTCTTCATTCCCAACCTTTCGGCACCTGCCTATGGTTTGGAAGAAGACTATCCAATAAGCGTAATAGGTGCACTCTCCTAAACAAAGGAGCCCTCGCAACCTGAGAGAAGGTGATGATAAAAGACAACTGAATAAACCAATTCAATTTCTCCTGAACCTGGATCCATCCTCGAAGAAGTCCCTTAGAGTTCGTATATAATCATACGATGGATTTATCCAATGGAAGTGGATGTTCGTAGTGATACGAGGTGTTCTGGAGAAATGCAAAGGGTAAAAGAAGGAGCGGCAATGACTTATGCAACTCAGACTATCCAAAAGCCAGTATTTTAAGAAGGTTCAGTCAACTTGGTCGCTGAGTCATAGTCTAGGGTCGGTCAATGGTCGTTGCCAAAGAGAGAGAGAAAAGAAACACTCTGCGTCCACTCTAACCTAGATCAGAATGGTTATCACTTTATATAATAAGGAAACCTCCCACTATACCGTCAAATTCTCCTCCAAACCTGAAAGAAGAATTAGTCGGGATCACCCGAAGAGTAAACCAACTCATCAGTAAGAATCGGGATCCAACTCTCATCGCATGATAACGTGAAGGAATCCACTCACGTTATCACACTCCACAAGGTATGCGCATGCCTGGCAAGTTTCAGTTTCTTTAGAAACTCCCGATATGGATTTTTGCCCCATGCTCTTATGACCCTGACGTTGGCCAAATGCCATAAGTCTCATGTCAAGTTCTACCCATCATTATCTTGTTAATTTGAACCCACCCGTACATACCCCTGACGTTTGCCAAATGGCAGAACGACTGTCCCAAACAAACTCATCTATCTATGCAACAGATGAATACCCAGCAGCTACCAAACACTATGCCTTGGCGTTGGTCAAAATACATAGCTTGAATACTACTGAATACCCAACTGAAATGACGGAGGGCTACGGCTGGTTTTTGGCGACAAACCATTAACGTAACGAACTTGATATCGCTGAAGCAACCTGATAGCTTTTTACAAAATATAGTGGCGAAAACCTTCGCTAAAGAGGTCACTCCTGGTGAAGGGATCTCGGCTCTTTCCTCATGGAATGAGGTGCAGGATATTCCAACTGAATACCGCGATGCAAAATAACAAGTAATCGACTATAGTGAAGTTATTACCCTGACACAAACTTCTGCCCAAAGGGTCACTCCAGGTGAACGGATCTCGGCCCTTGCCTCGTCGAATGATGTGCAGGATATTCCAACTGAATACCACTGTGCAAAACAAAAGAAAACGTCCTTGTAATAACACTTTTGAAAACTGTTCCAACAATGTCAAACAGGTTTGTTTATACTTTGCATTGATCAGAATAAACGCAGTCCCATCAATTAATCACACCAGAAAAGAACGAAAATAAAATGTACGTATATGCCATCCGCATTCGTCACTGGGTCCCGTCATCACCCGTTAGGTTATTTAACTAACGACAGAGCGGGGACTGGACTAGCGCGGGTGTAAAACATATACAACATCTACTAGTATATATACCAATATACAATAATCGCTCCAGGCGTGATAAATGCAACATTACAAAAAAGTAATAAGCATCATAGAACAATACAGATAATCTGGGATTCCCAGGTTTCACATAGCTGCTACTAAAACCCGACGTTCCCCTGGTCGTGTGGATAGCCTGTGCAATGAAACCTAGACCCCTACGAGTGCGGCAAGTTACCTGCCAAAACCTGAAGCGAGGCAGCCCCCTACAGCAAAGTGAATGGACCACCCAGCACTTCACGGAATCCGGTAACTTGGGCACTCCATCTTGGGTCAACCTGTACCCCTACGAGTGCGGCGAATAGTCTGCCAATTCTAGAGTGAGGCCCATTTTCCTCTCAAAGACATGAGATACGGACCCGTTGCCCTCTAGAACCCGGCTATCCGTGCACTCCGTCGCGGGGTAAACCTAGTACAGAAATGAAAATATATACAACGGGTACATCGACCTCAACCCGGTCGTGCCCCAAAAGAATAATATACAAACAGGCAGCGACGGCAGTCCACATGTTGGATGCTCTCGCCGCAATATCAAATGTACAAATAAATCCAAACTGCACTACCATTGCACACAGCTATCCACCACGACGAAACCGCAACATCACAGCACAACACAGAACATCAACGCGAATGTCACGTTCGCAAACCCGTCTAAAAGAGCTATAGCAATTAGACACGATTTACCGCTCGAATGACATCCACGGTTGGAGATATAATGTAAGTACTGTAAACTAACACATTTAAAATTCCGATCGACAAAACTTCCCGAAGTGGGCCCCAAGTACAACTCCAGTACTCAAACAAAATCTGGGCCCAAACAAAATATTCCAGAAACCACAATTCCACATGAAAGACACCTAGAAGAAAAATGTTGCACTGATGCCTCAAAACGGCTGCGGAACCGCGGCAATTACAAGGCTTGTACGGCGGTTCCACGGCGGTCTTGAAGGTTCAGTCGACCAAATTTCTTCCAGAGTCTTGAAAAAGCCTGCACGATTTTCTGAGATGCTCAAAATAATTTTTAGACGACAAAACAAATTCGACAGAAACTTTAATTTTGGAACCGCGGTTTTGGAAATTTCATTCGATTGATGTTTTAAACACGTTAGAACAAGCTAGTAAAGGTTAATGGCGTGGCTCTGATACCATGTAAGTCTACGGTAGCGCCCCGGCCGTCAATCTGAGGCCAAACGCGGAACAAAAAACTTTTACAACTGGCGCTATCGCATACTATAATACGGATCTTGCCATTAACACTAAACTAACAGACTGTAAAGAGGTAGAAAGGCTATATCGATCGATCCATGTCCTTCGGTCTTTAGCCATCATCCCACGCTCCTCACGGCATCTCCGATCTCCTGTCTCCATGTCGAGGTGGCACCACATCATCGATTCTTTATACGGGCTCCCGCCTCTATACCGAGGCAACTCGGACATCAAGTCTGCTAAAAGAGATGACCAAGATGAAGTAGAGAATATGTGGAATACTTTGTCTCAATACACTCTTTGGTTCTCATCATATGAGAGGGTAAGAGTGGAGGTTAAAGAAGATGCAAAGAGTTGGAAATTGTGAGCTCATGAAACTATCCCAAGAGAGCAAAAGCCAAGCGCACAAAAATAAACCTTGGCTGCTCAAATATTTTGTGTGTGATATATATAAGGTTTTGTGTTGGAGAAACAAAGAAAATATCATCCCAAAATATCTCCAACTCAACCCTAAAATATCTCACCCAAAACAAACATCATTAATTCTTTAATGACTCACTAGATGACTCGTTACATGAGTCATTAGTGAACAATCTAGAATTAATGAGTCACACCAATGAGTCACACTTTCCAAAATCCATTTAATCATTTAAACCAAAATGATTAATCCAAAAAGAAATGCATCTTCTAAAGTATTCTCGTAACGGATTACGAGAATACCCCTCACCTGTATATACATACCTGTATCCGTATTCCGACTGAATACGAATACGATGAGACTAAAATATTCTGACTCAATGTAATACTTAGATCAGGCTTAAACCAAAGCCCACCAGTATTATCTGTCCGAAATATGATACGTGCACATATACACGTGCATGTTCGAACCCTGCCATAAAACCATACGGCCTCTACAACGTTTCGCCCGAACTTGGGAAACTATCTGTGGGGGACTCTAAAGACTAGTCAGTACCCTGGCAGTGGGTTTAACCATAAGCACGTCAGTGACACTAGCTGTGCGTAACGGCTACCCATGTACTGACCGAAAGGGAAGCCGATGAGCGAACTCTTCCTGGAACCCTACTGAGCCTATCAGTGACAATATCCGTACAGTCCGGTCCGTTCGTCTATGAGCATCGCATATCTGCCTAGGGGGCTGGTAACGGCAGACCCCCAATACCTGTATAAGTCGTGTCGGAGGGTAGCCCTGAACACCTTGAGAAACTACTGGAATAGTTACCAGTAATTCTCACCTTCCTTGGCCAAGGACTTGGTGTAATAGCTCTCCTAGACACCGCGCGATCTCACCCCCAATACCGGGAGAGACGTAACCCCTGCCGATCCGCTGACTGCCTCTATTTGGCTCGGGACTGTACCCAACTAAAACCTGTTTGCACGACTCCTTTGAGCCGTGGTAGGGTAGTAATCTAAGCACATTGGGAACTCACACGAGACAAATGATGACCTCAGGTCGATGAACTAACCTGTACACATGTCACCAGGGAACTGCTATCTGACGCTAGGTATAATACCAATTAGCAGGTTCCCGGCGAGTCCTGTCAGGTGTACTCATAACCCAATGAGCACCTGTATACATCTTAGGTAATCCAAGTGACACGAATGGCTTGTGAGACCGGCCATCGCCCCTCGTCGGGGTCTCGACTGTATACTCTAGTCTACTCCGGAGTATCGATGCTCTATCTCGAAACTCCCACGACTAGGGACCACTTTTATGGATGTGCTTATGGACTACCCAACTCTCACGTATATGATCGCCACCATACTGCTGGTAGTCAAGCAGGATCCTAAGGGCTCTATCAACGTGTAATAGTGAACAATAATGTCCCCTAAATCTGTACACGATGATAAAGGCAAACCAGATAGCATACTATCATCTCGAGTAAGACTGTCCTACCGGTATAGGTCCTCCTCAATCATTGCAATCACGTGCCTGCGATCCAATAACAAACCGTCAGCGGCACTAGCTATGCATAACGGCTGCCCATGGACTGACCTCAAGGGTGGCCGAGGAGCGAACTCAAGGGAGACCGATGAGCGAACTCCTCCGAAAAACCCTACTGAGCCTAACAGTGACAATGTATATACAGTCCGGTCCGTTCGTCAATGAGTATCGCATATCTGCCTAGGGGGCTAGTAACGCCAGACCCCCAATAGCAGTATAAGTCGTGTCGTCTACGTTAGCGCCCCGACAGTCTACAGACGCCAAATGCGGAACAAAAACTTTTAAACTGGCGCTATCGTATACTTTAACCCGGATCTGCCATTATTGCTAAACTAACAAACAGTAAAGAGTGTAGAATGGTTATACCGAACGATCCAAGTCCTTCGTTCTTCAACCATCATCCCACGCTCCGTTGCGGCTGCTCCGATCTCGTCGATCTCCGATCTCCTCGTCGAGGTGGCACCACATGATCGGTTCTTTAAACGGGCTCCCGCCTCTGACTCGAGGCAACTCGATCGTCAAGTTTGCTAAAAGAGACGACCAAGAATGATGTAGAGAATGAGTAGATGACTTTGTCTCACTTCGTCCAAGTCCGTGGACGATCGGTTAATGAAGTTGCCGTGGAAATCGGGTGATGGAATGAATGAGCTGTGAATTCCATACACCCCAAACTATCATAATCTTTTTCTACAAATGAAATCAACAACCATGAGAGAGAGAGGAGGGGGCCGGCCTCTTATAAAGAGAGGGGGGTGACCGTAGGAGAGGGGGGTGACTATATGATAAATATCATGAAGAAATATCAAGCATAAAGATCTTTAGCTAAACAAGAAATAGTTAAAATCAAAGCATGAGTCACATGACACCTCTCCAATTCTAGAACCTTCTAGAAGCTTCTAGAAGCAAGACTCACTCTCATCCAAGAAAAGATAAATCCGTCTTTAACCAAATGTTAAAAGACGGCTGATAGAAAACTGGAAACTGGCAACTTCCAAAAGTGATCCTGAAACGAATTTCAAGACAACCCCGAAACTGTATAAATATACCCGCATTTGTATTACGACCGAATACAAATGCAACTGAGACAAAGATATTATACCTACTCAATATAATACTCGGATGCGGCTTAAACCAAAGCCGACCAGTATCACCTGTCCGAAAATCGACACGTGCGTAAACGCACGTGCATTTTCCGAACCCTGCCATAAAACCATACGGCCTCTACAACGTTTCGCCCGAACTTGGGAAACTGCCTGTGGGGGACTCTAATGACTCGTCAGCACCATGTCAGTGGGTTTAACCACAAACCGTCAGCGGCACTAGCTATGCATAACGGCTGCCCATGGACTGACCTCAAGGGTGGCCGAGGAGCGAACTCAAGGGAGACCGATGAGCGAACACCTCCGAAAAACCCTACTGAGCCTAGCAGTGACAATGTATATACAGTCCGGTCCGTTCGTCAATGAGTATCGCATATCTACCTAGGGGGCTAGTAACGCCAGACCCCCAATAGCAGTATAAGTCGTGTCGGAGTGTAGCCCAATCACACCCTGAGATACTACTGGAGTACCTACCAGTAAATCTCCTGCCATGGCCATGGACTTTGTGTAATGGCTCTCCTAGACACTGCACGACCTCGCCCCCAATACCGGGAGAGACGAATCCCCTGCCGATCCGCTCACGTGCCTCCATATGGCTCGGGACTGTACCCCAAAACTACCTGTTTGCGCGACTCCTTTGAGCCGTGGTAGGGTAGAAATCAAAGCACAGTGGGAACTCACACGAGACAAATGACGACCTCAGGTCGATGAACTAACCTGTACACATGTCACCAGGGAACTGCTATCTGACGATAGGTATAGTACTAACTAGCAGATTCCCGGCGAGTCCTGTCCGGTGTACTCATAACCCAATGAGCACCTGTATACATCTTAGGTGATCCAACTGACACCAGTGGCTTGTGAGACCGGCCACCGCCCCTCGTCGGGGTCTCGACTGTACACACTAGTCTACTCCGGAGTATCGATGCCCTGTCTCGAAACTCCCATGACTAGGGACCACAATTAAGGATATGCATATAAACTACCCAACTCTCACGTATATGATCGCCATCATACTGTTGGTAGTAAAGCAAGATCCTAAGGGCTCTATCAAAGTGTAACATGCAATCAGTCACCTGAACTTGTACACGACTGATAAAGGCAAACCAGATAGCATACTATCATCTTGAGTAAGACTGTGCTACCGGGATAGGTCCTCCGCAATCATTGCAATCACGTACCTGCGATCCAATAATTGACTATGAGGGCACTATCTCCAACATATAGGTCCTCCTCAATCATTGCAATCACGTGCCTGCGATCCAATAATTGACTTTAAGGGCACTACATCCAACAATCGAGCCATCTGCAGAAGACTTGGAGCAGTTTGCTGAAGAACCAGAGCTCTAGTTTCATTGTACATTTTCCATTCTGTACTTTTCATTTCCTGTTATGCCATTGTTTAGGCATCGTTTTATTTCAGTTGTATTTCCTTTTCATGCATTGTAAAAAAGAATGTTAATAAATAAAAGTTGTTGTTTTTATTATATCTGGTCTCTTATGTTTTTACTTTTATATTTCTTAGATACGCTTAGCGTATGTACTTCTGAGTATATACGTAGTAGCGGACCAGTCGCGTCCCCATCGCCGTATACTGGGAAGCGTGGTGTGACAGGTTTTGCTTTCTAGCTTTTGAGATCAAGAAGAAAATAGTGTGAAATTAACTAATAAAGTGAACAAAATTCCTACTTCATCATCCTCTTCTATACTGGCCATATAGATTAGTGTGTTAGCTTCACTAATTCATAATTAGTGAAGTCATAGCTTGAGTTCGTGTTTCCTCGAAGTAGATCATCTTAGATTTCGAATTCTTCCAGCAAGCATGGATCATTCGACTTGTGGAGCCTCTCTAGAGTCCGGGAGTTCATGGATCGCGGTGAAGGGACTGCTACTCGGAGCTTATGAAGCGAAGGAACGGACTACAAATGTTGTAATCCCTCTCTCTTAGATGTAAAGTTGTTTACATGCAAAGTTAACCCTAATTCTCTAGTTACGATCTTGGGTAGGGTTTCATAGCACCCCAAAAATTTTCAATATAGCATGTGTGATGCTTTCCTAAACCTTGCTAAGGTGCTAAGCTAACCCTACAGGAGCTTGGTGCAAAGGGACTTCATGGTGGATCATCATAGACTTGGAAGGACACAAGCCAACCGGTTCAAACCCTACTCGATCCAAGGAGTCTAGTATGAGGCCTACAAAGGTTGTATTCTCTCCCCACTTAATGTTAGACACTATATAGTATGTGATACTATTGTTTGTTACTCTATTTTTCTAGTTCGATTAATGATTGGATTGTTTAGCACCCCCTTAAATTTTTGTTATAGCATGTGTGATGCAACCTTAAACCTAGGCATGGTGCTAAAGAATCCCTACATGTACACAGGTGCTCAATGGAGAATGGGTACACCGAACATGACTCTCCGAGAACTCCTAGTTGGTAATATACATATCGTCAGATAGCAGTTCTCTGGTGACACTGGTACAGGTTAGTCTGTAGACCCGAGATCGTCATAAAGTCTTGTGTAGTTCCCACTGTGCTTTGATTTCCTCCCTACCACATCTCAAAGGAGTTGTGCAAACAGGTGGATTCTGGGTACAGTCCCGAGTCAAATGGAGGCAATGAGCGATAGGAGGGGTTTCGTCTCTCCCGGTATTGGGAGTTGATGTTGCGTTCTCGATTGGCTATAATAGAAAGTCCGTGGCCAGGGCTGATGAGATTTACTGGTAAGTGTTATCAGTAGTTTCTCGAATGGTTATAGGCCATACATCGGCATGACTTATCAAGTTATTGCGGTCTGATGATTCCACCCCTAGACTTGATATGCGAGATATCACACAAAGAGACTGGACTGTACGGTAAGTGGTGCTTATAGGCTTTGCGGGGAGTTTGGACAAGTTTGCTTGTTGATCTTCTATTCGCTTAATACCTGGGTAGCCATTACGTTCAGCTAGTACCGTCGACGGTTTGTGGGTGACTGATGTGATCATTACCTACTGCTGGTGTATTGACGAGTTTTTAGAGTCCCACACAGAGGTTTTCTAGCTCAAGCGAAATGAAGTAGGGCACTTATGTGATATGTGCGGGACCTTGATTAATTCGTGTATGTGATACCGTATTCTGATCTCGCAATATAGGTTTTATGTGATATAACCGGATTATTGAATCAAGTGTTGATTCAATGATTTGTTATATGTATATTTGATATACATATACATGATATTAGTCGGTTATATATGATATAACCGGATTATTAAATTAAGTGTAGATTTAATAATTTAATATAAATTTATATATTTGATATAATAATATATGTTAACTAATATTAGCTCACTAAAGAATTTATTCTCTTGATGTATATATGTTGATATATATATTTATGTGTATATATATTACATATACTATTGTGTCATGCTAGATGATACATTGGATATGGGTGTATGAGACTCATACCAAACTAAAGATAATTTGGATGATTTAATTATTAAAGTAAAAACCAAAATTAGGTGGAATTTAGCATGGCTTAAGATGCTTGTGGAAGTATGTAGAAGCCATGACTCATTCCACAAATTTTGTCTTTACATTAGATATTTTATAACCCAATCATTATCCTTAGCCATGGTTAACTCTATACAAAAGATATATGAGATATTTCTTTCATCCATGGTTCATAAGAAGTTCTAGTTCTTCACAAGTTCATCTTCTTCTCCTCTCTTGAATATTTCTAGAGTTGAAAAGAAAAAGAGAAAAAAAAATTCTAAAGTGAGCAAACTTCCTACTTCATCAATATATACCAGACAAGCCCTTTAGTATAGGTTGTTTCCTTCACTAATTCCTTAGTTAGTGAAGAGGTAGCTTGAGTTAGAGATTCCTCAAGGCGGATCATCTTTGGCATCGAAGATCCTTAAGCAAGTTTGTTCCTTTCGCCTAGTGGAGCCTAAAAAGAGTTCGGCGGACCACCACTTGGAGCTAAGGGACTACTACTTGGAGCTTTAGAAGTGAAGGACCGGTCTACAAAGGTTGTATTTCTTGTTTACTTAGTGTAAAACTTGTTTACTAGTTTAAAAACCCTAATTCTCTAGTTCGATTCTAGGATAGCATCCAATAGCACACTAGATTTTTTAAAATTGCATACTTGATGCTTCTAAAAACCTAATAGTGGTGCAATAGCATACTTTCATGGTATCAGAGCTAAGCTAGATCATTAGGCGTAACTTAGACGACGTTAAAGTGTTCGATCGAACATCGAAACCCATATTTCCGAAGTTTCTGGAATTTTTTTTCAAAAGTTGGAATGTTTAAGATTAAAATATGCAGAATATTATGCAGGGTTTTCTATAGATCCCCAAGAAAAACGAGAGCACAACTCGACCAAACGGCCGCGCAACTATGGCAAAACCATGGGTTTAGCCGCGGTTTGGCCGCATTGTTTGTGAGTCAGGGACTCCCCTTTCTTATACTCCTACGTAGGGATATTTGGCACTTTCTGGGTATTTTTAAATGAGACTCAGGTGTTGAGGTCTCTGAGATTTGTGGGTGTTTGATGAATCGATCGAAATATTTAACATCGTCTAGATATATTTGATATGTGTTACAATATTTGTAATCAAAAATAATTAGTTTTGTGAAAACTAATTAGTGTTTTGTAAATCTAGCAATTTAGTCTCTTTTGTTAGATTGCCTCGGATTTTCGATTCGTATCATAACTCTGTCGCAATCTCGTATTGTACACGGATAGTCGCTGGGTAACACTACTAGATATCCATGCCCCATTGCCCTGACCAACTGACTGTAGGAGAACTCTGTTGCCAAAAGCATCCAGTTGGGTGCTCGCTGCCATGGTGTTCCTCCTAAGTGCACTTCGTCGATGGCATCGGGGGTGTGGCCATCTACTAATGATTCCGACAAGCATTCGATCAGGTTCTCGGGAATCTTGTTGAATTACCCGACTAGTTATTGAAAAGTGTTTTCAATTTGAGACTAAAGTGCAAGATTTATTTGGTTAGGCATGAAATCCGAAGTATGAGATATTCCGGGTTTATGACGTCTAAGGTGTTTCGGATTCTAATTGTTGTAGTTTTCATTTTTTTCTGCGACCGTGTAATATGTGGTGTAACGCCGGTTTCATTGCTATACATCAACGACAATTAGGATACGCATATTTACTTACGTTGATGACATGTGTTGCTATAATATGTTATATTGGATCGTCGTAATTGAATAGCCGGGGTTTTTGTGTGAGATGAGAGTTTTTCATTTTCATTCATGTAAAAATTTTTATGTAATATTCTTTTATTAGGACACTTCCGGGTTGAGAATGATGTCACCATTGATGTATATTATTTACTTTTCCGCATTAGGATAGACCAAAGGAGGGTAGCACAATTAACCGGGTTCTAGAGTCCAGTGGGAGACCATCTCGAGGAGTCGAGACCGGGTCTCCTTACTCTAGAATTGGTAGGGTTGCTTGCCGCTCTCTAGGGGTCTAGGGATATGGGTTTGGCTATTCATCACGACCGTGGAATCTGTGTTTTTTACTGGCTTGATTTAAAACACGGACCTCCTAGTATATCCTATATTTCATATGTTGACTTCTGCTGCAATGTTCTGTGATGTGATCATATAACTGCGTGAGACGAATGCTTTATATTATATATATGATATATAATAAACGTTGCTTATGTTTTGCATCCGCGCTAGTCCTGCCCCCGCTCTGCCGTTAGTTAAGTAACCTAACAGTGCATGACGGGACCCCGTGGCGAATGCGGATGGCATAAGCGTACGTTCTATTTTCGTTTCTTCTGTGATGTTTAGGAAACATAAATGATGTGACTTCATTAATGAGATTAATGAAAAAGAAAGAATTATAAAGATGTTGTAGAATTAAAATTTTCAAAAAGGTAGCTCTAGTTCTTACTTTGTATAGTGGTATTCCTTGATGAATATCCAGCACCTCAATCGATGAGGAAAGAGCCGAGATCCCTTCACTGGGAATGACCTCTTTAGCAAAAGCTAGCAAATGCTACAACCCATTCGGTTTGTTTTGAAAACTATTTGATTTTAAAAGCGGAGCTTAAACCACTCCTTTTCAAATCACTCGGTTCTACAACGATATCAAGTTCATTACGCAAAAGGTTTTCTTAAAAAACTGTCATAGCCCTCTGTCATTTTAGATAAGGACTATTTAGTATTCGTGCTGCATTTTTTGACCTTGTCAAGGCATAGTGTGCGATATCTAATTAGTGCTTATCTGTGTAGGGTTCCTAGGTACACTAATGAGGTCTCACAAGGCATCAACCATGCCAATTTCAAAAATTACAAGTGCCGAGGAACCCTAATACGGATCTATGACTAGAGTTTAGGCGAAACTAGAAGCTAGTTAACAACTTAACTAAAGGGTAAACGGAAATACAACCTTTGTAGATCCGGTCCTCCACCTCCATAGCTCTGTGACAGTGTACCCTCGCTGCGATCATCGGATCCCGGACTCTAGCGTCGGCTTCATCAGAGAAATGGGCGGGCTAGGTCGTCGACTTCGATGCCGAAGATGATCTACGTCGAGGCAACACTAGATCAAGATCCAACTTCACCAAGCCATGAAACTTGTGAAGAAAACATCCTATACTACTTGGCAAGTGGTAGAGGATGAAGAAATAGGAAGTGGGTTCACTTTAGAATTGGATTTCTCACTCTTTTTCTCAAGTTGCCATTGATGGAGGCAAGCTTTCTTCCTTTTTGAAGATGAAGAAGAAGAAGAAAAAGGATTATGATAAGAATAATGAGAAAATAGAAATTAGATCATTCTTATCATAATATCAACCATGGTTAGATGTAGAGAATTAAATAAGGTTAGGTTGAATGGTTAGGGTTAGGAGAAGAAGACAAGAATGGTTGCTTTAGTCAAAGTTGCATGAAGCTTCAAGAAGCTTCATGTAAGAAAACAACCATTTTGTTTTCTTTTCTCATTTTTTTAATCCAAAATAAATAGATAAAAGAATAAGTGAGAAAATCAAAACCCTAACCATTAACATAACCATGGTTTAAGTCTTTACACAAATCCAAGTTCACATGTATCATCAAACATGATACAAACAAGTGCACAAAACTATATCATATATACAATGTGCACATTCGAGTGAGAAAATCCATCTTAAGTGAACCAGTACTAGCTAATGCAAAGTAATATATCAAATATATAATTATGCATTAAATCATTAAATCAACACTTGATTCAATGATCCGGTCATATCGCATATAACCGACTAGTATCAAGTGTATCAATGTATCGAATCAACACTTGATCCGGTAACCCGGCTATATCACATATAACCTTCCGATGATACAAATCGCGAGAATAGAATACGGTATCACATACACGCATTATTCTCGGTCCCGCACATATCTCATATGCACTCCTATTTCGTTTCGCTTGAGCCAGGAAACCTCTGTGTAGGACTCTAAAGACTCGTCAATACGCCGGCAGTAGGTGATAATCATATCAAACACCCACAAGCCGCAAGCGGTCTGCTAAACATAACGGCCACCCGGGTATTGAGAGATCAGAAGATCGACGTGCAAGCCCGCTCATACTCCTGTGAATCCAACCAGTAACACTTACCGTACAGTCCGGTCTCGTCGTCTGATATGTCGCATATGTCGCCTAGGTGTGGTAAACGTCAGACCCCAATAGCTCGATAAGTCGTGTCGATATGAGGTCTATAACAGTTCGAGAAACTACTGGTAACACTTACCAGTAAATCTCAGCAACCCTGGCCAGGGATTTCCGGTTATAGCCCATCGAACACAGTGCAACATCAACTCCCTATACCGGGAGAGACGAATCCCCTCCTATCGCTCATTGCCTCCATGTGATTCGGGACTGTACCCAAAAGCCACCATTTTGCACGCCCTCTTGGACGTGGTAAGGTGGAAATCAAAGCACAGTGGGAATCACACAAGACTCTATGACGATCTCGGGTCAACAGACTAACCTGTACAAGTGTCTCCAGAGAACTGCCATCTGACGTAAGGTATAATACCATCTGGGTGTTCTCGGCGAGTCTGTCCAGTGTACCCAGTCTCCACTGAGCACCCGTATATCATCTCTGATGTCAAACACCAATGGATATGGGATCATCCATCGCCCATCTGTATGGGTCGAGAAGGTATACGCTAGTCTACTCTGGTATATCGATGCCCCGTCTCGATACACCCACGACTAGGTACCTTGAAGGATGTACTTATGTACTACCATGTCCCCACTAGTATGATCCGCATCATAGTTCAGGTAGTCAAGTACACATCCTAAAGGCTTTACCAACATGTAACAGAGAGACAAACAGTATACACGTTAAGGTAAATAGTAATCAGATAACATACTATCATGTCGAGCAAGAAAGTCCTCCCTATATATGTCCCAGCATCCACTACAATATACATCCGATGTACAGTAATGGCCTCTAGGGCATACATATAACTAACAATCTCCCACTTGCACTAGGGCTATCTGTAGCAGTGGTTGTAGTATCTCATACTCAACCATCCCATAAAAGTCTCTCTCTGGGAATAGGCCTTCATGAGTGGATCCGCCGTGTTATCCTCTGAGTCTACTCTCTTAACCTCGATCACCTTGGAGATCAGCCATCACCATGATCAGGTGATACTGCCTTAGAATATGTATGGATCACTGATGGGACGGACGTTCCTTGGCATAAGCCACAACTCCATTGTCACACGATGGGAGGAACTAAGTTCATCTCATGAACAAATATACATCCAGACTGCCTCTTTGGTAGCATCTTAAGTAGCGATGTATCTAGCCTTTATCGTCTAGTATGCCACGGTATCTAGCTTGGAACTCTTCCAACATACCGTCCCTATACTAAGGGTAAAGACAATGTCTGTGACTGACATTCAGTCGTCTTTATCACCCTAGAACCTTTCCAGTGATTCTCCCCAGGATTAATTGATACCATCTCATTACAGCTAGTGAGTATGCTAACACCCAAATAACATCTATCTCATAGATGAAAACTCAGGATTTAGGAGGTATCACTTTGATCCTATATGGAGAATCATTGTGATAAGCTGAGATTGACCGAGCGTAGCATAGGAAACTGCTTTCTTATCAAGAGTATGTCATCCACGTACTCTACGAGGATCACCACCATACTGCCTTCTACCTTTTTGTATATACAAGGTTCATCTACCATTTTGATGAAGTCAAACTCTTTGACTACTATATCAAAACAGACGTTCCAACTCCGCGATGCCTGCTTTATCACATAAAACATCTTGCACACGTTTCCGCTGCTCCCACTGTCTACGAGGCCCTCTGGCTGTATACTTATAGACGCATTCTTCTAAAACATCATTTAGAAAAGCAGTCATGGCACCCAACCGCCAGATATCGTAGTCATGGTATGTAGCCGTGGCAAGTAGGATCTGGAAGGACTTAAGCATAGCTACTGGAAAAGGTTTCAACATTTTCCACGCCTGGTCGATGACGAAAACCTTTAACAAGTCTAACTTCGAAAGTCTAAACTTTTCCATTTACACCAAGTAATCTTCTCAAGATATACCTGCTCCTGATGGGGATTTAACCCTTCAGATATAGCAACTAAAGTCCAAACTTTGTTGGTGTATAAGAATTCCATCTCAGATCGCTAAGCATCCAGCCATTCTTACAGAGTCCCACTCCTGATGGCCAGCTCAAAACTAGTTAGGTCATCATCTCATGATGCAATCCTCGCTCCCACTATCATAGAGAAACCGAAGTAACTCTCAGGTGGGTGAGGAACCTTACTAGATCGGCGGAGAGGCTGAGGTTCGTTGGAATCTACTAAATCCTTTGGTTCTGTCAAATCATCAGCTGCAGTTTGTATAGCTGGAACATTTCCAGTTCTACATAACAGACATTGCCTCGAGCTTGTCCGGATTTTGCTTTTAGACAAAGGCCGGACAACCCCAAATCTTAACTATTTTAAGATATGGGCTCTTCCTTTTCCATATCACATATGAAGCGGTAGGCAACTGATTTGATTGGAACCCTATTCAATAGGTTTGCAACTTCATAAGTGCATAACTCCCAAAAGGAAATAGGTAACTCAGCAGTACTCATCATAGAGCACACCTTATCATATAGGGTGTGATTGCTCCGCCCCGATATACCATCGTGCTATGGTGTATACGGAGGAGTAAAGCTGAGAGAGAATCTCATTCTCCTTTAGAATAGTCCAGTATTTCCGTGCTCAAGTATTCTCCTCCCTGATCTCATCAAAGGACATAATACTTATACCCGTATTGGTTCTCTACTTCTAACTTATATTCTGTGAATATCTCAAAAGGTTCGAACTTGTGTTTCAACAGGAACATATGTCTGAATCTTGAGAGATCATCAGAGAATGTAATGAAGTACAAAGAACCGGTCTTGGTATGTGTAGACAGGGGACCTACATACATTAACATGTATCATCCCAAGAGTTCTCTAACTCTTTCTCTGTTTCCAGTAAACAGAGCTATGGTCATCTTATCTCTGTGACATGACTGGCAAGTTTTATAAGATGTAAATTCAAACTAATTTAAATATGCATCTAAATGCAACTTCAGCCAGTCGGGTCGCATTGATATGACCTAGTCTACAATACCTCAAGAAGGAATCGTTCATTTCTGAACTCTTCCTCTTGTGTGTGTTGTGTATACTAAGAACTGTAGTTTGATTTAGAACATCAATGCTTTTAGATAACGTGCCTGAACCGATCAACTTTTGATATAGGAAATGTTCAAAACATTATCCAACAATACAAAATTTTGTCGTTTCTATACGAATAAAGAGAATGATATGATTTTGTATATCAGGTTCGGTATCTAATAACATTCGTTCAGAATCAATGTACTGATCATACAGGGTGACAGTGACCAACAGACTTGGCTGCAACACTTGCCCCGTTTTCTGTCTCATGAACTTATCACCCGTTCTCAGTTCTCTACCTTTCTGTAGCCCTATGTAACAGATTACATTTCTGGGATCCTGATCTGGTATCACATACCTAGGACGTAAAGAATATTGAGAAACAGTTCTGTGTAACGAACACACCCGAAGAAGATGCATCATATGCACTTTCTTCGTTTGGGCGGCATGGGAATCTGGGTATTCCCCTATTTCCTGCTCTCACTTATAACAATTATAAGTTGGAGCGGGACCAACGTTCCCCAGCTCAGTATAACAAGCGGGTTCGGTCAATATATCAATATTATTATCTTGACTAAGGCGTGACATGGTCGCTACCAGGAGAGAGAGAGAGAAGAAACTACTCAGCGTATGCTCTTGCAAGATCAGATTGGTTATTATTTTATCTAATCAAGATGGCTCCCACTGCTTTTTATCAAATCTTCCTTCAAACCCTAAAAGGATAGACTATCCGGGATTAATTACACGCTGCAAGTTCGCCAATCTTTCATCCAGGCCAGTGTCGGTACTTTGAGGGAGGTGCCCCGTGTTTTCGCACGGACCTAATTACAGTAAACCTCATTTTCCCAGAGGCGTAACCTCGTTAACACCTTTCTAGACACCTACTTGATCGGCTAATTGTAATGTGTAAAACTCTCCCAGGAGTAACTCTTACTCGCAGCGGGTATCGGGATCCAACTATCTCTTAGAAGGTATGCAATCTCATTGCAAATTTCAACACTTGAAATTCCCGATAATCTTTTGCCCCAAGCGATCTATGACCTTGACTGAGTCAACAAACCGTAGACCGCAAGTAAAGTTCAACCCGTCATTTCCCGATTGAATTAAACCCACCCGCACGACCCTTGACTGATTCAACAAGGACGCACGACTACCCTAATCCAATCGCATCATATGCTTTGCAGATAAGCACTAATCAGCTACCGCACACTATGCCTTGACTGAGTCAACAAACGCAGCACGAATACTAACTATTACTTATCCGAAATGACGGAGGGCTGCGACAGGTTTTTAAGAAAAGCTTTTGCGCAATGAACTTTATATCGTTGTAGAATCAAATGATTTTAAAATGGAGTGTTTTTTAGGCTTTTCTAGTTTTGCTAAAGGGGTCACTCCCGGTGAAGGGATCGTCGGCCCTTTCCTCGTCGAATGAGGTGCGGGATATATCATATATATCACTGTGCAAAGCAGAAACTATAGAAGTAATCAAAAGACAAACCGAGTGTGTAGCATCTGCGAGTTATCGCTAAAGGAGTCACTCCCGGTGAAGGGATCTCGGTCCTTTCCTTATCGAATAAGGTGCAGGATGTTCTACAAGGAACACCGCGATGCAAAGCAAGAACTGTAGCTACCTGTTTTATTTTTGAAATTCGATTCCACAACATCTTAGGTTTCTTTTCTTTCATTAATCACATTAATGAAGTCCCATCATTTAAGTTACCTAAACATTACAGATAAATACGACGTACACTTATGCCATCCACATTCTCCTCGATGTCCCCTCGTGCACCGTTAGGTTAGGTAGCTAACGACAGAGCGGGGCAGGGCTAGCGCGGGTGTAAAACATAAGGAACGTCTATATAATATATCATATATACTATATACAGTATCCATCACATAACATATCACATGATCACATCACAGATATCGCAGCAGAAGAATCATATTAAACATTGGATATACTAGGACGTCCGTGTTTTCAATACGAGCCAGTATAAAACACGGATTCCACGGTCGTGATGAATAGACAAACCCACACCCCTAGACCCCTACGCGAGCGGCAAGCAACCCTACCAATTCTAGGGTTAGGAGACCCGGACTCGACTCCTCGAGTTGGTCTCCCACTGGACTCCAGAACCCGGTTACTTGTGCCCTCCTCCTTGGGTCTATCCTAGTGCGGAAAAGTAAATAATATACACCAACGGTGACAACTTCCGCAACCTGGAAGTGTCCCAATAAAAGAATTTTACATACAAGTTTTTTACATGAATGAAAAAGAAAACCACTCATCTCACATAAAAAACCCCGGCTATTCAAACACGATGATCCAATATAACATATCCAACAACACATAACATCACATGTCATCAACGTAAGTAAATATGCGCATCCCAATTATCGTTGACATATAGCACCGAAACCGGCGATATCACATATTACACTTACGGTCACAGAAAAGAAAGTGTAAAACTACAACAGTTGGAATCCGCAAACTCTTTAGACATCGCATGCCTAATCAAATGAATTCCTTAGACATCACATGCCTAACAATTATAAACCCCGAATTTTAGTCTCATTATCGAAAACTCTTTTCAATATCAAGTCGGGCAATTCAACAAGATTCCCGAAAAACTGATCGAATGCTCGTCGCAAACTTTAGTAGGCGGCCGCACCCCCGATGCCGTCGACGAAGTGCACCAAGGCGGAACACCGCTACCGCGAGAACCCGAACAGATGCTTTCGGCGACGGGGTTCTCCTACAGTCACTTGGTCGGGGCTATGGGGTGTAGCTGTCTATTAAGTTTACCCGGCGAGTATCCGCGTATGCTACGTGATTGCAACGGACTTTTGATCACATCAAAATTCCGTGGCAACCGATCAAGTGAGACTAAACTGCTATGTTTATAACATTCATTCAGTTATCTCATAACTACTTGTGAATTCCAATTATTGTATCCCATTCCAGATAAATAGAAAATGTTAAACTTTCCGATCTAACAGTCAAACACCCAAGTTTTCCCGAAACAGATCAACACATGAAACCAGTTTAAAAACATCCAGTTCATGCCTCAGTACCAACGGTCCGGCCGTAGATGGGTCAAGCCAATGCCTCACATGTGGCACGCCGTACTGCCCCAAACCCGAAGGTTCAAAGGGCAGTTCAAGACGGTCACATAATCGAGTTAAGGTTTGTTGTCTTCTAGAGAGTCCATCGCATTACTTGCACTAATTAGAACGTTATTAAACCACGGAAAGATCCAACACTTGGAAATTTCCCGACAGAGGAAAAATTGGGTATTTATATCCGGTCAAACTTTTTTAACATATTTAATAATTATCCGGAAAACACATAGACAAGATTAGACAATCCGATCGAATCTACGAAGTCCCAATACAACCCCAGAAAACTCAACTGTGGAGTGCAAATTAAAGGTTCCCAGAAAACTCAGAACCTGAATAAACAAATTACTGTGCAAAAAGTATAGGCTAATCTCATAAACTGGCCGCGGAACCGCCGCAGAAGCCAGGCTTCCGCCGCGGTTCCGCCGCTCTTTAGACACATCATTAGGTACTTTTTGCACCGTAATTCTTATAATTCCCTGCTGAATGTTTTAAGCATTTTTAATCTGGAAAAAACCCAGTTTTTGAAAAAAGTCCAGAGAGCATTGAAAAATTGGGGTTTCGGGTTCGATCGGGTTTCTAACATCGTCTACGCATCGCCTAAGGCTCTAGCTAGGCTCTGATACCACTGTAGGGTTCGTAGGCACACAAATGAGGTCTCACAAGGCATCAACCATGCCAATTTCAAAAATTACAAGTGCCGAGGAACCCTAATACGGATCGTTGACTAGAGTTTAGGCGAAACTAGAAGCTAGTTAACAACTTAACTAAAAGGTAAACGGAAATACAACCTTTGTAGATCTGGTCCTCCACCTCCATAGCTTTGTGACGGTGTACCCTTGCTGCGATCATCGGATCCCGGACTCTAGCGCCGGCTTCATCGGAGAAATGGGCGGGCTAGGTCGTCGACTTCGATGCCGAAGATGATCTACGTCGATGCAACACTAGATAATGCTCCAACTTCACCAAGCCATGAAACTTGTGAAGAAAACACCTTATACTACTTGGCAAGTGGTAGAGGATGAAGAAATAGGAAGTGGGTTCACTTTAGAATTGGATTTCTCACTCTTTTTCTCAAGTTGCCATTGATGGAGGCAAGCTTTCTTCCTTTTTGAAGATGATGAAGAAGAAGAAAAAGGATTATGATAAGAATAATGAGAAAATAGAAAATAGATCATTCTTATCATAATATCAACCATGGTTAGATGTAGAGAATTAACTAAGGTTAGGTTGAATGGTTAGGGTTAGGAGAAGAAGACAAGAATGGTTGCTTTAGTCAAAGTTGCATGAAGCTTCAAGAAGCTTCATGTAAGAAAACAACCATTTTGTTTTCTTTTCTCATTTTTTTAATCCAAAATAAATAGATAAAAGAATAAGTGAGTAAATCAAAACCCTAACTATTAACATAACCATGGTTTAAGTCTTTACACAAACCCAAGTTTGCATGTATCATCAAACATGATACAAACAAGTGCACAAAACTATATCATATATACAATGAGCACATTCGAGTGAGAAAATCCATCTTAAGTGAAACAGTACTAGCTAATGCAAAGTAATATATCAAATATATAATTATGCATTAAATCATTAAATCAACACTTGATTCAATGATCCGGTCATATCGCATATAACCGACTAGTATCAAGTGTATCAATGTATCGAATCAACACTTGATCCGGTAACCCGGCTATATCACATATAACCTTCCGATGATACAAATCGCGAGAATAGAATACGGTATCACATACATGCATTATTCTCGGTCCTGCACATATCTCATATGCACTCCTATTTCGTTTCGCTTGAGCCAGGAAACCTCTGTGTAGGACTTTAAAGACTCGTCAATACGCCGACAATAGGTGATGATCATATCAAACACCCACAAGCCGCAAGCGGTCTGCTAAACGTAACGGCCACCTAGGTATTGAGCGATCAGAAGATCGACGAGCAAGCCCGCTCATACTCCTGTGAATCCAACCAGTAACACTTACCGTACAGTCCGGTCTCGTCGTCTGATATGTCGCATATCTCACCTAGGGGTGGTAAACGTCAGACCCCAATAGCTTGATAAGTCATGTCGATATGAGGTCTATAACAGTTCGAGAAACTACTGGTAACACTTACCAGTAAATCTCAGCAACCATGGCCAGGGATTTCCGGTTATAGCCAATCGAACATAGTGCAACATCAACTCCCTATACCGGGAGAGACGAATCCCCTCATATCGTTCATTGCCTCCATGTGATTCGGGACTGTACCCAAAAGCCACCGTTTTGCACACCCTCTTGGACGAGGTAAGGTGGAAATCAAAGTACAGTGGGAATCACACAAGAC